>JAWDJE010000006.1:79442500-80692500 GCA_035047345.1 Bradypodion ventrale | reverse complement strand
CATAGGCCAAAGATGTGCAAACTAAGACCTTGGATTTATACACAGGTCTTGGAATTACATAGTCAGTCAGCAACACCTTTGCTTTTACAATCACAGAGCTCTTAAAGTGAAACAGCAGTATTACAGTGGTGTATCATATCCTATACAACTAGTTAGGTGAACACTTAGTACTTTGTTCTTGGGCCTTATCTAGCTCTGGAGTTAAACGACAGATCTTCAGCTGTCCTGGTTGGGTTCTTTGCTATTATTCCCTTTCCTCCATATAAGTGCAATAGCAGCTGTTTCTCCAGTTATTAATCATCTATTCTTCCAGAGTTAATTGATTTATGATAAACCTTAGCTAGTAGGCCTGCTATTTCATGCACCAATTCTTTTAATATTCTTAAATGGAGATTATCGCTTCTCTCCCCACCCTCTGATTTTGGTGTATTAAGAGCTGACACTTCTGTAGCTCAGATGTAATAACTTTCATTTTGTCAAGATTTTGGTTGTTTCAGGCACCCTCACCCGTTCATTACAGCCTATTAAGCAGCAACCTTCTGTTGGCAGAATTAGTTTTGATGAGCTAGCTTGCTAATAGCTGGTGTTGCATCTCTTTGTAGCTTTTAATTTAAATTATTTTTTTAAGGTTGACCAGCATGCCCCAGGTTTTCCTGCAGCTGCTGTGACACAATGCTGTCTGCTGCCTCTATCCCACTTAACAAGAATGAAAGACATAGAATACAATGCTTTCCACAAAGTCATCTATCTTCCCTAGGATTGTCATACGTCCTGGAAAACTGGAATTGTCCCGGATTCAAGGTCAGAAAAATTGTCCCAGCCAGTTCAATAAAAATCATATTAAAGTCCCGGATTTTTAAAACTTACACACCATTTAAATAAATTCAAACTCTCACCATCAAACAAGCCGTTTCCTGCCACACTAGAGTTGAAGTATACCTGGAGACAAATCTTAATGTCCTCGCCTAACAGTGTGTTTCCTGGAACTGAGGATATTAAGAGTTGGTCGCAATGCAACTTCTCAGAAGTACAACAGATCTTCTTAAATTCATTTATATATTGATATATTTAATGTGAGTGTGTTTTATAGCTGTCATTATATTAAGGTTTTTTTTTTTAAATGCAATTTTGTAGATAACCCACCTATTTTTGTCAAGTATACTTCTGTCCCGGTTTTGTGGGAGAGAATTATGGCAATTCTAGTCTTCCCATTGCTGGGCTTTAAAGGCAAATATTAATGGACCATTCTAAGAGGCTCACTATGCAATAAAGATAAAGTAATCACCAGGAGAGATTGCCCATCAATCATATCTGTCAAGTTTTGGATTTGGAAATAAGGGAAATTTCCCGGCAAATACGGGATACTTGACAGCTATGCTTAAACTGTGCTGCCCTCCAATGGTGGCAATAGGGCATTGCAGTCTAATTAATAAGGGATGACGGCGGGAAAGAGGGTAAAATAAGGGGTTTTCCCGGCCAATAAGGGAAACTTGACAGCTATGCCATCAATAGTCAACACTTGGGCAGGGGACTGAACAGGTACATTGCTCATAGCTTTCCTCACTATTGTATTTTCATCTAAATTACATGCATTGTTTATATCAGTGTTTCCCAACCTTTGGTTTTTGGACTTCAATTCCCAGAAGCCTAAGTCAATTCCCCAAAGCACTGATTCGACAATGTACTGACTTAGGCTTCTGGGAATTTAAGTCCCCCTGTGGGGCATGGGCCCCATGTTGGGAAACACTGGTTTATACTGTGGTGGCTAACATGAGGCCTAGGACTACATGTAACCTTTCAGGGACCCATATGTGGAGCCCTCCAGTACCTCTAGGCCCCAGCACTCATCAAGCACTTTTAAAAAGCTTTTTCTTTTCTTTTGGAAAAATCAGGACATGAAGAAGTCTCTTGTGCTCTCTGGAAGGCAGGAGGCGATTTTGCCATATTTTGAAAGGCTACTCCAATAACCCTTTTTTAAAAATTGGCCACTAGAAATCACAAGGCAAGCTGTTCAATATCCCCCTCCCTTTTGTGTAAAGAAAAAGAATTGGATGAATGTTGTGAGGGATGAATTTGTATGGCCTTGAGACTGTTCGTGATTTCCCACCAAACTGATATGCTAGTGAAAAAGGTTTGTCAAATTTTGAGGTGTTCAGCCCACTGTTTGGTCTGCTCCTGGAACAGGCTGATTTGCTCTTAAAAGAAGGTGATTGTGTGATGTTTTTGTTGGAGTGTCCTTACAGCAGTTCTGTCTGACCCCCTCAATGTCCACAACTGGCTCGCCGTCCACGAGTCTTAAAGAGCTGATCAAGAACCACCTGCAGTTAAATCTTTGGTGATGGCTTTGGCTTCAGGCAGTTTCTTAACTGTTTTTTTAAGTGACGGCAAAGAAAATGTTTGTTTTTATTATTTTGATTTTAAAACTGATGCAGTGCATCAGTGATAGTCCACTTCACAATCTTTTAAAGATTCACTTCTCATGCCCCTTTGCCAAGAAGCAGAGGAAGTGATTAATTTGCCAGTACAGTATTGTGATGCGGCTGGCTTCTTAAGCCACTTCATAATACTGTATTGGCAAATTCAAACTGGGAAGTCTTGCTTTGGATGCAGGAGCAATTTCTGTGTGAATTGGAAGGTTTGAGTAGATCACTCTAATCAAGCTCAATCACCCCAAAGCAGTACATACTAATTCACATTCTGCTAATATAGCCACACTCTTTCTTAACTATTAAAAGTAAATGTAAAGGTTTCCCTTGCTCAAAAGCCAGTCATATCCAACTCTAGGGTTCACTGCTCATCTCTGTTTCAAAGCGGAAGAGCCAGCGCTGTCTGCTTCTGCAGATGTTTCCGTGGTCATGTGGCAGGCGTGACTAGACACTGGAGTGCACAGAACCCTGTTTACCTTCCCACCGAAGTGGTCCCTATTTATCTACTTGCAATTTCTTGCTTTCAAACTGCTAGGTTGGCAGGAGCTGGGACAAAGACGGGAGCTCATTCCGTGCTGCAGTACTCGAGACTCAAACTGCTGACCTCCCACCTTCCAGTCTGCGTCTTAGCCACTTGAGCCACTGCAGTCCCTTTGTTAACTGTTACTGACCTCAAAAACAATTTGGTTACTTTAATATTGTGTGAGAAAATTAATACAGCATGTTGTTAATATGTTAATTATTGACAACAACATTAGAAGCATCACTGTGTGGGCTGTGAAGAATATGTGAGCGTGAACAGGTAACCAGGATCTTCTCATACATGTATAACTATTTCTGTGCTTACATAAGAGGAATACTTGCATGAAGGGTAATGTTTGCATCAACAGGAGATCCTGCATTATTGCAACAGCTTGACTTTATGTTCTACTGGTACCACCAAATATTACAGCCTATAAGATTCACTGGGAAAATGGCACATAATGCCAATTCCTGCACATGACACATGGTAAGTTTGGGTCCTTCAAAAGTCCTCTGTGGGGTTGGCTTCCCACCCTGACAGTTTCCATACAAATGCCACTAGAAGATTGCTGGCTGGGGCCCTAGTTTTTCCATCCAAGTGTATAATCTAATAGACATAATACAAAAGAAAAAGCTATTGAGAATAGTAAAATAACAGAATCCATAGTTTTATATAATTAGTCCACCAAGATATAGAAATAATAACAGCAAAGATAAGTACTTGTACAGTCTCCTCTGTTTATCAACTACATAACACAACTATTTCCTTTAAAACCCCAGGCATTTTGCATATACAAAAAAATAAATTTTGTACTCAAAGTCTTCAATAGCTACAGTAGTGTCTGAGGAGATGCACATGAAAATAACAACAGAGTAGAGGTGATAAAATGGATGGAAACCTTCCATCTAGCCCAGTGTTTCTCAACCTTTAGTTTTTGTACTTCTATTCCCAGAAACCTAAATCAATTCCCCCAAAGCAGTGATTAGCCAATGTACTGACTTAGGCTTCTGGGAATTGAAGCCCCCCTGTGGGGTCTGGGATTTTCTTTATGACAACAGATTCCCTTCATCATTCAACAGCGATGGCAATATGTTTCTGATTTTATATCTCCTTTCCTCTTCCATTTCAATGTAAAGCCCTCCTGATGAATTTCTTCATGCTGTGCCCAAATACATTCTTCCCAATTCTTGTGAGGTATAATCCATTCCTTCCCAGCAATCCATCTTCCAGGAAGCATAACCCAAGGTACCTGTTGTGTATGCATGTCTTGTACTGTCAGAATGTAACCACCCCAATTACAATGTATTGCAGCTGTAAAGGAACGCGAGCAAGCAGCCCATAGAGGGCAGCTGCGAGCGTTCAATCTCACATGGTTCACATTGCTCAATCACGGACAGCCGCGGGAAAACCTTCCCCGCATTCAGCAGCAGGAAAGAAGAACTACTGAAGAGAGGCGTGCCTGGGCGAGGCCACGCAGGTAGCGGCCAATGAGCTACCGTGCTACAAGATTCAAATGTATAACCCTACTGTATATAAAGAGATGTATCACCGCCATTACCTCATGCTCCACCAGATCCCCAAGCAATAAACCTGTGTTAAGCCAACCCTTCGGCTGTCCTGTTGTCTTTGGTCCCATACAGTAAACTGGCGACGAAGGTGGGATCAATGGCTGCCCACGGGACCAAGACATGCGCCGGCTACGAGATCAGGAAGCCGGGAGACTTGGAGCTGTTTGAGATAGACTTCAACGGAGCGCTGGTGGAGCTCGAAGTCTCAGATGAGGACAAGAAGAGGGCCATCTTCGTCCGCATGCTCGGACACGAGACAAAGAGGACTCTGGTGGACCTGATCGCGCCGAGGAGGGTGAGCGACTACAAAGCCAAAGAGCTTCTGGCTGTGTTGCGCGCCCACCTCCGGCCCGCGATAGCGATGTTCCCCGCTCGGAGCGCGTTCTGGAGGCGAGTCCAAGCGCCCGGGGAATCGGTCGCCGAGTTCGCCGCGGCCCTGCGGCTGGCCGCCGGCCCCTGCAAATGGGAGACCCCAGAAGTCACCCTCCGCGACTGCCTGCTCTGCGGCCTGAGGGACACCGAAACCCAGCGCGCGCTGATGAAGCTGGAGCCGCCCCCCACGTGGCAAACGGTCCTCGACACAGCGCAGGCCGCGGAAGCCACGGCGGCCGGCGTGCAAGAGCTCCAGGACTGGCGGCCGAAAACCGCCAAAGCAGAGAGCTCGGTGCGCGCGGCCCGGCGAGCCTCGGACTCAACCACGGAGGACGGCGGCGACGACGACGATGTCCGGAAGGTCCAAAAGGAGGGCCGGCGCTGCGACGGCTGCGGCGCCGCCCACGCCCGCGCCAAATGCCCGTTCCGCAAGGCCAAGTGCCACAACTGCGGCCGGCGCGGGCACATCGCCAAGGTCTGCCGGAAGCGGCGCGAGGCCAAGAGGAGCTCCCCAGACCGCTCGGCGAGGCAGGATCGCACCACGAGGCCCAAGGACCACGGCACCCGGACCACGAGGAAGCGGGACGGCGTCGGACGCATCTCCGACGACAGCGAGGACGACGCCCCGGTTTTCAGCGTTTCCACGGAGCATCCCCGATACTTCGTCGAGGTAGTAATACAAGGGGCCCCTGTTAGGATGGAGGTGGACTCGGGTTCTTCTTACTCTATTATCTCCCAGGGAGAATTCCTAAAGATACCCCCCCACGTGCGGCCCAAGCTCAAGGCGTTGAGGGCCACACTAAAGGACGTGCAAGGGAACCGCATCCCGGTACTGGGGGTTGGGAAGTTCCAGGTCCAGTTCAAAAAGCGCACTGCAACGCTTCCCCTAGTCGTCCTCAAAGGAGGTAAATGCAGCCTCCTCGGGACTCAATGGTTTCAGCCCCTGGGGTTGTTCATCGGGGGGGTGCACGCCGTGGGAATACACGCCGCCGGGACTGATCCAATACAGAGCGTGTGTGAGGCGCACCCCGAAGTCTTTAAGAAAGGACTCGGAAAGTTCAAGGGCCCCCCAGTGACTTTCGACCTGGACCCTGGAGTGCGTCCAATCAGACTTAAACCGCGCAGGGTGCCTTTCGCCCTAAAAGACAAAATAGAGGCGGAATTGGACAAGTTGGTGGGCCAGGGGATCCTTGTTCCTGTTGACTCTGCGGAGTGGGAAACTCCAATTGTAACAGCACTCAAGGCCAACGGGGAGGTCCGCATATGCGCTGATTACAAGTGCACCATCAATAAGGCGATCCGCCCTAATGCGTATCCGGTGCCGGTAGTCAGCCACTTGTTGGCCAGGTTGCACGGGGGGAGGTGTTTTGCTAAACTCGACCTGGCCCAAGCCTACCAGCAGCTCCCGGTCACCCCCGCCGCGGCTGCTGCGCAGACCATAGTCACACACAAAGGGGCGTTCCAAGTATCGCGCCTCCAATTCGGCGTGAATTCGGCGCCCGGGATTTTTCAATCACTCGTGGAACGCCTCCTAAAGGGACTAGAGGGGGTGTTGCCATACTTTGATGACGTGTTGATTACGGGGGGCAACCGGGCAGAATTGGCAGAAAGGTTGGGAAGAGTCCTAGAAAAATTCGAAAAGGCGGGGTTGCGGTTGCGAAAGGACAAATGCGTCTTCTTCGCAACCGAGGTCGAGTTCCTAGGGTTCCGCATTACTCCCGAGGGAATACGGCCATCCCAATCCAAGGTGGCTGCCATCAAAAAGGCCCCTCGCCCCACCTCCAAGCCCGAGCTGCAGTCGTTCCTTGGGCTGCTCAACTTCTACCACTCCTTCCTTCCTCGGAAGGCAGCCGTGGCGGAACCGCTACACAAATTGTTAAAAAAGGACGAGGCATGGAAGTGGGGCGACGACCACGAGAAGGCTTTCAATGACCTGAAGCGACTCCTGGCATCAGATGCTGTACTGACCCACTTCAATCCCAAACGCCCAGTGGTCCTGATTTGCGATGCATCCCCGGTGGGGGTGGGGGCGGTGTTATGCCACGTGCTGGAGAACGGGAGGGAGGCCCCGATAGCGTTTTACTCTAGGTCCTTGTCCCAAGCGGAGAGAAACTACGCCCAGACAGACAGGGAAGCACTAGCGATAATTGCGGGGACCAAGAAATTTCATGATTTCGTGTATGGCCGCCCCTTCACCATAGTGACTGACCACAAGCCCTTGCTAGGCATTTTCACCGCAGATAAGCCCACACCCCAAATCCTGTCCCCGAGAATGCTCAGGTGGGCCATTTTTCTCAACGTGTATCAGCACGCGTTGGTATACCGGCCCGGAAAGGAGATCAGCCATGCGGATGCCCTGTCGAGGTCCCCCATTCCCCGGGATTGCTGCCACGTGGGCGAGGAAGAGAGAGACCACCAGGTTTTAATGATAGAGGTCCTAGACGCCCCTCCAGTAGTACCGGCCGACATCGCCAAAGCGACCGGCAAGGACAAAACGTTAGCCACAGTCTCCTCCTGGGTACAGAAAGGATGGCCCGTGTCTTCCCCAGCAGCGGAATTCGACACATTTTTCAAAAAGAAATTAGAATTGTCCCTAGAGAGGGGTTGCCTTTTGTGGGGACAGCGGGTAGTGATCCCCACGTCCCTCCGGCCGAGGGTGCTTAAACTGCTGCACGTCAGCCACCCCGGAATCGTCCGCTCTAAGGCACTAGCCCGTAGCTACTTCTGGTGGCCCCAGCTAGATGCCGACATCGAGCACATGGTCGGCACTTGCGAAGCGTGCCAAAGCTCCAGGCCAGAAGAGGCTCGTCTGCCACATAGAGAGTGGGACGCAGCGAGGGGGCCCTGGTCCCGGGTACACGTAGACTTTGCAGGGCCGTTCAGGGGAACGCTTTTCCTCCTAGTGGTGGATGCGTTCTCAAAGTGGTTGGAGGTCATCCCAGTCTCGAGCACCTCCTCGGCCACCACAGTTAAACAGTTACGGAGGGTCTTTTCCACGTTCGGTTTACCCGACACCCTCGTCAGCGATAACGCTAGCTGTTTCACCTCCGCCGAGTTCAGGGAATTCATGGACCTCAACGCCATTCGGCACGTCACCTCCGCCCCTTTCCACCCGGCCACCAACGGCCAAGTAGAGCGCCTCGTGCGCACCACTAAAGACGCGCTGCGGCGCATGGGCTCCGGAGATCTAGACCGACAACTATGTCAGTTCTTGCTAAGGTACAGGGTCACCCCACTAGCGTCAGGATACTCCCCCGCGGAGTTACTAATGCGCAGGAAGCTGGCTACGGTAATCTCCAGGCTAGACCCCACCAGAGTGGAGGACAAAGGGCGAAATGTAGAGATGGATTCCTCAAAGAGTTTTAGCATAGGCGCCCCCGTGCATTGCAGGAACTACGCCAGCGGGGGACCAGCCTGGGTGCCCGGCATTGTAATAGAACAAACCGGCCCCGTCTCATACCGCGTGGAGACCAATACAGGCCTCCTGTGGAGGCGGCACGCGGATCAACTCAGGCGGAGGGTCCCCGGAAAGCAGGACGAAGACGAGAGTAGCAACGAATCAGCGTTAGGGTACTCCCCCACCCGTTTAACCCAAGGGGGAGGGAAAGGGGAACATGGGTCCCCACCAAGGGGGGAGGAAAGGGAGTCCCCACTAAGGGGAGAGGAAAGGGAATCGATCCTCAGAAATCTTTTGCGGGAGTTTGCGGCGGAAAGGAAGAGCCCCGATCCCACACACATCCCCCGGGAGCATCCCAGAAATACAGATTCCCCAAGAAGTTTAGACCTTGATTTACAGTGCCAGGGGGAGTTAGCGGAGTGGTCCCCCACCCGTCCTAGCGAAAAGAGGGGTTTCAGTTCAGCCCCTGGTACTTCCAGTCCCAGTAGCCCCTGTGAGCTAGAATGCAACATAGCACCAATTTCCCAGAGACCGACACCCCCAAGACAGGAGGCAACGGCGGGGCCGTCCGCCACAGCCTCAAGGTCTCCTGAGCGGGGGACAGAAGGGAGCAGAACCACAAGGGCATCCTCATCGGTCCCGCGGTTCACGATCAGAGGGTCCCCGGGGTCCGAGGGAAACAGACAGGGGTTCACTTCTCAGTTGTTCATCCCATTCCCTTCCCCCAACGCAAGGCAGGCACAGACGCCCCACAGAGCCACTAATGAATCCCCGTTTCCCGTTGCAGGACAAGCACCCACGGAGTCAGGGATCACAGGCTCTCCGGTACTAGGGCAGGCGCAAGCACGCCCCAAGCGAATGTGCGGCAAGCCACATTGGTTGCGGGACTTCGTCCCATCCTAGGGGGGAGGGATGTTGTGTATGCATGTCTTGTACTGTCAGAATGTAACCACCCCAATTACAATGTATTGCAGCTGTAAAGGAACGCGAGCAAGCAGCCCATAGAGGGCAGCTGCGAGCGTTCAATCTCACATGGTTCACATTGCTCAATCACGGACAGCCGCGGGAAAACCTTCCCCGCATTCAGCAGCAGGAAAGAAGAACTACTGAAGAGAGGCGTGCCTGGGCGAGGCCACGCAGGTAGCGGCCAATGAGCTACCGTGCTACAAGATTCAAATGTATAACCCTACTGTATATAAAGAGATGTATCACCGCCATTACCTCATGCTCCACCAGATCCCCAAGCAATAAACCTGTGTTAAGCCAACCCTTCGGCTGTCCTGTTGTCTTTGGTCCCATACAGTAAACTGGCGACGAGGATGGGATCAATGGCTGCCCACGGGACCAAGACATGCGCCGGCTACGAGATCAGGAAGCCGGGAGACTTGGAGCTGTTTGAGATAGACTTCAACGGAGCGCTGGTGGAGCTCGAAGTCTCAGATGAGGACAAGAAGAGGGCCATCTTCGTCCGCATGCTCGGACACGAGACAAAGAGGACTCTGGTGGACCTGATCGCGCCGAGGAGGGTGAGCGACTACAAAGCCAAAGAGCTTCTGGCTGTGTTGCGCGCCCACCTCCGGCCCGCGATAGCGATGTTCCCCGCTCGGAGCGCGTTCTGGAGGCGAGTCCAAGCGCCCGGGGAATCGGTCGCCGAGTTCGCCGCGGCCCTGCGGCTGGCCGCCGGCCCCTGCAAATGGGAGACCCCAGAAGTCACCCTCCGCGACTGCCTGCTCTGCGGCCTGAGGGACACCGAAACCCAGCGCGCGCTGATGAAGCTGGAGCCGCCCCCCACGTGGCAAACGGTCCTCGACACAGCGCAGGCCGCGGAAGCCACGGCGGCCGGCGTGCAAGAGCTCCAGGACTGGCGGCCGAAAACCGCCAAAGCAGAGAGCTCGGTGCGCGCGGCCCGGCGAGCCTCGGACTCAACCACGGAGGACGGCGGCGACGACGACGATGTCCGGAAGGTCCAAAAGGAGGGCCGGCGCTGCGACGGCTGCGGCGCCGCCCACGCCCGCGCCAAATGCCCGTTCCGCAAGGCCGAGTGCCACAACTGCGGCCGGCGCGGGCACATCGCCAAGGTCTGCCGGAAGCGGCGCGAGGCCAAGAGGAGCTCCCCAGACCGCTCGGCGAGGCAGGATCGCACCACGAGGCCCAAGGACCACGGCACCCGGACCACGAGGAAGCGGGACGGCGTCGGACGCATCTCCGACGACAGCGAGGACGACGCCCCGGTTTTCAGCGTTTCCACGGAGCATCCCCGATACTTCGTCGAGGTAGTAATACAAGGGGCCCCTGTTAGGATGGAGGTGGACTCGGGTTCTTCTTACTCTATTATCTCCCAGGGAGAATTCCTAAAGATACCCCCCCACGTGCGGCCCAAGCTCAAGGCGTTGAGGGCCACACTAAAGGACGTGCAAGGGAACCGCATCCCGGTACTGGGGGTTGGGAAGTTCCAGGTCCAGTTCAAAAAGCGCACTGCAACGCTTCCCCTAGTCGTCCTCAAAGGAGGTAAATGCAGCCTCCTCGGGACTCAATGGTTTCAGCCCCTGGGGTTGTTCATCGGGGGGGTGCACGCCGTGGGAATACACGCCGCCGGGACTGATCCAATACAGAGCGTGTGTGAGGCGCACCCCAAAGTCTTTAAGAAAGGACTCGGAAAGTTCAAGGGCCCCCCAGTGACTTTCGACCTGGACCCTGGAGTGCGTCCAATCAGACTTAAACCGCGCAGGGTGCCTTTCGCCCTAAAAGACAAAATAGAGGCGGAATTGGACAAGTTGGTGGGCCAGGGGATCCTTGTTCCTGTTGACTCTGCGGAGTGGGAAACTCCAATTGTAACAGCACTCAAGGCCAACGGGGAGGTCCGCATATGCGCTGATTACAAGTGCACCATCAATAAGGCGATCCGCCCTAATGCGTATCCGGTGCCGGTAGTCAGCCACTTGTTGGCCAGGTTGCACGGGGGGAGGTGTTTTGCTAAACTCGACCTGGCCCAAGCCTACCAGCAGCTCCCGGTCACCCCCGCCGCGGCTGCTGCGCAGACCATAGTCACAGGAAGATTAAAGAATACGCAAGTAAAACTGGGCCACTTGGATACAGGACAAATTTTCTGTGAATGTGGAGAAAAGAGCTAGTAAACAGATGAGATAATTTTTTTGAAATAGCCCATTTCTGGTCAAAAATAGTCAAAGCATTATAATATTTCAATTTGTTTGTTATCTATATTTCATCTATACCCATAATGTTAAATTGTACGATGCTCTGATATGAATAAAGAAACGATATGATGACTTGTGAGAAACATGAACAAAACAGAAAGCAAAGCTCTCCTCATGGAATAATACCCTTTGGAAACTATCAGAAACCAGCTGGGGGACACAACCACAAACATCTATGCTACTCTGCAGGCGAATATGCCAGCCTGGTGTTGTACTGTTCAGGCCATGAAAAACAAGTAGACCTACCACTCAATGAAACCTGTAGAATCATTTCAGGATGCCTCACTCCAACCCCTATTGATAAACTCAGCTACAAAGTAGGCATTGTACCTAGTGACAAACAGAGTGAGATAGCAGCTAATAGTGACATTCTACATCAAATACACATCCACTGTTCAACTGCCATCCTGCTCCCTCAGACTAAAATCAAGGAAAGGCTTTTTCATAACATCTGTGAATCTTGAAGGAACAGCAGGGAATGCCAGGACAATAATGTGGAAAGAAAGGACTTCCCACCTCTTAAAATGGATGGAACCCCAGGAAAGTCTAACCCAAGGCACACAAAGAACTAGGTTCCTTGCAAGTCACTTAATAGGCTACATCATGGAGTTGGTAGAACCAAAGTGAACATAAGAAAATGAGGGAGTTGCACTAACACAGTCTTTAATGAGTTCAGAGAAGAACAGGCAACTTCACACCTATGTCAGTGTACTCTATGCCACTCAACGTGTACTATGGATGATGTGATGCTAGTTGTCCCAAATGCTCTTGATGTTGCCCACTATTGAAGTAAAAATACAGTATCTGATATAGTTATGAATTGTGGTGCAAAGAAAGAAAGAAAGAAAAATACTTGTGCAATTATCTGTTTGAACAGTGACAGTTCGCAAAGAAGGTCAACCCGATTGTGACAGCTCTGTCAGCAAAGGTGATAAATAAGTGGTCAAAATCCCATCTTCCCTTCTGCCATAGCTAGATCGAATAACCACTGAAATATGAGGTGAAAAATGCACCAGATAGATCCCTTAAGAACAGATGTTTTTATAAAGCAGAATGGGGTTCAATGCTCATCTATATTTTATTTTTTTAAGCCTTCTTTACTGCCAAATAATAAAAACATAACATAGCTCTAATGTTCTCAGTGCTATAGGAAGATTTACACACAAAACAAACATTAGAGATACACCAGATGAAGAAAATTCTTAACTAATGAAAACATCTGAGAGCCATAGTATTAGAGTCTCTCATTTACAGGAATATGCCTATCAGTAAGGGTTTCTGTTTGCATGTTTTTGTTTTCAGGATTTAAGCAAGAGATTCCTTTGCAACCTGATCTCACAAACCTAAAAGATTCCCCCAATTACCTCTTTGCAACGTTAACACACTTTCTGCTCTAATGATTGGCTATTTCTAATGTCTATTTCTGTTCTCAACAGAATGCTGAATCCAGTGCTGTCTGGTTCTGAAATGTCTAGGCAGATCTAGGGCTCAGGTTTATAGCAACATTTTATTTTATTTTAATGGGATAATGTTAAACTAAAATAAAACATCTATTGCTCTAAATCAAGCTTTAGCAGATCTGTGGGATTTTGCTTGGGTTGCTTGTTAGAAGCAAGATAGCCAATTTCTCTAGTTCAGATGATTTGTATGACTGCAAACCAGCATAAGCTACATACCATACCTACACAACACAAGCATCCATCAAACTGTGTTATGTTTATTGATGTACTAGTTGACAGAGGTCTGAAGGACCATATCTAGCTCAAGTGGTAAATGTGTGGTGGATTTTACACCACTCTTTTAAAAAAAATAAAGACATTCTAGGGATGTTAACATGGCATTCTGCTCATAAGAAAATAAATGCATGTCTTCAAAGGGCAGCATAAAGAGATGTTTTATTTGCAGTAGTTTAGCCTGTGCCTCAAAGACATAAATTCTCAATCTCTACAGCCGCATAGTATTAAACTGGAAATAAAATGTCTTATGTGGATGACAGTAATTGTTTTAAACTAGAATCTAAATTCTTATTTTAAGAGGAGAGAGAGTGTGTGTGTGTGTGTGTTACTTCTTTGTAGAGAAAGAAAGGGGGAGATTTGTTTTCTGCAGTTTCCTGGGCAGGTCCAATTCCTTAGTTGCTGTGGGATTTCTTATTTGAATTGTTGTTGGCAAAGAAGGTGAATGAATGATTTTGTGCTCACTTTTGTCATTCAGGACATCCAATTTCCATTTTCACTGGATAAGGCAATTTGGGACCTGTGTCCAACACGGTTCGCCAAAAGTCTGAACTTTTTCTTTACAAAACTCTTTAAAAACATTTATTTGCCTCATTCCTAACCTTCAAGGTTAATATTATTGGGTTAAGTATAGCCTGAAAAAATCAATCTAAATTGGTAGGGCATCCCATTTGATGCAAAAAAGGGAGAAAATTGATTGATTTGGTGGGCAGAGTTTTTAATATACTTACTGTATTTACATTTGGATTTAGGGATATCTACATGGATGTAGGGTACTGCAGTGGCTCAAGTCGCTAAGATGCTGACTGGGAAGCGGAAGGTCAGCAGTTCGATTCCCGAGTACTGCAGGACGGAAATGAGCTCCCGTCTTCACCCCAGCTCCTGCCAACCTAGCAGTTCGAAAGCAAGAAATTGCAAGTAGATAAATAGGGACCACTTCAGTGGGAAGGTAACAGCGTTCTGTGCGCTCCGGTGTCTAGTCATGCCTGCCACATGACCATGGAAACGTCTGCATCAGCAGACAGCGCTGGCTCTTCGGCTAAGAAACAGAGATGAGCACTGCACCCTAGAGTCGGATACGACTGGCGTCGAGCAAGGGAAACCTTTACCTTTACATGGATGTAATTTGGCTCTTAAGTCTCAGAGGGCCAGACAAATATATCACAATTTTAGCAAAACATTGTCCTTTAGTGCAGTTCTCAACCTTTTAAAGCCAGGGGCCAGGACACACTCCCTCAGACGGCTTCGGGGGCCAGAAGGCCATTTTGCCCTTCCTCCACCACCTTCCGGGTGTGGTGGAGGCGGTGGGGGGCCACATGAAATGGTGCTGCAAGCCGCAGGCGGAGAATCCCTGCTTTAGTGCAACTGTAATATGTGATATACTGAGAATCATCATGTCTGAGAGAGTAAAGTAAACAAAACAAAATAGCAAAAAGACAAAAAATGTGGCACCTTAAAGACTAACTCCTGTATTTAAATATGAACTTTCATGGGTCAAGTCTGATGAAGTGGATTTGATCCACAAAAGCTCACATTTAAATACAGGAGTTAGTCTTTAAGGTTAATGAGTCAGTCTTTAAGGAAAATGTGCAATGCAGAGATGGAGGAATCACAATTTGGGATCAAAATTGCTGGGAGAAACATCAACAATTTGAGATACGCAGATGATACCACCCTAATGGCAGAAAGTGAGGAAGACCTAAAGAAGCTCCTGATTAGGTTGAAAGAAGAGAGTGCAAAAGCTGGCCTGAGACTCAACATCAAGAAAACCAAGATAATGGCAACAGGCCCTATCAGTCCCTGGAAAATAGATGGGGAAGTAGTAGAAGCAGTGACAGATTTTACTTTATCAGGATCAAAGATCACTGCAGATGGGGATTCCAGCCATGAAATAAAAAGGTGACTGATTCTTGGGATATAAGCTATGAGAAACCTGGGGAACATGGTTAAAAGTAGAGACATCACCTTGCAAACAAAAATTTGCATAGTCAAAGCAATGGTATTCCCAGTGGTAATGTATGGTTGTGAGAGCTGTACCATTAGGAAAGCTGAGCACAGAAGAATAGATGCCTTTGAAATGTGGTGTTGGAGGAGAGTTTTGAGAGTACCCTGGACATTGAGGAGAACAAATAGGTCAATCTTAGAAGATATCAACCCTGACTGCTCCTTAGAAGGTCAAATAGTAAAGATGATGCTAAAGTACTTTGGACATCAAATGAGAAAAGAGGATTCACTTGAGAAAGCCTTGATGCCAGGAAGGGTGGAGGACAAAAGAAGAAGGGGGCAGCCAAAAAAGAGATGGCTAGATGGTATTGTGGACGGATTGGGCACAGAGCTGGGAGGGTTGAGGAAGATGGTGGAGGACAGAGGTGCCTGGAGGGTGGTGGTCCATGGGGTTGCAAAGGGTCAGAATCGACTGTGCGACTGAACAACAACAAAAAACATTTTTTGTCTTTTTTGTCGTTGTCTTGTTTGTTTACTCTCAGATATACTTTGTGCCCAACAGAAAAATGAGTGAAGGAGGAACCATTCTGATTCCCAATGGTCATGGAGGTGGAAGAGGCCATGCCAGATGGACTGGCTGTGAAGGCGCACTTTGTTAATATCCTCAAGGCTGCAGCAGTCCATTGCAGTCCTGGTGTTAAATCCTGCACGTCTCACTTCATACATGCCACAGGAGATGGCTCTGTGGTTACTTCATAGCAAGCTGGGATCCACCTTAAATAAATTCACACCAATGGCATTTTTTCTGTTTGTCATTGTGAAAATGATTTCCAGGAAAGTGTTTACTCAGATATGAGTAGCAACCGACAACGCTGACACCGCCATGCTTGCACAGACTAACCCTGCTACCATTTCAAACATGGCTGAGAGAGAGGCAAAAGAAAGGGGAAAGGGGAAAAAGGGAAAGGCAGGGGGTTTGAGAAGATTTCTTAAGGGTACTACCATTTCTGTATGTTGAGAATGCTGATTTCTCAGTGTTTATGGCTGTGTGAGCAGCCTCCTTGTGTAGCAGAAGTTATTTATTTTTATTTATTTATTAGTTACATGTATACCCCACCCCTCTAGGGAAGAATGAATCCCTACATGAGGCAGCTAATAGCATAAAATCTCCCTTACAACAAATAAACTTATTAAAAATACCCCCATAAAACTACAATAAAAGCTCACAATAAAACAGGCCATAAAAATGGGCCAAAATATAGCAGACCAGCGTCCTAAGCAACCTAATTGGGAGAAATATAAACCTGGCTAATAGCCAGGGATAGGCAAAACATTTATGAAGGCCTCCTTAAAAAGCATGGTCTTCAGTAGCAGAAGTTATCTTCTTGTTCAGACTGTTGTTTTCCATGTAAGGAACTTAATAGAAGAGAACAGCCCTCCCTGTATGTTGATTTTTAATCCTGTTTCTGAATACCTGATAGTTCTCCCTCATGTACCTTTTGTCTATCAGATTGAAAGACTTTGGGGCTGTCCATTAGGTGAGCAAAGAACCTTCTCCTTTTTAGTGAAGGGACCATGGTCAGGTAATACTACTTGAAAGATGTAGATGGGCACTGGTGTAATGTGCAGTGTTGGTGTGGAGAATTAAAACAGCCAAATAGAAGCAGCCTGAGGACTAAAGAGACTCTCACCAAAAATGCCCTCTGGAGCATCCCCTACTATCACAGTGGGTCCTGGAGCTGGACAAAAGCAATTCTCTGAATAACTGATACACAACCACTTGGGGACATCATTTATATTTTCTACAAAGCCTTAGGAAAATTGTGGCCTTTGGACCACATGTAGTCCAAAGTTGAATTTTGAGGTTCTCCATGACAAAGAAGACTTCCACTTTTGCCATCAGTTTTGGCCCAAAAATGATTCTATGCAGAGCATTTTTCTGATCCTGGATAGTTTTCTGATCTTTCAAGATTCCCCAACTGAAGCCCCCCAAACCAGACATGCCCATATGGAATTTCTCACACTGTTTTTAAAAATGGCCATTTTGGAACCAGGAATAGACTTTGGTGGGGACAAGGGACTTAGATTTGTCCCCCAAGCCCTCATACCTTGTGCACTTCTGGCCCAGGGCAACACTAGAGCAAAAAACTTACAGGAAGTTTAAAGAGCCATGTCTGCCACTGATAAAGAATACCTCCTGCTTGGGGGTGGGTGGGTTTGAAACAATAAGACAACTGGTACTGATTACCAGGGCAAGCTTCAATGGTGGGTTCTACTAGGGTGCTAGTGATCCAGGAGATGCCTGAGAGGGTTGTACTAAGATGTTGGGTGTGGCCAAATGCACCTGTAGCATATTTTTCCTCTAAAGTTTAGAACTGCTTCTGAATACCCTTTGTACATGCAGACATGGGGCTTTGATCCATTTGACCTTGTGAAATACTATTAATCAGAAAACAGAGCAGTAAACTAAATCAGATAGAGTAATTAAAGGAAGGGGTAAATATCAGAATCTGACTGAATTCTCCAGCATTAAAAGAAGAAAAGAATGTCAAGTAATTTACATTTAATTGTAAGCTAAACAAAAACAACACAGCATTATCTGCCCAAACTGTTTGGGATGGAGTAGATTGAGCAGACCAACATTAAGATACAACATACATTCCTTTGAGGGGAGGACCAGAGAAGTCCAAAAATCATTCTGGTCAAAGGTTGCAACATCAGCATCTGGGTTAGCACAATGTCCCAAGGTGGAAGCTGACAGTTTGAAGTATCAGATTTCACTTCTGGTAATGTAAGATCAATTATCCTTCTCTTTCCCTATAAAAAGGGGTCACCAATCATCTGGTGCACTGTCACCTTGTGTTAAAAATAAAGCTCCAATGCTTCTGGATTCTGGATTATTTGATTACAGAGAACACCTAGTATAGCTACTTATGGCATGCTCTGTAACCACTGCAAAAAAATCTATCATAACTCCGAAAGGACTGTTCCACCTGAAGATGCCATCTTCCTCTAACTTTCATGGGAAGCTTTTAATATAGCTCCAGTTAATATCTTTTGCTTAGTGTTTGGGCTAAGCATAATTCCTGCTCTTCTGATATTGGATGGCAATGACTTTGTGTTTCTCAGCTCCCAACCAAACACAACCAGCATCCTTTTCTACAAAGTTGTTGAATGACAATTGATATTACTTTGCCTCAGGTAGAACCTGACACCAAAACCTACCTTAATTCAACAAGTTGTCAAGCTCCATACTAGGACATCAACTCAGATCCTGCTGTTGCTAAGCATCTACTTTATGATGTTTGGATTTTTCTGTTTCCCTACCACCAATTCAAGCTCTGCAATGCCAACTCTGAAGATAGATGTTGCTGAATGTACCCACTCTGAAGATAGATGTTGCTGAACTTGCACGCTGTCACAATTTTAATATTTTAGTGGTCCAAAAAAGATAGTACTTGTAATGATTGCTAGACCATTTTCTTAAGAAAATCTTGAGTCTGAGATCATACCAGGCCAGTATACTTTAGCTTGAGAAGTCTGGCCTGGATTTTTCTAAACATAAAACAAGCCCTGGGATATTCAATAACTCAATCCCGGCCTGCCTTGACAAATTACAGTCTGCCTTCTTGCGGATTCCCCATGCCCATCTGGCATGGAAACGGCCCTTGCAGAGGCCACTTACGTGAGAAGGCTCCCGGCCGTGGTTTCTGCGGGCAGAGAAATTAAGGGGGGTGGATTAATGATAGGGTTTGATTCACCCAATTCCTTGACCTGACCAGCGGTTCTGCTGAGAGAGCGAATATCTAACTCCGTTACCCATTAAGGTAATCACTCATCTCCAAGGAGAATGTAATCCCCGGTGCAAATGGGGGCCATATTTACCCTGGTCTTATCCCTAAACAATGGTGTTTTCCCCTGTCAGTGTTTGCCCAAGTTAATTAACTTCCCCAAGAGAGATTTCCCATTAACCCGGGTAGATGGGTGATGTGATTTTCTGTCAGATGACGGTTTTGCCACCGTTGCGCTTTTACTCCTATATATGATGAAGTTTTCCCTCAATAAACGACTGATCTGATCTCGCTCCATACTGCCTCGTATCGTTTCTTGATCAGTCTCCTCCGGGACCTAACGGCCGTCCAGCGGCCCCGATTCCTACACCTGGTGACCCCGACGTGATCTTAAGCGATCACACGGTCCGGTTCTGCGCTTGAACCGCGTCCGATCATCCCGGAGGACAGCGCGGCAGCCCGGCCGGTAAACCAGCCGGTCAGGAGAACGGCCTAAGCGGTGAGGCATTCCAGAGAGGCTTCCTACAGTTTGCTCCCGACTTTCGCGGCGGCTTGCAGGTTACGGAAAAACGCGTTCCGCAGGGTCAGCTGTGAACCCCTGACAGCGCAGAGGCCACCGAGGGCCCGTGGTAGGGGACCACGCTCCGAGCTCTACCCAGAGAATCGTCGCCAGAACCTATTACTTGCCCAAGACGCGTCGACTCGTCCCGAGGAGGAAACTTCGGAGGACCCTTCGCAGGTAATATGGGGACCTGTCCTCAGCGACAGCGTCCGTCCGCTAGCCAAAGAACTCGTGAAGAAGAGTTCAGAATCCTGGCCAGGGTATTTCAGTTAAGATTTCACAGCTGAGAGCTACCGAGACTTTTGGCGTACCTAAGGAAGGGTATAGAAAATAAGTCAGCAAGTGTCATTTTGCCTCTTTATAAATCTATGGTGAGGCCCCATCTGGAATATTGTGTACAGTTCTGGTCGCCATACCTCCAGAAGGATATTATGGAGTTGGAGAAAGTACAGAGGAGGGCAACCAGAATGATTAGGGGACTGGAACACCTTCCTTACCATCTGAGGCTGCAACGGTTGGGCCTTTTCACTCTTGAACGACGGCGTCTAAGAGGTGACCTGATTGAAGTTTATAAAATCATGCACGGTGTGGACAAAGTAGATAAGGAAAAACTGTTTTCCCTATCGCACAACACTAGAACTAGGGGACACTCCATGAAACTTTTGGGTACTAGTTCTCAAACAAATAAGAGAAAGTACTTTTTCACCCAGAGGATTACTGGTCTATGGAACTCCCTGCCAGAAGAAGTGGTGACAGCTGTCAGACTTGACAGCTTTAAGAAAGGATTAGACAAGTTCATGGAGGACAAGGCTATCAATGGCTATAATTATGGCTACCTAAGGACAACCTCCGGGTTGGAGAGATAGGCAGGATATCTCTCAATGCCATTTCCAGGGAATCCTAAGCAGGTGAAGGCATCTCCTTGGGAATACCCTGAAGGAAATGGTGAGCCACTGTGTGAGACAGAATGCTGGACTGGATGGGCTGTGGCCTGTTCCAGCAAGGCTGTTCTTATGTTCTTATGTTCTAAGGGAACACTGCCTGCTTTACCCAGAAGTAGGTACGTTAACCCTTGAGCTTTGGGATCAGATAGGAGACTGCATTCAGCAACCCCCGAAAGCTCCAGGAGGCGTAATTCGCACATGGGGTAAATGTAGGAAACTCTTAGCGGAGATAGAACCAGTCCAGGTAGAGGCCAAAGAACCCCCAGCGCCAGCCGAGCCATCGGCACCCACAGCGCTCTATCCATCATTACAGTTCAAGCAGAGTAGCGTAGGGAGCTTTCCCTCGGTGACAGCTGCAGACGTCACCGACGGAATGCAAGGAATGGGGAGCGCAGGCGCTTCCCTGACAGTTCCAGGTTCCCAAGTTACCAAGAGTGCCCTTCAGCGCACAGTTGAGGAAGAACTGAAGAAGGGGGAATTGCCAGCGGAAGAACTAGCTGAGCTTAGTCAGATTTGTCCAATTCGCTTAGAAATGGACGCCCTCATGGGGGCCCAGAAGATAGTTCATTCACCAGTCCCGTATAAGCTTCTCATGGCTATACGGAAGGCCATCTCAGAGACAGGGCTCCAAAGTCGTTTTACTAGGGGCACGCTTCAGCAAGTGTGCGAGAACACCATGTTCATTCCACATGACTGGAAAGCCGTCATGCGGATGATGCTCAACCCTAGCCAGTACCTGATTTGGGACAGCGAGTTTCGCCTTGAAGCTCAAACTAGGGCTGCCAGGATGGGAGGCGCAGTAATTCCTGACCAGTTATATGGTTCAGGTGC
Source organism: Bradypodion ventrale (assembly GCA_035047345.1). NCBI lineage: Eukaryota > Metazoa > Chordata > Lepidosauria > Squamata > Chamaeleonidae > Bradypodion > Bradypodion ventrale. Next base: position 80,671,194 of record JAWDJE010000006.1, on the reverse strand, counting down.
CTTCGAATCCATCGATGCGCAGATCAACTTGCCACTCGCCACTCTTCAGATGTCGGCAGAGGCTGCCTTTAGGGCTTTTTTCAAGGTCCCTGCGACCGGCAAAGCGGCTAAGAATTATACCGCAAGTCAAGCAGGGAGCGCAGGAGCCCTACATGGACTTCATCAACCGCCTGGAGGAAGCGATCAGTAGGCAGATCGATAATGAGGAAGCCCAGCAAGAGCTCATGATGAAGTTAGCCAAGGACAATGCCAATTTAGACTGCCGTAAAATCTTGCAGTCACTGGGCAATCGTCCCGACTTGACTCTCACGGACATGATTAGAGCTTGCGCCGACGTTGGCACAGAATCCTATAAAATGGGTTTGCTAGCGGCAGCAGTGCAAGGGGGTAAGAGACCCAAAGGTAAGAACCAAGGAGCATGTCACAATTGTGGCAAGGTCGGCCACTTCGCTAGGGAGTGCCGATCCAAGGGAGGCGGACAAAATTCCGGCCGTTCCAAGGCTCCAAACACCCTGTGTCCGAAGTGCATTGGGCCAGAAACTGTCCGAGTTCGGGAAACCGGCACGCGGGCATGTCTCTGGCCCCGGTCCAAACAGAGACTTCCCAGATTCAAGGCTCGCCAGAGCTAGATTAGATTCAGGTCACATTCCAGGCACTGCGAGGGCGCAGGCCAGCCCCAAGGGTAGTACAGGGTTAGACTTGACTTGTCAGGCAGACGTTACATGCGACCTGCCAGGCATGGTCTATCTGGTGGATTCCCAGTACATGGGTCCACTGCCCAAAGGCTTTATAGGTTTAGTTTTGCCCCGCAGTGTAGCTGGAGCACGCGGAATTCTTGTAATTCCAGGAGTCATTGACTCCAATTTTTCAGGCGTTCTCCAAGTTCAGCTTTGAACACACCTGCCCCAAACAATTCACAAAGGAGACACATTAGCGCAACTGATCATGGTTCCTTGTCACTCACCAGCAGACAGCCAGGGAAGGCTCAGGGACAGCTCAGAGTCCCGGTCAGAGGACCACTCGAGCGCCAGTGAGGCAGTGCAAGGATACCAGGTCTTAGCGACAGTCGAGACCAACATTGAGTGGAAGCAGCGCCCAGTTATCGAGGTATTTCTGAATAATAGATCGTTCTCAGGCCTGTTAGATACCGGAGCGGATGTATCCGTGATAAGCAGAAGCCAGTGGCCAAGGGAGTGGGCCATTGAGCCGGTCTCCGATGTGTGGGGGGTAGGCGGCATTCAGGAAGCGTTCAGGAGCCGGGAGTGGGTGACAGTCACGATTCCAAAGGCTGACGGCACAGCGGTAATTCGGCCGCACATTCTTGACGTGCACATCAACCTTTGGGGGCGAGACATCTTGCAGCAGTACGGTGCTACGCTTACCTTCGGGTAATGGCGTTGCCACTTAAATGGCTCACCGATACGCCGGTCTGGGTAGAACAATGGCCGGTAGTGGGAGAGAAATTAGTCGCCCTTAAGCAGCTGGTTAAAGAGCAGCTAGACACAGGACATATAGAGCAGTCCACCAGTCCTTGGAATTCACCAATTTTTGTCATCAAAAAGAAGTCGGGGAAGTGGCGACTCCTCCAAGATCTCAGAGAGATCAATAAATGCATACAGCCTATGGGTCCGCTTCAATGCGGCATCCCAAATCCTAATATGATTCCCGAGGGGTGGGAGATCCTAGTTGTAGATCTCAAGGATTGTTTTTATACGATTCCCTTAGACCCAGGGACCGGGAAAGGTTTGCCTTTACGGTGCCGGTTGTGAACCACAGTGAGCCCACGCAGCGCTACGCGTGGAAATTTTTGCCACAGGGCATGCTCAATTCGCCCACCCTGTGCCAAATTTATGTTCACAACGCACTGGCAAAGTTTCGAAACCTTTACCCCAAAGCTCTAGTTTGCCATTTCATGGATGATATCTTGGTCGCGGTGCCGCAACTCGGCAGCGAAATGTTTTCAGACCTCCAGGCCAGCCTGGGGGAGAAAGGGTTACTCATCGCCCCGGAGAAAGTGCAGAGAACCGAGCCCTTCTCATACTTGGGTCATCGGCTTCTCCGCTCTTCCGCAGCACCAGTTTTGCCCCAAATCAACTTGAAGGATTCAGTCACCTTGGTAGAATTGCAGCAGGTTTTAGGGAACATTAATTGGGCTAGACCGTATTTTCGATTGGATACGGATCTTTTGAAACCGCTCTTCTCGCTGCTCACATTAGGTAAGCAGCCAGCAGACCGGATACAAATTTCTCGAGAAGCGCGCCTGGCTCTCGAGAAAGTCAACCAAGTTCTCAGCCAGAGGTGGGTAGATAGGATCACCCCAGGGCCATATGCTCCGATCCTGAACTTGTACATCGTTCGAGCAGGATCCATGTTCACTGGAGCTCTAGGAGTAGACTCCGAGAAAGGAGCGAGTATCATGGAATGGGTGTACTTGCCGAACACCTCTTCCCGGAACATCGTTCCTCCCCAAGAATTGGTTTCCGCGGTGGTCTACCACGGGAGGCTGAGAGCTAGGGACATTTCAGGGCACGACTTAGCCAAAATTGTAGTCCCGTTCACCAAGGAACAAATTCAGCAATTGATGCAGCTCAGTGACTCGCTTCCAATTGCTTTGGAGGGATTCACCGGAAGCTTGGCATACCACTTGCCAAAAGACCCCAGACTTGTCTCGCTTCAAACGCAGACAGTCAGCTTGTTCGAATTGCTCTCGCTGGTTCCGCTTCAGGGAGTCAGGACAGTTTTTACTGATGGAGGTCGCACATATGGTGTCTTAACTTGGCAGGAAGGCCAGGCTTGGCGCACACTGTTAACTCTTCCACAGAAGTCCGCGCAGCGGGCAGAGTTGGCAGCGGTGAACCTTGCCTTGCGCACCTTCACCAAAGAGCGCCTAAACATCATTACTGACAGTCAGTATGTCAGGAATTTGCTTCACAGTCTACCGGGAGCATACATCACTCCCGCGATAGACAAGAATTTGCTTAGTCTGTTTCTCACTGCTCAATTTCATTTGCGAAACCGCATGGAGCCGCTCTATATTGCCCACATCCGAAGTCATCAAGACCTACCGGGTCCGATTTCCGCGGGCAATGGCAGAGCGGATGCGGCGGCAAGGGAAACTCAGCTACGTTCAGTGTTAGGTGTTTTCACTACGCCAATTCAGAGTCATGCATTCTTTCACCAAAATGCCAAAGCGCTCGCCAGACAGTTCAATCTGCCACTTTCTCAAGCCCAAGGCATAGTTCGCTCTTGCCAGCATTGTGCAGGGGCACGGGGGGGCCCTCGTGGGGGATCAACCCACGAGGGACAGAGGCTAACCAGGTGTGGCAGATGGATGTCACGCACGTTCCGCAGTTTGGCAGATGGCAGTACATGCACGTTTGCATTGATACCTTTTCTCAATTCGTTTGGGCAACGAACTGCTTCCCACTGCTTCCCACGTGGAGCAGCACCTCCTTTCCTGCATTGCGGCAATGGGCAAGCCACGACACATTAAAACCGATAACGCCCCGTCCTACAGCTCCAGGCAGCTGGCGGCCTTCATGGCCACCTGGGACATTAAGCATACTTTTGGCGTTCCTTACAATCCGCAAGGGCAAGCGATTGTGGAACGGGTCAATCGGACGCTCAAGTCCTATATTGACAAACAAACAGAAAGGGGGGAGCCACCAGCCCTCCCCAAGTCACAGGCTCAGGCACAGCATTGTCTGAATAAGGTATTGTTCACGTACAATCACCTTAATGTTTTTTCGGATTGCACGCCGCAGGAGAAGCACTTCCGCCGTTCGGAAGCTCTCCCGCGACCGATGGTCCGATACCGGGTGCCACCGGACCCTTCCTGGAGGGGCCCGGCGCCACTCGTAACCTGGGGAAGAGGGTATGCTGCAGTTATGTCTCCTACAGGTGTCGTTTGGATTCCAGCTCGGTGTGTCAAGCCTCACTTGGAACCACATGGCGTGGACCCAGGCCGACCCGAGTCCAATCCCGGAGATGGAGGACCTCACCCTAACCAAGAGGACCCGTCGGGAGAGACAGCGGTCGCAGATGACAGCGCCGAAGATCACCTGGGGGATGGTCAAGGCCCTTTGCCATGAGGCCCAGGATGCCATCCAGCGCGGGGAGAGGGAGCCGACACCGGAGAACCTCGTGGCTGCAGTTTTTGCCCAGATTCATGCCAACTCCATGGCAGTCACCATCATCCTGATCCTCTCCCTACTTGCGGGGGGAGGCGTTCAGGCTGCCTCATTTAAGGCCAGCGATTTGATGCCAGGCGGAGATCTCTCTGCCCGGATGCACTACAACATATGGGAAAGGTTGGCGGGTCTCGTCAACCAGTCCGATTTTTGCCTGAAGCAGGACATTGGTTCTGCCTCAATCCTGAGCACCTGCCTCATCCCAGTGTGCCACACTCCAGGCGCGCACCCCAGGGATGGGGACTGGCTCGTGAAACGGATTTTCAGCCCATACATCCCAGCGGCTTCCTCGGAGTATGCCCGTTGGGAGATGCGGCTCACCATGACTTTGCCGGCTGATGCGGCCACTCTCCACACTCCTCGAGTGGCGGTCAGCCCGAACTCTACTTGTGCTCGAATGACCGGCTGCTCCGCAGTCGGCCGAACCCGACGCCGCTGCCTCAACGTCGGCAGTGGCAATTGGACTTGTGATAACCCAGTGAAACTTGGTTCAATGTATGCTCATGTTACGTTACCATCTGGTTGGTTCTTTACATGTAATCAGTACACTTGGAACTACATTCCTGCAAATGTATCAGATGCTATATGTTGTATCAGTCGCTTGACACTGTTACTCCCTACTAAGGATATGGTCACCCCAAGCACAAATGTTTCAAATGTCTCGGTCCCTATACGGCACACTCGCACCACCCAGTTAGACAGCTCATGTGAAAGCAGCTTTAGAGTTATGAGTCCAGCCGAATATGTTTCATTGGCAGTCAGCATAATTGGCGTGCCTGGCTTAGCCGTCGGCAACGCTCGGAGGATTAGTCGACTGGCTTGCGGATTAGCTAAAGCCATCAACCACACCTCCTCTGCGATAGCGCTACTCAACCAGGAGCAGGCAGAGCTTCGCCATGCCATTCTCGACAATCGAGCGGCTATAGACTATCTCTTATTGCTACATCATTTGGGTTGCGAATCCTTTCATGGTATGTGCTGCTTCAATCTTACTGATAACTCCCACAAGGTACAGAGTCAGCTCTCGGACCTCCACACCATAGTCGAGGGCATCAGAGAGGGCTCTGCATGGGGAACTTGGTGGAGTTCATTGTGGAATTGGATGTGGTCGTGGATTCCGTGGGGGTGGCTCCAGACGGTACTCAAGGTGGTTGTGGGGGGTGATTATACTAGGCATAGCAATCTGCTGCTTTGCGCAATGTATTCCCTCACTGATCTCGAAGTGCCGCCCCAAGAAGGAACCCCGAAGCGTCATTCCCGCTCAGCAGCTGATGCCTCTCTTGCGCAGAGTTGCCGGTCAGGCTCTTAAGTAAAACAGAAAGGGGAGATGCAGATTCCCCATGCCCATCTGGCATGGAAACGGCCCTTGCAGAGGCCACTTAGGTGAGAAGGCTCCCGGCCGTGGTTTCTGCGGGCAGAGAAATTAAGGGGGGTGGATTAATGATAGGGTTTGATTCACCCAATTCCTTGACCTGACCAGCGGTTCTGCTGAGAGAGCGAATATCTAACTCCGTTACCCATTAAGGTAATCACTCATCTCCAAGGAGAATGTAATCCCCGGTGCAAATAGGGGCCATATTTACCCTGGTCTTATCCCTAAACAATGGTGTTTTCCCCTGTCAGTGTTTGCCCAAGTTAATTAACTTCCCCAAGAGAGATTTCCCATTAACCCGGGTAGATGGGTGATGTGATTTTCTGTCAGATGACGGTTTTGCCACCGTTGCGCTTTTACTCCTATATATGATGAAGTTTTGCCTCAACAAACGACTGATCTGATCTCGCTCCATACTGCCTCGTATCATTTCTTGATCAGTCTCCTCCGGGACCTAACGGCCATCCAGCGGCCCCGATTCCTACACCTTCTTCCTAGGGTTAGCGAATAACCAGTGTTTTGGCCTAATCTTGGCAGCATGTAACTAAAAAGAAACAAACTCCCTTTACTGGTGTGAGGAAAAACAAGGGCTAGAATCTTTAAAAAGTTTTATTTGAACACAAGTGAGGTATTTACAAACATCAACAGTCAGATTTCAAAAAGGGGGGGAAATGAAAGGCAGCTTCATTAAATACTAATAAAACACTTCATGCAACAGATCTGCACTTTATCCACTCCAAGGCCAAAATAATAAACCTCCCATACTACTCTAGGGTAGCCTTCTTAACCTCTCTTCAGCTGAATGATTCTAGAATGGCAGCTATTTCAAAACCCCTCCATTTTTCTTGTCTTTTTATTTTATGTCATTGATCCACTTCCCAATATTTAAGCAATTGTGTACTTGTCCACTCTGACAGTACTGTTGCACAATTAAATGATAATGTCTTGCCTCATTTTATAGCAGACTAGCAGAGGTTGCCCGGCGTTGCCGGGCTGTTTAAAATGAGGTGTTTTTTTTAAATGGACCATTAGAAAGGCTGAGCGAAGAAAAATAGATGCCTTTGAGATGTGGTGCTGGAGGAGAGTTTTGAGAGTCCCTTGGACAGTGAGAAGAACAAATAGGTCAATAGTAGAAGAGATTAGCCCTGAGTGCTCATTATAAGGTCAAATAGTAAAGATGAAGCTGAAGTATTTTGGACATCAAATGAGAAGAGAGGATTCACGTGAGAAGGCCTTAATGCTGGGGAAGGTGGTGGGCAAAAGAAAAAGGGGACGGCCAAGGATGAGATGGCTAGATGGCATTGTAGATACAATGGGCACGGAGTTGTGTGGACTGAGGAGGATGGCGTTGCCGGGCTGTTATAAACTGTGATCAGTTGTGTTTTTGTTTTGTTTTGGGGGGGGGGGTTTAAAAAAAGAACAAAGGATGATATAATTTTTTCTTTTTTTATTTTCCCAACAATGTTTTATAATGTGTCTTTTTTCAAAAGTGTGTGTTGGTGGTGCACAACCACCACCACCCATAGAATACCACTCCAATCACCAACACACATATTAAAAATTTATGGTAAGGCAGGAGTGTCGCGTGTGTGTGAGAGAGAGAGAGAAAGAGAGAAAGAAAGAGAAGCTGTGTGTGTGTGTGAGAGAGAGAGAGAAAGAGAAGCTGTGTGTGAGAGAGGGAGAAAGAGAAGCTGTGTGTGTGTGAGAGAGAGAGAGAGAAGCTGTGTGTGTGTGTGAGAGAGAGAGAGAGAGAAGATGGTTGTGTGTGTGAGAGAGAGAGAAGCTGTGTGTGTGTGAGAGAGAAAGGGAAGCTGTGTGTGTGAGAGAGAGAGAAAAAGGGAAGCTGTGTGTGAGAGAGAGAAAGAGAAGCTGTGTGTGAGAGAGAGAAAGAGAAGCTGTGTGTGTGAGAGAGAAAGAGAAGCTGTGTGTGAGAGAGAGAGAGAGAGAAAGAGAAGCTGTGTGTGTGAGAGAGAGAGAAAGAGAAGCTGTGTGTGAGAGAAAGAGAAGCTGTGTGTGAGAGAGAGAGAAAGAGAAGCTGTGTGTGTGTAAGAGAGAGAAAGAGAAGCTGTGAGTGAGAGAGAGAAAGAGAAGCTGTGTGTGAGAGAGAGAGAGAAGCTGTGAGAGACAGAGAGAGAAAGAGAAGCTGTGAGTGAGAGAGAGAAAGAGAAGCTGTGTGTGTGTGAGAGAGAGAAAGAGAAGTTGTGAGAGACAGAGAGAGAAAGAGAAGCTGTGAGTGAGAGAGAGAAAGAAAAGCTGTGAGAGAGAGAGAGAGTGAAAGAGAAGCTGTGAGTGAAAGATAGAAAGAGAAGCTGTGTGTGTGTGAAAGAGAGAGAAGCTGTGTGAGAGAGAGAAAGAAAGAGAAGCTGTGAGAGACAGAGAGAGAAAGAGAAGCTGTGAGTGAGAGAGAGAAAGAGAAGCTGTGTGTGTGTGTGAGAGAGAGAGAGAAAGAAAGAGAAGCTGTGAGAGACAGAGAGAGAAAGAGAAGCTGTGAGTGAGAGAGAGAGAGAAGCTGTGTGTGTGTGTGTGTGTGAGAAAGAAGCTGTGAGAGACAGAGAGAAAGAAAGAGAAGCTGTGTGAGAGAGAGAGAGAGGAAGAAAGAGAAGCTGTGAGAGACAGAGAGAGAGAGGGGCTGCCTTGCGGCCAGCGGTAAGGAAGCCCAGCGGTGTGTGGGGGGGGTGTGGGCTTCCCTTACCATGGGTTGCCTTGCGGCCCGCAGTAAGGAAGCCCAGCGGCGGGGGGGTTTCTGGGCTTCCCTTACCGTGGGCTGCCTTGCGACCCGCGGTAAGGAAGCCCAGCGGCGGGTATGTGTGTGTGGGCTTCCCTTGCCGTGGTCTGCCTTGCGGCCCGCTGTAAGGAAGCCCAGCGGTGTGTGTGTGTGTGGGCTTCCCTTACCGTGGGCTGCCTTGCAGCCCGCGGTAAAGAAACCCAGCGGCGGGGGGGTGGGCTTCCCTTACCGTGGGCTGCCTTGTGGCCCGCGGTAAAGAAGCCCAGCGGTGGGGGGTGGGCTTCCCTTACCGTGGGCTGCCTTGTGGCCCGTGATAAAGAAGCCCAGCGGCGGGGGGTGGGCTTCCCTTACCGTGGGCTGCCTTGCGGCCTGTGGTAAGGAAGCCCAGTGGCGGTGTGTGTGTGTGGGCTTCCCTTACCGTGGGCTGCCTTGCGGCCCGCGGTAAAGAAGCCCAGCGGCAGGGTGTGTGTGGGCTTCCCTTACCGTGGGCTGCCTTGCGGCCCGCGGTAAAGAAGCCCAGCGGCGGAGGGGTGTGTGGGCTTCCCTTACCGTGGGCTGCCTTGCGGCCCGTGGTAAGGAAGCCCAGCGGCAGGGGGGGCTTTACTTACCGGGGGCTGGCTTCCCTGGGACGCGCCGGCTTTCTCAGTGTTCTGTGCACTCATGGCGTGCAGGACACTGGGGATTGTATTTTTTCATTTTTGCTTTCCCTTTGTGCTTCTTTTTTTTTGTGCGGCTCGTTTTTGATTGGCCGCGCCGCGTTTCTCCACCTTCTTTGTGCTCCCGCCTCTCAGCCTGATTGGCTGTGGTGCAGCGCGGTGCAAAGAATGTTGGGAAATGAAGTTGTTTCCCTTTTTTCGCGTTTGTGGGGCTCTTGCCCCACTGCCGCTTTACTCAATCCTTCGTTGACCTGCGGACCCAGTCCGCCCGTGTTCCCGAAGGGTGAGTGCAGGCAAGTAGGGCCAGCCGTAGGAACCTATAGCAAGTTCCAATGGTTAACCCTTGGTTTTATAGGTTAAGATACGCTGGTAAGCGATAAATACAGTGTTTTCACTGTCAATATTTACTACCAAAGAACCGAGAAAAAATGGACTACAGATATTATCTTTTTTTTGTTCTATATAACATTTCAACTATATGCCACATAGAAATAAATATGACCCACCAAGATCAGATACCTAGCATGAAAATATATCATAGCTCTTTCTACACTCTAATGCTTCTGCTGAAATATAAAACCTGGGGTTCATTCTTAACAACAGACAGTAAATGTGCCTGGCATTTTAAGCACATGTTTGAAGGGTTTTATGAGGGAGGGCTCAGCCACGCCATTAGGTTATCAATGGACATACCACTCTGATAATTCCTGCTTTGTCATAGCTTAGAAATAACTAGAAATAAGTGACAAATTACTTGAAATTAATTCTTAACTTCAAGACCTAAGGGCAGTGATAGCCAACCTTGACACTCCAGGTGTTCTTGGACTTCAATTACCAGAAGCCCAAGTCAGCACTCCTGCTGATCAGGGCTTCTGGGAATTGAAGTTCAAGAACACCTGGAGTGCCAAGGTTGGCCATCACTGACTTAAAGTATTATTAAATTATATTGTGATCATTAACTACACTCTTTTCATACTGTAACATTTATGCTTTAGTTACATTTCTAGTAATGAGACCATAGACTCTCTATAAACTAATATCACACATGGCTAGAGATGTAAAATTTCCAGAAATTTTGAAGCTCAGGGGGAAAAAAATGCTTTTTTTCGGGGGGGAACGGAAATTTTGGGGGAAATTGAAAAAATGCTACATTAGCACTTCTTTTTTTCTTTTCCAGATTGAAAGTCATTCTGCATTGGAGAGTTCAGTTTGTAACCTAGGACTTGCTCCTCACAGAAATTAGAATAATCTGATACCATACATATTATTTTACAAATGATTTACAAAATATTTGTACCCGGCCTTATCTTAAAATATTTTATTCATCATGTTAAAATAAAACATTTCATAATATATATTTTTTCAATTTTTCCAATTTTTTGAGAAAAAACAAAAAAAAAAGGCTTCAGGGAAAAAACAGGTTTTTCCCAATTTTTTCCGGTTTTTCCCCGGGCCTTCACATCTCTACACATGGCATATGCTGGTTTCTGCTATGTCGTGGGTATCCATGAAATGACACGATAGATATGAGAAGTGTGTGTTTTGCACTAAGGACAACAGCTTTCCCTGTACAAATACCGTATTTTCCGGCGTATAAGACGACTGGGCATATAAGACAACCCCCAACTTTTTCAGTTAAAATATAGAGTTTGGAATATACTTGCCGTATAAGACTACCTCTCTTCCAATGCACACCAAATAAAAATTAACCCACACTCAACCCGAAGACGCGCAGCCCTCCGAGTCGAATGGGCAGGTTCTGGTGGAGAGCCAATCCACGCTCACGTTCTCCTCCTCGAGGTACAGGAAGATGTGTGCAGCTTGCTTCCCCTTGCTTCATACTCCCCGCACAGAGCAGGGACTCGGCCGCGGCACCCCCCACCATATGCGCCGGACATATGAAGCAAGGGGAAACAAGCTGCAGTTAAGTACCCGTCCTATAAGACGACCCCTGACTTTGGCACAGATTTTTCGGGGTTAAAAAGTAGTCTTATACGCCAAAAAATACAGTATTTAAAAAGTAATCATGACAGTTACTTTTAGGCAATGAGAGAGTAACAGTTACTTTTTAAATTGTAACTACTGTAATAACTATAGTAATAAGTGCTATCTAGCTGTTGGAACGGTAATGGTAACTAAGCAGTTTGAAAAATCAACATTTTAGGTTCTGCACTTTATAATCTAAACAATATCAGGTTTGGTTAGTATGCAAATAGGAGAAGCACTTGGAAATACCAAACAGTGAAGTGCTCTTGCTCTCATGCCCAACCTGAGGGCTTCACATAAGCATCAGATTGGCCTCTGTGTGAACAGAATGCTGGATTACGTAGCCCTTTGATCTGCTCCTGCAGAATCTTTCTATATATTTTTTTAGCTGGCCAGGCATCAGAATGTCTGATTAGAACAGCGTCAAAGCCTAAAGCTGCCAATCACTCCCTTGAAAAGCAGCTTTCTTTCTTCCACAAAAGGGCTGTTGAGCTACAGTTGCATGAGATTATATGGAACATGTAATTTGACCCTGATGAAAGTCTGCTGACAGGTTTTGTGCTACTGTTTCAAAATACTGTACTCATTTTTAACATCTCAATGGAGGGTTTTAATGTAAAAAAAAATCCTATTTATATTGCTTTGTGAATCGGTTGAGGCATCTTTGAAGTTAGCCCTCTTAAATTCAGTTACTGAAAGGTGAAGCATACATATATCTCCCAAGGAAAGCATACATATATCTCTTCTTTACTTGTACACATATGATATATCAACCTTACTTGTCCACTATTCTACTGCAACCTTACTGAAAAGAGCACAGCTGTTATCAAGCCTCTTTATAGGAGCACATCTTCCTCTAGCCTTTGTGGAGGCAGCCAGGTTCAAATCCCTACTTCACTCGCAGGGCATATGGAGCCCAGCTGGCCTCATAGACTACCAATGGATATGAAAGAGTGGGAGAATTAGTAATACAAAACCATGGACATCATCCTGAGTAAGGCAGAATATATATGTAGTCAATCTGTCAGTCTACTAATGCCTAAGATGTTATAACTGCCAATCTAAAATGTACAATGTGGACTAGAGGGAACTGATTCCAAAGCCAAGGTGACATGTGCCCCCCTCAAACTATAAGCTATTGTAGGTGTGGATATGACAGATACTTTTCAATATGCGTTATCATTCAGGTATATGCATGGGGGACCATATCATCACCAACCAGAATGGAACAGCTGATTCTGGGGGCAGATGATGGAAGGCCCACAAGGAAGAGAATTGTATAAATGATATCACCTGCCTTGTGCCCCACAGGTTACTCTACAATGGAAGCTGCTGTGTTGTTATCAGTCTTAAAATAAGATTTAATTTCCACTCTGGTTGTGTTTTGAACACAGAAAAGTGGGGACAGAGGCATTTGACCATGGTCACAGGTAAGGAAATGTTTTGGGATAGGTTGGAGAGAGGTGTGATTGACTGCAAGTCTTTAGGTAAAGGTAAAGGTTCCCCTTGCTCAAAAGCCAGCCGTATCCAACTCTAGGGTTCAGTGCTCATCTCTGTTTCAAAGCCGAAGAGCCAGCGCTGTCTGCTTCTGCAGACATTTCCATGGACATGTGGCAGGCATAGGCACCGGAGTGCACAGAACGCTGTTACCTTCCCACCGAAGTGGTCCCTATTTATCTACTTGCAATTTCTTGCTTTTGAACTGCTAGGTTTTAGTAAATGTATAATGACAGACACAGGCCTGCTGCGATGCAACTTTCAGTTGTATCCCCTACACCAGTGAAGACGAACCTTTCAGAGGCTGAGTGCCCAAACTGCCACCCAAACCCCACTTATTTATCTCAAAGTGCAATCATAGCAACAGGAGAGGAAGGAAATGCTCCCATTGGGCTGCTGGGCAGGGCAAATTCTGTGCTGGGGGAGGGAGGAAGTGCTCACATTGAGCTGCTGGGAAGAGGGGTGGGTGAACACTCTTCTGGGGGAGGGAGGAACCATTCCCATTGGGCTTCTGGGCAGTTGGGAGGGGCCCACAGAGAGGGCTCCAAGTACCACCTCTGGCACATGTGCCATTGGTTCGCCATCACTGCCCTACATTAATTATGAGTTCTATCCAAATTTCAGCAGAAAGGGGAAAATCTTGCATATGTTGTCCTCTCTGTCATGCTTGTCCTTCCCTCTCTAAGCTTAAAGCTTAAAGCAACCACTTATTTCTCTGGCAACCGGAAACAGCTGATAAGAGAACTTGCCTTTTGTTTGGTTTTTGCTCGTTTCTCCCCATGTCTTGTGTTTGCTTTTGCTGTCTCTCTGGCATCTGTTGTAAGACCAAAGAAGGTTGAAGGAAGGAAGCTGTATGGTTGAAATCCCAGTAGGCTCAACTGTTGTCACTCCTACAGTACTCAGTGTAAAAGTAGCGAGAATGCTTCTGAACCTTCATCTTTCTCTCCATGTACTTTAAACGGTGCAGTTAGGTGGATTCATGTCTGCCAAAAGGCATCCAGAAAAAAGCAAGGGAAAGCAACCTGAAATATCCACCTGACTAACCAGCCCAGTCTTGATAGTTATAATCTGTAAAAACACAGCACTGCAGTGGCTTAGTGGTTAAGACACTGACCTTGGAGACTGGAAGGTCAGGGTTCGATATCCGAGTACTGCACAATGGATCTTAGGGACATGAAAGGAGCCTCATTCTGGCACAGCCTGAGCAGAGTTTCTCCAGCAAAAATCCTTTCAACCCAGAGTAATTTCTGACACAAAATTTATTTATCTGTAAAAACACTGGATGCCATTAGCTTTAGAAATGAACTGCCAAGGACGGAGATTTAAAAAGATTTGCTTCTTCTCTTCAGTTACAATTCACTGGGATGTTCTTCTGAGCAAGATTTGTTGAAAATCTGTACCATTCTCTGCATATCACTCCCTACTTAGCTTTATAAGGCCTTACCTGAGGGAAGCATAATGCAGCAGCAGTTTTAGAGCTTAACAGTCCAGTTATCACTCCATCCCGTCTTAGATAATAATGATACAGGAATTTGAGGTGGTAGTTAATATTCATGGTGTTTCCCTGGAAACAAGTAGTGGCATTGGTTGTAGACCAGTATAATGACTAGTATATAGGTCTTACCTGTCCAGTGATGCACTGCAAAAAATTTTACTACCTACTCTGCATCACTGCACCTGTCTATGAAACTGGGGATAAGACTTCTGAGTTCTCATATTAATGGATATGGCTCAATCTGATCCCACAAAATGGATTTTTAGACCAGTGTGTAGACAAATTCACCCAGGACATGTCTGTCAATCGTTTTACCTGTCATTATAATTATATCCATCCCACCAATTCCAATTCCATGTCCCAAATACCAGTGGCTGTGGTGTCACAATGGAAGACATTCTCCTTCACATGCCACTTGCAAATCTTCAGGTTGCGCACTGGGGGAAACAAGACGATTCTCCCTGGATATTGGTTGACTCTTCTGTTGCCCTCACCACTAGCTTGCCTGATTAGGACTAAAATGAGATAACATCTGACAACATCTTATACCTTTGTGATTTCTGAACATGTATCCTAAAATCATGTAAAAAGCTTTTCCTTAAAAGTATAGTTTTTCTGAAGGGAGAACCTAACCATCTTATTTCAGTTTAATCTCATTTAAAACTGGATCCTGCTACTGGTAGAGGCTCACATGTCTCTACTTTACACACCAGATGATCCATTCTTTCTAAAACCTGAGTAATTATTGCACTCCCCAAAGAGTTTCATTTGATTTCTAGCCCTCTTGTCTCTGGCCCTCCTGGGACTCAATGCAGCCTACAATTAAATATTGCAAATATAATTAAAACAGACAATAAACAAAAAAGCATTTAAAAACTTCAAACACCATTAAAAATGCATACATAAAAGAAAATAGACTCTTCCACAACAGGAAAGATCAGTTGCCAGCAGTCCCCTTAAATAAAAAGGCCTTTTCTTACAGACAGCACCAGCGGAGGCAGCTTTGTCCCACATGTAAGTGGGATCTAGAGCCTGAGAGCAATTACAGTAAAGAGTGCCTCGCTTAGAGACTAACTCACTAAAAGAGCAGAATTTTCTCTGAATGGTCGCCTCGCTTAACAATTAAAACCAACCAAAAACTCACTTAACAACTAAATCAGGGTTCGCAATCCCCACCACCACCAGAAGTCACAATTGGTCACTTACAATGGTGTTTCACTTAAAGAGCAAACTCACTTAAAGTTCCCATGGAACGCATTGTGCTCTTTAAGTGAGGTACCACTGTACAGAGAAAAACAGTTCTGGTGACCAGGGCCGGCATCAGAAATTTCCGGGCCCAGCACACACACACACACACACACACACACACACACACACACACACACACACACACACACACACACATTTTGGCCATGCCCCGGTGGTTTTCTGTGCACGCGTCATTTGTTTGCACATGCGCACATCAGTGGTTTCCTGGCACCGCCACCCCCCCCCCCCCATGGTTTTCTGCGCATGCATTGATTGTTTGCACATGCACATATGGTTTCCCCCATCATTTCCAGGCCCGGGACGGGAGTCCTGATGATCTCCCCCCCCCCCCCTTTGATGGCAGCCCTGCTCATGACCCAACTGTACAAGTGGTTTATTGGGGGAAACTGGCAGTAGGCAAGATGGTCAATTGAGAAGAACTGGAAATAGCCAGGATAGGCTCAAGATCTGAAGTAAAGGAGGAAATTATAGCCCTCTCAAGTCAAGATGCACAATAACTCTGGTCAGTGAATTATTTTGCCTTACAGATCTCTCTCCTGGCAGTACAAAAGTTATAATCAAAACAATACATTGCATATTGCTTTCCTCCTGCATTTTTTGCATAACCTAACAATTTCCTGTTCTTTCATAACACCTGGTATCTGCTTCCTAACAGTAGGGCTGGCTGTGACTGTAGATCAGGAGTTCTCAACCTTTTAAAGCCGGGACCAGGTCATGCTCCTTCAGACAGCTTCGGGGGCCTGACAGCCATTTTGCCCTTCTTCCACAACATGGCACTTCCTGGTGTGGTGGAGACGGGCACATGAAATGGTGCCATGGGCTGCATTCAGCCCACGGGCTGCAGGTTGATAATCTCTGCTGTAGATCTTTGGATTTTGACGAACTGCATTTTGACCAACTGCTCTCAGATTACTGCTGAAAATTAGAACAACAGGAAGGTGCCTTCCCTCCTACACAAGCATTTCATGTACTGTATCTTACTTAACTTTCCTGAATTCTGCTGGGAGCCAGCTCTGTTGCTTCATTATGTCTAACATCACGAAATCCAGCCCACACTATCAGCACTCAAAGTGATTGCATTATAATAGGACTGGGGTTTGGGGAAAAGGAAGAAAGACAACTTCCTGGACCATAGAACTCCTTTCCACTCTCCCTACATATTAAACATTCTGACACGTTCCACCTATCAGTCTGCATGCAGGATAAAGGGGAGCATTCAATATATTTATTCTGCTTTCTTCTAGAAAGTTGTTGAGAGAAACTGACTGTCACTGAGATTGTTTTTAATTGCTTGATTTCACAGGGGTTGTGTTGTTTAAGTGCTGTTCGTCTTCACTGGAATCTCTAGTAGATGATTTCCATGTGGCTAGGGCAGTGGTGGCGAACCTATGGCACGTGTGCCAGAGGGGACAGTCAGATCCCTCTCTGTGGGCATGTGCGCCATCGCCCCAGCACAGAGTTTGTCCCACCCCTCTACCCAGCAGCCTGGGTAGAGTGCTTACCCCAGACAAGGAACGGAGTACTTCCTCCCTCCCTTGTCTGGGGTAAGGTGAGCGGCTCACATGCGACGTGTGGGTACGGCACAGACGGTAGCCTGTTGAATCTGTGGCGAAGGTGTTTTTTTCTAAACTAAAACCTCAGTATTCAGGTTAAATTGCCATGTTGGCACTTTGCAATAAATAAGTGGGTTTGGGGTTGCAGTTTGGACACTCATCTCTAAAAGGTTTGCCATCACTGCTCTAATAGATAATTTCCATGTGGTTAGGCCATTCTATTTTCATCAGCTCTCCCATATCATACAAAAGGCCTACATCTAACTGGCTATCTAGCAAAATCATTGCAGGAATACAGAACAATAAGCTTTTTTCCCCTCCACAAGATGGACTGTGCACAAAAAATTAAACACCCCCTCCCCCCCCCCCACCTTAGATATAGAGTGCAGTTTGAAAAGCAAGCACTAAACAAAAGTTCTTTCCTCCCCACACACAAGCTTTTGGGATATTATTACACAAGGGAAAAAATCTGAATCAGTATGTCCGTATCTAATAAAACAGGCCTTGAGAGAAAAACATAATCCCTTCCTATAGAGCTGGTCCCCTTTTGTCAACTTTTCATCAACAGTGATCATTCGAATTCCACAGTCTGCATTAACGCAACTTTGTCATGACATTTTGAAAATGCAGTGGAGCATATGACATACAGAGGTCTGTGTCCTATCTTGATTGTTTAATTTGGGGAGAATCTGGAATTCCCTCTTCCAGCATAACACCTATATACAAGTTTTGTTCCTAGCATAGGGAAGGATTTCCCTGTTAACTATTGTAACAAAACATTCTCTGTTCAGAGTCAAGAGGCTGTCATGTGAAAAGCAAAATTTTGTGATGTGAAGCAGAAATTCAGAGAGTTCAAATGAAAGCTAAATGCGATGAGACGATTAGTATAAAACTTCCTGCTCGGTTTAAATATCCTGAAAATTTAGATTTATTTGGTGACCCAGCATTGGATTGGCAATAAATATAGCCACAAGGCAAGGGCAAGAAAAATACACTTCTCCAGCAGTGTGGCCAATGGTTAGGGTGATTGATGGAAGTTATAGCCCCACTGTGCCTAGAGGGCTGCAAGCCCTGCTGTATAGAAGAGAGTACAGCAAAATTAACACTTACAAGCAACAGAAGCACAGCATGATGAAAGTGGTGCATCCAAAACTCTCAAGCTTTAAAAGGGGAGTTTCTTTGGAGACCATTTTTTTTTGAGGAGCAGGAATAAAGTAGGGCAGGTAGGTCTTTTATTACCTACTAAAATTGGATTGAAATGGCAATTCAGAATGACAAAAGTTTGAGTTGGCCAACAGTTTTATTGCATTATTTAAGAAGTTGCAAATATAAGTTTTTGAATCTTCCAGGACCCTTCTTGATACGGAGATATCATTTTTTAAAATGGGGAACTGAAGAAACAGCAGCAAGGATTTCCCAAAGTCTGAACAATCTGGCTAGATATCATGCCATTGTTCTTGAAATCAGATTGGCAAAGCAAAATGGAAGACCGCAGATGTAGTGCAAAAGAAAGGGGGCACAGAATTGACTCATGACTTGCACACAAAATATTCTTCTGGGGCCCCAGTGGATCTCTCGCTTTCCTTGGTATGCTATGCAGGGATTTTCTATTTGGCTTAGAATAGTTTTAAGAATGGGGGGCAACATAGTCTTGATAATAACCAAGAAGAAGTTGAATTAATTGTCCCACTAACTTAAGAAGTCAAAGAAAAGCATTGATAGTCACAACTAGTAACTACAAGAGATAATTCTAACCAAACTGCACTCTCATGGGGAAAGGTCTTCCTCTGCTCCTGTCAGCTGATCATGTTATTTAGAAGAGTAAATTTTAAAAAATCAAAGTAGCCACATGATTCAAGTGTAAAAACATATGTCTGGGAGCATGTCAAGATCACCCTTTATGGGGCTGTCTGGGCCCACTCATTTTTCAGTCACTTGAGTATGGAGCAGAGGATAGAATATATTTAGCCCGATCCTCCCATCCAAACAACCCAAGAGACCTTTGCCTGTATTGAAAAGTGGCTGACAAACTACTTCACCATGTGGGTAAACAAAACAGTTCCACTGCTCCTAATCTGAGGAGTCATCATCCTGCAACTCGTATTCAAGAATGCATTGTTTCCCCTGAAGCAGGGAAAATGCCATTGTCATGAATTTGTTTAAGGTGGACCCCAGCTTGCCATGAAGTGACCCACACACTATGATCACGGAGCCATCTCCTGTGGCTCATATGGTACAGGAACTGTTGTTTATATTTTCATGCTTCCTAGCTGATCATTGTAATGTTGACACTTGTTCTGATTGGCAGTAAAAAAGAAACATGGAGCTCTCGTTTGCAGAAATATAGTGTTGTCTTCGTGTTGAAAGAGTTCCTGATTCTACAGGTAAACTCACAAGCCATTAGGCTCCTTACAAATCTTCAGATCTCTCTCCAGTATCAGCTATAACTACAAGCAATGCTATCCATGCCTGTCAGGAGCATTTGCCATCCCAGTCCTCTCAACCCCAGCAAGAAGACTCAGCATCAAGAGAAGCCACACGAAGCACAAAAGGCTTGCTTGGAGTTACTGGGTGAACTTGCTGCATGGTCTTCACAAGCCCTCCTGTATTCATGGCTTTGCCTGCAGAGGAATCTTGGAGGACTCAGATATTTACCTTTGTCCGTAACCTGTTAACAATCCAATAAAAGTATCCCACAGCCCAGAACATGTCCAGATGAGCGCTTAGGATCAGGGGTTCCCAACCTAAGGCCCATGGTACAGATCCGACCTGTGGCACCATTTCATGTGCCCCCCAACCTCCCCAAGGGCATTCAAGAAACAAAATGGCCACCCCTTTGAAGTTTTTCGGACAAAATGGCCACCCCATCATGCAGGCAGGGCAAAATGGTCATCTGACCCTCAAAGCTGACTGAGAGAGGATAACCCAGCCCCCAGCTTGAAAAGGTTGGGAACCCCTAATTTAGGATGTTCTTTTCTGCTCTCAGGGGTTGGTCTGGCCTCCTTGAATTTGACTTTGTGGCTTTCTGATTTTCTGCTCAATATTTACCACTGGTCTTTATCACCTTTTAAAATTTGATTTCTTTTTAAAAAAAAAATTTTCCCAAAGTGGCATATTACATGACAGCTTAAGCAACACAGTACTGAGATTGGTATATTAAGAAAATTAAGAGTTCTGACTGCAGGGTAGTCGGTGGCTCAGGGAAAGGGAGACAGAGTCAGTGTCAGAGTTGGTAGGGGCAGTGGCAATGTGCCAGCTGAGGCAGGAGGTGCTGGTGGACATGAACAGGTGAGTCGTTGAGCTCTGCCATGATGTTGCTGCTCCTACTGAGACAGGTAAACAGTGGCCTTCTTTAAACTTCCCGGGTGACAGCAACTTTAATCCTCATCTTTCAGCCCACTTGCCACCCCGCACTTTACCTCCCTCTTTCTCATCCCGACACAGGCAATCAAAACAATTCATGACCAGAATTGATTGAAAATAAACCACTAACTAGCAAAAAAAAATGTGCAGTTAGCTGAATGTTGTTTAGTCCCTGATCTATAAATCAATTTCTGGCTTGGGAAACCCAATGGAGAAGTATTACAATATCTAGACAAGACCTTAGTTGTCAGGTGATATAAAGCATTAAGTAACTCCCACACATTAAAAAGTGTAATTCAATTGTCAATCGTTTTTAATTATCTAATTTATAGTGGAATATTTTACCTACCTACTGAAAAGTAAATTACAGGGGGCCAGAATCCTATTATTTACCTATGATGGAATAAGTCAAACTGAACATCTGGCTGTGCATTAATGTGAACTCCTGAACAAGTGGAAATTTGTCGTTGAAATTTAGGCCACTTGACTTATGTAAGTAACAGTATTCTGACCATTATGTCCAATAAGATTTTCTCCATGCAATGTGTGCATCTTTAGGTAAACGTCTCCCTTGTTCTAAAGCCAGTCATATCCAACTCTATCTGCGTCTTCAGACATTTCCGTGATCATGTGTCAGGCATGACTAGACGCCAGAGCACACAGAACACTGTTATCTTGCCACCGAAGTGGAATCTATTTATCTACTGTACTTGCAATTTCTTGCTTTAGAACTGCTAGGTTGGCAGGAACTGGGACAGAGACAGTCATGCAGCATTCAGGTCTCGAACTGCTTACCTGCTGACTTCCTATTGTCAAGTTAAGCATCTTAACCCCTAAGTCACCAGATCACTACATAGAAGCAATTTCTAAAGAAGCAGCCAAGCTTGCGTTATCCTGGGAGCTACCATCTTTGGTTTTGGATGGGGCTGTTTTGCCCCAGACCAACCCGGTGCGCAACTTGGGGGTCCTCATGGATTCGCGGCTGCTGCTAGAAGAACAGGTGGCGGCTGTGGCCAGGAGGGCCTTCGCCCAACTTTGGGTGATTCGCCAGTTGCGCCCGCTCCTGGACCGGGACTCTTTGCTCATGGTCACTCACGCTCTGGTGACCTCCAGACTAGACTACTGTAATGCGCTCTACATGGGGCTGCCCTTGATGACCATTCGGAGGCTGCAGCTGGTCCAGAATGCCGCGGCCCGGGTGGTGATGGGGTGTGGACGTTATGCCCATGCCTCACCACTGCTTCGGGGGCTGCACTGGTTACCAGTTTGTCTCCGGGTGCAATTCAAGGTGCTGGTTTTGACCTTTAAAGCCCTACATGGTAGTGGGCCAGGGTATCTTAGAGACCGCACCGCCCTAAGGTCGTCTGTCTGTCCAACCAGAGCGGACCGGAGGGGCTCTCTAATTGTGCCATCAGCCAGGGGGGCTTGCCTCTCTGGCACAAGGAGGAGGGCCTTCTCCATGTCCGCACCGGCCCTTTGGAACCTCCTGCCTGTGGAACTGCGTCTCCAGACAGAGTTGTTGCCCTTTAGGAAGGAACTAAAGACCTGGCTGGCGGGCCAAGTTTGGGGTGCGGGTGGGGATGGGGGTACCGTTGGGTGGTTGGTATAGAGAAGTGTGCCTTCCCCCAAGGTCCCTTCGGTTTTTGCGCACCTTTTAGGGGTGGGTTTTTTAACTTTTAACTTTGTTTTATCATGTGTCTTTTATGTATTTACTGTCCACTATGTAAACCGCCCTGAGTTGGGTTGTACCTGAGTGGGCGGTATATAAGCGTGAAAAATAAATAAATAAATAAATAAAATAAAAGCTCATCTGTCCCAGCGTGTTAGCAAAAGAAAAAGAGGAAGAGGAAGAAAGGTTGTAGCAATTAAAAGAGTAACTATTTTATTTCAGTGTGAGCTTTGTGAATTCTGCTGGACCTAGTATACAACAAACATTCACAGGATCCCTGCTAATTGCCCATCAAATTAATAATGAAATATAATGGCAATTAGTACAAACTTGAAAATGTTTTGAGTTACAGTGGTACCTCAGATAAAGTCCAATTCGGATAAAGTCCGATTCGGATAAAGTCGCGGTTTTCATGCACACGTGATGCATAGCATATAGTCCAAAACCACTAAAAAGGGATGTTATCCAAGGTATTTGGTATAGGAACCTTGGATAAAGTCCATTTTTTGGACGCTATCCGATGCATCACCCATTTGATTCGGATAAAATCCAAAATCGGATAAAATCCAAACTTGTGGAATGGAGTTTGGACTTTATCCGAAGTTTTACAGTACATCTGTTTTCATAATTAAACAACAATATCTGTAATATTTCCATGTTTAGATGGTTTATATATATATATATATATATATATATATATATATATATATATATATATATATATATATATATATATATATATATATATATATAGAGAGAGAGAGAGAGAGAGAGAGAGAGAGAGAGAGAGAGAGAGAGAGAGAGAGATAGATAGATAGATAGATAGATAGATAGCAGCCCTGGCTCTCGTTTTTGGAATTTTGAGGTATCACACTAATAAGTAGATTAAACTGAAAGGTCATCCTTGCTTGAAAGCCAGTCATATCTGACTCTAGGGTTCAGTGCTCATCTATGTTTACAGCAAAAGAGCTAGTGCTGTCTGTGTCTGCAGACATTTCCCTGGTCAAATGGCAGGCATGACTAGACACGAAACACTGATTACCTTCCCACTGAAGTGGTACCCTTTATCTACTTGCAATTTCTTCCTTCCGAATTGCTAGGTTGGCAGGAGCTGGGACAGAGACTGGAGCTCACTCTGTCATGCAACACTAGGGTCTCAAACTGCTGACCTGCTGACCTTCCAGTCATCAAGTTCAGCATCTTAACCACTAAGCCACTGCAGTCCCCAAAACAAATAGAACAGAGGCTATTTTTAAAATGTAGACTATTGATTCTGCCTAAAAGTATGTTCCATTGAATCAAGGTGACTTGATTTTGAACAAACATTGATGAGATTGCAGTATGAGTTTCAACTATGATATGTATTCTGCAGTTTTGCATGGTTTAAATGTCTCATCTGAAACCCGTAATAACAATGTTGGCAGAAAACAAACTCCAATCTGTCAGTATGCCAACCCAAAGAGCACCCTAAAATGGTCCATAGGCACATAAAGATACACAAGTTTCGGAGAACATATGCCTTTCATTAGGTGAGATGTTGAAAGTAAGTGGAGGGGATTGAGTGGGGTGGGGGAAACTGATCTTACAGTCTTCTTATCTGCCTGTTTTTCTAGAATGTGATGGAGGAGAGACACTGCAGCCAAAGGAATTGGCCTCATCAGTTTATACAGGGATGTTAAATTTGACCCATAGACTCTCTGAGAATTGCAAAGTTAGACATGTTCACTTTTCCATCTTACACAATTAAAGTCCACAGCATGAATTCAACCCCACATCCCTACTGACTGAGCACACTGGCTCCTTGGTTGGTGGAAAACAAAGAGCCACAAGGCTGCCTTTACATTGTCCATAATGGAATTAAAATTTAAGTGATGGATTAAGCCAAGAAAGGCAATGCAAGCAAATTGTGTAGCCTCATTTATTTTGCTTGCAAGTGTCCAGGCTCTGGCTATATAAACCCCTCCCCCAGCCTCACTGCTAAATGGCTAAATGAGGTACCCAATAAACAAAAGCTATAACGATTATGCTGGCAAATGCTATATTGCAAATTCCATGCTGAGTTTGTATAATATACTAGCTGATTACCCGGCATTGCTCAGGTTTTTTCCTTTCTTTAAAGTGCCTATAGTTCTGCCAGCCTCCCCTTCCCCCAAACCAGGATAAACACAAGGCAAGGCCCACCGACCCACCCGCCTGTTGCCCTTCTCTGGTTCTCCGCCCAGGGTTCTCCACCCGGTATGCGGCTCTTGATTGCCTCCCCCCTGCCACCCTCTTTTACCTGTTGGCCCCTCCATGGCTTGCCCCGGTCACCCTCTCCAGCTCTTTGTGTAGGCGGCCCCCGCAAGGGCAATGGTGGTGACGGCTGTGGCGGCAGCTGTAGCAACCCAGCCTCCACCCATCGCTGAAGATCCCCGGCGCCCATTGGTTTTGCACGGTGGGTGGAGAATACCTGGCGAAGACCCAAAGAAAGGCAACAGGTGAGCGGGATTACCCTTGTGTGGGCCGCCTAGACAAAGAGCTGGAGAAGGCGGCTGGGTCAAGCCATTGAGGGGCCGGAAGGTAAAAGAGGGTGACGGGAGTGGGGAGACAACAAGGTCCGGATACCGGGTGGAGAACCGGAGAAGAGTGACAAGTGGGTGGGTCGGTGGGCCATGCCTTTGTGTTTATCTTGGTTTGGGGGAAGGGGAAGCTTGCAGAACTTCATTCATTCATTCATTTATTCAATGTGTATGCCACCCACTCAGCATACGCTGACTCAGGGCGGCTCACAACAAATCAAACATTGCAATACAATAAAATACAGCAATACAATGCGACAAAAATAGTAATACAATAAAAATGGCAATACAAATGGCAATATAATAGAATTATACAATTCAGTCCAGACAATATATCAAAGTACAATACCACATCACATCACTGCAGTGACGTCTCTGCCCCAGCCACAAACAAGTCCCGGGGCAGCAAAGTCCTGCCGCCCACCACCACCGTGGCCTTTTGAGCCCCAGCTAGGGGGTGGGGCCCAGGACGCTGGTGGTGTGGGCAGTCCTTGAGCCCGTTGCTTGGGTTTTCTTCTTTTGCGGGCCGGAGACTGCGCCACTGAAGGAAGCTGTGGCTGCTGATTGCGGCCAAAGCTTTCTTTCCCGGCAACGGGTCCTGGCTGTGCTACGTCTGCGCCTGTGTTGCGGATGCACAATAGTGTTGTTCCATTGTGTTTGCTTCTGGCATTGGGGGTGCCCCCTTTGCAACCAATTTTTTGGGGATCAAACCCCAAAATGGTGTTCGAGACCCCCACCCCCCATTCCTGATCTCCCACGCACAAGGTAGGTATGTGCCAAGTTTCAGTGACATCCATCCAGGGGTGTGGGAGCCTATCGAGCACATACAAACAAACACTTCTGTTCTATATTTATAGATGTGTCCAGATTAACAAAAAAAAAAAACCTCAGAAAGTATGCAGAATCGATGAAAGGAAGGTATTTTCCTATAATCAGAAGACGTTTTAAAAGTAGAAGGGAAACAAAATGAGGGGGATGTCTTCAAGTGTATATTCAGATGAATGTGCATATCTTATTACAACAAATAGAAAAACTTCAGCCTTCTAAGCTTTAAAGCAATTGAGACATCCAGATACTTGGTTTCCTTCTTTAACCAAGTGTAGCTATAATTTGCATTTTCAATGACATTTGCTTTGGCCATCATAATACAATTTCTTAGTTATGTCCACATGACACACTCCTCCCAGGTTCTTTTAACATGCCCAATAGGAAAAGCAAAAGTAATTGAAGAAAATTGTAATCTATTAAAATTCGTGAATGTACGTGGGCAGATTTTGAACGTTAAGTTGACATGGGTCCCAGAAGTTTTATTGCTTTCTGATCAGTTACCCAGAGAAGCAAGGATGAAGGCCAGTTATTTCCCATTTCTATCCCCACTCAAATTCTATTGCTGGTTTACAATTTCATCAAGTGAAATTGCAGATGTTTTGGTAGTAAATTGCCACTTTTTAGTAAGATGCTGATTGCGTTCCTGGGGACATACCCAATTGTGTGGTTGAACCCTCACCCAGCAGAATAACTAGCTCCTTGTACACTGTGGATGAGAATCCTAGCAATGGGAAAGCCAATGAGAATTCAGACTCTGAGCATCAAGAGATGCCTGACATGTGGTCTGTTTTGGTAGTCATCACAGGATGCTGGCTTCTGATATAGCTCTTGAGAATCCTGGGCAACCAATGCCTGATCAAATCCATTTATGTAATGAGCACATTTGCTGCAGCCCAGAGCATGCTTAAACTCACCCACAAGGTTGTAGTTCATCAGCTACCCATACCCTGAGGTTTCAGGACCAAAGCCAGTAAGCCAGTACAAGGGGGCAGCCCCTGTTGTCATGGGGAATTGGCCTTGTAAAACAATTACAAAACAATATGAAGAGCGTCAGACAAGCTCAGTGGACTTTCCACACTACCTCCTAAACAAATATTATGTGGACACAACATAAACATATACTTCACACCGAGCCAGAAAGCCCTGGTGACAGCCATGAACAGGGGGGACATGAATAGTAAAGGTAAAGAGGTGGGTGGGTATTCTGAGAGATGCATTCCCAAAGAGCCAGCACACACTGTTTACCTTCCCACTGAAGTGGTACCTGTTTATCTACTTGCAATTCCTTGCTTTCAAACTGGTAGGTTGGCAGGAGATGGGGCAGAGACAGGAGATCATTCCGTCATGCAGTACTCGGGTCTCAAACTGCCGAACTGCCGACCTTCCAGTTATCAAGTTCTGTGTCCTAAACATTATTCCACCACAGTCCCTAGTACCGGTTAAATACCCACAATTTGTATTTTGTTTTAAGGGTTGCAGAAGTTCAAGAATAACAACAAACTCACCTACCTACTTACCTACACACACACATGTGCAATACAAATAGAACATTAGAAATTAAGCCAGCTGCATACAGGCCAATAAAGTGTCAGTTTACATCATTTCCCAGCACTAAACATTTACAGGAAACAAGACATACCGTCTCTGTGAATTAGCTACAGCACTTGGCATTAGCTGCGTTAGTTTAAGGTTTACATTGAATCATTAACCTTTATTATTATCAAGATCCCTCTTGCAGATGGTGTTAGACATACCTCATACCATATAAGCTAATTAAGCCAGATAATACAGTTTTAGAGGGCAGGTCAAAAAATTATTTTCCCCAATAGTCTCATTATATGCAGGATTTCTGGTCCTATTTCAGGTTGGAAATAAATACTACAATTTTAAAAGGTGTTTCCTTATAGCAAGCAGATACACTGATTTGGGGGGAAACAGCAAACTCACAGAAACTTTAGAGCTCTGGTACTCTATCTCTCTACCCCTAAAGCATGGCTGGCTCAATCATTGGGGAGACTGATTTGGCTGCCTCAGACAGCCAATATTAGGTGGCATATCAAGAAAGCACAGCAAATTGTTAATTGTTTTATTTCTTACCCTTACTTTTCTACTGCAATCGAGAGGAAGGACTCACTAGATTTTTGTTGTTTTAGTACCTAGGCTGTCCTTAAGTATGATGCAGCTTGAAGAGAGGGAGAACAGACTGCATTTGTTCCTTTGACACACCATGGGCCAACCATCACCCAGAAACACAATGGAGATTCTTGAAAGGCCCTGGTTGTAGCAATGTGATAAAGAAGCCAATAACACACTCTTCTTTTCTATTTTAGTTACCGGTATATTAATCACTCTTGCCCTAAAAGTGATTCCTTCATCATATGAAATGAGAACACAAGACTGTGTCTAGCTTAGTAAAGTTACATTTTCAGACTACAACTCCCCAGTTGCCCAACCAGCACAGCTAACAGACCAATCTCAGATTAGGCAGGAAATCTGAGCAAAGGCTTTGTGTGAAATATGTCTCCTCAAACTACATGTGGTTTATTTTCTACTCAGTTTCTTATGAAACCTTAAATTTAATGAATGAGGCAAAGCAATTGCACAACAAAAGCACCAGGCTTTCCTCATCATTTCCTGGTCCTCAAATATAAAACAAAGGGTGCCTCTAGAGAGGGTTTTTTGTTGTGTGATCACCCTGCCACTTTCACAGAATTTTATAGATAAGATTGTGTGATCTTCCTGCCATTTTCGTGGACTTTTATGGAGTGGAGGCATCATTGTCTTTCATTTGTGACTCTCCTGTGTTTTCATACAACTTTCATTCTTTTTTCTTTGAACAGAAATTCTGCTTAGGGGGAAGAGATTGAAAAAGTTTCACAGTGCCTTCTCTTTGGTAGAATTTAGAGCAAGGGTTCCTAACCCTCAGCCCTTGGGCCTAATCCAGCCCATGCATATCATTAACCTGGCCCACCATGGCCACCCAATCACCTCTAGACCCACCCACCACCACCAAAAGTCGCAATACGTCACTTACCGCAGCAGTGGTGGTGGAGGAGGGAATCGCAATGTTTTCCTGGGTTTTGGACAGGCTCTGCCGCTTCCCAGGGTGGTGGGACACTTTTCAGAGCATGTTCACTCCAGTTTGGGATTTTTCCATTGCTTCTCAGCTGCGCTTCAGCAGCTGGAGTGTGACCATGGGCAACTTCCAGTGCCAGGTGGAGCTTCCACCAGCACCTGGGATTCCAGCACAGAACCAGTAAATCGGCCACGGTCACTCTCTAGCAGCCAAAGAGCAGCCAAGAAACAATGGAAAATCCCAAACTGGAGCGAACATGCTCCAAAAAGCCTCCTGCCACCCTGGAAAGCTGCAGAGCATGTCCAAGAACTCACTAAAATGGTGTGATTCCCTCCGCCACCGATGATGACAAAAACATAAGTAGTGGGCGCAGCCACGCCTTTGGCCCACACACTGAGCACGGTGGCAGGAACTGGCCCCTGGCAGGAAAATGTTGGGAACCCCTGATTTAGAGAGGCCATCTTTGAAGCATCCAGAGAAGTAATGGATCAAGGAAGAGTAATTACAGTACCTCTTTTACACTGCCTGCCACTTCTGTACTATATGGCTGTGGCAAGCCAAATCAGAGAGATTTGGTTTAACTGGAGTTTGATTTGCAGGCTATTTTACACTTGTATTCATATCAAGTTGACCACACAGGGAACAGAGATTGTTTTAGTACTAGTGTGCATGATGAACCTTCAATCCAATGCAGTTTTGTCCATGCTACAATCCTCCTTCCTTTGACCCCATATTCTGCCAATCCCCAACTCTCCTTCTAGGTTTCATTATAAAGCCAAGGGTCTGTTTAAAGTGCTGTACAATGTTAGGGAAATGGGACAATTTCCCAAAGTTTACTGTAATGCACAAACACACATATACTGAACTGCAGAAACATAGTTGTCTGCTGTAGTTCACTGGAGTGGTTTCTATTTCGTATTGATTTTTATATCTTTTTTGTCCATGCAGAGATGATCTAATGCAGGGGTTCCCGACCTTTTTATGCCATGGGCCTGATCATGCCCCCTGGACAGCTGAGCAGGCTGGACTATGCCCCCTGGAGCAGAAGTGGACACATTTATAGCTGTCGTAAATGCACCCACTTCCATATTTATGACAGCTGTGGGCATGTTTACACAAGCACGGGCCTGTTTTATGGCTGATGTAAATGCATCCACTTTCACTTCCGAGTACAGCAGTGGGAGCAGTGGGCCACATGAAATGGTACAGCAGGTCAGGTCTGGCCTATGGGCCATAGGTTGGGATGCCCTGATCTAGTGCTAACAGCGCGGAAGAACAAAAACACTCCCTAAACATGAGAATGAAAAAAGCCAAGTGTATGTCTTTAATGTAAGAAAGTATTCACATGCTCGTCCTGTGGTGAGGTATCTTTAAGAACATGTTGTGGTGTATAAACTATACAAGTTTTATCCGGTATATCTGTATATCTCTATAAGTACAAAAAGTATAAATCCACGTATAGCAAGATATATATACACACAAAAAAAAAGACCAAGAGTGCAACAGTATACAGTACCCCCCCCACACACAAGCATACTGTTGCACTCTTGGTCTTTTTTTTGTGTGTGTGTATATATCTTGCTATACGTGGATTTATACTTTTTGTACTTATAGAGATGTACAGATATACCGGATAAAACTTGTATAGTTTATACACCACAACACGTTCTTAAAGATACCTCACCACAGGACGAGCATGTGAATACTTTCTTACATTAAAGACATACACTTGGCTTTTTTCATTCTCATGTTTAGGGAGTGTTTTTGTTCTTCCGCGCTGTTCTTGCTACACCCCAGCCGTCCCACTGCATTCTGATCTAGTGCTATGCTACTATAGAAATGCAGTGATAAGGTGATCTAGTGCTAAACTCAGTACTTTGTTTTTAAAAAATTAAAAATTTTCAGGACAACTAGGGGAAAAGATTACAGGGTGAGCCTTCCCACTGTCCAAAACATCATACTCAGCTTAGAACATGACCAGAATGCCACTCACAATCATGTCCTTCCCTCCTGTAAGACAAAACAACTAACTTACTTGGTAGATCTGTGTTTCACATGTCAGGTTGATGTGGCACTGGGGTTGCCAACCTAAGGCCCATGGGCCGGATCAAGCCTGTGATGCCATTTCATGTGGCCACCACCCCTTCAAGGGCATTTAAGAAACAAAATGGCTGCCCAGTTGAAGCTGTTGGGACAAAATGGCCACCCCATCATGCAGGCAGGGCAAAATGGCCATCTGGCCCTCAAAGCTGACTGAGAGTGCATGACCCAAACCCCAGCTTGAAAAGGTTGGGAACCCCTGATGTGGCGGATCGAAGCATTCATCTTCCACTGTTTCTGATCCCATGCCAGTCTCATCCAGGGCCAACAACTAAGCACCTTCAAATCACTCTGCCTTGAAAACTGTTGACGCCTCCAGTGGGAGTAGGGGAAAGCTCTGCTTCAGGAGTAAAAAGAACTAGGTTGATTCAAATTGACCATTGCATATGATCAGTTTTTAAAAGTCAAATGCATCCACTTTACTTCTGCAGTAAATCCCATTCTATTTACCCATGTAGTTGCAACCGAAATTAGCTCTCCAAACTGCTTCATCTCTCATGGCAATGAGGCTTTTGATAGGTAGGGATAAAGGGAGTGGGTGGAAATTGTTTAAAAATGTTCTCTTTGCTGCAATGTTATTGATAAAACTGTATTAATCCATAATAGAGAGAAGAGAATAAACAGAAATATATAAATATGGACAGCGTTCTAGTATCTGTTAAATCAACATGGTTTTAAGGAAGCTCTGTTTAACTCACCCAAATATTAGCTGAAGCAGAAGACTTTAATTATATTGTTATGTGGTTGGGTTTATTAACTAAAAAATCCCTCCTCCATGCTTGGGTCATTACTTTTTATCATAAAAAACGCCTTCAGATTTTCCTCTAATTCCCTTTTCTTGTCTGATGCCTTAATATATATCATGAGTACCTGCTACAGTTCAGCAGAATGTTATATTTTCCCCTCTAGAATTTGTTAAATCTCTATTTATTTCATACAATTGGTTCTCCTTACTGCCTGTGTGGTATTATAAATTAGTGATACATGATGAGAATTTATTTAGTTTCCTGTCAAATACTATTAATACTCTCATGTAAAATGCTGAATTTTTAGTCTCACTCTTTGAGTATACATTCCAGCATTTGTTACAATCTCTAATAGACACCAATTAGGCTTCTCAGCATAACAATTCACAGATCCAAGGTTCTGGTAAGACAGTTTTCCCATTTGGCATACTATACCTTGGAAAAGATTAGTTCTGTCCTTAGTTTTGGTCTGTGTTTGGCACTCTATGGACAGGTAACAAATGAGTAAAGTATCTGGTATAAAACTACATATCTCCTAAGTAATTTTAAAAAAATACTGCTACTTGGTCAAGGGGAAAATCTACAATCAGGGAGTGGGGATTACTATTGTCAGACCACTAAAAAGTCACTAAAAGTGAATACTTTGAATTACAAGTGAATCCAGATTGAATCATAAGTGACGTTGGTTTAGATTAAATCTGTTGCAACACCACTGTATTAAGAACTGAAGCCTCTGAAGTGGAAGTGACCAGTAAGTGTGTGTATGACACTTAGAGATCAGAATCATGTGTTTAAAAAGTATTGCTAAGCATGTTATGAAATGAAGGAAATTTTGCAACCTGGCTGGTCTCTATAGAAACCCTTATATGGTAAAGAACATATGCAGTGTATAGTTCAAATATAGCCAAAGATAGGCTCCTGTAAAATGGTTAGAAATCACAGCAGTTTAGAAATCTTTTTACATAATGGCATGTGGGGCTATACACAGGGGACAATATAAATGGTAATAAGGTGATATATTTTAAAATCTGCATTCAAAGAAGGCAATTTTCCTGATCTGCAAAGGGGATTTGGCAAAGAACCTGGATTAAAGGATAGCAGTGTGGTAGGGATTTAAGATCCCATTTCCTGTGTGTTGAACACAAATACTATAATTTTTTAAAATGGTAGCCATGTTAGTCTGTGTTTCAAACATATCAAAGAGTGAACAAAACAAAACAAGACAAAAAGACAAAAAACATTGTGACACTTTAAAGACTAACTTTTTCTTCTTCTTCTTCTTCTTCTTCTGCCGTATCTGAATCTGAATAATGGTGATCATCATGGCAATCAGCCATGAAGACTGTCCTGAGAATATAATGCAGTGGCCTTTCATCTGCCTTCTGTATCACAACATGATACCCATACCACTGATCCAGTTCCATGAGTCACTTTCTGGTCCTGAGCCCTTTTGGCACACAAAGTCCTCCTCAGCCCAAGACTAGTATTGATAAAGCTGCTGCCCTGCATCAAAATTAATTCAAGTAGGATTTAACCCACTTGGGGACCATCACCCTTCCCTGTGGATTTTGGCACCCAAAGCCATTAGTCCTCAGGATTGTCAGATTAGTTGACCGCCACCTGACACTCGGCATTGAGTCGCTGGCAATACAGTATGGTCTACTCTATTACCATAGTAGGATAACCTGGCCAGACTTAGATCCACAAAAGCTAACATTAAAATATAGCAGCTAGCCTTTAAAGTGATGCGATGTTTTTTGTCTTTTTGTTTTGTTTACTTTCTTATATCCAAAGATACTATAGCTCATATAGTTTATTCACATCAAAGTGTTACACAAATTAAAATTATGGACATATATGAAATATGGATTAAATTAAAACAATTTAAAATGTTTAAATGATAAGGCTATTTTTGGCCAGAAGGGGAATACAGTACAGTGGTATACCTCATACAATGATTTTAATCCGAAGACCTGCTGCTGCCTGAGGACTGCTGCTGCTGCTGCTGCTGCTGCTGCTGCTGCTGCTGCTGCTGCTGTTGCTGTTGCTGCTGCTGCTGCTGCTGCTGCTGCTGCTGCTGCGGGGGGAGGGGGGAAGTGCCTTTTCTTTTCTTCGCACTCCTGGGTCCTGCCTCAGGCCGATACAAAAAAGCTGGACTGCTTCGCCTCCACTCCTTCGCCCAGGGAAGTATACCTTGTGTTGTTAGGGCTGTGGTCTGTGAGGCAAGACGCTTTGTATCACACTGTATGGGCTTATGATCTGTTGTACATTGTATCTCTGGGGATCTTATTTATTGTTACTATGTTATTGATTATATGGATTTGACTGTATTATTTTGTATTTATTTATCTTTTATTTTGCTGATTATTGCATTGTTATTGCTATTTGTTCTGATATTGTAATGCTGTATTTTGTTTTAGTGTTTATTCGTATTCTGTATTGTTTAGCATTATTATTGTAAACCGCTTCGAGTACCCTTTACGGGGAGTAAAGCGGTATAGAAATCTAAACAATAAATAAATAAATAAATAAATAAATCCATTCTACGGGGCTCGTTGTTGTACAAAACAATTGCTATACGATGCATGCATCGTATAGCAATTTTCCCTATGGGATGCATCATATAATGATTATTATTATTTTTTTGCTAAGTGGTTTTTCCCATTGAAAAATTGTTGTATGATTTTTTCCATAGGGAAAATTGTTATGCAAGACGCCATTTCCCCCAAAACCTAATTGTTATGTGATTTCGTTGCTATAAGGGGCGATTGTTATATGAAGTTCCACTGTACAGTACTTTGATAGCATTATCTTGGCTGTTTCCTAGCTCTTCTTTTGTACATGTAACAGGGCCTTAATTGCATGCACATAAATGTTGCATTGATTGTATTTCTCCACATTCCGAGAGAAAAAAATTGTCCTGTACCTGCAGTAAATAGTCCCATTATACATGATTATTTTTTGATCTTCCTACTTTTCTTTGAAAACTATTAATCGATGTCCAGATGGTCCAGCCAGAATTTTGGTCATGATATTCCTCTTTTTGCATCAGAGTTTGCAATGCTTAAAATCACTTAAAATTTGGCAACCACACAATGTGCTGCTATGCACACATTTTCTTGACTGGAAAGCGGGATTTTTTTAAACACCCAGGAGGATGTTTATTTTAAATTGATTACAGTCACAATTTTTAATCATTTTGGCATGTGTGATTGCCCATGTCAGAGTAAATTGTTTGTCAAGTTTGCCAAGTTTTCAGCAGCCAGATAACATGCTTCTGACTGGAGAATACCCTACAGCCTGTAGATGTAACTCTTTTTAATCTGTGTCAACTACTGTGATGCATTGCTTAAACACTGAAAACTCCAATCTGTAATATCGATCTAGTGCTATGCCACTATATATATATAGTGCCATATATAAAAATGAACTATTAAAATGTTTAAAAGGTAATTTAGATTAGAAGTAAAGAATTATCTACATAAGGATGAAGCACAACACAACATAATGGCCATATAGAATAAAACATTGTTTTAGACATGACAAGGGAGGAAAAATTTGGAGTCCTAAAGTGCCAATTTGTTTATAAATGCAGAAATTCTGTATAGCTTCCCGGATTTATATACTACACAATTTACAACTGGACTGGACTAAAAGTTGTTCCATGAGGACATATGAGCTCACGCAAAGACCATGTGACATGAAATCAACTTCAGAAAACCCTGAACTCTGGGAACTCCAGTTCAAAAAGTAACTTCTCAAACTCTGCTTTGGCCCTACTTGATTATCTTCTGACTCTTAATTTTTAAATCAATTTTAATTATCATTATAGTTTAATTGTTTTTATAAATGATGCTACATAAAATTAAAATAAACACCTGAGCATTCTTCCAACTCAGCTTGAAAGTTAAGAAGCTCGCCTTGTTACCTGGAAGGTCGGTAAGTCAGCAGGTCAAGACCCAGGTACTGCATGATGGAATGAGTGCCCGTCTTTGTCCCAGCTCCTGCCATCCAGCAGCTTGAAAACAAGAAATTGCAAGTAGATAATAGGGACCACTTTGATGAGAAAAGATATTGGGGACATGAAAGGAGCCTCATTTGGGCATCCCCTGAGTGGAGTTCCTCCAGCAAAAAGCCTTTCAACCCAGAAAGCACCTTTGTGTGCTTCTGACATGATTTTTAAAAGTGGTTATGTTATAATTCCATGTGTTTTTGTTGCAACATATTCACTCAGTTAGCAATGAGCATAAGCAAGAAGCACTTTTGATTGTATCATCTGTCACTTAAATGAAACTTTGTTCTTAAATATTTGGTTACAACACATATACAGTAGACCCTCGAATAACGACGTTACTTGGTTCCCTAAGTAGCGTTGCTATTCGAATAACGTCATTATTCGAATAACGACAGTAAAAATACCGTCGTTAATCGAATAATGATGTCGTTATTTGAATAACAATGGGAAAAAGTACCGTCGTTATTCGAATAATGTCATTATTCGAACAATCATATTGGGAGCATCGGAGCATTGTTAATCGAAAATGATGCTATTCGAACGCATCGTTAATCGAGGGTCCACTGTACTTACTTTACTCATGTTAAATAAATGTTAAAAAGGAATCTTTTCTTTGTTATGCTTATTGCCTCTCCATGAATTGTTAAAAAGGGATGTACCTGAGAAGACATTATGGAAAGATGCTGGGGAAACAAAATTTTCTTGGAAGAATTTTGGGTTTTGCCAGAAGACTCTACAGTCTGGGTTTTAAGGGCAGAGGACAGATGTCTACTGTGCAGTCTGTATAGAGGACTCTGGATCCCGTCTGGGTCCAGTTTGACCTTGACAGAACCTCCTTCACACTTCTGACACATCAATCCACACAGAAAGACGTGCCTGCCTGCCCAGAACCTACAGAAAATAATTTTCTGTTCGCTTTAGCTTTATTGAAAAGGAAACCATGACTTAGACTGTAAGCCACCTGGAGTCGCCTCGGTGAGGGGGCGGCGATAAAAGTCGAACAAAATAAATAAATAAACTTGAACTCCAATACATGTACATGTGGAACATGAAGAAGAATGTTCTTCTTCTCTTTACTTTCCCTATGTTTGGTGGGAATTTGGATAAGATCTCCCCATTCCTACCAGCAAGATAGGATCATTTGATAAACTGACCGGTAGTACTAATTTTTAGCAAATCAACTAAGTATTACTTTCATTAACAAAGAGTTAAAGCAATAAAATCTTCAGCCACATCCAGACCATAAAAACAGAAGCTTAAACCGTATGATAGTTTTTAATTGTTAGGATGAGCTTTGTCATATCACTACAATCTTCACTTGTGTGAATCATCACTGACAGATTTATATTGCAAACCAATTGATTATTAACAATAATGCTTCATATTTATTGAACATGCTCAGCCACTCATAAATATCCAAAATGTTCAGAGATAAAATAACAGAACAACTATGGAGTTTCTAACACACATTGATGGGGGGAAACAAATTTAACAGCCAGCTTTACTTTTATTAACATCAGTCAGACTTACGCTGTAAGTAGATTGTTATGTTAAATGAAAAGAAGTGGAGGAGACTTTTGGTGATTGATAGTTTATTTTTCTGAAATATTATTCCTGTTTTTCCACATCGACAATATTAATGCCTCATACTTCCAGCTCTTCTCTACTATTTCATCAGGACAAATCCATAGGGGAGGTCAAGCTGAAGAGTGTGACTGCCACAAGGTCATCTAGTGATCTATAAGGTCTAACTGCTACAGGCTCTGTTCACTGAGATCTGAAGGAGGGGAGTGTAACAGAAATAAATAAATACTTAAATAAATAAGTAAGTAAAGGAAGGAAGGAAGGGTTTTGATCCAGTCCTTAAAATCATAATCCTATGAGTTTTCATTAGTTAATAATTAAATCTATATAATTTTGCACAAAATTAAGAATTGTGGCAAAAAAATATTATTTGTTTTTAGACTTCATGAGCATATAACAACAGGAAGTCCCACTTCTATCTTCTCCTATCTTCTTCTACTAGTCAAGGCTGCCACTTAAAAAGTTGCAAATTTATGCACTCTTTCTTGTGAATAAGCTTTGTGAATACAGTGAATCATGCTTTCAAGTAAACATGCATACTGTACATCTGGGAAACTAATTTTGTGACAGTGTATATATCTGTATTAATTGCCAGGTCAGCAGCTCCCCATTTCCTGAGTTTTCAGGACCAAAGCTAGACACCTGAGTCTGGCCCTTGTGATGTCAAAGGAAGTGGATTCTTTTGGTATCACAGAGTGAGGACTTATATAAGCAACAATTCCAAGATGGTGTGTGTGTGAAGAAGGACTCAGTGATGAGGCCACTGTGTAACTTCCAATAGCAATAACAACTCTACAGGAGTCAAAACATGGGGTGGGTGTTTCAGAATAGCTAAATTACTAAACTGAAACCAAATTACACTGCCAGGATTGCATAATCCTATTTACTAAGATATTAGCTTGATCTAAAAATGATCTAAAATATGTGCACATAGAAACATACAAAGAGATATACAAGTAATACCTCATACAAAGTCTGCTTCATACAACATCGAATTCATACAACATCGCCTAATTCCTTGAAAAAAGTTGCCACATACAAAGTCACTGCGACTTTGTATGAGGCATTGGGGTTTTTCCAAGGTTGCATTGTGCCTGAGCAGTATAAAAGGCAGGACACATGCATGCATTGCTCTTTTGGGTTTTGAACAAGGCGAAGGGTGTTTAGGAGTGGTTTTGAGCACGATTTTGGAATCTTTTGAATTTTTTGTCAGAATTTTTAGAAGCATTCTTCAGGTTCTTGGACAATCAGGGTTGTTTGACTTGTTTTTTTGTAATGTATTTAGCCTTTAGACAATGATTTCTTAAAGTTCTGTCAGTTTCCTGTCTGTTTCCTTGACTTTGCCCTGAAGTCTGTGCTGTTACAGTACAATGTATCTCTATGGAAACGACGTTGTACAAGGCATCGCGGCTAGGATTTTGCATGCCTCATACAAAGTTCAAATCCGTATAAAGTCCAAACTTGTGGAACCAAGTTTGGATGTTATATGAGGTATCACTGTATTCACATTTGTACACCTCAAATATTTTGAATCAATTACTAATCCATTGATATCATTCACTAAATTGGCAGTTAAAGGTTGTTGTTCTAACAAACAGAATTACTGCTGCTGCAATATTCCTTACCAACTTTTTGCCCTGCTTTGGCTACCTTACCTTGGATACTTTGGAGTCCTTATTCAGCTAGGAGTCCTTGAATGAGTAGACATCTCAACAGCAACATTCTGCACAATATCTGTCCATAGCAATCTGTCCCTGGCATTTCCCCCCCCCCCATCTTTGCCCAACATTTTTATTGAGAAAATCTTCCCATCTGTGAGGTGGTCTTCCCTAAGGTCTTTTGCTATCTCTTGGATACCAATCCATTATTCTGACACTCCAGTTATTGTCACTTCTGCATGCAACATGGCCAACCCACCTTATTTTGTTCATCAGGTATTCTGTTACTACATCTTTTAGCAGTGATCTTCACCTGATGTCCTCAGTTTTCACTTCATTGTGAAGTGAGATTCCAAGCATTGAACTTTCCATTGCTCATTGCAGCTGTTTTTCCCCACAGCTGTTAAAGCTCATGTTTCGCTGCCATATGTCATTGCTTTCAAGACCATAGAATTGAACAAATTTACCTTTGTTTCTGGTTTAGCTTTTGACTTCAAAAGAGCTTTGGCTAGCATAATTAATTTGATGTACTAGGTCACTCATGGCGAATCTTGGCACTCCAGATGTTCTTCGACTTCAATTACCAAAAGCCCAAGTCAGCACTCCTGTTGTTCAGGGCTTCTGGGAATTGAAGTCCAAGAACATCTGGAGTGCCAAGGTTTGCTATCACTATACTAGTAAAGGTCACTCTTGCTCGAAAGCCAGTCGGATCCAATTCTAGGGTTCAGTGCTCATTTCTGTTTATAGCCAAAGAGTCAGTGCTGTCTGCATCTGCAGATGTTTCCATAGACATGTGGCAGGCATGCCTAGACACCAAAGTGCACAGAATGCTGTTTACCTTCCCACCGAAGTGATTCCTATTTATCTACTAGCAATTTCTTGCTTTTGAACTGTTAGAGTGGCAGGAGCTGGGACAGAGATGGGAGCTCATTCTGTCGCACAATACTCAGGTATCGAACTGCTGATCTGCTGCCTTCCAGTCAGCATCTTAACCACTTGAGCCACTGCGGTGGATTCTAAATGGCTGTATAGTTGTAAGAGTGTTCTATGGAGAGTTATTCTTACTTGCTGTTACAAGAAATAGGAACTTACTATTTAAAGGCCAATTAACTAATTAAAAGCCAATTTAGGAATGACAGGGCCATGCAAGTTAATGAAAACAAAGAGGGCTGAAGTGACTTTAGAACAAATGGTAATCCAATTCAGGAGATTAGTTTCATGGGAACTCTTTTTAATAGCACCTACTTCTGAATAAACATAATGAGAAGATCTTCCTGTAGGAGATAGATATCTGTGCTTTCTAAAATTTTACAGAATGTATGACTTTGCTCTTCTGTTTTGTTTTGTTTTTTGGTATTTCTGAGGGGGCGTGGTCTATGATGTTCTGTCTACTGTATATTTTTATTGTTTTCTCAGCTAAAATATATTTAGATTTAATCCTTAATTGTATTTCTTGGGATTATTCATTGTTATTCACTGGTCAGCATATTTTTGATGTTGTATGAATAAGTTCCCAAATTTTCAAGAATTCCCTATATTTTATTTTGCTTTTTAACATGGAGGCTGAAATCCATTCTGTGTTTTTTCTCCACAAGCAGACAGCGCTGGCTCTTCAGCCTATAGGCGCAAAATTCAAATACGTGTCAACGCGGGAAATGTTGAACTTTGTTTGTCCTATGGAAACCCGCCTAAAAGTATCTTGTTTTGTAACAGTCAAATCACTGTATATATAGAGGCTGCTCCTGTACATAGTCCCCAGTCCAAAGTATGAGCTGAATAAAGAATTACTGAGTTTAACCCGATCCTGCTGGTTAGAGTACTTCTTGTTCCGGACTCAACAGAGGGGCCAGCCAGAATTTCTGGTGAACTGGGGTAAACCTGATGAATCCCACTACTGAGTGGTATCCACTCTGTGATAGCTTTCATCAACCTGCCATCTTTGAAGTGGCACACATGCCTGGCCCACCGATGCTCAATCAATTTTAAAGCTCAATCAATGTTGATGCTGATCAGGCATGATCAGGGCTTCTGGGAATTGTAGTCCAAAAACGCCTATAGAGCCATGTTTGCTGACCCCTGATCTAGCCAACATAACCAATGATGAAGGATCATTACACTTCTTGAACAGCACTGTATGGATGGTAACCCACTCCCCATTCTAAATTTATTTTTTCATTATGAAATGTGGAAGATAAGGGCAAATTGCCCAATTATGGAAATTTGCTCCAGATATATGGATTGTAAAATTTATTACAGATGTGGCATTAATAATATAGAAGGGGGATTCTTTCTTCTGTTGGACTAAGTTTGTTACTCCATTTTCTTCTGGACTACATGATCTCCTGCCTCCCTTCAATCATTAATATTATATCAGTGGTCACACAAATTATAGTAAATTCTAACCCAATTCCCTCTTATAAAGCCTAGAAAACTAGTTTACTAGTTTCTAGACCTTCAAAAAGGATGCACCAACATCCAAATGCAAGAAAAAGAATACATTTACTGTGCATTATATATATATTTTGTAAAATCACATTATTATGTGTTTTTTCTTCAAACAGGCTGTGGCTCTTTCACCTACAAGGAGGACAAAAATACTCTCCATAGCCATTATCTGAGTCCTGACTTTGATTTTTCTCTGTGATTGTAGAGATTTTCCCTTCTAATCTTAGCTTTGATAACAATAATAATATTTTGATAATATGATTGTTACCTCTTTAGTCACATGTTGATATCCTAAGTACAGCCAGCACCTAAGGGCAGTACATTATGAAAATTCATATCACAATGAAATCTCTCCCATACTAAGAGTTTCAGAAGTGATGAGGCAATTTAGAAGCCTATATGCATGAGGCACCTGATCTATATGGTCAGGCAACTGGGATTTCACAGCCTGATCTTTACTGCATTTACAGTAGACTCTTGCATAACGACGTTACTTGGTTCCCCAAATAGCGTTGCTAAGCGATTTTTGTTGTTATGCAGGTTTCTATGGAATTTCCCGCATAACAACATTTTTAGCATTGTTGTCCAGATAATGACGGTTATTTTAGCGTTGTTATACGGGGAAACACGTGGTGCATAGCAACGCTTTGTTAAGCGAAAATGATGCTATCCAAACGCATTGTTATGTGAGGGTTGACTGTACTTGAAAGTAACTCCTATGGCTTCTGCTGGAATTTGCTGCCTAGCATGTATTGTTTAGGATTACAGCCTCCAGCAAACAACTCCTCATTTTAAAAAGCCCTGTTTCTGGCAGGAGCTAGTGGAACAAAAGATAGGAGGATGCAGAAGAGGCTCAAGGTGCAAAGGGGGGAAGTTAAGCAATGAATGTAACTTGAAATGTTAGAAATATTGCAGCTGATGGGATGTGTTTTATTAATATATATATATTAACCTATAAATCCAAGGGTTAACCGTTGGAACTGGCTATAGGTTGCTATGCCTCGCCCTACTTACCTGCACTCACCCTTCATGCACACGGCCGATCTGGGTACGCAGGTCAACGAAGGATTTAGAAAACCGGCAGTGGGGCAACAGCCCCACAAACGCGAAGGAAGGGAAACAACTTCACTTCCCAACATTCCTTGCGCCGTGCCGCGCCAGAGCCAATCAGGCTGAGAGGCTTTCGCACGGCGGAGCGTTCGGAAACGCGCCGCAGCCAATCAAAAGAAAAGCATTTTAAAAAAACGCAGCACATACACAAAGCACCAACCCATTACTACAAGCCCCAGCGTCCTGCGCGCCATGAGCGCGCAGAACGCTGAGGAAACTGGCGCCCGAAAAATTAAAAAGAAAAACAATTCACAGCCAAGCAAACACCAGCCGGCTTTCTTTCCCTCACCAACAGCGCCTGAAGGTCCCGACTGGAGTTTCCCCTTTAATATCAGTGGGTGGGGGTTGCGATCCCCCTCTCCGCTGGCTACCCTAGGGTTGGGAGGTTTGTGGGAACAAAAGGGGTATGTTTCCCAAACCCTTCTGGACTCAGGACACCAGGGAGAGGGGATCGATTCCCCCCTCCTTAAAACAACTCCGTCTTTTCTTCTCTTTAAAAATGGAGTTGTTTTAAGGAGGGGGGAAGGGAATCGATCCACTCTGCCTGGTCTACTGGGTCCAGAAGAGTTGGGGGGACATACCTCTTTTGTCCCCACAAACCTCCCAACCCCAGGGGAGCAAGCGGAGAGGGGGGTCACAACCTCCCACCCACTGATATTAAAGGGGAAACCCCGATCTACTTTCATGACTCCACACAAACAAAGCACCATAACACAATAAAGCCCCCCTCCCTACCACCTAACCCACCCTTCCTAACCCCCAACGACCGTGCCCCCCTCCCCACCACCTAGCCCACCCTTCCTAACCCCCAACGACCATGTCCCCCTCCCCACCACCTAGCCCACCCTTCCTAACCCCCAATGACCACGTACCTTCCCCACCACCAAATAAATAATTTTTTAAAAATTACTAAAAACACTCAAACACATCCAAAAATACACAAAAACAAAAACACCAAAAACAATACGAAGTAAACAAAGACACAATCAAAAACAAAACAAACAGACAAAAAATACAAATTCCAACCCCCCCTCCCCCCCGCCCACACACACACACAAAAGAAAGAAAACAAGCAAACTTACCAAAAGAGGTGCTACCTCCACCAGGACTGGAAAAGAAATGAATAAAGAAAGACACTACTTACCAGAAGAAGCTCCACCCAGAGGCCAGGAGAGAAAAAAAAGTCAAAATACAATAACCCCTACCAGCACCACCTGCTGGCCACAATAGTAAAAACAATTCAAAAACACACAACAGCCCCAAACAAAACACAAATTCACAATTTTACACAAAAGGTCACACCAATAAAAACAAGTAAAAAAAATTACACTAACCACACTTTAACACAAATCACAAATATATGTCAATAAAATACAATAGAAACTTTTAAAAATCCTGTGCTGAGTTATAACTCAAATTTAAACTCAAAACATCTAAACACATTTTAAAAACATTGAATGTAAAAAACATTTACTTTTACATTATTAAAATTATTACCTACGGTACAACTAATTAAAAAAATTCAAAAAACTAAAACATTATTCGCTTACATAAAACAATTTGAAAAAATTATATCATACTTTCTTCTTTTATTAATCCTCAAAAAAACCCAAAAAAGCAGATCACAGT
Source organism: Bradypodion ventrale (assembly GCA_035047345.1). NCBI lineage: Eukaryota > Metazoa > Chordata > Lepidosauria > Squamata > Chamaeleonidae > Bradypodion > Bradypodion ventrale. Next base: position 80,627,670 of record JAWDJE010000006.1, on the reverse strand, counting down.
TAATAACAGCCAAGCCAAAAAAATTTAACATAAATAAACATTTAAAAAATTAAAATTACAGACTAAGCTATTTTTTAAAAAAATTAACACAATTTAACCTTCCAACACAATGTAAAACTATTGCAAAAATAAAACTGATTCATTTTTTATTAAAACACACGGGGGGGAAAGCCGGGCAACCCTTGCTAGTGTGTGTGTGTGTGTGTGTGTGTGTGTGTGTGTGTGTGTATATATATATATATATATATATATATATATATATATATATATATATATATATATATATATATATATATATATATATATATATATATATATATATATATATATATATATATATATATATATATATATAAGTAGAATGATTAAGAGATTGGATGTAGTGAAATGATTAATTTGTATTAATTGTTTGTGGGTTTTTTGCCATTATTGTTACTATTATTTTCTCTTTATATTATGTTTATCTAACGTTGTGCTTTAGTATCATTATTATTATTATTATTATTTTCTTTTTCTCTTTGTTAAAAATCTTAATAAATCTTAATAAAATCTATTTTTTAAAAAAGCAAACAACTCCTCAATGCCAAGACTGCTTCCCTCTGGAAAACATCATCTCATTCAGTTTTTCAAAAACAATGGGATTGAAACATATGTTTACTTACCATTGTCACATATAGAGATAGCTAAAGACAGTTCATAGTGAGTAAGGTCATTTATTCATTTTCCAGTTTTGTTTCTTGTTTGTATCAGATGGATAAGGCTGGGAATTTTGGAGCACACAACCAGTTCCTAGGAAAGGTAACATCTGTACTATTTCTACTCCCTCAGTTAACAGCATACAGAACATAGAGAGGGAAAGAGGGAAAGAGAAAATGGCAGAGAGAGAGGAAGATAGCAAAAGTCTCTGGTGGCATCACCCTCCACTAGTGGTTTCTGCTCCACACACCTCTGTTATATGCCCACAGATTATTCCCCCCCAAAAAAACCCTCCTAAAAAAACCTCATAGAAATAAGGCTTCAAGAGTCTGACATCCTTACATTTCATTTTAGATGAACCTCATAATCTAATCCTATGATTCCTAGTAAAGTAGAGGTAAAGATCGCCCTTGCTTGAAAGCCAGTCGTATCTGACTCTGTAGTTCAGTGCTTCATCTCTGTTTATAGCCAAAGAGCCAGCACACACTATTTACCTTCCCACTGAAACGATACCTATTTATTGACTTGCAATTTCTTGCTTTCAAACTGCTAGGTTGGCAGGAGTTGGGACAGATGACGGGAGCTCACTCCATCGTGCCGCACTTGGGTCTTGAACTGCTGACCTGCCAACCTTCCAGTCATCAAATTTAGCATCTTAACCACTAAGCCACCACAGTCCCTATTATACTTCCTAGTACACAACCATAAAACTTTCGAACTCTGTGGTAGGGAAACAGAACCACTGCCGAACCAGTCCCCTCAGTTCAGGGAGGTGGTACTGCAAAGAGAAAAAAATAAAATTCAACCTGCTTTCTTGGCTTCCCCTTTAAAAAAATCAGCAGCAGAGAATATTGCAAAGGCGTGTGGATGGTATGCTGTTAGGCTGTTTCCCCTTTAAAAAGAAAAGTTCCGTCCTCCTGATAGAACTCTGAATTTGCTCTTCTCTGAATTTGCTCTCCTTGCTTCTGCAGTCCAGGCTCAGACTTCCTCTTGTAAGGTAAAGGTAAAGGTCACCCGTGCTTGAAAGCCAGTCATATCCAACTCTAGGGTTCAGTGCTCATATCTGTTTATAGCCAAAGAGCCAGCGCTGTCTGGTTTTGCAGATGTTTCTGTGGACATGTGATATGTGTCCTCTTGTACCATGTACAACAGGAGTTCTCAACCTTTTAAAGCTGGGGGCCAGGTCACTCAGACAGCTTCGGGGGCTGGATGGCCCTTTTGCCCTGATTCCACCACATGGCACTTCTGGGTGTGGTGGAGGTGGTGGAGGGCCACATGAAATGGCGCTGCGGGCCACAGGTTAAGAATCCCTGGTGTACAAATTGCTGCATAATTTATGTACCAGCCCTTAACTATATTCTGCACCACTATGGTGCGGTATCTGTGGTGGGGGCATATTTGTGTACAACTGGTACACACATATGCACACACAAACACACATACTTCACTCTCTCTCTCTCTCTCTCTCTCCAAAAGAAAGGTGAAGGAAATAGAATATACCAATTTAGTTACACTTCCATATCTTTCCTCAAGGACAGGGAGAAGATAGATTGGGATCTATCTCAGTGATCTGTAGTAAATCAAGGGTTGCGTTGAGCCTGGAAAGCCTGGCTGTCTTAAAACACTGTCAGTGGAGACATCAGCAGATCTTGTCATTATTAAAGGGACAGTCACCAGATAGTGAATAAAATATTGACAATATTATTGGCCAAATGCCCAAATGCCACAGCTATGCAGTGCTGCTCTTCCACAGTAAAAGCGACTCACACTTTAGGTTCCCCCTTAACTTCATGAGTGTTAGACATTATTCTTCAAGTACAGAAGTGAGACGTTTGTTATCATGCGTCGTGGAGGTTATCTTCAAACATTTACAAGTATAAATTTCTAGCCTAGTATGTGGCTCCAACCTGCAGTGAAAAATGTGCTTCCATGTATTTAAGTGCCTTACACATAAGAGAGAGAGAAAAATTAATAAGCAGATCCCCTCCCTTCTGTCTTCCTACAGTCTTATGATGCTGGTAATTGATTTGAAAAGTCGATTTAGTCAAGGTCTTTTGAAGAAACAGCAGTCGAGGTAGGATATGAATCTTTAAATAAACTGTGGTTCCATAAATTCCCTACATTTATTTACTTATTTATTAGTTTGATTTATATACCACCCATCCAGTGCATAACCACTGCTTGGGTAGTTTACATAAAATAAAATTCCCCCCACCAATAATAAATAAATCAACAAGAACAAGACAAGAAATACTGTCAATAAAAATCAAAGAAAAATCCTCATGGTAACAGACAGATGAACAAAACTAACAGTTGACTAAAACTATAGTAGGGGCAATTTGCTCCCCAAAGCCTCTCTGTATTGTTCAACTTTGACAAATTTCCAAAATGAATGAAGACAGCCTAGTGCATATGTAAGTGGCTTTCCATAGATATAGAACCACCATGGAGAAGGTCCAGTTTCTCAACAGTTCTTTACAAGCCTCCTTTGAAATAGGCACTCCAACAGGTAGCAAGGTTGCAAAACATTTAGGGTTTTATATGTCGTCTTCCTTTTGGGCCTATAACCTCCAAGCCATGCTGACTAGGGGAGTGTGGGATTTATAAACTAGCTAGAATATGAATCATTTAATCTAAAGCAGACAAAAATAGTAGTAATGATGATAATTACCACCATCATTATTGTTTTGAATGTTGATAATATCACTCCAGCTGCTTCACAGGTAAAACCCTACATAAGGAATAATTTAGATTTTGGTCACAATCTTATTTTTCAGATAAAAACAGATCACGAAACTTTGTATCCTCTCCCTTCAGGAAAAAAGTTAATTAATGGGACACCTAATAAAAATGTTTATTTGCCTATTCCTACATTAAGACAACAAAGGGTTTTGTTTTATCTTAAAAACTGATTCATTACACCATCAGTCTGATAGACCAGACTGATTTCTTAATTAACATCAAATTAAATCAGTGGGTTGGCATACATTTTAATGGAAAGTGGGGAAGAATTATAAGCAATGAGAGCAGAGATAAATGAAAAGTATAAGAAAAAACAGTGAGAATTCCCTTAACATTTAAAGTTACAACCTCATCACATTTACAGAGCATAGGACACAAGGAGTACCGTAACTGGAATGGAATTGAAAGAAGGGCACAGAACTGTGTTTCTTGGCTGATATTAGTAGTATTAAAAGTGACAGCACTGGTATTAACACCCAAACACCCAACAACAAAACTGTATAGTCTTCCAGACAGATCATATGCCTATTGAAAAGCCATGTCCTTCAATGGGAGTGATTTCCAAGACAGCATGCAGAGGGTTACTGCAGCTTGCAAAAAAATACAACTTGAACTGCACTGAAAACCCCCAAACCCCCTAAGACCGTGATGGCGAACCTTGACACTCCAGATGTTCTTGGACTTCAATTCCCAGAATCCCCAGCCCCTGTGAATCTTCACGAATGGGTTTGCTGCGATTCATCTGGCCCGTGCCATGCTCATCGCTCCCGGAAGCGGAAGTACTTCCACATCCGGGAGCGACGAGGGCGGCACGGGCCAGATGAATCGCAGCAAACCCATTCGTGTGTTCACAGGGACTGGGGATTCTGGGAACTGAAGTCCAAGAACATCTGGAGTGCCAAGATTGTTCACCATCACAGCCCTAAGATATTCAGAGAATTCAGCAGGAAAGAATGAAGTGCATGTTTGGGAGATATAATGGCAGTCATCATCTTGCTCAGAATACTCTGAAAATATGTTTCAGTTTTTCTTTCATAATTAACAAATAAGACAGAAAACATACCTGTTCCTGCTTTTTATTCTTGATTTTAAATATGTTTTACTGTATTCATCAGATTTTAAATAAAACCACAAATAGCACAAATAAAAAAAATTACAAGATACATACTGTACATAATAGTGGATCATGAGAAACCGATAGAGGTTCAAGAAGTCTCCAATCCTAATATAAGAATTATGAACTAACATAAGAATGATGTACGCTAATAGTGGATTGAAGTAATATATGAAGTAATATATAAAGAAAGAAGAATATTAATAAAATTCTATTAATTGTATTAATCGATATAGTCAAAATAATTGAGTAAAGATGACAAAGTTATTAGTAATGGTAAAAAGTAATAAAAATATATAAAGAGTAGTGATATGAAATAACAATATGTTAATAGAAATTACTTATCGAGCATGGGTAACAAAGAATGAAGATGAGAATGCAATAAAAAAAGGTAAATTCTGCGGTTGGGATTGGAAATCACCAATATATGTGTTTTTTGTTTGGGGGTGTTTTTGTTTATTTTTTGTTACAGGACAGTAGAACAGGTAGGGTGTATTTTTGTTATTGCAGTGTTGGTGTTGTTTTCTGTTTTTAATGGTGTTAATGTTGATATTGGTGTTTGGATAATAGAAAAATAAAAATCTTTTGAGAGAAAGAAGACTCCAATCATGGAATTTACAAAATTAACTTTTCCGCAATTATCCACTCTTAATTAACAGTGTCCTAGCCTATAAAATTAAGGTAAAAATCTGTAATTATAATTGCAGAGAAATTCTACATAAATATTTTAGTGTAACTTCCAAAATGATGAAACACATTATGTCCGTTTTTCTCACTAATAGCTTGTTGCTAAGCCACTTACACCACAGAATAACAAAAAAGAGTGAGTCTGAAAGGAAAGTGGTTTGTTTCCACAGTAGAACATGTATTTATTTATTTATTTTAAATCATAAAGGCGTTGGTTCCATTCAGGAATATAAAGTAAAAATATCCAGCAAATTTTCTTGTCCGTGGGAGCAACCAAAGTGTGGCTGATCTCTTTGAAATAAATAGGGAGGGTTTTTTTTTTATTATTCATTCAGACATTATAGCAAACTGTTATGAATACTACCAGAATGATGCAGCTATGGGGAGTGGCTTGGCAGTTGTTATCCAGACAAAAGAGCTGCTGACATCAATGAAAGTTTGGTCCGATTAAGGGCTTAAGGATTAGACCGACAGAATGGCACGAAGAAGCAGAAGAAATACAAAAAAGCCAATGACATGTAAGGATTAGTCAGAGGCTGACTGGAAAAATGGAGATCCTATCCTGCAGGAGAGTTGGCACCTAAAGTAAGCTATGTTGTCCCAAACACAGATGATAATTGAGGATTTAGAATTTCCTATAAAAACTGGAGATTGATAAACATTTATTTAGTATCAGGAAAAGGGCAAGATAAAAGCCTTCCTCTATAGGGAAGTGCAGGGGAGAGACTGCCATCAGCCACGGAGCAGAAAACATTAGAATGCTATAAATGAATGTATATCAACAAATAAATGAACACAACATTGTTCTGTTTATTCTGTGAGAGTATAAGAGTTTTTATTGTGGAACCATTCTGTATCTGCTGGTGACATCATAAGCAACAGTACAATTCTTGATGAACATAAACATTATATAAAAACCATTCTGTATCTGCTGGTGACATCATAAGCAACAGTACAATTCTTGATGAACATAAACATTATATAAAGTCTGGTTTTCATTTCCTGTATTAGCATGATATATCTATATAAACATCAGCACAATTTTTCTACAATACCAATGCAACAATGTTTGACTAAACAATTTTTTAGGAGAACATTAATGTTGCAACTTGATGTTTTCTTTCCCATGGGTGGATCCAGACTTAGCTCTCCTTAGTGTAGACTCATAAACATTAGTCATGTCTGGCTAGTCAAAGCCCACTGACTCACCTTGACCCCATCTAAAAACAATCATTAGGTCTAGATACAACCTGTAGACTTTGTCCAGCAAAGCATGTACATTCTAAACTAAAATGCAAGAATACTAGCGGAATAAATAATTCCAAAATCCCTACTCTTGTAATTTTTTCATCATTGACCTTTTAGATACACTAAATATTACAAAATACATGTTAGATATGTACCATATTCAAACATAAGGTTTCATCAACAATATCCCCAAGGGTGTGTATGGATCCTTTCCCTCCATTTTTCTTTTATTTTTACTTAGCTTGGGTACTTTCTGAAGTGGAGGAAATAGACTTTATGGTAAGAGTCCTGGATGGTGGTGCAGTCATACCTTCAACTATCATGTGGGCAGTCCTGCAGCTGAAGATATACATTTGCTTAGAGTCATGTGTCACTTGATCCTCTCCTCTCACTGATTTTAAAATTGCAAGTAACTATCCATGTACTACAACTCTGGGAAGAACAATCATGGGAATACTGTAGTTCCATTCTTGGACTGCAACTTCCAGAATACTACACTTAGTTTGAACTGTAAGGCCGATAGCCTTGCTGACTGGAGTATTCTGAGTCTTGTAGTTTTAAAAAATCGTAATTTTGCTTATCTGTAGGGAACAGTGTAACATGTGTTATGTGTGTTTGTATATAGTGACCCACATCACTGAAACCAACAGGGAAACTCAGTACATAATTATACACTCCTGAGAGTGTAACAAGAGGCTGGTGTAGGGCAACTCTATACAGGTGTGTTGTTTCCGTAACACTGCAGCTTTCAGTTGGACAACACTTGCCCAACACTTCTCATTCAACTGGCTGCCTATAATAAGGTTTTGTTACCAAGCAAAATGCAATTCAGTACCAATATTCCTTTGACATCCAGTTCACAGTCAAGTTAAATCAACATAACCAAGGAAATCTAATTAGGCACCAAGAAATTAAGGTTATAGCATCTTTTAAAACAGGAGTGCAAGCCTGGTATTTTCAAGCAAAAAATAAATAAATCTCAAGGTCAACCCAGGAAAGCTGAGCAACCTCTTAAAAAATAAACAGAACACACTTGTTTACTTTAATTAGACAGCTTCTCTTTGGAACTGAGTATTGCAACAGCAAAATTAAAAGGCTGAAATCAAATCAACAAAACATTTGGCAACATAAATCAGCATTGGAGCCTAAAATTTTCCATACATGTGGTTATACTCATCTTAAGGCTTCAGTCAAATTGATTGGGATAAGACCAATGTGCCTCCTCCATGCGGAGATCTTCTTTCACCCTCCTAGCATAGGACAAAATTGTGCTATTACGTTGTGGCTATCTCAAATTGATTTTGCATCTTGCCTTTGCAAGAATTTGCATCCAGTGCTGTATTATATGTGTATGTCAGGTAATTAATCAGTTACCAGCCTCTTCATTAATCATATTCGTCACCTATGGCAAGCAGATTCCCGTTTCTGGTTTGCCTCTAGATTCTACATGCCACAAACTAAATATAACTTAAACTCCAGTTAAAAACAGGCTTTCTCATCGACCAGTCCCATTGTGTTCAATGAGACTTGAATTCATGACCATCATGATCCAGAAAACTCTGGCTGATCCAGAGAACATCCTTAATTTTCCTACTCTTTCAATGAAAGAGGCAAAGCAAGTATATCTGCCTTAGGTGCCATTGAAAAATATCTGCCATAAACTACACATAGGAACCAGCCAATCAATGCTTGTCTTAACTAGAGACAAGAAACATGTATTACCCTCAAGGTTGGATGTATTTCTCAGTGTCTTTAAAATACTTCTAAACATGCCAACCACTTTATTTATGGTCAAAATTCATTGCATTTTCGTCCTTCCCTGTCAATAATGATAACATTCAGGAGGCATGGACCTTGACAACAGGTATATGAGATATTAATAAAAAGACATCTCAGTGTGCATTTTATTTTTTGTTTGGTGCAGGGATGGGGGGCATAATTATATTCAAAGAGGAAATTGCTTGGGTTATTCAGTTCAGATCTCACACACCTGCAGCAAATTAATTTGTTGTAGCACATCAATTATCTCATAGCTTTTATTTAGGCTGCAGCGGTTGCTCTTATGGTAATATTTTTCAGTACCTCAGCCTACAACAGGTTATGGCAGACTCAGGAAAATCCTCATGGTGGGTCTCCTTCCTGTCTTCGGAGTGACCAAGGAAATAAATAAATAAAGTGCTCATTGGGTTGGGCATTTCATCTGTCTATTTCTTGGCTCATTTGAAAGAGGTTGGGCATCCGAACGCCGAGAAGTATAACAATGGACAAAGATGGCGCATGCAGAATTTGTAAAAGAAAGAAAAAAGGAGGAGGAGGAAGAGGGGAAGAAAGAAAGAAATACTGAACACTGCAGTATTGGGGCGGTGAGTGTTCGGGAGGGGGGGCGGCGAGGAAAATGCTGCAGTTTTCATGAAATAATAAGATGGAGAGAAAAAGGCACACAAAGAGTAGGTTTTTCATTGTCTCGAAAATATAAACACAGATGAATTCTGTCTTTGGTTTGTTCATGCTTTTCACTCTGCACAGCAGGGATGTTCTTAAGAAGTTGCCCTCTGAGAAATTTCAGTAAATGGAAACCGTGGACCTTGCATGATGTGATTATAATCACACCAGCCATTCTTTTAACATAATTTTTGGTTTTTTTTAAAAAATATATCAAGTAAACCTCTTCTATAATATTATATGTACACAAGTACACAACCCGCTTTTTAAAAATACCACCCCTACAGCAACATAAGATGCAGCCTCACAATATAACCGGCTCTATATCCCATCGACAGGTCTCTATGGAGTCAAAAACAATATGAAAATTTTGAGCTGACAAGAACATGTCGGCTGCTTGCAGTCTCCGCAATAGCTCACCGTGTTACCTACTAACCAAAATATCAAAAATCATTGATTTCATAGCACTATATGCTTAGGAGAGAAAAGCGACTCTAAAAATTACATTATTTAAGAAATGAAATCAGGGGAAAGCCCAGCGTTTTAGGGTGCTTTGGAGTGTAAACTGCCTTTATGTTTTAATCTTATCAATGATTTACTACAGTTCTATTATTTTTAGCAGCTGGGGTCTAGAAATGAATCCCCCCTCCTAAACGATGAATTTAGAATTTTGCCGCAGCGTACATCTGCAGTCCCAGAATCCTCTGGAAAGATAATCCCCCTTTGCGAAAGGGAAACGCCTTTAACCTTTTTTATGAATTAAAACAAATCTGCAACCATTTTGAAATTAAGAAGGGCGGAGAAGGCTGGTGCATTCTACAGGGTGGAATGACAGTGACTCGGCACTGAAAGAAAATGAAAAGAAAAACAATACTGTAAGCGCTTTACTTCCTTTGAGTTTTCTAACTGTTGTCTCCGTTGCTCATCATCTTCCACTGATGGATGCAGCACATCCTTCTAGCATAGAGCACGAACCACGTTGCATGTGCTTAAGAAATCCAAAGCTGAAGTCTCAGATATGTGCAATACTTGACAGCATAAAATTGCACACTGATGCATGTTTGTTAAGTCAATTCTAGCGTGATTGGTGTGGTGCTCATTCTTTAAAAATTGTATTTAGGTTTGCAGCCTTAGTAGTTGTAATAACATTGAAGGGCAGTTATAGCGATTCTCTTTGTTATCATAAAAACCTCTTGTTAATTTTGGCCCATGGATTTTCACACAACTTGCATGTATGCTTCTGCCCAAATTTGATGATGTGCCCAAATTTTGCACACAGTAAAATTTGGAAATGCCTACCAATTTTTTTAATGTATGTGTTCGGATTGCATTATAAATAATTTGCAAAGAGTGCTCTCACATTTGTACTTGTCTAAAAAAAATCACTATTCCCATTTCTTCATAAGATATTGTAGTGACAAATGTGCTTCCTGCCAGCCTAACTCACTAAGAGATTTTCAGCTACTAAACCACAATGGAATTACAAAATGCAGCTTCAAGGGAATCCACGTAAATTGATTAAAGGCAGCTACTTAGAGACATCCTATAACATACTTTTCAGGAAAGCCCATACAAATATGATTTGAAAGATCCTGTTTTGCCCAAAAGATACTCATTGTTAAATCTTAGCACTTCTTAATTTAAGTATATGGAACAAGAATTGCATACAAAAACATTTGGACATTTACTGAAACAAGTGTGTTTAGTGCCGACTTTTACCCATGAATCCTCAGAGTCCAGATCGATTTTGTGAGTGTTGAAAAATAAACAGGAATGCATTTTTTCATGTTGCTTATATTCATGTAATGAAAACATTTGCTTACTAGGTATAATAAAGAATGGCACCACATGAACATTATGTATCTATTTAATATTTCAGAGATCTTTAAAATTACTGGGAGTGCCAACATTCACCTAAAAAAGCATCACTCATGGTTTTTTCAAATGTGAAAAAGACGTGGAATGCCTGCTTCTGATGTTTATATTTATTACCTTTTCAGCTGGCCAGAACTAGTTACCTTATCAAACTTTAGGTGGAGGCAAAAGTGTCATAAAAGGTATCACACCTGGTGGTTACCCATATGAGACAAGTCAAACACTGAAATGCTAACTTCCTAATTCTTTTACATATGTTTGCAAGTTTGGTATTCCATCAGAGAAGTCAAATTACCTACCTAACGGCTTTATCACTGTGGATGCGAAAAATATTTTGTATGCTGATGAGGCAGCATCCAAAATTAATTGGAATTTTCAACAGTTGTGTATTTTTATAAGGTTAATACATTTTTACATTTAATTGTCAAATCTTTGCCTAGAATATACATGAGAAGTCAATTACACACACCTTTCCTAGCCTTTCATCAAAGGCAGAGGCCCAGTGTTTTGATGTTTCTTAAGCTGGTTGCTCTGTTGTACTGGAGCACTCATTTTAATTCTTCAGTATGTTTCTGAAAACAGGCTGCAATTTAATATACTCAGGGTAAGTCAAAGCCAATTTTATTTAGCTTAATCACAATTTCCTGCATTTTATCTGCTTGTTGCTTGAATTTGAACAAATAGAGCTGATCCCAACAAATAAAAACAGGCCAACAACCTATGAAAAACATGAACCTTTTTTGTCTTCAAGAAAATTACAAAAGCCAATTCTCATATGAGGAGGATGTCTTCATGCCAAACTAGATAATATCAGAAGATAATATGGGGTTTTCCCAGAGGTGAAGGAAAGATAAATCCATTAAACCAAAATCACAAATAATCTAACAAATAATCTTGAAGAAACTTCTGAAAGCATTCTTATATATTTTGTTAGAAAACAGTAACTGTTAGTGTTTATGTGCAATTGTGTAAACCCATTATTTCAAGCCTCGCTAGTTAATTTTAAAAAATACAAAATATAGTCCTGTACTATATAAAAATTACATTACACTGTGGATAAAAAGTCAATGTTTAAGTACAGATGGTAATTCTAAGTGGTCTATTCCAATAGTGTCTGAGTAAACCACTTACAAAATTGTTGCTCTGAAAACTTGCCAACCTGGACTGTAGAAAATAGGTTTAAAAAAACAACCTAACACAGTATTCACTAATAATGCACAAACCAAATCAACTAACATTTCATAACATACACTTTGTCTATGCCTTTTAAGATGGAACAAAAAGATGCAGTTTTGAAGAACAAATATATACAACAGAGGGGAGGAATCAAAGGCCTTATGAAATATATTTGAAATAAAGCTTAGAATCCTACTCATATTGTGCCAGTCTGATTTGCCTTCCTCTGCATGCCAGGTTTCCAAAGCTTCGAGATGGAGATACAGACGGTATCCCTCCTGCTACGGCAAGATCCAGACTTCAATAGTCCCAGATCTCCAAACCTCACAGGGTGGGACGGTGCACAAAGAGACTCTGAAAGGTTTCAGGGACCATGACATGTTTCAAGGGCAGTGGAAGGATTATCCTGTGGTGATCCAATACCCAGTGGAATTATTTAAAGACAACAGGATATTGATGCCCAACAACACCAATAGTTGCAACTGAAGAAGAAGCATCTTTTTGTAAAGGCCTAGAAATTAGGTCCATTAGTCAAATTATTCCTATATTAATGGTGAAAATGGGCCTGAGGCCCTGCACCAAAATCAATTTCCTCTTGCTCAGCCAATGATAGTAGAAATGGTGAGAACAGCAGTTGTATGGGGAAATGTTTACCAAAACTTTGCAGGTAAAGTTAGAGTGCAATTCTCAAAATGCTTCTGTCTACTTATGTGTAAACATTATTTTGATTTAAACTTAAGGATGAAAATGTGATTTCAGAGTCAATACTTATAATAACATGATCAGGCGGTGCTTATTTTTCATAAGGGCCATTTGAGAATAGCAAAATTCCATAAAACAGAATGACTGTTCTTTATCTCAGGCTCTACTAGTCATTAGCTAGAGTCCGGGAGTGAAATCTTCTAATTACTTTTCCTTCATTCATACACACATGTTTTTATTTATTTTAAAATTTTTATATACTGCATCTTCATCTCAAAGATGATTTCAAGAGGATACCAGAGCTACAACAAAACATGATACATTTAATTCAGTACAATGACTTACAATCTAAAGAATATAAATGCACTGTATCTACTTTCTAGATCTAGCATCTAATAATTGATCGTTAAAGGCTCAACAATGTAAGCCATTTACATTGGGCTAATTTTAAATCTCTGCTGTATTTAAGTTGCATCTTGCCACACTCTGAATTGGGGAATGGATATTTGTATGCACATTGAAGTAATGGTTTTATCCTCCCAAAAATAAATGCTTGTCATGATAGCTATCTCTTTTTAATAAAGATGAGTTTGTATTGTGCTGGCAACTTGGGGCTAGTAAAGGTAAAGGTTTCCCTTGCTCGAAAGCCAGTCGTATCCGACTCAAGGTTGCAGTGCTCATCTCTGTTTCTAAGCCGAAGAGCCAGAGATGTCTGCTTCTGCAGACATTTCCGTGGTCATGTGGCAGGCATGACTAGACACCGGAGCGCACAGAACGCTGTTACCTTCCCACCGAAGTGTTCCCTATTTATCTACTTGCAATTTCTTGCTTTCGAACTGCTAGGTTGGCAGGAGCTGGGACAAAGATGGGAGCTCATTCCTAAAAATATTATATTTAGTTGTGGGTTTCATAGACCAGGGGTAAGTAGTTTGCAGCCTTCCAATGTTTACCTGCAACTCCCTTTGACTGGAGGCAGCAGAGCCAATGGTGTGGATGACTGGAGCTCGAGTCCAATCAGATTCAGAGCCACATGTTGTCAATTTCTTCTGTAAATCTTAAATAAATGCATGTCACCTTATTTCAAAAATAAAGTTACAGACTTGAAAGGAACATACAGAATAATCCTAACTGGGACAGGTGGACGGTCAAGGAAATTCTCTGCTACTTCCCAACCTCAATTGGTTGACCACTGTCAAAGCAGAAGCTGGAAATTTGACTTTAATAGTTTTTTCAACTGTGAATTTTTTCCCCTTCGATATTCCCTCTCCCTCCGCAACCAATGGAGAAGAAGGTAACCTGCAGTAACCATTGGATCTGATCCCAGGGATGGCTTCAGTACAACAAATCTGAAACTTTTTGTGCCACAAACCAAACAGAGTTATGGAGCTAACCATTACTGGTGAAATCAAAACCAATGTTCTCCCTGCCCCATCCTAATTCCAAACCAGACAGCAACCTGAACCGTGAGGATTGCACTCTGGACTGAGCATGATTTACCAATACCTTGAGTTGGACCAGAATTTCTTAAAATGTCTGCAATCACTTCCTCTATCTATAAACTTATAGTTTAACCACTTCCTAGATAGACAATTCAGACTCTGAAAAACAGTGTGCTGAACAACATTAGCTCTCAGATTCTATTCCATGGGGAAATTCCTAACTCCTAACCACCTTTATTGATAAGCTGAAAAATAAGGTTCCGTTTTGGAGTTTGTGTTGCTTTTAGCCATTTGTGGATACAAAGCGACCAACCATTTGTGGAAGCAGACACTAGAACTGATGTGACAATAACAGTAACTACACCAGTCACTCATACTGAACTGATTTAATAACATTCCCTTACGTGAAACAATGAAATCTAACTGCTGAGTAGCAATATCTTTCACGAAAGTGAATGAATCACTTTCAAACATATGCCTTTAATTTTGGGATCCCACTCATTTTTTTAAAAAAAATATCACAATTGAACCCCTCTCTGTTCACATGGATTTTACTGTATAGATAGTTTTACTTATAGAATTTTTTTGACGTGGCGGCCCTTGTTAATCTGTGAAAGCATATCAGAGAGTAAACAAAATATAGACAAAAAACGTTGTGGCACCTTAAAGACACACTGCTGTATTTTAATGTTAGCTTTCATGGATCAAGTCCACTTCATATTTCAATCTCTCTTTTTTTAATTGTTGTTGTTGTTCAGTCGCACAGTCGATTCCGAACCTTTGCGACCTCCAGGCACCTCCGAGTCACCATTGTCCTCCAGGCACCTCTGTCCTCCACCATTTATTGCGAGGTCAGGTTCAATGAGGTGACTCGGGGAGGTTTCCTGCAAAACAGCCTGGGATGACAGTCGATCAGACATTCAAAACCCACAAAAGTAACCCGCAACCCACAACCCACCGAAGCTGCTGCTGCTGCTGCTGCAAAACGCTCTGCAGTCCGATCCTGGACTCGATGGGCCTGCAAAGGCAAAAGGTTTCCCTTGCTCGAAAGCCAGTCGTATCCGACTCTAGGGTTCAGTGCTCATCTCTGTTTCAAAGCCGAAGAGCCAGCGCTGTCTGCTTCTGCAGACGGTTTCCGTGGTCATCATGTGGCAGGCATGACTAGCCACCGGAGCGCACGGAACGCTGTTACCTTCCCCACCAAAGTGGTCCCTATTTATCTACTTGCAATTTCTTGCAAGGTGGGCAGGAGCTGGGACAAGGACGGGAGCTCATTCCGTCTTGCAGTACTCGGGAATCGAACTGCTGACCTTCCGCCTCCCAGTCAGCGTCTTAGCCACTTGAGCCACTGCAGTCCTTCGATGGGCTTGAAGTATGCCTGGCGTGGGATGGGAAGGATCCAGGCGAATTCTATAGGGATTTCACCCCCTGAATTCCGCGGGATTCACTTTTAATGGCATTGTGGGAACGATCGAGGGCGCGTTATCTTTGGGAAACAGAGCTCTCTCTGTAAAAATAAAAATACCCGCAGTCTCACCGCAATCTCCGATCGGTTGGATAAAAGGGCCCTGCGTGGGTCCAAAAAAAGGGGGGAGGAGTGAGTCAGACTCGGCAGACTTCCCCCACGTGGCCTCCCAGTTCGTCCCTCTCCAAACTTCCTGCCATGATCTCTCTCGAACTCCCCCCAGCGCCGGGAAAGATGGTGAAAAGGCGAGTCCCAGGGAGAAACAAAGCGAACACGAATCCAGATTGGCCCGTACCCTCTGTTGCCGGCGGAGGTGCGATGGGGGGCGGCGGGGGGGGGGGGCGACTCGCCCGGGAAGGGCCCCAGCGGGAGCAGCAGATAGGACGGAGGACGACGATCACTCCTCCCATTGGGAAATCCATGCGATCACTTCTCCCATTGGAAAATCTGCCTTACCTTTGAGAGCGAAACACCCACCCGATCTCTCTCCCTCCCCCCTCATTTTTGGCATCACTCGGGATCGATCCACAGATACCCCTAGTTAAGCGCCTTCCCCTTGTTGGGTCAAACTCTAGCGCCTGTTTTTTTAGGTGACGGCTGGGAAAGGAAAACATCACATTGTTTATTATACTAACCGAGTTAGAAAGAGCCTCCTCGAAGATTGTGGTGTTTTTGAACCACCATGGGTGTGTGTGCCCCCGGGCAACAACCTGGTTGTGCCGGCTAATCTTTCTCACACTGGGTCAGGGCGAAAGGAACTGCGGAATGAATGCACCCAAAAGGTGGCTTTAAGTTCCTTTAGGCAACTTTTACGCCTGGCCTAGACAAGAAAAGGGGGGAAATGAGTTGAGGAACTTTTTAGCCCTCAGGAGAAAGAAGGTGAACCGCCGATCTAAGTTTGAAGAGTTGACTCTTGTTTAGAGATTTCATTTCACCCCCACTTCCTCCTCCCTTTCCGCCTAGTGCAAATGTGTTCCTTCAGCCCAGTCCACAACTCTGACGTCAGCTGTGTATTGAACACACGGCGCATTGGAAGGAAATCCACGAGAGATTACTGTATTTCTTATAGGGTGGGTGGGTGTGAAGTTAGACTTCACATCGTTGCAAAGATCGGAAGAACTTGGAACATTCAAAACAAAGAATAAAGAAAATACAGTGTTTATTATTTGCTTCAATACAGTGATCTCATATGCCAATGTAACATTCTTTTTTTTTTTTAAAAAAAAGGCCATTGCTGGAAAGCGTTTGGGGGCAGATCCTAATACTGTGCTGCAATCTTGTATTTTCCTGGAAGAAGGTCTTGGGTTTAGTGCAAGTTACTTTTGGGAGCACTGAACTCTAGAATCGGATACGACTGGCTTTCAAGCAAGGGAAACCTTTACCTTTACTTTTGGGTAGTTCGGTATAACCTCACACTTTTAAGAGACCCCAAAGGCACAGGAATCTCGTATGGGTCTGATACACATTCCCGTGCATCATTTACGTTCAAATGAGTTTTCCCCGGGGTTTACTCGCGAGCAGGCGAGTCTAGGCTCTGTCCTCTCATTTGTGCGCTAGGATTGAACAAAAATATAATATATATATATGTGGCGCGTGCAATACAAGTATTGTATTTGCAAATGCGTGGCAAGAGCGAAGGAAAAAACAAAAGCCATGGTTGCAAACCAACTTTCGTAAGCTTTCGTTTGCAAACAAAGGTCTTCTTTCGCGTCCAGATCAAACTTTGAATTGCCAAGATGAAGCCACTTTCTTGGCTATGTCGTTGGCCACGATGAAGTCCTCGTCGGCACGTGTTTCTGGGAGTAATCGGCAGACAGACCAGCAAAGGGGGCGGCTTCTGCAAGCAAAAATGAAGTTAAGACGAGAGCGAATTTTGCTCACTAAAGCATTTGGAAAAATACCCGTTTCTCTGCTTTGGTGATCCCTCCTCCATAGCAGGTATTGGGGAAGACAACCTCAGACGGAGCTTCCGCCTGTGTGGATTGGAGTTTCAACAACCCTAATGTTTAAGTTTTAAGGAGTGGCTACCAGGGCGATGGAAATAGGTGAGGCCGGCAGGATTCGCCTCCAGCAGTAAATGAGCCCAAAAACGGTAGGGAAGAAGCGAGCGAAGCGAAGCGAAACCCGCGAAGAAATACACAGTAGTTTCGGTCGCTTCAGTGGAATTCACTTCCTCCCGAGTTGTCTCTGTGTAGAGTTGTCTCTGTGTAGAGCAGGGGTGCCCAAACTTTTCGAGCTGCGGGCCGGTCACGTAGTTCAGGGGGCCAGTCACTATGGCCTGTGGCTCAGATCCGGCCCCCCCCCCCGCACCAATTCATCTGGCCTGCGAAGTCCTCGTCGCTCCCAGAACGTCCGGGCGCATTTTACTTCCGCTTCTAGGAGCGACGAGGGTTTCACGGGCCAGATGAATTGGGGAGGGGGGGTAGATCCAGCCCACGGGCCGTAGAGGAAAGAAGGTTTCTGGAATCCCCAAAAAGCCCTTTTCCGCCCGTTTGAATAAGCGGGGTGAGGGAGGAGGTCCCATTGAAAGCCGTTGTCGTTGGGTGTGAGGAAACATGACTCGGTTTATTTATGAAACGGTAGCCGCGTCGAGTCTGTGTTCCACAAGAATCCGAGTAAACAAAACAAAAATGACAGAAAACGTGGTGGCACTCTATAGGCTAATTGCTTTATTTTAATGCTGACTTTCGTAGATCAAGTCCGCTTCGTCACTTTATTTAGATTTTTTTTTGGGGGGGGGGAGGGGAGAAAGCGCTCTTGTTTCTGAGGGAGAGTCTTCCTGCGCCTTTAAAGACAAGCAAGCCCAGTTTGTAACTGGCTGCCGCCTCTTTCGCTCTCCCCTCGCACGCACCCCCCCCCTTTTTTTTTTCCACGGTGGCGGCTCACACTTCCCACTTTCCCAGTCACCCTCCAGAGGAAAAAGGTGCGTGTGCGCCTATTTTGCCTTGCTCTAGTCTGCACTCTTTCCGCCAGAGACAGAGTAACCTACTACTCACTCCACCACCGGGGGCCTTATCACACCTCCGCTCTGGGCTGGATCCCTGCACTTACTCCTCCTCCCTCTCCTCCACACAGCCTAGTCTGGCTTCCTTCCTCCCCGCCCCTCCTCCGTTCCCACAATTCCTCTTAGTTCTTCCCGAAACTCCGCGGCCACAAGGCGAAGGATAGCCTCTCCCTCCCAGTCCAAGCTTTGTCTCCCTCCGCCGGCTGGGAAGCGCGGGTGAGTCCCCGTAGGCACGAGGGGGAAGGGAAAGAAGAGTGGACGGGGCACTATTTCTCCACCCACCCCTCCCCACCCCCCCTTTTTTTTTTTTGCCTTCCTGAGCGCTGTTGGGTAGTGGGAATGTGGCTTGTGGAATGCTCCGCGCAGGGTCCGGCGCGCCGGCGGCAGGATACAGCCGAGCCCCTGCACTCGCTATAAGAGGCTTCTGGTGAGCGGCGCCATTTTAAGTCGCTCGCCTGCCTCGAGTCGGCTGGTTGGTTGGTGGTGACGGCAGAGGACGTGTGAGGCGGAGGAGGGGGGGAGAACCCACTCCGGGCGCGGTGAGGGAAAGGCGCCTGCGTGGCTCGGGTTGCGGCTCCAAGCGAGGCGCAGAAACGAAGGCGGCGGCGGGAGTCCGGAGCCGTTGGGGGGGGGGGGGAGAGGACGACGCTGCCCTCGCGCTTCCCCGCCACTGTTAGTGTCGTTCCGGGGCGGGCGTTTTTCGGCTTGCCTCCCCTTTACCCTTTCGTTCTCTCCTCACCGAAACTTGGGCTTAGTCTCTAATGGGGGGAGGAGGCGGAGGAAATACTTATGGTTCCTGGGGTGGGGCCTCCTAAAAGTGGTGGCGGTGAAGGAGGGCGCCAATATGGGAGCTATAGTTCTCCTCAGGAAGTGACTGGAATTGGGGGGGGGGTTTAAAAAGTGAGAAGGGGAGATTTTGAGGGACGTTGTGGGGGGGCGGGGAGGGATTGTGGAGGCGGGAAGCAAGAGTTACCTCAGAGAGGGAGGCCTGAGGTGGGGGGGGGGCGAGAGGGCGGTTTCTCTGCTTGGGACAACAGACCCTCCCCCGGAGAGCTTGAGGTTTGGGATGGTCACCTCTCTCCCCTGCGGGTGGAGCACAAGGTCCTGGAGGTCGCTTCCTTGCAGAAGGTGGGATGTATGTCTCCTAAATTTTATTTATTTTTTTGGCGGGTTAGAGACGCGGAAAACCTCCAGCTCAAGTGAGGTCCGGACTGCGAACCGGAGTGGCGTCTGGCGGTGTCCTGTGCTTTGTGGCGTTGGGCAAAGCGAGGCTCGGGCTCTCCAGGCGGGGCCGGAGGGCAGGCTGTGGCGGAGGAGTTGCCGGAGGGCCAGGTCTGCCCTTTGGGGGGTGGGGTCTGGGGATCGGAAAGGTGGGGATCCCTGCAAAGCATCTGCTGATCGCACCGCAGTGAACAGGGTGGGTAGGTGGGGTGGCGGTAACAGGAGCCACCGTCGTGATTAGAGCTGCTCTTTTTCCGACTTGGCTGATTTTGCCTACGGTGTGGGAAGGGTGAATGAATCGAGGTGGGGGGGGGGTAGTCTGGAGTTTGTTTGGATGGTGCCCAATTAACTCCACCAGCCACGCTGCATCAGCAGCACCGGGTAGGTTTTGTATCGGGTTGTGGCTTTTTCTTCTTGGGGGTCTTGGGCAAGTTTGCATATTTTGCAGGAGAGGCGCTCTTGATGTCTCCAGTATTGAAAGGGTAGGGTAGCGCAAATTCCCGCCCTTCCGGCGGAAAGCAGAGCAAAACATGTTGAAAATTCGGGAGGATTGGGTAATAATAAGGCACAAAGGTGTGGATGGTTTAGTGGTGAGGCTGCCTCGTCACATTGGGGAATAAGTAGTGTTCTTAAGTTTGGTGGTGTGTGGGGTGGCTTTAGAATTTAATAACCATTGTGCCTTTAACATTGTGCTCCCATCGACCTTTGAAGTTCTTTGATTTCTGACCATAGAGGAAGATTTAAATCCATTTGGCCTAAACAATCCTGATGTGATGAACTATTGCTGCCCTTTCTTAGATGACATTAAATGTGGAAGTGGGTGTATAGCTTTTGAATATTTGCACAGCTTTTCTATTTAGCAGCACAGACACCTTGGGTTCCCAATTAATTTAAAGTTACCTGGGTTAAATTAGTGGATTATTTTCAACATGGGGAGGCATTATTGCTCTGATATTCTATATCAAGAAATACTGTTCTTTCTTTTAGATGTATAAATTGGTAATGGGGAAAAGTTAAGATAATATGGCACTTGTATAAAAAATATCTTAAGTGTGTTTAGTTTGACCTTTAAATGCAAGTCAGTTCAGAGTGTTTGTAGGCGAGTTCAAGTTGGCCTGTCTTATGACTGAACTTAAATGAACTTTTAATAGTATTTTGCATTTAATATTATTTTATGCATCTCACATCTGTAGTCATAAGTATAAATGACATGTATAATTATCACATGCTTTGTTTAAGCTTGAAGTATTATGCACTATATTTAAGTTAAGGATATTCACACTCTACCTCTTAAATAGCAGTTAAAAGTAGTTAAATATGATTGATGTTAAATTCAATTTTCCTAAGTGTGATCTGTTTTCTGCTTCAAAAAGTCTTGTATAAGAGATCACAGTTGTGTAGTGAATAAATGTAACTTAATTGGTTATTATTTCTTACATAACTGGTAAATAGTGAAAAAATGTGAGTTAGTGAATAAATGTAACTTAATTGGTTAGTATTTTTTATATAGCTTTGGTAAATAGTGAGTTTCAGTGACAGACTTTTTTGGAAGAAAAAGATAGAAATTCTTAAACCTTCCCTCATAGCATAATAATTAAAAAGAAGTTTATTAATTTTGTTTTTGCATAGGTTAAATCATGCACACTTAATTTTCAAGATCACAGCTAATATTTTAATATTTGCTCTAAATTTCATTAAGTTGTCATTTCAATTTAAAATATAATATAAAAAATATTTTTGATAGTTTGTTTCTGGTATACTATAACTACAAATAGTTCCTGTTCTGCCCTTTAACATATTTAGTAAAGATGCATAGAATTAGGTTGTGAATTTGAAGCTTTCCATGATTTGGATTTAATGAATTGATTTTATTCTAAAATTGGGTTAGGATGTGCCTATATATTTCTATATATTAAACTTATTGAGCTGTATAGGAGAACAATGAGGTAGGCTTACAAAAGATAAAAGCTCACTATTGATGATATGAATTGCATGCCTCTACATACAAGTTTAAATATCTGAAATTAGATGTAAGTGAATAGAATGCTTTTCATGCCAAACTGATGTGGCTTCCGCAGATTTTTCAAATGCTACCCCATGAAGATGCTAAAGTAGTCAAGAATATCAGAATCCCATCAATCCTGTACAACTAGAAGGCAACAAGACTTATCTTTTGAAGTTGTGTCTGTTAGTCTGTGCAAGCATATCAAGAGTAAACAAAACAGCAGAAAATGTTGTGACACCTTAAAAACTGTACCTGATGTGTATAAATTGATGCTATGAGGCCTCACTCTTATGTCTGATAAAGTGGATTTGATCAAAGAAGCTCACATTTAAATACAGTTAGTCTTTAAGTTGCCACAACATTTTTTGTCTTTGTTTGTTTTGTTTACTCTGAAGACCTATTTTGTTACCTTCTAGTCATTCTGGATGATGGAGCTAATAGCTTAAGATCCAAACACAGAGCATAAGAGGTATAAGAAAGATAGACTAATTGTTCAGATAATTATCATGATCTTTGTTGCTGATGATCTGATTGAATCTCATTTGGAATTTAACTGATTGATTACTATGGTATTAGATAGCCTAATAACTGCTGATCCTTATGCTGCTGTATTAGTCTGGAGATTAATTGCTCTCTAGAAATACAACCCCCCCTCCCTTTTGGGTCTTCTGGAATAAGTTGTTTATTTATTTATTATTCAATTTTATATCCCGCCCTACTCAACACATGGCCGACTCAGGGCGGCTGACAACATATAAATGACCCTGGGACACCCCACAGGGTTTACAAATGAGATACAATATTCAAATTACAATAATAAATATAACAGAATATCAGCAAAACCTATGAAACAATAACAAAAATAGAGCAATCAAGCAAAAATACATTATAAATACAATAATCAAGGCATGGACACATAATCATGAATTGAACAGCAATAATATAATAATATAAAGTACTAATGAAATAAAAAAACAACATATCCATTAGTTTCAGAAATAAGCGTCTCTACTACCCATCCCTTCCTACCAGACCACTAGGACAGAGGGGGGGGGGGAGATAAAGATAAACCAACCTCCCACCACCACATAGTCCTTAAGTCCAGCCAGGAAAAAAAGGGGGGGAGGAAGATGGGGCAATGAAGGTAAAGATAGTCCAAGAGGGCATGAAGTCCAATGTACTGTCCTACTTTTAGACCCCGCCCGAACGACAAAGGTTGGGACGTTGTGGAGCTGAGTTGGTAATGGCTCCTATTGTTCTACCTGTTTAGTTTTTTAAGCTATACTGATTTGTTAAAGTCTTATAATTGATGGGTGGGGAAAACCTAAGTACTGTATCTAGTTACTTAAACAAGTTCTAAAGGCATGATAGCTAGGCTTCTGAAATATTTTCAATGCTGACTTCAAGCATCTACAAGATGATGGTAATAGTTAAAGTTTTTGACAAATTTGTATGCTTTAAGGCAGGAGAGAGGCAGCTGCTTTTTATCCTCTGCAAGAATAACATAAATTTGAGCAATTAATCATGATCCCATATTGATAAACGTATGGTGAATGTAATAGTTAAATGTACTATGTCATCCTTCTGGAATTGTAATGATACACTGTAGCATGTCATATAACTGGGCTTATTCTAGTTTAGGAAAAAATAAGGACCCTTAGTCTTCTAGTTTCAGTGAAGTTGAAAACTCATCATTGTTGTATCTTGAAAAGAAAAACCCTAGTTATTTCATAATAATTGGGATGAGAGCAAACATTTTGTAGCATATTTGGTGTCTGAAGCTCACATTCATAAATCTATGCTTTTGTCCTTCACTGAGCCATACTGCACCATTGTGCATAGGAATAAAGTGTCCATATGTTCGACTGACTTTCCCTGCTGGGATTAAAAAGTTGGTTAAATTGTTCGAGAGTTCACTTTTAAAGTAGACTTGATTGGTATTGGTATGGAAGGAATGTGAATCAAATGATGGTAACAAGATTTCTTCAGTGTCTAGGGCAGATGCGAAACTGCCAAAATGAAGACACATTTTGGTAACCAGCAACACAAGAATACCAAAATCTTCGAGGAGGCTCTTTCTGTAAATATAGGAGTCTGCTATGCATGTTTTGATATTAATGGAACATATTTTCAGATATGGATGTTGCGTTTCTAATGTATAGTTTCGCTGCGAATGGGATACATTGGTTCAGTAGGTCAGTAGTGAATAATACTAGCTTGAACTGGTAGTTTCTGTTATAGTAACAAAGAAAAAAACATTTGTCCTAAGGGTAGCTAGAGTGTGGAGCCTCTAGTGTTTGAGAATATGTTAATAAACATCTGATCATAATGGTGATGCATAAGAGGCTTGTTAACATAAAAAAGCAGGTTGGTGGCATTAAGACATCCTTATGAAGGGTATAATGTTTTGACACTTTGATGTCTTGGCAAACAGATGTGTGTTAGACTTGGTATGATCAGTAAATAGATGTTATTGACTTGAGTAAGATTTGAATGATAGAGGAAAGATAACATTCACAGTGGTTTGACTAAAAGCTGCATAGTGATATAATCCTCATCATGCCCATTTGGAAAATTCCAAAATGCTTGTCTGTTAAGACATCTTGCTGCAGACATGCATCAGTAAAAAAAAATTATATTCATTGTGCGTGTGTTTCATTATGACCATATTTTTGTGTGATTAGAAGCATGTGTGTTGTGTCTCTGCTATAGTTTTGCAGATATCTGTTCTGTGAGATAGGCCTATTTCAAGCCATACAAGACCCTGAAAAAAGTATACACACATCCCAAATTCCCAGGCCTTAACAGACATAGGTAGAGATCCAAAACAATAATATTAGACCAGAGGTGCAAATGTACTGAAGGGAACTTGCCATTCATTGTAAGACCTTTCCCGCCTTCTTTGGTAGAGCTTGGGTTGGCTAATACACCAGCTATTTCACCTAGCCAGAATTTTTTTTGGGGAAAGGCCTTGGTGGTCCTGGGTTCAGGCTTCTGCCACACCAGATTTTGTAGATAGTTATATATAAATAGTAACTACTGTATTTGCCAGCATATAAAATGCATCCTGTTATTACCAAAATAGCCCACTATAGGCCACTATACAGTAAAACCCCGACTTACATATGCCTCGAGTTACATAAGATCCGACTTCCATAATGATTTTTGCACTAAAACCATGTCCCAATTTACATAACACAATTTCCTATGAGTTTGCTTTGAGTTACGTAAAAAATCATTTTCCCTATGGGGTTGCTTTGAGTTAAGTAAAAAAATCATTTTTCCTATGGGGTTGCTTCGAGTTAAGTAAAAAAATCATTTTTCCTATGGGGTTGCTTCAAGTTATGTAAAAAAACCTTTAGGGGTTTTACTGTATACAGTACAAGATGCATTCTATTTTCCTAATTCTATTTTATTGGGGGAGGGGGAGAGTGGGTCTTATACACCAGCAAATAGGGTATCTAAAAAATCTGCTGTTTAGCCTGAGGAAGAAGAATTGTCATAAAAACCTAGGCGATTTATCTTTTAGTGGTCTAATAAAGGTATCACTTACTCTTGCATTTTGTTTTAGCCATTGAACTAGTTAATAGATTAATGTACGTGAGGATGTTTCCTAACTTGATATCTTGGTTTTGAAAAATGAAGTTACTAAAAAAAAAAAAATCAAAGTGAAAATCTTACTGTTTTGAACTTGAAACAGAATTGCATTTAGGATAGTAAGCAGTTGATTCTTGTTTATAGTTGTGTGATAATTTTTGTCTAGTGACCCTAAATAACTATTGAACTGCTACAGACTGTTGACTTGAAAACTAAACATCTCAGACAGCAGAAGAAAGTTCTCCCTGTCTCAACACTGCAGTTTTAAAAGTCATGTTTTTGTATGTAAAATTGAAGAGGCTTCATGGTCTATGCATAGTACTGTATTCGCACCTCTTGCAAAAGAAACCATTAATTGTTTTTGGCTTCATTTAGCATCATGCTGCTTATACCTGTGTACTCATCTTTCAGTGAAGGGCAGTTAGTTGCAAATGTCCTTTCTAGATTGTCAGTGAAAATTTGGTGTAACATGTAAGTAGCAATAGACAGAGAACATGACAAATTCTTACAAGTATTTCTATAGCTAAGAATTTTATTGACGTAGCTGATTTGTATCACCTTCTGCAGGAGACATGGAGATGAGGATTTGGGATAAAACTGAAAAGATCTTTAGAAATTTTTCCACAGTGTAGTTGAGAGAGTTGAAAGAGATCTCGTTGAAGATTAATTCTTCTAAGCACATGGATCTCTGTCTGGTCAGGTTATCCTGCTATGGTAATAGAGTAGACCATACTTCCAGTGACTAAATGGCAAGTGTCAGGTGGCCGTTAACTAACCTGACAACCCTAAGGACTAATGGCTTGGGTGCCGAAGTCCACAAGGAAGGGTGATGGTCCCCAAGTGGATTAAATCTCACTTAAATCCATCTTGATGGAAGGCAGCAACTTCATCAATACTGGCCTGGGCCTGATAAGGACTTTGTGTGCCAAAAGGGCTCCGGATCAGAAAGGGACTCACGGAACTGAGTCATCCTGCGATGCGGAAGGCAGATGAAAGGCCACTGCATTATATTCTCAGGACAGTCTTTATGGCTGATCACTACGAGGATCGACAATTTTCGTATACAGAAAAAAAGAAACACATGGATGAAAAGAACAATTCTTTCCACAATTTATGAAAGAATTTTGGTTTTATTCTATTTTACTGATTAAGGCTATCTGAAAAATTGGTAAGAATACTGATTCCATCATTTTAAAAAGAATTGCCACACAGCAATGAATTCTTTGGGCTACTGGTGGCTAAAATCTTCATATATATGAATTGCATTTTTTACCTTTTACAAGGCTCAGACTTAAAAACCCAAGCTTGAAAACTCACTGGAAGTGGCAGGGGTAAACAGCTCCCCTAACTCAAAATGTAAATAGGAAGGGATTTAATGGCATTTACAAAGAAAATGTTTATTTTGTTTAATTTTTAACTTCATGTATCTTGTGTACTTCCCTATTATTTACAGAGGCACTTATTTTAGGTCTATCATTATTACCAGCAACTATAACAGTTGACTTTAAGAATGGAAATAAAGAGACTTGTACACTGACATTTTTTGTTGTCTCTTTTGCTGTGACTTCTCCACCCTGAGCAGGGATTAACCTTTTAGTAGGCGAAAGGTTTTCGGGTAAAAACAAAATGCTTATGAGTGGTAAGTAATGTAAGTATCTTCTTGTCTAGGCGTGAAACTGCCAAAATGAAGGCACCTTTTGGTGACTTCAATCTGCAGTTCCTTTCATCTGACTGTTCATTCATATAAAACATTCCCTACAAATGTGCTTGGTAGGAGGTGCAAATTTAGTTTTGAAATTAACTGTAGGGCTGAATTACGAATGCTCAGATATTTAATATTGGCTACATGGAGAAGGGACTCCGTTCATATTGGTTGAGATGCTGAACTTGATGACTGGAAGGTTGGCAGGTCAGTTTGAGACCCGAGTGTTGCATGATAGAGTGAGCTCCCATCTCCATCCCAGCTCCTGCCAACCTAGCAGTTCGAAAGCAAGAAATTGCAAGTAGCTAAATAGGTACCACTTCAGTGGGAAGGTAAACAGTGTTCTGTGTGCTCCAGTGTCTAGTCATGCCTGCCACATGTCCACAGAAATGTTTGCAGACACAGCGCTGGCTCTTTGGCTATGAATGGAGATGAACACTGAACCCTTGAGTCGGATATGACTGGCTTTTGTGCAAGGGCAACCTTTACAAGGAGATATTTAGAATCTTTTTAAAAAACCTGAAGAATAGGACAGGAAAGTAGTTTGCTTATACTTTGGCCACCTTTATGTAAAGGTTGATCACTTAAATTAGTTTTAAGAGATGTTGAAAAATTTCTGCTCATTGACTAAAAACCTGTTGCTAATGCGATGAATTGTATTAGAATATACCCACTAAATAATGGATTTTTTTTGGGGGGGGGGCGTGTGTGTGTCCAAACTTCTGCCTAGGTTCCACTAATTCAAATCTGCTTGCTCTAATTGTGACTTGCAGTTAGAGTAATCTTATTTTAATCTATGGAATTTACAAAGTAGGCTGGGTTGATTCATTGGGCCTACTCAAATGCAATTTACTAAGCAACCACATTTGGTTGGTATTTTAAATTGCAACTAGAATTGAAAACCATCCAAGTGTTTGTGCTGAATGTTTTCTAGTTTTCCCCCTTTACCTGTAAAATAAACAGAATAAATCTGTTGAGGAATTTCAGCTGGATCCGAGAGTATCCAAGTTCAAACAACATAGAAACATTCTAGATATATTTGGTCTATCAGTGTAATTATATCATTCATCTGGTGGACCTGTTGCAGGTAGAAGGAGGAGGTTACCTTTTGAAACATGAATGCTTTCTTTTCTGCTCAAAAAAAATTAGAAGAGAAATAATATCAAAATTTTAGGATAAGGCAGGTGAGAACATAGTTTTCCTCAACTTTAACAGGGAGGGTTTTTGTTATTGTTGTGGTTATGTGGGAACTGTTGCAAGAATAGCCAAGAGAGCATAATGTCCAATAAATGGGTGTGTGAAGACTAAAGCATCTAAATTCTCAGGAGCACAATTAAGTGCTTGTACTTGCTCAACCAGTTTGTATAGTGCTCAAACAGCGTAATAGAAGCACTATTCAGTTCTGTAGTCTGGGATCATAAACCTGGTTCTATGAGAAAAAATAGTCCTGCCTCATCCTTGTTGCTTTGCTCATGTAAGCAGAAGCAAGTCTAAAGAGGTAATTTTGCTCATGTGTAGTGTAGGCTTTATGTATAAAAGCCCTAGTAAATCTGGGTTTCGCTTCAGTGTGCAGCCCACATGTGGACAAGACTGCAGAGTCATTGCTTCTCATGAGCAAAACAAGGGAAGAGATGGAGTTAATTTCTCATCTTAATCAAGGTTGGTTATTATGAATTATAAACTGAACAGGGCTTAATGGTGGTGGGAGGAATAACCTTTCATAGGACCAATGTGTAGTTTGCTATTCTTTTGGTAGCACAGTTTTGCTACAGTAACTACCAGGATAATGAAATAATTGTAGGGTATGATATGAATGTACTGTAGTTTTACTCTGGGACAGTAATAGGGTTTTTTATTTGAGAATGTGTTCACTAAAGATCAAGTCATACATGCAAGAAAAGTGCAGGGGATACTGGATATGTATTTTAACCATTAGCTGAAGAAAAACATGACTTGCATATGTGAAAAATCTACTCTGAAAATACGAAAATTTTAAAATACCTTTCCTCTTGGGCCATGCTTGAATGATGAGTTTAAATACATTCACGGAAGAAAACACTGCAAGTTTAACTTGAAAACTAGTGGGAATACAGTACTACATGTGACCTTAGGAGTAATAAATATTTCATTTGCATATAGTCATAAATCTGGTTGTTGAATATTTTTTTCATATGAAATGCCAAGTGAAGGAACTTACACAGAGTCCTTAAAGTCTTTAGATCACTGTTAAGTACAGGTCAACAGTACACTACAGTGTTTGAAGGATATAGAAATATATTGAGTTTTAAACAGTCAGTGGGCCCTTGTAATGCCAAGTTGATTCTGAAGTTTTCTAAATCTGAAATACAGTATTACTTTCAGTAAGATGTTGACTATGTATATGCAAATCACTGGCATTTAAGCTTGTTTATACTTCAGGTATCCTAGGAACAGATGTGTTGGATCCAACTGAACTTACCTAGATTGGTCCCATATTACTCAACTAGACGTTTTGAGCAGTGCATAGCAGAAGATGGGTGCAGTAGCACTTGTTTCATTTCTCTTAGGAGTTGCTATTGAGACATACTTGCTCTAATATAGGGATAACATACAGTTATCATAAGTAATATTCATTGAGAAGATTGCCCTCCCATGAGTTAGAATTTAATTTTTACATTGCTCACTTTAATAACCATCACCACATCTTCTGATAGCAAATTAGACTGTTTAACTCTGCAATATAGCATATTTTTTTTCATTTGTCTTTAGTCTCCCAATTCATCTTGACTAGAGAAAAAGAAAAAAAATCTCATTTTTCCAACACCATGTGTATTTTGTTAAATCTCTTTTGTGTCTCCCCTTTGCTTATATTCTAAATACAGTGGTATCTAGCTTCACGAACGGTTCGGTTAATGTAATTTTTGCTTTACGAATGAAAATCCATTGACAATAATGACTCCCTTTACAATTTCCCCCCAGAATTTTTCATAATATGAAATGTCCCAGGGAACGCATTAATGTCGTTAAGCGAGATACCACTGTAGTAGAATTAAAAACCTTGTAACCTTCCTAAGTGAGGAATAATGACTCATAATTTGGGTTGCAGCTTTCTGCTCCTCTTCTAGCTTTACAGAATTATTTCTTCTGAGATGTAATGACTAAAACAATGCAATATTCCAAGTATCATACCACTGATCTGTATAGAGGCATTAAGATACTATTGTTTAAAATATGGGATGGAATAGAAGCAAAGATGTGTCCTCACTTGTATGTTATACAGAACCAGCTTCTATGTTAATTACCACCTATTTTATAGGCTTTCTGATTGTGTGATTAATCTGTAGCCTTATAAAGTGATGCAATATTTAAGCAGTCCTACAACATGTAGCTGTCACCAGCATAAAGAAGACTGGGATAGATGAATTCCAAAATTAGAATTTCTTCTAACCTGGTTCTTTATTCCTTCAGTAATTGAGAAAGGAACTATTGTGTGTAAAAATGATCTTACATTTAAAATTTGGGGGAGGGTGTGTGTAGACTGCATTTGAATCATTCTAAACCAGGCAACAATCGGTGCTGCTACCATACAGCTTAACTGATAACCGAGATTGCCTGGACTCGATTGGTACAAAATATGAAACTCCTGTAAACATAAGAACCTATAATTAGATGTAGTATGTGCTGTTCTCTGCTCCAGGATGGGTTAAAAAGATACACATATGAGAAGCTTAAATATAGATATAGATGCCAGTAACATTTAACTGATTCATTGAATTGAATATTTCTAGACTAGCATTTTTTGCCTGGCAGGTATAAATTGTGTTTTTTGGTTGGGGTGGTTTTGGGATGCGCACACACAAACACACACGGGGGGAGGGAGAGGGGGGGAGCTCTGCATTTGTCCCATTGCCTATTGGAGAGGGAGGTGGATTTCTCTGGCAGGCAAGGGCGAAACAGAGCTTCATTTCGCCCTTGCCTGCCAGAGAAATCCACCCCCTTCTCTGACAGGCAATGGGACAAATGCGGAGCTCCATGTCACCCTTGTCTCTCGGAGAAGGGGGGTGGTCTCCGACAGGCATGGGCGAAACGGAGCTCCGCATTTGGTCCTTGCCTATCGGAGAAATCAAGTCCCTTCTCCAACAGGCAAGGGACGAATGTTGAAGGGGCTTGCTTCCCTCTGGAAAGCAAAGGCAGAAAATGGAGCGCTGTTTTCTGCCTTTGCTTCCCGGGGAAGTGGTTCGTTTTCCTCGGTGGATGGGGGCAGAAGCTTTCGGGGTCCTCTGTGGAAGGCGATGGCTTCCCTCCGGGAGATGAAGGCCGAGAAAGGAGCGCTGTTCTTGGCCTGCATCTCCCTGAGCCCGCCGAAGCCGTGCGGGAGAAGATGGGCTTCCCCGCTACCCCGCCAAAGCCGTGGCGAGGCCGGTGCCGGCCTTTGTTGCCGGGGTAGTGTGGAGAAGAGAGGCTCCCCTTCCTCTCCACAACCCTGCCGAAGCCATGGCAAGGCCGGTGCTGGCCTTTGTCGCCGGGGTAGTGTGGAGAAGAGAGGCTCCCCCTCCTCTCTGCAACCCCGCTGAAGCTACGGCGAGGCCGGTGCTGGAGCCGCGGATAGCTTCCCTCTGGGAGACGAAGGGTTGGCGCGTCGGCCATTTTTTTACGCGCACGCCGCTTGCCCCACCTCCTCGCACCCTTCAGCCTGATTGGCTGAGGGATTGCATAGTGCGGAGGATGCTGGGAAGCGTATGTTTTTTTGTTTGTGTTCGTGGGGCGGGTGCCCCACTTGGCATCCGGACCTTTGCGGCGATGCTCGCAGGGTATAAAGGTAAGTGTGTGCGGCTCGGTACAGGATGGTTGGGCTGGGTGTGGCCGCTAATGCCGGACAAGTACCACCCATCTACCATTTTATAGGTAAAGATCTGTTGTAACACAGTGAATTGCATCAGTGAATGAATCAGGAAGTCCCCAGTGTTTGCAAAATTGTACTAAGAGGTGTTAAGCAAACCACTCTTTCTAACTTCTGCACTCCTACCTGCCCATATGGGGAATAAGACTGACTTGTCTTACAGGATCACATGAAGGACTGCTATTGAATAGCAGATATGAAATGCATTTATCCGTAAAGATTTTATATAGGTTTGAATTAGAATGTTATTATTGGTGTTAGTATTATGTACTTTATTTGTGTCAGAGGCTCCACCAACATATAACATACAAAGCTAAAATTAACACATCTAAACCCAAAATAGAATTAAAAAGGGCTAGATAATATCTGCCCAATATCGAGCCACATCAGCGTTTCCTCTTGCCAACATAAAGTCCTCCTCAGTGCACTTTGAGGGGCATAGTGGTGATTGTATCATATGGGCGATAGTTTGTTCTTCTCTGCATTCACACAGGCTACCATCTACAGGGAAACCCCACTTTCTCAGATTAGCCCTTGAGGAAACTGGACAGCTATGCTTATCCTGTGCTGGCCTCCAGTCTAATTGCAGTCTAACTAATACAGGATGACTGCGGGAAAGAGTGTAAAGTATGGGTGTACTTATTGTGCCAGTTAATCTTTCTCACACTGGGTCAAGTGAAAGGAACTATGGAATTAATTCACCAAAAGGTGGCATCATTTTGGCAGTTTAAAGTCTGACCTAGACAGGAAGAAGTCTGTTATTAGTACTTTCAGTATCTGCTTTCAAAATAAGAAACGGCTTACTTGCTGTTTATTAGGTTAAAACAATTTCAGCTGCTAGAGAAAGTATGTTTTCTCTGATTTGATTAGATAAAATGCCTTAAAGCGTATTCAGGAACCTGCTCTACTCTTTCCAAGAGAACTTAACTTGGAGAAATAAGATATTAGTCTATTCCAAGTTGTGTGTTAGTCCTCTTCTATTACTTTTGAACACAGGCTTTTACTAGCAGATGTATCATAGTATTGGGGCCTGTTACTTTGACTGGCAAGTTGACAAATATTTTTGGATGGGCACTATTACAGTTCTGGTTTGCCTACCTTGCATTGCTGTATATTATTATGTATTTAGTAAGCTGGCTCTGCTTGTTTGTAAGATTTATCTGCTAAAGCTATTCAGTTTTATTTTGGGTTCCATTATATGTAGACTGATATAGATACCATAATCCTCTGTCTTGCATTGAAGTCATCAAAGTTCATAACATGAACTGTCCAGAAAGCAACAAGCTACAGATGAAGTTTTAAGTGTTTGCATCATGAAAGAATGACACTTCTTTTGCTCTAATACTACCGTGTTTCCCTGAATATAAGACACTGTCTTATATTTTTTTTAAACTCCAAAATTAGCACAAGGTCTTATTTTCAGGGGATGTCTTATTTTTCCATGAAGAAGAATACCAGTCTCGATCGCACTTCCCCACTCACAACCAAGGGACGTTTCCCTTGGTTGTGAGTGGGGAAGCGCGATCGAGACTGGCCTCAGCTGTGAGGCGGCCGGCGTGGCCCATAAGAAGGCCTGCCGCGTTGGAGTCTCGATCCTGCTCTCACCAGGGGAAACTTCTCTTGGTTGTGAGCGGGGAGGCAATTGAGACTCCGATGCGGCAGGCTTTCTTATGGGCCACGTTGGCCGCCTTACAGCCAGAAGGTAAGGAGGTCTTATTTTTGGATGGGGCCTTATATTTCAAAGGCAGGGGGAAAAAAAGGAGGTGTCCTATTATGGGAGGAGGTCCTATATTCAGGGAAACAGGGTAATATTAACTTTGAACACATGAAAAAGAAATATTTTCTGGGAAAGACAGCAATGCTGAGAAAGGTGGAAAGGACAAAAAAGAGAGAGAGAAAGGACAAATATGTTATGGATTTACTCCCTAAAAGAAGCCACAGTCTCAAAACTTGCAAGAACTGAGGGGTGTTGAAAACAACATTTTGGAGATCACTTGTTCAAAGGGTCACCATAAATTTGGGGCGACTTGATACTTATGTAACAGCAAAAACAGGATTAGTGCTTTTGATCTCCAAAATGTAATCTCTGTTATCTGTCTTCAGTTATGGTTATGGTGTGGTTCTGATCAACAACTGACTTTGTTCAAGACAGCTAAAATATGGAAACTTCAGTTCTGAAACTTTCTGTAAAGATTGATTTGTAGTTAATGCATAGTTATGCTTTTCTGCTATGCATTTATGTTTCTTGTGTTTGCAAGTAGCTGGGAAGCAGTTAATTTTTTTACACAACTTTAGCTTATAATAGTTTTGGCGTGGCAGGGTATTTATTTCCTGGTTGAAATATACTAAATTAATTTCCAGCAAAGTTACACACAACTTCCTATAATGCTGGCGTAATCCAGAAAGATTCTTGGATGGTAGTAGTAAGAAAGAAAATTTTATAGTTTTATTTGGAAGCAGCGTATGTCATTTAATAGTACTAAATTCTTTAAAAAGGGCCTACTGGAAGTGTATATTCTTTGTTTTGTGGTGTGAGTGTAAATAACTGAGACAACTTCAATAAACTATGTGAGATTTAGAATTGATAAACATTATAGAACAAACAAACATGGAATGGACTTGATCTTACTTACAAAGGACCCTTCTGGGAAGCAGAAACAGGAAGTCTAGGGCTTTGAAAAGCAGGTGGATATTTCAGTTTAGGAAATATTTCTAGTCTACAGACAACCTCTCCTTTTGTCTTATAATAAAAGCAGAGATTATAAATAGATTTTGTCCCACTGAAAAAGTTTATCTTAAAACAGGCTTCTTCTTAGTGGTGTACTCTGCGAACGTTACATAATTGCCTTGGAGATTTCCAATGAACTTATGTAGATATAGTAAAACCTCGGTTTGTGACCTAGGTCTGTTCCAACAGCCTTCATCGTAAACAAAAAGAATCGTAAACCAAAGCATATTTTCCCATAGGAATGCATTGAAAATAGAAAAATGGTCCTGAACCTCCAAAAATAATACAAAAAATAGAAAAAATAATCAACCCCCTCCCCCCCCCAAAAAAAGCAGAAAACTGAATGGAAGAAGAAGCTAAGCTCTTTACCTTTTCCACCACTTGAGAAATCCACTGCCAGCACCACTTTCCTGGGTTCCAAGCAGGTCTGCCCACCACCAGGGCTCTCTTTGGAGGTGATTTTCCCCCCAAGGCATATTCGTCACATTTCCATCAGCGCCATCTATTGGACAGCCCTGGTAAATTCAGAAAAAATTTCCAACCTACAGCTGATTGGGGCCAGGGAAAATTCTAGCACTTCGTGGTTGCAAGAAGAGCTGCTGAAGCCAAAAGGCAATGAAAAATTTCAAAAATGGAGCAAAAATGCTCCAAACACCACCACCACCCCAGCGGTAAGTGATGAATCGCAGCTTTTGTCGGTGGGGGCGCCATTTTAGAGTTTAAAATGGCGCTGGTGGTCAAATTCCCGGTCATAAGGCAAAAAAATCATTGTACACTGGGACGTTATTTTAAAGAAATTTGCCGTCGTAAACCGCAGCAAACGAAATCCAGGGCAGTTGTAAGCCAGGGTTTTTACTGTATTTGTTTCCTTGAGGTAAGATGGTTACGCTGTTGCTTGATGGAGACTACAAGATAGTCCAAAAGCATCTGGCCAAGTTGTATTGAACCATTCACCTATCATCTTAGCTCCTTGACTGCCTTGCAGGTTGTGTGAATATCTCCTAAATGTTTGTTTGTTTATTGTAAACTAGACCTATAGTGAATATGGCAACTTTATGTTACATTTATCAATGTACATCTTATGGAATGTATACATTCTTATAAATAATATTATTACAAACCTGCTTTGAATTTGGTTACAGGTTGTAAAATCAGATACAAAGTGGTTAAACTAGGCACAGTATGCTTGACAGTGAGCAAAAAAGTGAATAGCAGATTTATTATAAAATGTTATACCAATAGAAAAAGTTCAAAGTGTATCATACATCTGATTTTGAGTTAACTTTTTTCTTCCAAAAATTAAGTTCCTTAGCTCTGAGCATGGATGGCAAACCTCCATAGATGCCGTTAGTTCTGTAAGCCTGTTTGACAGCCTTTAGTTGGTTTGAGTGGAGAGGTTGGCTTGAAGAAGAGTGGTTTTTTTAAAAAGTGTTTCTGTATTTTTTGCTTTGAGGAAATTTTAATACTCCATTGGCAGCTGTGTGGAGTATTGCCATACTACCAGATTCTACTACCCTTATCACTTTGCCAGTTATGCTATTGCTAATCTAAAAAATTTTTTTATCTGGCATTGAAAATTTATTGCTCCTTTTGCTTAGCTTATAACAGTGATGGTGAACCTTAGCACTCCAGCTGTTCTTGAATTTCAGTTCCCAGAAGCCCTGATCAGCACTCCTGCTGAGCAGGGCTTCTGGGGATTGAAGTTCAAGAACAGCTGGAGTGCCAAGGTTTGCCAGCACTGGCTTGTATCTAATTTCCAGAATATTTCATTCATATTGATTGGGTTGCTGTTGCAAGGCATTGCCATTCATTTAACTTGGCCTGGGGATGAAGGGCAGCTGATCCTTCCCTTACAGCTCAGTCTAAATACTAGCCAATTCCTTTGCTCTCTGATGAAATATTCTTATTTATCCTTATTCTACCATTCCTACCAATGACAACTGCTGGAGAGTAGTAGTTATCTGTGTTTTCTGTTATTTGGAAAGTGGTCAGTGAAAGGTCCCATTTATATAGAAACGGGTCATGCAGAGGTGGAGGTATAACTTAAAACATCCGCAATGCAGGCAGAGTCTTATTATTCAAGATATTCAGAATGGCAGTCCTCCAAATTGCTATTACTTGTAGAGCCTAAATCCTCACTATACTTTGTTTATAACAACGTTATTCGTACTTTTTCCCATCGTTATTCGAATAACGACTTTTTTTGCCGTTATTCGAATAGCGACGCTACTTGGGGAACCAAGTAATGTCGTTATTTGAGGGTCCACTGTATTTGGTGGTATAGTACCTTAGAGCTCTTATTACCAAAAGCTAAAACCAACCTGTATCTTAACAGCATTTTTAAATTTTTGTTTTAGGGACTGAAGTGCAGCAGAACAAAGTTCTGGGAGCACACCAAGAAACATGGCAACCCAAGGTATGTGATGGTATAAAACAGGTTTCTGACCCTGTTGAGTGTATTTGCATGGGTACCTACTCTCAACTTTTAAAATAACTTCCTTAATTGGGGGAAGAGCCAAGTGGGCTTGAATTGTTTGATACTGTCAGTGTATCGGAGGTTGTCTTGAACAGACAGCATTTGTAATTTTCAGTTGCAGAGAAAAATCCAGAAATGACTCATTTTCTGTGTTGTAGTAAAAATCCATACAGGTATACAGTGGTACCTCAGTTAATGTAATTAACATGTTCTCTGGGACGTTTCTTACTGCGAAAATTACTTTAACTGAATTTCCCATAGAAATGCATTGAAAACCAGTTAATCCGTTCCAAAAAAATTCCGTAAACTGAGCCACTATTTTCTATGGATTTCCTTTTGTTATGCAATTTTTATGTTAACCGGGCCATTTGTTACCCGAGGTTCCACTGTATATAAAAGTCCAAAAGTAGTGATGAGATTTTTGACATTCAGGATGGTCTTACAAGCTGAACTTAAAAGTATCGATCTGATTTGTTTATAAAAATTGGCCAATGACACCTTAATTCAAATTCATTTAAGAGAAAACACAGCTGTCAGAGAAAAACAAGCTTCTTATAGCAAGTAAGCAGTAGTTTGAAGAGACAGTTCTCTTCACAGGGCAGTTAAGAAAAAGACATCAAGGAGAACAGTAGAGCATTATTTATTCGATTTATACCCCGCCCATCTGGGATACACTCCCACTCTGGCTGGCTCACAATGTCAAAAAGAGCAAAACAAACACCACAGAGCAACCTCCAGCCCAATCGGAACCGAGGACCGCTAGCCCGAGTGGCAAAAAACGATGGTGCCACCATGGAAAGGTTCATTTCTGCTTATGGTATATCTAATGCACATCATTTGAGACTGGAAGAAGAGTTTCTTCAGCACATCTTAAGAAAAATAGTAACTGTATACATGTCCTACGTATATGCCTTGTATTTTTATATAATGTGTGAAATCAATTTTGACAAAATTATACCTAATTTTCCAACAAGCTGACTTCTAACATTGATCTCTTGCAGCTGACTTGATGGAGTTGGACATGGCAATGGAACCAGATAGAAAAGCAGCTGTCAGCCACTGGCAGCAGCAGTCGTATTTGGATTCCGGTATCCATTCTGGTGCCACAACAACAGCTCCCTCTTTGAGTGGCAAAGGTAACCCTGAAGAGGAAGATGTCGACACCACCCAAGTTCTGTATGAATGGGAACAGGGATTCTCTCAGTCCTTTACCCAGGAGCAAGTTGCTGGTAAGTACAGCTGAATGGCCTTGCTGTCTGCGTTTGTTTGATGATCACACAGTAAGTGTACTCATTCGTGTTGTAGATGTTGATGGACAATATGCCATGACTCGAGCACAGAGAGTTCGTGCTGCCATGTTTCCAGAAACTTTGGATGAAGGCATGCAAATTCCATCAACGCAGTTTGATGCTGCACATCCAACAAACGTACAGCGCCTTGCTGAACCTTCCCAGATGTTAAAACATGCTGTGGTTAACTTGATCAACTACCAAGATGATGCAGAACTTGCAACTCGTGCCATCCCAGAACTGACCAAACTGTTGAATGATGAGGATCAGGTATGTAATATAAATGTGATGTTGGCGAGTACCATTTTGTTGTGATTCCCAAGAGGCACACTGAGTTGGGGCTGTGCTGTATATATTGCAGACATGCCTGTTGTACATGTTTTGGGTTTCTAAAACTACTTTGATATTCTCATTTTTTTCCTTTCTCTAAATACCAAAACAAGCACAGTTTTTGATGTGTTTTCTAGGTGGTAGTGAACAAGGCTGCAGTTATGGTCCATCAGTTGTCCAAAAAAGAAGCATCTCGCCATGCTATCATGCGTTCCCCTCAAATGGTATCTGCCATTGTGCGTACTATGCAGAATACAAATGATGTAGAAACAGCCCGTTGTACGGCAGGTACATTGCATAATCTGTCTCACCATCGTGAAGGCTTGCTGGCAATCTTTAAGTCAGGAGGCATTCCTGCTCTCGTCAAAATGCTTGGGTACGTAGGTCATAGTCTTGACACATTTTCAAAAAATCTCTCTTTTGGATTGGATGCCTTCTAACCTTCAGTTTCTTTATAGGTCTCCAGTGGATTCTGTACTCTTCTATGCCATTACTACTTTGCACAATCTTCTGTTGCACCAGGAAGGTGCCAAAATGGCTGTTCGTCTAGCTGGAGGTCTACAGAAAATGGTTGCTTTGCTCAACAAGACAAATGTCAAATTTTTGGCCATTACAACAGATTGCCTTCAGATTCTTGCTTATGGTAATCAAGAAAGTAAGGTAATTATTAATCATGCCAAGTGTTCAAAGCTGTTATCAGCCAAGGAATGCATAGCAGTGTCTGGGAGAGAAAAATATAAGCACCAATGATGGAGAACATTCCATAGTTTAATTTATTATTTTAATTCTGGGGATGAGTCTTTAAAAGACTGCCGAAGATTTATAGCCAAGAACCAGAATAATGCATTGGTTAGTGTCAGACTGGAATTAGGGAAATGTAGTTTTATAACTCTGTCATAAATCATTCCCTCTTTAGTTTGCTGTTTGTATTTGGGATAATCACTATCATTCACTTAAAGTATTGTTCTAATGTTATAACCAAGGGAGAAAACCAGTATACCTTGAATTTGTTGGGGGTTGGTGAGGTATAAGTAAGATTTTATTGATTTTTTTAA
This sequence comes from Bradypodion ventrale, assembly GCA_035047345.1. Classification (NCBI taxonomy): domain Eukaryota; kingdom Metazoa; phylum Chordata; class Lepidosauria; order Squamata; family Chamaeleonidae; genus Bradypodion; species Bradypodion ventrale. The sequence goes on along the minus strand of JAWDJE010000006.1, from coordinate 80,587,798 downwards.
AACTGACCTTTCCCCCCCAAAAAATAGCTTATCATTTTGGCAAGTGGTGGACCCCAAGCTCTAGTGAATATAATGAGGACCTATACCTATGAAAAACTACTGTGGACCACAAGTAGAGTGCTGAAGGTGCTATCGGTCTGCTCTAGTAACAAGCCAGCAATTGTTGAGGCTGGTAAGTACCATCTAATCTTTCAAATTGCAGAACTGTCAGGACTTGTTCTGTTGCTTTCATTCAGAATTTGCTGATGTTGCCCTTTTCTTTGTTGCAAATAAAAGCCGCAACCTGCAGTACAGAAAGTGTTTCAAAATAATTTGAAGTGCTTTAGGGTGAAGACAATAGTGTTATGAGATCTCCAGTCTCAGTAAAATAAAAGCTATAATAGGCCATTTAAAGTTGGAATAATATCTCCCATCTACTACATATTGTACAACTAACTGCCTCAACTAGTTAAGTAGTTAACATGTTTAAGTCATGAAGAAGCACTGTTATTGAAAGTGCATTGTTTGACACACTGTTAATTGTTCTGTTCAGTTTATCTGTAGTCTATTGGTAGTGCACAAGTTAGACTGGAATTAAGATCTTAATATGTGAGATTGAAGAGGAAAGTAAGGTGTCTGATAAAGGTAGAAGCTTTGTTCTTGGTCTAGAGCCGTGGTTCCCAACAAGGGGCACATGCCCCACAGGGGGGCAATTTGATTTTTAAGGGGCAATTCAAGAATGAGTTATTTACAGTGAATTTTTTGCATTTCTTTGGAAGCTTGTTTAGACCAAGTTAATGGCCTTTTAGGCTTCCTCTCCCTACCTACCTATTTATCTATTTATTTTACTCCACTTGGACCCCATCCATCTGTGGGGGTTTTCCCCAGTCTGGCCGCTAAAAACAACATATGGGACAGCCTGGGTCCCAACACCAGGCTCCATAGTGGGTTTTCAAGACTCTCCATCTGGACTGGCTGACTGTGGGAGGAGGTGGCATATTTTGTGACTACTCCCACGAAGGAGGCTATGAGAGCTATGGAGAACTCACTTGCTTCCAACACTGTAACTTTTGTTTCGAGGCAGCTTCAGCTGGAGGGATTGCTCCGCCCCCAACGGTCTTACGTTTGCCGCTCTACTTGGCTGTGAGTTGGCGGTAACGGGACTATTTTCTATCCCCGGCCTTGTCGTCCCCCCCCCCTCCCGATGGAGCTCTAAGACTGTGTTGTGGGAGGTGGGTGATACTTGCTACCCCCTTATGATGTTTGGAATGAGGATATTAATATTGTTTTTTTTTTTTTTTTGCTTATTGGTATGCTGATTTTGTTTTTTGAACTTTCAAATGTATTTATGCATTGTTTTGCTTTGTTATTTTTATATTGTAATTTTGATGCTATACTGTTTTTTTGTTTTGTTGATTTTTGAACATGTGAACCGCTTTGAGTTGTTGACAAAGGAAAGCGGTATATAAGTTATAATAATAATAATTTGAAATGTCTTAAAATCACTCAATACAAATACAGACCTTAATTAATGGCAGGTGAGGTCCAACAAGAACCCTAACATGAATAAGTATTCACTTTTTGAATAATTAGAATTGTATGTCACAGGTGGTGCATGGCCAAAAAAAGGTTGGGAACCACTGGTCTAGAACCATGTTGTATGACATGGTTGTCTGGTTTTGAAATTAAAACTACAGATGTGTATTATAATTGAATCCACTGTGATTTATTGGATGGATGGCTCTGAAATGATTCAAAATCTTTAGACTTGTATGTGCACACTTGCAAGAGTCCCGAGGCTAGTGAGCCCAAGTTGTTATTTCAGAACGTATTTTTTGTTATGAAAATAAAGAGGCCCAACATTCTGTTTGAAGATGGGATTTGGGAAGAAAATATACACTACATGGGATTTTATTGATTGATCTTGTAGGTGGAATGCAGGCCCTGGGACTCCATCTTACAGATCCAAGTCAACGTCTTGTTCAGAATTGTCTCTGGACTCTTAGAAATCTGTCGGATGCTGCAACTAAGCAGGTAAAAAACAGGAACTGGAAATATTCGTATGAAAATTTAAGCCATCCTTAGCCTGGCCCTTAGTTTTGGAAAATATCCCTCACTCAACAATAGGTTGATAAGTGTTGATAGAATAATATTACTCCGAATGTATTCTTTTGAAACAATGGTTGGCTCCTAATAGGATAGTTTGGATTGTTACTCATCCTAGCTGTTATGTCAAGAGTTAGTGCCAGTATTCAGATATAATGGCAGCCTATGGTTTAACATCACGGTTCAGAGCCCTTGAGTTCATTTATAGCTTCTTTGTTATTTATTTATTTACATTTGCGTGGCCGCCCACTCACTGAAGCAACTTGAGCGGCTCACAATGGTGATCTGAACACTTCCTCCCCGTCCCCGGTTTACACGTAAATAAGAATAGAAAGTCATAGTATGTGTTAGGCGAGAAAGGAGTATGTTTGCCTGAGTTCTGTGCACACTTGTACAAAATAGCATTGAGGTGTAGCGTGTACTGTACTATAGCTATATAGCAGTTATTTGGTGTTGTAACAATGGTAGAAGGCCTTAAGTATTTATGTATTAAATAATATTGTAGCATTTATTTACCAGGGAGTGTTATAAAATAGCCTGAACTTGGTTTTAAACCTCAAGCTTGTACAAATACAAGAAACTGAGCAAGCCTAATTTCTGCTTCCACATTTTTGAATGAGTTTGCTCTTTTATCAAACCAGATTTTAGGGAGATGTAGAAAACATGAATTTGCACCCTGCCGCTAGTATTTTTTAACTGAATCTGTAAATAGAGAGTGCAAAAACAAGATTAGCCATGTTTAGTAAATTCTAGTGATTGTACCACTGATTCTAGCACCTAAATGTGTCCCTGACTATAGCTACTAGGCAAACCATTCACCTTTTATTTTTCAGCATGGCTTTTAGAAAATTTTACCTCTCAACACATGTAGACATAAAGATGTTGAGGTACATGTTAATGAGAACATGCCTAGCATGTTTTAAAAGTTTGTAATAACTCCTTGTATACTCTTAATTGGAGAACAAACTGCCCTTTGATAGGTTTATCAGCAGTAGTGCTTCTCCAACAGATGGGAAGGTATCTCAGTTCTGTTCTCAATTCGTTTCTCATTTTTTGGTATACATGGGTTGGATGCATACTCCCTGAATAAATTTCTGTTGTGGCCTACGCCATTCCTCTTGTTCTTGGGGTGTTCTGTTAATTCCATAAAGTCTCATACCTGACAGATAAGGGTGTGATAGCAAGGGTACCTGATACAAAGCAGATCTGTAGGGTGTGTTGGTATTATAAATGTTCGTGCTGTTAATCATTGTTTGCAATTAATAAAGGGTGAGATACTGAGAAGCTGATGTTAAATGCATTCTCTTTATTGCAGGAAGGTATGGAGGGTCTTCTTGGAACCCTTGTGCAGCTTTTGGGATCAGATGATATCAATGTGGTAACCTGTGCTGCTGGTATCCTTTCTAACCTTACTTGTAATAACTATAAGAATAAAATGATGGTATGCCAAGTCGGTGGAATTGAGGCTCTTGTGCGCACAGTTCTCCGGGCTGGTGACAGGGAAGACATCACTGAGCCAGCAATTTGTGCACTCCGTCACCTCACTAGTCGGCACCAAGAAGCTGAGATGGCCCAAAATGCAGTGAGACTTCATTATGGACTTCCAGTGGTTGTTAAACTCTTGCATCCACCATCTCACTGGCCTCTTATCAAGGTGAGGCTCTCTGAAAACTAGTGTTACTAATATAACCTTGGTTTAAGGGGGAGGGGGGAAGAGAACTAGATAAAATGGGTCAGGTTATAAGGTTATAAGAATTCAAGTGTTAACTTTTATAACATTTTGATTGAATCCAAGCTCTGCTGCAAAGCTAGGTTCTGAAATTCTTGATAGTACTTTGGAGAAAATCATTACCTTTCTAATTGTCTTCTCTGTAATTGCAGGCTACTGTTGGTCTGATCCGCAATCTTGCTCTCTGTCCAGCAAACCATGCTCCATTACGTGAACAAGGTGCTATTCCAAGGCTAGTGCAGTTGCTGGTTAGAGCACATCAGGACACTCAACGTCGTACTTCAATGGGTGGTACACAGCAGCAATTTGTGGTACGTTGGTCATAATGAAGAGTAGCATTCTTTAGTATAGCATGGTTTCACTTTGCTAAATAAAATCTCAAATGATTGTGTACCTGTGTAGTGTTTATTCAAAGGCCTCTGCAGACCTCAGCTGTTACTCTTCAAATCTACAAACTCTTACAAACAGTGTGCCTGAAATCTTTCATAGATCTTTGTTACTCATAATAATTCACAACATTTATTACTGCATGCACTTAATTTCTGGCTATTGATTTGTTATATCACCTTGAGGTGGTTTATCTAGGTACTTTAACGTAACTATAATTTCTTTGGACTAAGGTATAGTGGACTGACTAACATTTCTAGTACAGTTACATCAATAGTCAACTTTTTATTCTGCTTCCTTCATGGCATTACAGTAGAACCCCGCATAGCAAAAAAGCTTCTTTCCACAGAGCTCTTCACTTTGCGTTTTTTTCATTATGTGGCTCCAATGGGAGATCTTCGCATAATGAAAAAAAATGTTCATTATATAGGGTTTCCGTTAACCGTGGTATACCCCGCTTAGCGGAAACTCCGTATAACAAAAAAAAATTCGTTGTGTGGGGTATCGCCTTTGCATAACGAATGCTTTGGTATACAAATTTTTCATTAAACTAAGTGAAGAAAGGACAGTGGATTATCTGTCTTGATTTTCTCGTATGAAAGAGAAATGTAGTTCAAGAAGCTAGACCAGTCTACAAATTATTTTATAATCTCACAATATATTCAATCTTGTTGTAAAAGTTATATCTGTGATCCGTTCTGGTCTTTGAGTGTATTGAAATTGATTGTTTGAGGACTGTATAATATGTCCTGGGGTAGCTAAATTAAATCAGCCCCTCAGATTATGAGCCAAGTACGGTGGTATCTCATTCAGCAATCGCCCCGTATAGCAAGGAAATCGCATAACAATTAGGTTTTGGCGTGTGTGTGTGTGTGTGTGTGTGTGGAAATGGCGTCCTGCATAACAATTTTCCCTATGGAAAAAAAATCATACAACAATTTTTCAATGGGGAAAACCACTTAGCAAAAAAACCATTGTACGATGCATCCCATAGGGAAAATCACTATACAATGCATGTATCGTATGGCAATTGTTTCATACAACAACGAGCCCCGTGGAACGGATTAAAATTGTTGTATGAGGTACCAGTATATTTAAATTGGCAGTAGTGCTGCCCTTTCATTTCTAGTCCAGCCACCAATAGTTAATTGTTCCAGCCAAAGGAGTTTTAACATATTTCCATTTAATCTGAGGCAGTAGCTCAGTGCAGATCATCAGATAACACAAGTTGATATCACAAAATGATGATGATGTCTCTGAGATCTGTGGTTATCCTTGGAAACTTCAGAAATTTAGTATGGGTGCATTAAATCCATGATTGGATCTGTTAGTGAAGAAACATCCTAGCATAAACCAAGAGGTCTTAAATTTTCTAACTGGAGGGTTGTAGAATAGTGTACTTTTACTAAATTTGCACACTCATGTATGAATTAGAATTCTGACCAAAGTGATCCTCAAACAGGTTAGAAAATGGAGCTGAACATCTCTGCTACAACTATAAAATTCTCTGCAGAATTATAAGATTAAAAATACTTGCTTTCTGGAGCTAACAGTTCATGTTTTTGTCTTGCAAAGTTAAGATTATTGTTGAATTAGACTAATTTGTTAGTTATTAATTAATAATTAGATCTTCTTAAAGAGACATTTCATTGTGGAATTCCTAATTCCAATTGTTAATAATTAGTTACTCATAATAATTAGAAACTTAGAGCTTCTAGGTAAAGGTAAAGGTCACCCTTGCTCGAAAGCCAGTCATATCTGACTATGGTTCAATGCTTATCTCTGTTTCAAAGCCAAAGAGCCAGTGCTGTATGCTGCTGCAGATGTTTCCATGGTAATGTGGCAGGCATGACTAGACACCAGAGTGCACGGAACACCGATACCTTCCCACTGATGTGGTCCCTATTTATCTACTTGCAATTTCTTGCTTTCGAACTGCTTAGTTGGCAGGAGCTGGGACAGGATGGGAGCTCATTCTGTCCTGCAGTACTCGGGACCTGAACTGCTGATCTCCTGCCTTCCAGTCAGCATCTTAGCCACTTGAGCCACTGCTTCGAAATAGGTGTAAATATGGTTCATAGTCAGGAAGAATATCAAATAAGTGTTTGAGTTAGTTGAGCTTTCTGGAGTGAATGACTGCTGTGCTGTGATAACCCCCACCTATGTCTCCTGTACAGGAAGGTGTGCGTATGGAGGAAATAGTTGAAGGCTGCACTGGTGCTCTTCATATCTTGGCTAGAGATGTCCACAACCGAATTGTAATTAGAGGTCTAAACACCATTCCACTGTTCGTACAGGTAGGAGAAATTTCTTAGCAACAAAGTATTTGAATAGTTGTGATTTTGCTTAAGAGTATAAGAAATTATCTTTTTTGAAAAATTGATCTGCATTAAGATATGGCTGCTTTATGGTGGTTGTGGTGTATGTAGATAAACACAGTATTGACAGAGTTCTAGCCTCTGCTCTCTATTTGCCCAGAAATGCAGAGCTTGGTATCAAATACAAAATTTGGTGTTTTGGTTGAGAGTCATTCTTAGAACAGACTGAAACTCTGAAAGTATGTTTTTGGAAATTTTTCACACTTTTATTTCCTACAGTCAAGAATAGAGGTTTCACTATCTCTCAGAACTAGAAGCAATTTGTATAATAATTTTTCATTTAGCACGGTTTAAACTAATAATTTTGGGGGTTTATAGTGATGCAGGTAATTCCCATGATATTGCTTCCTTAAATCAGGGTTCTCAACCTTACCGCGCCACGGGCCGGACAACTCCTTCTCAGACTACACCACGAGACAGATGCAATGGTGGTGGGTGCGTTTGCACGGGCACTTCCACTTCCAGGGTTGTTGCCGTGGGCCAAATGGAACCAGGGCCAGCCTGCAGGCCATAGGTTGCAAACCCCTGCTTTAAATGATGGGAGCTAGCTTATTTACTCTGATAACATACATAACAGTTCATGGCTGACCATCCAAGGTACTAAATGAGGATTGGAAGTGGTTGTTTTATATATATATTTGGTGTCTAATAATAGGGTTGATATTGGGACTGTGTACTTCTGGGTGCATGTTCCAGGATGTCTGTTCTATCTAATCTTATTTTCCTGTTTCTAGCTGTTATATTCCCCTATTGAGAACATCCAGAGAGTGGCTGCAGGTGTATTGTGTGAACTGGCTCAGGACAAAGAAGCGGCTGAAGCAATTGAAGCAGAGGGTGCTACGGCACCACTGACTGAACTTCTTCATTCCAGGAACGAGGGTGTGGGTAAGTAGTGTAGGGGATTTATGAGCTGTTCCCAGTTCTCAGGACTTCTCCTAAATCTTCCTTTTCTTTGTAAACAGCCACATATGCTGCTGCAGTGTTGTTCAGGATGTCTGAGGATAAACCGCAAGATTATAAGAAACGGCTTTCAGTTGAGTTAACCAGCTCTCTCTTCAGAACTGAACCAATGGCTTGGAATGAGGTAGGTTATATTGTGCGCACTCCAGCCTTTTTAGTCATAGATTTACATTGGGACTTTGTACTGGAATTTAAATAGCTTTATGCCCATAACTTTATTTAAGGAAGGATGGATCTGTTCTGAGAAGAAGCAGTGTTGTGCTTCTAAGATGCCTAAAACACAATTCGATAGAGGCACCTTTGCATGATGCAGTCTTTGTGCCTGATGCACCAGTAGCTGGTTACAGTTCAGCATTGCTATCTGTCAAGATGAGTGGTGTTCTAAATACTTAACCACATAACGCTCTGTTAAATCTATTGGTCACAAAGAACATGGTATTGGAACAGATCTAGTTTTAGAATAATCCACTGCAGATAATCCCCAGTGAGATAAAGTGCTTCATACAACACGTTACCTTCAAAACATCTGGAACTGAATAACCTGATAAGGTGTTATGTTCATACTTTCATGGCATTAACAGTTGCCCTTAGAACCAGAAATTGGAACTAGGGATTATATTGGGTGTGGAATGAATTGTCTAATATATTCCCTACAGACTGCTGAGCTGGGACTTGATATTGGTGCCCAGGGAGAACCCCTTGGCTATCGCCCAGATGGTATGTATGAATTCTTCACTTGATTTGTAGTAAACTAAACAAAATGAAAATAAATTTCATGGAGAACTGCAAATGTAGTACACTAAGATGGCAGTCTACATTACAATGTACTGTGTCAGTCTGTTGTGAACAACATCTGAGACAGCCTCACCAAGGCATTGTGAATTAGTTGCTTGTATTTCAACATATAAATAATACCTAACATGCATTTTTTTTTAAAAAAATGTACTGGTTATATAAATGTAGAGATGTTTGTTCTATAAGCAGGTTTTTTTTATTTAATAAGCTAGGTGCCTTGTAGATGCATATTTAAAGTCTGCATTTCAGTTCAGTTGTGTGCATTGTAATAGTATTGTCTGAGATTTCTCGCAGTCTAGACTAATGGCTTGGCTGAAATTTGCTTTTGCTTCTAGTAGTAGCATGCTTAATTGGCAGAGCCACACAATGTACTTAATGACCTGTCATTTTGTCCATATTGTCCAGGCCAAAAAAAATGTGATTTCAGTGTGGCTGGATTATAAAATCTCACACACTGATTCTTGGAGCTTCTGGTGCATCTAACATGTTAACATGCTTTCCCCCCTTCTCCCCTCTGCCACCCTTAACTTTCTTAGATCCTAGCTACCGTTCTTTCCACTCTGGAGGATACGGTCAGGATGCCTTGGGTATGGACCCAATGATGGAACATGAAATGGGGGGTCACCACCCTGGTGCTGACTACCCAGTTGATGGGCTGCCAGATCTAGGACATGCCCAGGACCTTATGGATGGGCTGCCTCCAGGTGACAGTAATCAGTTGGCCTGGTTCGATACTGACCTGTAAATCATCCTTTAGGTAAGAAGTTCTGCCTATTAATCTGAGAACTTGGCTGGCAGGGAGGGATCTGTTTGGGTTGGTCCATGTTGATCATAGACATGAATATCAGTTGTGCAGTGTCTGCATTTAGACTGACCAGTGATGTGATCTCTGAAAAGTGATTAACTTAGGTGTGTTATACTACAGGCTTCATGCAGTTCTAACAGGAGTAACCATATCTTTGTTTTAACACTACTTTATTTTTTTTCCTCCTACACAGCTGTATTGTCTGAATGATCTTGCATTGTGATTGGCCTGTAGAGTTGCTGAGAGGGCTCGAGGGGTGGGCTAGTATCTCAGAAAGTGCCTGACACACTAACCAAGCTGAGTTTCCTATGGGAACAACTGAAGTAAACTTTTTGTTCTGGTCCTTTTGGTCGAGGAGTAACAAATGGATTTGGGGAGTGACTCATGAAACGAAGAATGCACAAAAATGAATCGCGAGACGGAATTTATCAAACCCCAGCCTTGCTTGTTTAAAACCTTTTTTTTTAATTTTTAAATCACTGTAATGGTACTGACCTTGCTTGCTTTCAAAGTAGTTTTCTTTTTGCAGTAACTGTAGGGGTTTTTAAGTATCTGTGTTTAAGTTATAGTGAACATGCTACAGCAATTTCTGATTTTTAAGGATCGAGTAATGGTGTAGAACACTAATTCATAATCACTCTAATCGTATTCTGAAAAGTGTTAACATTGTGTAGCCTTTTTGTATAAAAATTAGACAAATAGAAATGGTCCAATTAGTTTCCTTTTTAATATGCTTAAAATAAGCAGCTGGATCTATTTCATGTTTTTGATCGAAAACTTTATCTGGAGATGTCTGGGTAGGGGCCAGTAAAAAACTGTTGTATGGAACCTTGTATTGGACAGTTTACCAGTTGCCTTTTATCCAAAGTTATTGTAGCCTGCTGTGATACAAATGCTTCATGAGAACAGTTATACAAATGGTTCAGAATTAAAGTAAACTTTTAATGCATTTTGCTGTGTCATGTTATTTTTGCTACTCCTGTCAAACCAGTGTGGTGAAATTCTAAATGTAATAATTGGGCACACCATTCATGTTGTGCTAACATGTTATTTAAACCTCATGCACTGATGTGAGGGTATTACGTGAGAACCTTTCATTTGCAGCATAATCTTAGGCATGTGTTAGTCAAAAAGATGTGCAGCTTTATTTAGCAGGGCATATTCACTAGTAAATGCATTTCAGGTAGCATTCTTACTTGATATTTTAACTCATTTAGGTAAGGTTACAAGCAGCAGTAATACAGTCCTTAATCACAGTATTCTGGAAAGGTCCCCAAATGATGTGTTCACCACTCTTCTTAAAAGCAAGCAGCAATGATCCCAGCCATGTGTGAAGAAAGAAATGTGGGATTAAAATATAATCTTAATGGGAGGGTATTCCATATCTTGGTTATGGCTTCAAGAAACCATGTTCTTAATCTCCTTGCTGGCTGAGGCATGATGCAGAGGAATAATTACATCAACTGGTGTTGGACTTCATTAAGTCATACTGAATTAAGATTTGATTAGAGCAGTGGTTCTCAATGCCCCATAGACACTTTGCTTAGTTGTGTTCCCTTGCTATTTCCCCAGCTTTTATGTTTGCTCCCAGCAAGTACCACAAAGTGTTAAAGACTTGGTAAAACAATCATGTTTCCCAGGTTTGAGTAGTACACCAACCATACGGTGGAGGATGGCGTGGAGAATATATATTTCATATCAGTAACTTAAAGAAATGAAAGAGAGTGGCGGTGGCATCAACAATAAATTTTTATTTAGAAATAATTTGAATCTGAAAAGCAAAAGAAATGGCATAGGTGTTGCATGATTCTAGTTGACTGGGCTTTGCTGGTGTTCAATTTTCCTGAGGATTTCCGAAGCTAAGGAGGCAATCACTCCATCTGTGTGGAAGCTAATGAAATGGGAGGGGGGAAAGGCAGTTAGCATGACCTCTATAGAAAGACAATTGAAGACCAGTTTGCTACACATCTTGACTATTAGTTGTCATTTTAACAATTGTGGTTTGTCCAGTAATAAGGAAAAAAATGGCACCATTGTGTAACTTCTTAAACATAGCTGCTCCTGCTTGTGAAAAATAAATTTTCTTCCTTCAAGCATCCCTTTGAAACATTTGGTTTAATATTAAATGTTTGGATTTCTTGCCTGGGATGCTCACATATTGCTTGGAGCCTTTCATTATTTAGTACCTCCAGTTGTTTTGGATTATAATTACTATCGGCTACAGCCAATATGTCCATTGATGGGTACTCTGAAACATACATGGTACCAGCTTGGCAAATAGGCTGGTCTAATATAGTTCATGTTGGTTGACTGTAGGCTGGATCCTAAAGCAATTTTCACTGGCGGTGCTCCAAATTTCACTCAGTTTAACATCAGAAATGTTTACTTAGTTTCACTATAAACAGATTCTTTTTAAAAACCATCCTAACACGTCTACATGTGAAATTCACAAAAGCAATCAACTTAGTGAGCATCATTATACCTGCATGTGCTTGATATTTATGAATCCCTTACTGATTGCTGGCACTTACAAAAAAACACAATTTGTTTACAATCCTAAAACTATTGGGGAATAAGTAGGACTACAGAATCTAGAAGGTTGTCATTTTAATGCAGTATTTTAGATGTGTACTTTAGTTCAAACCATAACTGATGCAGAAAATCATTCAGTGATTGGAAAAATCATGTAATATTGCACAATTCAGAATGACACAAATGGATTTACCAGCAACACAAACTAATTTTAAGCATGCTCGATTCCGAACAAGAGATACTCTGGACTACCAGATGCCCGATAAATCACATCCACTGATGGAACAACTGCGGTAAGTATGAACTCAAAATTTGCAGAGGATTAAGAGACATAAAGTAAAGGACTGCAACATAGATCTATCGTATATTAGATTAACCTACTGTCCCTACCCGGCCCATGACATCATTCCATCTGGCCTGTTGTTGCCTCAACTGCACCCGGAAGTGGAAGCGGGTGCGTTTATGTCAACTGTAAAATGCATCAGCGCAAACGCGCCCGTGGCTGTCATAAGCGGAACTGGGCACATTTATGACAGCTCAGCTGTTGGGGTTTGGTCAGGCTTGTGGCATAAAAAGGTTGCCCACTCCTGCTCTAAATTTGCAAATTACATGACTGAAACGTACTACAGTTTGACTTCTCAGTTGACCAAAAACCTTTGTTACCTTGAAAAAGACTTCAAGGGAAATGTGCTTTGGGTGACATGTATGTGAGGAAGAGTGATTTTGAAAGGAAAAAAAAGAGGGGAGGTAGATCTGAGATGCAAAAACAGGAGCAACACAAGAAGACCAGTAATCTATAGCCCCAAAATGAGAAGGACAAACAAGGCACTGTGCTGACATTATGAACACATGATTTAAAAATGGATTAGGGTAATCATCAAATAAAAATGTCAAAGGATGGGGACTGCTCCTGCCTCTCACATCTCATCAGCAACTGACAATACATTGAAGTTCAAGAACGGCTGGAGCGCCAAGGTGTCGCCATCAATGCTGTTGATGCTTTGCTGTTGTTGCATGATGTCAAATTATCCTCAATTTATGACAACCCTATGGATGAGCAATCTCCAAAACTTTTCTGTCAACAGTCCTGCTCAGTTGGAAACTCAAGCTTGTAGTATCCTTTAGGGCAGCATTTCCCAACCTTTGGTTTCTGGACTTCAATTCCCAGAAGCCTAAGTCAATTTTCCAAAGCACTGATCAGCCAATGGACTTCGGCTTCTGGGAACTGAAGTCCACCAGTGTTCCGCAGAACATCATTTGGGGAAACGCTGCTTTAGCGAATCTATCTTTTATTTGGTCTCCCTCTTTTCCTATCTTCAACTTTTCCCATCATTATTTTATTTTCCAGAGAATCTTGCCTTCTCATGATGTACCCAAAGAAGGACATCCTCAATTTAATAATTTCTGCCTCCAGAGATAGTTTATGCTTGATTTACTCTAGGACTAATTTGTTCATCATTCTGGCAAGTCCCCAAAGCTCACCTCCAGAACCATAATTCAAATTAGGTTTTTTCCCCCTGTTAGCTTTTTTTTCTTGTCCACCTTTCACACCCATACATAGTGATCAGGAATACAAAAGTGTGAATTATCCCTTCACTTGAAAATCTTTTCTATCTCCCTCACCGCTGCCCTACTGAATCTCAGTCTTCTGATTTCTTGACTATAGTCTCCGTGTAAATTGATGACAACCAAGCTGTACAAAATCTTTTATTATTTGAATTTCTTCATTGGCAACATTAAAGTTGTCTAGTTCTTTCCTAGGTGCCGTATCCGTTACGGATATTGGCTAACATCATCATGGCAATAGTATTTGTTCTTAAATCCTTGGAACAGTTGTTCTGAGGACATGCCACACCAGTCTCTCAGGTTCTTCAGCCGTGAAGTATGTCTACATCCACTGAGTCTCTTTCCAAGGATCTTTGCTTGCACAGCAAGTTGGAGTATTCTATACTTTATGTTGTTCCTCATGATGTTCTTGGACATCAATTCTCAGAAGCCCCAATCAGCTGGTGTACTAACTTGGGCTTCTGGTAATTGAAGTCCAAAAACACCTGGCGAGCCAAGTTTGCTAACCCCTGAACTAGGCAATAAAAAGCCTTTGCTGTAGTCCAGGGGTTCACAACCTGTGGCCCGGACCCAGCACACCACACCATTTCATGTGGCCTGCTGCCGCCACCGGAAGTGGAAGTGTTTACGGCAGCCATAAATGTGCCCTTGGCTGTCGTAAACCTGCTGTAAATGCGCCCACAGATGCGTTTTACGGCAGCATTTATGGCAGGGGGAACCACCAGTCCGGCCTGCTCAGTTGTCTGAGGAGACCCGGTCCGTGGCGTGAAAACGTTGAGAACCCCTGCTGTAGCTTATAAAGCATAAGCTGGTTATTCTGCATTCCAGTAGCCAGCAGATATTTGCAATATGATTTTAAGTGCCTATTTCTTTCTAGAATCTATCTTTGAGCATCAGACTTTTTTTCTTCCATACATGGTAAAAGACTTAGTTGCATCACTTTGAACATGGAAAATTAAAGCAATGGCCTTATAATTAACTCCAGACATGTCCCTTCTTGACTGGAATGTATATTGAATATTTTCAATCTGTGGACCATTGTTTTGTTTTCTATATTTCTTGGCATACTCTTGTTCGGATTTTTGGCAGTTTCAGTATTTGTGGCTTGAAACAGTTCTATCGATATCCCATCTATCCCTTTGATTGATTTATTCCCAGTGCTTTTAGAGAAGCAGAAGCCTTAGGGTAAGAGTCATATACAGCAACCAAGTTGTTTTGAGGAATGCTACCTTAATCTGCAACAGAAAATACCATTGTTTTCTAAGAAAACCAACAGCTTGTCTTGCAGTATTTATTGTTATTACCTTGCATTTGAAATACACTGCACAAAGTGTCACAGAATCCTTAATTCTTGTCTGATTAAAACCAGGTGACATTCATCTTTGATGTGATGAGAAAGGGCTCAGAAAGTGCACTGCCACCAGAAAGTTCATACCAAGGAAAGGTTTTACTTAATTGATGCATTATGTATGTCCCTAAGGCAAAGATCAGTGTGGGAAGAAATGTATATAAAAACTATAAAGGATATTTCAGTAATTAGATGGACAATGTAGATCAAACTAACATTTTTGCCCGGGCTTCGCCCCGGGGAATGTGGAGGGCCTGTCCTACCCGCTGGAGGGCGATGGTATCCAGCGAGGCTGGGTGCACCAGTGGTGGACAGGGCTTCTGCGTCCGCAAGCAGTTTCACGGAGGGGCATGGCAGCTGCCTTTGGCAGCCTTGGCCACCCAGCCTGGGGTGCTATAGTGTTCACACGGGCGATGGTCAGAGGGGTGCTTGGCCACTCCATCCCTGAGCCGGGTGGGGCACTGTGGCTGCCTCCAGCGAGTGTCAGGTCTCAAAGTGTCCCGTTGTGGTGTGCGCGTGCCAACGTGCGCACAAACACCAATGCTTTTTGGTTCATCGGGGTTTTTGTCGCGGGTGTCATGAGTCAGCTGCCGGAAGCAGCGCACGTGCACTAACGTTCAACTCGGACGCCAGATTGTGACACGAACACGCGCCGCCTGTGAAATTCTGTCCAGTGAGGCTGGCACCCCACCCGCGGTGTCTGAGCCACCCTCGTTGAACGCTAGGACGGGGAAGGTAGGTCTGGGGAAGCTGTCGAGGGGGGTGGGTGGCGAGGATGGGAATGCATGCAGGATATACTAACGTACATCCTTGCCTTATATATAATGATAGCAGGGTTGATGCTGAATCTGACAACCTAAGATTTAATCACATTTTCAAAGCCAATATTTATAGTTAACTGTGTGTTAGAAAAGCACACATTTCATTCTTATTTTTTTACCTCACATGCATTAAAGCATGAGAAGTTCAGAATAAGAGTAAACTAAGATACCACTACCGGCAGTTTATACAGTAAAGGATTAGCAGGCCTAATGGCAGTATCTGATAGGACATTAAAATATTACTAATCACAGTCATTACATTTTCAACACATTCTTCAGAGTATGCCTTGCAGTTTAATCTCAAGAAAGTGACTTTCACAAATTCAGACTTGTGCCAGAACATTGTGCTAACTGCTAAGAGGGCACAAGAGCACAATTAATCTAATTGAGGTCTCAAGTTTAATTATTGTTCCAATAATGGTGTACTGGTCATTAACGAAGGCCGAGGAAGAACTATCAAGAGCCGTAACAGCCATAGAAAGATCAATGCTAAAGCGATCCCTTCGCGGCCACATCCCCAATGCCCAGATAAGAGAACAAAGTGGAATCATGAATTTGTTGCTGAATATCACAAATGGAAATTGTGCTGGGCTGGACACATCTCTCAAATGACAGACGGGTGTTGGACAGCAGGAGTCACCATGTGGAATCCCAGAGGAGTAAAAAGACCCCTTCGCAGCCCCCTCAAGAGATGGGAAAACCCAATTGTGAAAAGTTTTGGTGGAGAAGAGCATGGCAGCAGAACAAATGGAAAATGAGTTACGACCAGCAGGAACTTATTCCTTGATAGTCTGGTCAATCAAGGAATCAGGAATAATGGTGTACTAGTAAAAACTTTACTGTATAGTGATACAAAATCAGCTATCTATTGCTATTGTGGTAAAGAGGCACAGTGGTGATTGGTCTCATCATTGATGCAATCTTGGGCTCAGCAACAGTCCGGAGAGTGAACGTTAGTGCTTTCATGCATCACAGTAGCCAAAACCAACGTACATGATTTAGCACCGTGATGGCGGACCTTAGCAACCCAGATGTTCTTGGACTTCAATTCCCAGAAGCCCAAGCCCCCATGAATCCACACAAATGGGTTTTCTGTGATTCATCCAGCCTGTGCCGCCCTCGTACCTCCAGGAACGAGGGCGGCACAGGCCGGATGAATCGCAGTAAACCCATTCGTGCAGATTCATGGGGGCTTGGGCTTCTGGGAATTGAAGTCCAAGAACATCTGGAGTGCCAAGGTTCACCATCACGGATTTAGCAGATATTTGGGAGCATCCAAGCTTTCAAGTGTTTTGACAAATGCTTCCCAAAGCCCCTCACCCTTCAAGCTATATCTGAAAGCGTTCGATGTTCTCCAGTATCCTTACTCTTGGAGATGTCAAAGAAATTATTTTGGCACCAGCATACAAGAGCAACAGACAAGTATTTGGTCTAGAGAGGAGGTGGGATGTTGGCAATGAAAGAGAAGAGAAGAGAAAAAAACACTGCCATGTTGTTCTGACCTGCCACATCCGGAGATCAGAAGGAGAGTAGTTGAGTGAGAAACGAAAGCTTTGAATGGAAGGAGTTTTGATGATCGTATTGTGTAGGGGTGGGTGGGTTGTGTAATACAAGAAGCTTGTAGTGTAAGAGTTGATTATGGACAGATGAAAGGGAAGGAATGTGCACAAAGGGTGGAAATTCCAGAAAGCCTAAAGGAACTCACCTGGCAGCTTGGGCCAATCTTTCGAGTGTGCGAACAAGAATCTCTCCATCATTCTTCAGGCTTTCAGAGTGCTTCTCATTTGAAGTGATCTACAATCACAAGGAGTGCGATCAAAAGTTAGTAATACATTCTTTCCTGTCAGGTAGAGGGAGAAGCAGCAATTGAGTAGAACTCCCAACATTACTAGCTGATTATCTGGTACAGTTGGGGGGGGGGGGGGAAATGCTCCAGTAGAGTTTTAGAATTATGAAACCTTTGCTGCTATAGGTACAGTGTAGCCAGCAATGGGATTTACAGTAAAAGGGGGAAATGATAAGGGTTTTAACTATCCATGACCAAACCCATTGTATGTCTTAAGAACATAAGAACATAAGAACAGCCTTGCTGGAACAGGCCACAGCCCATCCAGTCCAGCATTCTGTCACACACAATGGCTCACCATTTGCTTCAGGGTATTCCCAAGCAGATGCCTTCACCTGCTTAGGATTCCCTGGAAATGGCATTGAGAGATATCCTGCCTATCTCTCCAACTAGTCTCTGTCCACTTTCTTGAATCAGAAACTACCATTATAAAGGATGCTTTCTAGAAGTTTGGTTTCAGACTACTGGTATACAGGTGAAACTCGGAAAATTAGAATATCGAGCAAATGTTCATTCATTTCACTTAAAAGGTGAAACAAATATATGAGATAGACTCACTACATGCAAAGCGAGAGATGTCATGCCTTAATTCGTTATAATTGTGATGATCATAGCGTACAGCGTACATGAGATTATGTGACGATTATGGGGTACATGAGATTGGGAGGTTGGGGGTTTCATAAACTGTAAGCAATAAGCATCAATATTATAACAAAGTAAGGCTTGAACTATCTCGCTTTGCATGTAATGAGTCTATCTCATATATTTGTTTCATCTTTTAAGTTGCATTACTGAACTGAATGAACATTTGCACAATATTCTAATTTTCCGAGTTTCACCTGTGAATGGTGAATGGTATATTGGAGAAACTGATTAATTGTCAGCCTATGTGACTTTTTGAAAGGAAAGTTAGATCTGATGCACAGAATCTGCTTACTGAACAAGCGGCACTCAGTGTTCCTTAATCTTGATAGCTCAGCATTTAGTGCAGGGATTCTCAACCTGCGGCCCATGGCACCATTTCATGTGCCCCCCCCCACTGTCTCCACCACACCAGGAAGTGCCATGTGGTGGGCAAAATGACAATCCGCCCCCAAAGCTGTTTTAAGCCTCCGGCTTAAAAAGGTTGAGAACCCCTGATTTAGTGGCTTCAACAAACTATTTTAGCTCAAATAAAATAGTCAAGTGATGGAGGGAAATCACAGAATTCTGGGAAAACTTAACATGAGCTAATAATTCACATGAGCAACTAATTATAAATATTTTAGAAACATGCTTAAAATCACTGAAGTTGAAAGATCATTTTACAAAATGCTGGACTATCACAATGCATCACCTGTCAAAAACCTGGCATCATTATTTTCCCATTCCAGTAAAATGAATAAATGATATTCAGAAGCCTTTTCAGTGAACTAGGATTGGTGACGGCTATCTTTGTAAATCTTATACATCCTACAACTACATTATGTCTTATATTGATGCCAATATTGTTTCCATTTTCTTGAGGCATATAATCTTATAATATGAGACATCACTCAGCTCTCTGTCTAGAATGTGTGATGACACAAATGCCATTCATGGTCCATGGAAGCTTCCTGAAACTACACTATAGTGAGTTAGTCAAAACTGACATTGAAACTGTATTATTAATGAAAAGGACCTAAATCCCATGACATCAAGTTGAAACATAATACGGAATGTATAAAGATAAACATATGTCTACTTGCACTTGAGTATTCTTCCTGCATACAGTGTCAGACAACAGCAGCTCTGGGTTGTGTACTCTACATTAAACGACAAACTACATTAAACAACAAACAGTATGTTCTTTGTTGTCCCCGTAAATCCACACTAATGGATTAATTCTATGAATATGCAGAACTAGTGTAAATTCAGGAGCAAAAAACCCCCCTGCTTTTTGGTGGTCTCTGAAATCATATCCAAGGACCTCCTAAAGCTGAGCAGTTTAGGTACTAGCCTGGCCTTTGCATCCCTGCTCAGTGTTTGTAGCCATGCTGTTCCCGCTCACTTCCTTTTCTGCCACCATACTGGCAACATTACGGCAGACATTCTCATTCAAGCTTAATCCGTTCCTAAGCATTAAGCAAACACCATTCAAATTAATTTACAATGTGATCTCGAGCCCTCATGTGGAGCGATAAGACCTGTAGGTAAAAATGTGGAACCCACCACCATGTAAACAAAATAATTATTTTCTTGTTCAAGCACTTTGTTTTGATGTACACACAAAAGCAACAAAGGTTAATAAGGCGGCCTTGTGCCTTTGAAAGAGTAAGTCTACAAAACCGCATTAGGGAAGAATCTACAACTACATTGGGGTACCTTTCTTGCATCTGCATCTAGACCTAAGTGTCAGTTTAAGACCGTGATGGCTAACCTTGGCAGTCCAGATGTTATTGGACTTCAATTCCCAGAAGCACCCATCAATCCACACGAATGGGTTTACTGCGATTCATCCGGCCCACGCCGCCCTTGTTGCTCCTGGAAGCAGAAGTAAAACACGCCCGTATGGGCGCGTTTTACTTCAGCTTCCAGGAGCAACGTGGGCTGGATGAATCGCAGTAAAGCCATTCGTGTGGATTGATGGGGGCATTTGGGAATTGAAGTCTAAGAACATCTGAAATGCCAAGGTTAGCCATCATGTGTTTAAGATATGGCTCAGCCTCTGTTTTTCAGTAAGGTTTAGACTGGATTTATAAACTAATTCCCAAATAAGTGCCTCCACGGTATGTTCAATGCGCCTTTCCTGAACCAAAGACTTCTACTATGGAACTTGACTGCTCCATACATTTGGCTTTTAAGGCCAGGATGGATGTTCCATTTCAACAGACATGTTAATAATAATTTCGTGTCAGAAATTATTCTGGGTTGAAAGAATTTTTGCTGGAGAAACAGACATATTGCTGAGAGTTAATCACTCAAGGGAAATCCAAAGCCTACAAATGTAGTTACCACACCACTTGTGAAAGAAATCCTAGGCAAGTCCCTGCCCACTTTCTCCCATCTTTTCCTTGTTTCTCGTCTGTACAAGCCAGCAACAGCAGTACATTTTCCACCCATGGTTTTTTCACTTCCAGAAAAGACCTAAGCAGGCTGCAGTGGAACATGGAACTAAGCCTGGTATTCTTGTTTCTCCAAAAGCCTCTCTTGGCAATATCACATGGGCCCTAGGACACTCTGGGGAAATTAAAATGTATTTTTAATTTCCACTTCAGCAACTTTGATCTTTTATCAAAAGTGCTCGAGACAGAAAAAGTCTTGCTTCTGAGACATGACGGGAGGGCAGTGAGCACTGAGTCAGTCGGAGAAAGTAGAGGAAACACAGGAGGCTTCTTTAAAGACGGCCATGTGGTGGGAGAGAAAAAGACAAGGTAGAAACTACAGATGAGGGTAGGAGCAGCAATGGCTCTTCCAAAGGACCCCGTCAATTCTGATAGTGCCACCACTTGAGTTACTATGCTTTCCAAAGCAGACTTGTACCCTACTCTTCACCTTCTGAAGAGACCTCATATGAAGCATCTTGACTGGAGAGGCAGAGATACACTACTTGAGTATAGCAAGTGTTAAGCTAGTTGAGCAGGTTCAGCTGATACTGTCGATTGCTGACTTGCACTAACAAGCCCAGGCAATGACAATGGGCCACTTTAAACCCCAAACAGATAAAAGTGGGGCTATTCCAGGTGTTCTTTAAATGTACAAGTCTGTAATGATGTATACCAGACAGATTGTGAAGATTTGTAACCTTCAGATCTTCAATGATACACGTTGGAACAAGCAGGTATCATCAACAAGGAGGGAAAAAAAGGAGAAGGGAGAATACATTTCAAGCCCTTAAATGTATTTTTTCTATTTTGTTTTATAGGAGGACATATTATCTTCAGTACAAAGCCATCTACACTTATGACATTGCAAGGCACAAAGTGCCTGAAAACAACTTTTTCAGTATACAGTGGAACCTCATACAACAATCACCCCATATAGCAACGAAATTGCAAAACAATTAGGTTTTTGGTGTGTGTGGGTTATTGTTGTTTTTTTTGGGGGGGGGGGGGAATGGCATCTCACATAACAATTTTCCCTATGGAAAAAATCATACAATTTTTCAATGGGAAAAAACACTTAGCAAAGATAAAATCGTTGTATGATGCATCCCATAGTGGAAATCGCTAATGATGCATGTATCATATAGCAATTGTTTCGTACAACAATGAGCCCTGTGAAACAGATTAAAATCGTTGTATGAGGTACCACTGTATTTGATTGTTTTATTTAACAGGGTATTATCCATTTTTGCATTCTACTATGTAATCTCTACTATATATGGATCTCTATACTATGTCGTACAGGAGTTCTCAACCTTTTACCGCCGGGGCCCGAGTCACAGTCCCTCAGACAGCTTCGGGGCCTGGACAACCATTTTGCCCTCCCTCCACCACATGGCACTTCCTGGTGTGATGGAGGCAGTAGGGGGCCACATGAAATGGTGCCATGGGCTGCACGTTGAGAATCCCTGATGTAGTATACTACATGCACACATGCATTTACAACAACCGTGGGTGCATTTAAGGCAGTGTTTACAGCCCGCTCAGCTGTCTGAGGGTGTTTGGCCCAGCCCACAGATTAAAAAGGCTGAGAACCCCTAAACTAGACTAAAGCAACCTCTCATTCAACTAACCATCCATTGTGGGAAATGAAATTGTGGCACTCAAACATGGCAATTTACCATGCATGAACAAGACTGAAGACTTTCTAGAACTGGTGCAGGGTGTGTGGGGGAGATCAATTGAGGGTCTTCAAATATCCAGATAGCATCATATTTCCTCCTTTAAATTAGAGAGTTCAAGAGAGAAAAATCCAAAACATTCTTTTAATTGACATATAAAACATGTTAATCTTCAAAATGAATGCAATATATATGATAAACTACCCTCAAAGCATATTATAAAGCAAGACTGTCAACATCTAAAAAAATACCCTGGAGTCAGCTCATTTCAGCGAATATCTCACTTTGTGTTTCCATCTTGAAATTGAATATTTTTACAGTGCTTTTATGTTCCGGGGATGAACACCCACATGTAACTGAGGCTTTCTGCTCCAGCTAGTGATCTAGTAATTTCTTTGGAAAGAGTAGCTAAACAATTAAACAATTTCACACCCATGCATCCTGCAAATGGGATTTCTTTTGGAATATAATGAATTACAGTAATCATCATCTAATCAGTGTAAAGAAAGTTGAGTCTGGCAGCTTAATCACATACTCCATGCAGGTACTAAAAATCATAAATATTTATATTTATGAATTTCATAAATGTAAAAATAAAAGTTTGCTGGATTGAAGTCAAGGCTTGTTTAACATCTGAGAATTATAAATATCTATGTTTAGACCTACAAAGTGTCTAATTCAAAAGTTTAGCAGCATCACTACTTAAAATATATTCACATTTTTTAGTCTTCTGCAACAACTGCTGTCTTTTGTATTGAAGAAAACAGGTTAGTGGCACAAAGTTGTTTATGTGTGGAAGAGGACAAGAGGGCAATCCGACAGCATTTGGTCCACCTTATTTCCTTGCAACCAAATGTACTTTCAGTAAAATAATCCATCCTGTCCTTTTTTTGCAAACTGTCCCCTTCCTTTCTGGCCCTGCACTAGGGCTTCAGTATATCTGGTACAATTGGGAGTGCTCCTCATTATCAGATTCTGCAGTCCACGCAGTTGGTTAATCCTCTCCCTAATAAAGCTGTGGTTGGCCTTCTCTGCAGTGGCAATCCTGTGACATATGCAGTGGGTTGTGACATTTAAAAGGTTGATGGGAAAAACCCTTCTATATTTTCTGTCTCTAACATTTTAAAGACCAGTACCTGGTGGAACGTCTTACCCTCCATGACGATGCAGCTCCAGGTGCCAGGTGCTAGAATGGATGTGACTAGGAAGAGGGCCTTCTCGGTGGCGGCACCTATGCTGTGGAATTCCCTCCCAGTGGAGCTGCGCCTGGCATCATCAGAATTCCTGCCTTTTAGAAAAGGGTTGAAAACCTGGCTGGCAGGGCAAGTCTGGGGGGGCGACGGGGTGTTGACTCCCGCTCGTTGGCTCTGTTAGAGTTATGTGTCCCTCTTACTGAGTGTGTGGGGGGGGGGTCTTTTTAGATATGGGATGGTTTTTAAAGAATCTTTTATTGTTGTTTTTATGGGTTTTTAAATAATTTTATGTGATTGTGCGCAGCCCTGAATTGCCCTAGGGCAAGAGGGTGGGATATAAGTTCAAATAAATAAATAAATAAATAAAATCTCTCCATGTTTTTAAAAAGCAATTGAAAACTTCCTTTTTTAAAGAAGCCTTTGGCAATATTTTACCATTGGCCGATTGTTAGGCATTTTATTCTGCCCTGCTGCTTCCAACATAGGCATACCTGTCAAGTTTTGGATTTGGAAATAAGGGAAATTTCCCGACAAATAAGGGTTACTTGACAGCTATGCTTATCCTATGCTGCCCTCCAATGGCGGCAATACGGCATTGCAGTCTAATTAATAAGGGATGATGGTGGGAAAATAAGGGGTTTTCCTGGCCAATAAGGGATACTTGACAGCTATGAACATAGGCTTTCTTATTAGGGTGTTTGGGTTTTGAGGGGTTTTATATTAAAATTTTAATATTTGTGTCAGTTTGTATTTTTGAATTTTGTGCTGTAAGCTGCCGTGAGTAGGAATGTTTTCCCTAGAAGGGCGGGTTATAAGTTTAATAAAATAAATAAATAAATAAATAATAGTTCAGGGCAACTCTCCCAAGGCTCCCAAATCAGCACTACCCAGCAAAAACTCATTTGATCTTTTGGTCAGGTAGAGGGAAAGGGTGTGAGATGAACTTCACTCTTTAAGAGGAAAGATTTAAATATGTTGTTTTTACAAGAGGCAGAGGTCACAAAACTAGCAATAGCAATTTACACTAATATACTCTGGGCAGTTCACAAGGTAATTAGCATTTTGCCCCCAACATGCTGGGTACTCATTTTACCGACCTTGGAAGGGTGGAAGGCTGAGTCAACCTTGATCCCTGTCAGGACTGAACTTACGATGTCAACAGGTTTGGCTGTGGTATAGCAGTTTAACCACTGAGCCACCAGGGCTCAATAATCCTAATTGCTTTATACTATTCCTCAAGTTGAAAATCAAAATTAACATTCCAACTTTTAGTAATAATTAGTCTTGTCATCACGGTCAATATAACAATCAACTTCCCCCCAATGCAACAGCACATCTCCAAAACTCAATAATAATGCAATTCTTGAGCACATATTCAAATTAATAGAAAATATTTCACTCATTTCCTCAAATACAATTTCCCATATTTTCTTTGTTACCACAGACACCCACCATAAATGAAAGTAAGCAACAATATAGTGTTTACATCTCCCAACTTTTTTTTTAGCATTTTGAATCATAACTGCTCAACTTTTCTGGCATTAGTAGCATCTCCATATTGTTTTATAGCAATTCTCATTAAATCTAGATATGCAAAGAAAAATTGGAAAATATACATGTAAATTAGCTTCTTTGCTCTCCTTAATCCCTAACTCTTAGGGAGTTTGGTTTAAAACCTGGCCCTTGACACCTCAGAGATAAATCACCCATGGTGGATCAGAAAACATGTCCAGATTTGTTCTCCTGAGAACTGCCATGTGATAAAACCTGTTTCAATTTCTGCTATAAAGCCCAGTAGAAACACTTCGAGTGCCAATTATGTCAAGCCTTGGAGCAGAACAAACAGATGCCACATTTCCGAGTAAAATCCTCACCTAAATTAGATATCCAACAATGGCTGTGAATACTAACTGGAAAAATCAAGTGACGTCTAAGAGTTAACTTACACATGTCCTTGGATTTTCACTTACATTTCTCATACCCAGACAAGCAATTTTTTAAAACACTACTTTTTAAAAAGCGCATTAACTATTTCATTCAGAATTGTATCCAAAATGAGGAGGTACATGGAAATGTTCTGATAAAGGGTTAGAAGAGTTGGTAAAATTGCTTCCCTGCTTCCTTTACAACACTAAAGGTAAAGGTTACCCTTGCTCAAAAGCCAGTCACATCCGACTCTAGGGTTCAGTGCTCCTCAATGTTTATAGCTAAAGAGCCAGCACTGCCTGCTTCTGTAGACGTCTCTGTGGACATGTGGCAGACATGACTAAACACCGGAGTGCACAGAATGCTGTTTACCTTCCTACTGAGGTAATCCCTATTTATTTACTTGCAATTTCTTGCTTTCGAACTGCTAAGTTGGCAGGAGCTGGGACAGAGACCAGAGCTCATGCTGTCATGCAGCACTTGGGTCTCGAACTGCTGACCTGCTGACCTTTCAGTCCTAAATTCAGCGTCTTAACCACTAAGCTGCTGCAGTCCCTTTTACAAAGGTGCTGAATCCCAATTCCCTCTGTGAGTGAAAAGCACTGTCCCAAAATCTTAATAACTTATTTTTTAATAAAGATATATAATTTTGCTCCTCCCTGCTAATATAAATCTGATCTAGTTTAGAAACCTTATACATAAAAGGAAAGTGTTGCAGAAACTGTTCAAAGCATTAACATCAATGGCAGTTGGCTAGGAGTTTCATTTTGAAGGCATTAATCTCCCTAATAAAATGTATACTACTTGCTGCCAAACTTGCAAACATGTGGAAACAAAATCTAAAATTACTAGTTCCTTTAAAGTAGACTTTGTAGTCAAAACTTGAAGCTGAGACAAGTTTATTGAACAACTGAGAAGTGTCAGGGATTTTTTTACTTGAGAGATATAGTTAAAGCCAGGTGTTTAAGGCAAGGGTGCTCAAACTTTTCGGGCTGTGGTTCAGTGGGCCGGTCACATGGTTCCTCCCACTGGAAGCGGAAGTAAAATGCACCTTGCAATCTGTTTTACACATATGTTTTGCAGCAGGATGAGATAGATTTTAGGCTGCTGTCTTCTCTGCTTAAACCAGAGGTGCTCAAACTATGGCCTGAAGGCTGGATCCAGCCCCTGACGCCAATTCATCTGGCTCGTGCCACCCTCATTGCTCCTGGAAGTGGAAGTAAAATGCACCCTATGGACATGTTTTACTTCCACTTCTGGGAGCGATGAGGGCAGCGTGGGCCAGATGAATTTGCATTGGGGCCCAGATCCGGCCCGTGGGCCATAGATTGGGCACCCCTGGTTTAAGGAATTGTGGAAATACCTGTACTAGATTCTTATAACATGCCTCTTCCCCCCCCCCCCGCCCTCCACCCCAGGTGCATCAAGGAATTATTAATGAAATATGAACTCTTTCACCTAATTCAACCTGATTCAACTCCAGTTCAGAATCATAATTATCAGGGACACACTGGAAAAAATGTCATTTGGGCTAGAGCTCTGAGGAAATGATTTTTTTAAAAAAAAAAAAATATTTTGATTTTTGCTTTAATTTTAGCTAAATAAAATTCAAATTGTATTTAATTTGCTTAGAACCCACGTAATTAAAAATTAAAGGCTAAAGAGTAAAATGTAAAGGCATTTTAATTAATTTGACATAGAAACAGTCTGAGCAGCTAGATAAGGTAAAGAAACAGAGCTGACCATGACAATAGCAACAGCAGGAGGGAGCAGAGTGCAAAGTGTATATTTGTGTGCAAGAGTGAGAGAAAAAATAGAGGGCACTGGAATAATCAAATTAGCTAACGCTGTTAGATGTCCCACCCAAATGGCATCAAAGAGACAAACAGAGTGTAAGATTGTCTGCTCTTTTACATTACAGATGGCTGGTACACTTAGAATTATTGGCACCTACATTCAAAACAAATGGCACAGTGGCTTAGTGGTTAAGATGCTTAAACTTGGCAAATGGAAGGTTGGCAGGTCAGAAGTTCGAGACCCAAGTGCTTCGTGACAAAATAGCAAGCAATAGCAATTACACTTATATACCGCCCCTCTTTGGGTGGTTCATAAGTTGATTAGCACTTTGCCCCCAACGTGTTGGGTACTCATTTTACCAACCTCAAAAGTCAAGTCAAGTCAAGTCAAGTTTTATTTATACTCCGCCTTACTCTACTCTACTCTCAAGGCGGCTAACAAACAAAGCAAATATACAATATAATAGAAGCAAAACAATATCAGCAAAGCAATACATAAATACAGCATAGATTAAACAATGATAAAAACATAGCAATACAGAATACAAAATAATGCATACAATGCATACAGTCAAATATAGGCATCACAGCAGGTCATACGATACATTACTGTCTCCCGCTGTAGCGCTGACCACTGCGCACGCTCTCACCAGGGATCAACCTTGATTCCTGGACAGGAACGAACTCACAACCTTTTGTTTGCAGGACAGCAGTTTAACCCCTGCACCACCAGGGTTCATAGAGTGAGTGCCTGTTGCTTGTCCCAGCTCCTGCCACCCTAGCAGTTTGAAAGCAAGAAATTGCAAGTAGATAAAACCTGGCTGGCGGGTCAAGTGTGGGGTGCAGGTGGAAGGGTAACCTCCATTGGGTGGTTGGTGTAGAAGAACTCCTCCCCATGGTGCCTTTGGATCCTGCACCCCTTGTTTTTAGGGGGTGGGTAGTTTTAACTGTTTTTAACATGTGTTTTTTAATTTTTTACTGTGAACCGCCCTGAGTTGGCTTTGGCCGAGTGAGCGGTATATAAATGTGACAATTAAATTAAATTAAATTAAATATACCACTTCAGCAGGAAAGGCAACAGTGTTCCATGTGCTCCAGTGTCTAATCATGGCTGCCACATGTCCATGGAAATGTCTATAGATGCAGACAGTGCTGACTCTTTGGCTGTAAATGGAAATGAACACTGTCCCCCTAGTCAGATACACTGGCTTTTGAGCAAAGAAGTCCCTTTACCTTACATTCAAAACATTGAGGGCCACACTATTTGCTTTTAAAAGAGCAGACAGGCAGAGGATGCATTTATTTATTAGTTGAGAAAAATATGCCACATGTGATCTGAGGCTCTCAAGACGTTTCTGATTAAGAATTCTCTACTCTTGATTTACTAAATGATCTTCATGCCATTTCTTGTTGCATTTCAGATTTCCTTTGGATTAGGTTCTCTAGACCAGTGATTCTCAACCTGTGGCCTGCAGGCTGGATGTGGCCCACAGCACTATTTCATGTGGCCCACCACCACCAGGAAGTGCAATGTGGTAGAGGAAGAGCAAAATGGCTGTCCGCCCCCCAAAGCTTTCTGAGGAAGTGTGACCCGGCCCCTGGCTTTAAAAGGTTGAGAACTGCTCTAGTTGAAGCAAAGGCAATCTTTTGATTAAGCCTTTCAGTCAGGACAAATGATCCATGGTGCTTGAAGAATGAATAAAGCAAAACACATACTGCTTGGATGGAGACTAAAAGAATAGAGATGCAGATCAGCAGTATATTGAGCAGGCTGCCAGACTAATGTTTTAGGATCTCAGTTTCCAAGCTGACATTTCTGAGAGGTGTCCATCTTCAAACTATACCAGCCTTCATCTGAACTGTGTGATTTGAAGTGCAAAGTACTATATGTAGAAAATGCCATGTGGGAGAAGCCAAATTAAACAATTAAATACTAATAAAGCCTATCTGAAGGGGCAAACAGTCGGGGTTGTGGTGGCCATTTTGGACACCGGGACAAGTCCTGGTGCACCAGGTTCTGGCGTGCCCCAGGAGGCAGGCAGAAGTATGACACCACATGCACATGGCGCAAGTCAATTTCCGCCCAAGCCGGAACCTTTGAGGCAGCAGGGCACTGTTTCCACGGGGCGGGTATTGCCATGCACCAACCACCCCCACCCCCACCATGACTGTTTGGTGCATGGAGATGCACCAGCCCTGCCCCCTGCCATGGCCTCGGTGGATTGGAAAGAAGACCCACTGCGCTTCTTTACAGTGGCAGAAACAGCAGTGGCAGCCCCGGGTCAAATTCTGAGGGCAAAGGCAGGGGGCGAGAGTTGGAGGCCTCGTCCCTCCCAGCAGCTGTAAAAAGGGCTCCCCAAGAGCCCGCAGCATCCTCTCCAGGATAGTCAGCACGTCTACCCAAGGAAGACTGAGGTGTAATAATGATTTCTTGTCAGAAATTAATCTGGGTTGAAAGGATTTTTGCTGGAGAAACTCTGCTCAGGAGACACACGAATAAGCTCCTTTCATGTCCCCAGATCTTTTCCCACCGAAGTGGTCCCTATTTATCTACCTGCGATGTCTTGCATTCGAACTGCTAAATTAGCGAGAGCTGGGACCTCAGATGGGCACTCATTCTGTGACATCATGGCAGTACCGCCATAGGCTCCACTCCCTCCCCCTATCCACCACCCTTTTAGCGTAGCTAGCACACCGCTGTAAACAGTAAAAAAATGTCGCCAGGGAGAAGTGGTCCCTATGGTGTCAGTCACTGGAATATATGCCATTTTCTCATAGTTTTCTTTATTATTAATACATTTAAAGCAAAGCAATCACACTTATATACTCTCTGGGCAGTTCACAAGCTAATTAGCATTTATATTAAACATTCTTCATTTAGTTACAAATGGTACCTGCTAATCTTAAACTAAATTAAATTAGATTTTGCACCCTCTAAAATCATAAGGAGAACCTTTTTACAAAGTTTCCAAGTTCAGGTTTGAGCCATATGAATAGTCTAGAACGATGGTTCCCAACGTGGGCCCCAAGCCCCACAGAGGGACTTAATTTCCCAGAAGTCTAAGCCAGTGCATTGGATGACCAGTGCTTTGGGGAATTGACTTAGGCTTCTGGGAATTGAAGTCCAAAAACCAAAGGTTGGGAAACACTGCTCTAGAACCATATTTAGTACCTTCTGTGTCTACAAAGCTGTGAGGAAAAAGCAAACTAACCCCAAAACCAACATCACCAATCATGACAGAAGGCATTTTTGTACTTGTTTATATTAACTACATAGGGTTATTCCCTATATTGATTAATCCACCTTGAAAAAATGTTTAAAGGGGAGACTATTAATCTTTAAAATAGATAATTTTAATTTAAATTAATAAATGAAAGCCTAGCCAAGGATGACTCTCTTCTGTGTGCATATCTGTGTTTGTTTATAATAATTCAGCCTACCTAATGTCAACAAAACTGCCATGCACACTGATTTAGGGTTTTTTGATTCTGTACAGATCTGGCTGGACTGGAGAAATCGGTGGTTTAGGTGTCTGGCTGCTGAGCCAGAGGTCGGATGTTTGATTCCCTACTATGTCTCCTAGCAGAAGAGCAAAACTGAGTGGCCTTGGTGACTGCATAGTCTCAGGTCACTTCCAGAAGAGGGGTAAATGTCACCCTTGCTCAAAAGCCAGTTGTATCTGACTCTAGGGTTCAGTGCTCATCTCTGTTTCAAAGCTGAAGAGCCAGCGCTGTCTGCTTCTGCAGACGTTTCCGTGGACATGTGGCAGGCATGCCTCAACACCGGAGTGCACGGAACGCTGTTTGCCTTCCCATCAAAGTGGTCCCTATTTATCTACTTGTAGTGTCTTGCTTTTGAACTGCTAGGTTGGCAGGAGCTGGGACAGAGATGGGAGTTCACTCCGCCGTGCAGCACTCGGGTCTAGAACTGCTAACCTCCCAACCTTCCAGGAGTCATTTTCAGTGTGTTAACCACTAATCCACCACAGTCCCCCAAAAGAAGCAGATAGTAAATTATGTCTATGTTTTTTCTTCCTAAAAAATCCTGGAAAGGATCACTTTCAAGTTGGAATTGACAGCATGCCGAAGTAAAAAATATATATCTGTAGACGCAAACTATAATTAGTCCAACTCATGGGGAAATCTGTATATGTCCCACTAGACCATAAAGTTTGCAAGGCCACTCCCCCCCCCCTTTTTCACTCATGCACAAGTCTTGTTCATAATAAGGGGTCATTCAACAATTACGTGATCCTCAAGGGAGGTCTGCCATCTGAATTACGGAAAATTACATGGGGGCGGGGCGGTCAGGTCAAAGATTACGTAATCCATTTGGAGCTGTTGTGGTTTTGAAACATGACGCTTTTTAAGGTTTAAAAATGATCTCTGGGAAATTTGATCCGATTTGAGATTATTGAATCCTCACAGATACGTTCTGCATTAGGCACCAATAGTGAAAAGCTCTAAAAATTAGAGTTTCGATACCAAATCTCTGGATTACGTAATTTTAAAGGGAGGGGGGATTTCGAAGCAAAAATTACGGTTGGATTACATGGGGGAGGGAATCAATTATCCCCAATTTTTCACTTAGTTGTTGAATGGCCCCTAATGGACTGTACACATTATTCACATTACACAACAAACAGTCAGGTAGGAATCACCTTTCTAATGAGCATACCTATATAGTGGTTGTGAGAGCTGGACCATAAGGAAGGCTGAGTGCAGAAGAATAGATGCTTTTGAACTGAGGTGCTGGAGGAGATCAAATCAATCGATCCTGAAGGAAATCAACCCTGACTGCTCCCTGGAAGGGCAAATACTGAAGATGAAACTCAAGTACTTTGGCCACCAAATGAGAAGAGAGGACTCACTTGAAAAGGCCTTGGTGCTGGGAAAGATATAAGGCAAAACGAGAAGAGGACCACAGAGGATGAGATGGTTAGATGGTATTGTCAACACAATGGGCATAGATGTGTGTGGGGTAAGGAGGACCTGTGGAGGACAGAGAAGCTTGGTGTACGATGGTCCACGGGGGTACAAAAGGTCGGACTTGACTGTGTGACTGAAATATGGTGCACAAGTTCTACAAATTTGCTGCATTCTCATATTACTAGCACAAGTACTCAAATTCTTCCAGGAATTTATTTACTGGAGCTAGATGACTGCTACCATCAATACAAAAATAATTTTACCATATGGAACAGTTTTGCCATGCTGATGTTGGACCAAAATTATAAACATTCTTAATATCAATTTTTAGACTGCCTTTCATCACACTACATTAAAATATTATTTTCACCAGGGAGCTTAAGGTGTAACTTTTTCTCACAGCTGAAGGGGCAGGAGATTATAATAAATAAAACCACATTGTAGAGAAAAAGATCACTCATACAAATTTTGGTTGCATGTGTCAATAATCTGGGGAAGTACTGATTGAAAGGTGGCATAAAAATACACTGGGTGAAATCCTAGTTAAGTTAGCATAATGTAAAGCTGCACCTGTGAAAATGCACAATTGTGAAAATGCACAATTGATCATGTGGAACATGACTGCACAATTAACAGCTGCATGGTTCAGTTTTGTAATCAATTATGTGATTCACGCTGAGACTGTTGTGTGATACCTGCAGAA
Source organism: Bradypodion ventrale (assembly GCA_035047345.1). Classification (NCBI taxonomy): domain Eukaryota; kingdom Metazoa; phylum Chordata; class Lepidosauria; order Squamata; family Chamaeleonidae; genus Bradypodion; species Bradypodion ventrale. The sequence goes on along the minus strand of JAWDJE010000006.1, from coordinate 80,555,255 downwards.
ATGTTGTTCTTGTTATATGTAGTCAAGCTGTCTCCAAATTATCGACTTTTCCAAATAAATCTTGCTTTCTCATGATGTGCCAATAGGTAGGACAGCTCAGCTTCATCATTGTTCCCGCCAAAGAAAGTTCTAACTTGATTTGCTCAAGGACTCACTTGTTTCTCTTTCTGACAGTCTAGGGCTGTGATGGTGAACCTTGGCACTCCAGATGTTCTCCTTCGTATAGTTTGTGAATCCACACTCATGGGTTATGCGCCTGCGCAGAACGGCCGATCGGAGGCTTGAAAAGCTATTGGTCAAAAGTTTTGGCGGTAAGACCGCCCACCGTACCGCCCACCCTGAGGCGCCCGCGCGCCATTTTACCTCAGTTCTCTTCTTTCCGCCGTAGCAGCAGGACGATCGTTGAGAGCTTCCTCAATTTTTTCGCCCTTCTGAGGGAAAGTCTTTTTGGCAAACCTTAAAATTTTTGCGGTGATCTTGTCCTTCGGGCAGGATCGCCACCCCGGTGCTGTTTCTTCCTTCTGGTGGACTCAGTTACCTACTCGCTTCGGTCACCGTTTCCCCCCTCAAGGGGGTGGCGGCTGGCCAGCCCTTCGGGGTAACCGCTGGAAGAATTTTTTCTTTGATGGCCGCGGCCTTCAAACAGTGTTCGGCTTGCCTGAAAAAGTTTCCGGCGTCCGACGGACATAGTCTCTGCCTTTTCTGCCTCAGAGAGTCTCATCAGAGCCAGTCTTGCCCTCACTGCAAGAAATTTACCCGTCTGGCAGTGCAGAACCGGAGCTACCAGCTCAAAGCCCACCTGATGGAACTCTCTCTGGCTCCTGTCGCGGCCGCCTCTACCTCGGCTAGTGTCTCTCAGCCTCCTCCGCCTTCGGCTTCTTCTTCCGCTCTTCCCATCAAGAAGAAGAAGAAGAGGGACAAGAACGGGGAGAAGAAGAAGAAACACGGGTCGGAGAAGAGGCGATCGCTCCCGCCTACTCCGTGCACCCGTTTCTCCGGGACCTTCGCCGCCATATTCGGTCGCAAGATGTCCGTCGCCTGGGTCTTCCATCTGGGGAGGACGATCCTCCTCGGGATCGCCTGAAAAAGGACGCAGGGCTGGGGCTCCAGCTCGCCCACTTCAGGTGCTCCCGTCGCCACCTCGTGGAAGGGCCCGTTCGCCTGCGAGACAGGCCTCCGTCTCCCCTAGGCCCAGGACTCCAACGCTCGACGAAGCGGCAATTACCATGCCGGCCACCGTTTCGTCGCCGACTGTACCAGCCACCGTTTCGTCGGCCACCGTTTCGTCGCTCCCGACGATGCCGGATCCTGCCCAGATGGAGCTCCTGAAAGGGATGTTTGAGGTCATGGCTCAGACTTTCACCAGCCAGTTCAAGACCTCCATGCCTGCGGCCTCTGCGGCTCCGGTTCCGACCACCGCAAGCCCCAGGGATGTTGGCCCTGCTGTGGCCCCTCCGACCTCCCGAGGGTCGAGTATCCGCTCCGCTGGCCCACCCACATCGTCGTGGGTTGGTCCAGATGTCGATGCGGTGGACTCCCATCCCGCCGGCCCGCCCAGGCCGTACTGGCGCGGTCCCGACGTGGATGTAAGAGTTCCTCCCTCGTCCTCCGATGACTCCAGCGCCTCTTCGGAGGAGGACGAGGGAGACGTCAACGCCGAGAGGACGCCGGACCAGGCCATCGGCGCGGTTGACCCACCGCGTGGTGAGGATCAACGCTCGCTTACGGCCATGCTGACACGGCTCGGCACCGCTCTGAACCTGAAGGTGGACCAGCCACCACTGGAAGGTGAAGACCAAATGACCGCCAAGCTGGACAGACGGCCGGTACGGCCGGTACACATCACCATGCTGCCGTCCATGTTGACATCGGCGAAGGCGACATGGAGGAAGCTGGTGTCAGCACACTCCGTTTTGTCCAGGCTCGACGGCATGTATAGAGTCCTGGATGAGAACGTCGAGTTCCTGCAGGCGCACCCCCTGCCAAATTCCCTGGTGGTCAAGGCCTTTCAACACAGGACGGCCACCAGCGGGTTCCCGGTGCCTTCGACCCCGGAAGGGAAGAAGCTGGACGCGGTGGGTCATAAATTCTACGCAACCGGTTCCCTCTTCCTCCGCGCCGCCAACTACTCGGCTGCTATGGGCCTGTACCAGTCTCACCTCTGGGAGCAGGTGAAGACCGAAACGGCGAAGTTGCCCGCCGACGCCCAGAAACGGATCGACGCGCTGGCATCCGAGGGCGATTTCCTGGCCGAGCAACAGATGAGAACAGCCAGGCATATCAATGACTATGCGGCGAAGGACATGGCGTCTGACATCCTGCTCCGTCGCCACGCCTGGCTTAGGGGCACCTCCCTCGATGATGCTATGAAGAAGCTCATCGAGGAGTTTCCCTTCGACGGGCAGGGCCTCTTCGGGCAGGACACAGACAAAGTCCTCAATGAAATGCGGCAGACCAACTCCACCGCCCAGTTCCTGGGGCTCACCATGCCGGCTCCGGCTGCCAGGCCGAGATTCCAGCCCTTCACGCGGCGGTACCAGGGGAACCCGCAACAACAGGGTGGCCCCGTGGAACAGCCAAGTTCTGGCTCCTTCAAGCAACGGCGCCAGCACAAGCCCCGCTACCAGCCCTACGGGCACGGCAAGCATTCAGACGCTAAGTCCAAGTCGCGTGTTTGAAGCTGCGACGGCCGAGTCTCTCTCGCTCCACATCCCATACCTCCCCCTCCGGAACTTCCTCCAGGTATGGTCAGGCATCACGGACGACCGGTGGGTCTTAAAGATCTTGTCCTCTGGCTACGCCATCGAGTTTGTGCGAGCGCCTCGGGTAGGAAGACATCGTCTCACCACCTCGTCTCCCCATTTGGAGGAGGAAATATCAACTCTTCTGTCCAAGGGAGCCATCGAGCGGGTGGCACCGCCCGATTGGGACAACGGCTTCTACTCGAGGTACTTCGTGGTTCAAAAGAAGGACGGAGGACTTCGCCCGATTCTGGACCTGCGCTGCCTCAACAAGTGCATCCACACCAGGAAGTTCCGGATGGTGACCCTGCAGACCGTCCTTCCCCTCATCAACAAGGGGGACTGGTTCACAGTCATAGACCTCAAGGACGCTTATTTCCATATCTCCATCCTCGAGGAGCACCGAAGGTTTCTCCGATTCCGCATCGGCACTTCGGTGTACCAGTACCGGTGTCTACCGTTCGGTCTGGCCACGGCACCGCGAGTCTTCACCAAATGCATGGCTCCGGTGGCTGCCTTCCTTTGCCAGCGGGGGATCAGGGTCTTCCCATACATCGACGACTGGCTGATCGTGTCTCCCACCAGTTCGTCGGCCATTCGGGACACGCAATTCACGGTCCACCTCATGGAGAGTCTCAGCCTCAGGATCAACTTCACCAAATCGAAGCTGATTCCCTCTCAACGCGTCGAGTACATCGGAGCGGTACTCGACTCGCTTGCCACCAGAGCCTTTGCACCCCAGAAACGCTCAACGACGGCTGTGGTCCCCCATGCCAAGTTAAAGTTCCGGTCACTACAGTCGTGGCTGCTGCACGAGTTCGACGCGCTCCGGGAGAGTCAGTCCAAACGGCTAACTCCGTCTCCGGAGCTGCAGGACCAACTGCTGTGGTGGACGACGCCACTCAACGTTACAACGGGGAAGAGCTTTTACCCCCCACAACCCTCGTTGCAAATATTGACCGACGCAAGCAACCTCGGCTGGGGGGCTGCCTGCGGGACTCTCACGGTCAACAACCCTTGGTCGCCGCAGGAGATGGTGCACCATATCAACTACTTGGAGCTACTGGCCATTTGGAAGGCCCCCCGTTCCTTCGAGAGCCTGCTCATGGGCAAGGCGGTCGAAGTGGCATCGGACAACACCACGGCTGTGGCGTATCTGAACAAGCAGGGAGGAACACGGTCCACCACCCTTCTTTACCTCGCTGTGCAACTCTGGGAGTGGTGCCTGGAGCGGCACATTTTCCCGATTGGAGTGCACATTCAGGGAAAGCTGAATGTCCTGGCCGACCATCTCAGCCGCCTCACCTCGACGACCCACGAATGGGAACTGAACGACGAGGTTTTCCAGTCGCTTTGCGAGGCCTGGGGGACTCCGAACATCGACCTCTTCGCATCGGAGTCCAACACGAAATGCCACAGGTACTGCTCCAGGGCGGGCATCGGCGTGAACTCCGAAGGCGATGCCTTCATGAAACGGTGGGATCAGCACTATTTCTACGCTTTTCCTCCGTTTCCTCTGATCCAGAAGGTTCTCACCAGAATGCTTCAGCACAGGACCAGGGCCATCCTAGTGGCCCCAGCATGGCCTCGCCAACCATGGTTTCCGCTGCTGTTGCGCATGTCATCTCAGTATCGCACACTACCGGAGTCACCGACGCTCCTCCAAATGGGGCAGGGAGAGCTTCACCACTCGGACCTGCCCAGCCTCCACCTCACCGCGTGGAGGATAACCCCAGACTGTCCAGGATCCTGGAACTAGCCAGGCGCCCTTCCACAAGGAAGTCCTACGCTTCCAAATACAGGTGTTTTTTGTGCTTTCCTGGCATCCCAGCAGACGTCCCTCTCACGGGTGGGACTGCAGGACATATTGACCTACCTCCTCCATCTGGCGGAGTCTGGCCTCAGCATCACCTCCATCCGGGTACACCTCGCTGTGGTGGTGGCTCACTCGCCGTCCGGCTCGCCCGCTTCTGGCGCTTTCCGAGACCAAACGGTGAAACGTTTCCTTAAGGGGCTACGCAACGCCTTCCCCCCAGTCAGGACTCCGACGGCCCAATGGTCACTCTCTACCGTCCTCAACGCGCTCACCAGGACTCCCTTCGAGCCCATGGCTACCGCGGATGCTCATCTCCTCACTTGGAAGACGGCTTTTCTTGTGGCCATCACGTCTGCCCGACGAGCTGGTGAGCTGGTTGCTCTGCGGGCAGACGCACCCTTTCTTCAATTCTTCAATGACCGTGTGGTACTCCAAGCGGACATCACCTTTCTTCCCAAGGTGGTCTCCCAGTTTCATATGGCACAGACTATCTCCTTGCCTACATTCTTCCAGAACCCCACTAACGCCCAAGAAAGGACTTGGCACACGCTGGATGTCAAACGAGCTTTATTGTTTTACACCAGCAGGACAAGGAAGTTCAGGAAGTCGCAACGCCTTTTCGTGGCGTATGGGGGCAAATCCAAAGGTGAACCCATCTCTGCACAGCGGTTCTCCAAATGGATCACCTCTACCATCTACTTGGCCTACGAGTCGGCATCGCTGCCCCCTCCACCGCATGTCAGGGCGCACTCTACCAGAGCGGTTGCAACATCCACGGCCTTTCTGGAGGGCACACCGCTTGAGGACATCTGTAAGGCTGCCACCTGGTCCAGACCTTCTACATTTGTCCAGCATTACAGGGTGGACACCAGAGCCACTGCGGACGCCAGGCTTGGCCGTGTTGTCCTCACTCGGGGGCTCCGGGCCCATCGCCCTTGACAGTTCACCCTGCCTGACCGTCATCATCTTCATCGTGGGATCATCTCATCCGACTGCCCACCGACCAAGTAAGTGTGAGCTTGCTAATCTCCCATGAGTGTGGATTCACAAACTATACGAAGGAGAAAGTTCGGTTTCACTTACCAGTGATAACTTTCGTTCTTCGAGTATATAGTTTGTGAATACACACTACCCACCCTGCCTCCCCTCTTGAGCTGCACGGATGAGATCAATTGGTTTATCCTGTGTTTGGCTTATGTATGGAACTAAGGTAAAATGGCGCGCGGGCGCCTCAGGGTGGGCGGTACGGTGGGCGGTCTTACCGCCAAAACTTTTGACCAATAGCTTTTCAAGCCTCCGATCGGCCGTTCTGCGCAGGCGCATAACCCATGAGTGTGTATTCACAAACTATATACTCGAAGAACGAAAGTTATCACTGGTAAGTGAAACCGAACTTTCTTGGGCTTCAATTCCCAGAAGCCCAAGTCCCCATGAATCCGCACAAATGGGTTTACTGCGATTCATCCGGCCCATGCTATCCTCGTCACTCCTTGGAGCGGAAGTAAAATGCACCCAGAATTGAAGTCCAAGAACATCTGGAGTGCCAAGGTTCACCATCGCTGGTCTAGGGTATTTGCAAATCCTTTAGCACTATATTTGAAATGAGTCAGTTTCTTCCATCAGCTTTATTTATTGTCCAGCTTTCATACCCATTTCATAGTGATCAGAAATACAAAAGTGTGTTTGATCTTGATCTTGGACTCCAGTGACACATCCCTAAATTTGATGTTCGTTTTTTTTATTTCTCAGTGGTTAAGAAGCACATCTTGTTAGCTGGAAGGCTGGCAAGTCAGCAGTTTGAGACCCGGGTACTGTATGATGGATTTTTGCTGAAAAAACTCAGCTCAGGGGATGCCAGTATGAGGCTCCTTTCATGTCCCCAAGATCTTTACCCACCGAAGTGGTCCTTTATTTATCTACTTGCAATTTTTTGCTTTCGAACTGCTAGGTTGGCAGGAGCTGGGACAGAGACGGGTGCTCAAACCGTCATGCAGTACCCAGGACTTGAACTGCTGACTTGCTGGCCTTCCAGCTAACAAGGACAGCTTCTTAACTGCTGAGCCACCGCAGACCCAGCCTCAGACCCAGCACTTGATATTAGGACTGCAGTGGCTTAGTGGTTAAGACGCTAAATTTGATGACTGGAAGGTCGGAAGATCAGCAGTTCAAGACCCGAGTGCTAGCTCCCATCTCAGTCCCAGCTCGTGCCAACATAGCAGTTGGAAAGCAAGAAATTGCAAGTAGATAAATAGGTACCACTTTGGTGGGAAGGTAACAGCATTCCATGCACTCTGGTGTCTTGTCATGCCTGTCACAAGACTACGGAAACGTTTGCAGATGTAGACAGCGCTGGCTCTTTGGCTATAAACAGAGATGAACACCGAATCCTAGAGTCGGATACAACTGGCTTTTGAGCAAGGCCAACCTTACTAGATTTTAACTGGATTGCAAGAACAACAGAAACCTATGGCTACAGTTTTGTGCAGTGGTCCCCTGGATTAGCCGTTCAACCTTTTTGGAGCACGTGCAAAGAATCATGCAGTGCTTCTTTGCATAAATGGAAAGACCCATTATGTTGAATGGGTGATCTCTGCTCAACAGAAAACCAGGAGATCACACTGGCAGATTACTGTGCTCCACTGCTGTGCAACAAGATCCCAGCCTGTGAATACCTAAACTGAAAGACTATTTTGCAAGGTTTGCATATGTCAGGTTTGGTATATCTCTTAGCAAACATGGTGCTTGCGGCTGGTCCTTCCTTGGCCCTCCTTCAGGTGAAGCAATGTGGAAGTATCCACAAAGCAGCATTTCATGTAAGCAGCTAATGGTGTCATGGCAACAACTATTTATGATTCAGGGACTGTTTCCCAGCTGTTGGCTCTATGAATGCTATGTGACAAGCTCTAATCATTTAGCTTATTTCTATTAATTAGAGGAGTGTACTGGTTATTTATCTACAAGGTTCTCCACTTGACTGCAGTGCATGATACCCAAGGAGGCTTCAGAATGGTTCAGAAAAGGTAAAGTGTCAAGTTGTGGGGGCTGGAAATTTTGTTTTGGAAAGTCACTCCGGCAGATTATTAAAGTCCTTTCACAGTGGCAATTAGGAAAGAACTTTGCACATGTTAAATGGGAAGAGCAGCCTTAAAGGTTTCCACTTTTTAGCTCTGGAAGATACTGATGGTTCTGCACAGGGGCAGAACAACCCCCTAATCTGAGATTCGGAGATCATGATGAAAAGGATCTATCTATCTGTCTGACTACTAACCTACCTACCTGTCAAGCAGACCTTTGTCCAAGCTTAATATTTTGACTGCTTCATGGCACCTGCTTGAAAATCAACCAACCAGCACAATATTTTCTGTCTTGACCAAATGAGGATTGCCAGCCAGTGTTGGATCCAGACATAGCCATACATTAAGCAGACCGACTAAAATCTGTAAGGCTTATGATTGTCATAATTCCCATTATATAATATACCGTATTTTTCGCCCTATAAGGCGCTCCGGCATATAAGGCGCACCCAATTTTAAAGGAGGAAAATCTAGAAAAAAAAGATTCTGAACCAAATACTGTACTAAAAGGGAAGAAAAAAACCCCACATCTTTTCAGAAACCCCACATGTCCACGTACAATAAAGCCACCACAAAAATACTCAAAGTCAAAAATTACGTACCTGCCGTAGTCAACCTCCAAGAGGAACAAAGGTCTGGGAGGGCACGATGCTTCGCAGCAGCGGCGTCTTCGGAGCCTCCCGGGCCACGGAAGGCTCCCTTTATCTCCCCGCCTGCCCGAGGAAGGAGCCGCCGCGCCGCGCCGCGCCGCGCGAAGCCGTCCCTCCCCGCCCCCTGCCACCGGGCGGGGAGGTTAAAAGGGCTCCCTGCCCGAGGAAGGAGCCGCCGCCGCCGCGCCGCGCCGCGCCGCGCGAAGCCGTCCCTCCCCGCCCCCTGCCACCGGGCGGGGAGGTTAAAAGGGCTCCCTGCCCGAGGAAGGAGCCGCCGCCGCCGCGCCGCGCCGCGCCGTCCCTCCCCGCCCCCTGCCACCGGGCGGGGAGGTTAAAAGGGCTCCCTGCCCGAGGAAGGAGCCGCCGCCGCCGCCGCCGCCGCGCCGCGCCGCGCGAAGCCGTCCCTCCCCGCCACCGGGCGGGGAGGTTAAAAGGGCTCCCTGCCCGAGGAAGGAGCCGCCGCCGCCGCGCCGCGCCGCGCCGCGCCGCGCGAAGCCGTCCCTCCCCGCCACTGGGCGGGGAGGTTAAAAGGGCTCCCTGCCCGAGGAAGGAGCCGCCGCGCCGCGCCGCGCCGCGCCGCGCCGCGCGAAGCCATCCCTCCCCGCCCCCTGCCACTGGGCGGGGAGGTTAAAAGGCAGGGGGCGGGGAGGGACGGCTTCGCGCGGCGCGGCAGCGGCGGCTCCTTCCTCGGGCAGGGAGCCATTTTAACCTCCCCGCCCGGTGGCAGGGGGCGGGGAGGGACGGCTTCGCGCGGCGCGGCGCGGCGGCTCCTTCCTCGGGCAGGGAGCCCTTTTAACCTCCCCGCCCGGTGGCAGGGGGCGGGGAGGGACGGCTTCGCGCGGCGCGGCGCGGCTCCCTTCATCTCCCCGCCGATGGTGGGGGCGGGGAGAGCGCGGCTGCCGTATATTTGCCGTATAAGACGCACCAACTTTTTCCCCCCAGTTTTGGGGAAGAAAAAGTGCGTCTTATACGGCGAAAAATACGGTAATTTTGTGCCAGAAATTATTCTGGGTTGAAAGGATTTTTCCTGGAGAAACTCCGCTCAGGGGATACCTGAATGAGGCTCCTTTCATGTCCCTAACAAACTGGGACAGAGACGGGCGCTCAAACTGTCATGCAGTACCCAGGTTTTGAACTGCTGACTTGCCGGCCTTCCATCTAACAAGGCAAGCTTCTTAACCACTGAGCCACCGTAGCCCTTAATAATTCCCACTGATTTTAAATAGATCTACTCTAAGTGTGATTATATCTGAATTCACACAAGAATTGCAAATGCCTTTACATAATCAGTGTACAGTTAATCAAGTAAACACTGAAGACAACTTTGTGATAGTCCAGCCTTCACCGCATGGCACAAAATGACAGACAGCAGTGACCAAAATTGAGAACATATTATATTGTGTTATACAGACAGAGGCTAGTGAAACACAATTGCTCCAATTACATGAGACAAACAATTTTAGGTCAGCCAAGCATTAGACTAATGGTGGAGTTTCAATATCCTGGTTGAAAAACTGAATGGAAAATCCACAGCAAATGAAGTATAAAAATAACTCATGCCTTCAAGCCATGACAGGGAAATGTCCATGTCCTCAGCAATTTCAGCTTTTCTGCTGAAGAGAAGTGACAGCACTGTAACTGTTGGAATAAAAATATAAGCCTCCTCCACAATACTAGGAAGAATAGCATGACCTCCATTCAGTATGCCAACTGACAGCAAGGACATTTTTAGCTTCAGGTCTAGATTCATACTCCCTATTTTCTATCTACTATTAATGTTCCCCTAACTTTTCTCATTTTTCTTCCTTTAAAAAATGACAAGAGCAGACTGCTTGAATATTTCCATCCTGAAGCTATGTAATCACATTCAATTCATATTTACATCTGGGAAAAGCCATCTGCACAGGAAGAATAGACTATGTGTACCTTAAAACTGTTTTAACTAATTGATTACCCATAGAACAACTGATGATGATCCATACTACACAGTTTATAAAAACTGGCAAAAATACTATAATTAACAACTGAAATGTTTCCTCACTTACTTGATGTCTCATCAAAACATGCTCATCTGGATGGAGGGGATATATATATATATATATATATATATATATATATATATATATATATATATATATATATATATATAGATAGATAGATAGATAGATAGATAGATAGATATAGATATAGATATAGATATAGATATAGATATAGATAGATAGATAGATAGATAGATAGATAGATAGATAGATAGATAGATAGATATAGATATCTTAACCTATAAATCCCAAGGGTTAACCGTTGGAATTGGCTATAGGTTGCTATGCCTCGCCCTACTGACCTACTGACCCGCACCCACCCTTCGTGCGCTCGGCCGAAGTGGGTACGCAGGTCAAAGAAGGTTTCAGAAAACCGGCACGGGGGCATCAGCCCCACAAACGGCAAGAAATGGAAAGAACTTCAATACCCCAAAAGCAACTATCAAAATAGTTTTACAAGAAGGACTTGCTTTGGGTTTCATTTCAGAATCCACCTTTCGTTTCCTTTACAAATCACACCCACGAGTACCTATCTTCCATTTATTACCAAAAATTCACAAACTCCAATCCGGTTCGAATCTTGTACCATGTAGACCCATCATAGCTGCCAACAATGGTCTCTTAGAACCCATTTCTATATTCATTGATCATTTTATATGTCCCTTTGTTACAGATACTCCCTCCTACGTGAAGGACTCTTCTCATTTCATCCAACTTTTGGAACACACTCCTGTTCCTGATAATTGTATGTTGGTGACCATGGATGTGGCTTCCCTCTACACCAATATCCCTCTTCAAGAAGCCAGGATTTTGGTTGAGCATCATTTATCTTTGCGCACTAATCCCGACCCTCCCACACATTTTCTTTTGGATCTTTTAGATATAGCATTTGAGCACAATTTTTTCCGGTTCTTGGACACTTTTTATTTACAGACTCACGGTGTGGCCATGGGTTCTAATTTTGCTCCTTCAGTTGCCAATATTTTTATGAATAATTTTGATCAAACTTTCATCCTTAACTCAGCTGTTAATCCTTTTTTATGGATATTTTAATTTATAAACGTTATATTGATGATTTGTTTTTTGTTTTCTCCAATCCAGCTTCTTTATCTGGCTTTTTCACTTGGATTAATTCCCTGCACACAAATTTATCATTCACTCATACTTCCAGCTCTGTCTCAGTATCGTTTCTTGACTTAGAAATTTTTGTCGCTGCCAATCAACTTAACATGCGCCTCTTTAATAAATCAACAGATAGGCATGCCTATTTACAATTCCACTCTTACCATCCATTTTCCTTAAAAAATAACATACCATACAGTTTATTTCTTCGGGCAAAAAGGAATTCTACACTTGATTCCGATTTCAAATCATCTGCCATTAGCATTCGACAATCTTTACTTATCAGAGGGTATCCCATTCATGTCATCAACAACGCTTACCAAAAAGTAATCAATAGATCTAGACAGTCTATGTTTCAACGTAAATCGAAAAATACACATAACAATAACATCTTTTGGTCTATAGATTTCACTCCGCTTGCGCAACAAATAAAGAAAACCATACATCATCATTGGCATATCTTAGATTCCATTTCGGGATGTAAAGATAAGCCTACAATAGGGTTCAGAAAAACTCGAACCATTGCCGGGATCCTTTCCAAAACTGATTGCTTGTCTTCTGCCACTAACCCTTCGGCCTTTCCAGTCGGGCATTTTCCTTGCGGACACTGTAAGTTTTGCTGTTATATGTGGAGAACTGATGTAATTTCTATTCTTAACTGTACTTTCAAACTTCACCTTTCGCGGTTTTCTAACTGCAATTCACGTGACATTGTATATATTATAATATGTCCCTGTGGGCTACCTTATGTGGGACAATCTTCTAGACCCCTTAAAACTAGACTCGGGGAACATATATCACATATCCGTAACAAGGTTCCTACAGCTCCTCTTGTCTCCCATTATGTTGACAAGAAACACGCTCCAACTGATCTGAAGGCTGCTGTATTGGAGTCGTTTTCACCGCGTAAATTCCATTCCATCAACAAAGAACGCTTTTTGTTACAACGTGAAGCCTTTTATATTCATCGTTTTTCCACTTTGCACCCTACAGGTTTAAATACGGAACAGGATTATTCGGCTTTTCTTTAAACCTTTAAGTTGTTTTCTCCTTGCTATTGGCTGTTTAAAAGAATGTAAAAGAATTTTTTCCTGTAATTATTATCTAATTGCTCATTACTGTCATCCTTCTCACATGTCCCCACCTGAGAACTATATCTAGTTTGTATTCTGGCAGTTTTCCTAACGCTTCCACCCAACATCAGTTACTACATAGAGGTGTTGCTAGCGCGTTGTTACAGGTACTACTTGTTTCGTCAGTTATGTTTGCTTTATTATAGCTTTATTTCTGGTGTTGTTTGATGCGTCTTATTGTTCATCTATATATGTTTATATGCCTTATTTTTTCATGTTTATTACTGTCACTTCGGGTTTTGATTTTCTTGCAGATCTTCATAAAGAGTTCGAAATATTCTCTACCGGAAGAATATCGACCTGTTCTGCTCTTCCTTCGTACCTGTTTGGTGATATTTCCTTAGCCCTCCTGGCTGTTATAACGTATTTTCTTCATGCACGTTTGTGACCGGACTACTAGACTTTCTATGGATTATGTACATGGACTGTGATTTGCGCTCCCAGTCACCACGCTACCCTCCTACGTCAACACAGCCCTCCTGGCTGTTATCATCAGCTTACGTAGCCATCTCGTTCCTTCCTGTATGCTTGGATATCTATACAGCCCCCCTAGCTGTTATCACATTTCTTAAACTTGGCTCTTTTGTGAATCCCGCTTATGCATACATGGACCTTCATGTTTCGAATTAGCTATTTGCAACTTGGAACTGTTTGACGAACATTTTTACCTTATTATCAGGCTCCTCCTTGCTGATACACTAGCTTTTTCGGACATATTATTGTTATAATCTTTCCCGGTTGCGTGGGTTCCTTCGTGGTGTCAGCATACTTATATTATATTGTATTTTTACTGTTTGTCCGGTTTCTTAGTATCTTTTTACTCGTATTCTCACCTATTAAATACATATTTTGTAGTACATTCTCTCTTTCGGGGTGTTTCCTCTCTTTTCCTTGTCTTCTCGACACCCCTGCCGTCTCCCTTCCCCTAGTGGTTCTCTGAGCGGCAGCCAATTACGATGAGAAAAACAACGCTCTCAGTCGTTCGCTGCCGCGCCGCAGCCAATCCAAACATGCGTTTTAAAACCTTGCCGAGGCACGAACGGTGAAACCAGAGGGAAAAACAAATATCCCACCGTCCTATTCACGTTAATACCATTTAAGGAGTTACACTACAAATCACACCACTCTACGTATTCACAGTAATATAGCCAATCATCTGCTTGGGAGCGAACGCATCAAACATGACGAAAAAAAGGAACACCCAACGGTACAAAAGGAGCTCCATTGGCTTGCAAACCCCTCATAGTTACGTACTTTTGCGTTTGTGTATTGGTACGGAGCTAAAACAATTGCGAGCTTTGAGCACAGACCATTGACTACGAAAAAATTAATTCTTCCTTTCAAATTAATTTATTATTTTAAATTTACCTTCCACTTTTCATTTACTCATTTAATTTTAATTAATTTTTATTTTATTTTATTTTATTTAGTGGAGCATAAACCAGAATTACAGTTATCTTCCATTCATTTACAATTTTTAGGTTAAGATTTTAAGTTAAGGTTAACATTAACTTTGTTTACGTTAAACATACTTTCATTTCTTTTCATTTACTTTTCATATCCGAAAATACTCTCCAAAAACGTATATTTTACAAATAACATCCCGAATCACTTCTCAACACACATAAGCCGAACGCGAAGGATCGATTCCTACTGAACTAGAAATCATTACGCAAACCGTAACGTATCGGAGCAAATGAAAAGCAAATTATTAACGCAGCACACTCCATTCTCTAAATAAATTATTTAAGTTACAAAAACCATCAACAATAAAAGAATCATCGAAAATACATTAAATCTAATTTAATAAACGCTCAAATAAAGCAAACACGACAGAAAAAAACATTTGAGATAAAAGCAAAGTGCATTTAAAACCTGAAAGCAGCAGTTTAAACTAAAGGCAATTAAGGAACACAATACCTTCGCCAAATCCAAAATAACCCAGGGAAATATATTTAAAACACACCATAGTATTCCTTGAAGACAACAAATCAGCACTTTGCACTCTATTTTAAAGAGAAAATACCGTTTAAAAACAGATAACATCAACTTCAGACCATAAAATACTTTTCAAAAATACTTTTCAAGTTGTAAAACATTGGAATAATAGACATCTTAAAAACAACAGGAAAGTTTTTACTTTTTAAAAAAGATACAGCCCCATTTAAAGACTGCAACCTTCGACTTCACAACATTTTAAAAGATCCAAAAAAGTTTCAATTAAACCTAATTTACTAAACTATTCACTGACCGGAATCCATTTTGTCTAATCCAAACTCCATTTACTCTGCTGAAAATTAAAAAACCAATAACCAAACAGCCTTTAAAAACAGAAGACTTTCACTTTATACCATTTCAATATTATTCAAAAATACACTTATCAAATTTTACAATATTGCAAAAACACTAATCAAATTTTAAATAATTGAAATAATAGAACAATTACTGTAAAACATCAACGCACGACATATCAAACATTTAACAAGACACAGTCCCATTTAAAAATTGCAACCTTCTACTGCAGAACATAATAGAAACAATTTTAAAAATACATACTTTACTTTACCTTAAACCAAATTCAGGACAAATATTGCACTACAACAAAAAGGAAAGGAAAAAAACTAAACACTGTTCAGATTCCATTTTGTCTCCAACACACTCCATTACTCTGCTGAAAATTAAATACAACAAATATTACACATTATTTGATAATAATATACAATTAGAATAAATCCATTACATTGAATATCAAAATGCCTCCAAAGAAAAAAGTAAATATAGCGCAAAGAACAAGTGAAAGATTAAAAAGGAAAATCCAAACCACACAACAGACAGCAGAAGAAAGGGAAGAAAATCTTAGTAAACGTAGAAAGGCATATTCAGAAAAGGCACAAAAAACAAATTCTGAACAACATGAAAACATGTTAGCAGAACGTAGACAAATAGATAGTGCTTCAAGGGCAAATGAAAGTAATAGAAGACATGAAAACAGATTAAAACAGAATAAGGAAACAAGAGAAAAAAGAAGGGAGAAGAGTAAAGGACAGAAATTAACATTAAAAATGGCTGCCTTTTCCTATGATCCAGAAACAGATTATTCTCAACAATATAATTTACACATTGGAAATCTAGACAATATCTGCAAATTCTGCAATGTAAGAAAATTTAAAAATGAAACAAAATCCTTATGTTGTAAGGAGGGAAAAATCAAAATACAGCAACAATTGCCACCACAACAACTTTTGGAATACACCAGTGGAGAAACACAAGATTCAAAACATTTCTTAAAGAACATTAGAAAATACAACTCATGTTTTCAAATGACCTCATTTGGAGCCACAAATATTATACAACACAAAGGTTTCACTCCAACATTCACCATACAAGGACAGGTGTACCACCAGATTGGATCACTTCTACCACTACCAGAAGAAGATCCAAAGTTCCTTCAAATTTATTTCATAGGAGATGAAGAAAAAGAAACAACCCAACGATGTACATACATTGAGGGAACAAAAAAAACATATATACTAAACATACAGAGAATGCTACATGAACACAATAAACCCATCCGCACTTTCAAGAATGCAATGGAAAATATACCACAAGAGGAATACAAAATTGTCATAGCTGCAGACAAAACACCAACAGGAGAGCATATACGCAGATATAATGCTCCAGAAACAAATGAAGTGGCAGCCCTCATTTCAGGAGACACTTTCCATCCAAGAGATATTATACTGAAAACACATGATAAAAAACTCCAACGAATTTCAGAAACACATCGCTCTTATGATGCTCTTTAGTATCCCATCCTTTTTCCATATGGTGAAGATGGGTATCACTTTAATTTGAAACAAATTGATCCCAAAACAGGAACACAAACTTGCAAAAAAATATCTGCAATGGACTACTACTCATACATTTTGATGATTAGAAATGAGGAACAAAATCACATACTACACTGCAAAAAATTGTTAAACCAGTTTGTGGTTGATATGTATGCAAAAATAGAATCTGAAAGACTACTTTACATTAGAACCAATCAAAAATCACTCAGAGATGAACAATACATACACTTAAAAGATGCTGTGGCAAAAGATGGAAACCCAGCTAATGTCGGAACACTACTCATACTGCCCGCAACATACACTGGAAGCCCAAGACATATGCATGAATACACTCAGGATGCCATGACATATGTTAGGAAACATGGGAGACCAGATTTATTCATTACTTTTACATGCAACCCAACATGGCCTGAAATCAAAAATAACCTCAGAAGCAATGAGACATCTAATGACAGACACGATTTAATTGCAAGAGTATTCAGACAAAAACAAACACAATTAATTAATCTGATCACCAAAAAAGATTTATTTGGAGAATCGATTTGTCATATGTTCACGATAGAATGGCAAAAACGTGGGCTGCCACATGCGCACAATTTAATATGGCTCAAAAACAAAATACATCCAACTGAAATTGATAAAATAATATCTGCAGAAATACCAGACGAAAATGAAGATATTGAATTAATGCAATAGTGAAAAAAAACATGATTCATGGTCCATGTGGACTTCTTAACCCACAATCACCATGTATGAAAGACAAAAGCTGCACCAAAAGATATCCCAGAGCTGCACCAAAAGATATCCCAGAGCATTATTGAAAGAAACACAAACATCAGAAGATGGATACCCACAATACAGAAGATGTTCAGAAGAGGATGGAGGAAAAACAACCAAAATTACTATGAAAACACAAGGGGAAGTAGTAATTGACAACACATGGATAGTCCCATACAGTCCATTACTATCAAAAATATTCAATGCTCACATAAATGTAGAATATTGTAATAGTGTTAAATCAATAAAATATGTCTGCAAGTACATAAATAAAGGCAGTGACATGGCTGTTTATGATGTCAGAAACCAAAACAAAAATGATGAGATATTACAGTACCAATGTGGCAGGTACATTAGCACAAACGAAGGTTTCTGGCATATTCTGGGATTCCATATTCATGAAAGACATCCCACAGTCCTACATTTAAGTGTACATCTTGAAAATGGCCAAAGAGTTTATTTCACACCAGAATCAGCAACAAGTGTGGCAGAAAATCCAAAAGAAACAACTTTAATAGCATTTTTTAATTTGTGCCAGACTGATGAATTTGCACAAACGATCCTATATAATGATGTCGCTACTTATTACACATGGAATAAAACTAAGAGACAATTCTTCCGCAGAAAGACTGGCACTTATATTCCAGAACTTGACATGTATCAAAGTGAGGCAATAGGAAGACTATATACTGTGCACCCAAATAATAGCGAATGTTTCTATCTCAGAATGCTGCTACACACAATACCTGGACCTAAATCTTTCCAGGAACTAAAAACTGTGAATGGAAAAATTATGGAAACATACAGAGAAGTTTGTCAGCATATGGGGTTATTGGAAGCAGGTTATTGGGAAACAACTTTGGAAGAAGCCAACATATTTTAGATGCCACAACAAATGAGAACATTGATAGCTATAATACTGACATCATGTAGTCCATCAAATCCACAACATTTGTGGGAAATGTTCAAAAACCAACTAAGTGAAGACCACCTACTCAAAGCAAAGAAAGAGAATCCATCTTTAAACATTGACTACACAGCACACATCTACAATATTGCATTAATACAAATTGAAGACCAATGCATACGCATGGCAAATAAAACACTAAAACAAGTTGGCCTTCCAGAACCAACAAGGGACAAAGGAGATGCACTAAATGCTGATTATATAAGAGAGACCACATATAACATAGATGAATTAAAACAATACATAACTCTAAATAAACCACTACTAAATGATGAACAGAAAGCTGCCTATGAAACAATAATAACACAAATAAATTCAGAAAGTGGAGGAATAATATTCTTACAAGCAGCCAGGAAAAAACAGGTAAATAACAAACAACTTTTAATTACCAATTTTTTTGGGGAAAAACAAAAAATATAACTCTCTAATTCTTCTCATTTCACAGATGCCCCAACAAAGCCAAAGTCACCAAACTGAACCACAAAAACCAACCACAAAGATTAATGAAGGTAAATAAAAATTTATGGAGAAACGTTTTTGGAAAAAAAAAGTTACTATTCTAAAAAATGTTTACAAACAACAGTAATTACAGTTAAATATAAATCTAAAAAAACCTTTATTACAAATACTCCATTAAAAACATAAACCATCATTAATTAAATGTCACATGACACTAGACAAATATCAATATCTCTCCCAATGTATTCTGTTTTACAGATGCAACAGACACATCGCTGGAGCAAAAGAAACAACACAAATATTTTAAACTTAGAAACAGTTAAATGTTTAAAATGTTTTTAACAAAAAAGATTAACATACTTTAGTATGCAAGTTACAGTAATGTTACACCAGTTTATAAAAAATTGCTAAGTTTAAAATATATATATATTTTTAAAAAAATAAAAAAAATTTTTACAATTGCATTCTAAAAATTTTTTTAATAAAAAACTATTGCAAAAATAAATCGGTTCATATTTTATTAAAAGACACACACAAAAAAAGCCCGGCAACGCCGGGCAACCCTTGCTAGTGTGTGTGTATGTATGTATGTATGTATGTATGTATGTATGTATGTATGTATGTATGTATGTATGTATGTATGTATATAGATAGATAGATAGATAGATAGATAGATAGATAGATAGACAGACAGACACACAGACAGACACACAGACAGACACACACACACACAGTGATACCTCATACAATGTCCAAACTTGGTTCCACAAGTTTGGACTTTATACGGATTTGGACTTTGTATGAGGAATGCAAAATCCTAGCGGCGATGCCTCATACAACGTCCAAATCCTTGCTGCGATGCCTCATACAACGTCGTTTCCATAGAGAGACATTGTACTGTAACAGCACAGACTTCAGGGCAAAGTCAAGGAAACAGACAGGAAACTGACAGAACTTTAAGAAATCATTGTCTAAAGGCTAAAAACATTACAAAAACTTGTCAAACAACCCTGATTGTCCAAGAACCTGAAGAATGCTGCAAAAATCCCAGGAATGCTTCTAAAAATTCTGACAAAAAAAATTCAAAAAAATCCAAAATCGCGCTCAAAACCACTCCTAAACACTCTTTGCCTCATGCAAAACCCACAAGAGCAATGCACGCATGTGTCCTGCCTTTTATACTGCCCAGGCACAATGCAACCTGGGGAAACCCCAATGCCTCATACAAAGTCGCACGACTTTGTATGAGGCAACTTTTTTCAAGGAATTAGGCGATGTTGTATGAATCCAATGTTGTATGAAGCGGACTTTGTATGAGGTATTACTGTGTGTGTGTGTGTGTGTGTGTGTGTGTGTGTGTGTGTGTGTGTCTGTCTGTCTGTCTGTCTGTCTGTCTGTCTGTCTGTCTGACTGACTTTGTATATTGGTTGAATAGCTTTGGGTTATCATTCAAGGGCTTTTTGGCAATTTATTGCATACAACTGCAGGACATCCCCACTCCCAACTGCATTTTCTATTAGGTATGTTTTAATATTTGAAAAATATCAATTGAAATGATTCTCCCAAAGGGAAAAACCCACCATTCTTTACTTTACCAGAATAGGCTACTTTTGACAAGTGTAAGCTTACAACCTCTTCTTCTTGGTCTCTGAGGATGACACTGAGGTCACCCATGGCATATGCTAAAACACAGTATTTTCCTTAACTTTTCCCTTCTCCCTCAGTTTCTGTTGATTTTATGAGTAATATACAGGTTGGGCACTGGATTTTTCATTTTTCTTTGTAACAGTTTAATATGAGGAAAAACCTGGGTCTTGGAGGAAGCGGATTATCTGGACCCTTTCCAGTCAGGCTTTAGGCCGGGTCATGATGCAGAGACTGCATTGGTCGCACTGTTTGATGATCTCTGGCGAGAGCGAGATCAAAGGTACCCCTCCATTCTCGCTCTCCTTGACCTCTCAGTGTCTTTCGTCGACCACGGTATCATGCTGGACTGACCGGCTCCAGCGGTTGGGGATCCAGGGCACTGTGCTGTCCTGGTTCTTCGTCCTGAGTGGCCGGACCCAGTCAGGGTGTGTCGGGTGTGTGGAGTCGAGTCCAAGACAGCTCACGTGTGGGGTGCCTCAGGGCTCGGTCCCCTCGCCCCTACTCTTTAACATCTACATGAAACCGCTGGGTGAGATCATTCGATCTCACGGGGTGAGATATCATCAGTATGTTGATGATACTCAGTTGTATATCTCTGCCCGTGGTGATCCCGGTGATGCAATCAAGGTCCTGACCAGTTGTCTAGAGGCAGTTAGGGTCTGGATGGGGGGAAACGGAGTACAGCTGAAACCCGGCAAGACTGAGTGGCTGCGGGTAAAGGAACCCGGACCTCATAAGGAGTTATCAACGCTGGTTTGGGATGGAGCAGTGTTGATTATTAATCAATTGTGCCCACTACTGGACCGGGAGGCCCTGCTCATGGTAACCCATTCACTGGTCACCTACCGTTTGGACTATTGTAATGGGGCTGCCCTTGATGACTATCCGGATACTGCAGTTGGTCCAGAATGTGGCAGCCAATGTGGTGGTGGGGTGTGGTCATTTTGCCTGTGCCTCGCCACTGCTGTGGGAGCTGCACTGGCTGCCTATATGTCTCTGGGTGCAATTCAAGGTGCGGATTATCACCTTTAAAGCCCTTCATGGTAGCAGACCAGGATACCTCAACTGCATTGTCCCTAGGACATCGACCTGTCCCACGAGAGCAAACCAAGAGGGCGCCCTCCATATACCATCCGTTGGGGAGGCGCGCCTCTCCAGCCTGAGGAAAAGGGCCTTCTTGGTCACAGCCCCCACATTATGGAACCTCCTCCCGGTAGAATTACGCCTCCAGGCCCAGTTGCTAACGTTTAGGAGAGAACTGAAAACGTGATTAGTGAAGCGGGTCTGGGGGCCGGGATTGTCAACAAGCTCCCCTTTTTGGCTCGTCTGAGGTACCCCCCTCTTGTAATTGTTTTTAATGATTTTTAATGATTATATTGTTTTTAGTGTTATGCTGTTTTTATACCTGTTTTAAGAGGCACAGCGGGGGGCAGCATTATTATGTTTGAAGGGCTTTTAACAGTTTTTTATATTGTTTTTAATTGTTGCTGAGTGGCCAATGAGGTGTTTGCTGGACTGTGTACACCGCCCAGAGTATATTGATTGGGGCGGCATATAAATCTACTGCAAATACATAAATGAGGGTAGGGTTCAACTGGTGCTATACTTTACCTCGTGATTCCACTTAAGCATCTGTTGCATAGTGGCAGACGGGGCCTTTCTGTGGCCAACTCTTACATAGCTCATCCTGGTTCTGTTCACCAGAATCTGCCAACAGGAGTGTTGGCAGATTGAAATCTCCCTCTATGCTAGTGCGAGGTCTATGTGTAAATTCAAATGTTTGACACTTGAACAAAGTCCTCAGACCACTATATGCTGATATCATCCCCTTGTAGTTTTGAGTCTATGGGAGTTGGCTGAAGGTGACATTTTCCCCTGATAAGTGTTAATTTCAGTGTAAGATCAGAAAACCTTTATCAATCATATTAAAGTTCAAACTGCATAAATAAAACATCTCTCTTCACAGGATGAAATCAAGCCATTATTTCACTCATGGATGGATCAAGTCTTTCTATAGACATCCTTGTCATATTCATGCTAATTTCCCCAGATAGAATTATTATTCATGCAACATCAGTTTGACTAATTTATAAGCTGTATTCATCTAATTGCTTCTGTGTTCCATATGAATGAAAAATAAAAGCTGAAAACATGTAACTTTTGTTACAGGAACATTACTTAATCTATACAGAAATCCAGTCATGAAACTTATGCAATTTTTCAACAGAAATCCACTCTTGCATAACGCTAGTTACAATTGCAAAAATTGTCCAAGGTTTTTACAGCTATGAAAAAAGCTGTAGGCACAATTGTTTAAGAATTTATGAAAATTAAATTTCATTTGGAGGCAAATACTTAAGTTATGTTTCAATCGAATTTTTAGAATGTAGGAGCATAAAAGTACAGTTGCAAATCCCATGGAGAGAATGTTTTACATTTTAAAAATGCAGGAGCTTATAGCTTTAAAAAGGAACTTTGAAAAAGCAGAGTACAGAAAACCTGTACATATGAATTTAATTCATTCCTTGAGGTTGGTTGTATCTTGAAAAATTCTTATCTTGAATTTTCCATAGGAATGCATTGAATGCAATTTCCTACAGGAATGCATTGAATTTCTTATCTTGAAAAATCCTGTTAAAAATTCTTATCTCAAACCTGTTTTTTCTGAGATTTCCGGATGTATCTTGAATTTTTCTAGTTGAGTCATTCCTATCTTGAGGTTTGACTCTACATCTCTAAAATACACCATAACTTTGCTTTTTTAGATCTTTTGCTGTTTGCGACGCACCCCCCCCCACCTCCCAGGGCGGTGGGGCAAGGCAAAATGCCGTGGAGAACCCCTTCATCAGCTGCAGGTTTTGCCTTGCCCCACCACCCCAGGAGGTCGGGGAGCATTGGAAACAGCACAGATTGCCTCCCCGGAGCCTCACTGAGGCACCCGGGCTGCCTCTGCCCACCCCCACAAAAAAGGACGACATGATATCCTACCTGTTCATGCTGTTTGGGGGGGGGGGACAAGATGGCAGCCACAACTTTTCTCAGCTGTTATGCGACCCAGGGAGGTGCTAGGAAGGTGAGAACAGCGTGGAATAGGTCCTTCCACCCTCCCAGACGCTGCTGGATAGGTAGAGAGCTGGACACAGGAACCTGATGATGGCGATTTTTTCATCCCCAACCAGCGTGAACAGGTAGGAGACCAAACACGATTCATCACATAACAACAAAATGACGCTATCCGGTACATGACTTTTCTAAAAATATAGCGTTGTTATCCGGTTTTGTTGTCATGCATGTATTACTGTATGTATGTATGCATGCATGCTGATTATTCATAGCTTTTGCATATTTCACAAATAGAAAATTACGTAATAACGTTCTCACCTAGCCAAGCCTGTCATTTGCCAGTTTGAATCTATGGAAGGATATTCACAGTTTCCTTGTCTACATGTATCATCTGCTTCTGATGACAATACACATAACCCTTCTCTAGCACAGGGCATATGAATACAGATGTAATCACAACACACCAATCATAATATCCACTCCAAGCTGTGATAAAGGTGTGGATGAGTACTTAACCCTAGAGTCGGATAAGACTGGCTTTCGAGCAAGGGCAACCTTTACCTTTACCTTTGTGGGAAGAGTGGTGAAGATGGAATGAAGTCCCTTTTTGCACATATTTTAACACAATTTTTCTTAAAATAATAATATTGCTCCACTGCATCCAACTTTCTGCCCCTTACCAAAAGTTTCATAAACCACAAGCCTGTCCATAATTTCACTGACTTTCAACATAGCTATTTCTGATTATGTGACAGCAGATCTTACGACTGATGTTAGCCGCTCCTGGTATTAATAGCAGCCTCTATTTTTGGATTTCTTCAAATTTTCTGGCTCATTAAACCTTCTTATACATTGATTCTCTCCACCTCTTTCTTTTCTTTCATGCTGTCGGCTCACACACCAGGATACTTTCCCCACAGAAGATCCCATTAGCACTCTTTGCGGGCTATTTCTTTTATTTTAAAGATATGTTATTCAAAGAAATAATAGTCACAAAATATTTTTCACCACTTCTAATAGAAACTAAATTATTGGATGAGTGGCACTCACTTCTAAAATGCCAAACTACATGAAAAAAAGTTCAACAAAATTAATATCCCACTGCAACGTTAGCTCATTGGTAAGGAATACAGGTTCACAGAAGCTCATTAGAATGTTAGCTTCTGACATGAAGATGTAGGAACATTAGCATGAGACAATATATTATTTATAATATCTGACCAAGTCATATTTTTCTCAATCCATCCTACCCACTATATCCCTCTGTGTTCTTTCACCCTGTGTTCCAATCTAGAGGATTCCCCACTTCCCAGGACTAGCTTTTTGATGGGCATAGAGAGCATAGCTGTCAAGCGTCCCATATTGGCCGAGAACCTCCCGTATTTTACCCTTTCTCGGCGGCGTCCCGTATCAGTCAGACTACAATGCCCTAATGCCGCCACTGGAGGGCTGCACAGGATAAGATGTCAAGTTTCCCATTTTGCCCGGGAAATTTCCCTTATTTTCAAATCCAAAACTTGACAGCTATGATAGAGAGCTGCAGTGGGTGTGCAAAAACTGAGTACCCAGCCATGCAAAAATACATGTGTTTCCACTATTGTAATGTCCAAAATCCAGCTATGTCTGCATAAACTTGAAGTTGTGTAAGCTGTTCAAAAATTTGCACCAAATGGAAGTCATAAGCTGTACTAGATGAACAATCAGACACATAGACTGCATGGATGGCAAACTTTTACACACGTAACCTTATGCTATGTCAAGTGCAATAGGATTTCAGCTGTTTATTTATTTTTCAGATTCTTAACATGGTTCCATTTGTAACACATTTTCCTGCTATTACAGTGAAATAGGGTAGTAATCATGAATGGCAAATCAAAACATTATTCCAAGAAGTCAAAATCTTCAGACTATTTAAATTTATTATGACTAGAATCATATTACTTATGTCCACTGATCTAAATCCAGAGGAGTAAATCTCATTGGAAGATTGTCACTAAATAAGCTGTTTATGTAGACATTTTCTCTCACACAACAGTCCATAAGTTGGTATTTTACAACAAATGTCTATGTAAACATCTTAGCTTGCATCATTTTACCATTGAAATGGATATCAATGGATATATACCAACACAATTTTTCAGTTTGTGTCTGGACTATGTTTATTAATCTAAATAGTTTCTGATTTCAGAGATACAACTCATATTCACTTGTTCATTTTTTCAAATTGATCATATGGCCCAATAAATGAAATAAATAAATGAAACACTTGAAGTATATTCACCTTTAGCAGTGATGGCAAACCTTGGCACTCCAGGTGTTCTTGAACTACAATTCCCAGAAGCCCTCATGAGCAGGAGTGCTGACTTGGGCTTCTGGTAATTGAAGTTCAAGAACACCTGGAGTGCCAAGGTTCACCATCACTGACATATAGCATTTTTTAATATTTATTTTATCTATCCATTCTTACCCATGCATGGACATGAAGGTCTACATGTGTGTACATATATATACACAGACTCTTTATATTTACTTACAAGGAAGATTTCTAAATATAAACAAAAATAATAATTTATAAAGTTCTTACAGAAAAGAAAAACTAGAAATGAATTAAGGTAGGGTGCAAACAGAATTTCTTTGAATAATGGTAGCAAGAGTAAGCCCTATCAACTATTGATGATTTGATAGCATTTTTCACAAAACCAGAACCTAAAAATGTTTATTAAAAATATTTTATTATGCCCTTTGCCTTAAATTATAATGGAGATATTCAAGATACAAAAGAATGCTATAATTTCACTAAATGTCATAATGAAACCTAACCAGAAGCATAAAAACAGAATAGCAAATTATACATAAAGCAGTACAACACACAAAATTGCTAAGGAATCCTAAATTTTCTGGGTTGGTAGCTTTTGAAATGTGGATTTACAGATGGCTGCTAAGGATATCATGGGTTGACCACATGACTAATATAGAAGTGTTGCACCGGATGGATAAAGAACAAGAACTCTTTAAGATTAGTAAACAAGTGGGTAATTTTCATGGGTTCAGTAAGGAATTTCCAATTTGCAGAATCTATCCCGGGTCATATCAAGTGAAAAAAGTTGGGGAAAGATGCTTCTAGTTTCTAGATTTTTTGAGTGTTGCTTTTGTCTTTAAGTCTAGGTATGGGTTACCCTCCAATTTTCTTTAGACCTAGAGACAAAAAGATTCAATGAGGACACATTTTATTCCCAAATCTATACCTATAAAGAGGGGTGTTAACCGTTGGACTCGGGCATACGCTCCCGCACCCGTCCATAGTATGCCATACCGAGCCGCCTACACTAGCCTTAACCCGGACCGCAGAGCCCTGCAAGGTTCCCGAAGTCAGCAGTGGGGCAACAGCCCCACGAACGCAAACAAAGGGAAACAACTTCAATTCCCAACGTCCTCTGCGCAGCGCTGCGCCTCAGCCAATCAGGCTGACAGGCACAAGCAAAGAGAACGTTGGGAAACGCGGCTCACCCAATAGAAACCGAGCCGCAGAAAAAAAGCCGCCGCACGAATGCAAACAAAACAAACAAAACTCCAAATCCCAGCGTCCTATGCACTGTGAGCACTTCAGCTAATCAGGCTGAAGGGCGCGAGCGCGCAGAATGCTGAAAAAGCCAGCGTGCGAAAAATAAAATAAAAAACGCGGGCCTCCCACAATGGGAGTGCAAGTTCGCCACAGGCGGATGCAGCGGCTCACGGCCTCACAAAAAACCCTCACAAAAAACCACGGCGAGACCACTGCCAGCCTTCTTCCCCAGAGCAACAGGAAGAAGAGGGACTCCCTCTCCTCCCCGCTACCCCGCCGAAGACACAGTGAGACCACCGTTGGCCTCAAGGTAAGTTGAGCAGGGGTGGAAAACAAAAACAGCAGCAGGCAGCAGTTCGTCAGGGGAAGCACCCTCCCTGGTGGATGACTGGCTGCTGCCTTTGTACTACTGACACCACTGTTTCGAGAACTAGCACGAAACAGCGGTGGAGGTAATAGAAAAGCTACCTACCTAACGAACCTTACCGGACGAAGAGCGAGCTGACTGCCGGCTCTTTCTTTTCCCCATTGCTACATCGAAACCAAATTTCGAAGCAGCAATGGAGAAAAGAGGAACCGACAGACAGGCCATTCTTCACACACACAAAAAACACAACAACAAGAAAACCAAAGAGTTAACCAAAACACCAATCACAAACGTTAATGAAGCACAAATAAATAAACAAATTATTTAAAAAACTATTAAACAACAAAAAAATAAGCAACAAAAACAGCAAAAGACACCCGGAATACCAAAGTCTAATGAAAAAACCAGGAAAGCACACTAGAAACACCTATATAGAACATGAAAATACCTAATTCAACAAACAAAAATAACACAAAATAAACAAAAAATATGGAAGAAATAAAAAAATCCAGAAATAATTAAAGCAATTAAATACATCTAAAAACCCCAAAAAAAACAAAAAACAGAAAACCATCAAGAAACAGTTTGGGGGATTGAAGTAGAAACACTCTATTTAAACCCCCCAACCCAACACCACAAAATAATAATAATAAAAAGAACAAACAATCAAGAGAACTCACCAAGCACGTCCTCCCTCCATGCGTTCCGGAACTAAAGTGAAGACAGAGAAAGAAAATCACAGTAATCTAAATAACAGCCCCACCTAGAGGCCGGAAGAGAAAAAACAAGTCAAAAAATGTAATACAACACTGTTACTAACATCCCCACGTAGAGTCCGAAAGAGTAAAAACAAGTAAAAAATATAAGGAATAAATCAAAATGACAAATAAATCAAATAAAATAGATCAAAAAAGTCACAAACCACAAATGCAAAACACCCCCACCCAAACCACCCTTAACAAAAAAAAAACCTGCCTGGCTGGCCAGGCACAAATATGCTAGTCCTCTATAGATAGATCTAAATGATTTGAGGTTTAGTCCATGAATTAGGGCAGTGGTTTTCAAGGTTTCCATGCCACGGGCCAGACAACTCCACTTCAAACAGCTGAGTGGGCTGGACACGTGGTTTCCCACTGCTGGTGGCGTGGGTGCGTCCACTTCCACTTCTGGGGTCATCACCGTGAGCCAGATGGAATGGGGTTTGGATCTGGCCCAGGGGCAATAGATTGCAAACCCCTGAATTAGGGGAAGCTGCTTCTCTCTGGTCAATTTCACTCTTTCATACCTTTAAATTTATTTTTAGAAGGGTTTCCTGTGCATTCTGTTTTAACATTTTGTTGCTTGTTTTTAATGTGTTCATTGCTTTGATTGAAGCTACCAATCTATAAACAGCAAACACTGCTGTATTGAATTCATTGAAGAGAAACAGGAGAGTATAAATAAGAAAGACATGTATTTATTAGAAAAATTGTCACTTGTAGATAACCATTGAAAAAAATGTATTATTCAAAATGCTATGGGGCGTGGCTAAGATGGCCAGTGGGTAACATCTTGATTTATGCGCTCGCGCTTATCAAAGTGGTAATCAATGAGAATAATGAACTAATGGAGTAAATTACTGAGATATTCTGTGACGATAAGACTCCTTCTTGCCTGTTTGGAAAAGCTGTTGCAGGGTGGTCGAAGTTCAGGAGGTATCCTCGGCGGGAGAGGTGCGCGACGGAAGCTGCGGTTTCTCCAGCAGAGGAGCCGAGAACGGGACCAGCGAGACGGCGGTAAATCGAGAAAAGTGGAAAAATCAGCAAGAAAGTGAGTCGAGTAATTGATACACCGATGGGAGCTAGAGGTGACAGTGGATTGTTTTGTTCTGAAGAGATTGGAGGTGGCAAGAGTGTGTAGAAGAGGACAGAAGGGTGGTGGACGAGGCGATAATGGCGGTGATCTTGGAATTCGAAAGTGGAGTTCGTTTTATGGACAATGGCTTTTGAGCGTTCCAGGGGAGCTGCGGAGTGACTTGTTGGGCTTGAAAGTGGTTACAGAAGAAAAGCGATTGGGTTTGAGGCACTGGTTATCCCAGCGTTTTTTGAAGCTGAAGCAAGGAAGAGCGGTCTTTCTTTTAAAAAGTTTGCTGATTTGGGGAAGAAGGAGGAGGGGTTCCCCCCTGAAGCTGCTGCAGCCGCTGGGAAAAGGGAGTTTCGTTTCGTTCGCTCTAAGAGAGGGGTTTTTACTTTTTTACTCCTTCGCTGTGTGGATTATAGTTCTTATTTTTCTTTTTTTATTCCTCCTTTTCTCTTTTTTTATTAAAAGTTGGAACTTGGGATTTTTCTCTTTTTTCCTCCCCTGTGGAACTGATACAAGTGGATATATTTGGGCATTCCTCTCGTCGGAAATACTGTTTATGCTGATGGGATCATTCTACCTTTTTTTCAAGAAGGGAATTTTGTGAAAGATTGGAAGTTTTTAAAGGCAAATTTCACGAGTTTTTGTTACTCAGGGTGTATTGGCTGACTTTGGTGATGAGCTTCCCGTGGATTACAATACTTATTGGTTGTTTTTGGTTCCCGTCTCCCCATGGATTACAACAATAAATTTTTCGCTGGCCCTCCTCTTTTACTTAAGTTACATCACATTCAAAGGGTTATTGGCAGCTCTGGCTGCATTGGAATAGGTCTAAGTGGAGTGTTCAACGAATATATAGTACATTGCAGCATTAAAACTTTCAGTGGACGTTATCATGGATAAGGGTATAAGAGGAAAAGCAAAGGAGGAGGAGCCGGTGGTGAAATCTAAGAGAAAGGAAAAAGCACCAATGGAAGAGGTCCCTCCGTCATCATCACCACCACCTGAACCCTATGATCAAACTCAAATTATGGTGGAAATTGGTAAATTGTTTCAGAAGATTGAGAAGATGGAAGAGGCAAGAGTGAAGGATAAAAATGAAATGTTGAAAAAGCAGGAAAAGGTGGTAGCAACTGTTGTGGATTTCACAAAAAAGTAGAATTAAGTTTGCAAAAAATAGAAGGAAATGTGAAGTTGGTTCAAAATGAGGTGAAGGCTTTGAAAAAGGAAATAAAAGGGACTCAGGAAGGGGTGAGGGAGAACAAAGTGAAAATGGATGAACAGGAAAAAAGGATTGATGCTATGGAAGATATGATGAGAAAGCAGAATATTGTGATACGTCATGTGATTGAAAGGACGCCAGACCAGCTAAGAGAAAGAGTGGTCCAGTGGTTAAACAATCTGAGCATGGGAAAGGAATTTGTACAGAAAGACATTGTAAGTGCATATAGGGTGGGTCCAAGAAGAGAGAAAGTGGTCCAAAGAAATGTTCTGGTTAAATTTGCAAATTGGGGAGATAAACTCAGAGTAATGGCTTTCTTAAAACAAGCTGGTTCTGGCGCCCTGAAAATCGATGGCTCTGATGTGGAAGTATACAACGATATTTCGATTAAGGAAAGAGTTTGGAGATATAAGATGAAACCGGTAACCAAATTGTTGATGAATAAAGGTGTAAGGTACAATTGGAGATTTCCACAGCAATTGCGATTTTTTTGGGGGGGAAATGCAGGTTATTGATGAGAGGACCGACCCATTGGAGTATCTGAGTTTGCTTGATTTGGTTAAAGCAGGTTCGGAGGAGTGGGTAACCCTTAGAAAAGATTTGTTGGAATCGGGGGCCATAAGAAGAGATTATGAGGGGCAGATGCCGGTGGTGCTACGGGTGGAACTCCGCAGGGAAGAGAAGAGGAGGAGTTGTCATTGATCATGGTGGAGGAGGAGACTATTAAGGAGCAGTGAGTAATGGGTTATGATGTAATAATTTTCTATATTATTTAAGAACGTAGAAAGGTGAGGATGCGCGGTGCACTAATTTATACGCACATGTTCCCCCTCTCCCCTCTTTGGATATCGAAGGCGGCTTTTTTTCGAAGAAAGTGGGGAGAGTGATATTGTGTGTTTTTTGTATATATATTTTTCTTAGTTGTAAGGGGTTTGTGGTAGCACACCTGATGGAGAGTTTGGAAGTTAGAGAAGGTGAAATTGTAACAAATTATGAGAAGTATTAAAGTATTAACCTGGAATGTAAAAGGTACAGGCTCTGTTCTTAAGAGGAGGAGGTTAGAATTGGCATTGAATAAAGATAGACCCGATATAGTTTTTACAGGAAACCCATCAAAAATCAAAGGACACAAACAAAATCTTCCTAGGGTGGATACAACATTATGAAATGGCGTTTGGTACTTCAAAAGCGAGAGGAGTTGCAATCATGATTTCTAAAAGATCAGGATTTGAGAATACAAAAAGTATTGCTGACCAGGAAGGTAGATATCTGATCATGAGAGGGAAAATTGACGATGAGGGAATAGTTTTGGTAAATATTTATGCTCCAAATGAACATCAAGCGGAATTTTTAGAAAAAGTTCGTAAAATTGTGGTGTTAGAAAAAGTGGCAAAGATGATTGTGGCTGGAGATTTTAATTTGATAAGGTCAAACTTAGACTGTACGAACTTAGCAAGGTGTGGAGCAGGTATGAAAGGGAATTGAAAGGGAATGTCTTAGATAATTGGATGGTTGCGTTGGGGCTGAAGGATTCTTGGAGAGAGATTAAGGGCTCGGAAAGGGCATATTCCTATTTTTCACACATTCATGGGTCCTACTCTAGAATAGATTATATATTTTTAACGGAAAACATGGTTAAAAACATTGAGGGAATTGAAATAGGAATTTTCAAGGAATCAGATCATGCTAAAGTGTTTTTGGAACTGAGGACACAAAAGGATAATAGGAGAGGAAGAAATTGGAGATATGATCCCAACTTATTCAAAGACCAAAAATGCAAAGAACAAATTACAGAAAGTTGGATGGAAAGCTGGCAGTGGAACGATACTGAAGAGGTAAATTTTAATGTGGTTTGGGATGCCATGGAGTCGGTTTTTAGAGGGGAAAGTATAAAGTTGGCAAGTAACAAGTACAGAAAGTATAAGGTAGCACAGGAGGAAAAAGAAAAAGAAATAAAACAATTACAGGAAGAACACTCAAAAAAGGAGAAATTTTTTTTTGCCAAATTACAAAGACTGAAGGCAGAATTATTGGGTAAGAATATAGAAAAAGTAAAAAGAGATTTGATATATTTAAATAGAGAGTATTTTGAATTTAGCAACAAAAACTCAAGATTATTGACAAGACCGGCTAAAGTTTAAAAGGAAAAAAGGGAAATTGGGGTTTTGGTTAATAAACAAGGGATAAGGTGTAATAAAGTTAGTGATAAATGTAAAATTGTGAAGGATTTCTATCAAGCACTATATGCAAAAAAAGAGATAGACTTGGGGAAGCTTAAAGGGATTTTAGAGAGGCAGTTAGTGAGTGGAATAAAGCAGGAACACCGGGACAAAATGGAAGAACAGGTTTCCGAGAAAGAGGTAAGGGAAGTAATTAGTGGTTTGAAGTTGGGGAAAGCCCCGGGAGATGATGGATTATCGACCGAGTTTTATAAGGAATTTAAAGATGTTGTGGTACCAAAGTTGGTAAAGTTATATAATTATATTTTAGATGGTGGACAAATTCCGACTTCATGGTATAGGACTACAATTGTTCTGCTGCCAAAATTGGGAAAGAATCTGGAAAAAAATGGAATCTTATAGACCAATTTCTCTTATAAATCAAGATGCCAAGATCTTCACAGCAATATTGGCTAATCGTTTAAACAAATTTATGGGAGAATATATAAATGTTGACCAAGTAGGTTTTTTAAAAGGAAGGCATATGGCTGACTTGACCAGGAGGGTGTTAGATCTAATTGATAACGTTAACCAAACGAAGGAAAAGGTGGGACATCTTTGGACATTTTCAAGGCATTTGATTCGTTACAATGGTCTTCGATTAAGGAAATAGTTAAAAGCTATGGATTTGGGGATATATTTAGAAGGGTAATTGATTTGTTATATCAAAAAGGGATTGCTAAGATTAGAGTAAACGATGAGGTTACAGATGAGGTAAAGCTGGAGGCAGGTACTAGACAGGGCTGTCCTCTGTCCCCTATCTTGTTCATTATGGCAATGGAAATTTTGGCTAAAATATAAGGGAAGATTCAAGTATAGAAGGGATAATGGGTAATAACGTAAGTATGTATGCAGATGATACATTGCTAATGGTGAAGCATCCGGAGGGGGCTATGGATAGGATTAAAGCGCAAATAGAGGATTTTGAGGATATAACAGGGTTGATGATTAACTGGGATAAATCGGAAATGATGCTGTGTAATATGGGGGAAGAGGAGAAGGAAAAGATGGTGGGGTTATCTAACATACAAATTAAAGATAAGTTGAAATATTTGGGGATAATTATTTCAAATAGATTGGAAGAACTTAAAAGATTGAACTATGATAGCTTGAAAACAGAACTTAAGACTAGAATACAAAGTTTTCAAAAGTTGAAGTTGTCATGGTTTGGGAGGATTGCAATTTGCAAAATGATGTTGTTGCCGAGAATTAATTTTCTATTTGATGCACTTGCAATTCAAATGAAGGAAAAGGAGATTAATGAGTTTCAAAAGATGTTTAATAATTTTTGCAATGAAGGTAAAAAATCTAGATTACCAAAGACATTCTGGTACCTGCCTCAGGAAGAAGGGGGTTTGGGAATGCCAAATTTATTAGCGTATTATCGTGCATTTCAAATCAAGAATGTTGTGAAGATTTTGGCAAGAGGAAAAGTAATTTGGGAGGAGATTGAGATGAAAGACTACAGGAATATTGGTAAAATGATTTTTTGGGGAGATAAGGTTAAAATGATAGCTACTAGTAATACTATGATGAGGGGACTCATGAATGTGTGGAAAAGATTAAAGAAGGATTTGGTCCCAGATGTCTCTCCAATTTTGGAATTGGCAGATATGGAGTGTTTTCCGATAAAAATAGATAAAAAAATAAAGGAAATACTGGATAAAAATGAAGTCTTCTTAGTGAGAGAGTGGTTAAGGACTTGTGGAGATGAAAATAAAAAGAAAAAATTGTTTGAACAGTTAAAATTGGATTGGTTTCAGAAAATGAAGGTTAATAACTGGAATAAAAAATACAGAAGAGAATTATGTATAGACAGAGAAAAGACGGAATTTGAAGAATTGGTTTTAAAAATTCGAAAAGGAGATAAAAGCATTAAGTGTCTAGTAAGTAAACTTTATGCCTTAATAAACAAGGGGGGCGATCCACAGGAAGATTTGAAATTGAAGTGGGAACAGGACATGAATATAAAGCTAGGAAATGATGAATGGAGAAACAAGTGGAAAAAGAGGATAAGGCCACAGCTGATTCTGGGCTGCTTCTCTCAGCCTGAGGGAAGGTAAAAGCGACCAGCCTCTGGCCTGCCGAGAACACCAAGGCCACAGCTGATCCTGGGCTGCTTCTTTCAGCCTGAGGGAAGATAAAAGCGACCAGCCTCTGGCCTGCCGAGAACACCAAGGCCACAGCTGATCCTGGGCTGCTTCTTTCAGCCTGAGGGAAGATAAAAGCGACCAGCCTGTGGCCTGCCGAGAACACCAAGGCCACAGCTGATTCTGGGCTGCTTCTCCCAGCCTGAGGGAAGGTAAAAGCCACCAGCCCCTGGCCTGCCGAGAACACTGCCTTCGGGAGGGAGACTGGCGAGAACACCTGAGGCAGGGCGGCTTCTGGACTCCTGGTTGGGCTCCAAGGCCGCCTCCACCGCCTCTTAGCTGGTTTCATCTTCGGGAGTGGAGGCCGTTGAGAACATTGGATGTTTGTCTTCCGTCCCATGGCTGGTTTCGGAGAGGGGATATTTTTCCCGGCTGTGCAGGTCCGTCGCAGCAGCTACAGGGAGGACCTTGTGCCGCCAGGACTGGGGGCGGGGAGGAGAACATCGGCTGCACCTGGGGTCGCTTGTGGCCCCAAAGATGGCGCCTCCTGCCATCTATGCAGCCACGAGCCTTGCTCTGCCAGGACTGGGGTGGGGAGGAGAGCATTGATTGTACCTGGGGTCGCTTGCGGCCACAAAAGCGGAACCCTCCACCATCCCGGCAGCCACGAGCCTTGCGCTGCCAGAACTGGGGCGAGGAGGAGAACACTGGCCGTACCTGGGGTTGCTTGCGGCCTCAAAAGTGGCACCCCTCGCCATCCCTGCAGCATCGTGCCACGTGGACCAGGGTGGGGAGGAGAACTATGGCCGCACCTGGGGTTTCTTGGCGGCCTTAGGGGCGGCGCCCCCCCTCCCCATCACCCGCGTGGCCTTACAGCGCTTGGACCAGGGCCGGGAGGAGGAGACTCCCGTCATTGGAGTTCTGTTAGGGGGGGTGGAGGGAGTGAGAGGGTATGTTTTAAGTGGGTTAGGGAGGGAGGGAGGGGGAGATGGCCTTGCCAGCCAGGAAGAGAGGGCGACACTCCGTCTGGGTTAATGGTGGAGGTTCCAGGGACTCATTTAGAGGTTGTGACGGGCATGGGGTGTTATAGCGGGAATCGTGGGGCAGGCCGCACTCAGGGAACACGGGACCGATGCTTAGTATCTGTCCCACGTTCTGGCCCCCCGGTTTCACCTCTAGGTCCTGAGCAGCTGATCCAGGGTGACCCCGCCCTTAGGCTGCTGCTGATGAATGCCAGGTCAGTCTGTAATAAGGCTCCCCTAATACAAGACTCTATTTTGGGGGAGCGGGCCGACCTGGCATGCATCACTGAGACCTGGCTGAGACCTGAGGATGGGGTGCCTCTATCAGAGATGTGTCCGGCTGGGTTTGGTGTTTGGCACCAGCCTAAGATGTGGGTAAAGGCGGTGGTGTTGCCATTATAGCCAGGGAGTCATTGGGAGTTGCCAGGGCCACCGCTCCACAAATTTCGGGTTGTGAGGCTCTGCTCCTGCGGTTGGGCCCTAACGGTCAGTTGGGGGTCCTACTCCTGTACCTGCCTCCTTGCAGGATAAGGGACTCCCTGCCTGGGCTCCTTGAAACCATCTCGGCATTGGCTTTGGAGTTCCCTAGACTTATGGTTTTGGGGGACTTCAATTTGCCTTCGCTGGGGTTTGGTTCCGAGGTGGCACAGGAGTTCATAGCTTCCATGGCAGCTATGGACCTGGCTCAGGTAATTCAGGGCCCGACCAGGGGCAGTGGCCACACGCCAGATTTAGTCTTTTTGTCGGGGCGGTGGCAGAGTGATCTGAGTTTACAGAAGCTAGACATAACACCTGTGCCATGGTCAGATCACTATCTGGTGGCTCTAGACTTTCTGGGGGCGACACTTCATCGTAAGGAGGCAGGGTTGATTAAAGTGGCCCGCCCCCGGCAACTGATGGATCCGGATGGATTCCAGAGGGAACTGGGGGAATTTCCTCTGGATCGGCGACACGATTCACCTGAGGCAATTGTTGACCTGTGGTACGGGTCGACGACATCTGCCTTGGATGTAATTGCTCCACTACGGCCTCTCAGAGCCCGTGGAGCTAGGTCATCCCCGTGGTTCACTGAAGAACTACGGGAGCTCAAACGGGCAAAGAGATGCCTTGAGCGCCGCTGGGTGAAGACCCAGAGCGATTCCGATTGGATACTAGCTAGAGCCGCTATTAGGGCCTACCTAGTGGCGATGGGGGTGGTGAGGAGGCAGTACTTCATCTCCCTTATTGCCTCCACTGATAATCGCCCAGCCACCCTGTTTCGGGTGACCAGGTCCCTCCTGGGTAGGGCGGGGCCTGTGCCTGGTTGGCAGGGATCGACTGAGGACTTTGCTGACCATCTGGTGGAGAAAATCGATCGGATCCGCTCGGGGTTCAAACTTGGCGTGGACGGGGAGGGTCCGGGGGGAGCCAGTGCGCAGTCTTGCGGTGTTACCTGGGATCAGTTTGATCCTGTTGCCCTGGATGAAGTGGACAGGATCCTTGCAGCGGTCCGTGCCACTAATTGTCCATTGGATCCCTGTCCCGCCTGGCTGGTAAAAGCCTCTAAGACGGTGACAGGTGGCTGGGTCGGGGCTATAATTAACGCATCTTTTCGAGAGGGGATATTTCCTGCTCTGCTGAAACATGCTCTTGTGTGCCCCCTCCTGAAGAAGCCATCCCTCGATCCAGCAATCCTAACCAACTACAGACCTGTATCCAACCTTCCTTTTTTGGGGAAGGTTCTGGAGAAGGCAGTGGCACATCAGCTGCAGGGGATACTGGATGAAGCGGAATAT
The DNA here is from genome assembly GCA_035047345.1 of Bradypodion ventrale. Lineage (NCBI taxonomy): Eukaryota > Metazoa > Chordata > Lepidosauria > Squamata > Chamaeleonidae > Bradypodion > Bradypodion ventrale. Next base: position 80,517,820 of record JAWDJE010000006.1, on the reverse strand, counting down.
CTGGACCCATTCCAGTCAGGATTCAGACCTGGATATGGTACTGAGACTGCATTGGTCGCGCTGATGGATGATCTCTGGCGAGAGCGGGATGGCGGTCATCCATCCGTCCTTGCTCTTCTTGACCTCTCAGTGGCCTTCGATACCGTTGACCACGGTATCCTTCTGGAACGGCTCCGAGGATTGGGGATCCAGGGTACGGTGTGGTCCTGGTTTTCCTCATTTCTGAGGGGCCGGACCCAGTCGGTGTGGTTGGAGAGTGAGAGGTCGAGTCCTAGGCCCCTAAAATATGGGGTGCCTCAGGGCTCGGTACTCTCTCCTCTCCTATTTAACATCTACATGAAGCCGCTGGGTGAGATCATCCGTTCCCACGGGGTGCGGTACCACCAGTACGCGGATGACACACAGTTGTACATCTCGGCCCGTGGGGACCCCAGTGATGCAGTCAAAGTCCTTTCCAGCTGTCTGGAGGCTGTTGGGGTCTGGATGGGGGCAAATGGGCTACAGCTGAATCCTAGCAAGACTGAGTGGCTACGGATAGGGGGTCCTGTGTTATCCCGGGAGGTACCATCTTTGGTTTTGGATGGGGCTGTTTTGCCCCAGACCAACCCGGTGCGCAACTTGGGCGTCCTCCTGGATTTGCGGCTGGTGCTAGAAGAACAGGTGGCGGCTGTGGCCAGGAGGGCCTTCGCCCAACTTCGGGTGATTCGCCAGTTGCGCCCACTCCTGGACCGGGACTCTTTGCTCATGGTCACTCACGCTCTGGTGACCTCCAGACTAGACTACTGTAATGCGCTCTACATGCGGCTGCCCTTGATGACCATTCGGAGGCTGCAGCTGGTCCAGAATGCCGCGGCCCGGGTGGTGATGGGGTGTGGACGTTATGCCCATGCCTCACCACTGCTTCGGGGGCTGCACTGGTTACCAGTTTGTCTCCGGGTGCAATTCAAGGTGCTGGTTTTGACCTTTAAAGCCCTACATGGTAGTGGGCCAGGGTATCTTAGAGACCGCATCACCCTAAGGACGTCTGTCCGTCCAACCAGAGCGGACCGGAGGGGCTCTCTAATTGTGCCATCAGCCAGGGGGGCTCGCCTCCCTGGCACAAGGAGGAGGGCCTTCTCCGTGTCCGCACCAGCCCTTTGGAACCTCCTGCCTGTGGAACTGTGTCTCCAGACGGAGTTGTTGCCCTTTAGGAAGGAACTAAAGACCTGGCTGGCGGGCCAAGTTTGGGGTGCGGGTGGGGATGGGGGTACCATTGGGTAGTTGGTATAGAGAAGTGTGCCTTCCCCAAGGTCCCTTCGGTTCTTGCGCACCTTTTAGGGGTGGGTTTTTTTTAACTTTTAACTTTTTTATCATGTGTCTTTTATGTATTTACTGTCCGCTATGTAAACCGCCCTGAGTTGGGTTGTACCTGAGTGGGCGGTATATAAGCGTGAAAAATAAATAAATAAATAAATAAATAATGAGAATTATGTCAGTAAGAATTAAGGAACATAATTATAAAATGTTGTGGCAATGGTACCTGACACCACTGAGGTTACATCAGATTGATAATAAAAAGGATAATTTATGTTGGAGATGTAAAGATAATGTTAGAACTTATGAGCATATGTGGTGGAGCTGTAAAATGATAAATGATTTTTGGAGAAGAATAGAAAAAGTGGTTGGGGAAATAATGGGTAAGAAAATTAAACTGGCGTCAGGTACCATTATGCTAACAGATGTGGACGGTATGTGTTTAAACAAGGAGGAAAAAGAGTTACTAGAAATAATGTTAACTACGGATAGACAATGTATTGCTAGAAACTGGAAAAACGATGTAACTATACAGACGGGAGAATGGTATAAGGAAATGTGGAACCTAGCATTGAATGATAAATTGACATGGGAGATAAAAGTAAAAAGGGATAAATTGAAGGAGAATAGATTTTGGAGTATTTGGAAGCCTTTTGTTGATCACTCCCTTATGGGTATGGAATGCTGTAGACCTGTACCATCTCAAAGTAGTTTTTGGAGACAATAATGAGACCGAACTCTCCGGGGCAATGTAAATAAACACTGGGTGAACTGTAAGTGAAAATTGGAACTTGATAGTTGTACCTAAATAATAGTATTACTGAAATGTTTTATGAATTGGTTATAGTTACAGTATTAATTTTCAAGTGGATATTCAACATTACGTGTACTATAATAGATAATAGTTCAACTATCATCTATGTGGTTATTTTTCATGAAACCTATGTATCTTTGTTATGTTTTATGATGTAATTTTTTGTGTATGTTTGTACATTTTTTTTTGAAAATTAGTTAATAAAAAGTATATTTAAAAATGCTATAATAACACAAACAACAATACAGCAGTAGAAGTCTGACATTCTATTCATGGTGATGTAGTCTGCCTTGCTACACAGAGAAAAGTCAGGCCAATACTTGTTCCATTCATTTTTTTAAAACAAACAATCACCTTCTAAATTTAAAATCATCCAGTCTATTAATCACAAAAAAATGCTGCTCAAAAAAATAAAGGGAACACCTAAACAACACAACGTAACCCCATGTCAGTCACACTTCTGTGAAATCAAACCGTCCACCCTGGTAGCAACACCGATTGACAATCAATTCCACATGCTGTTGTGCAAATGGAAGAGACAACAGGTGGACATCAGAGGCAATTAGCACAACATCCCCAATAAAGGTGTGGTTCAGCAGGAGGTGACCACAGACCATTTCTCAGTTCCTTTGCTTTCTGGCTGATGGTTTGGTCACTGTTGAACGCTGGCGGTGCCTTCACTCTAGTAGTAGCATGAGATAGAGCCTACAACACACACAAGTGGCTCAGGTAGTGCAGCTCATCCAGGATGGCACAACAATGCGAGCTGTGGCACGAAGGTCTGCTGTGTCTGCCAGTATTGTGACCAGAGCATAGAGGCGCTACCAGGAGAAAGGCCAGTACACCAGAAGATGTGGAGGAGGCCGTAGGAGGGCAACAACCAGCAGCAGGATCGCTACCTCCACCTTTGTGCAAGGTGGAACACTGCCAGAGACCTGCAAAATGACCTCCAGCAGGTCACCAATGTGCATGTGTCTGCTCAAACGGTCAGGAACAGACTCCATGAGGGTGGTATGAGGGCCCGATGACCATAGGTGGGGGTTATGCTCATAGCCCAACACCGTGCAAGACGTTTGGCATTTGCCAGAGAAAACCAAGTTTGGCAGGTTCGCCTCTGGTGCCCTGTGCTGTTCACAGATGAAAGCAGGTTCACATTGAGCACATGTGACAGACGTGTCAGTGTCTGGAGATACCGTGGAGAACATTATGCTACCTGAAACATCCTCCAGAATGACTGGTTTGGCTGTGGGTCAGTAATGGTGTGGGGTGGCATTTCCCTGGATGGCCGCACAGCCCATCATGTGCTCGCCAGAGGTAGCCTGACTGCCATTAGGTACTGAGATGAGATCCTCAGACCCCTTGTGAGATCATATGCTGGTACGGTTAGCCCTGGGTTCCTCCTAATGCACGGCAATGCTAGACCTCACATGGCTGGAGTGTGTCAGCGGTTCCTGCAAGACATTGATGCTATGGACTGGCCTGCCCGTTCCCCAGACCTGAATCAAATTGAGCACATCTGGGACATCATGTTTTGCTCCATCCACCGATGCCACATTGCACCACAGACTGTCCAGGAGTTGGGGGTTGCTTTAGTCCAGGTGTGGGAGGAGATCCCTCAGGAGACCATCCGGCACATCATCAGGAGCATGCCCAGGTGTTGTAGGGAGGTCATACAGGCACGTGGAGGCCACACACACTATTGAGCCTCATTCTGACTTGATTTAAGGGCATTACATCACAGTTGGATCAGCCTGTAGTGTTTTCTTCCACTGTCACTCTGAGTGTAACTCCAAATCCAGACCTTCATGGGTTGATGAATTTGATTCCTATTGTTACGTTTTGTGTGATTTTGTTGTCAGCACATTCGACTACAGTATGTGAACAACAATAGGAATACAGTATTTCAGTCATTCAGATCGTGGGATGCCTTATTTTTGTGTTCCCTTTATTTTTTTTGAGCAGTATATAATTCCAAGACAACGAAATAGAACCATTTTGAATTGAGGTTATTTGTTCCAAGCACTTTATCTCTTTGCGCTCTATCTGGGTTATACAAATGTGAATCTGAGCTGTATTTAATGCCTTAAATAAGCAAAAACTTAACATCAGAGTCACAGCATTTCCCCAACTTTTCAATTAGATAAAACACTCCTAACTACAGTAGGCAGATTAATAATAAATTCTTTAGTACTTCTTTGCCTGAAACCTCCAGAAGATAATTCAATAATACTGCTAGAGTACTCCTAACATTACATTCATTCCTATGATTCCAGTAATATACTAGAAATTCATTGTCTGACATTCTTGAGCTCCTAAAAACTTCACAATTCAGTGTTAAATCTGCCACATGCTCAACATCCTAAACTACAGGCTCTATTTATGCTTGTTCTATATAACCAGCCACTGACTATCACTTGCCACCTATATAGGTGCCATGTATCACCTATATAACACCTTATTTTGAGCTTATTTCATAGGTACTAATTAAAAAATGATTATTTAGTTTAAATCTTTTCAAGCATATTTCATCATCAGTGGGCCTATGTTATCACTTTCAATTTCACAAAAACTTATGAAAAGTAACAATTAGTTAGGCTTAAAGGTGCTACAAGACTTTTGGTTTCTCTTGCGCTACATCATATTAACATAGGTACCAGCAAGATTACATATTCCAAATCAGCAATTATAAACTCAAGCAAATAGCTGCTGTCATGCCCTGCTTTCTACCTGCTAGACCATTTGGACACAGCTGTATTCATTTATCTTCTTCCTCAATTTCTTTTATTCTTTAATTAATGTTTAAACCTATTATTAAATTGTAATTGGCTTCAGCTTGAACCAAGAATCAGCAGACTGTTTTTGCTATGTAATTAAGAGATAACAGGCAGGAAGCAATGTGATTTACAATTTAGAGGTATTTGGTCTGGCCTACTGTTCCATTGCTAGGAGCACAAAATTGATGGTGTATTTTTCTTTATGGAGCTCAAACTGACTAAAATGTTGTTATCCACTATCTTGTTATCTAACATTAATATGCAGAATCATGATAATGAGCTATTAAAATTATAAAAATGTATAATCCATTCACTGTTGAGCCACTAAGAAGCAGCAGGATAATATTTAGAATAAAAACAAGGAAGAATGACTGATATTAAACATAATATGCTATGATTTTTAAAATTACTATTAGTGTTGGGCTCCTCCAGGTATGCGCATACCGGTAGCAAAATGTCCGGCTGGCCACGCTCATCTGCCCACAGGTCACCGGCACCCACCACCGAAACCCCCCCAGCTTGGTTTACCTTGGGTTTTCGTGGTGCGCACACAGATCTGCCTCAGCACATGTGCATGGAGATCTGCCTCAGCACATGTGCGAGAGCACTGAGAGGTCCCTCCCTGTGCTCTCACGTATGTGTGGCTGCAGATCTCTGCACACATGCATGACTGCAGATCTCCACCGGCACTGCGAAAACCCAAACTAAGCCATGGGGGGTGTCTGCGCCAGACCAGGCATCTATTTTCTGCGCCTACCTCGAGCTGGGTGAGGTAGCAGGCAGAGCGGAGCATGGAGGCCTGGAGGAGGCAGCTTCGGAGGAGCATCGGCAGCAGGGGAGTTTGCGCCAGGCGAGCAGAAGGTCAGTCGAAGGCCAAGGCGCATGTGCGGCTGGGGGAAGGGGAGAGAGGAGCTTGCACTGCCTTGGCCTCAGCCCTTGACTGACATTCCGCTCATTCGGTGCGAACTCCGCCCATCTGGCACTGTTGCTGCGAGAACCAGTGTCGGAGCGGTGGTGGAGGAGGAAGGGGAGAAAGGAGCTTGCACTGCCTTGGCCTTAGCCCTTGACTGACCTTCCACCGGTCCGGCACAAAGTCCACCCTTCCAGCGCTGCTGCTGCTAGAACCAGTGGTGGCAGCGGGGGAAGGGGGAGGAGCTCATGTTGCCCGGACCAGCCTGTGCACCGCCACCACTTCTAGCAGGAGGCGGTGTGCAGGCTGGTCTGGGCAGCGCGAGCTCCTCCTCCCCTTCCCAGGCCACCGCCGCTCTACCGCTGGTTCTAGCAGCAGCAGCGCCGGATGGGCAGAGTTCACACCACTGCCTCCAAGCCTCCAGTCACTGCAGTCACTTAAGTATCAGGACTTAAATGTTTTGTGTGAGAGAGTGATGAAGGTGGACCAACAGGGACCACTTTGCCATGTAAACAGCTTTCCGTACTCTCAGGTATCTAGTCAGGCCTTCCACATGACCACACACAAAAAAGCCCTGGCTCTTTGGCTGTAAATGGAGATGAACACTGAACCCTAGAGTTGGATATGACTGGCTTTTGAGCAAGGGCAACCTTTACATTTACCTAATCACAGATCCCTGCTGATGTTTTGACCTAGTTGGCCCAGGCTACATTAGGTAAAAGCAAAGGTCACCCTTGCTCAAAAGCCTGTCATATCTGACTCTAGGATGCAGTGCTCATCTCCATTATCCAATTGCATCACATTACAAAAATGTGTACAAAAATACAGGTGAAACTCGGAAAATTAGAATATCGTGCAAATGTTCATTTAGTTCAGTAATGCAACTTAAAAGGTGAAACAAATATATGAGATAGACTCATTACATACAAAGCGAGATAGTTCAAGCCTTACTTTGTTATAATATTGATGCTTATGGCTTACAGTTTATGAAAACCCCAACCCCCCCAATCTCATGTACCCCCTTAATCATCACATAATCTCATGTACGCTGTACACCATGATCATCACAATTATAACGAATTAAGGCAATGACATCTCTCACTTTGCATGTAGTGAGTCTATCTCATATATTTGTTTCACCTTTTAAGTGAAATGAATGAACATTTGCACGATATTCTAATTTTCCGAGTTTCACCTGTACTGTTTTATTATGTTGTTTCCCAGCTGGTAAAACCATTATTCATTCTTTATTACTTAACCATTCTTTCAATCTTTTTACTTTCTTCATTATTAAACCTAGCTTTAAATTATCTGGAAATTTCTCTAGACCACTATTCAAGTTAATGGGGAAACCTCTGGGCTAAATAACTTCTCATATATATTCCAGATCTGTACCATACTGGATTATTATTTTTTTTAAAAAAAAAAAATCTTGTAGTTGCTTTGTGGCCTCTTGTTAAAAAACAACAACTCTTAAGTCTCTGTTCCACCTCATATAATTCCTTTTCCCCCAAATCATCTCTTTAATTTTTTATTATATTATGAATATTCCTCATTTTATTAGCAACATAATAATACTTACTATTTAGACTATCCAAACCCCCTTCCTTTTGTGGTAGACACCATAATCCTTTTTATTCTTGGTCATTTATCTCACTGCTGAAATTATTTATTACATTCTGTAATTCCTTTAGTTTCCTTTTTGTTATCTTTATGGTGGAGCTTCGAAATCAAGAAATTAATTTTTTCATTTTGTATAACGCTAGTCTCCCAGACCAAGACAGTCTCAATTTACCATATCTATCAATGTTTCATTTCATTTCCTGTTTCAGCTTATTCATACTCTTAATAGCTTGCAAACTATGAATAACATATATTCCATATATTTAAAACTCAAACTAATTTTAATCCTAAATTTCTCTTTAATTCTATCCATTTTCTCTCTATCACTGTGATACAGAATCATTTTAGATTTATTCCAACTAATTTTTAAACCTGTCACCTCCTCAAAGTTTTTCAGATGATCCTCCATAACTCCTAATGCCCTTAACAGATCTTCTATGGTTAGCAAAGTATAATTTGCAAATAAACTGATCATAACTTTTTCTTCCTGTCCTATTCCTTTTATATTTTTATCCTCTCTTATCACATTTCATCATTGTTAACCATATGGGAAATAAAGGACAATCTTGTCTCAAGGCTTAGACTATTTTGTTCAGATTGATTAGTGACCAACAATGAGGCAAATTAGGTAAAGGGTAAAGGTCGCCCTTGCTCAAAAGCCAGTCATATCTGAGTCTAGGGTTCAGTGTTCATCTCTGTTTATAGCCAAGGAGCCAGCGCTGTCTGCTTCTGCAGACATTTCCATGGACATATGGCAGGCATGATTAGACACTGGAGTACACAGAACACTGTTTACTTTCCCACTGAAGTGGTACCTATTTATCTACAGTAAAACCTGGGATAACGCTAAAACCTGGTTCCACAAGTCTTAGTGTTATCCGATTTTTAACGTTATCCGATGCATGCATGCATCGGATAACATAAAAATCCTATGATGAATTGCATAACGTTAAAACTCCATAGAGATACATTGTAACCAGCACAGGCTTTAGCGAACGTTATCCGATGCATCCCATAGGATTTTAATATTATGCGATGCAAATTTTTTTCCAGATTGCTTAACGTTGTGCAATTTTAGCGTCATCCAATGCATTCGTTATCCAAGGTATCATGCAATTTCTTGCTTTTGAACTGCTACCGTGTTTCCCGGAATATAAGACACTGTCTTATATTTTTTAAAACTCCAAAATTAGCACAAGGTCTTATTTTCAGGGGATGTCTTATTTTTTCATGAAGAAGAATACCAGTCTCGATTGCGCTTCCCCACTCACAACCAAGGGGAGTGGGGAAGTGTGATTGAGACTGGCCTCAGCTGTGAGGCGGCCGGCGTGGCCCATAAGAAGGTCTGCCGCGTCGGAGTCTCGATCCCGCTCTCACCAGGGGAAACTTCTCTTGGTTGTGAGCGGGGAGGCAATCGAGACTCCGATGTGGCAGGCTTTCTTATGAGCCACGCTGGCCGCCTTACAGCCAGAAGGTAAGGAGGTCTTATTTTTGGATGGGGCCTTATATTTCAAAGACAGGGGGGGAAAAGGGGGGGTGTCCTATTATGGGAGGAGGTCCTATATTCGGGGAAACAGGGTAGGTTGGCAGGAGCTGGGAGAGACGGGAGGTCACTCTGCTGTGCAGCACTCGGGTCTCAAACTGCTGACTTGCTGACCTTCCTGTTGTCAAATTCAGCGTCTTAACCACTAAGCCACTGCAGTCCCTGAGGCAATATTACTTGAGTATAATTGTCTTACTACCTGTTAAAGCCTCATCCCAAACCCCAAAATTTGAATCATCTTTTTATTTTTCGATCAGGCACTAGACATTTTATGGTATCAAGAAGAGCCACCAACTTCCACATACAGAAATCAATCAGATTGGCAGCTAATTCTTCACATTGGTAACAAGACAATGTCCTTTACTATGACTGATGATAACACTTAAGAGGGTTCGGTTTAAATGCTTAAAGACAGATATCCCTGTCCCACAATATTTGATGCCTAGAGCAGTCACCTCAGTGTGCCTAATGATAAGGCTGGCCCTGCAAGCTTCATTAGTAACTGTTCTCTTCCCTGACCCCATGCATTTTTATTTCTAGACTAGGAGAGAGCCAACTGCTTCCCTTATTGATGGAAAATACAAATACAAAATATAACGTTTTTGGCAAGCTTTTTTTTAGTCATGTCAGAAGTTCATAAAGGTGCCTTCTGAGTTGAAAGGATTTTTGCTGGAGGAACTCCACTGGGGATGCCCGAATGAGGCTCCTTTCATGTCCCCAGGATTTCTTCCCACTGAAGTGGTCCCTATTTAATTACTTGCAATTTCTTGCTTTCAAACTGCTAGGTTGGCAGGAGCTTGGACAGAGACGGGTGTTCATTCCGTCATGCAGTACTGTGGTCTTGAACTACTGATTTGCCGACCTTCCAGCTAACAAGGCGAGCTTCTTAACTACTGAGACACTGCAGTCTCTTGGCAAGCTAACTATTTACAAGTAAATCAGACAAAGTTGGAAATATTAAGATTAACAATGAAAGGAGGGACTAAAGATAATAAGTCTGCATTTCAAAGACAAAAGAGAAAGTGGGTCAGGATAGTAGAAAATAAGGGACATGCAAGGATTTCAAGGTGTTGAACCTGATATTTGCCTATTTTTCTATAAATAAGAGTTGTGCACTGGAAGAAACCACTGAACCATATCAGTCTCATCAATTCATAAATCTTTCAAGCCACTCACTGAGCTAAGCAGAAGAGTCAGTCCTATCATGGGGCCTAGCCTCCTGTCCCACTAAACACACACAAACAATACAATTCTGTGGTGACCTGGAAGAATTTTTCTGAAGTCTACGACATAAAGAATATTTCGATAAACTAAGAACAACCAGCATGACAATTCATAAGCTGTTCCTCACTCGCTACAACATGAGGAGGAACCATGCATGGATCCACAAAGTTCGGTTTCACTTACCAGTGATAACTTTTGTTCTTCGAGTATATAGTTTGTGAATACACACTATTGGGTTATGCGCCTGCGCAGAACATAGATCGGAGGCTCTAAAGCTCATTGGTCAAAAGTTTTGGCGGTAAGACCGCCCACCGCCCCGCCCACCCTCAGGCACCAATCCGCCATTTTACCTCAGTTCCATACTTAAGGATAGCACAGGATAAACCAATTGATCTCATCCGTGCAGCTCAAGAGGGGAGGCAGGGTGGGTAGTGTGTATTCACAAACTATATACTCGAAGAACGAAAGTTATCACTGGTAAGTGCAACCGAACTTTCTCCTTCGTATAGTTTGTGAATCCCCACTATTGGGAGATTAGCAAGCTCACACTTACTTGGTCGATGGGCAGTCAGATGAGATGATCCCATGATGAAGATGATAGTCAGGCAGGATGGGTCCTCAATGATGAGGCGCCTGGAGCCCTCTGGCAAGGACGACACGACCAAGTCTGGACCAAGTCTGGCATCCGCAGTGGCTCTGGTGTCCATCCTGTAGTGTTGGACAAATGTAGAAGGTCTGGACCAGGTGGCAGCCTTACAGATGTCCTCAAGAGGAGTGCCCTCCAAAAAGGCAGTGGAGGTAGCAACCGCTCTGGTGGAATGCGCCCTGACATGAGACGGAGGTGGCAACGAGGCAGACTCGTAGGCCAGGTAGATGGTTGATGTAATCCATTTGGAGAACCTCTGGGCAGAGATGGGTTCACCCTTGGATTTTCCCCCGTAGGCAACAAATAAATGTTGAGTTTTGCGAAACTCTCTTGTCCTGTTGGTGTAAAACAATAACGTCCGTTTCACATCCAGAGTGTGCCAGGTTCGTTCTTGGGCATTGCTGGGGTTTTGGAAGAACGTTGGCAGAGAAATGGTCTGAACCATGTGGAATTGGGAAACCACCTTCGGCAGGAAGGTGATGTCGACATGGAGCACCACGCGGTCATTGTAGAACTTGAGAAATGGTGCATCTGCCGCAGAGCAACCAATTCACCAGCTTGTCTGGCGGACATAATGGCCACCAGAAAGGTAGTTTTCCAAGTCAAGAGACGGATGTCCGCAGTGGCCAGTGGTTCAAATGGAGCCCTAGTGAGGGCATTCAAGACCGTAGACAGCGACAGAAACGCACTGGCGGCCTGTGATCCAGCTGTAGAGTGTGCCACCACTGCTGCCAGATGGACCCGTATGGAGGTGATGCTGAGTCCTGACTCGGCCAAATGGAGAAGGTATGCCATGATGTCCTGCAGACCAACGTTGAGTGGTGAAACCCTCTGAGCATCCAGGAAGGCAAGAAAATACCTGTACTTGGAGGCATAGGACTTCCTCGTAGAGGGACGCCTTGCTAGTTCCAAGATCCTGGACAATCTGGGATTATCCTCCACGCGGCGAGGTGCAGGCTGGGCAAGTCCAAATGGTGAAGCAGCCCGTGCTCCATTTGGAGGAGAGTCGGAGAGTCTGGCAGTGTGCGAGATTCCGATGACATGTGTAACAGTAGTGGATACCAGGGCTGACGTGGCCACGCCGGGGCGATAAGAATTGCGTTCGCCCGTTGTTGGTACATCCTGGTGAGGACCTTCTGTACCAGAGGGAATGGAGGGAAGGCATACAGATATTCCTGATCCCACCGCTTCATGAAGGCGTTGCCCTCGGAACCCATTCCGATGCCCTCCCTGGAGCAGTACCTATGGCATTTCCGGTTGGACTCCGACGCAAAGAGATCGATGCTCGGGGTCCCCCATGACTTGCAAAGGGAGTGGAAGACCACGCTGTCCAGCTCCCATTCGTGGGTTGTCGAGGTGAGGCGGCTGAGGTAGTTGGCCAACAAGTTCAGTTTGCCTTGGATGTGTACTCCAATTGGGAATATATGTCTCTCCAGGCACCATTCCAAAAGTTGTACCACCAGATAGAGCAAGGTGGTGGACCTCGTCCCTCCTTGCTTGTTCAAATATGCCACTGTTGTGGTGTTGTCGGACGCAATCTGGACCGCCTTGCCACAGAGTAGAGTCTCGAAGGACAGCATGGCCTTCCATATGGCCAGTAACTCCAGATAGCTGATGTGGTGCACCAACTCGTGAGGAGTTCAAAAGTTGTTGACCGTCAGAGTCCCGCAAGCAGCTCCCCAGCCGAGGTTGCTTGCGTCAGTCATAATTTGAAGAGATGGCTGTGGGTGGTAGAAGCCCTTTCCCATAGCCACGTTGAGAGGTGTCGTCCACCACACCAGCTGGTCCACCAGTTCCGGGGACGGAAATAACCGTTTTGACTGGCTCTCTGTGAGGGGATTGAACTCGTGGAGGAGCCACGATTGTAGAGACCTGAACTTCAGCTTGGCGTGGGGAATCACCACCGTGGTTGAAGCCATGAGGCCTAGTAGTCTTTGAGTCTTCTTGGCTCTGATGAAGGTCTTGCACCTGAAGTCGTTCACTACTGTTGCAATGTCCAGCAAGCGTTTTTGAGGGGCGAAAACCCTGGTTGCTAGCGAGTCTAGTACCGCTCCAATGTACTCTACTCGCTGTGAGGGATCCAACTTTGACTTGGTAAAGTTGATCCTGAGGCCAAGACTCTCCATGAGGTGGACTGTGAACTCCGTGTCCCGAATGGCAGACGAGCTGGTGGGAGAGACAATCAACCAGTCGTCGATGTACGGGAAGACCCTGATCCCCTTCTGACGGAGGAAGGCAGCTACCGGAGCCATGCACTTGGTGAATACCCTCAGCGCTGTGGCCAGACCGAACAGTAGGCAACGGTACTGGTACACTGAATCCCCTGTCCTGAAACGGAGGAAACGTCTGTGCTCCTCGAAGATGCTGATGTGAAAATAAGCGTGCTTGAGGTCTATCACTGTAAACCAGTCCCCTTTGTTGATGAGATGAAGGATGGTCTGGAGGGTCACCATACGGAACTTCCTGGTGTGGATGCATTTGTTGAGGCGGCGCAGGTCCAAAATTGGGCGGAGGCCTCCGTCTTTCTTCAGGACCACGAAGTACCTCGAGTAGAAACCGTTGTCCCAATCAGTTGATGGTACCAGCTCGATGGTTCCCTTGGAGAGAAGGGTTGGAATTTCTTCAACTAACTGGGGGGACGAGGTGGTAAAATGGTATTTTCCTACCAGAGGCATCTGGTCGAACTCGATGGCGTAACCAGCGGACAAGATCTGCAAGACCCACCGGACGTTCGTTACACCGGACCATACCTGCATGAAGTTCTGGAGGGGGAGGTACGGGAGATGGAGTGAAAGAGTCTTGGCCTGGGAGACTTCAAACCCGGGACTTGGATTTGGGGTCCGTATGCTTACCCTGACCATAGCGTTGTTTGTGTTGCCGTCGCTGCCTGTAGAAAGTGGTCTTTGGCTGATCAGTAGATCCACCCTGCTGCTGAGGATTCCCCCAATACCATTGTGTAAAGGGTTGGAACCTCGGTTTCGCCGGCTGGGACGGCGTGGTCAGTCCTAGAAATTTTGCCATAGAGTTAGTTTGTCTTAACTCATTAAGTACTTTATCAGTGTTCTGACCAAATAGGCCCTGACCATCGAAGGGGAACTCCTCGATGAGTTTCTTCGTGGAATCATCGAGGGAGGTCCCCCTGAGCCAGGCATGGCGACGTAGCAGGATGGCTGAAGACATATCTTTCGCAGCATAATCATTTATATGTCTTGCAGTCCTCATTTGCTGTTCCGCCAGAAAGTCTCCTTCCTCGGCCAGTGAGTCGAGTTCCTTCTGGAGGTCGGAAGGCAGTCATGCAGCAAGGGTCTTAGCACGTTCCCAGAGATGGGACTGAGACCCCCCCATGGCAGCGGAGTAGTTGGCAGCTCTGAGGAAGAGAGAACCGGTGGCGTAGAATTTGCGACCCACCGCGTCCAACTTCTTCCCCTCCGGAGTCGAAGGTACCGGAAACCCACTGACGGCAGTCTTATGTTGGAAAGCCTTCACAACTAAGGAGTTCAGCAGTGGGTGTGCCTGTACAAACTCAACGTCTTCGTCCAAGACTCTGTACATTCCATTGAGTCTGGACGAGACGGAGTGGGATGATACCGACTTTTTCCATGTTGTCTTCACTGACATCAACATGGAGGGAAGCGTGGTGATGTGGACCGGATGAATTGCTTTCTTGTCTAATTTAGCAGTCATCTGGTCCTCACCTTCCAGAGGTGGTTGGTCCACTTTCAGGTTCAGAGAGGTGCCCAAACGGGTCAGCATCGCTGTGAGGGACCTCTGATCCTCACCACGTGGTGGGCCTACTGCCCCGATAGCCTGCTCTGGCGTTTTATCGGCGTCGACGTCTCCCTCCTCCTCCTCCGAAGACGTGCTGGAATCATTGGAGGATGAGGGAGGGACTCTCGAAGCCACGTCGGGGCTGCGCCAGTACGGCCTGGGCGGATCGACGGGCTGAGCGCTCACCGCATCGACGCCAGGGCCACACCAAGACGACGCGGGTGGACCAGCGGAGCTTACGCTAGACCCTCGAGAGGGCGGCGGAGCAACAGCAGGGCCAGAATCTCTGGGGCTTGCGGTGGTCGGTCCCAGAGCTGCAGAGGCCGCAGGAATGGTGGCCTTAAACTGTTGGGCGAACGACTTCGCCATAGCCTCGAACATCCCCTTGAAAAGGTCCATCTGGGCTGCGTCTACCACCGGCAGTTGGGGCAAAACGGTGGGAGGCGAAATGGTGGACGGTATGATCGGGGACGAAATGGTGGCCGGAACGGAGATCACCGGCTCATTGATGGTTGGTGTTCTAGGCCTGGGAGAAACCGAGACCTGTCTCGTTGGGAGGCGACCCCTGTTGCGAGGCAGAGTAGTGGCCAAATGCAAAGGGTGAGCTGGTGCCCCAGCCCTGCGTCCTTTATTTAGCGAGTCCAATGAAGATCGGCCACCTCATGCAGACGATCCCGGCGAAGGGCATCTCGTGGTTGAGAAAGGAGAAGGCCCTGGAGAGACCGGAGGGTGAGGCGTAGGTGGAAGAGAGTGGCGCTCCTCCACTCTATGGTTTTTTCTTTTCTCCGTTCTTGTCCTTCTTCTTTTGGATGAGAGCAGAAGAAGAAATCGGCGGAGGGGCCCCTGAAGGCAGTGGGGCACCCGAAGATGTAGAAGGAGCCGCGGTGGGAGCCAGGGCGAGCTCCATCAAATGTGCTTTCAACCGGTTACTCCGGTTTTGAACTGCCAACCTCATGAAGCTTTTGCAATACATGCAGGATTGGCTCTGGTGCGATTCTCCTAGGCAGAAGAGGCACTGGCTATGCCCGTCTGAAGCTGGAAATTTCTTCAAGCAACTGGGAAGTAGAAGGAACGGCGAACGTTCTAGAAGGCTGATACCCCGAAGGGCCGGCCAGCCGCCACCCCCTTGAGGGGGGAAACGGTGACCCGAGCGAAAGTGGTAACTGAGTCCGCAATAAAGTAGAAACAGCACCGGGGTGGCAATCCTGCCCGGAGGACAAGATTGCTGGCAAAAATTGTTAGATATACGATGTCTTTTCCTTGGAATAGACGCAAAAATTGAGCGAGCTCTCAACAATCGTCCTGCTGCTGAGGCGGAAAGAAGAGAACTGAGGTAAAATGGCGGATTGGCGCCTGAGGGTGGGCGGTGCGGTGGGCGGTCTTACCGCCAAAACTTTTAACCAATGAGCTTTAGAGCCTCCGATCTACGTTCTGCGCAGGCACATAACCCAATAGTGGGGATTCACAAACTATACAAAGGAGAACCATCTTACTCCCAACAACACAGAAAAAAATAATTTTATGGGGACTCTTATAAAGTAAGGGTTCCTAAACTACAGCCCATGGGCCAAATCCGGCATGAGGAGCCTAATAATCCAGCCCACACCACCCACTCCACTCCCAGAAGCGGAAGTAAAACGCTACCATGCATGCACAAAACACTGCCCATAAATGTACCCACAGCTTTCATAAACGCATTTACGACAGGCACCAGTGAGTTATCACACATTTTTTGTGAGTTTTTGTGCATTTTTGGTGAGTTCTCATGCATTTTCGCACATGAATTTACTGAAAATGCATGAGAACTCACAGAAAATGCGTGTTTTCGCATAAGAACTCACCAAAAATGCATCAGAACTCACTGAAACTGTGCATTTCTGGGTGGTGGCAACAAGGGTGTCAGAAACACATGACTGGCCCACGCACTCATCTGAGAGGGAGTGATCTGGCCTGTGCCCAGAAAAGGTTGAGAAAGCCTGTTCTAGAGGGTCAAAACAAGAAATTGGACTTCTACATTGAATGCTTTCGCCACCATGCCCAAGCAGAGATCATCAGCCAGGGACATAATTGGACACACAATTAAATTACAATGCATGCTAAAAAAAAGTGGACAGAACAAATAAAAGCAGACATAAAACAAGGATAAAGATCAATATCCACGGGAAAAGAACCAAGTTAATATGTATTCATGTAAGCTGAATTTATTTTATATACAAATCAAGGTGTTAACTACCCAGAGAAAACATATTCAGTATGATACAGTACTATAGTTCACAGCCCATAGATTATCATCATCACTATCTAAATTAAATTTGTTGTAAATTTATGCTTTTTGCAGAAAAACATCATATTAATAGTCCAAAGAAATGACAATACCAGTTGCATGTACAGTATAAATGTTTAACCAGCGTATCCTTTACGATTCAAAATGTTTAGGTTTCATCTTTGAAAATGTGAATTGCAGCATTGTTTAAACCTGAAAAAGTCAATTACTGGAAAATCCACTGAAAGCACAACGTAATTTCAAGTGCTATTTTTAAACATCACTTGCAAATCAGTGTTTTAGATTAGCTGTCTTCAATCTGAAGCCATATTTTCACTGAAAACTAGGAAGTCATGCGCTGTGGATTCCTCCTGCTATTTCATAATATAGTCCCATGATGGCGAACCTTGGCACTCCAGATGTTCTTGGACTTCAATTCCCAGAAGCCCCAGTGAATCCACATGAATGGGTTTACTGCGATTCATCTGGCCCACACCGCCCTCATTGCTCCTGGAAGCAGAAGTAAAATGCGCCTACATTTTATATAGTTCAACTAATTTATGCTGGGAGATTATTCTAAAAATTTAAGGGCCAATATCCCATTGCTAGTCCCTGAAACAATAGGTTAACATAGATGATGTACATCCAGAAGCTGATTCAGTAGTTAGGAGAAGCAGTAGAATAGGCCAGATGGTCTCATGAAACTGTTTCAGTCATTCAGGAAGTAAAGTGGTGTAGTTTTGTTAAAATTGCTTGGAAAAGAAGAAAAGGAAAAATTTCAACCCTTTGAAACAAACAGAGAGATACATTCCTGATGATAAGAATGCTCCAGCCTGTTGGCTCATCCCCAGTTAGTACTTAGTTAATATCCCTCCCTTTGTATTGTTGTATCCCCCTTTCCCTTTTATTTCTTTTTATTCTTTTAACTGGGGTGGGGGTAATAGGGAGGGGATGTGAATGGGCGATTTGGGATTTTAAATTATTATTTTTTACATTTTTAACTGTTGTACGCCGCCCTGAGTCGGGTTCTCCTGATTGGGCGGCATATAAATTTAAAAATTAAATTAAATTAAAATCGCAGTAAACCCATTTGTGTGGATTTACGGGGGCTTCTGGGAATTGAAGTCCAAGAACATCTGGAGTGCCAAGGTTCGCCATCATGGATATAGTCACACAACAAATATAAGATAGTGGTTCTCTTTTGTAAGGATCCTAAAGTTTTCTAATCCAAAATTCATGAAATTTTAAGATACATATGTTTGTTGTTAATGAAACAATGTGTACAGTGACAGGATACCTCAAACCTATATCAGTTGAGAAAATATATCCCCCTGTTGGTATCGTTCCACCTCAAATAAGAACAGAAGTAGCAGCGGACACTGAGAGAACTAAGCAAGAGAATGACCCTCAACTCCACTGACTCAGATCCCAGAAGAGCTTTACAGCAAGAACAAATGTTCTTGAGGGCACACAAGGGCAAAATCAAATTAGAAGATGGAGGAAGGAGCGTCCTTTTTTAAAAAAATAACAACATTAAATATGCCTGAGGAATTTTACGTCTCCTATGTCACTTGGAGGACACTGAATAGGCTGAGGATTGGAATCCCTTAAATGCAAGACCAACATTCTCAAGTTGAGATTGCTGGTAGACAACAACACGCTATGTGAATATGGAGATATACAGAATTCAGCTCATCTATGGGTCTGCTGATTACTACTGGAAACATGTACCGAGGAGGACTTAATTTTGGCCAACGACAAAGCCAAGAAAGTGGATTCATATTGCCAATTTAAAATTTGATCTGAATACAAAAGAAAGAAAACCATTACTCTACCTGGCTCCTATGGGTTACTGCTATTTAATTTGGTTGTGGTTTTGAGGGTGACGCTGATGATTTCATTTAGTTGGCATGTTTGTTCATGAATGACTTGTGTCTGTGTAACCCTCTTCTCCCAAGTGACAGCATGACAGTAGTGAGTGTGTCACATAGCACACCAAACATTGGAAGGCTCTGTTGGCTCTTTGCAACAACAGGAAAGGAGGAGGAGGAAGTGTATGACTACTTGTGGAAGTAGTTAAATGCAATGAACTACATTGGTAAACAGTTTTAAACAGCATAGTAACAGGAAGTCTCTGTTTTCTTTCAGTGTCAGTGCCAGATGGCGTCTCCAGGAGGAGAACCTTTATGAAACAAAGCACTACAGTTAAGAAAGCCATCCCATCACCCCAACTGCTATTGATGATGACAGGAAGATGCACTAGAGCTGTAACCAGTCATTTTGACACTTGGGAAAGCAGTGGAAAATGCACTCCCAAATCAACTTTGTACTTCATGATATGAAAATAATACTAGTCATTCTAGCGCAGAACACCCTGCCAGTATCTCCCATTTTCCAAAGGGTATCACCAGCACTGTGAGACCCACCCACCCCCATATCAAAAGTATGTTTAATATATAGGCTGAAATCCTGTCAGACAATTACACAAAGGTGTAACTTTTAGGGATGAATTGTCACAAGGCAAGAAATCTCTGTAAGCATTAGTTATTGCACACCAAGTCACTTGATTTGGCATGCCCTCCATTGCGTCACTGAGACCTGATACACAACCACCTTGCCTCCTGCCACTACCACAATTCCACTGGCCGCATCTACCAACCATGATTTCCTTTAGCAACAGATCAGGCCTTTGGGTAGGGAAGGCTCTAGCTATGGCCCTGAGAAGCACTCCCAACTTCTTCATTTTTACATTCTATTCAAAACAAGCCAAGTGGTGTTTTTCTATGATTGCTAAGTGAAAGGCAAGGAAGAAAGAGAAAACATACTTTGCAGGCGCACCCCCCAAGAAAGACTCAGACACCAGTATATGGATAAAGGCATCGGGCCACTTTTATTGAATAATGCCCTAGTCCGAATTATAACTTTCAATTGGTGTAATCATCCAATTGTAATTCTTTAAGGCAAGCAGGCCGCAGTAACACTGGTAAGGTACCTCCCAAAATGCCAATGGCAATTGGCTACATGTAACTATTTGTATCAATTTGTTTGTTGACACAGGGTCTGTAGGAATAAAAGAGAAAAATACTTAACTGGTACTCATACGTGAATACAATGCAAAACACATGGACCCCCATCTTCCCATCCGGCGTATATCCGCCTCAGAGTACCCAAACGCAGCCGCAGTTGACGCAGCGCCTATCCTAAATGAATGGGTGCTGTAACGAGCCCCGGGGAGGCCAACACTGGTTAGTGCCATACCGGTCACCTTCCAAAACTGGAATTTAGTCAGGGGAGACCCATCCTGGTGGCAGAAAAACGGGCCAGGGTGCGTACCACGCACTGCCAAAAACTCATGTAGGGCACCGACCGGACAGATGTCTTCAATGGAACATTGTAGCAGTCTAACTCCACTGCCTATGGCATGCTGATCAACCTTTGAGGACCGTATCCTCAACTGAGCCCACTCATTTGTAACATAGACATCGTCGAGTTCCAGTGCCCTACGAGTCGCATCCGCCTTACACAATGGTACCAACTCACTGATGCGGAGCGCTCCAAAGAAGGCCACCGTAGTGGCTGCGTGAAAAAGAGCCACCTCATACCTATCATAACATAAGTTATGCCAGCCTCGTGCAAGGTGGGTCAGAACCTCTGGTGAAATCGGGTGACGAGTGTCCGGGCGGCGGCCACGTTCCCGTGTCCACCCCTCCAAAACATGACGTATGCGGAAGTCATTCCCGCAGTCAGTAAAGCCCCTCACTTTGGCCATAAGTGCCAGTGCAGAAAGCCTGGAGGCTATAGTACGGGGAGCCAGACCCTGACTGTGAAGATAGACCATGAATTGTAAAACCTGATCCACTGGTATTGGCCATGCTTCAGGCAACTGTAGTTGCTCGCAAAAAGTCCTAAATTGTATGAAAGCATGTTGATACGCCTTACGCGTGCCTTACGCATCCCACCTCATTTCAGGATGTAGGGCCCCCCTCATTCTAAATTCCTCATCGTAAGCCAACCACGATGGGCCAGGGAAATCAACCATCGCCCTGTAAATATTGTCAAGGTATTGAACCATCGGAATGGCCAGATCAGGCCGTGCCCTGAAGTATACCGCCATATATATGAGGTATGCCGGCAGCCAGTTGGCCCATGTGCACGTAACTGTGGCCCACCAGCCATACTGCCATCGGTGTGCAGGGACACACAGGGTCTGTAGGAAATAAAAGAGAAAAATACTTAACTGGTACTCATACGTGAAGGGGGCGTACATACAATGCAAAACACATGGACCCCCATCTTCCCATCCGGCGTATATCCGCCTCAGAGTACCCAAACGCAGCCGCAGTTGACACAGCGCCTATCCTATAGAGGGGTGGCCATGCCCCCTAACTCACCCGGATGTTCTGAGTCCGGGTGGGGGCCCCCCCCGCAAAGAGCGCGGTGGCCATTTTGGCACCGCGCTTTCATTCATATTGTTGTGCAGTCGCACAGTTGAGTTTGACCCTTTGTGACTCTATGGACCACCGCATGCCAGGCTCCTCTGTCATCTGTTATCCTCTGCAGCCCACCCAGATCTACGCCCACCGTATCAAAGATGCCATCAATATTTCATATTGGCTTATGTTAAACTGGTCTGTATAGTTGAGCCTGTTGATTATGTACTTCATGACAGGGGAAAGGAGAAAATTTAGGGCAAGCAACAGTGTGATCGGAATTGCTACTAAAAAAGTAGAAAAACAGAAAGACATAGGATGATGTTGAGCCTTAAGAAAGTTAAATCCTACAAATACCCAAATAAATTTCTGGTGAAGGCACCAGAAATATAAACATCAGCCCTGCAGTAATGCATGATGAAAAAATCATTAAGCAGTTAACACAGTCTTGGGGTACCTGAAAGAAAAATCTTTTCTGGTGTGAGATGTCATAGGTCCATGATGGCGAACCTTGGCACTCCAGATGTTCTTGGACTTTAATTCCCAGAAGCCCAAGCCCCCATGAATCCACACGAATGGGTTTACTGTGACTCATCCAGCCCACGCCGCCCTCGTTGCTTTGATCACCATGGATGTAATGGCGCTTTACACAAATGTACTGTTGGATGAGGTTGTTTCACAACTTTTAGATACACGACAACAGACCATTCCTTCAAATCACTTTATTTTAGATTTACTTGACATAGTTCTAGAAAAAAATTATTTTAGGTTTTTGGACACTTTCTACTTACAGGTTAAGGGAGTCGCTATGGGTTCGAATTTAGCACCCAGTTTAGCAAATATTTATATGATTTACTTTGAAAAGAACACGGTGTTGGATCAATTGGTTAATCCTTATTTTCACAATATTTTGCTATACAGAACATTTATTGATGACCTTTTTTTCATCATGAAAGATCACAGAAGTATCAATGAATTTATTACATGGATGAATTCCACCAATCCCCATTTAAACTTTACTAGCAATGTAAATTGTCAGGTTGTTCCTTTTCTAGACTTATTGGTTAATGTTTCCCCTTCGAACAGATTACAGGTCAAGTTGTACCGCAAACTTACAGACAGGAACAAATACTTATGGTACGATTTGTTTCACCACCACCGCTGACTTAAAGACAATATCCCTTATAGCTTTATGGCTCAAGCGAGGAGGAATTCAACTAAAGATGAGGACTTTGAAGTAACATCAGATGCCATTAAAGACATGTGGAAGAGTAGGGGTTAACCTTCTCAAATTATTCACAAGTCTCAGGTTAAAGTAGCAAACATCCCTAGACAAAAATTTCTCAAACGAAGAGAACATGTACCTCAATCTAGATTGACATGGTCCATAGAGTTTTTCCTGTTGGCCAACCAAATAAGAAAAATGATAAATAAACATTAGCATATCGTACAAGGTATCCCAGGGTGCCAACAAAAGCCATGCATAGGGTTCGTAAGACATCATCCTTGTGCAACTTTCTTACCCACTCAGATTGCCAAATTGCCTTACTAAACCAGTGTCAGATGTATCGAGACCCAAAGGCCATTTTAAATGCCATAATTGTTCTAACTGCAAATACATCTGGGAGACTAAAACCATTGATTTCCCAGATGTAAGTTTTAAGCTTGTCTTAAAAGATTTCACTAACGGTGATTCAAAAAATACAATGTACCTTCTACAATGCCCTTGTGGACTCAGATACATAGGAAAATCCACTCGTCCGCTTAAAGTGCACATAAGAGAACATAAGACTCGAATTAAAAATCAGGTTGAGTCAGCTCCCTTAGTAAATCATTATCGAGAAAAGGGCCATTCTGAAGATCATTTTGTCAGTCATTGAGACAGTTTGTTCAAAACCATTTGAAAGGGTGCATCTAGATAAGGTGTTACTACGTAGAGAGACATTCTATATATTCAGAATGAAGACCTATTCCCCTTTTGGTTTAAACAATGAACTGGATTTAATGTGTTACCTTTAATATGGTTACCAAGACTGTAGTGGCACTCTTCAGGTAATATTGTTCACCTGAGAGAACTCTATTTAAGAGCTTCAGCACTGTAGGAACCAACATTCTTCAGGCCAAAACGAGTAAAGTAAGTGAGGCTATGAACGCGGCTAAATTGAAAAATAATCAGGTATTGTCATTCCTTGTTAATATGCAACTCTCTTAAGTAAATTGGTGAGATAATGTCAATAAGTTTCATGTGAATAATAATATAATGTTAGTTTTTTTATGTATTCTTATCATTACAGTATATAAGAAATAAATAATTTCTGAAGAAGATATATGTTCGAAAAAGTACTTAATCCAGAAGACTTTCAAAGATTCATTTATTTACATGGTTGAAACAATCTTTAAGTTCATTTTTTGAAAATTTGGAATTAAATATTTACGTTGCATGGACTCAGTCACGCCTCGAACGGTTTTTGTTGCTTTCTTGGATATACACCGTTTATTTATTTATAGTTTGGCCAGATATTATATTTTAGTACAATACCAAGCACACCTGATGGCACAATATTTTTCTTAGCTATGGCAGTCCCATGGGGTATTTAATCAACCCAACAACTTAACTGGAATGTGCTTGCTACTGTTACACTGAATGTGTATGTACTAGAACTACTACAGATCTACCTTCTCTAGAACTGTACATGTTTAGAAGTTAAATGTCAGCAAAAGTGCTATGGCTCTTTCTGATTGATTTGTTTCTAATCTTTCAAACACCTAGCTGCATCCCAACCAATTCTGCAAAGCTGCTGTATGTCTCTCTTAGAATCATATCCCTCCTCACCCCAGATGATTTCAGGGCCTATACAGAACTGGTAGCCAAAATGGCAAAGTCTCTCGATCTGGAGGCAAAGAGAAAGGATCCCAAACAAGTGGATATGGTATTTGACCCTATATCCAAGAATAAACCACACCCAATCCAGCTTGGCATAGTGCCTTCTATACTGGAGCGGGTAAAGGAGAATTGGGTTAAACCTTCCTCCACATTTCCCATTTCCAAACGCATTGACAACATGTATAAGGTGCTAGATGATGATTTCTTTCTAAACACCCTCAGCCTAACTCTGTGATGGTGGAAACCGCTCAACCTAGCTTCAGGCGACGACCCTCCTCCACTCCTGCTGATAGGGATGAGAGGAAGATGGATACAGCAGCCAGACGGGTCTACTCGACGTCGACCTTGGGAATCAGGGCTGACAATTACCATGCTGTTATGGGGGCATATCAACAAATTCTATGAAAAAAAATTACTCCCATTGTAGACGTCCTTCCTGAGGAATGAAGGGAGGCCTTGGCATTGGTTCAAGAAGAGGCCCTTAGGTTGGCCGCCCAACAATCTATGTCATCACGCCACGTTTCTGACTGTTTTGCACGTGCGCTCACTACCGCAATATCCCTACGACGTTATGCATGGCTAAAGTCCACTGACTTTCCAGATGAGGCGAAAGTCAAAATAGAAGACATGGACTTTGATGGTGAAGGGCTTTTTCACCAAAAGACTGATGATATTCTAGATGAGTACCAGAAGAAAAAATCTTCAGCCACACGGATGAAGTTATCCAATCAACGCCAACGCACATTCCGCCCTAACTGGAGGCCTCGTTTTTACCCTCCACAGCGTTATTATAGACCTCAGCAAAACACCTATCAAGGTGCAACTCATCTCCCTCCTCCACCTCTCTTCTCGCAACAGAACCAGAGATCCAGACCCAGGACATCCTTCAAATATAACCCCCCAAAACCCAAACAGCGGTTTTGACTCCCATCCTTCAGGATCCATCACTTCAACCTCAATCACGCCTCTCTCCCCCTTCTTCAAAAATTGGCAAAGCATCACCACAGAACGGTGGGTCTTATCCATCATCAAAATTGGTTACGCACTCGAATTCACCACACAACCTCACTTTGGGAGACCAAGATTCACCCTACCCTCTCCTGTTCTGGCAGAAGAAATTCTGACCCTCTACAAAAAGGGAGCCATTCGCTTGGTCTCTCCATCCACAATCCACACAGGGTTTTATTCAAAATATTTCGCAGTTTCCAAGAAGGATGGAGATCTTCACCCGATTTTAGATCTCTGAGACCTCAATCAGTACATACAAGTCAGAAAGTTCAAAATGGTCACCCTTCAAAATATTTTACATTTACTTTACAAAGGTTGTTGGTTCACGTCCAAAGGTCTCACCGATGCCTACTTTCACATTGCAATCCGGGAGGATCATCGAAAATACCTCCGCTTTTCTCTGGGCCCATACCTCTTTGAGTACAACCTCCTACCATTCGGCCTATGCGCTGCACCTCGAGTATTCACAAAATGCATTGCCCCGGTAGCCGCATTCCTCAGAACAAAGGGTGTCACCATGTTCCCGTATTTAGACGATTGGCTCCTGGTCTCCAGATCACAACATCAGGCTTTGCTGGATATCACCTTCGTTCTTTCCATTTTAAAGGGTCTCGGTCTACGCGTCAACATAAAAAAATCACATCTCAGCCCCACTCAAGACATCGAGTTCATCGGTTCATGCTTGAACTCCATCGCAGTCGCAGCCTTTCTTCCACAGAGAAGAATTCAGACTATTATACAAACAACCAGATCCATCATCGCTGCCAGACAGGTCTCAGCGAGAGCAGTGTTCCGGTTGCTCGGCCACATGGCCTCCACGACCGCAATCATCCAACTCTCACGTCTACGCATGAGACCCCTACAAATCTGGTTTCTTCACAGCTTCAACCACCAAACAGACTCCATGTCAATGCCCTTATACATTCCAAAACAGATGCGTTTACAACTGAGATGGTGGACTCACCCACAGAACCTGACCACAGGCAGATACTTTGTGCCACTGACTCCGACCATCCAAGTAACCACAGATGCCAGCACCTCTGGATGGGGTGCACACTGCCAGGGACTTCAAATCAATGGCCACTGGTCAATTCAGGAGCGTCGACTGCACATCAACAATCTAGAGCTCCTTGCAATTTGGAAAGCATTGAAAGCATTCGAACCAGTCATAACCAACCAAATTGTCCAAATTCTCACAGACAACACAACTGCAATGTTTTACATAAACAAACAGGGAGGAACTCACTCAATACCTCTCCTCCACATGACCATAGCATTCTGGGATTGGTGTGTTCAACGCAATGTACTCCCCAAAGCGGTACATCTGGCTGGGGTCAACAATGCGAAAGCAGACCACCTGAGCAGGTCGTCGACCCAACTACACGAATGGGAACTCAACCCCACCGTCTATCTTTCTCTGACACAGTGCTGGGGCCAACCATCACTGGACCTCTTTGCAACGCATCTCAACAAGAAATGCGCCCGTTATTGCTCTAGGACCGGAATCGGGCCAGGATCACTCAGAGATGCCTTCATGATGGACTGGACTCGGGAGTTTCTCTACATGTTCCCTCTGTTTCCACTTCTGTATCATGTTGTGTCTCTCCTGCAACATCGCCACACACATGCCATTCTAATAACTCCATGGTGGCCGAGACAAGCCTGGCTCATGTCCCTCATGAACATTTCCGCTCAGTATCACCTTCTTCCTCTGCAACCAGACTTCATCTCGAGGAACCATGCTCAAGTTCTCCATCTGGAGGTCCGCACACTCAAACTGACTGCGTGGTTGATTCTCTCACACTAAAGAGAGTGCTTCTGGCGTCAAGGAAACCTTCGACTATTGCTAGCTATAACAACAAGTGGAGAAAATTCATCTCCTTCACTGCTGACGCAAAACTCCCATCCACACCAACAACCTTGCCCACTGTGTTGAAGTTTTTGTTGCACTTAAAGCAATCTGGCCTTTCAATCTCCTCCCTTAAAGTCTATTTGGCTGCAATTGTGGCTCATCAGCCCATTGACTCTGAAGCTAGACACATTTTTCGGAATGACACCTTAAAATCTTTTCTGAAGGGCCTCTCAAATCTGTACCCGGACAGAGTCACCCCAGTATCTCAGTGGTCACTCCCTCTGGTACTACAAAAACTGACAGAAGGGCCGTTTGAGCCACTCGCTTCAGCGCCTCTGCACCTTCTCTCTTATAAGACAGCATTTCTTCTTGCTATTACATCTGCTCGCAGGGTAGGTGAGTTGGTGGCCCTCCGTTCTGACCCATCTTATACCCTATTCTACCCTGAAAAGGTAACTCTACATACTGATGTCTCTTTCCTTCCTAAGGTTGTCTCTCCTTTCCACATGAATCAACCTATTATTCTTCCCACCTTTTCCCCTAACCCTTCCACGGCTGTTGAAAGAACAATGCACACCCTGGATGTGTGTAGGACCCTAGCTTTCTACATTGACAGGACTAGGGAGTTCAGACTTACTCAGAGACTTTTTGTTGCCCACGCAGGCCCTAGGAAGGGCAAGGCGTTATCCTCCCAATGTCTCTCTCACTGGATAGTGGAGACAATTGCCCTAGTGTACCGGCTTGCATGGAAGCCTGTTCCAGAACACCTGCGGGCACACTCCACCAGGGCTTCTTTGACCTCCACTGCCTTTGCAGGTAGAGTATCTTTACCATTGATTTGTCAAGCTGCAACTTGGAAGCAGCCCACAACCTTCATCAGACACTACCGGATTGATGTCCGTCAAAAGCAGGAGGCACAGTTTGGGAGACTTATTCTCTCAGCAGTTCTCCAGTGACACCCCTCCAGCCGGGTAAGTCAGCTTTTCAATCACCCATTTGTGTGGCTTCACAGGGGACCATGAAGAAGAAGAGCAGGTTGCTTACCTGTAATTGTTGTTCTTCGAGTGGTCACCTGTGAAGCCACACGTTTCCCATGCATCCTCCCCTCTGGTGTCACTGTCGCAATTTTAACATTCCTACACCTTGGAACTGGGGAAGGTTGGGGGTGGGACCGCTGGTGGGGAGTTGCGGAGGTGGAGTCTTTGACTCTGAAAGAGCTCTGGAAGATTCCGATGCTACTGCGCATGCGCGGGTAAAACCCATTTATGTGGCTTCACAGGTGACCACTTGAAGAACAACAATTACAGGTAAGCAACCTGCTCTTATTACAGGAAAAAAATTCTTCTTCGGTTGGTACTGTAGACAATGAGCTAATTGTCTGAAAATCTACCTAAGCATATTCCCAAGAGACTTCAAAAGGCAAGAGGTATAATAAGATTTGCAGTAAGTGTACATGTCATGTGATAGTCTTGTATTCCAGTTCTATCTGCTTCCAAGAATCTAATTTGCCACTTACACTGGAGAAGCATAAGAGGAATGAAGTCATTACATTTCAGTATGTTTCTACTAACGTAAACAGTTTCTACTAACAAACTAAAGAACTAGTATAATGTTTGTTGATGCATGTCATTACCCCCTTATTTTCTTCTTGATGGGAATTATTACTTACAGTGCTACAATGATAAAGAACTATTTAAAAGGGAGAAATTTAGCATTTTACACCGAAGAATACATAATTCTTATCTATTCAAAATGCTATTCTCAGACATGTTTTAAGGAAATGTTTCTGAGATTTTGGGGTGCAAAGAATACAAGCTATTGCACAATATTATCTCCCCATTATGTAAATTTTATTTCTAGATGTACCATAGAGAAACCATGATTTAGAGTTGCTTGTTGTTATTAACCATGAGCTCAAGCACAAATGTCCATAAGTGCCTTCTTGTGCCCATGAGACAGCAACTTCTGCAAGAGTGTAACAGCCCTTATTGTGGCACTTCAGTGGTTTGTGAATCCAGAAATATAGCACACTGCAACATGGCCCTGCTTTAAATTGGGATTTTAAATCATGCTGCGTTAACTACAAACAAGCACAATTCAAGCAGAAAACTGAATCATGATTCAGTTTAAAAATAGCAGCAGCAACCAGTAACATGAACCTTGTTTTGCGTTAGTTTGAACCCAACTCATATTTGTGGAATTTCTTCACAAATAAGCCCACCAAAGCATATATTTATTCATATGTGAACTTTGATTTTCGGACAAGCATTTGGAAAGTATCACTGCTTCTGTGTTTGCTTTGCTATTGGTGAAAATACATTCTTCTTATGTATTTTAAGTGGTTTATTTTCATTGTGAATCATCTTGTGGTTCAATTCAGATGAAAACAGAAGAGCCACTGGGAAAATATGTTAAACTATCTATACCTATAAGAAGGGGGTTGTGTGGTACGTGTCCGGCATATGTGGCCACACCCGGTGCTCCGGTTGACCCTAGCCTGACAGGGAAAGCAAACACCTTCCCCGCCAGGCGAGGGCACGATCCGGCGCTCCAGTCGACCCTAGACTGATGGGGAAAGCAAACACCTTCCCCACCAGGCGAGGGCACGATCCGGCGCTCTGGTCGACCCTTGCATGACGGGGAAAGCACACATCTTCCCCGCCAGGCAACGGCCAAAGACAGCGCCCTGTTCGGGCCTTGCCTGACAGAGGAAGGGAGCCCCCTTCCCCTCCAGGTGAGGGCCGTACACGTGTGTGTGTGCGTGTGTCTGTGTATTGTGTGTGTGTGTATATATATATATATATTTATTGTGTGTGTGGTTGTGTTGTGTGTGTATGTACCCCCCCCCAAACCATCCCAACCACCAACACACACAAAAAAACCTGCCCGGCAGTGCCGGGCAAAAAATGCTAATCTTAACCTATAAAATTGAGGGTTAACTGTTGGAACTTTGCATAGGCTCCTTAGCCAGGCCCTACTAGCCGGCACTCACCATTCGTGCACACGCCCGAACTGGGTACGCAGGTAAATGCAAGATTGAGAAATGCGCCAGTGGGGCAAGAGCCCCACAAACGCGAAAAAGGGAAACAACTTCATTTCCCAACGTTCTTTGCGCCGCGCCACACCACAGCCAATCAGGCTGAGAGGCGCGACCACAAAGAACATTGAGAAATGCGCCGCGGCCAATCAAAATCGAGCCACAGGAAAAAACCCACCACAACCACAAATCACAAACCCATAACTACAATCCCCAGAGTCCTGCGCGACATGAGCACGCAGAACGTTGAGGAAGCCGGCAGCCGAAAAATTTAAAAAAACAACTCACCACCTCACAGCCACGCAAACACCAACCGCCCTTCTTTCCCTCACCAACTGTGCCTGAAGGTCCCGACTGGAGTTTCCCCTTTAATATCAGTAGGTGGGGGGTTGCAATCCCCCTCTCCACTGGCTCCCCTAGGGTTGGGAGGTTTGTGGGGACAAAAGGGATATGTCCCCCCCAACCCTCCTGGACCCAGGAGACCAAGGAGAGTGGATCTATTCCCCCCCCAAAACCCCTCCATCTTTAAAGAGAAGAAACCAAGCGGTTTCTTCTCTTTAAAAACGGAGTTATTTTAAGGAGGGGGGGAATTGATCCACTCTCCCTGGTCTCCTGGGTCCAGAAGGGTTGAGGGGGACATACCCCTTTTGTCCCCCCCAACCCTCATGGACCTACGGGAACCGAGAGAGGAGATCGATTCCAACCCAACACCCTGATATTAAAAGGGAAAATCCGATTGGAGTTTCCCCTTTAATATCAGTAAGTGGCGGGTGCCCATCCCCCTCTCCGCTGGCTCACCTGGGGTTGGGAGGTTTCTGGGGACAAAAGGGATCTGACCCCCCATCCCTTCTAGACCCAGGAGACCAGGGAGAGTGGATCGATTTTCCCCCCTCCTAAAAAAAAATATCCATCTTTAAAAAGAAACCAAGCGGTTTCTTCTCTTTAAAAACTGGGGTTTTTTTATTTGGAGGGGGTGGAATCGATCCCCTCTCCCTGGTCTCCTGGGTCCAGAAGGGTTGGGGGGACATACCCCTTTTGTCCCCCCAAACCTCCCAACCCCAGGGGAGCCAGCGGAGAGGGGGGTCGCAACCCCCCACCCACTGATATTAAAGGGGAAACCCCGATCTACTTTCATGACTCCACACAATCAAAGCACCATAACACAATAAAGCCCCCCTCCCCACCACCTAGCCCACCCTTCCTAACCCCCACCGACCATGCCCCCCTCCCCACCACCTAGCCCCAAACAAAAGACCACAAGAGTAAAAATAAATCAAAAACATAACACAAATTCACAATTTTACACAAAAGGTCACACCAATAAAAACAAGTCAAAAAATAACACTAAAATACACTTTAACACAAATCACAAACATATGTCAATAAAATACAATAGAAACTTTTTAAAATCCTGTGCTGAGTTTTAACTCAAATTAAAACCCAAAACATCTAAACACATTTTAAAAACATGGAATGTAAAAAACATTTACTTTTACATTATTAAAATTATTATCTATGGTACAACTAATTAAAAAAATTCAAAAAACTAAAACATTATTCGCTTACATAAAACAATTTGAAAAAATTATATCATACTTTGTTCTTTTATTAATCCTCAAAAAAAACCAAAAAAGCAGATCACAGTTAATAACAGCCAAGCCAAAATTTTTTTACATAAATAAACATTTTAAAAATTAAAATTACAGACTAAGCAATTTTTAAAAAACATTAACACAATTTAACCTTCCAACACAATTTAAAACAGCCCGACAATGCTGGGCAACCTCTGCTAGTCCATGATATTAACAAGATCACACTTTGTTTAAACAGAAAATAACTCCACTTTCATAGTCTCTTCACCCTGTCACATCCCTGCCCCCCACATATTTCACTAATATCTTAGCATGCAGATTAGGTAATGGGCATGAGAAATGTCATGAAAATTATGGGAAAGAGTTGACTTACCAGTCTTTTAATGATTCTCAACAAAAGCTTTTGATCTTTCACTTCTGTTTTGAACTGCAATACTTCGGCAAAGCTATCCATACTTTCTGGAGACATACAGTCCATGTTATCTCCCCCATAGAGTTGAACTAATAGTGACAAGCACTGTGATGCCTTCTCATATATTTCTGTATCCTCACTTGGAAGCTAAAAATAAAAATAAGAACATAAGAACATAAGAACAGCCTTGCTGGAACAGGCCACAGCCCATCCAGTCCAGCATTCTGTCTCACACAGTGGCTCACCATTTCCTTCAGGGTATTCCCAAGGAGATGCCTTCACCTGCTTAGGATTCCCTGGAAATGGCATTGAGAGATATCCTGCCTATCTCTCCAACCCGGAGGTTGTCCTTAGGTAGCCATAATTATAGCCATTGATAGCCTTGTCCTCCATGAACTTGTCTAATCCTTTCTTAAAGCTGTCAAGACTGACAGCTGTCACCACTTCTTCTGGCAGGGAGTTCCATAGACCAGTAATCCTCTGGGTGAAAAAGTATTTTCTCTTATTTGTTTGAGAACTAGTACCCAAAAGTTTCATGGAGTGTCCCCTAGTTCTAGTGTTGTGCGATAGGGAAAACAGTTTTTCCTTATCTACTTTGTCCACACCGTGCATGATTTTATAAACTTCAATAGTAAATGAAACTTTTAATGTCAAGAATTCAGCTTCAGGGAGTTTGAGTGTGAGAATATCCACTTTCTAACTAAACAATTATTTCTGCCTACCCATTTGATTCTATGTAAATTTAATTAAGATGGTCAATAAAGAAAGAATATCAGAGAGTAAACAAAACAGAACAGCAAAAAAAAAAGACAAAAATGTTGTGGCACCTTAAAGACTAACACCTGTATTTAAATGTGAGCTTTCATGGACCAAGTATTGTCATTCCTTTCCCTCTCCCTTCCTCTGGCAATTTGACTTTAACTGCTGAAAAAAACTTTGTATTAATATCAAAGTTGGCCGTAATAAAAACAAGGTGGACTTTCCTAGAACACATTATTTGAAAACAGCTCTAAACAGTGGCCATTATAACCTCCATTTTGAAAAAGCAACAAAAAGTTGCCTTTTTACCTCTGTCTAAACCATTGGTTCCCAACGTGGGGCCCACACTCCACAGGGGGATTTCAATTCCCAGAAGCTTAAGTCAGTACATTGGCTGATCAGTGCTTTGGGAAATTGACTTAGGCTTCTGGGGAACTGGAGTCCAAAAACCAAAGGTTGGGAAACACTGCTCTGAACACTTTGCTCAAGTGTACAAACATTTCCTTATCTATATCCAAAAATTTCCCAATGTCTCTTCATTGTTTTCAAACAGGAAGCAACAAAAAGTTGATTTTTTTAAAATGACACAATGTCTACTGTTATTTGTCTTTCTAAGATTCTTGGAGCTGGCTATTCTTGCTCCGCTCCTGAGTGCATGTCTTGATTTCTCTCATTATCACATCTGTGTTTTGAAATTAAAAAACAACACTCACACAAAAATAGTTCTAGAAACATTTATAAAAGTAGCAACTGTAATAGCAATGTCCACAACCATAATAATCATGTTAATCATGAAGATGAAAGATTTACAGTTGTCCATTATTTATGATAACAATAAAACAGTAAGGATCCAAAGTAGACTGAACAGACACTATGCAGTACTTTTGCTGAAACTCAACTGATCTTGTTCTGAACAGTATTGGGATGAAGACAGCCTGGAAAATGTCACCTTGATTCCATGATGGAAAAAAAGATTATAAAGAAGTGTAAACCAATAAAGCAATTGAATTCTTCCCCTTAAATATAGGAAAGTCTCTGATACATTAGCATCCTTTACTGCACTTTGGAGAAAGGAACAGACTATATCACCACCACCACCACCACCACCCATACTTGTCAACCTTCCCGGATTGGCCGGGATTTCACGGTTCTCGGCGCCGATTTGCACCATTTCCCACCCCGCACTGCCGAAACCCTAGAATTTGGCAGCGGGGGAAAGGAGGTACTGCGCAGCCCTTCTGCGCAGGTTGCCTTCTATGCATGCGTAGAAGGGTTTTATGCTTGTGTAGCCCCGTTCTACGCATGCGTAGAAGGGTTTTACGCTTGCGTAGCCCCATTATATGCATGCGTAGAAAGCTACGCCGCTTGCGTAGGAGGCTACGCCACTTGCGTAGGAGGCTATGCCACTTGCGTAGGAGGCTACGCATGTGTAGAAGGTGACCTGCGCAGAACCGTTTGCGCAGGTCCCGTATTTTCCGGAGCCGCAGTTGACAGGTATGCCACCACCACCATCATCATCAGGCATTGGACAGAACCTATAAGCTCACCCCCTGCTTAATTCAGGCATCCAAAAAAAGTACAGTATAACTGACAGATGATTGTCCTATTTTCTTTTGAATACCTCCAGCATTTGATCACTCACCACCTTTCAAAGCAACTGGTTCCATTTTTGTACTGCTCTAACAGACACGTCGTTTTTCCTGACATTCAACCAAAATTTAGCTTCCTGTAACTTGAACCCATTATTACGTTCCTTTACTTTGGGTTGATTAAGAACAGATCCTACCCCTCCTCTCTATGACAGTCTTTCAAGAATTTGAAAAGTGCTATCTCTAGAAGAAATTATACTGTCTTCTTAGTGAGACCACATACCTCCTTTCCCAAGGTAATAAACCAGCATGAGAAAGTGACCTTGTCATTGTGACTGACTCCTAATAACATATGGTACTCCAAATGGACCAAGTATCCTTTTAAATTAGTGTGTGTTTCACTGATGGGAACTAACCTTGATATGGGTAATCTATATGATTTAGCCAATTGTTGATAAATTATCTTTACATCTTAGTTATGCGTGCATGAATAATCCATTGATGCTAGTGTAAGGCACTCAACTATGTTTCTTTGGATCCCTGAAGTCCTGACACTTATAATTATTTTCTGACAGAATCTAGGACAAATAACTTGGAACTGGACTGCACATATGAATTCTTTAATTTCAGCCTGAAGATGGCCCAATTTAAGCCATTAGGTTCAATTGCTGCTTTACATTTACAGTTTCTTGAATGCAATTATTTCTTGATGATGTAAATGATTACTATGATTTTTACAGTAAAACCCCATATTACGCACACTTTGTTTTGTGTAAAAATCGATTTGTGTAATCTTTTTTGTGGCAAACATGTCCCGTTTTAAGCAAATAAATCATTTTACATAACGGGTTTCCCCAGAATTTATTTTTGTCTTGTAAGTCTAAAATGGCACCCCCACCATTTTAGACTTAAAAATTCCACCCTGTGCCACCCACCCCAACCACCAGAAGACGCAAGACATCACTTACTGTGGCAGCAGTGGAGGCAGCAGTGGAGGCAGTAGCAATAATTGCAGCAGTTCTGCCACATTTTCCACAGTCCCCACTGCTTTTACCAGGTGCTTTTACTGCTGCCGCTGTCCCTGCTGCTTTTACCGGGACTGGGAGAATGAGGGGGGTATATCTGTTCAGTTGTGCTCTTCGTCTAAGGTTTCTCTGCGGCACGCTTTAGCTGGGAACATGCATCGGACGAAGACCAGAATGCAGCAGTCTTTGTCCGACGCGAATACCCAGCTAAAGCGCACCACAGAGAAACCTCAGACGAAGAGCACAACCAAGCAGATATGCCCCCTGCACTTTCCCAGTCCCGGTAAAAGCAGCGGGGACAGCAGCAGTGGCGGTTCCCACTCACCCAATGGCCAGACAAACTGCTCAGGAGGAAGCAGCAGCAGCATGGAAAATTTTGGCGATCATGTTGTCATTCACTTTGTACTGATTTTTTCATTGCATCCCTATGGGAATACCACATTTTCCGTAAAAAAACAATATTAAATAAAAAGCTACAGAATTGACTTTTTACATAAAACGGGGTTTTATTGTATTCTTATGAATTAATTATATTTCTGAGTGCATATAAACAATACTGTGACTACCAGCTCTGTGAATAAATCCACATAAAAATAATGTAACAATTTCTGTAAGAATTCAAACTATGTTTTCAAAAGGTAATGTAGAGTGGAGAATCAACAACAGAGTGTAGTAAAAGAAAAACATTACAATTTCAAAATGACCTGTAAACTACAAAAGTACTTCCGAAATGCAAGGAGAAAGATAAGCTTTATAGTGTACATGTATTTTCCTAGTTGAAGGTGAGGCTAAATTAGTATTTGGAAAATTGGTATTCATGTAAGCCCTGCTTACAAATGCCCTATGCACCTGGTATTTCAAAGACACCTTTGAGTCCCTGTCTTACCAGGGTTTACGTTTATAAAGATAAGCATATTCAGCCAAATGTGCTGGCAGAATCCTCGTCAGATCTTTGTGTTCAACACGTGAAGTTCTAACATGCCTCGGATCCGGGGACAGAGCTTATATATTTGCCCCTGAGTTTAGCCTTACACTTTGGCTGGCAAATAACTATACAAGGCACTAGAGATCTAGATCAAACCAGTCCCAAACTAGATGCACTTCTAAACTGAGATAACTTCATAAACAATAAGTTTGTTTAAAGATGTGTGCACACCAGTTTAGAAATGAAATGCAAATGTGAAATAACATGTAGCTTAAGAACAATTCCAGTGGGTATCTCCACCATCAATATAAGGCATCCCATGTTCTCTGTAGCTAGATGACACAAGACTCAGGAAGTATATGTTTTGTTATTTTCAAATTCTTGTATTTTAATATAAATAAGAGCTTGTTGTTCTGGCTCCAGTTGCACAGCATTAATGAATTACAAATCACTACAAGAAATGTGTTTGATCATTAGATCTGAAAAAGCAGTTTTAATACCAGTGGAGTTGCTAATGCATTTAATACCCAGAGGAAAGTCTATTTCAACACACAAATGAGATTTCACACAGAGGACATATGAGAGACAGAAGTTTGTTGCATCAGAAATATGGTAACAAAACACACTGAACTGGGTTGCTAAAAGTTATAAGCAAGATCATGCTGAAAACAGTAGGGAAATGGTAAAGCAAATTGTTATCAGTATTATTAAATCTGTTAACAATTTTAGTTTATCTCACTTATTAGAAAATTTACCAAGTTGGAAAGATCTTTACAACACTGAGTCTTGGCTTTTAAATTTTAATCTTTAAAAACAGTATTAGTAGTTATTATTAGATTTATTAAACTTAGGCTTAATTGTTAGAACGATCAGGAAAGTTTTAATATGCTGTTTGTTCTTAAAGAAGGCTATCCAGACAAAAGTTTGTTTAACTGTCTCTTTGTGTCCTCTGCTTTTGAAGAAAAAGACATAAAGACAAACAAGAAACCAACCTCACCACATACATAAACCAAAGGGGGATAAACTACAGAGAGATGGCTTTGTCTTTCATTTTCCAAAAAGACATGTTTTAAGTCTGATGGCAATTATGGGCCAATGTGTTTAGCCTATGATTATCAAAAGTCTTAGTAACTTGTGAGGAACTGTGAGGGGGGGCAATTCACTGATGGCCACAGTTGCCCTTTCTGACCAACATCTACTAATTTCTAGACCTTTTTACTAATTTCTAGATCTTCCCACAAAACTCTTATCTCACCATATACTCTATCTCTCCTTTCTTCTTCTTCCATATCTGAATCTGAATACCGCCGTGCACCTGGCCCCGGTGGGGGCAGAGAGGCTTTCCCGGCCCCGCCACCGGCCGGCGCCCTGGGCCCCGCCCTCCCCCTCACACTAGGACTTAAAAGGCGAGGGGACGCCAGGTGAAACACCACCGCCGCGCACCTGGCCCCGGCGGGGGCGAAGCAGCTTTCCCGGCCAAGCCACCGGCCAGCGCCCTGGGCCCCGCCCTCCCCCCTCAGGGACTCTGAAGGCACGGGAATTTGTGGGTGGTTTTAGCCGATTTGTATTTATTGCATTTTTGTATTGTCATTGGTGTTATACTATGTACTGTTATGTAATTTTGCATTGCTGTTTTGCTTGTAAAACTGTATTTTGCTTTGTATCAGTGCTATATTGTATTTCTGTATGTTATGCATTGTGAACCGCTTTGGGTTGTCTGCTGGACGAGGAAAGTTCGGTTTCACTTACCAGTGATAACTTTCGTTCTTCGAGTATATAGTTTGTGAATACACACTATTGGGTTATGCGCCTGCGCAGAACGCTGATCGGAGGCTTAAAAAGCTATTGGTCAAAAGTTTTGGCGGTAAAACCGCCAACCGTACCGCCCACCCTGAGGCGCCAGTCCGCCATTTTACCTCAGTTCCATACTTAAGCCAAGCACAGGATAAACCAATTGATCTCATCCGTGCAGCTCAAGAGGGGGGTAGTGTGTATTCACAAACTATATACTCGAAGAACGAAAGTTATCACTGGTAAGTGAAACCGAACTTTCTCCTTCGTATAGTTTGTGAATCCCCACTATTGGGAGATTAGCAAGCTCACACTCACTTGGTCAGTGGGCAGTCGGATGAGATGATCCCACGATGAGTATGATGGTCAGGTAGAGTGAACTGTCAAGGGCGATGAGCCCGGAGCCCCCTGGTGAGGACGACACGACCAAGTCTGGCGTCCGCAGTGGCTCTGGTGTCCACCCTGTAATGTTGAACAAATGTAGAAGGTCTGGACCAGGTGGCAGCCTTACATATGTCCTCAAGCGGTGTGCCCTCCAAAAAGGCAGTGGATGTGGCAACCGCCCTCGTAGAATGCGCCCTGACATGCGGCGGAGGTGGCAGTGAGGCCGACTCGTAGGCCAGGTAGATGGTAGACGTGATCCATTTGGAGAACCTCTGGGCAGAGATGGGTTCCCCCTTGGACCTTCCTCCATAAGCCACAAAGAGACGCTGTGACTTCCTGAACTCCCTTGTCCTGCTGGTGTAAAACAATAAAGCTCGTTTCACATCCAGCGTGTGCCAAGTCTTTTCTTGGGCGTTGGTGGGGTTCTGGAAGAAGGTTGGCAGCGAGATAGTCTGTGCCATATGAAACTGGGTGACTACCTTAGGAAGGAAGGTGATATCCGTGTGGAGCACCACGCGGTCATTGAAAAACTGAAGAAATGGTGCGTCTGCCCGCAGAGCAACCAGTTCACCAGCTCGTCGAGCAGACGTGATAGCCAACAGAAATGCTGTCTTCCGCGTGAGGAGACGAACATCCGCGGTAGCCATAGGCTCGAAAGGAGTCCTGGTGAGCGCGTTGAGAACGGCAGACAAGGACCATTGTGCTGTTGGAGTCCTGACCGGCGGGAAGGCATTCCGCAATCCCTTGAGGAAACGCTTTACCGTATGGTCGCGAAAGGCACCAGAAGCAGGTGAACCAGCTGGAGAGTGAGCCACCACCGCTGCGAGATGGACCCGGATGGAGGTAATACTAAGGCCAGACTCCGCCAAATGGAGGAGGTAGGCCATGATGTCCTGTAGTCCCACCTGTGGAGGGGACGTCTGCTGGGATGCCAGGAAAGCACAAAAGCGTCTGTATTTGGAAGCATAAGACTTCCTTGTGGAAGGGTGCCGTGCTAGCTCCAAGATACTGGACAGTCTGGGGTTATCCTCCACGCGGTGAGGTGGAGGCTGGGTAGGTCCGAATGGTGGAGCTGGCCGTGCTCCATTTGGAGAAGCGTTGGTGATTCCGGCAGCGTGCGATAGTGTGACGACATGTGTAACAGTAGCGGAAACCAGGGCTGGCAAGGCCATGCTAGAGCCACGAGAATTGCGTTGGTCCGGTGTTGGTACATCCTGGTGAGGACCTTCTGGACCAGAGGAAACAGGGGAAAGGCGTAGAGGAAGTCCTGATCCCACCGTTTCATGAAGGCATCGCCCTCGGAGTTCAGTCTGATGCCTGCCCTCGAACCGTACCTGTGGCATTTCCTGTTGGACTCCGACGCAAAGAGGTCGATGCTCGGAGTCCCCCAGGCCCCGCAAAGGGACCGAAATACTTCATCGTCCAGTTCCCATTTGTGGGTCGTCGAGGTGAGACGGCTGAGGTGGTCGGCCAAAACATTCAGCTTGCCCTGAATGTGCACTCCAATCGGAAAGATGTGTCTTTCCAGGCACCACTCCCAGAGTTGCACCGCAAGGTAAAGTAGGATGGTGGACCTTGTCCCTCCCTGCTTGTTCAGGTGTGCCACCGCTGTGGTATTGTCTGAGGCCACTTGAACGACATTGCCGGTGAGTAGGGCCTCGAAGGAACGTAGGGCCTTCCAAACGGCCAACAGCTCCAAAATAGTTGATATGGTGCACCATCTCGTGAGGCGACCAAACATTGTTGACCGTTAGAGTCCCGCAGGCAGCCCCCCAGCTGAGGTTGCTTGCGTCGGTCAAAACCTGCAACGAAGGTTGTGGGGGGTAAAAACTCTTCCCCGTGGCCACATTGAGTGGCATTGTCCACCACAGTAGCTGGTCCATCAGCTCTGGAGACGGAGTCAGCCGTTTGGACTGGCTCTCCCTGAGCGAGTCGAATTCGTGGAGGAGCCATGACTGCAGGGACCGGAACTTTAACTTGGTATGAGGAATTACCGCCGTCGTTGAGGCCATGAGGCCTAGAAGTCTCTGTGCCTTTTTCGCCCTGATAAATGGTTTATTCCTGAATTCGCTTACCCCTTGTGCAATGTCCAATAAGAGTTTCTGGGGGGCAAAGGCTCTGGCAACTAGCGAGTTGAGTACCGCTCTAATGTACTCGATGCGCTGAGAAGGAATCAACTTTGATTTGGCGAAGTTGATTCTGAGGCCAAGACTCTCCATGAGGTGAACCGTGAACTGCGTGTCCCGAATGGACGACGAGCTGGTGGGGGAGACAATCAGCCAGTCGTCGATGTACGGGAAGACCCTGATCCCCTTCTGACGGAGGAAGGCAGCCACCGGAGCCATGCACTTGGTGAAGACTCTCGGTGCTGGAGCCAGACCGAACGGTAGACACCGGTACTGGTACACAGAGTTCCCGATTCGGAACCGGAGGAACCGTCTGTGCTCCTCGAGGATGCCGACATGGAAGTAAGCATCCTTGAGGTCTATGACTGTGAACCAGTCCCCTTTGTTGATGAGGGGGAGGACGGTCTGTAGGGTCACCATCCGGAACTTCCTGGTGTGGATGCACTTGTTCAGGCGGCGCAGGTCCAGAATTGGGCGAAGTCCTCCGTCCTTCTTCTGAACCACGAAGTACCTTGAGTAGAAACCGTTGTCCCAATCGGTCGGTGTTACCCGCTCGATGGCTCCCTTGGACAGAAGAGTTGATATTTCTTCCTCCAAATGGGGGGACGAGGTGGTGAAACGATGTCTTCCTACCCGAGGCACTCGCACGAACTTGATGGCGTAACCAGCGGACAAGATCTTCAAGACCCACCGGTCGTCCGTGATGCCTGAGCACACCTGGAGGAAGTTCCGGAGGGGGAGGTATGGGAGGTGGAGCGAGAGAGACTTGGCCTTCGTAGTTTCAAACCTGGGACTTGGATTTTGCGTCGGACCGCTTGCCCTGTCCGTAAGGCTGGTAGCGAGGCTTGTGTTGGCGCCTCTGCTTGTAGAAATTGGGCCTGGGCTGGTCAGTCGAGCCACCCTGTTGCTGTGGGTTCCCCCGATACCGATGCGTAAAGGGTTGGAATCGCGGCTTGGCAGGCTGAGCCGGAGTGGTGAGCCCCAGGAACTTAGCCGTCGAATTCGTCTGCCGCAGTTCGTTAAGCACCTTATCGGTGTCTTGTCCGAACAGGCCTTGCCCATCAAACGGAAACTCTTCGATGAGCTTCTTCATGGCATCATCGAGAGAGGTGCCCCTGAGCCAGGCATGGCGACGGAGCAGAATTGCAGAAGACATGTCCTTGGCCGCGTAATCATTAATGTGCCTGGCCGTCCGCATCTGCTGCTCTGCCAGAAAGTCCCCTTCTGCCGCCAGCGCGTCGAATTCTTTCTGGGCATTGGCAGGCAGTTTAGCAGCAAGGATCTTTACTTGCTCCCAGAGGTGGGACTGATAGAGGCCCATGGCTGCTGAGTAATTAGCGGCTCGCAGGAAGAGGGAACCAGTGTCGTAAAACTTACGGCCCACCGCATCCAGTTTCTTCCCTTCCGGAGTCGAAGGTACCGGAAAACCACTGATGGCCGTTTTATGCTGGAAGGCCTTGACCACCAACGAATTCAGCAAAGGGTGCACCTGGAGAAACTCAACTTTCTCGTCCAAGACCCTATACATTCCATCGAGTCTGGACGAAACGGAGTGCGACGACACCGGCTTCTTCCATGTTGCCTTCGCTGACGTCAACATGGAAGGAAGCATGGTGATGTGGACCGGTCGAATCGCCTTTTTGTCCAGTTTGGCGGTCATTTGGTCCTCGCCCTCCAGTGGCGGTTGGTCCACCTTCAGATTAAGAGCGGTCCCCAAACGAGT
This sequence comes from Bradypodion ventrale, assembly GCA_035047345.1. Lineage (NCBI taxonomy): Eukaryota > Metazoa > Chordata > Lepidosauria > Squamata > Chamaeleonidae > Bradypodion > Bradypodion ventrale. The sequence continues at coordinate 80,475,425 of JAWDJE010000006.1, read as the reverse complement.
GAGCATCGCCGTGAGGGAGCATTGATCCTCACCACGCAGTGGGTAAATCGCGCCGATAGCCTGGTCCGGCGTCTTGTCGGCATCGACGTCTCCCTCGTCCTCCTCTGAAGACGCACTGGAATCATCGGAGGACGAGGGAGGAATCCTGGTATCCATGTCGGGACCGCGCCAGTACGGCCTGGGTGGGTTGATGGGCTGGGAGCTCACCGCATCAACGTCTGGACCACACCAAGACGACATGGGTGGGCCAGCGGAGCAAACACTCGACCCTTGAGAGGTCGGCGGAGCAACAGCAGGACCAACATCCCTGGGGCTTGCGGTGGTCGGCACCGGAGCCGCAGAGGCCGCAGGCATGGAGGCCTTGAACTGTTGGGCGAATGATTTCGCCATTGCCTCGAACATCCCTTTGCAGAATTCCACCTGGGATGCATCCACCGCCGATGGTTGGGACGAAACGGTGGCCGGCGAAATGGTGGTCGGAATGATCGGAGACGAAACGGTGGCCGGAATGGTGGTTGCCGGTTCATCTATTGTCGGAGTCCTAGGCCTCGGGGAGACAGAAGCCTGCCTCGTGGGTGGACGGCCCCTCTCACGAGGCGGAGAAGAGAGAGTACCTGCAGTGGGTGAGCTGGAGCCCCAGCCGTGCGACCTTTTGCAGGAGATCCCGAAGAGGACCGTCCGCCCCATATCGAGGATCCGGGTGAAGGACATCTCGCGACCGAAAAGGGAGGCGAGGGCCCCGGAGAGATAGGCGGGCGAGGCGTAGGTGGGAGTGATCGCCTTTCCTCCGACCTATGTTTCTTCTTCTTCTCCCCATTTTTATCCTTCTTTTTCTTCTTTCTGATGGAGAGAGTGGAAGAAGAAGGAGGTAGCGGCAGAGGCCGAGAGGGCTGAGAGGTACCAGAGGAGGTGGAAGCAGCCGCGGCGGGAGCCAAAGCGAGCTCCATAAGGTGCGCTTTCAACCGGTTGCTCCGGTTCTGAACTGCAAGTCGTGTAAAGTTCTTACAGTGAGCGCAGGATTGGCTCTGGTGCGATTCTCCCAGGCAAAAAAGACAGAGGCTATGCCTGTCAGACGCAGGGAACTTCTTGAGGCAAGCAGAACACTGCTTGAAGGCTGCAACCATCAAAAAAATTCTTCCGACGGAAGGTTCGAGAAGGCGAGCACCCCGAAGGGCAGGCCAGCCGCCACCCCCTTGAGGGGGGAAACGGTGACCGGAGTGAGTAGGTAACTGAGTCCACCAGAAGGAAGAAACAGCACCGGGGTGGCAATCCTGCCCAAAGGACAAGATTGCCGAAAAAATTGTTAAAGTTCGTCAAAGACTTTCCCTCAGAAAAGACGAAAAAATTGAGGAAGCTCTCAACGATCGTCCTGCTGCTAAGGCGGAAAGAAGAGAACTGAGGTAAAATGGCGGACTGGCGCCTCAGGGTGGGCAGTACGGTGGGCGGTCTTACCGCCAAAACTTTTGACCAATAGCTTTTTAAGCCTCCGATCAGCGTTCTGCGCAGGCGCATAACCCAATAGTGGGGATTCATAAACTATATGAAGGAGAAAGTGGTATATAAGAATAAATTTCAATTCAATTCAATTCAATTGGCGATCCTCATAGCAATCAACCATGAAGACTGTCCTGAGAATATAATGCAGTGGCTTTCCATTTGCCTTCTGCATCACAGATGATACTCATACCACTGATCCAGTTCCACGAGACACTTTCTGGTCCTGAGCCCCTCTGGCCTATGTATGTATTTTGTATTGATCGCTTTAACTGTATTTTTTGATTAATTATTGTATTACTATTGCTGCTTATGTCTTTATTGCATTTCTGTATTTTTTTGGTATTTTTGAAATTATATCCTTTGATTATATTGATCACATTGTGCTATTGCTGTTATACTGTGTTTTATGGATCTTGTATTTCTAATATTGTTTGTTTTCTTTTGCTGTAATGGAATTGTGTATTTTGTGGTTTGTGGTTTTGTAACTGTGCCTTTGGAGATGTGTTACTGTATTATTATTACTGCCACAGTTCCATCACCGGCTCCCTCCCCCGTCCCGTTCGGCGGGGGAGGTTGGAGCGCAGCTGACCGGCGTTACACGGCGGGACTTTGAAAAGCTGCTACTATCAGAATAGCCAATGCCAGTGTTTTTCCTGGTCTCAGTTGCCTTGGAGCCGGATCATCCTCTTCTTTGGCTCCGTTAGGGACTTGCGAGCTATGGGGCTATGTTTTGGGGGGACGTTAGTAGCCGAGGTATCGTGTAACTGTTTTGTTATGTTAGAACTTAAATGTTTATTGCATATTTTATTGTTTAATTTGCTGTATTGTAACATTGTGCCATTTGTAATTTTTGTATACTGTATTTGATTTACTTGTTGTAAGCCGCCCTGAGTCGACCCTGGTCGAGTAGGGCGGGGTATAAATCGAATAAATGAATGAATGAATGAATGAAATGAGCTCTTTTGGCACACAAAGTCCTCCTCAACCCCAGGCCAGTACAGTATTGATGAAGCTGCTGCCCTCCATCAGGGTGGATTCAAGTAGGATTTAATCCAATTGGAGACCATCACCTTTCCCTGTGGCCTTTGCCACCCAAAAGCCATTAGTCCTCTGGGTGGTCAGGTTAACCTCCACTTGACAATTGACAATGAGTTTTATTTATTTATTTATTTATTATTTATGAATTTGTATCCCGCCCTCCTGATGAGAAACATCACTCAGGGCGGCTAACAACATATATAAAATACAATATAACCACAGATAAAACAATAACCGTTAAAAATGCCAACCCAACTCACTAAAAACAACAGTATGCTGGCAGTATGGTCTACTCTAGTACCATAGCAGGATAACCTGGCCAGACTCTTCTCCCTCCTTTAGGTAACTGCTTTTCAGGTTACTGACCACATATCCTCCAGGGTTATGCTCATCTATCATTTTAACTGTCAATTTGTTGAGATCTATTGCCTATGATCAGCTTCTTATCTAGCAGAGGATCACTCCTTCAGTACTCTATTCCTGAATAATGAATTTGCTCCCTGAAACTTGAGTTAGGATTTTCCTATCCAGATTTCCTTTTCAATTAATTATACTAATATAAGGAACTCTGAAAGCCTAAAAATTGAGGTTACTAGTAAATATTGACTCTGTCATGATTGCAATAATTGTTTATAAATAATAGATAATAGTTACCTATAAATAATTGAAGAATGTAAACATTTGCAAATAAAAAGAATGGTTCAAGGTTATACATCTGATAGGAAAGGGTATTGCAGATAGACAATGAAGGAAATATGATTTAGCAGCAAATATAACTAAACTTCAGAGATCTGTTTTACAGGCAGATCAGTCATCACTGTTTAAATTCTATAAACTTAAAACTAACACAACCTAGAAGTTCATAGGCACAATTTTTATACTAGATGATTTAACAAAATGATTTTACAACTTTTTTTTTGCTGAGTTATTATTTCAACCGTGATTCTTTTTAGAAATATATCAAGGAGATTACTCCTTGGATTACTTAACAGATGAATTTGACTGAAGAATGAAGAAACATTTCCAGGTTAAAATTATTCTGTTCGGTTTTAATATTTACTGTTTTTTTAAAAAAATAAAGTAAACTTGGTTTATGTCATCAGCTGACACAGAAACAGATATTAGTATAACCATAAACTTCTGTTCCAAGAATTCCACAGGCAGCATTACTTATTTCAGGATGACATTTTCTACTAGAGCATAAGAAAGCTGTTCCTGGTAAATCATTTTAGTTTGTTTCTAAAGATGCATGTCTTCTAATGATCAATGGGTCACTTCAAGGTGTGATAGCACCTTGTGCTATTTACCATAACTGACATAATATGATATGAAAGATATTCTTTAACCATTCTGCAATATTTCATGAGTGCCTTTTATGAAGGTTACATTATACTGCTTCATTTGTTATGCTTTAATCTTTATAGCCACTGTTATTTTAAATGCAACATGTATTGTCTGTTTTTACTTTTCATTTATGATAATAGAAAAGCAATATACAATCATTTAGGACTTTTCATTATTATGCCTATTATTTTAAAAAAAATTGTACTAGTTAGAAAAAACTTTCCTCAGTGACAAGGGCCCACCCACAGGCTGATGCTATTAAGAGCCATAAAGCATCATTGATCCCTGTGTCATCTATAGAAACAACAGAAATGAACCAACTGGCATGACGCCATCAGCTTTAACTGGATAAAGTTGAGATATGGTTCCAAGAATCCCTGCTTATTACTTGTGAGTTCAATAATAGCACAAGCTTTAAGCTGCACTCCCTGCTTCTATTCTCCCCAAGGAAAGTAAAACAAGCTCTACCTGTACTTTCAAAGAAAGCAACAACCTCTATTGAGCTCCTAGTAAGTGGCACTTACTAGTAAACACCTTTCTCCATGTTAGGTAAAGGTTTCCCTTGCTCGAAAGCCAGTTGTATCCGACTCTAGGGTTCAGCGCTCATCTCTGTTTCAAAAGTGAAAAGCCAGCGCTGTCTGCTTCTGCAGACGTTTCCGTGGTCTCGGCATGACTAGACACCGGAGCGCACGGAACGCTGTTACCTTCCCTATTTATCTACTTGCAATTTCTTGCTTTTGAACTGCTTGGTTGGCTGTAGCTGGGACAAAGACGGCGCCACTTGAGGAGGAGGAGCCCCCCAGATGCCTCTCTGCCGTGGCCTCGGTAAGTGAGCCTCCTTTCACTTAAATTTTTGAAGTGTTAGCTGTGTTAGTCTGTGCAAGCATATCAGAGAGTAAACAAAACAGGACAAAAGGCAATCCTCATCGTATCCGACTCTCAGGTTCAGTGCTCATCTCTGTTTCAAAGCCAAAGAGCCAGCGCTGTCTACTTCTGCAGACGTTTCTGTGGTCATGTGGTAGGCATGACGAGATAGCCCACCCAGTCACATGGCCACCTAGCCACGGCCATCGAGTTGACCAGACCCACCGAGTTGGCCACACCCACAGTGTGGGTAGTAAAAATTTTTAGAGTGCATCACTGCCCCAATCTCACGTACCCCAAAATCATCACATAATCTCATGTACGCTGTATGGTATGATCATCACAATTATAACAAATTAAGGCATGACATATCTTGCTTTGCATGTAGTGAGTTCACCTTTTAAGTAAAATGAATGAACATTTGCACAATATTGTAATTTTCCGAGTTTCACCTATAGTCAACACAATAATCATAGTTAAATGTCAAATGAGTGATCAATTTACACAAATCTTGAGAATATATGGATTGGAGGCAGACCTAGGAGAACGAGACCATAAGGATCATCTCCAGGGCCGTAGCCAGGATTCTAGATTTGTGTGTGTGTGTATGTGAGAGGCGGGGGGTTTCAGGAGGGACAAAAAAAATTCAGGTGCGGCAACAATGTCACATTCACATATATAACATTGGCACCATAGGGTGGGGGTGGGGGGCTGTTAGCTCAGGAGGGGTTTTGCACCCCCTACCCCCCTGGCTATGGCCCTGATCAGCTCTGAGAAGCATAGACAGTCCAACCACTAGGTAGAGTGAGACAGCTGCCTCAGGCAGCAGTTCTCAGGTGACAGATTCTACCACACACCTTATCTTGTGCCCTCTAAGGTACTTGTCTGTACTTGTGGAGCCAGCCAGTATTGAAATAAGATTCATCTTATCAGTCTTGTTGGCTTCTGTAAATGGAAGGGAGAGATGCTGCTCCTTGCCTAAGGCAGGAAAGTATCTATCTGTGGTACAGATAGACTCTGTGGTACAGATAGACTCTTTTGACTCTGCATGTGCTCTTAAGCAGAGCTGCTGCTGAGGAGAGCCAAACAAAGGAAGTGAGCACTGGTAAGTTTTGCAGTTGGAGTAGAGCTGCTTTAGAGGCCTCTACTAATTTAAATTGATAATTTAAACTGCTGAGAGCCACCTCTGTTCAAACAGAGGAAGCAGTTTGAAGCTTCCAGAAGCAGGGGGGCAGAGCCACACCAGGCCCTTCCCTGAACTGTGACTCATAGGGGCGGAGCCACACTAGCCTTTAAAAGCTCTGAGCTCTTTCAGGGTCAGCCCTTTTGACTCTGCATGTGCTCTTAAGCAGAGCTGCTGCTGAGGAGAGCCAAACAAAGGAAGTGAGCACTGGTAAGTTTTGCAGTTGGAGTAGAGCTGCTTTAGAGGCCTCTACTAATTTAAATTGATAATTTAAACTGCTGAGAGCCACCTCTGTTCAAACAGAGGAAGCAGTTTGAAGCTTCCAGAAGCAGGGGGGCAGAGCCACACCAGGCCCTTCCCTGAACTGTGACTCATAGGGGCGGAGCCACACTAGCCTTTAAAAGCTCTGAGCTCTTTCAGGGTCAGCCCTTTTGACTCTGCATGTGCTCTTAAGCAGAGCTGCTGCTGAGGAGAGCCAAACAAAGGAAGTGAGCACTGGTAAGTTTTGCAGTTGGAGTAGAGCTGCTTTAGAGGCCTCTACTAATTTAAATTGATAATTTAAACTGCTGAGAGCCACCTCTGTTCAAACAGAGGAAGCAGTTTGAAGCTTCCAGAAGCAGGGGGGCAGAGCCACACCAGGCCCTTCCCTGAACTGTGACTCATAGGGGCGGAGCCACACTAGCCTTTAAAAGCTCTGAGCTCTTTCAGGGTCAGCCCTTTTGACTCTGCATGTGCTCTTAAGCAGAGCTGCTGCTGAGGAGAGCCAAACAAAGGAAGTGAGCACTGGTAAGTTTTGCAGTTGGAGTAGAGCTGCTTTAGAGGCCCGCGCGCCTAACAGCACGCGAGATTACAAACTAGTAACAAAAAGAAGAATATAGTCTTACTAGGTAGAAAGGTAGTAAACGTGTACATTTTTGAGGCCCAGAATACTGCACTTATTAAAATGGATTCTGAGGGAACAGCTGTAGTTACCTGCAATTCTTGTGCCATGTTTGTGTTCTTGCCAAAGCATATGGAGAACTACACTTGCAGCAAGTGCAAGCTGGTTGCACTACTAGAAGAGAAGGTCCAGCATCTAGAGGCCCACATATCTAACCACCAAAATATCAAGGAGCTTGAGCTGTTCTTGGACAGAGCGGAGCAGACTATGCTGGACAAAGAAGAGACAGGGCACAGTTCTGAGGGAGAAGGCCCTTCACTAACTCAGGGGGGAGATGGTTGGAGGAATGTGACTCAAAGGAGGAGGAGAGTAGGGGATCACTCTGAGAGTCTGAAATTACAGAATAAATTTGAGGCTCTTTCCCTTATCACACCTGATGAGGAACACACAGAGGAACAACTGGTTCCACCTGATGATCTCTCCTTCATCACACTTGATGAGATCCAGGAAGATGAACAACAGGAACAAACTGAGGTTCTCTCCCTTAATATGGTTGATGAGGTGCATGTAGATGAACAGATTGCAGGAGAGAGGCTCCTTGTACTAGGTGATTCAATAATTAGAAATACAGAGAAATGGATTTGTGATGCACATGATAACCGTATGGTGACTTGCCTGCCAGGTGCAAAAGTTGCAGACATCACAAGAAATCTAGATAGATTGTTAGAGAGAACTGGGAACGAGCCAGTTGTCATGGTACACATTGGTACCAATGATGTTGGGAAGGCCAAGCGGTCTGTCCTGGAAGCCAAATTTAGGTTGTTAGGAAGAAGATTGAAGTCCCGGACGTCCAAGGTAGCATTTTCAGAAGTGCTGCCTGTCCCTCGCGCAGGACCTACCAGGCAGGCAGAGCTCAGAAGCCTCAATGCGTGGATGAGGCAGTGGTGTCGAGAGGAGGGCTTCAGATTTGTCAGGAACTGGAGAACATTTTGGGACAAGCCAAATCTGTTCAGGAGGGATGGGTTGCATTTAAACCATGATGGGACCAGATTGCTGGCACTCAACATCAAAAAGGCTGCAGAGCAGCTTTTAAACTGATAACTGGGAGAAAGCCGACAGGAGCTGGGCAGCATCCGGTTCGGGAAAGTGTGTACTTGAGTAGTGAGGAGGATGCAAAAATTACTGAGCAGAGCAAGGAGCTAGTCACCAGCACTCTAGCAGAAGGATGCAAGAGGCAGTCTAACAATGCAACTGGATTCAAAAGACTGTATCAGGAAAGCATATATAAATGCTTGTATACAAATGGCAGAAGCCTCCGGAACAAAATAGGGGAGCTGGAATACTTAGCAATAGATAAGAATATTGATATTATTGGTATCACTGAAACCTGGTGGATGGATGATAACCAATGGGATACAGTTATCCCAGGCTACAAACTGTACAGGAAGGATAGGAAGCGGCAAACAGGAGGTGGTGTAGCCTTGTATGTCAAAGAAGTGATAAAATCGTATGAATTGGAATATCTAGGTGATTTAGAGTCACCATTAGAAGCTCTGTGGGTAAGAGTACCAGGCCACAAGGATGGTCTAACAGTAGGCATATACTATCGGCCTCCGACCCAAACTCTTGAGGGAGACTGGCAGTTGGAGAATGTTGTAAAGGAGGCATCCAAGAAGGGAAGCCTGGTTATAATGGGAGACTTCAATTACCCTCACATAGACTGGGTGAACTGTTGTTCAGCACATGATAAAGAGATAAAGTTCCTAGATATGCTAAATGATTGTTCCCTGGGACAGATGGTTGAAGACCCAACTAGAGGTACAAGAATCCTTGACTTGATCCTGAGTAATACTCAGGATCTGGTGCAAGATGTTAATGTGACTGATCCAATAGGGAACAGTGACCACAACTCAATTATGTTTAACTTGATCATAGACTGCAAGTCACTGATAAAATCAAACACAGAGACCTTAAATTTTCAAAAAGGAAATTTCCCAAAGATGAGGAAACTAGTAAAAAAGAAACTGAAAGGGAAAATTGAGAGAGTCCAAACACTCCAAGAGGCATGGAGGCTGTTTACAAAAACAATAACAGAGGCCCAATTGGAATGCATACCCAAAAGGAAAAAGGGCACTGCCAGGTCCAAGAGGACTCCGATGTGGCTTACAGGAGCTGTTCGGGAAGTGATCAAGAGCAAGAAAAGCTCATTTAGAAGATGGAAGGCTTGTCCAAATGAGGACAGCAGGCAGAAACATAAATTCTGGCAGAACAAATGCAAGGCAACAATCAGGAAAGCAAAGCAAGACTTTGAGGAGCATATAGCTAAAAATACTCAGAGAAATAACAAAGACTTCTTTAAGTACATTAGAAGTAAGAACCCAACTAGGAAGGCCATTGGACCATTAGATGACAATGGAAGGCAAGGGGTTATTAAAGAGGAAACAGAGATTGCAGAGAGACTCAATGAATTCTTTGCTTCAGTATTCACTGAAGAAGACAGAGACCACATGCCCAAAACAGAGCCTATCTTCGTAGGGAGGGAAACCGAAGAATTAAGCAAGATAGAAATAACCAGGGAGGAGGTCCTTGCATGTCTTGTTAAGCTAAACACTAACAAATCACCAGGACCAGATGGCATCCATCCACGAGTTCTCGGGGAACTTAAAGACGAAATTGCTGATCTCCTAGCCAAAATATATAATCTTTCCCTCAAATCAGGCTTTGTGCCTGATGACTGGAAGGTAGCGAATGTAACACCAATTTTCAAAAAAGGATCCAGGGGTGATCCAGGAAATTACCGACCGGTCGGTTTGACATGTGTCCCATGTAAAGTGATGGAAACCATCCTAAAAGATAGAATTAATAGGCACATAGAAGAGAAGGCGCTGCTAAAGGAGAGCCAACATGGTTTTTGCGAGGGCAAATCATGCCTCACTAATCTGATGGAATTTTTTGAGAGTGTCAACAAACATGTGGATAAGGGGATCCAGTTGACATTGTTTATCTGGACTTTCAGAAGGCTTTTGACAAGGTCCCACACCAAAGGCTCTTGAATAAACTTACCAGTCATGGAATAAAGGGACAGGTCTTGTCCTGGATCAGCAACTGGCTAAGGGACAGGAAACAGAGGGTAGCACTAAATGGACACTTCTCCAAGTGGAGGGAAGTAAAGAGTGGGGTCCCCCAAGGTTCAGTACTGGGACCCCTGCTTTTCAACCTCTTCATAAATGATCTAGAGGTAGGAGTAAAAAGCAAGGTAGCCAAATTTGCTGACGACACTAAATTATACAGGGTAGTGAAAACTGTGAGAGATTGTGAAGAGCTCCAGAGGGATCTCTTGACACTGGGGGAGTGGGCAAAACAGTGGCAAATGAGCTTCAACATCAGTAAGTGCAGAGTGATGCATGTTGGGGCAAAAAACCCCAATTACATTTATAAACTGATGGGGTCTGAACTCTCTGCGACAAACCAGGAAAGGGACCTTGGTGTCCTGGTGGACAGCTCAATGAAGATGTCAACCCAGTGTGCCTCAGCAGTGAAAAAAGCAAACTCGATGTTAGGGATCATTAGGAAGGGTATAGAAAATAAGTCAGCAAGTGTCATTTTGCCTCTTTATAAATCTATGGTGAGGCCCCATCTGGAATATTGTGTACAGTTCTGGTCGCCATACCTCCAGAAGGATATTATGGAGTTGGAGAAAGTACAGAGGAGGGCAACCAGAATGATTAGGGGACTGGAACACCTTCCTTACCATCTGAGGCTGCAACGGTTGGGCCTTTTCACTCTTGAACGACGGCGTCTAAGAGGTGACCTGATTGAAGTTTATAAAATCATGCACGGTATGGACAAAGTAGATAAGGAAAAACTGTTTTCCCTATCGCACAACACTAGAACTAGGGGACACTCCATGAAACTTTTGGGTACTAGTTCTCAAACAAATAAGAGAAAGTACTTTTTCACCCAGAGGATTACTGGTCTATGGAACTCCCTGCCAGAAGAAGTGGTGACAGCTGTCAGTCTTGACAGCTTTAAGAAAGGTTTAGACAAGTTCATGGAGGACAAGAGTATCAATGGCTATAATTATGGATACTTAAGGACAACCTCCGGGTTGGAGAGATAGGCAGGATATCTCTCAATGCCATTTCCAGGGAATCCTAAGCAGGTGAAGTTATCTCCTTGGGAATAATACCCTGAAGGAAATGGTGAGCCACTGTGTGAGACAGAATGCTGGACTGGATGGGCTGTGGCCTGTTCCAGCAAGGCTGTTCTTATGTTCTTAATACCTTAGGTACTGAAATAGTGAGCTAATCCAGAGTAAGTTCTTCAATGAAAACTTTATTCTCAGTATTTGCTTTTCTTGAATATTTTTGCCATGTTATAATAATTATGTGCTGTCAAGTAGATTCTAACTTATGACAACCCCTTCCAGGTATTTAAAAGCATACAGTACTCAGAAATGGTTAACCATTCATTCCTCTAAAGGCAATCTGGAAATGGGTAGTCTACCCAGACCTATATAGGTTGAGTCCTCTCCCTCAAAGCAGAGTGGTGATGGGGAATTGAACTCCAACTTCTGGTTCTGCAGCCAGGTATTGAACTCACTGACCTATTCTTCCTGTTATGTTATAACTTGCCCTAAATCTTTGTGATAGGTAAGCTAAAGTTTAAATAAGCAATAATATAAATAGATGAACAAATATAACTCTTACCAGCTGAATAAGTAAGCTGATTAGGTCTGTCAGGGGTTTATGGATAAGTAGAAGGTCTTCAGCAGTTTGAGTGTCTCCTCCAGTGCCAGCTTTCTGTTCCTTAATGAGAATAAAAACTGGTTGTTTTTGTTGTTCAGTCACACAGTTGATTCCAACCCTTTGCAACCCTATGGACCATTACCCACCAGGTACCTCTGTCCTCCACCATCCTCCTCAACCTGCCCAGCTCTGTGCCCATTGCGTCAACAATACCATCTAGCCATCTCATTTTCTGCCACTCCCTTCTTCTTTTGCCCTCCACCTTTCCCAGCATCAAGGCTTTCTCAAGTGAATCCTCTCTTCTCATTTGATGTCCAAAGTACTTTAGCTTCATCTTCACTATTTGACCTTCTAAGGAGCAGTCAGGGTTGATTTCTTCTAGGATCAACCTATTTGTTCTCCTCGCTGTCCAGGGTACTCTCAAAACTCTCCTCCAACACCACATTTCAAAAACATCTATTCTTCTGCGCTCAGCTTTCCTTATGGTCCAGCACTCACAACCATACATCACTACCGGAAATACCATTGCCTTGACTATGCAGACTTTTATTGAAAGGTGATGTCTCTACTTTTAACTATGTTCCCCAAGTTTCTCATAGTTTGTCTCCCAGGAAAGACCAATTTCAAAGACCAATTTCAGTAGGGGAAAAATCAAGAAAATCGCTATCATAGTCTGTAATGGGAATCTGATCTTTTTGCAAAATATTACAAAAAATAATAGTTTTTATTGGTTTAATTGACTTTTCATGAAAAATCATAATCTAATGTGGCATACTTTCTCATCACAGCCAGATCTTGGACCCATCCTATACCAATACTGAGGGTACTATACTAACTAAATATCCAGACAAAAATGTGACTAAAGAAATGAGAGAACACTGCTATTAAAAATCCATGAACTGTGAGTGGGAAACATATTTCTACAAAATCCTTATGCTGAAGAGACAGGATAAAAGCAGCAACATTAAAAGAAATCCATAATTAAATGTCTCAATCAGATCTTGTGATAGTAAAAACTAATCCTTTACCTATCCAAAATAGAGTCTTTTTTGAGAATTTTAGAGCCATTACATTTAATGCAACTAAAAGTACTGTTGAAAATCAAGGATACCTATTGTGGCCATTGAACCCACATGTAGTTAAAAAAAATTGTCTGTGAAATTTTTCTATATATTCATTTCTTAATCAAATCTATTGTATTCCTTTTGAATTTGTGGTGAAAATAACAAGAGTAAAGAGAAATGAACTATCTGCACAATAGTATTCATTCTACCCCCCCCCCAAAAAAAAAAAACAAACCCCAGACTTTATACCTGTAGTGTCAAGCGGACAATATTAGCCATATATATTAGCATGTGGTGCAAAATGTCAAGCAAGGATAGAAGCAAAGCATTTGTTGTCTTGATGTTGCTCTTATCATCTGCATCCAAGCCCCGAGCTGCGGTTTCTATTAGGAGATTACAGATGTGATGCACCAAACCTAAACAGATAAACAGACAGTATTTGCAGATACAACTGGTACTGAAGTTAGCCTTGAAAGAAAAAGCACACCACTTACAAGAAGGCATTTCATTTAACCAATATGTTTACTGCTTTGTCCTTACTCCATACAATCCATACTTTAAATGAGGAAGCAGAGCTTAATTATTTATATTGTGAACTATATTATCATCAATCCTTGTAAACTAGATGTTGTCATTAGTTCACATAGGATAGATGGGAGAATCAAAATCTTCAGGGTATTTTTAAAAATAGCATAATAGGTAAGAATCCAATTTTTAAGAACTAAATTTATCCCATTTCAGCAATGGAACTCATTCACTTCTAAATGAGAAATGTTTTTAAGAGTTCCTATATTCACTTTCATTGCTTCCATGAAAAAGCTAGCAAACTGCTCCCAGATCCTTCATATCTCCCTGTTTCTAATGATGACAAGTTTTAACAGTAGTCAAAATCATAATGGATTTACCAAATCCACAGATCAGTGGCCTCCAGTCTTTCTGGCCCTATTATGTTTCTGGCAATTTGAAGAATTGCTATTGACATTACTAGAAATAGCTTTCATGTCAGGAATGCTAATCCACAAAGGCCAAGCAACCTGCTCTGAAGACTGAGTAGTAAGAGAAGTACAGTAGTTGGCAATTCTTTCAAAGTCATTGTCTCTGTTAAATACCTACTTAACAGAAAACAAACTTTTTTCTCCTTCTGATCTTGTCAGTCAAACCATTCCTTCCTTTGTTTTGCTTTTATTTTGTTCCCCATCCCTCCATCTTGCTTTCTCTGCTTTTATTTGTGTCTCCCCCCCTCACACACATATAAACATACTTACATCCTATGTAATCATCCTTCACACCTACAAATACATACAGATTCTCCTTTTCTCTGTCAGTGAAAGCACATGAAAAACCCCTTGCATTGTTTCAAGATTATTCAGAATGCCTCCCACTAGCTCTGGATCACATGTGTAAGTTTCTCAAGCACATGAAACTCCCATCTATTCAGATACAGTGATACCTCATACAACGTCCAAACTTGGTTCCACAAGTTTGGACGTTACACGGATTTGGACTTTGTATGAGGCATGCAAAATCCTAGCCACGATGCCTCATACAATGTCCAAATCCTTGCTGCAATGCCTCGTACAATGTCATTTCCATAGAGATACATTGTAACAGCACAGATGTCAGGGCAAAGTCAAGGAAACAGACAGGAAACTGACATAACTTTAAGAAATCATTGTCTAAAGGCTAAATACATTACAAAAACATGTCAAACAACCCTGATTTTAGGGCGGGGGGGGGGAACCATACAACATTTTTTAGCTTTTGAAAACTGTGAAGTGCAGGTTTAAAAGTTAAAAAACAACTCTTCAGTACACAACCATTACAAACTACGCTGAATTCAGGGCAACAGAACATGGAACATTTCTAAACTTTGGAAAACTTTTTAAAGTGCAACTTAAAGGATAAATAAAGTGCAAGAACATTCTAAACCACATAATAAACAGTAAACAATTGCAGTAAACAATTGCAAAACTCTAGCATGAAGAGTAAACAGTATCAAACACCAAACAATTGCCTATCCCACCAAACAATTGCCCCCCCAAAAAACAGACTAACATAGGAATAGTCATGGAACATGGAATCTTTTTTTAAAACCACAGCAGCAAACACCAAACAATTGCCCATCCCACCAAACAATTGCCCTCCCCACACACACACACACAAACAGACCCACAGAGGGAAAAACATGGAGCATGCAATCTCATTTTAAAAACCATAGCAGCAAACACCAAACAATTGCCCAGCCCACCAAACAATTCCCCCCCCACACACACAAACAGACCCACAGAGGGGAAAACATGGAGCATGCAATCTGTTTTTAAAAACCACAGCAGCAAACACCAAACAATTGCCCACCCCACCAAACAATTGCCAGCTACCCCCGTCCACCTTCCCACCCCAAGCCAATCGGAAACAGAAAACCTCATTTACCTACCTTTCCACTGTGCCAAAGAATGGTCCAAGAACCTAAAGAATGCTGCAAAAATCCCAGGAATGCTTCCAAAAATTCTGATGAAAAAAAAATCCAAAATCGCGCTCAAAACCACTCCTAAACACTATTCGCCTCATGCAAAACCCACATGAACAATGCATGCGCGAGTTCTGCCTTTTATACTGCCCAGGCGCAATGCAACCTGGGAAAAAACCCAATGTCTCATACAAAGTCGCGACTTTGTATGAGGCAACTTTTTTCAAGGAATTAGGTGACTTGGTATGAATTTGACATTGCACGAAGCGGACATTGTATGAGGTATTACTGTACAAACATAGACCATCGCCAAGACTCTGATGGTTTCCTATTGTGCCCCATAGCCACTTCCTCATTGATTTATGTGCCTTCTTCTCAGCTGGCTTCTCAGTTTTCTACCCTCTAAGCACTGGGTTTGTCCCTTCCCCAAAGGGAGTCAAAAGCCTTTCTCTTTCTCTCCTCTTTTGACTTGGTGGCTCAGCACAATGCAGAGGAAAACCTCAGCTGTAGACACTTCTATCTTCATTTCCAAAGAACATCACAGAATGCCATGTGTCAATCAGACATTCATAAGAAACAAGAATGACAGTGGATGAAGGCTGTCATATCACTTCAAAGCAAGCTCAACTGCTGGTGAAAAAAGCTTTTGAAATTGTTTTACAAAGTTAAAATGAGGAAGGCTAGACCATCATGAAAGATGTCTGAGGGCATATCGCAGCATGGAAGCACCATGCTACCCACTCCTGCAACAGATCATACAAGGCACAGGGAAATTGTGGCTGGCCAGTCAAGGGCGAACCATGAACAGGGTGATGCTATGATCTAGACAGCCTACATCACCTTGATATTTTATCGGATATACGTCAGATGCCGGAGTCAACAGGTAGCATCTTGACTTGGGTCAAAAATTTGTTTACATTGATAAATAAATTGATACAAATTGATACAAGGTAGCCAATGGTGATTGGCAATTAAGGGTGGTTCCTTACCAGTGCTACTACGGCCTGCTTGCCTTAATGAATCACAAAAGTTTAAGTTAAGTTTAAGTTAAAGTCATAATTTAAGATTAAGGCATAATCAATAAAGTGGCCCAAATTTTAAATCCAGCAACGGTGTCTGTGTCTTTATTGGGAGAGTGGGCCGGCAAAGAGATTTAAAAGGAGGTACAGAAACTAAGTAAAGTTGCCTTGGATGCAAAAAGTTAAGTTGGAAGCTACCATAAAAAGCACAAGTAAGCAAGGTTGGGATTAAGATATCAGAACAAATGCATGAAAAATGGTAGTGGACCATTTTATTCTGATTGTGGGTTGTGAATTGTGAGCCGCCCAGAGTCGCTATAGTGATAGGTACGGCCATACAAATCTAAATAAATAAATAAATGTGGGAGAAGGGAGGAAACAAATAGCCTGGCATCAAAGTGACAAACAGCTAGGATAAAGTTGAGAAGCAAAATTCTAGTTGGTAAGTAATTTGTTATGATTAGGAAAGTAAACCATATCCATGCAGGTTAACTGTAAAATAAAAGAGGCAATGTAATACTGAAAGTATATCTTGAGCTATAAACAAAACTAGCAGCTTACAGTGAGCAATATATTTGGACCAATACATTCTCATATTAATGATTAAAAAGTGAAACAAAATCAAGGCATATGGTTTCTACAGACCAATTCAGAGTTTATAAGTCATCTGCAGACCCACCTACAGACTGTGGGCTACCAAATTTCCACCTAAAGAAAAACATAAACCTAAAATATATATTTCCATCTCGATGCTAAGTAAAGCATGACCTTAGCTGTGACTTTTGAGTGATGACAATTCATGAATATACTTGGATGTATAAGCCTACATGCAGAGAATATTATACAGTAATACCTCGGATAACGCTAAAACTTGGTTCCACAAGTCTTAGTGTTATATGGTTTTTAACATTGTGCGATACATTGATTGCACAATGTTGAAAAAAAACAGGTTCCCTTTACAAAGACGAAAGGAACAGGGGGTCGATCCGCCTGCCTCTTTGGAAAGGGCAGCGGGGATTCCATGCATGGAATCCCCGCTGCCCTTTCCAAAGAGGCAGGTGGATCGAGCCAAGCCCCAAAGTTGGCAGGACTGGTCTCCGACTTTGGGGCTTGGCTCTCTGGCGGTCTGAGTGTTTGAGTGCCGGTTTCCTTTGGGTGAGGGTGTGCGCGCCTGGTCTCCCCCCAAGGAAACCGGTGCTCTGAGTGCCGGTTTCCTTGGGGTGAGGGAGCGCGCGCCCAGTCTCCCCCCCCCAAGGAAACTGGCACTCTGAGCATCTGAGCACCAGGTTTCTTGGGGTGAGGGCATACATGCACGGTCTCCCCCCCAAGGAAACCAACACTCTGAGTGCTGGTTTCCTTGGGGTGAGGGCACGTGCACGTTCTCCCCCCCCCCAAGGAAACTGACGCTCTGAGCATCTGAGCACCAGTTTCCTTGGGGGTGAGGGCGTGTGTGCCCAGTCTCCCTCCAAGGAAACTGGTGCTCTGAGTATCCAATCGCTGTTTCCTTGGGGTGAGAGCACGTGCGCACACTCTCACCCAGAGGAAACCAGTGATCTGACACTTGGGTCTATTAAGGACCCCTTGCCCCACCCCAGCAAAGGGGCCTCTGAAGATCTCTGCCCCAAAGCCCGCAGGGCTGGTCTCCAGCCCTGTGGGCTTTGGGGAAGAAATCAATTTTGGGGAATTTGAGGAAAACTTTTGCATTGCACAACGTTATCTTAACGTTTTGCGGTGCAAAGGTTTTCCTCAAATTCCCCAACATTACCTGGTTTTAACGCTGTGCGGTGCACACATTAACCGGGGTATTACTGAACTCTGAAAATTAGAACTCTCTAGCTTATTCCAAAATCTAAAATCTTTATACAGTAATACCTCGGATGACGTTTGCACGAGATAAGGCTAAAACCATGTAACATTAAGCAATCTGGGGGGAAATTGCATCACATAACATTGAAGTCCTATGGGATGTATTGCATAATGTTTGCTGAAGCCTGAGCCGGTAACAATGTATCTCTATGGAGTTTTAACGTTATCTGATGCATCCCATAGGATTTTAACATTATGCAATGCATGTATCGCATAAGGTTAAAAGTCGGATACGCTAAGACTCGTGGAACCAAGTTTTAGCATTATCTAGGGTTCTACTGTATATGTGTTTCTTCATCAAAACAGGTCTAGGTGCAAACTAAAAGCAATATATCCCTACAGAGCCTAGTTTAAATGTTTGCAACTTCCTTCTTCATTAATATGAAAGGGCATTACTAAACATAGATTCTGAAGTCTAACATCATCCCGATTTACTCATCTTCTCCCTCGTTTTTTTGTAAACAACTTAGTTAACTACTAGTGACTAAAACCAGAATTCACTTGTGTTTAGGTCGAGTAGCAGGTATTTAACAGTTAAGTTAATATTGAATTGTTGTTTAATTTTACATTGGATGACAAGAACAAAGCTGTACTAGGAAGCAAGCAAGAAATATATGGTCCACAGAACAAAAGATGTGTGGGTTGGTCAGTTCTACCAAATCCCTTTGAAAGGCATACATTAATTCGTTTGATCAAGAACATGGCCAAAACAGTTTTGATATGTCTACCATCTTTCTCAATTTGAATATCTTAATGCTCAATATCTGATGTAAGTTTTAAAGGAACAAAACATTACACAGGGAAATTGGGCGATTTAGAAAAGAGAAATAAGTTCCTAACTATCAATTTCCCTTTGTAGTCAATTTAACATCTGGCATTTGCACAAGTGACCATCTTGCATATTCTTCTTTCTTGTCTGTTTCTCCTCTTGTCATATTGTTATTATATTCTTTTCTCTGTCTTGTTTATCAGCCTTCCATTGTAAGATTCAAGTCAGTCTCTCTTCACATGTATATGTCACAGGGAGGGCAGAAGGGACTGTACACCTCCAGACATGCCAGGCTATCACTTCCTTTCCCATTGTATGATTTTTTTGCTTTGCAATGGGCAGCGGCTGCTGGAGCTGCCACTTGTTGACATCACTTTGAAGGAGCCTATCTGTTGTTCATTTGGTCCACAACAAGTAACAGTAACCAGGAGGATTTTAGTAATCTCATGCTTCAAAGAAGAATCACATACTGCAAAGGGAGTGGTGATAAAAAAGCAGCACTGGATGCAACTTAAACTAAATCAGCAATTTAAATTCTAATAATTTCTCAACTTAAAAATAGGAATTTAAATTTTAAATAAAATTTTAATTGAGCCTCCTTCTCAAGCAAAACCAAGTTCCAACCTTTGCCAAAAATGAAAGATGCTGAAAAAGCTTGAAACGTCTTTTCTTTTCCTTAGATGCCAATTCACTCTCTTCAGCAAACAAAGAGTCAACTAACTTACTGAACTTCCCGTAAATAAAGACTCCTGCAAACTTCTGACCTTCTAAAGAAAACACAGCAAAACAAAAACAATCCTCAGTTATGGACACAGCTGCAGATTTCTACAAGCATTAATTTTGGCTTGGCAGGGTACATTACTGAATGCAAAGGCAAACCAGGCCTTCCCAGAATGACAGAGGGGAAAGAAATCCTTCTAAAAGGTGTGCTTTTCAGCCATTACAGAGCAACCAAAGTCTTGAGTCTTGCAAATAATTCACAAAGTTTAAGCAGAGTTGGAATTTAAGGTTTAAAAATTAACTAATTAAATATTAGAAATAAGGACTACCTTGGTACTAGTCTATAAAGCAGAAAATGTTCAACTCACTAAATTGACATTATTAACAAATTAATTTAAATGCTAGTTTAATGGACTCTCTGCAAAGGGTATATGTCACTGACTCTTTCCCTCCTCAAAGGGGAAATCAGGTATACTGCACTTCCCTTTTAAAAACCAGGTTAATCTTTACCTATAAAAATGGGATGCGGCCGTGCGTGTCCGGAATGTGCTTCCGCACCTGCCCAGCCAATCCAGTAATGCGCTGTGCACACCTACCTTTCATCCCCGACACCACTCCTATAAAGGTCCGGAAGCCAAGAGTGGGGCGTTTGCCCCACAAATGCCAACAAAAAACCTCCAAGTACCAGCGTTCTCCGCGCCACATCATGCCACAGCCAATCAGGCTGGAGGACACAAGCGCAAAGGAGGCGGGACAGTCGGCGCACGCTGCAACTGCCCTGGCGCCCAGCACGTGAGCCACAACGTGCAACCCCCACCAACTACCACCACTGCAAAGCCTGAAGGACGGAGCGGCCAGGAAAGAGGAGGCGGCGGCAGCAGCTGAGGGAGGCGGAGGCAGCTCCAGATGAGGCTGCTGCCCGGGGGGAGGGACCCCCGACAAAGCTGAAATGCAAGGAACCTCACCCACCCCCAACCCTCCTCCCACCACTTTTGCCAGGCTGCCCCCTCCAGACCTGCCCCCCCTCCATGTCCAGCTGGCTGGAGCAGGAGGTAGCAGAGCTTCGGCGGAAGACAGACGGGGTGCGCCGAACTCTCTTCCGTTCCACACAGGAATGTTTTTTTGGGGGGTGGGTGGGACAAGGAACATTGGTGGTGGGCGAGGGAGGCAAAGCCAGCTCCAGATGAGGCTGCTGGCAGGGGGGAGGGGGCCCAATGAGGCCAAAGCACAAGGACCCCAACTCACCCCCAAACCTCCGGCCTCCTCTTTTGCCAGGCCATCCCCTCCAAAACTGGGCCCCCTCCGTTTTCCCTTCCCTGCCGGTAATGTGAAGGAGGTTACGCAAGGCCAGAAATTTTGCAGGTTCCCCTTCCCCCCATCCTTCCCTCCACCCTTCCGCCACTGCTGGTCAGACACAACAGCAGCAGGCCACTCATTCACATCTGGACAGCACAGGAGCTGAGTGCGGGGGCTGTTGCTTTTTGGACTGGTCGACAGTGGCAGCAGTAAAAGGGCAGAGAGAAAAATGAGGGGAAAAGCAGGCCACAAAATCCCTGGCCTCGCGTAGCCTCCCCCATTCCCTGCCTCCCCCCCCCCAGCAAAAACAAGGAAGGGGGGATGAATCGCGTCCACCTCCCCTTCTTCCCTGCATCCCCTCTCCGCAGGGCTCAAAACCACCCCACCACCACCACCACCCAAAAAAAAAAACCCAATACCTGCCCGGCAAGGCCGGGCAAAATAGCTAGTGATAAATATTCTAACATTGCAAACACAAATTACGACCTCAGTTCCCTAGTTAAAAATCTTAACAAGCTACATTTTTCTTTGTGCCTCCAGAAGCTCTCATCTAAGACCATTAGGTACCCTGATGTTGGGAAATACTGCTCTACAAAGAGGTGATTTGTGACTCCCAGCATATTTTACTAGAGCACTGTAAAAAGCTTTATCTGACACTTTCCAAGGCTGTATTGGTAAAATGGGAAACACAGACAACCAAGCTGCCATTTAGAATCCCAGAAGTGTTTGAAAAAGGAAATCATTCTCTTCTTATATCAATAAGCTCATCAATAAATCATTTTCATTTCTGCTTCATTTAAATGGGTAGTTCACCTAGGCCAGTGACGGTGAACCTTTTAGAGACTGAGTGCCCAAGGAGGCAGAGGTGGCACATGGGTAGGCATCACACATCTGTCGCTTGAGGCATGCCAGCAACATTACATGGGTGCATGCCCATGCACTGCCTCCTCCTCAGACACTCACACACACATGCCATTGTAAGTATAGGAGGGTGGGTGTGGGGTGTTTAAACATCTCACCTCACTGGTGCAATGGTGCGCATGCCCACAGAGAGGGCTGTGCATGCCCCCTCTGGCACTTATGCCATAGGTTTCCCCACCACTGACCTAGGCCTTTAGCAGAAAAGGATCCTTCCTTTCATATCCATATACAGTCAAGCCCAGAAATATTGGAACAAGGATAACATTTTTGGTATGTGGCCTCTGCATCCCACCACAGTGAAGGTGAAAGGAAACACTCCAGATGTGAGTGAAGTCAAGACTGTCAGTTTTAATGCAAGGGGTTTGACAAAAGTGGGCATGAAGCAACCACAGCCATTGGCAGACACACCATTTTGTATGTGTTCCCAATGACCAATCAAGGAGATAAAATGCCTGGAGGTGATTATATCCATGAAGCAAATGGGTTATTTGCTACGACAATTGGGCATACCCTGGTAACAGCAACCTTATGTTGCCGGCTAATCTTTCTCACACTAGGTCAGGCAAAAGGAACTGAAGAATGAACACACCAAAAGGTGCCTTCATTTTGGCAGTTTCATGTCTGGTCTGGACACAGAAGAAGTCCCTCTCAACATACTTCCAGAGGGAAAAACAGACAGATAATAAACTTTTTCTGTAATATTAGGTTTCAGGCAGCCAGTAATTGTCAGAATCCAAGACATGGGCAGCCAACTAACAACACAGACTCCAGGACCCAGGTCAATGAGGCTAAAGCCCAAATGGCAACCCTAAATCCAAAGACAAAAGCAGGAGTCAACAGGGGAACAAGGCAAGTACAGTTCAGAAGGCAAGATGTAGTCCAGGCAGGCCAGAAGTTGGACAACTAAGGAATCAATATGAACAGGAACAAGGTACCTTAGAGCTGGAGCAAGAGTGGAAACAGGGGCCAAGAATAGGATAAGGAAATGGTCTAGAAGGCAGGGTATACAAGGAGGCAAGCAGCACACAGCAAATCAAAACACTATCATTGCTGAAGCAGCTTTTGGAAGGGAGAACCAGTTCTTATATACGTTCTTTTCTTATGGCTTCCAGGTAGAGTTGCCATAATTCTCTCCCACAAAACCGGGACAGAAGTATACTTGACAAAAATGGTCAGGCTATCTACAAAATAGCCTTTTTTAAAACAAATATAATATGACAGGTATAAACACTTTCACATTAAATATATCAATACATAAATGAATTTATTTACAACAGTTAATTCTTACGGTAAGATGATCTATTATACTTCTGAGAAGTCATGTCATGAAGCGAGAACATTAAGATTTGTCTCCAGGTATACTCCAACTCCAATGTGGCAGGAAATCACTCGTTTGATGGCGAGAGTTCGAATTTATTTTAATAGTGTGTTATAATACACAATCAGTAAGTTATTAAAATTTGTGACTTTAAAATGCCCG
This sequence comes from Bradypodion ventrale, assembly GCA_035047345.1. Lineage (NCBI taxonomy): Eukaryota > Metazoa > Chordata > Lepidosauria > Squamata > Chamaeleonidae > Bradypodion > Bradypodion ventrale. Next base: position 80,452,269 of record JAWDJE010000006.1, on the reverse strand, counting down.
GGACAATTTTTCCGACCTTGAATCCAGGACAATCCTGGTTTTCCAGGACTTATGGCAACTCTACAGGCTTTCAACAGGCAGACAATTCTATCTCCTCAGAAAACCTATTTTCTTTGCTACACAATATGTCACATTCTCCTTCAAAATATATTGAATACCAGTATCTTGTCCAAGTGAAATGCTGTCAGGAAGAGTCCACTAGAAATTTTTGACATATCAGACAAGCAAAAGCAAAAATCAAGTCAAAAAATGTGACACCTTAAAGACTAACTGCTATATTATGTTAGCTTTCATTTCTTAAGAACTCCTAAAAATTCTTCAGTAGATAATAGCCAAAGGACAACTTATCAGACATTTCACTGATAACATCTATGTCAGTGTATTCCACATTCCTTTCCTAATGGATATTAAATAATAGTTTTTGAAAGCATTACTTAAGAACCTTAAGAACCCAGATAGTCACAATCCATTTTTTCCCTATCATGTACCTTATTCCAACACTAGACTGGCACAGGATCTTCATTTTGAATTTTCTAGCTCCTGTGGAGAAAGACCCATGACCTCAAAATGCAACAAAACAAACAAAATTTGTTGATGTGTTGTCAAATAACAAATGAACAAAGAGTATTCATAATTTTGTCCTTGCCCCTTTTGTTGCTGATCATTTCAACTTGGCAGAATGTAAATTCAAATCAAAATTTTAAGTTTTAAATAATCGTTTTTATTTAATTCATCCTCTTTGTAGGTCACACTTCTGTTAGCAATTAGAGTACACTGCACAAATAACAGACTGCACACAGATATATTTAGATGATGTCACCCTTACCCACAAAAGAGAAACTACATAAACATAATTGCATGTCTTTACTGTTCAAAACCTGTCATCAGTCATTTTTCTTTCACTAAGCTAAAATTTAGCAAGCCAAAGTAAACAATCTTAACCTATAAAACCAAGTGTTCACCGTTGGAATTGGCTATACGTTGCTATGCGTCGCCCTACTGACCCGCACCCTCCCTTCGAGAGCACGGCTGAATTGCCTACGCAGGTCAACGAAGGATTTAAAAATCCGGCATGGGGGCCTCAGCCCCACTAACGGCAAGAAACGCAAAGAACATCACTTCCCGAAAGTCCTTGCGCCGCGCCGCGCCAGAGCCAATCAGGCTGAGAGGCTCTCGCACGGAGCAGCGTTCGGACACGCGCCGCAGCCAATCAAAAGAAAAGCATTTCAAAAAAACGCAGCACAAACACAAAGCACCAACACTTTACTACAAGCACCAGCGTCCTGCGCGCAATGAGCGAGCAGAACGATGAGGCAGCCGGCGCGCGAAAACAAAAATAAGAAAAAGCCGACGCTGCAGCCATTCAAAACCACGGGCGAGCCAGCATGGCCCATGGGGGAAGAAAATTAAAAAAAACCGCCGCCGCTACTCTTCCGTTCGAAGGGTCAGCGGCGCGCGAAAAACAAGTGAGGCGCCCGGCGCACAAAAAATAAAAGTTAAAAAAAGCCCACCGCCGCAGCCATTGTTCCCCATGGGCGACACAGCAAGGCCCGTGGGGGAAAACCCCCCCCTAACATGGTCCTTCCGTTCGAAGGGCCAGCCGGTGCGCGAAAATACGAGTTAAAAAAAAAAACCCGGCCGCCGCTGTCCTTCTGTTCGATGGGCCAGCCGGAGAGACAAAAATTAAAGCAACCCACCCACCCACCAACCCCCCGCAACTGCCCTTCTTCCCAACGGGCCAGCCAGCATGGCCCATGGGGAAAAAAGCCTCCCCGCAATTGGCCTTCCTTCCCACGGGCCATCCAGCATGGCCCATGGGGAAAAAAGCCTCCCCGCAATTGGCCTTCCTTCCCACGGGCCATCCAGCATGGCCCATGGGGGAAAAAGCCTCCCCGCAATTGGCCTTCCTACCCACGGGCCATCCAGCATGGCCCATGGGGGAAAAAGCCTCCCCGCAATTGGCCTTCCTTCCCACGGGCCATCCAGCATGGCCCATGGGGAAAAAAGCCTCCCCGCAATTGGCCTTCCTTCCCACGGGCCATCCAGCATGGCCCATGGGGGAAAAGCCTCCCCGCAATTGGCCTTCCTTCCCACGGGCCATCCAGCATGGCCAGCGAGAAAGAAAGCCACCCCCCCACACACACTTGAAAAAACATTCAAAAACACACCAAAACCCAAAAAATAAACACACACACAGCCAAAAATAAACAAGAAAAACACACACATACACCCCCCAAAAAAAAACCACCCCCAACCCCCCCCCCAAAAAAAACCCCCACAGAACTTACAAAAAGACGTCTTCCTTCTCTGAGAACCGGAACTCAAATGAGAAAGAGGAAACTTACCAGAAGCGACACCAAGAGGACAGAAGGTAACAAATGTAATGAGAGGCACAAAAGCTCACCACCCCCACCCAGTGGCCAAAACAGAAACAACAATCAAAATTATTGAACTAATAAGAATAATTCTAAATTTAATCAAATAAATTATACAAACATTCAAAAAAAAAACCACTAATCTCTAAAATTACCAAAACAAAACCCCTTTTCACTCTGAAAACCCAAAACAAAAAAAAATTTTAAAAAAATTTTTTAAAAAAATTTAAATTTTAAACTAAATAATATTACATTAAATTAGATTAAATTAAATTTAAATTTTTTTCAATAAACATTAAAAAATACAAAAAAATATTTACTGGAAGCCACAAAAACACAAAACCTTACACCACCATTTAAAACAGCCCATCACCATTAGTTCAAGAAAAAAACCAAACCCTTTAGTATCCAACACAATTTTTAAAAGCCCGGCAACGACGGGCAAACTATGCTAGTTGAATAAAAACGGGTGCCTATCAAATGGAAATCTGCAAGCTATCATGGGTATAGATGACCCTTGGGACTATGTTTTGTTCCATGTGTTAAAGCAACTATGATTATGCTATCTTTCTCAGCAGATCAAGCTATAATCAGCAAACATCCATGCCACTCTTGCCATAGCAAGGATAACAAAGAAACTCCTTTTTTTGTCTTAAATATTTAAACTGAGATGGCTTGTTGAGATTATATTGTGTTTTATGCTGCAATTCAGAAGGGGTAACACAACTACAGAAAAGATCACTAACTTTCTTACCCTCCACCTTGCTGCTCCGAGCTAGAGCAGAGAACTAAAGCTTACTGTTTCTGTGTTCTGCCTCATAGTGTGAAAACAAGCTCTATCACAGGGGTTCCTAACCTTTTCAAGCTGGGGCCTGGGTCATGCTCTCTCAGTCAACTTCGAGGGCCCGACAGCCATTTTGCCCTGTCTGCATGATGGGCATTTTGTCCCAACAGCTTCAAAGGAGGTGGGCCACATGAAATGGTGCTGTGGCCCAGATCCAGCCCATGGGCCTTAGACTGGTAACCCCTTCTCTAACAGTACTACAATTGGCTAAATTCATATAACACAAACTAAGACTCCTGTAGTCCCTTAAAGTTTAGCCTAAAGTCATTTCCTTACAATAAATATGCCACGTGTTGCTCTCTCAGAAGAGGCTTGCAAATACAGTTTTAGCATTTGGCTGTAGAAGTGCTTCCAATGGGGCCATCCAACAATTACATGATCCATTTTTTTTTTGGGGGGAAGAGGGAACTGACCCCTCCCCTCATGTAATCCGACTGTAATTTTCACTTCAAACCCCCCTCCCTTTAAAATTATGTCATCCAGAGCTTTTGTATCGAAACTCTAATTTTTAGAGCTTTTCACTATTGGTGCCTAATGCAGAACATATCGGTGAGGATTCTCGATGCATCACACCCTTTGTGAAGAGAATTTTTTTTGCAGGGAGGAATGAGGATGCCAGGTAAGTTCCGATAGTGTTCTTCTACTATCTCCTTTATAGGGATTAAAAATTTCTGTTGGTTAGCAATAGACTGCACAAGCAATTCAATAATCTCAAATCGGATCAAAATTCCCAGAGATCATTTTTAAACCCAAAAAAGCGCCATGTTTTGAAACCACCACAACTCCAAATGGATTACGTAATCTTTGACCTGACGCCACGCCACACCCCCACGTAATTTTCTGTAATTCATATGGCAGACCCCTCTCACCCCCTTGAAGATCATGTAATTGTTGAATGGCCCCAATGTCTCTGTTGTGTACTTAACTCTTTCTATGTTGTCTCAAGAGGTAAGGATGGAGAGGGCTGCTCTAAAGGTCTTGGCTAAATCACAATAAAATAAGGGCCAGTTTAGAGCTGATAATGAAGGCAGAAATTGTCACAACAGCCCTGTACTTCTCAAAAACCAGCAGCTATAAAAACTGAACAAAATAAATAAATAACTGCAAGAACCCAAGCAATTCCCCAGCCTACATGCCAATGCTGGAACCTAGGAAAGGGACAGGGAATAGTTACAATTGGTTACACGGTTACAATTAGAAATACCCAGCATACAAAATTATGATGACTATGTACAAAATATCAATCATAACCTTAAGCCCTGTTAGTAATATACTCGAAAAGCTAATAGCAGAAATATGGTATTATCTGCATGTTTGTTGTGATTGAAATGTTATATGTGGTGATGTAGATGTTATGTAACTGTATTACTAACAGTTCTTAAGATTGTGAATGATCAATATCAATGTTGTGATTAAAACTTTGTATGCTGGATGTTTGATCTAGGGTAGAGGTCAGCAAACTTGGCTCTCCAGATGTCCTTGGACTTCAATTACCAGAAGCCCAAGTCAGTATACCTGCTGATCAGAGCTTCTGGGAACTTTATTCTAAGAACATCTGGAGAGCCAAGTTGGCTGATCCCTGGTCTAGGGGGCTGGACCACATAATTAACCTGTGGAAGTTCTGAGAGACATAAATCTTTTACTTTGAAAAATACCTAAAACAGAAAGAACATAATCTTACTACAGAAACTATTGACACAAATTTGGCACTGATATTACTGAGGACTTTGCATGAATGCAGAGGTTACAACTGGAATGGTAATGTGGGCTGGATCTTTTTTTTAGTCCTTTTTTTGAAAATTCCTTTTAACAAACCCAAATTGCCAGTTTCATGGATATAATTAAGTTTCATATTTAAATAACTGGTTTGTCTTTCTATGTTTGCCCACAGAGGAAAACATACCTGTTTGATTCTCTCTGCTATCCATCCCAAAATATACCTTTGGGAACATGGGATTTTATTTGATCAAATGGCATGGAATGTACCTCCTCACTATGTATAACTGTGTTACCATCTATTTATTAAACCATTTCTAAAGGTTTTAGAAAGCAACTGATACTAAGCAGCCTTATCTGAAATATGGAATGACAAAAACCTTCATTTTCTTTAGTTCCAAAGTTAAACTTTGTATTATATGACAAAAAGAGTCAAACTTGCTGCTGAACAGGTACAAATTTTACTTACTATTAAGTATCTTCTTCTTTATTTCCTCTTTTACCACTTTGAGTGTCGAGGATACTATTAAATACAATATTAGAGGAAAATAACTTCCTGATTAGAGAATGATGTTTCCAGATAAACCTGAGCCCCAATGTCTATTTTGAAAAAGAAATTAAGCATTGAATACAACCAAATCTAAATAATAAACAAGTAAGAAAGAGAACAAAGATAATCTATCAAACTTTACTGCCCCTTCTAAAGCATAGTTTGAGTTCAGTTATTATAAAATGTGTTAATTCCACTGAAGCCAATTAGATATCACAGAATAATGATACTAGGTAGAATGGCAGATTGGTAATTAACAGTACTTAATTTTTACTAGGTTTAGCACTTTTCATCTTCAAAGCTTAGTACCAGTCTTAATTGCTCTGCGACACATTGATTTTGGATTTCGAGTGCCTTTTGGACAGAAATAACTCTAAATGGTGTTTGTCAGATATTTCAAGGGATTGTACTGGATAGCTCTAGAAACACATTTTGAATTTTCCTCTCCAGCAACTTCTAAGTGTTTTATAATTATACCTGACAAATTACACAGCAGCAGTATCACCATTAGATCCCAGTTTATTAATAATAGCTATAATTTAAAGAGAGTGGGTCATATTTAAAATGGCAACTAAATGCAGAAAATAATGTCTTCATATTTATACCTTGGAAAATTAAAAACAAACATCTTGAAGTCGACAAGGACAGTAAGCACATGAAACAGAATGTGCACCTATTGGTGTGCTTCTGGGGACTTCTTCATCTTTTTAATCGTATAGTCTAAAATTACAGTTTGCAGTTATGATTTAAATTAAAGGCAATCTAGAAGTAATTTTGACTAAAAATGAATAGTGACATCCCAATACAGTAGAACCCCGTATAGCAATTTTAATCCGTTCCACGGAGCTGATCACTATGCGGTTTTTGTAGTTGTACAATCTTCCCTATGAGAAAATCCATACAACGATTTTCTCTATGGGAAAAATGTACAAAGATGTTTGGCGCTAAGCGGATTTCCCCACTGGAAAATCGTCGTACAGATTTTCTCATAGGAATGATCACTATGCGGAACAGCTTTCCCACCTCCAAGCCTCAGTGCTATGCGATTTCATTGCTGTATGGGGTGATCGCTATACGGGGTTCTACTGTAAATGATTGTGTCATCACTGCACTTTTTTCAGACCTCTAAAAATATAAAACCACTAACCATTCTGTCTTCAGAATCTGAGCATTTTTACTAGCATAGTTGTACATTGGATTTTTTTCTTCCTCTTCATAAGAACACAGGAAGTCTACCAAACCAATGCCACATAATTGGCCAAATATTCATATACACCAATGAAAAGTGTCGGTTCAGGGGTTTAGACAGCATTTTCCTAGCTCCACTTGGAAATAAAATTTCACTGATGAAATATGGGACCATCTGCATGGAAAGGAAATGCTCTGAAATGTTCTACTTCCACAAAAGCAGAGTTGTCAATGCCCAGCTTACATGGTAATAATAATAATAATAATAATAATAATAATAATAATAATAATAATAATAATAATAATAATAATAATAATAATAATAATAATTATTATTATTATTATTATTATTATTATTATTATTATTATTATTATTATTATTATTATTATTACATGTCAGAAATTATTCTGGGTTGAAAAGATTTTTGCTGGAGAAACTCCACTCAGGGGACGCCCGAATGAGGCTCCTTTCGTGTCCCCAAGATCTTTTCTCACCAAAGTGGTCCCTATTTATCTACTTGCAATTTCTTGCTTTCAAACTGCTAGGTTGGCAATAGCTGGGACAGAGATGGGTGCTCACTCTGTCATGCAGTACCTGGATCTCAAACTGCCGACTTGCTCCTTCAAGCTAACAAGGTGAGCTTCTTAACCACTGAGTCACCGCAGACAGAAACAGAAAATGATGCCATAATCCAGACTGTACCAAGAAAGCTTATAATGAAGAACTATATCACAAACAATTTTTTAAAAATCGACTTCTTCTGTGTTGAGGCCAATGTGAAACTGCCAAAATGAAGGCATCTTTTGGTGAGTTCAATCTGCAGCTCCTTTCACCTGATTTAGTGTTAGAAAGATTAACCAGCAACACAGGGTTGCATTTGCCAAGGTAAGCCTGACTGTGGTTCAAAAATACCACAACCTTTGAGGAGGCTCTTCCTGTGAACCCCCAAAATCCACTATGGAGAGCAGAGTTAACATATGAGAGAGAAAAGAGAAGCAATTTCAGAACTGCCCTCCACTAACTAGTAACAGCAAGAATGTTTACATTGTTGTTGTACTATTAGAATTAAAGGAAATTACAAAGGTATGATCCCTTGGCATCAGGACCATAGCCTACGTGCTGCACATTAACAACAGAACTGCCTTCCATAGAATTAGATGCCCATACTGCAAAAACCTAGTCTGACAACTCTGCCATTTTACTAAAGGCTGCATTAAAAAGCAGCGCAGCATTGGTCAGCAAGCAGAAACCTCTTTCCTCAAAAGCTGTTGCAGGAAAAATCTTTTGCACAACTCCGTGTGATGTGTGAGTTGCGCCCGCTGCTGGATAGGGACTCCTTGCTTACAGTCACACATGCTCTGGTCACCTCCAGACTTGACTATTGCAATGCACTCTACATGGGGCTGCCCTTGACGACCGTTTGGAAGCTGCAGCTGGTCCAGAATGCGGCAGCCCGGGTAGTGATGGGGTGTGGTCGTTATGCCCATGCCTCACCCCTGCTCCAGGAGCTGCACTGGTTACCAGGTTGCCTCCGAGTGCAATTCAAGGTGCTCATTATGACCTTTAAAGCCCTATATGGTAGTGGGCCAGGATACCTAAGAGACTGCATCGCCCTAAGAACATCTTTCCGTCCAACCAGAGTGGACCGGAGGGGCTCCCTAGTTGTTCCATCATCTAGGAGAGCTCACCTCTCTGGAACAAGAAAAAGGGCCTTTTCCGTGTTTGCACTGGCCCTTTGGAACCTCCTGCCAGTAGAGCTACGGCTGCAGATGGAGCTGCTGCCATTCAGGAAAGGACTTAAGACCTGGGTGGCGGGGCAGGTGTGGGACCCTGAGGGCAATGTGGCTCCTGCCCGTTGGCTTTTTCCATAAGAGGCACCTTCTCTCTCCTGCACGGGGTGGGTGGTTTTTTTTAATGGGTGTGGAAATTTTAACTGTTTTTATTATGTGCGGTTTTAAATTATGTAAGCCGCCCTGAGTCGGGCTTGCCTGAGTGGGAGGCGAACAAGCCAAAAAATTAAATTACATTAAATTAAAATTAAATATGTTCCACCTTCTTTTTTTTTTTAGATAATGAGGAATCTTTAAAAGTACTCCCCTCCACAAAACCTCCATAAGAAACAAAGAAACTGGTGTTTCTGGGAGGTTTTTGGAGAGAGCTGTTAATCTCTTGAAGGCTCACATATTGCACGGAACAAAAAGAAGGGAAATTGATGTTAGTCATCATGGCTACACCAATTTCAACAGAACTGCCTTGGGACAATTGCAAAATGGACAGAAAACCAGCACTTGGGCTGCATATTGCCTAACCCAATGGAAAAGTTGGTTTAAGTATTATGAGTTTGGGGTAGCTGTAAGAAAGAATAATATTGGAAAGGCATTGTCAAAACCATAGGTTCTCATATATGCATTAGGCAAGAATTTTGTCACTTTAGCAGTGTTACTCTGCCATAAAGATTACAGCAATTTGTTTGACTCTGTTTGGACAGATAATGGAGAAACAAAAGAATTTCCCATTGACAAAGGTGTCAAACAAGCATATATTTTATCTCTTTTTCTATTCTCTCTCTCTCTTTGTTTATTAAATTTTTTAACAATACATTAAAAATACAGGAAAAAATAGAAAAGATAAAAAAGAACAAAAAACATACAACTACAAAGAAAATTATACACACAATATAATATACTTAAGACATTAAAAAAGGTAAAACTTAAAGTACTGTTACCATCAATCTTATTAAACTCAAACTTTTTTCCCTTTTTTTCTGCAGTACTAATTAAATCTCTTACCCTATAGAGAAATGAGTATTTATAACAGTACGTCAGACTCTCATTTAAATTCTCTTTCTAAAGCATAGAAGAAGGAAAAAAGGACAATACACCCTGTGATATATACAATGCCAAGAGGAGGGGGCGGGGGGGGGGGGGTTGTCGCACTGTTCTTTCATTATTTCCAAAACCTTATTTGATCTGGTGCTGGTCTGTAATTTTCTCTCTATATACACAACATATCCTATGAATTAGATTCTATTAAAAGAGCAAAAATTTGTAGAAAGCACTGCAATTTAAAATATGGAGATTATACCTGTTTACTGGATTAATTTTGATGATTACTGGCAAAAAGCAGCAATTACTTGAAATAACTATTAACAAAGGTTAGAGAAGAAAACACATTATGATTAGCAATAGCAATTACACTTACATACCGCCCCATAGCACTTAGTGCACTCTTTGAGTGGTTCACAAGGCAATTAGCATTTTGTCCACAACATGCTGGGTACTCATTTTACTGGATGGAAGGTTGAGTTGACCTTAATCCCTATCAGAATCGAACTCATAATGTTTTGGCTTCAGTACAACAGGTTTAACCATTGTGCCACCAGGGAACATTATAGTTGGTCATAAGGTGACAAAAAATGACTAGAGAAAAATTATATAACCTTAATGAGAATTATAGAAATGAGAATTATCTATGTGCAGTTTAATCATCAATTGAAAGAAGGAATGCAGCAAAAAATCAAAAGAAAACTAAGACTTGGAAGGCCAACTATGAAAGAAAAAGAAAAGATCCTCAAGTGTAACGTTGTACAACTGGAGATCAAAACTAAGATCTTCCATAACAGGATAGTCCTCCTTGCTACACTGGATAGTGAAGAAAGTTGAAACGGGGGGAGGGGGGAGATTTGCTTGAAATGTATTGGAGAGCGAAGGTGATCATGCCTGATCAAATAAAGCTACAACATTTATCAGAAGCAAAAATGTCTTAGTTGAGGCTATTGTACTTTGGGTGAGTGTGACTGTTAATGATAAGATCTTGTGGAGGTCATTCATTCATAAGATCCCCATTAATTGGAAGCAACTAAATAACTACAGTTAGGTATTTATTTGCTTTAAAGGAAGTAATCATGTTGCATCCTCTGTACAGCTGAATTTCTAGGAAAACATGGTTATTCTACAACACAGTAAGTAAAGTGTGGTTTGTGGGTTATGTGAATCCCACGGGCACATTTTTTCATGGTTGCCTGTACTTCCCAAAAATATACATTTAGAAAAGCAGTTGTGGTCTACTGCTGAAATTCAGTAGTACAGTATATCACTAAATCTAGTGAGGAATCTCAATAAGCCAATTCTTATAAAGTTTTTTGTCAAAGCAAATTTAAACAGGAATCTTTCAATTACCCCTTTGCAGGCGCACCCCCCAAAGAAAGACTCAGACACTGGTATATGGATAAAGGCATCGGGCCAATTTTATTGAATAATGCCCTAGTCCGAATTATAACTTTCAATTGGTGTAATCATCCAATTGTAATTCTTTAAGGCAAGCAGGCCGCAGTAACACTGGTAAGGTTCCTCCCAAAATGCCAATGGCAATTGGCTACATGTAACTATTTGTATCAATTTGTTTGTTGACACAAACAAATTGTTGACCGGAGTCAATAAACTATCTACTGACCCCACCCTATGACGTGTGTCCGTTAAATCTCAAGGTGATGCAGGCTGTTAAGCTCCTGCCATCACCCCTTGCCTGGTTCGTCGTTGACCCGCCAAAGCTATTACCCCTGTACCTGTCTAAGTGTTGGCCAGTCAATTGCGAACCTGCCGGATACCTATGGGTCATAAATCTTTACCTTACCAGTGCTACCCGCCACACGGGGAGGCATCCATGATGACTCACCCCCCCCCCCCAGACCGTCAGCTCGGTCGCCAGGCCTGCTTGCACCTCGCCCAGAAAGAGGTACATACCTCCAGCCAACAGGTGGACCCCATATCCTGCCTACCAGCAAAAGGTTTTGTAAGCCTATCCGCAGGTTTCCAATGGCTGTCTCCCAGCCATGCTCAGCAAGGGACTGAGCAACAGCCCTGTCCACTGACTGCCGGAACAGTCCGAACCACGGAGATCCACGTCTCCCCTAAATTGGTGTCTCGGCACGATGTTAGACCATAGCGACCGTGTGTAAGCCATACATGATATAAAACGCCAGGTCACTGCACCTCGACAGTTTAAGGAATAGCAGTGATCCGTATAAGATCATTGCCGCCGAGGTGCATAATAAGAACATCGGGCGGTCCAGCATCCCTGACGGACATCAGAAATGGCAACAGTTCCTGCCCCCTTGTGCCACGTATACCATACCATCGCATACATGCGGATGCACGCAGCCCAAGTCGGGGTCCACACTCTGTCGCCGCAGCATATACTGCTGCCCAGTGTACATAGCTGTGGCCCACCAGCCCCACTGCCACCGGTGTGCAGAGACACAGAGGATCTGTAAAAGAGGAGAAGAGGTGAAGGACATAACTAGGTACTCATACAGTGAGGGGACGTACATATAAGAAATTACGCATACACACATATCCGCCTCCGAGTACCCCAAACGTAGCCGCGGTCAACGCGACGCCTATCCTAAATAAACGGGTGCCAAAACGGGCCCCACAGCGCGAAGCGCGGCACTGGTCACCCTCCGTAACTTTACTTTGGTAAGGGTAGACCCATCCTGGTTGCGCAGCAGGCACTGCCAAAAATTCATGTAGGGCACCAACCGGACAGATGTCTCCAATGAAACCTCGTAGCAGTCTAACTCCACTGCCTAGACCGTGCTGAACAACCTTTGAGGACCGTATCCCCAATTGAGCCCACTCATGCGTGACATAGACATCATCGAGTTCCAGTGCCCTACGAGACACATCCACCTTACACAATGGTACCAACTCTGGCACCAACTCACTGATGCAGAGCGCTCCAAAAAAGGCTACCGTGGTAGCTGCGTGACCAAGAGCCACTTCACACCTATCCTAACATAAGTTATGCCAGCCTCGTGCAAGGTGGGTCAGAAACTCTGGCGAACTGGGGTGACGTGTGTCCGGGCGGCGGACACGTTCACGTGTCCACCCCTCCAAAACACGACGCATGCGGAAGTAACTCACGCAGTCATTGAAACCCCCCCACGTTGGCCATAAATGCCAGTGCCGAAAGCCTGAAGGCTATAGTACGGGGGGCCAAACCCTGACTGCGAAGATAAACATGTATTGTAAAACCTGGTCCACTGGTATTGACCACACTTGAGGTAACTGTAGTTACTCGCAAAAAGTTCTAAATCGCATGAAAGCATGTTGATACGCCTTACGCGTGCGAGGTGCCAATGACATGCCCGGTTCACCTCTCCTCGCCAAACGTCCAAATATCGGCCGGGAGTGGCGAGTGGAATTCCTCTGCTTCCGGAGCAAGGCACGGAACCGGGGGATCTGCAGGCGGGATAAAGCATCAGCAATATCGTTATTAATACCTGGTACATGTCTGGCCCTGAACAGCACTTTTAGGCGTAGGCTTCTCAAAAAGAATTGACAAACCAATGCCATGACCCTGGGGGATTTGCACGTCTGGGTGTTGACAATGTGCACCACTACCGCATTGTCCCACCAAAAATGGACCACTGAGTTGGCCCACTCGTCGCCCCATAGCATCAGTGCTCCCCAAATTGGGAAGAAACTCAAGTAAGGTAACATCGCGGAGGCGATCCGTGCCAAGCCATGCGTGAGGCCCTCGGCCGTAAGTCCACCTACCCTCAGAGTAAGCCCCCATAACCCAGGGAGCCGGAGGCATCTGACTACTTGAAATCTAGGGCAGACCATAAGGTCTGATCTCCAGGAAGAGACCCCGTTAAAACCCTGGAGGAATTTGAGCCAGACCGAAAGGTCTGCCCGTATGCCCCTGGTCAGCCGGACCCTGTGGTGGCGTTTTAACAGGCCAGCCATGGCGTCACACAGGCGCCTGGCCAATGCTCTGCCGGGTGTCACCACCCTGCAGGCAAAGTTAAGGTGGCCATGAAGTAGCTACAGCTCACGAGGGGACACTTTACGTTTGGCAATCAATGCCAAAATTGCCACGGAGATCCGAGCCACCCTATCCATGGGTAACCGGGATACCTGTGCGACAGAGTCAATTTCAATGCCTAGAAATGTGAGCTTAGTAGCTGGGCCCTCAGTCTTTTCAGGCGCTAAGGGGACACCCAGTTCCTGCATGAGTGTCTGAAATGTAGTGAGGAGACGCGTGCACGTGTCCGAGCCCCGTTCACCCCCGAACCAAAAGTCATCGAGGTAATGGGCTAGAGACCGGGACCCCGACCTGCGAGCAAAGGCCCACTGAAGGAAAGTACCGAATCGTTCGAATGCCGAACATGAAATAGAGCAGTCAAAAGGCATGGCCTTATCTAAGTAAAATTCCCCTTAGAACCTAAAACCCAATAGCTCAAAATCCCCTGGGTGCACTAGCAGTAATCGGAAAGCCGAGTGCATATCACACTGTGCCAGGAAAGCACCGGGACCGCATGAGCGTACCACCCGTAGGGGCTGAACAAACGACGTGTACCTGACTGAAAAAGGTAATCAGGAATCGCATCACTGACCGAAGAACCCGCAGGGTAAGCTAGATGGAGGATTAGACGACATTCACCCGGGTTCTATTTCGGTACTAGCCCCAGAGGGGAGACCTTCAAATTAGGGAAAGGCGGTTCCAAGAAGGGACCCGCTACTCTCATAGCCTCAACTTCCTTAGCTATGCTCAGTGCAGCAACCCCCTCGTTATCTTTCAAGGGAACTAAATTAGTAGCATCTTGGGGCCCCTAACACCCCTGAATGGAATACGAAAGCCCCATTGGAAACCCTCCAGCAGGTACCTCGCATCATCCCTTCTTGGATAAGCTGAGAGCCATCGCTCCAGCATGAGTACACTAATTGGGGAGGGGGCCTTTTGCCTGGCTAGTTCCATCAGACGAAGCTCTGATCGCCCCCTGTGCACCCCTACCTCTGCCCCGTAACCCACCAGCCCGCGGTCACACGGAAGCGGCGTGGGGGCCAGCACAAAAGGGACACTCGTGTCGGGAACGACACTGGCGCTTATTACACATGTCGCTAGCTGAGAAGGTCCAACACAGCAGGCGGGCTGGAACCCCCTGCCCCACTGGTTGTTGGGGAACCTGTGTTGCAGCAGCCCTCTGCACAGCGTGACCACAATGGTACCTATCACCAGGCGCCAGTCACGTGGGAGTCATGTACAAGAGCCACAATTGCTGACAGGGCTCATCCCACCTCATCTCAGGATGTAGGGCCACCCTCATCCAAATTCCTCATCGTAAGCCAACTACGATGGGCCCAGGAAATCAACCATCGCCCTATAAATATTATCAAGGTATTGAACAATCGGGATGGCCAAATCAGGCCAGGCCTTGAGGCGTACCGCCATATATATAAAGTATGCCGGCAACCAGTTGGCCCAGGTGCGCGGTGGCTTACGTCGACGGGACAGCTCTTTGTCTCTGTCGTCCTGTCCCTCTCTCTCTTCCTTAGTGGGCTCACGGTTCAATAGGGAGAAAATATCTACATACTCCCCTCGTCAAATCTTATCCCTCGTGACCCGTGACAAATGATCACCCAGGGGCAAAGAATAACCAGCCGTCGGTAAAGCCATCGACGGCACATTCTGTATAGCGAGTATACGCAGTGGGACCTGGACAGCACCTGCGAAGCTCGGCATGGCCCCAGGGGCGGACACCCCCGCCCTCAACGAGGGACCATTTTGGAACCAGGGGTTATTGGGATAATGTGATAACTGCTGCCCACCCGCATCAAGTTGACGTGGCCATGGCCACTGAACCCCCCCAGTGTAAGTGGACAGTGTTGGTGGTGCACTAAATTGAACCTGATACTCACTAGTCACACCCCCGTGAGCCGCCCCCCCCAGGGGTTCCGGCCACAGTGAGCGTCGGAGCTCGCGACCGGAATCGAGCTCTGGGACCACCCTTGGCTGCTCCCAGCCTGTACATCGGGACGGACGGGGAGCTACAAGGCACTAGCCAGTGCTGGCCGGACAGCCTCAAGCAGCTCAACCCGGTTGGCCGCCCGCTGAAGCATCCCGGCCGGCAAGTTGGCCGGGGTCGACGAAGGGGCCTCTGTCGAAGAAGCGGTAGCACCCCCCTCAGAAGGTGGCTGGGCAATGCCCAAGGATGCTTCCAGCACTGCTATACATGCGATCAAAGCATCCACTGCCTCAGAGCCCCCAGTGTAAGGTGGGCCGGTGGGCCGGATGGCCCACCAGGCAGTTGGGACAAAGGCAACCCAAAAGGGGAGCCAGGGCCAGAATAGGGCCATGCCCAGAACTCAGGCCCATGGGGGCCCGGAGGAGCTGTGGGGCGGACACCCGCACCAGGCCCCCTCTGGGCCAACCTGTCCCGGGCCCTGCAAAGGGGCGCTCAGGGCCAAAGCCCCCGAGGGGACAGCCTGTACCTGCCCAGCTATGACGCTGGCACCCGGCTGCCAAGTGGTAGCCTGACCGGCCCCACTGATACCAGTGGGCAAGGGTCTGTCACTGCCCCGTCGTGGGGGCGCAGCCCTGGTCCTCCGACCCGAAGGCTGGCCCCCATCCGATGAAGGGCCGGTAAAAGCCCTTCCCCTTGGTCGCGGCTTCAATGTAGGAGCATTTCGCTTGGGAGCCATGACTCCCTAAATTAATATGCTGCAAAGGATCCCTATCCAGAGATCGAACTCCTGCGTTAGAGTACCCCGAGCAAAGAGGCAAATCTAAAACGGAGGTCTTTTCTTTTTCCCAGCCGGGAAAGCTAAAAGGAGAACGCGACAGAGAAAACTTCTATGTAAGTAACGAATTTTACTTAATTAATGAAATAAATAAGTAATGTATTAGTGGTTAAGCTGCTGAACTTGACGACTGTCAATTTGAGACCTGGGTGCTGCATGGCGGAGTGAGCTCCCGTCTCTTATTTATTACCAATTTGCCTATTCACCAAGTAAGGGACTGTCGTGACTTAGTGGTTAAGATGCTGCACTTGACAACTGGCAGGTCGGTAGGTCAGCAGTTCATGACCCGAGTACTGCATGACAGAGTGAGCTCCCATCTCTGTCCCAGCTCCTGCCAACCTAACAGTTTGAAAGCAAGAAAATGCAAGTTAATAAATAGGTACCATTTTGGTGGGAAGGTAAACAGTGTTCCATGCAGTCTGGTGTCTAGGCATGCCTGCCACATGTCCATGGAAACATCTGCAGACACAGACAGTGCTGGGTCTTTGGCTAGAAACGGAGATGTGCACCGAACCCTAGAGTCAGATACAACTGGCTTTTAAGCAAGGGTGACCTTTACCTTTACCTGAATAAATTAAAATCTAAAATTGTATGTAATGAATTAAATACGTAGTGCATTAATATGAAAAAGTGATTATGTATCACATTTGAAAATTCAAAAAAACTGTAATCTAGTTAACAAGTTAAAAATAAACAGCAACAAAAAAATAAACTAGCAAATTAGGTTATTTCCCATTTTGTTCCTAAAGATCGTGTCCCAAAGCAGCAGACCAAACTAAATAAAGCCCCTTCACACCAACAGTCATATACCCCAATTTACATGAAATTACACACATTAACATTGTTTCTCTGTTATAATGCCTAAAAAATGCATAGATGCTCCTATAAATATTGGGCACATTTCTTCTAATAGGCTTTAGTATGTCCTGATGGATGACTAAATGTGAAGTTTAGATATTAGAAATAGTAGCACCATTTTAATCTCATGTTTTTATTTGTATGGCGTCCTCATACACGTCATGGTCCACCTGGCCAGTGGGTGACGTGATCTAAATTGCTAAAAAACCGCATGTTGTGCTGAGTGTCATCGCAGAGATGTCTACTCATCAAGGCACTCCTCTTTGAATAATGACAGCAGGGAAAGGCCTCATATGTTAACTCTGGCCTTATTAGTATTAATAATTAATAGCTTAATAAACCAGTATAGAGACAGCTACTACTCAAGCATGCTGTCTTTGCCTCCTCCCTTTGAAGCATGTTTGCATGCAAAACTATAATTTCTTGATGTGAAATGCAAAACAAAAATTATTAACTTTAGAACAGGCCAAGATAATAAACCAACTTGAAACTGTGATATTTTATTGCTAATTTATCCATATGTCAGAAGGAAGGAAGGTTGTTTGGTTCTTGGTGTGAATTATATCAATGAACTAAGCTATACAAACCAATACAGTAGAACCCCGCATAACAAAAAAACAAACAAACTCAGTTCCATGGAGCTCTTCGCTATGCGTTTTTTTGTTATGCGGTTTCCTATGGGAGATACCCCGCATAATGAAAAAAATGTTTGTTAACCAGGGTTCCCATTAAGCGGGTATACCCCGGTTACCCAAAACCCAGCATAACAAAACATTTGTTATGCGGGATATCGCCATTGCTTAACGAATGCTTCATTGTGTGAATTTTTCGCTATGCAATGTAATCGTTATGCGAGGTACCACTGTACTGGATTTTTAGCAATACTGTGATTTTCTATTTCATGTACTATGGACTGTCACTGGTTACTCCCAATAGGAGAACTACAAAAGTGAAATATTTAATTGCCTCCTTTATTTCTGCAAATTCTGATCTCTCTTCCTTCAAGAAAATCCAGCAATTCTAAATTGAATGGATTACAGTAGAACCCCGTATAGCAATCACCTCATACAGCCATGAAATCGTATAGCAATGAGGCTTAGATGGGGGAAAGCCATTCCGCATAGCGATTGTTCCTATGGGAAAATCCGTACAACGATTTTCCAATTAGAAAAACCACTTAGCACCAAACATTGTTGTATGGTTTTTCCCATAGGGAAAATCATTGTACGGCTTTTCCCATAGGGAATATCGTACAACGAAAACTGCATAGCGATTAGCTCCGTGGAACGGATTAAAATAGCTGTACGGGGTTCTATTGTATATGACAGGCACTATTTCAATCCTAAGCCTAGTTAGAGTGCCTCAACGACTGTTGTTTTCACCACAGAAGAGGTAAAAAAATTATGATTCTTTCAATAGCTGGCTGAAGATAAAGGCAAGCAACTAAGGCAAGTAAGGGAAGAAAATGGAAAGCATGGGAATAATGAGGGATTGAGTATCTATCGTACAATTCTACTGTAATGTAGTAATTAGCTAAGGGGTGACAGAAGACAAAATAAAGTTGACTCTAGGGACCAGGCATATAGTATAATTACTTATAGATACAGGGAGGGCCTTGAAAGCATTTAGGTGTTTTTTACTCCTTGAGGGAGTTATCAGGATCTCAGAACCTTTTGAAAATTGCCCATTATATATTAAAAATATAAAAGGCTGACACATGACCTTTTTTGATTAAAAACTTTAATGCTGGACTGCTGTTCTCAGAGGAGTCTCTTTAAGGATGCAAGATATAACAGAATTTAACAATGTGACAAGCACAAAGACATTTGAAATCTAATTAATCTCTTGACATTTGACTAAAAGTCAAAGCAGTGGACTACAAGATGAACAGAACACCTCATCCGTGAAGGTTGACTACTATTATCTTTCTTTCATGAGGCATAAATGAGTTATTAAGTGTCTTCTATCAGCTTATATTGCAGATCTCATCTTCTTTTTAATATGTTCATGCATTAAGAGCCTATTGTTTTTTCTTAATACAGCCTCGGATGTGACTGCTACAAGCTCTCATTTAGTGATTTTATTGAACAGAGTGTGTGTGTGTGTGTGTGTGTGTGTGTGTGTGTGTGTGTGTGTGTGTGTGTGTGTGTGTGTGTGTGTGTGTGTGTGTGTGTGTGTGTGTACTTACAACTGCTGACAATCCACTCCTACTGAAAGTTGTCACCAGCAGCATTAACATGGAATTTGTTTTATTCTAAGGGTAGAAAATGCAGCAAGTACATGAACTATAATTTTATTGTGAAACCCAACCAGTCCCCACATACTGCCTTAGAACTATGGAAAGCAACCAAGAAGCTACCAGATAACTGGGCAGAACCACCCGACTCTCTACTGCCTGGCCAAGAACCACCATGGCCTGTGTGGAAAGCTTTAAACAGACTGCGTGCTGGGGTAGGAAGATGAAGGGCTATTCTGAGAAAATGGGGTTTCCCTATAGATGACAAACTATCTCCCATATGATACAATGCACACGATGCCCCTCAACATGCACTGAGGAGGACCTTATATTGGCAAGAGGAAATGCTGTTGATGAGGCCCAATAATGGGTGAATGTCATCTAGCTCTTTTAATTCTATTTTGTTTTAGATGTGTTAATTTTAGCTTTGTATGTTATTATGCTGGTGGTGTGTCTGACATGAATTTTAAAAATGTGAAACCATTCCAGAAGATTAACATATAAGATATTATCCACATTACACTCACAGTACAATAGTTCTGTCCCTATTTCTGTCACTTTTTGGTTTTGCTCATCATCTTTCCTTTGGAATTTAAAGTGTTTCTTCCTTTTCTCCAGCCAGATTTTTCTTTCCTTTTGACTCCAGGAATTGATTTTTTGCATTCTTTTCCAATCTGGCCTTATTAGTATTAATAATTAATAGCTTAATAAACCAGTATAGACACAGCTACTACTCAAGCATGCTGTCTTTGGTTTCTGGTTTCAACTCACAGTTCTTCTAGTTACTGGTCAATTGAGTTTAGCATTGTGAATCTGTTTATTATATGGCCCTTAAATTCATCAGGAATATTGTCTGAATTATATTTTGGCACTGCATTTCTTTTACTTCTATTTTTCAGGTTTACTCTAGTGTTGGATATTAGCAGATCATGATCCATGCCACAATCTGCTCCTGTTCTTGTTTTGGCAGAAAGAATACAGGTTCATCATTCTCCTGCTTCAAATTATATAGCCTATATGAAATTTTATTTACCATTTGGTGATGTTCACATATATAGCCATCTGTTCCTTTGCTTGAAGCATGTATTTGCATAAACATTGTTTGCAAAGCCTCCAATTTTAATTTTTTAAAATCTAAAATGTACAGCTCCCCAAACAGGGTCACTATACTATACGGATGCAAATATTACACCACATGGTATATGAGATCTTTACACAACCTTAAGCATCCCTGTTTAGCCAAGTCCTACATCATGGTCTGTCTGCAGTTCAGTGCAGAATCTAGCTTTTGACCCATTAATAGTAAAGGATCAAGATTTTTCTTTAAACACCCAGTTTTCCAGCTTTAACCCTGTATGAACAAGAGCTGTAAATTTTGATCTATTCAATCAGTAGATTAACTCACTAGGATAGTACTGTACCTTGTTCCATATTTATGCACGAAAAGCTCCAGGTGCTGGAACTAACAGGATAATCTGATGACATGCTATTCATGTGCCTGATTGACTATGACATGCAGCTCCTCAGATCTTTGTGACATCATTGAAAATCAGAGCTTTAGATACTTGTAAATATTGAACATGCTAAGGGCTGTACAATTTACTGGATCAACTATAAAAGACAAGTTCAAACAAGAGGAGTTTCCAGTCAAGTAATTTTTAGATTATTTTGATTCTGGTATGTTTTTGTACAGATAAAATTGGTAGTGGGTGGTATACCACATACCTTCCAATATTAAAATTATAGTGCTACAGTAACAGCACTTATACTTAACTTTTATTATTTAAAGGCAGCTCAATGTTTAAAAGCAATTGCTAAATTGACTTACAATGTCAGTTAAGCTGGTTTTCAATTTTTGCCAACTATTTTTGGGTAACCTTGGACTTCTTGGTTTGGAGTTTCATACAACACAGAATATATCTTTGAACATTACAGAATGTGGTTGCTTCCGTTTACTCACACAGGAAAGGCTAACTTTTTCATATTTCCAAAAACTAGGAGCTGCCATGAGCGCGCAGAATGCTGAGAAAGCCAGTGCGCAAAAAATAAAATTCAAAAACGCAATGGGAGCGCAAGTCCGCAGCAGGCAGACGCAGCGCCTCACAGCCTCGCAAAACAAAAAGCCACAAAAATCCACCACGAGCCACCCACCGGCCTTCTTTCCCGGAGCAACGGGGAGGAGAGGGACTCCCTCTCCTCCACGCTACCCCGCCGAAGACACGGCGAGACCACTGCCGGCCTCAAGGAAAGTTGAACCGGGGTGGGGGAAAAACAACAGCAGCAGGCAGCAGTTCATCAGGGGAAGCACACTCCCTGGCGGATGACTGGCTGCTGCGTTTGTACTTCTGACGGAGGTAATACAAAAGCAGCAGCCAGCAATCTACAAGGAAGAGCACCACCCCTTACGGATCGCTGCCTGCCGATCTCCAGTTAGGTAAGCCAGGAGAGAAAGGAGACAGAGAGGGGAGAACCATCATCAGGCAGATAGCTCTTCTCTGCCTCAATCTCCCCTGACCTACCTAACGGACCTTACCAGCCAGGGGAAGAATGGGCTGACGGCCAGCTCCTCCTTTCCCCCATTGCTTCATCGAAACCAAAATTCGAAGCAGCAATGGGGAGAAGAGGAACCAACAGGCAGCCCGTTCTTCACGCAAAAATACACACCAACAACAAACACTAACATTAATAAAAAATTAACAAAACAAAAATAAATAAATAATTAAAAACTAATAAACAAAAAAGTAAACCACAAAATACACAAACAAAAACATCCACAATACCACAAAAGCACAGACAAAACACCTAACTACAACACGAAAATACCTAACTAACAACACAACTACCACAAATTACACAAATAAACAATGAAGTAACAAAAATAAACAACACCAGAAATAAACAAACCAATTACACAAATCTAAAGCCCAACCAAAACAAATAAGAACAAACAGAAACACTTCCCAGCCCAACACCACAAAAACAAAACAAAGAAAAACCCCAGAAGAAAGAAAACCAGAGAACTCACCAGCACGTCCGCAACAGAAATGAAGAAACAAAGACTACTTACCGGAAGAAGCCCCACCTAGAGGCCAGGAGAGAAAAAACACTTGAAACGAAAACAAAACCACTAACAGCCTCTCCTGCAGGACGGAATAATAAAAACAACTCAAAAACAATAAAGCCCCACCTAGAGGACACAAGAGTAAAAACAAGTCAAACAAATAACAATACATCAAAAGTTTACACAAATAACAAACATATGTTACATTAAAAAATAAAAAAATTATAGCATCTTCTGTTGATTTTTAACTCAACACCCCCCCCCCCCAAAAAAAAAGCAAAACACAATTTCTAACAGCCCGGCAACGCCGGGCAACCTATGCTAGTAAAGACTAAAATTAAAAAATTCAATATGCATTGGATTGCTACTACACAGTGAATGTACTGTATTAACCCTGGACAGCGAGAATAACAAATAGGTTGATCTTAGAAGAAATCAACCGTCACTGCTCCTTAGAAGGTCAAATAGTAAAGATGAAGCTGAAATACGTTGGACATCAAATGAGAAGAGAAGATTCACTTGAGAAAGTCTTGATGCTGGGAAAAGTGGAGGGCAAAAGAAGAAGGGGGCGGCCAAAAATGAGATGGCTAGATGGTATTGTAGATGCAATGGGCACAGAGCTGGGCGGATTGAGGAGGATAGTGGAGTAGAGAGGTGCCTGGAGGGCAGTGGTCTATGGGATCGTGAAGGGTCGAAATCGACTGTGTGACTGAACAACAAGACCACACATTATTGATGTTTCAGAATTACCTATGTCGGAGATTCTAGGATCTACAGGCATTTTAAAATGGAGCTGATACTTATTAGGACTATTAAAATACATTTTCAAGGGATATTCTAGTGTCTATTTTTAAATTTGAAACCTTTAATATTTTTGTATCATATTACTTTGCCTTGAAATTCGTGCAATAAGTACAATAAGTCCTTGAAGTACATGTTTATGCCAATAACATAACTGTACAAAACCTTGGCTAATGAGAGGGATCTATTTTTTTTAAAGATACAAACAATTATATTTTATATCCACTTGACTTCATAAGATTCATAATTTTTTTCTGATAAAAATATATCATCTCAAGAGGATGAATTAATTTAACTATTTTCTGGGATTAAGTAAACATTTATATCCTACAATCCAAACTATTAAAGCAAGCTGCTAAAACGTACTTCAAAATGCATTTAAACCTATCCAATTTTTCATTAAATGTACGTAAAAGAAAAAAAGCAAACTCTTTTTAAACTTATAAGGACATTCAGAGAGTATAAAGAATATTAAAGACTGTCTGCTTCTCCAGCAACAGAAAACTTCATTGCAGGATATCATCACACCTTCAGACAAAAGATCTGTTCTTGCTACAAGCCTCTAATGCAGTGTTTCCCAACCTTTGGTTTTTGGACTTCAATTCCCAGAAGCCTAAGTCAGAACAGTAGCTGATCAGTGCTTTGGGGAATTGACTTAGACTTCTGGGAATTGAAGTGCAAAAACCAAAGGTTGGGAAACACTACTCTAATGTCTCCTGAGCAACATTAGTATGCATCCCAGAAAAGAGGTTTGTCTGGGCTAATTTATTCATTTAATTTTTACACTGTTCAAGTTCTTGTGTATGAATTTTGTTACAGTTCAGTAATTCAAGTTCTTGTGTATAAATTAAAACTACAAAATAAGAGGCACCATAAAACAAAAACAATAAAATTGGTCAGATAAACCCAATATAATATAAGCAATAGCACCCAATAAAACCAGATGGAAAACAAGCAGGGGAAATAAAAACATTGCAAAGATTAAAACAAGAATACTAGTGTTCCTTAAAAGCTTATAAAGCCAAAACAATTTTTCACCTAGCATCAAAAAGACAATGATTTCACCAGGTGACATTTTCTTGAAAATATTTTTTTAAAATAAAGTGCTTGGAAAAGAGCCACAGCTGATGACCTTAGAGTGCTCTCAAGATGACATTTACATTTTTGCATCTTCTGTAACATGCTGGGCTTTTACCTGAAGGACAGAACGGTCCTGGGGCCATACCTTTTCCATCAAACTTATTCCAACTATATCCAGACACTGAGCTTTTGTCACCTTTTGCCTGTTCAGTGAAATGGCTCACAAATAGATCCAGAACTGGCTTCCAAAACAACCTGTTATTTTTGAGTGAAGTCATGCCAGAATCAACAGTATGTTTGCCGGATAGTCTGCTTCAAGTGGCAAAATGCATGTCTGTCCATTCCAGGATATTATAGGACTCCCTGTTTGTTGATATATACATTCATGGAGGTACTTGTGCAGATCAATGCATACTGCCTCTTGATCTTTCATAGAATGGCATGAAGAGCTCTGTTGAACATTCTTTGTTCAATCTAGCTGATACTCTTATTTTCTGCCCTTCATTTACTAAGCAAATAATTTTCCTCATTCTACCAGCTGTTACCCTCTATCTATGCCTTCCTTTAAAAGCATGCACTCCCAAATTCTTATGACACCTACAGCATAATGCTTCTTCTCAGATTGTCTCTGGCATATGCATTTTCCAACTAGATCCTAAGGCCTCTTTGACTAGCTATCAAATTTTATAGTGTGGCCCTGATTTATTTCTAACCTACCTACATTTGAAACATTTTCAGTTCCATATCTGGGGTACTCAGAAAGAGCCTCCTTAAAGATTATGGTATTTTTGAACCACAATGAAGCATACCCTGGGCAACAACAACCTTATGCTGGCTAATCTTTCTCACACTAGGTCAGGTGAAATGAACTATTCACCAAAAGGTGAATTCATTTTGATAGTTTCACATATGGCCTAGACACAGAAGAAGTAGTTCCATCTCTTGGGAAAGACTTTGCATGAATGAGTTTTGTAGCCGCGGAGATTATAGTTATCACTGGCAACTTCTGGGATGATTTCCACCCAATTATGCTGCTGCAGAGTTGGAAAAACAGGTGGACTGTCTGTTGCTCTTACTAGGGGGTACTGTCACATTTGAAATGATAAATGTGGCAGGAGGAATTCTTAAAGCATGTCTGCAACCATAATGAGACAATTGCTCCCCCTAGGAAGCTATTTAGGCTGTCTAGAGTAGACCATATTGCCAGGGACTCAATGCCAAGTGTCAGGCAGAGGTTAACTAACCTGACCACCCTACCCTGAGGACTAATGGCCTTGGGTGCCGAAGTCCACAGGGAAGGGAGATGGTCCCCAAGAGGATTAAATCCCACTTGAATCCACCTTGGTGGAAGGCAGCAGCTTTATAAATAAGGTAGAACCCCATATAAAAAACCTCCATTCCGCGGAGCTCTTCGCTATACGTTTTTTTTTGTTATACAGATCCCTATGGGTGATGCACAGTATAACAAAAAGAAAATGTTCATTATACGAATCACTATTGGCAATACCCCGCACAACGATTTCCCCCCCTGTTGTATGGGGTATTGCAAATAGTGATTCATATAACAAACTTTTTTTCTTTATACAGTGCATCATCAATAGCACAAAAATGCTTCGTTGTACAGATTTTTCGTTATACAAAGCATTTGTTAGACGGGGTTCCACTGTACTGGCATGGGACTGTGGAGGACTTTGTGTGCCAAAAGGGCTCAGGAACAGAAAGTGATTTGCGGATCTGGAACAATGGTATGGGTATCATGCTGCAACGCGGAAGGCAGATGAAAGGACAATCTCAGGACAATCTTCATAGCTAATCGCCATGAGGATCGCCTATATTTGGATTCGGATATGGCATAAGAAGAAGGAAGTTATATTTGAAATAGTCTGGTGGCGATCCTATGGCCCACATGCCAGAAATGGCATGCAGAAGCCTTTCTTCTGGCACATGGGTGATCGAGGGGAAGCCCTGCCCTGCCCAGCCTGGCCAGCACCGCTTCCCAACCATCCCTCTCCCTCCGCCAAAGGGGAGGTGAGAGGGAAAATTGAACTCTCAGCCAGGAGGCTACGAATGGGCAAGGTAAGGTGGGGAGCACTCGTGGGGGGAGGCCCTGTGAGGGAAGCACTTAGGGGTAGCACTTAAGGAGGTGGGGAGGCCCCATGGGGGTGGGGAGCACTCATGGGGGAGTGGGGAGCACTTAAGGGGGCAGCACCCACAGGGGAGTAGTGAGTGCCCGTGGGGGGAGCACCCACTGGGGGGCAGGCACACACATGGTGTCACCACGCACCTTGAGCAGTGCGCGTCTGCATACACCCACATGACTTCACCAGACGGATGTCGGTGACATAACATGGGTGTGTGGGCAGTCAAGGTGCCTAACCAGGTGCCACCTCCGCCTCCTTGGGCACACAGTCTCTAAAAGGTTTGCCATCACTGGTCTATGAGATGTTCCTGAAGAAACATATGTGTATAACTATACAGTAAATAAAATGTTAAGAATGTGTACCTTGTTCATAAAGCAATGCCATGTTTGCATTTTTATAGGAAATCAGGTTATTTAATACTGCAACTGCATTCTGTATTGTATTTCCTAGAAGCATATCCTGGTGGTCCTGGGGGAAAACACAAAAAGTAAAATTTTAAAAGAATTTCCCTTCTAAATGTAAAATTGATT
Source organism: Bradypodion ventrale (assembly GCA_035047345.1). NCBI lineage: Eukaryota > Metazoa > Chordata > Lepidosauria > Squamata > Chamaeleonidae > Bradypodion > Bradypodion ventrale. The sequence continues at coordinate 80,425,301 of JAWDJE010000006.1, read as the reverse complement.
AACTCTTTTTATAGAAGATGTCTAGGGATCATCCAATGCCATAGAACAGCTAAAGATGGAAAGAAATGGACCTGATTAAACCCCCTAGATAAGAAGACAATGGGAGCCATATTTCAGCACCCTATCATTTATTTACATGTACCAGATTTTTTCTGACAACTCTTCTGATAATTTACAACATTTTACAACACGCATACCAAAGATAGACCATCAAATAGAAGCTACAATCCTATATAAACAATGCTAATGTATATACCCAAGTCTGAATAGTAATAACTCCTCATAATCGTGAATAAAATGAAAGATATGGATTAATTTTGTTAAGGACATCCTATCTCTAGAATACCACTGGACACTTTCCAGGCAGAATCTGAAGCCCATTATTGCCTGAGCTTTATGGTGATTTATGACTTTACTGTTTTTACCCATTTCTAAGATACTATGTAATTCCTTTGGATTGAAGCTCTGGGTATGCATGTTTAATATAAAATAAAAATTAATTATTTCTATCTATATTCAATTACATTAATGACATGTCAAACAGGTTTACTCAAAACAATTCCCCAAAGAGATAGAATTTGCCTAGGAATGGAAATACAGTAGTGTATTCTCTTTTTGTTTGGTCTGGGGAAAAACCCTCACTGAGTCATGCTTCCATGATCAGAATTTTAAAATGAAATATAGTAAATGATAGACCATACATGACTCTACTGAGATACAACTTTCCCATTTTATAAACAGAACTGAGGGACAAGAAGCAATGATGTAAGTGTGGAATTCTTCAAAGCACAAAACAAAATTGGTAGAATGGTCAAATTTGTCTGTCCAAGCAGTCATCATTCGTGATATCTACATGAGAACAGATGCTAATGGTGACTCAAATCACCATGATTCATGAATATTTCACCTCTAAATATGATTCTGACTTAAAGCATTTTAGAATTCAAACATAATTGACAGCAAAAGTATGTTAGTTACCTTATAGAAAACTATATATAAATTAGAATTAAATATAAATTCGAAGGTGAGTAGAATGATTACTGAGATATAAATTTAGCAGTTAATTCTACAATTCACTGTACATTTGATTTAAAAAACTAATACAAATCAGATTTTTAACGTATCAATCAATATAATGTAATGTTTTCACTGTTGTTATGCCGCCCAGTCTCTCATTCAATTTGGGCAGCAATATATAAATCTGAATAATAAATAAATAAATAATGCAGAAAAATAAGTGAAACATTATGCCTTCATAAGATTAATACCATTTAACAACACAACCCCCCCCCCCGAAGCAGTAATCAAACTTGATTACATAACTGCTTATGAAACAACATTACATAGATACAGTGACTGATATTAAAATTACACTAGCATATACACTAGAATATAGATAGCAATTACACTAGCAGTTTTTTGGGTTGGGGTTTTTTTTTTTTTGTAAGGGGTGGTTTTGGTGGTGGTGATTTGAATGTGTGTTTTTTATTTATTATTTATTTATTTGGTTTGTTTAATTATTTTTGACTGTTTTTACTCTTCCAGCCTCTAGGTGGGGCTGTGGTTAAGAGTAGTCTTTCTTGTTTGTTCAATTATGTCCTGGACTCATGGAGGGAGGACGTGTTTGGTGAGTTCTCTTGATTTTTTGTTCTTGGGGGTTTTTTTTTGGTTTTGATTTTGTGGTGTTAGACGGGGGGGGGTTAAGTAGAGTTTCTACTTAAAACCCACATAGTGTTTCTGCTTGTTCCTTTGTTTTTATTTTGGGTTTTAGATGTGTTTAATTGTTTTGTTTATTTCTGGTTGTTATTTATTTTTCTGATTCCTTTCGTCTTTGTTTAATTTGTGCTATTTTTGTTGTTTGCGTTAGGTATTTTCGTGTTGTAGATAAGTGTTTCTAGTGTGCTTTTATGGTATTTCGGGTGTTTTTGTTGATTTTGTTCTTTATTGTTTTGTTGTTTAATGGGTTTCTTTTATTTATTTATTTATTTGTGTTTTATTAATTTTGGTGCTTTGCGTTTTGTTTTTGTTTTGTTGTTGTTTTGTTTTGTTGTGCGAAGAACGGCCTGTCTGTCGTTTCTTCTTTTTTCTCATTGCTGCTTCGAAATTAGGTTTCGATGCAGCGATGGGGAAAAGGAAGAGCCGGCAGTCAGCTCGCTCTTTGACCGGTAATGTTCATTAGGTAGGTCATGTGAAAAGGAGGCAGAGAAGAGCTATATGTTTGACGATAGTTCTATTCTCTGGGCCTCCCTTTTTACCTGGCTTACCTAACGGGGGGATCGGCAGGCAACAATCCGTAAGGGGCGGTGCTCTTCTTTGCGGATTGCTGGCTGCTGCTTTTGTATGACCTCCACTGCTGTTTCGTGCTAGTTCTCGAAATAGCGGTGTGGGTAGTAGAAAGCCAGAATCCAGTCATCCGCCAGGGAGGGTGCTTCCCCTGACGAATTGCTGCCTGCTGTTTTTTCCCCCACCCCGGCTCAACTTACCTTGAGGCCAGCGGTGGTCTCGCCGTGTCTTCGGCGGGGTAGCAGGTAGGAGGGGGAGTCCCTCTTCTCCCCGTTGCTCCGGGAAAGAAGGGCGGCATTTGTCTCGTAGTGGTTGTTTGCAGTTTTTTTGTTTGTTTGCAAGGCCGTGAAGTGCTGCGTCCGCCTGCGGCGACCTTGCGCTCCCGTTGCAGGAGGCATTTTTATTTTATTTTTCGCGCGCTGACTTTTTTAGCGTTCTGCACGCTCGCGCCCTTCAGCCTGATTGGCTGAAGTGGTCACGGCACAGAGGATGCTGGGGCTTGGAGTTTAGTTTATTTTGTTTGCGTTAGTGCAGTGGCTTTTTTTCTGCGGCTCGGTTTCAATTGGGCACGCCACATTTCCCAACGTTCTCTTTGCTCTCACCTGTCAGCCTGATTGGTTGACGGGCGGCGCGGTGCATAGGACATTGGGAATTGAAGTTGTTTTCCTTTGTTTGCATTCACGGGGCTGTTGCCCCACTGCCTTCTGCGGGACCATTGCGGCGCTCTGCGGGCCAGGTTAAGCCAAGTGCAGGCGGCTCGGTACGGGATACTATAGTCAGGTGCAGGCATGTATGCCGGAGTCCAATGGTTAACGTCCCTCCTTATAGGTTAAGATTAACAACATCTCAGGATAGATATTTTATATTACTCTACCTTGGATACTTTGGAGTCGTTATTCAGTGAGGAGTCCGCACATTGGTAGACATCTCCACAACAACATTCCGCACATGCAAATGGACTTGAAAAATCAAGTCCATCTGCATGCATTTTTTTAGTCATTTAGATACCATGCCACTCATTGGCTAGGTGTACCATGACATGTGCCCTCTGCTTTCACCTTGCCCAAGGGATCCAGTGGAGGAAACTGTGCTGAGTTTTAGTCCTGGTCTAACATCATTGACAAGAGATGGACAAAACTGCCTATTTAGACCGTTCAAGCCCCCGCACCCTGACAAGGCTCTCACCTAGCGGGGTATATTTTTTTATTGCTTAATTTAAATTTGTTACATTAGTACCTATGTATGTGCTGCCACGTGTTATTGAACAACTTGCCATGGAGAGAAACAGTTTTATTGCTCCACTGCACAATGAGGCATATTTATGTATATGACAGACTACAGTATTGAAAACCACTCAAAACATGTCACTGCACAGAAAAGGTCTCATGACGCCATAGGTACATCTTATCTGCATATGTGAAGCTGCCAATGGCAGTTACTTTGAATTTCTAAGGCTCATGTAGAAAGTATTTAAGTTCTGCACAATCCATGAGTTCTGCACAATCCATTTCTGATCATGAGAAACACTGATCTAATTTGTGTGTACGACACCATAGACTTGTGGACATCTAATGTACAGTGCTCTTGACAGCTTTAATAAAACAGCATTTGCCAGTAGAGATAATTAGAACTGAAATAGCAAAATTCTAGTGTTTGGCAACACAGATGAAACAACTTCATTAAAATGTACAGCTTCAGCAAATGAAAGGCAAGAAAGCACTGGACCCTAAAGAATCAGCCTTCCCAAAACTAATTGCTTCAGTGCTTAAACAGGCCAGCTATGAAATACCAAGGGCATAACAAGGAAAGGAAAATCAAATAAGGTATGCAGAAAAGAACCAGTCACAACTACTATACTGCTTTTAAGTCACAATTTTTAAAAATTTACATTCTAAGTCAGGGGTTTTCAACCTTTTTAAGTTGGGGGTCGGGTCACATTCCCTTAGACAGCTTTGGAGGCGGGATGGCTATTTTGCCCTTCCTCCACCACATGGCATTTCCTGGTGTGTTGGAGGCAGTGGAGGGCTACATGAAATGGCACCATAAGCCACATCCAGCCCACGGGCTGCAGGTTGAGAATCCCTGTTCTAAGTGATGTACGGTGATAAAAAAATATTCTGAGAATTTCAAATGAGGTTGGTATAGAGATATACAAAATCTTGTCAAAAACTTTGAAATGTTTTTAGTACAGCACATCTTAAAGTCCATCCACACTATAAGTTTTGAAACAACCCAAACTTAAAAGATAATCAACTTACATTACTATTTTGACAGATATAAAACATTATAATTTTAAATATGCAATGTAACTAAATCATTGGATGCCATGACATTTCACACAGTAATTTTTTCCACTTAATGAAATTAAAGTTATTAAACTGCAATTACTTGGGGCATCTCTCTCTCCTTCTCTCTGAGCTTCTACATGACCTTTGTTGGCAAAAAGAATTACGACTGTAACAGGAGGCAAAATAACTTCATACTGTCTTGTATAAATAGAGTGATTTGGAAGGGATACAACTCAAAATATAGATACATAATACTCATTAAAGTTGTCTAATTTATAGTGAACACCAAGCACCAGTATTATATACTGTCTGATTGTAGAATTTTCTTTTAACAGGGATAAAATTCTATCCTGAAATTGGTATACTTTATACCTACCAAGGTTTAACAGTGCAGTTTAAAGATGAAAATTTTGAATCTCCTAATTTTCATACTGGGACATCAGTATGGAAAGCAATAATGAGAAGAATAGGACAAGAGAGAGCAAGAGATTTCATGGACCTTCTAGTTTGTCGCATGGTTTCAGTTTTGTCACCTAAGCACTATTAGTGGCTGATAGTAGAAAGAAATTGGTAAGCAGCTTCATTGTGACATATGTTGTTCTTTGCTTATAGATGGATCATATTTTAGTGCATCATGATGCAATGTGCACATTTCACTTCCTCTCCTCACTGAAATTACAGTCACCAGAAAGACAGTCTTAGTCATTAGCAGCCTAAGGTTTGGTATTGCCATCAGCTCGAAAAGAGGTGGCATAGGTTGTGAAAGGGCCTTGGACAAAGATCACACTGAAGGTTGATAGTTATCCTCTAAATTAGAATCAGTATCATTGCCAGATTATAAGTCTAACGCTGGTTATCTATTAGTTATGGGCTCCACAGTGGCTGTTGGTTCTGAAACTTTAGCTTTATCTGACAATGTATGTTTCAATTTCAACATGTGAGACAGAGAGTAGCCTGCTTAGTCTTGAGTTTTAGATTTTGATGTTGACTTCAAAGTTTCCACACTGATGCCAGCAATCTTTTCTTGAACTGTTATTGTTGGTGTTATGGATCTGGACTTGGAATTCCTTGGAGATCAGTGATCGGAAGGTGAAGTAGTTTGTCAGTGATACCACCTTAGTGATGAGTTTCATAATTTATGCTAGGTTTTATACATATTTCTTAATCATTGTTTACATCAAATACCACAGAAAAAAACAATGGATTGCATTTCCAAATGTGAAAATAAATTAATTAAAGACTAGATTTTTTTAAAAAAAGATTTTCTAGAACATAGAATGAGGTTCAGTGACTTGTCAGAAATGAGATGATAGTAATCATCATCTTGTGTTGAACTTCACTTATAGATTACACCATCAGTAACCTGTAGCTAAGGATGTTAGCATTAACATTTTGTTAAGAAAGTTGTTAACACAGAGGAGGTAATATGGGAGGAAATTGAGATGAAGGAATTTAGACATATAGGTAAATTGGTTTTCTTGGGAGCTAATATTGGAAAGGTAGCAACCCAAAATGCCATGATGAAATGTTTAATAAATGTATGGAAGAAAGTTAAGAAGAATTTGGTCCCAAACTTGTCTCCGATTGTAGAATTATTAGATATGGCGGGTTTTCCAATTAAGATTGATAAAGTGATAAAAGAAACTTTGGTCAAGAATGAAATTTTTTTGTTGAAAGATTGGATATGTGCTTGTAGGGATGATGTAGCTAGGGCAAACTTGTTTGACCAATTGAAATTGAATTGGTTAAAGATTATGAGGGTTAATAATTGGAATAGTTAAATATATGAGAGAACTTGACCTGGAAAGAGAAAAGACGGAATTTGAGGAGCTGGTTCTAAAAATCATGAAGGGAGTTAAAAATATTAAAGGTTTGGTTAGTAAATTATATGCATTGTTGAATAAGGAGGATGATCCGCAGGAGGACTTGAAATTGATATGGGAAGAAGAACTAAAAATAAAGATTGATAAAGATATTTGGAAAAATAAATGGAAAAAGAGAATAATGAGAACTATGTCTGTTAGAATAAAGGAGCATAATTTCAAAATGTTATGGAGATAGTATTTGACCCCAGTGAGGTTATATTAAATGGATAATACAAAAGATGGAATGTGTTGGAGATGTAAAGAAACATTAGGGACATATGAACATATGTGGTGGAGCTGTAATGTGGTAAAGGATTTTTGGGGAAAAATTGAAAAAGAGATGGGTGAAATAATGGGTAAAAGAATTAAACTGGGACCGAGTACCACCATGTTAACGATTGTGGAATCTATTTGTGGAAATAAAGAGGAAAGAGAATTATTAGAAATAATGCTTACAACGGGTAGGCAATGTATTGCTAGAAATTGGAAAAGTGATCTAAATATACAGATTGAAGAGTGGTATAAAGAAATGTGGACTTTAGCATTGAATGACAAATTAACATGGGAAATAAAAGAAAAAAGGGGTGATCTGAAATAGAATAGATTTTGGAAGATATGGAAACCATTTTTGGATCATTCTTCTATGGGAGGTGAAAGAAACAGACCTGTACCAGATCAAAGTAGTTTTTGGAGATAATATAATGCGCCACTCGGAGTCCTCAGGGCATTGCAGGCGCACCCCCCAATAAAGGACTCAGACACTGGTAAAAGTGGATAACGGCATTGGGCCACATTTATTGATTCATGCCCTAGTCCGAATTATAAATTTCTATTGGTATTCAACCAATTATAATTCTTAAGGCAAGCAGGCCGAAGTAACACTGGTAAGGTTCCACCCAAAATTGCCAACGGCAATTGGTTACAATGTATCCATTTGTATCAATTTGTTTGTTGACAACAAACAAATTGTTGACCGTAGTCAATAATCTAACTACTGACCCCACCCTCTGACGCGTATCCGTAAAATAACGGGGTGATGCATGCTGCCTAGCTCGTGCCATCACCCCATTGCCTGGTTCATCGTTGACCGGACAACGTTAACCAACTTGTGCCTGTCTAGTGTTGTCCAGTCAATTGCGAACCTGCCGGATACCTGTGGGTCATAAATGTTTACCTTACCAGTGCTACCCGCCCATGTGACCAAAGTCAACAGCAGCAGCAAGAACCCCTATGTCAAACCATAGCAACAGTGTGGGGTGGGCAAAAAAGCCAGGACCTGAAAGCCAATTGTAGGTCCCAGCCAAAAATTCCCACCCGGCCCCGAAGCGACCAAAATATCACACTGTTAACTAGGGAGGGGGTGGAGGGGAAAAACTTCTCCTCTCCGTCGCTTCGCAAAATGGCAGCGCGGCTGCCTCGTGGCCACCCCTTTTAAAGGGTGCTGGCCACGCCCCCTAACTACCCAGATATCCAAGTCCGGTGGGGGGGGCCGCAAAGAGCGCGGCGGCCATTTTGGCGCCGCGCTTGCATTGCAGGCGCACCCCCCAATAAAGGACTCAGACACTGGTAAAAGTGGATAACGGCATTGGGCCACATTTATTGATTCATGCCCTAGTCCGAATTATAAATTTCTATTGGTATTCAACCAATTATAATTCTTAAGGCAAGCAGGCCGAAGTAACACTGGTAAGGTTCCACCCAAAATTGCCAACGGCAATTGGTTACAATGTATCCATTTGTATCAATTTGTTTGTTGACAACAAACAAATTGTTGACCGTAGTCAATAATCTAACTACTGACCCCACCCTCTGACGCGTATCCGTAAAATAACGGGGTGATGCATGCTGCCTAGCTCGTGCCATCACCCCATTGCCTGGTTCATCGTTGACCGGACAACGTTAACCAACTTGTGCCTGTCTAGTGTTGTCCAGTCAATTGCGAACCTGCCGGATACCTGTGGGTCATAAATGTTTACCTTACCAGTGCTACCCACCACACGGGGAGGCTTCAACAAAGGCTCACCGCCCCCCCCCCCCAGACCGTCAGCTCGGTCAACAGGCCTGCTCGCCAATCTCCCAACAAGAGGTGCATACCTCCCGGCGACAGATGGACCCCATCCCCTGTGTAAAGCTCATAATTTTGGAGACTGATGGTGGGGTGTCGTATGACGCGCCCCCAACCCTTGTCCAGAAAGAACCGGGCAATAGCCCTGTTCACCGAGCGCCGAGCCCGATCAAGGGCCTGGAGGTTAAACCCTCCCCTGTAAGCGTGCCGCGGTATCATGTCCGACCAAAGCATGGTTGTGGCAGGCCACACATAATGCAAGTAGGCCAGGTCACCGCAAATCGCATGCTTCAGCGGTAGGCCCGTGACCTGTCCCAAATCATTACCCCCAAGGTGTATAATCAGGACATCAGGCGGGTCAGCATCCCTGATGGAGAAAAGGAATGGCAACAGTTCCCGCCATAACATTCCGCGCTTACCGTACCACCTGAGACTTGCGGATGCACCCAGTCCCAGTCGGGCTCCCCACTCTGTCGCCGCAGCAAACTGCGCTGCCCTGTGCACATAGCTGTGGCCCACCAGCCATACTGTCACCGGTGTAAGACGACACCCAGGGTCTCTCAAGGAAAAAAGGAAACAGGGCAGTGACTTAACTGGTACTCACTGTTGAAGAGGGTGAACATACAACTGAAAACATCGTGATCCCCACCTTCCCATGTTGCGTATCTCAGCCCCAGAGTACCCAAACGCCGCTGCGGTGGAAGCCGCCCCTATCCTGAATGAATGGGTGCCGTAGCGAGCCCCGGGGAGGCCAACACTGGCTAGTGCCTTACCGGTCACCTTCCAAAATTGAAATTTAGTAAGGGGAGACCCATCTTGGTGACAGAAAAACGGGTCAGGGTGCGTACCACGTAGTGCAAGGAACTCCTGTAGGGCACCAACCGGACAGATGTCTGCCATGGAACATCGTAGCAGTCTTACACCACTGCCTACACCGTGCTGATCAACCTTAGAGGAGTGTATCCTCAGCTGAGCCCAATCATTGGAAACATAGACATCTTCGAGTTCCAGTGCCCTACGACTCGCATCCGCCTTAGACAGTAGCACCAGCTCACTGATGCGGAGCGCCCCAAAAAAGGCCACCATTGTAGCCGCATGAAACAGGGTTGCCTCATACCTGTCGAAACACAGGTCATGCCAGCCCCGTGCAAGGTGGGTAAGTACCCCTGGAGAAATCGGGTGGCGGTCGTCCGGGCTGCGCCCACGTTCCCGCACCCACCCTTCCAAAACATGTCGTATGCGAAAATCATTTGTGCTGTCAGCAAAACCACCCACCTTGGCCATGAATGCCAGCGCTGACAGCCTGGATGCTATGGTGCGGGGAGCTAAGCCCTGGGTATGTAAGTAAACCATAAATTGGAGGACGTGAGCCACTGGGATGGGCCAACTTTCAGGTAGCCGGGATCGGGCACAAAAGGCCCTGAATGAACTGAATGCATGGTTATACGCCTTACGCGTGCGGGGCGCGAGCGACATGCCGATCGCCCGGTTCACCTCTCCTTGCCAAGCGTCCATATCTCTTCCGGGAGCGGCGAGGGAAATTCCTCTGCGTCCGGGGCCAAGGCACGGAACCGGGGGATCTGCAGGCGGGACAAAGCGTCAGCGATATCATTATTAATACCTGGAACATGTCTGGCCCTAAAAAGCACATTGAGGCGTAGGCTGCGCAACACAAACTGGCGAACCAGCTCCATAACCCTGGGAGATTTTGACGTCTGTGAGTTGACAATGTGGACAACAGCCGCATTGTCACACCAGAAATGAACGACCGAATTGGCCCACTCCTCGCCCCATAGCATCAAAGCTCCCAGAATGGGGAAAAATTCCAGGTACGTGAGATCGCGCAAACGATCCGTGCCCCACCAGGCTGGCGGCCATCTGCCGTAGGCCCACTTCCCTTCGAAGTAAATCCCATAACCCAGGGACCCTGATGCATCCGACTGAACCTGAAAACGAGGGGAAACCAAAAGGTCGGACCTCCAAAATGACACCCCGTTGAATTCCCTCAGGAACTGGAGCCAGATGAGCATATCAGCCCTCATGCCCTTGTTCAGTCGGACCCTGTGGTGGGGCCTGGCCAAGCCAGTCATGGCGTCGCACAAGCGTCGAGCAAATGCTCGGCCAGGTGCGACGACCCTGCAAGCGAAGTTGAGGTGACCATGTAACACCTGGAGCTCCCGAAGGGACACCTTGCGTTTGGCCAGCAATTCAAAAATGAGTGCAACGATCCGTGAAACCTTATCAACAGGTAACCTGGATGCTTGCACGACCATGCCAATCTCCACCCCCAGAAATGTGAGCTTGGTTGAAGGGCCCTCGGTCTTTTCGGGCGCTAAAGGGACACCAAGTTCCTTCATTAGCGTCTGAAATGTATTTAGGAGACGCATGCACGTGTCCCAGCCCCGTTCACCCCCGAATAAGAAATCATCAAGGTAGTGGGCTACAGACCGAGACCCTGACCTGCGAACAAAGGCCCACTGCAGGAAGGTGCTGAAGCGTTCAAACGCTGAGCATGAAATGGAGCAGCCAAAAGGAATGGCCTTGTCAAAATAGAATTCACCCCGGAACTTGAAACCCAGCAACTCAAAGTCACCCGGGTGCACTGGCAGGAGACGGAACGCGGACTTAATGTCGCACTTAGCCAGTAGTGCACCCGGGCCACATGAGCGCACCATGCGCAGGGCCTGGTCAAAAGATGTATACCTGACCGAACAGAGGTCATCAGGGATAGCATCGTTGACCGAACGGCTGGCCGGGTAAGACAAGTGGTGTATCAAATGGAATTCCCCCGGTGACTTTTTGGGCACTAACCCCAACGGGGAAACCTTGAGATTGGGAAATGGTGGGACAGGGAAAGGGCCAGCGACCCTGCCAGCATTAACCTCCTTAGCAATGCTCATGGCAGCCACCTCCTCCCTTCCCCTGAGTGACAACAGGTTGGGGGCATCTTGGGGGGACCTGTCCCCTGTGAAAGGAATGTGAAACCCCTGCTGGAAACCCTCAAGCAGGTAAGCTGCATCCGCCCTCCTCGGGTACATTGTGAGCCAACGCTCCAACATGTCCACATTAATTGGGGAGGGGGCCTTTTGCTTGACCAGCTCCCTCCGCGGCAGTTCTGCCCGCTCCCTGTCCACCTCTACCTCTGCCCCGCAGCCCGCCTGCCCTAGGACACGCGGAGGCGGCATGGGGGCCAGCACAAGAGGGACACTCGTGCCTGTATCGACACTGCTTCCTGTTGCACGCACCATTGGCCGAGAAGCTCCAACACAGCAGGCAGGCTGGAACCCCCTGCCCCGCCACCTGGCGGGGTGCCTGGGCTGGAGCAGCTCGCTGGACCGCATGTCCACAATGGTACCTCTCCCCTGGCGCAAGGCGCGTGGGGGTCATGTACAGAAGCCACAGCTTCTGGCAGGGCTCATCCCACCTCATCTCTGGGTGTAGGGGCACTCTCATACGGAATTCTTCGTCGTAAGCCAACCATGACCGGCCAGGGAAATCGACCATCGCCCGATATATGTTGTCCAAATACTGGACCATCGGAATCGCCAGGTCAGGACGGGCCCTGAGGTACACTGCCATGTATATAAGGTACGCGGGTAACCAGTTGGCCCACGTGCGTGGCGGCTTACGTCGACGTGACTGCTCCTTGTCCTTCTCGTCCTGCCCCTCCCTCTCCTCTTTGGTGGGTTCTCTATTCAAGAGGGAGAAAATGTCCACATACTCCCCCCCCGCCAGATCTTTTACTTGGTGGCCTGGGCCAGATGATCCCCAAGGGGTAACGAATAACCTGCTGTCGGAAACGCCGACACCGGCACATTGACAGTGCTGGGCACCATGAAAGGAGCCTGGACCAGCCCCGCCACCCCCAGTAGGTTCCCTGCAGGACAGGGTGCCCCACCCCAAGTGGGGCCTTGGAGTGGTGGAGCCGTCCCTGGATGGTCCGGCGGCGGCTGACCCGCCGCCCCAGCCAGGCGAGGCCACGGCCACTGTACGCCTCCCCCCGTTGTGGGTTGTGGTGTGGGTGCACTAGCTTGAACCGTATACTCACAAGTTGCACCCCCATGGGCCGCCCCCACCGGGGGTTCCGGCCCACTGCAGGCGTCGGAGCTCGCGACCGCAACCGAGCTTGTAGATGGGGCCTGACCACTACCTGCTGTCGGCATCTGCTGCGTGGGGAGCTGCGAGGCCGCGGCTGGCGCCGACCTATGTGCCTCAGGCAGCTCAACCCGTTCGACCGCCTGCCGAGGACCGGCAGACGTTGCGTTGACCTGTAAACTAAAAGGTGCCCCGGATGGATTAACTATCCCCAAAGATGCCTCCAGGGCCGCTACGCGGGCCAGTAGGGCATCAACGTTTACATAGCCCCCAACGCTGATGGGGGGCATAGGGCCGGCCGGCCCACTAGTCGCAGGTGCCGGGCCAGGTCTCTGGACCCCGGGGCCCGAATATGGCCATGCCCCAACCACCGGCCCCAGAGGGGCCGGGGGCATGCCCTGCCAGGGAAGGGAACCCAGCCAACTCCCTTGGTTAAAGCCCACCGCTGGAAGCTGCGTGCCAAGGTCCGAAGGCCCAGCCTGGTTATGCACCAGGCCCGGGCCGGTGGCCGCTAATTGCGGGCCGGGGGCCGCAGCCCCTGCCGGGCCGGTCTGAGGCTGCCCAGCCTCAGGCCAAGGAGCAATCGACCCCATCCCACCGGTCCCGGTGGGCGCCCCCGGAAAGGGGGCCTGCTGAGGGGACGCAGTCACGGTCCTCCGACCCGGCTGGCGCCTCCTGGAAGGGCGAACCGCATTCGCCATCGCCTTCTTTTTGGAAGGCATTGCCGTGAATTGTTGGGAAGCCGAAGAAAAGGAGCGAAGAAAAAACCGCTGCCCAAAAGAGGCTTCCCAGCTAAAGTGAAGAGCGACGGAGCAATTGGGGAAAAACTTCTCCTCTCCGTCGCTTCGCAAAATGGCAGCGCGGCTGCCTCATGGCCACCCCTTTTAAAGGGTGCTGGCCACGCCCCCTAACTACCCGGATGCCCGCAAAGAGCGCGGTGGCCATTTTGGCGCCGCGCTTGCATTGTATATAAACATGGGGTGTTATAAGTTTTCCTTTTGTTGTGGCTTCCTATCCAGAATATTAAGGATGCGGTTGAAGTGGGGTAACGTGAAGGAGTTAGTAGTATTCAAATTTACAAAGATAGTTGGAACAATGTATTAGGATAGGTCGTGATATGTTTCGATTACTTTGTATTTTAGGTATGTTTGTATATGTTTTATTTCTTTGTATTGTTTTATGTACTGTTCATTTATAAAAATTAATAAAAATATATTTTAAAAAAAACACAGAGGAAATGAAAATTCTGCTATCATCGATGTGAGTTTGTTTCCAATGAAGAAAGCCACCTTTTCTGCTTTTGGGGTTAAAAATTTGTCTTTTTACCTGATTTCTGCAGGAACTGGAGCCTCCTTCATAAAGATCTAAGGATGCTTTTAACCATGCTATGTACAGGTATGTCAAAACAAATACAGTACAGTAAAACTTCGCATACAGAGTTCCTTGCTTAGAGAGTGCAGTAAAACCCTGACTTACAAATGCCTCTAGTTACATAAAATTCGACTTACATAATAATTTTGTGCTAAACCCATGTTCCGATTTACATGGTTTCCTATGGGTTTGCTTCGAGTTACATAAAGATTCTTTCCCCTATGGGTTTGCTTTGAGTTACGTAAAGATTCATTTCCCTATGGGTTTGCTTCGATTTAAATAAAAATTTCATTTTTCCTATGGGTTTGCTTCGAGTTTCATAAAAAACCATTTAAGCAAAAGCCTAAAGAACAGACTTTTTTTCATAAGTAGGGGTTTTACTGTAACTCGCTTAAAGAGCAGATTTTATCTGAATGGTCGCCTCGCTTAACAACTAAGTTGGGGGTCGCAATCCCGCCCACCAGAAGTCACGATTGGTCACTTACAATGGTGTTTTGCTTAAAGAGCAAACTCTCTTGAAGAGCAATCCCATGGAACACATTATGCTCTTTAAGCGAGGTAGCACTGTATAACAAAACTGACACTGTCACCTTTTGGTTACCTCATGAGAAGACAAGACGTGCTGAAAAAGAATAATGATAGGGAAAATTGAAGACAGCAGGAACAATATGAGATGAATTTCATGAATGAAGCCTAGTCTTGGGTTATTAACAGCTGAGCAGAGCTGTTAATGATAGGACATTTTGCAGTTTATTCATTCATAGGGTTGACGAAAGTTGGAACCAACCTGACAGCACATAACAACTACAATAAACACATCTCCAGACTTGACTTGAAAAATGGAGCAATCTTTAGCTCTCCCAATTCCAGTTCACTTCCTCTGTGCCATGGAGCAACTAAAGAGGAAAAGGAGAATCAGCAGACCCAGTTTTAGCCAGGTTCTTTCTTGTGAAGAAAGCAGAAATTGATAGGACAGTTTAGAATTGTCTTTTGTCATGTCTAGTGTGGGAGACCAAGTAGTACAAGGACCTGCCAACAGTCTTAAATACGCAAGGGGAGGCGGCAGGGTGTGAATGGTTACAGGGACCAGGCAAAATGCAAACACCCAAAATATAGAGTCGAAAAAAGAATAGTAAATAATAAAAGTGAATATATTTAATGCAAAACGTGCAGGGATACCATGGCAAACGGTGAGAAAGCACTCCGTGGTAAACAAAACCAAGGGTTACAAATCTAAGAGTCCGGCAATCATGCTAATAAAGTTCGAACGAGTATAATGACATGTAACATCTAAGAGAAGTAGGGTATATCCAATGCTGAAAAGGCACAAATCATAAACCACTTGCTAGCACTTGCTACTGGCCAGGACTTGAAAAGTTCAGAAGGCCCCCACGAAGATGGATGCCAAACTATTCCATCACTGCCGGCGTCCTAGGTGCTGTCTAACTGCCAAGACATTCGCGGCCGCCACTTTCTATCTGTGGATTTGTATGGGGCTTGAATGAGTTGTGGGCTCGTACTATTCAATTCAATTCAATTCAATTTTTAATTTGTACCCAGCCCTACTCAGCTTGTAGGCCGACTCAGGGCAGCTTCCAACACAATTAAAGATACAGCAAAACAAAATATAATAAACAAACAAAATGTCAATAAAAATAAATATACAATCGGAACAAAAATGCAATGAACACAATTCCTATAAAAACAGCATATAAACAGAGTATCAGCAAACCCTGAAACACAGTAACAAAAATAAAGCAATCAGGCAAAAATACATCATAAATACAATAATCAGAGCATGAATACATAAGTCATGAATCGAACAACAATACAATAATAATACAATGCACTAATGAAATCAGAAAAGAAAACATATCAGTCTCAAAAAAACATTTAAGTTCTAACATAGCAAAATTAAAATTACTATCATTATTTTTTTCATTGTATTTTTTGCTGTATTGTGATATTGCTATATTATGTTTAATTTTGTTTTTTATACTCGGTTGTTACATTGTACTTTTGCTTTGTTATTTTTTTTTAACCCGCCTTGTGTCGCCCTGCGCGAGTAAGGCAGTATACAAATAAATAAATAAATAAATAAATAAATAAATAAATAAATAAATAAATAAATAAATAAATAAATAAATAAATAAATAATAATAATAATAATAATAATAATAATAATAATAATAATAATAATAATAATAATAATAATAATAATAATAATAATAATAATAATAATAATAATGTATGCTGCTTACCTTGATTTTTAAGATGAACATATATCCTAGAGGTTTCTAGGAACATAAATCTCAAAGTGTTTGGTGCTCATACAACTTGTTTACATATAAAAATAGTAGCAACAACATGTAAAACCTTCTTGTGAAGGTGATGGTGCCAGCTAGTGGGGCCTGCAGAAATAGCAAAATGGCATATCTACCTTGCAGGTTATTTGTTGGCCACAAAGCTTGGAAGTAATAAGTAATAAAGTACTTATAATTTGTCAGTTATGTGCTAACAAGAGGGAATTTCATATCTTCCCCTGAAATAATACAATGGTTAAGTGAAGAACTCTTGTTTGATGCTTTGATAGTTCACAGTTTTAAGAACCAAGAAGGAGTGGGCCTTGCTGGATATAAGAATGAGAGAAGAGGAAGAGTGAGGGAGGGATAAAAAATCGGTTCTACAGCCTTGGCTCTTACAAATTCTGCTGCCTTGATCCAGTCTATGAAGCAGGGGGGTGAGGGGGAGATGGAGAATGTAGGAAAACAACATGGAATCATGTGCCCCACCCCAAAAGCATATACACATACATGTGTCATTAACTAGGTCTCAGCCCAGCCCTGAGTGGAAGAGAATACCGTTGATCACAAAGCATCAACTGACAAACTTATTGATCTATCTATTAACATGTTCACACGGGGGGTGGAAGTTCTCTCCCCAGTGTGACTTTGGAGAAGACCAAACCATGGACCACATTATATTTAAGTGCCCCTTACGCATGTCTAGAGGCACATTGGAAGATTTGCATAGTGCCAAACAGAAGCCCTTCAATGGCTTTCCGACAGAAGCCCTTCAATGGCTTTCAAACCTAGACATGGAACAATCATTAAGAACTTGAGATGGTCAATTTGTGCTCACTGTATATAGTAGTCAACTAAAGCTCATCATACGATAAATAAATAAAATTAACAGAATGTCTATGCAATCAATATGCTGAATGTTCATTACTAGTGTTAATAATGGTACTGTCACTTTTAAAGTTCATTGACATCTTTTCCCATCTCACTTGATCCCTACTCCACTATTATGTAGTCTGTGCAAATCTCAGCCTAACTACTGCGCTACTAATGTTTCAGCAAGCTTACATGAAAATTTTTTTAAAGATGCTACAACATCTTGTTTTTATTTTGTTTTGCTGAAACAGACTAACAAGGCAACCTCTTTGAAACAAATACCCCATGTAATTCTTCTCCCCCACAAACAGCTGTTCATGCAAACATGTGGAACCTTTCTGTTTAAAACTGGCAATAATAATTCTAAGAGGAATATCACTATAATATTATTAGTCATTTTTATTTCCTAAGTGAATATGTTTCAGTACCTTTTAGAAAAGTAATTCTGGTGACTGATAAAAAGCCCAAATTAGGTGTAAGGAAGGATAATGTACTTTAATGATTGGGATAGCATGAAAATTAAATCTAATCATGTTTCATTAAGCAGGCTTTCACTTCAATTTTTACCAAATTATTTTATGATGGGTGTTCTACTATCTATTGAAATATGCTTTTATAGCAATTTAATTTTCAACTATAAACAAGTCTCATTTTTCACAATGCAACCCCTGAGATTAGTAGAGGGATAATTTAAATTTCTCCACTCTTACAGCTGTACTAAGGCAACAATTTGCGGAGGTGAAGATTTTGTTTTCCTATCTGCAGCGGAGATCATTAAGATATAATTAGACCTTTATTCATGAGGATGAGTACGCTTGCTATGGAGATGATAGTCACCCAATCCGCGTCGTCTGGACCTATGTCGAATATGAAGGGCAAGTAGGCATAATCCCCACTCAGCCTCTGGAGAGTTCTACATTAAACGAACTGCACTAGACATCTCTTTCTCCCTCTTCTGTTATTAATGGAATCTTATTCATGCCTCCAGTGTTTTTTCAGACTCTATTATTATCGATCAAAATTGCTAGACTATTTGCTTTCAGCAATATGCTGCTGCACTGCCATCCAGATGTGAGTCCTAACGACAACTACGTGTGATGAATTTTAATTCTACTCTGCCTCAAATTTAGCACAAGGCACACAAGAGTGTGGAACTTGTGCTATACAGAAAAATTCAAAACCGGTTAACTTACAAAATAAATGCTGGCTCTTTCAAAAACTTTTTAAAGCTCCACACTTTTTTCTTGCTGCAAAAAAGACCTAGGACAAAAATATATGAATTTAAATATGATTCATACCTATCGGCTTGTGCACTCTTAGCAACACTGAGGCAAATGGCTGGTCCCTTAGGCTGAAACCCTGGGGACTGCTTGTACTCTCACCTGAAATCCCTCTAGCTGTACCTTCTTCCTACAACAATGAATGCCACAGGGAAGATTTATGACAGGACACAGTAATAACTTCATCTGAACATTACGACAACAGAATGAAAGATAGGATGTAGTACATGGAAGGCTATTCTGTTATAGCTCCATTATTTTATGGACCAAGAAGAGTTTAATACAGTTTGCAAAGGGATGTCTTCCTTGAGGACTGTAAAATGAAACACAACCTTCAATCTGAAGTTTCAAATAGGGTATTAAGTTGCACTTTGAGGACAAACCACAACAGTTTTTGAAAGGAGCCAGAAAGTAAAATGTATTGTGAAACATTACTTTAAATCTAACAGATCATAATAAATAGTGACAGTGTATGTTTATGACACAACTGTAAAAGCAAAGTTTAAACAGCTAACCAACCCTTGCTTCCATTTTCAGAAACAGGGAGATACAAAGCATGTTGCAAAACAATATGCCTTTACATTCAGAATAAAAATTAAATGTGCAGGTTTCTTATTCAAGTCTACATTTCCTGTTCAGGTGGGAAACTGACCAACATACACTATCTGTTTTCAAGAGGAGTAGGAAAGGCTGCTTTAGTATTAAAGATATGTTCAGAAGTAGACTCTTAATTTAAACAAAATATTCCCAGGATACAACAAGAATAATGACATAAAGGAAAACACTGATACATACAGAGACTGTTGTAAGTCAGCAGAGAAATATGTATATTGTACTTCAGGGGTTCTTAATCTATGGCCCGTGGGCTGGACTCGGCCCATGGCACCATTTCATGTGGTCAATGTCGCCACCCCCACTGGAAGTGGATGCATTTATGACAGCCGTAATTGCACCATTGGCTGTCGTAAACACATTTACATCAGCCGTGAAAGTGTTTTACAGCAGCATTTATGATGGGGGGAACCACCAGTCCGGCCCGGTCAGCTGTCTGAGGGGGCATGGTCTGGCCCACGGCTTGAAAAGGTTGAGAACCCCTACTGTAATTGCTTCCATACAAAAGTTTTCAGTTTTTTCAATAAGATTTCTGAATTTTCATTACACAAAACACATAATAAGTACAATGTTTTCATAAAAATGTACAATTGCCACTTACATGCTGCATTCAAACAGAAAAATAAATCAGGATAATGCATTTAGCCTGTTTGCCTCCCACTTATATCATCTTACTTTGACATCCATTCCTAAGATTATGGTTTACTACTACCAAAATCAGGCTTTGCAAACCAAACCTCAGGTTATTTTTTAATCATAAAAAACATGGCAAACCATGATTTGATGTTTGGATATCACAATAGGTTTTCATTTTTGTTGTTGTTATTAAGCCACTGTGTCTCACAAATGGAAAAGGAAGGAGTAGAAATAAAAAAACCTGTGAGCCAAAAATAACTTTTCAAAAGTAAATATTGGAGAATATTTATATGAACATAATGCCTAGTCATACTGCATCATTGAGGCTGACAGAATAAGGTTGTTTGCATAACTAGACATGGTGAAATGCTAAGGTTCAAAACAACAGATGTAACTTAGAAAGCAACTCAATCTCAGAAGATTTCTAGTACCATATTTATTCGAGTATAACGCGCACTCGTGTATAACGCGCACCCCTAATTTTCCATGAAACCTCGGTATAAAATTTTGTTTCACACCACTCTCTAACATTCGTCTCTGGTACAGTGAATTCTCGGCTAGCTGCTCGGTTTCCATGCATTTCAGCATGATCAACAACTTTGAGCTTGAACGAAGCGTCATATGCACAACATTTACGCTTGATACCCTGAGATGCCATCTAAAGGGGAACCAGTTATATCGGTGAAAAAGAGCACGCCTTAAAATATTGAGGGAGGGAGGGATAATCAGACCCACCTGTTGCAGAAAATGCAATCCGAAACGAGCACTTCCGACCCCCAGGAGCCTCGCTCGAACTGCGAGCTACCTCCGGGCCACGCCTCGTCTCCCGCGCCACCCAATCAGATCCCGTCAATTTCTTCAAAGCCACCCCCCCGCCTCCCCTTCACCCGCCGCAGCAATAGACAGCCGACCCAATTCTAAAAAGGAAGTAAAAGAGGCTCGTTTATAACGCGCACCCAGTCCTCGTGTATAATGCGCACCCAAACTTTGATTTCTTTTTTTGGTATAAAATTTTGCGCGTTATACACGAATAAATACGGTATTTTCATCATGGCTTTACCAAAGTTGACATTAATGTAATTTGTAGACATAAGCAAATGTCTAGGAAAACATCATGATCTGTGTAATGTACCATTTATGTATGTACACAGGTATTTGGTACAATCTTCCTTCATTACCAAATATTTTGTGCAACATATTTAGATTAAACAGTTTGGAGTCTGCCATTCTCCAACAAGAAAATTATCAGGAAAATAAATAAGAAGTCTCTTTAACTTATAGAAGCACCTTTAAGATGGAGACATCATCAGCTTTATTTAATTGGAACATTGATAATATTAGATATTATGTGCTAATCAAATGAGAAATATTCCTATTATTATAATAAACTAGCAGGGGTGCCCAGCTTTGCGCGGGCAGGATGGGGGGGGGGTCTGTCATACCTCCTGGGGAGCGTGGCCTCCATCCAAGCACCCTCTCCCTCACATCCATTCTCTCTCCCTCTCCCTCTCACATACTCTCTCTTTATTCCTCCTCGGCACACACACACACAGTCACAAACACAGAGCAGTGGCATACTCTGACTCTGCTCTCTCTCCCACTCTCTCTCAGATACTCTCTCTGTCTCTCCCCTTCTCTCTCTCTCTCTCTCTCTCACACACACACACACACACACACGCATGCACCATCCCTGGCCTGCATCTCCAGACAATGGACTGCTTCCGGAAGCGCCATTAGTTGCCTGGAGACACAGGCCACGCAGGTGGGAGATGTTGGGTAGCGCCGGACTGGGCTTTATGGAGCCCCGCATATACTGGCTAGTCACGCGGCCATTGCCCGGAGATGCAGGCCATGCTGCCGGGAGAGGCGCGGAAGCCCCAGGGTGGGCTGCATGGAGCCTGGCTAGCCACCGCTGACCCCCTATGCCCCTGAGGAACTGCCTCCCCACCCAACAGCCACCTTACCTGTGGAGCCTCCTCCTCTGTGGAGTCCAGTCCAGTGCTTCTGCCTTGCCTCGCACCTAAGAGGGCATCTGTGTCACGGATTGAGTGCCGGTGCGCTCTCAGGCTAGGTGCCTGAAACCCCAGTCCATGTGCAGTTCCCAGCGTCAGCCATGGGACAACCGGAGTGCTCCGGTCAGCTCATGCCTTCTGGAGCAGCAAAGGCGGAAGGCCTGCCCGCCCTTCTCCGGAAGGTGGCCAGCATACGGGCGCCCCGTTCGGCCCATGTCTGCTGGAGAAAGGCCTTGGCTTCTCCGGCAGGCATAGGTCAAACGGAGCGCTCCAGTCGGCCCATGCCTTCTAGAGAAGTGCTGCCCACCATCCTTCAGCCAAAGTGGCGGCCAGACAGTGGAGCCTCCCAACTAGGGAGGCAGTAATACATATGCGCAAGAATCCACGCAGGCGCAAAAGCCTGCCCAGAGTTCTAGGTGCCGCCGCCTGGAAACTCCGGGCATGCTTCTGCGCCTGTGTGGATTACTGCCTCCCCACCATTTCATGCTGCCAGTGGGGGGTCCTTTGTGGCCTGTTTTCGGGGTGAAAGACTCTGAAATGGTCTGCTGGTCCCCCGCGCCAGCCACCCCAGAAGTGTGTTAGGTGGGGGTGCCGTTTCCAGGGCTCGGGGTACAGGCATCGCACTGTGTATTGGTAACATACAGCATGACACCTCGATTTTAGTTATATAGATTAAATAAATTAAATAGATTAAAATAAAATTAAAAGACTAAAAAAAAATTTTGTGTGTGGAGGGTATGAATGTGTTGTTGTTTTTTAGAACTGACACGTTTCTTCCTGAAGTTGCTGGGCAATCCTTTTCATTATCAAGAAGCCATGGAAACTGCAGGACAGGTGCTAAGTTTTTAATTACTAAAAATCATCACAGGTGGGATGACCTCACCTATGACAATGATTTTTGGTAATTAAAGACTGCATTCTCTCCCTCTCCCATCCCAAGGCTTCCTGATAATGAAAAAGATTACAAGTAGCCTCAGGATAGAGAAGTTTAATTTCTGAAACACTGCAGCTCCACAATATGCTAAAATATTCATGGCTGATCTAGAACAACATTTTCTTAACTGCTGTACCCATCAACTATTTATCTATTTGAAGTACAATGACAACATATTTTTGATCTGGATGCATGATAAAGAAACCCTAGAGCAGTGTTTCCTAACCTTTGGTTTTGAGACTTCAATTCCAAGAAGCCTAAGTCAATTCCCCAAAGCACTGATCAGCCGATGTACTGACATAGGCTTCTGGGAATTGAAGTCACCCTGAAGGGTGTGTGCCCCATGTTGGGAACCACTGCCCTAGAGAAATTTCACCAGGATATCAATAATTTTCACCCAAATATTAAACTCAGTTTGGACCAGTCTACACAACAAGTAAATTTCCTAGACAGCACTGTGAAACTACAAAATGGAATATCTCAGTACCACACTATATTGTAAACCATGGATTGCTACACCTATCTGCATGCCTCCAGCTTCCATCCAGAACACACGACAAAATCCATTGTCTCCAGCCAAGCCCTTAGGTACAATCGCATCTACCCAGACTCACAAGATAGAGACACCAAGCTCAAAGATGTACAAAATGCATTTCTCAAGCTACAATACCCATTCAATATGTTTAAAGAATAAATCAACTGGGCAAGATGAATACCCAGAAGCAACCTACTACAAGACAGGTCCAGAAGAGAAAGCAATTGAACACCACTGGTTGTTTCTTTCAGCCCACAACTAAAACCTCTCACACACATAATGAAAGATCTCCAACCCATCTTGGACAAGAATGCTTCACTCTCCAAAGCCCTTAGTGATGGACCCCTACTGCCTTACAGACAACCCCTCAATCTTAAGCTACTATTGATACAAAACAGAGATGGGAACTAAACCCTGCTGCAAGCCCAGATGTCAACTATGCCCCCACATTTACTCTGGTAACAGTATTACTGGACCCAACAACACCACACACAACATTAAGGGCAGTTTTACTTGTTCCTCTGTCAATGCGATTTACGCCATCTTTTGCCAGAAATGCCCTTCTGTACTCTACATAGGATAAACAGGACAATCTGTGTGCAAAAGAGTTAATGGACATAATCAGACATCAAGAATAGCAATATGCAGAAACCTGTTTCAAACCATTTCAATCTACCTCCTAGACAATGTGCACAGGACTTGAAAGTTGCCATTCTGGAACAGAAAAATTATAAGACAAGGCTCCAGAGAGAGAGACAGCAGAGATAAAGTTCATACATATGCTGGACGCCCATCTCAAAGCTTTAAATATTAGTTAAGGCTTTCTGGGACATTATCAAATATGATACACCACAACTAACAGATTGTTATATGCTGCTATATATATTATATGTTCTATATTGCTATATTATACCACCTTTACAGAAACTACATTATCATTCTCATCTACAGCCTCAGGCTACCTCTCAGAGCAAAGGAAGAATTTGGTGCTTGGCCTGGGTCACTCTTACAATAGATGCTAGGCCTGAAGGGTAAACTCATTAGCAAATGTGTAATGCCACAATGTTTGTCTTGCATCCATCTACTAATCATTTGCAATTCAAAAGGGTGAAGCTTCACAATCTGGAGAACAGGTATTACCATTTTTAAAAAAACACATTGTCTTGTATACTTATCTGTTATGCTAACCATTCTGAACTTCTGTACTTGATGTGTATAAATTGATGCAATGAAGTCTCACTCTTATGCCTGATGAAGTGGACTAGAAAGCTAACATTCAAATACAGCAGATAGCCTTAAAGTCTTTTTGTTTTGTTTATTCTCTGATATAATATTAATCCTATTTGCATATCCATAAATGTATTAAAACATTGACTCTTGAATCTACTTTTAATATATGGTGCAGGAAAGAAAAGAAGATAAGCCAGAATGAAACAGGCAAGAAGAGAATAAACTTCTACAATACAAGAGGAGAGCTTGGTAAAAGTCTCACCATTGTCTGCCTGAGAAACCTTCCCAGCCTCCATTGGGAATCAAGTGTGAAGGCAAGGAAAAATATATTGGAGTGATCTGAGAATAGATAACCCTGAATATAAGGCAATTGTCCAGAGAATAGAACACTGCAGCAAATTGTATATGGATTTTCTTGCACTTATATGGATCTTTTAGATTCTAAGACATCTTTTTAATCTTTTTTTAGATTGGCTGGAGTCAATTACAAACACTGAGAAAATGCAATAAGCAATTTTCTGCATTTTAACCTGCTGGTTGTCCAGATTCCTGAAATTCAGCACTTTCTTAAGAACATGGCCACACACATTTCAGGGACGCAGATGTGTCCAGCCAGCACCAAAAAGATTGTCTCTATAATACACTAGCATAGGTTGCCCGGCATTGCCGGGCAGTTATAAATTGTGTCTTGCTTTTTTGGGGCGTGGGGGGTTTGAGTGAAAAATCAACAGAGGATGTTATAAATCTTTTTATTTTATTTATTTAACATGTTTGTTATTTGTGTAAACTTTTGATTTATGTTATTTTTTTTACTTGTTTTTACTCTTGTGACCTCTAGGTGGTGCTGTTTTGTTATTGACTTGTTTTTAATATTCCGGCCTGCAGGTGGGGTAGTTGGTTTTGTTTTTGTTTCATGTGTTTTTTCTCTCCTGGTCTCTAGGTGGGGCATCTTCCATAAGTAGTCTTTGTTTCTTCATTTCTGTTCCGGTCTCGTGGTTTTATTTATTTTGGGATTTTTCTTTGTTTTGATTTGGTGGTGGTGGGCTGGGAGGTGTTTCTGTTTGTTCTTTTGTGGTTAGGTTGGGCTTTAGATGTGCGTAATTGGTTTGTTTATTTCTGGTTTTGTTTATTTTTGTGATTTCGTTGGTGTTTATTTATGTAATTTGTGGTAGTTGTGTTGTTAGAGTTAGGTATTTTCATGTTGCAGTTAGGTGTTTTGTCTGTGCTTTTGTGATATTGTGGATGTTTTTGTTTGTGGATTTTGTAGTTTACTTTTTTGTTTATTAATGGGTTTTATTTATTTATTTATTTTTGTTTTATTAATGTTGGTGTTTGTTGTTGGTTTGTACTTTTGCGCGAAGAATGGGCTGCCTGTCGATTCCTCTTTTCCCCATTGCTGCTTCGAATTTTGGCCTCGATGCAGCAATGGGGGAAAGGAGGAGCCGGCAGTCAGCCCGTTCTTCCCCTGGTAAGGTTCGTTAGGTAGGTCGGGGGAGAAGGAGGCAGAGAAGAGCTATCTGCCTGACGATGGTTCTCTCCTCTCTGTCTCCTTTTTCTCCTGGCTTACCTAACCGGAGATTGGCAGGCAGCAATCCGTAAGGGGTGGTGCTCTTCCTTGCAGATTGCTGGCTGCTGCTTTTGTATGACCTCTACCGCTGTTTTGTGTTAGTTCTCAAAACAGTGGTGTCGGAGGTACAAAGGCAGCAGCCAGTCATTTGCCAGGGAGGGTGCTTCCCCTGACGAACTGCTGCCTGCTGGTGGTTTTTCCCCCACCCCGGTTCAACTTTCCTTCAGGCCGGCGGTGGTCTTGCCGTGTCTTCGGCAGGGTAGCACGGAGGAGAGGGAGTCCCTCTTCTCCCCGTTGCTCCGGGAAAGAAGGCCGGTGGTGCTCTCGCCGTGGTTTTTTGTGGGTGTTTGTTTTGTGAGGTTGTGAGGCCCTGCGGCGGACTTGCGCTCCCATTGTGTTTTTTAATTTTATTTTTCACGCGCTGGCTTTCTCAGCGTTCTGCGCGCTCACGATGTGTAGGATGCTGGGACTTTGTTTTGCGTTTTTTGTTTGCATTTGTGTGGCATTTTTCCCCCCTGTGGCTTGATTTTAATTGGCCATGCTGCATTTCCCAACGTTCTTTTTGCTTGTTCCTCTCAGCCTGATTGGCTGAGGCACGGTGCAGCGTGGTGCAGAGGACGTTGGGAATGGAAGTTCTTTTCCTTTTTCGCATCCGTGGGGCTCTTGCCCCACTGGCGCCTTCGGCAACCCTGCAGTTACCTGCGGGCTGGGTTCGGGTGAGTGCAGGAGGCTCGGTACAGGATAGGATGACAGGTGCAGAGACGTATAGCAAGTTCCAATGGTTAATCCTTGGATTTATAGTTATAGATTAATAAAACATATTTTTTCAATAGATCACAAAACAGGGCATTTGAAATCTATATATATAAAAGAGAGAGGGGGTGGGTGTATGTCCCATATGCATTCCCACACCCCTGGACCAAACCCCCTGAAATTTGGCAGGCACCTACCTTGACATTCTCGGTTGGTTTTTGCTAGGGAACCATGGCCAATGGAAGGCCTACTCCCCCAAAAAAATAAGGAAGATGAAAAACAACAAGTCCCAGCAGCCACCACACCACGGCACCAATCAGGGAAGCTAGCATGAGCGGGGAGAGGCGGGACAATGGTGAAGCCCATCAGAGTGGCTAGCTTGAGCACAAGGAGAGGCGGGGCAACGAATGCACGGCCAAAACTACAATAGACAGCAAATGCACAGAAGGCAGCCGTGAGGGGGAGACGGAGGCCGGGGGCTGCCAGGCGGCAGGCCTGGGTGGACACAATTCCGGGGACACAATGCCGGAACCAGGAGGCACTACAGACAGGCCACACCGCACACCGCCCCGGAAAGAAACCTGCCACAGCGGGTCACCAGACAGATCACCAGCCCTGGGCTGCAACATCACCGGACAAGGGCCATGAGTAGCAGCGACAAACGGCCAGACCAACACCAGATGCGGGGCCCCACAACACCAGATGCGGGGCCCGGAATGAGGCCTGCTCTGCTGCGGACGGGTCAGTGCAAGACACAATGCAAGGCATCCTGTCTCGCCTCCATGGCTTGCGGAGCCATCAGGGGTGGGCCTGAGTGCGGTCACTAGCCGCACGGATCCTATAATACACTTCGGTGCTGAGAGGGCACCAGGAGGTAGTCCTGGCCGCTCCTGGCAGATGCACAGCATTTTGCCTTGCCACCAGGACTTACAGGGCAGCCAGGGGTGATCCCGGGCAACAGCGGAGAGAGCACGGCAAATTCGTTCACCTCTGGGCCTTGGGCGGCAGCCAGGTGTACACCACACAAACACACGAGGTTGAGGGGGGGCCGTGCGACAACCAGCAATGCCCAGAACTGACTCTGGCTGCCTGCTGTAAAACCACCCGGGCGAAGCTGGGCACTCATGCTAGTTACATATAAATCCTGATGCAGGCTCATACAGGTACTGTATAAAGAAGTCCTTTGGACAATCTGTTTCCAAGAATAATACAGTGGGCACAGAGCTGGGCGGGCTGAGGAGGATGGTGGAGGACAGAGGTGCCTGGAGGACAATGGTCTATAGGGTCGCAAAGGGTCGGAATCGACTGTGTGACTGCACAACAACAAGCCAATGAAACTAAAATTGTATATGAAACATCATATAGACCAGTGGTTCCCAATGTGGGGCACATGCCCCACAGGGGGACCTACATTCCCAGAAGCCTAAGTCATTACATTGGCTGATCAGTGCTTTTGGGAACTGACTTAGGCTTCTGGAAATTGAAGTCCAAAAATCAAAGGTTGGGAAACAATGTAGACTGTAAAGACTGGACATTTGCATCTAGTCCCTAGAAAGTAAGAACAGGAACATCAATTGATCTGAGCAACTGTAACAAACTGAACCCATGCAGGATTGGTGTAGCCTAAGGTTTTTTTTTAAAAAATACTGTATTTCTCTAGGGCAGGGGTTCTCAACCATTTTGCACCAAGGAAGGGCTGGCCAACTCCCCCTCAGACAGTTGAGAAGGCCGGACACCAGTCCAGCCCACCAACAGTCTGAGGGGGCATGATCCGGCCCCAGCTTTAAAAGGTTGAGAACCCCTATTTTAATCAGATGTTTAATTAAAAAATTATTTCAATATTATAATGTATTGTGTTGAACAAGTGTGTGTGTTTTCTTTTACTCTTATGCAATTTGCAAAGGCCAGTGAGCCAAAGCAATAAACCTGTGTAGATACTTGATATTTTGACAGCCAAGTTTTTTACAAAGAACGAGAACATACTGAAGACTATTCTTCATAGGAAGCTTAAGAGAAAGATGAATTTCACATAAAGTTCCATACAATCATATGCAGTAAAGCAGAACTTTTAGTTTCTAATTTTCAGTATACATATGGGATGTAACAGAAATTACTAGACAACTACAGAGGAGAATTTGGAGCTATTTAAGTGATGTTTAAAAGGCTCTTATTTTTGGTGCAATCTATTTTTTTTCACACTTGAGCAATCCTTCCAGTCACATGGGAGATGTTTCTTCTCCCACCAGAGGTATCCAAACAGCACTTCAGATTGCTCCAATTTCTCCCTCTTTTGATTATTAATGCTTCTTCCCTGCCTTTTGTCATGGCTGTCATTCTGCAGGCCAGTGATTTTCCTTCTTGGGTGTGTGTGTTAATTTAATGACATACAGCAATACATCAGCCACGCATGAATACTCCCTTATATCTGAAATAGCAGGGTGTCACGTGGGATATTTTAAAAATGCAAAATAAAAAAAATAGAGGGAAGGGTTTCTTCACCATTGTTTCTGTTGTTACAACCTATTGCATATGTCACAGGGTTGTCACCAAAGAGAATGCTACCCACAGCTCTATTTGGGAGTGAATTAAGCAACCACATCAACTGAAGAACAGGATAGGTGGGAATGATTTTAATCATACCAAACAAACTGCAGTCCTTGTGCAACGCCAGAAAGGAAAAACTTGCAAAAGAGGCATGATGGATCACTGTTACTTGAAACTTATGTAAGTTGCTGGAAAACAGGGCACACCAAATAGTGAACTATATGCTTGTATGATCACCCCTAAGATTAAATAGGACAGTGACAATGACCCTTTTAGAAACCGAGTGCCAAAACTCAACAGGCTGCTGTCTGTGCCGCAGAGGGGTGGGGTGAACTCTGTGCTGGGGGAAGTGAGGAAGCACTTCCATTGGGCTGTTGGGCAGAGGGGTGGGGCAGGGAAAACTCTGTGCTGGGGCGATGGCATGAGTGCCCACAGAGAAGGCTCTGAGTGCCTCCTCTGGCATGTGTGCCATAGGTTCAACCACCACTGATATAGGAGATGTCAGCTGAGAAAATGAAACTTTGTGGTAACTCTGGAGACCAGGCTTTACTTATAAAGATCACAATTTTTAAATGGAGTAAAATAATAATATCTCATGATATTCTGAACCTGAGTGAGGTTAGACTTAAAAATTCAACTATGTAGACACTTATAGAGGAACAAACATTTTAAACCTTTAATTTATCCTTTCATAAGCATAATTTTAATTTAGAGATATTCCTTCAAGGAAGTAGTTTAATTTGAAAACATAATTAAGTTTGGAATAATTACTCCTGCTACCTTCATCTCTATACAGCCAGTTTGTTTAGAGAAAATGCAAACTTTTGCCTAGCACCCATGAAATGAGAAATTCTTTGTAATTTTACACTGCTTAAGGAGCAAGACTACTGACCAAGATGTAACACACTTCTACTCCATACAGAACAGCAAGCTGTATGGAACATTTAAAAAGATTTTACAGGGAAAAAGTGTTTAGCTAATCCATATTTAAATTTCAAAAACCAGTACATCTAATTATATATCATTTCTTCACTGTGTTCTGTCACTCCAAATATCAAGTTTTCCTAAACTAATTGTTTTGTTATGTACCATCAAGCTGCCTCTGACTTATGGCGGCCCTATGAATGAGAAATCTCCAAAATGTTTTGTCCTCAAAAGCCCTGCTCAGCTCTTGTAAATCCAGGACTGTGGCTCTCTTTACAGTGGAATCCATCTGGTAGTTAGTTGTATTCTTTTCCTGCTGCCTTAAACTTTTCCTAGCACTATTGTATTTTCTAGAAAATCTTGCCTCTTCATGATGTGCCCAAAGTAGGAGAGACTCAGTTTTGTCATTTTTGCCTTTAGAGAAAGTTTGGGCTTGATTTGCTCTAGGACTCCCTTGCTAATCTTTCTGGTGGTCCATAAAGCTCTCCTCCAGCATCATATTTCAAATGAATTCATTTTTTTCCTGTTTGGACTTTGATTCCTGCTGCCTTCCGTCGTTCCCAGCATTACTGTATTTTCCAGAAAGTCTTGCCTTCTCATGATGTGCCCAAAGTAGGACAGGTTCAATTTCACCATTTTGCTTCCAAAGACAATTTAGGCTTGACTTGATTTAGGAAACATTTGCTTGTCTTTTTGGCAGTCCAAAGTTTTCCAAGGTTTTCCTGTACCATATTTCAATTGAAGTTTAAAAATTCTTATCAGCTTTCTTTACTGTCCAGCTTTCACAACCATATATGGCAATTGGTAATACAATAATGATTATAGAATCATAGAAATACTGAATTGGACAGGGCCTAAAGACCATTGAGCCCAACCCCATGTTCAACACAGGAATCCAAATCAAAGAAGACCTAACAGATAGTTGTTCAGCTTTTTCTTGAATGCCTCCAGTTTTGGAGTGCTCACTACCTCCCAAAGCAAGTTATTCCATTGTCATACTGCTCTTACAGCTAAGAAGTTTTCCCTGATATTCAGCCTATATCTGGCTTCCCATAATTTCAGCTCATTATTGCATGTCCTGCACTCTAGGATCAAAAACAGATCCTGGCACTCT
The DNA here is from genome assembly GCA_035047345.1 of Bradypodion ventrale. Lineage (NCBI taxonomy): Eukaryota > Metazoa > Chordata > Lepidosauria > Squamata > Chamaeleonidae > Bradypodion > Bradypodion ventrale. The sequence goes on along the minus strand of JAWDJE010000006.1, from coordinate 80,394,017 downwards.
TCTTTATGAGTATCCTTCAAGTACAGTAATACCCCGGTTAACGTGTGCACCGAACATCATTAAAACCGGATGTCGGGCAATTGGATAACAACTTTTGCACTGCACAACGTTAAGTTAACATTGTGTGATACAAATGTTTTCTTCAAATTTCCTCCGGAGATCTCCGCCCCAAAGCTCACAGGCCTGCAGGCTTTGGGGCAGAGATCTCCGGAAGCTCCTTGCTGTCCTGAGGCTTGCCTTGGAAAATAAAGGGGGCCTCCACAGACCCAAGCATCCAATCCCCAGTTAAGGGAACCAGGCATCCGACGCCCACCTTGCCTTCCCCCAAAAGGAAGCCGGTGTTGGAGCACCCAAACGCCGGCTTCCTTTTGTGGAAGGCAAGGCGGGCTGCACGACTCACCTTCCCCGAAAGGAAGCCAGCAATCGGAGTGCCCAACTCACTTTCCCTGAAACGAAGCCGTTGATCACAGTGCCCAAACGCCAGCCTCCAATCATGGAAGGCAAGGCGGACTGCCCAACTCGCCTTCCCCGAAAGGAAGCTGGCAATCAAAGCACCCAAATGCCGGATTCCTTTCGTGGAAGGCAAGGCGGGCCACCCGACTCACCTTCCCCAAAAGGAAGTTGGCAATTGGAGCGCCCAAATGCTGGCTTCCTTTCCTTTGGTGGAGAGCAGGCACGCACCCTCTCACCCAAAGGAAACTCGCGATCCGACAGAGGCAATACTTGCCAGAGAGCCACGCCCCAAAGTCGGCAGGACTGGTCTCTGCCTAGGAAGGCGCTTCCCAGGCGACCAGTTCTGCTGACTTTGGGGCTTGGCTCAATCCGCCTGCCTCTTTGGAAAGGGCAGCGGGGATTCCACACATAAAATTCCCGCTGCCCTTTTCAAAGAGACAGGCGGATCGATCCCCTGTTCCCTTTCCTCTTCGGAAAGGGAACCGGGCTTTTTTTTTAACATTGTGCAATCAATGTATCGCACAACGTTAAAAACTGGATAACGCTAAGACTTGTGGAACCAAGTTTTAGCGTTATCCGAGGTATTACTAGATTTGAAAAGTGCTATCATATCCCTTCTCAGTGTCCTTTTCTCAAGGCTAAACATACCCAGATCTTGATATTGATCTCCAGTGACAAGTTCATCTTCTTCAGCTTATGTAGTTGGAGCAAACATAAACAATGGTTATGTTGATAGGTTTTCCAAGAAGTCTGATCATTATTACTTAGTCATACCTTGCATTATAACCCCTAAGAACTTATTTATTTATTTATTTATTTATTGATTGCATTTTATATCCCCTATCTGGGATATTTCCCATTCTGGGTGGTGCACATACTAGTAACAAAATAACATAATAAAACAAACAACAAAGTCAAATAAAACAACCGAATAAGTACATCTTGCATTAATATTAGAGTCAGTTAGATTCTGAGTTTGTCATTTTCAGAGCAGAACACTTTGTAGTTATGGGACTGAAAATATCCTGTTCTAGTCCACTGACACCAGACACTGCAATGTTTAAACATTCCATGTCTTGCTTTGCAATTTCCAGTTTATCTTGATTCATATTTCTCATGTATGTTCCTACTACATGTGATGTGCAGCATCAGTTTTTCCTTTCACTACTGTGCATGTCAAGCCACTACATGTCCCTCTGGAACCTAAGCTCCCTGCTCTCAGCTTATTGCTTCTTGTCTGTAAAATAAGCAGTTCACTAGGACTTTAGTTATAACCATTTCTCACAATACTGTAGCTCCAATTAGTAGCAATAAGAGCACATACCACAAACAAATGTGATTGGAAACTACTTTCTCCACCATTTGTCCCATACAGTAGTGTAAAGGTCAGATCTCTTCCCTTAGAGTCCTTACAAATCTCAGAGGAAACTCAGAAGCTTATGTTAATCACAGCTGAATTATCCAACTAAAGTGTTAAATCCAAAAATGAAATCAGACAATCTTTTGTAATCATATCAAAATTCATCTGGGTATCATGGCATAGGTCTTTTCATCGTTGAAACAATACATGTCTATTCCTACAAGCTTCTATGTTTTATATCCAAAGAATATTTCACAGGAAATGTCCAAAAGTCTTACAAGCTATTAAAAGCTGCAGGTATTTGTAATAGATGAAAAATAAGTTTAAGTGTGCAGGCAAATAATTAAGACAAAATTCTATGACATGCTTAACATATTACTAAACAACAAGAAATATAACCACATGCAGCTGGCAAAATATTTTGGTTCTGTGATCCTTGCTTCACTGCCAAGTGAGATAACTGCTATTTAAACTATAAACAGTACTGCTGACGCTTCACTTTAAAATAAAACATACTATTTTAGGGTTTGGTTTCTTCTACATCCCTGTTAAATTGCTTTAAAACTGTACATGCTCCACAGCAGACTCTGATAGTAGCAACACAGCCAAAATGTTTAACATGTTGGAAGCTAGACACCAATTTTTGTACAAGTACATTAAATCAATAGAGGGCCACAGAAAAAAAGGGCAGCCAGTTAAAAGCTAAATGTCTTTCTTCCCTGTCTAAGCAACTATTTGCTGATATATAGATTGTTGTTATTAAACTATTTCTTTGTTGTTATTTCCTTGGCTTAGAATGGTGTGGTGAGCAATGAACAACCTGCAGTTCCTCCTAGCACTCTTTAAAAATTCAATCAAGAATGAATGCTGTCAGGAATTGGTAGCAAGGTTAACTGCTGAAAATTGGTTTGGACTGTGTGTTGCTGAAAACTAGTAGAAAGCCACAAACCCAGTTCTGTCTGTACTTATCAAGAAAGAGGCTTTTCACCTTTGAATAACTTTTAAGTCTTTAATTATATGAAATGAAAAAAGGAAAGGCGCAGTCTGCAAAATTTCTTTTCTGGGAATCTCCCTTTCCTTACCTGTCATTCTATCACTTTCAGTTTAGCAGGTTATCATGATTCCCTAGAACAGGGGTTCTCAACCTATGGCCCATAGGCCAGATCCGGACCATTGTGCCAAATAATCTAGCCCCCACCCTCGGTCCAGCCATCGGCACTCCCCGAATTGGCCGCGGACTCATTTATAGCCATCATAAATGCATGTATGACACCCGTGGACTCATTTAAAGCTGTTGTAAATTAGTCCATGGCCGATTCCGGTGGTGGTGGCGGCGGCTGGAGCAGCAGTCCACCCCGCTGACTGTCTGAGGGAGTGTAACCCAGCCCCCAACTTGAAAAGGTTGAGAACCCCTGCCCTAGAAGATTGGAGACAACAATTACTACCATTTGTTTGCTCTGAGAGGACAGGAGGATTCAGTTTCAAAGCCTCAAGACTCCAACACTTGTACTAAATCTCTACTTGTTTGGTTCTCTTCACAATACAGTGAATCTTTCTTCACATGAGAAGTACTCCACTGAGTGGAGCAGGAATTTTTTGGCAGCTTTCCTGGGTCTGATTCTGAATGGAGATCAGCAGAACCAGCAGGATCAAGAAAGTTATTTCTCATCTTTGTGCCAGCAAAGCCAATTTAAAAAGGGAGATATAGATCTGAATTTGATTTACAGAATCATATATAATAATAAATTATATAAATTTCATATATCTTAATTCACCATTTACTAAATATCCTACTTTGGGGGCATTTTTAATATAATCTATTTATATTATTAAAAAGGAAAACATAAACCAAACTTTGCCACTATTCCGTCCTCCCACACCAAATGCAAAAATATATTGTTAAAATTCATTTTAAAAGATGTTCTTAAATATTGCAATGAAATATTTTCAAAATAAAAATATCCTTACCAGAATGACCTGAAAAACAGTTGGAACAAGACGGTTTTCTTCAACAAGTCTGTAAAAAAAAAAAAAGCACACAGCTCTTTAAACCATAGAACTTGAGGCAGTGGGGCTAAATCCTTATTGTTAAAATCCTTGACCACTTCTATTGCATGTTTTAAGACATCATGCATTAGAATGCTGCTTGAGAAATTATTTCTTGGCCAGGCTTACTAATGTGAAGCAAGTGAGTGGAACAGTAAGTAAATTAATACTTTTTAGTGGCAAATATTAAAGTTCACTGGATGGGCAAAGGAGATGGCAAAATAATTTGAACTAATAGGCCAAAATGAACATGCCAAGATTAAGACATACAACCTGAAGCAGCTTTTTATGTGTGCTTCATTAACTATTTTTTTATCTTCTCTGCATTAACACACTGATGTATAATACAATCCCATCATAATAGCATGTGAAAAGTGATTAACCAGCAAGTTTCAGCTAAAGGACACACACTTTTATGACAAACAGTTACAAAAGCTATTATAAAACCTTTTTAAGCAAATGAAATGATTAGTTGGCCTTCACATTCTATCAAAATTGGATCTGTAAATTCTCTTATTTTTCAATATTATGTCTCTAAAGCCTATGAGCTTCTAACTTACTGGTTCTTTCCTGTACTGTACTGATATTCAGGAAATAATATCCACAAACATTTAACAACTTGCAAGTTAAATATATCCCTGAGTCACAAGTAGAGTAACCAGATGGGGGAAAAGAATTTCTGTATCTATAATAGGTGCTTAGAAGAGGTAATTGAAGCAGGTGCAGCTTTTAATACAAGCTTCACCTGCTGAGATTTCTGCTTCTGTACAGCTATTAAAGATACAAGAACCCTATATAGTGGAACCTTGGTTAATAAGTTTAATGTGTTCTCCGGGACCTTTTGCATTATGAAAAAAATGTAAAGCAAATTTTCCATAGAAATGCATTGAATGCAATTTCCCATAGGAATGCATTGAAAAACCAAAAGTTGATAACCAAAACACGGTTTTCCATAGGTATGCATTGAAAACTGTTGTAATGGTCTGCGGGAGTCGTGGTGCTGAACTCAAGGAAGGCACGTCTCCATCCTGGGTGGCACATGGACAGGAACGAGGGAATGCATTGCGCAAAGCAGCAAAGCATGACTCCCACTACCACAACACCAGCGGTGACCTTAAGTGTTGTTTGCAACCAGTTCCATGGCACCCAGGACCAGAGCTCATTCCACCAACCCCATCTGGTGTCCTGTTGAATGTGTGAGACTATTTTTTCCAAGTCAGTGATTTGACTTTGGATTCTGCGGGAATTGTCTGTGAGATTGAAGCAACACATATTGCGAATTGTCTCGCATCCTAAGTGATGGAGAAGAAGCAAATAATCAATAGCTGCTCGATTATCCAATACTGCATGCCTAATTTCTACTTGCTCTTGATTAAGTAAAGCAATAGTGGAAGAAGTGTGAGACCTTTGGCCAGGGCACATGCCAGCTGGCTAAGTCTACGAGCGTTACCTGCTGCGAGTCCAGGTACTCCGACTAAACTTACCACTAAGGCAACATACTCTGCTTTACTGAGTAGCCTTACACTGCTATCACAAGTTTCGTCGAGCTGGGATGCTCATGTGATCCGCGCTGGCCAGGGTGCTGCTTGGTGTGGTATAAGCATGTCCCTTTTTGGGAGAACAAGGTTGGGTGGGCCGACCTGGCATGCATCACCGAAACCTGGCTGAGACCAGAGGATGGTGTACCTCTATCAGAAATGTGTCCAGCTGGTTTCGGTATCTGGCACCAGCCAAGGGATGAGGGAAGGGGCGGTGGCGTCACCATTGTAGCCAGGGAGTCCTTGGGAGTCGCCAGGGCCACGGCTCCCCAAGTCCCGGGTTGTGAGGCCCTGCTCCTGCGGTTGGGCCCTAAGGGTCAGTTGGGAGTCTTACTCCTGTACCTGCCTCCTTGCAGGGTAAGAGACTCCCTGCCTGAGCTCCTCGAGGCCATCTCCGTGTTGGCGTTGGAGTTCCCTAGGCTAATGGTTCTGGGGGACTTCAATTTGCCTTCGCTGGGGACTGGTTCACAGGTTGCTCAGGAGTTCATGGCTTCCATGGCAGCCATGGACCTGACTCAGGTAATTCATGGCCCGACCAGGGGCAGTGGCCACACACCGGACCTAGTTTTTTTGTCGGAGCGGTGGCAGAGTGATCTGAGATTACAGAAATTAGACACTATACCTGTGCCATGGTCAGATCACTATCTGGTGACTCTGGACTTCCTGGGGGGCACGGTTCACCGCAGGGAGGCAGGGCCTATTAAATTGGCCCGCCCCCGGCGACTGATGGATTCGGATGAATTCCAGAGGGAACTGGGGGATGTTCCTCTGGATCGGCTACACGATTCATCCGAGGCACTCGTTGACCTGTGGTACAAGATGACTACCGCTGCCTTGGATGAAATCGCACCACTATGGCCTCTCCGAGCCAGCAGGGATAGATCTTCCCCGTGGTTTACAGAAGAACTGCGGGAGCTTAAACGGGCAAAGAGATGCCGAGAGCGCTGAGCGCTGCTGGGTGAAGACCCAAAGTGATTCCGACTGGACACTGACTAGGGCTGATATTAAGACCTACCTGGTGGCGATGGGGGTGGTGAAGCAACAATACTTCACCGCCCTCATTGCCTCCGTGGAAAATCGCCCAGCCACTCTGTTCCGGGTTACCAGGTCTCTCCTTGGCCGGGAGGGGCTGGTGCCCGGTTGGCAGGGTTCGGCTGAGGTTTTTGCAGACTATCTGGTGGAGAAAATTGCTCGGATTTGCTCGGGGTTTAATCCCGGTGTGGATGGGGAGGGTCCAGAGGGGATCAGAGTTCAGTCTGGCAGTGTTATCTGGGATCGGTTTGATCCAGTTGTCCCTGAGGAAGTGGACAGGCTTCTTGCAGCTGTTCGCACCACCTCCTGCCCTTTGGATCCCTGTCCCAATTGGTTGGTGAAAGCCTCCAAGGGGGTGATGGGAGGCTGGGTCGGGGCTATACTAAATGCTTCACTGCAGGAGGGGGTGTTTCCTGCACCTTTAAAACATGCTCTGGTGCGCTCCCTCCTGAAGAAACAATCTCTTGACCCAGCGGTTCCAGCTAATTATAGGCCTGTCTCCAACCTCCCTTTCTTAGGGAAGTTACTGGAGAAGGTGGTGATGCAGCAGTTGCAGGGGGTCCTGGATGAAGCAGATTATCTGGACCCCTATCAATCGGGTTTCAGGCCTGGATATGGTACTGAGACTGCATTGGTCGCACTGGTTGACGACCTCTTGCGGGAGCGGGACGGTGGTCATCCATCCGTCCTGGCTCTTCTGGATCTCTCAGCGGCCTTCGATACCGTTGACTACGGTATCCTTCTGGAACGGCTCAAAGGTTTGGGGATCCAGGGCACTGTGCTGTCTTGGTTTTCCTCATTTCTGGAGGGTCGTACCCAGTCGGTGCGGTTGGAGAGTGAGAGGTCCGGCACTAAGCCCCTACAGTATGGGGTGCCTCAGGGCTCGGTGCTCTCTCCTCTCCTATTTAACATATACATGAAGCCATTGGGTGAGGTTATCCGTTCCCATGGGGTAAGGTATCATCAGTATGCTGATGATACCCAGTTATATATCTGGGCCCATGGGGACCCCAGTGATGCAGTCAATGTCCTATCTAGATGTCTGGAAGCGGTTGGGATCTGGATGGGGGACAACGGGCTACAATTGAATCCCTCCAAGACTGAGTGGCTTTGGATAGAGGGTCCCGCGTTATCCAGGGAGCTGCCAACTTTGGTCTTGGATGGGGCTGTTTTGCCCCAGACAGACCCAGTTCGCAACTTAGGGGTCCTCCTGGATTCGGGGCTGCTACTAGCAAGTCAGGTGGCGGCTGTGGCCAGGAGGGCTTTCTCACAGCTTCGCGTCATCCATCAGTTGTGTTCGCTCCTGGACCGGGACTCCCTGCTCAGGGTCACACATGCTCTGGTCACCTCCAGGCTAGATTATTGCAATGCTGCCCTTGTCAACCATTTGAAAGCTGCAGTTGGTCCAGAATGCAGCAGCCCAGGTGGTGATGGGGCGCGGGCATTATGCTCGTGCCTCACCATTACTTCGGGAACAGCACTGGCTACCAGTTTGCCTCCGGGTGCAGTTCAAGGTGCTGGTTTTGACCTCTAAAGCCCTTCATGGTAGTGGGCCAGGGCACCTTAGAGACCGCATCGTCCCAAGAGTGTTCACCCATCCAACCAGAGCAGATCGGAGGGGCTCCCTAATTGTTCCATCTGCCAGAGGGGCCCGTCTCTCTGGTACACGACGGAGGGCCTTTTCTGTGTCCGCACCAGCCTTGTGGAACCTCCTGCCTGTAGAGTTGCGGGAGCAGATGGAGCTGCTACCTTTCAGAAAAGACCTAAAAACCTGGTTGGCAGGGCAGGTGTGGGGCCCAGATGGAAGAGTGGCCCCCGCCTGTTGGCTTATAAATTAAGCCCGCATTTCTTTCAATTGTCAATGAAGGCAGTTTTTTAATGTGGGTTTTTAAGAGGAATGGGGTGGGTATGTTGGGTTTTAATTGGTTGTATTGTTTTACGTGTGTTTAACTTGTTGTGGGCCGCCCAGAGTCGGGTTTACCTGATTGGGCGGCATATAAATTTGAATATAAATAAATATAAATATGTGCTTCTGTGGTAACATCCAAGTACATGTTTAGGCACCCACTCAATGTCCCGGGTCTGCTCTCCTGGAGCATGGCAGACCGGGACAAGGCAGTTGCTCAACAATGAAGCAGGGTCCGCATCTTGCTTAATGCAAAAGTCAGATTGGTTGACACGTCTGGAAAGTCTTTCCCAAATGTTGTACTGGAGCCTGGCATTTAAGTTGTCGTCAGGCGTCAAGTCCCCAGAGGAAGCCCCGACCCCTCCCCCCAGAAGCAAGAAAAGAATCAGGATGACCATCAGGGAGTTGTAGGTGATTTGAGCTAGCACTGCGGCCACCATGTTTTGTGGGGTGGGCTCAGTGTGTTGCTCAACCAAGGTGAACATGGCATCATCACACAGGGTTTTGACCATTCCCCATGTGATTTTCGGGTCGGGTTTCAGCCAAAACCGTCTCCTCTGTCTGGGTCCCCCAGTCAGACTCATTCCTTCCATCTCGGGCAGGGGCTCCTGGACCGATCGCCTCCATGCCATGGGGCTCGAGATATGGTTTTACGCAACGAGCTGGGATCCAAACGACACCTGTAGGAGACATAATTGATGCATACCCTATTCCCCACATTACCAGGGGTGGCGGACCCTTCCAGGAAGGATCCGGCGGGACCCGATAATGCACCATGGGGCATGGTAGGCATTCCCGAGTACGGAAATGCTTCTCCTGCGGGGTGCAGTCAGCAAAGATGTTGAGATGATTGTACATGAACAAAACCTTATGCAAGCACTGCTGTGCCTGAGCCTGAATTGTTGGCATGGCTACCTCTTCCCTTCTTTCTTGTTTTTCAATATAAAACTTTAGCGTCTGCTTCACCCATTCGACAATGGCTTCTCCTTGGGGGTTGTACGGTATGCCGAAAATATGCCTAACATCCCAGACGGCTAAGAATGTGGCTAGCTGTCTAGAGCCATAGGCAGGCAAGTTGTCGGTTTTCAAGCGATCTGGTTTGCCCATGACCGCGAAACAAGCCAAGAGATGTTGCTCTACAGGAATTGCAGATTTGCCTTTCTGAGCCGTAGCCCAGAAGAACTGCGAGAAAGTATCAATAGAGATGTGCGTGAACTGCCATCTCCCAAACTGTGCAATGTGCGTCACATCCATTTGCCACAGTTGGTTAGCTCCAGTTCCTCTTGGGTTAACCCCCCATGCTGTCCCCCCCGGGTGCTCCTGCACATTGCTGGCAGGAATGAGCTATTCCTTGAGCTTGTGACAATGGCAAATTGAACTGCCTCACCAGTGCCTTCGCATTCTGGTGGAAGAATGCATGACTTTGGATCGGGGTCGAGAAAACTCCCGCAACCCACTTCTGCTGCACTTCCCTTGCGGCCGCAGCTGCTCTACTGTTGCCCTCAGAGAGAAGACCAGGCAGATCCTGGTGACTTCTAATGTGGGCGACATAGAGCTTTTTCTTGCGGTTACGCAAATGGAACTGCATGGTCAAGAACAGACTTAACAAGTTTTTGTCTATCGCAGGAGTGATGTAAGCTCCTGGCAGACTGTGAATCAAATTTCTCACATACTGACTATCAGTGATGATGTTCAATGGCTCCTGGGCGAACGTTCTTAAGGCTAGGTTCGCTGCTGCCAGTTCCGCTCTTTGTGCAGATTTCTACGGAAGTGTCAACAGGGTTTTCCAAGCCATGTAACAATACCATACACTTTTCCCCCATCCGTGAATGTTGTCTTCACTCCTTTAAGTGGGATCAAGGACAACATTCCCTCCAATTCGACTGTCCATGTCTGTAGCAAAACAAGTCTCGGATCTTTTGGCAGATGATACGCCAAATTCCCTGTGAAACCTTCCAATGCAATCGGGAGAGAGTCTCCTAACTGCATGAGTCTTTCTATCTGGTCTCTGGTGAATGAGACCACTATCTTGGCTAGATCATGTCCAGAAATGTCTCTTGCTCTCAGCCTCCCTCTATGGATCACTGTCACCACCAGCTCTTGGGGAGGGGCGATGTTGCGGGACTGGGTGCTCAGTAGGTATACCCATTCCACAATCTTTGCCCCCCCCCCATCGGAGTCTATTCCTAGCGCTCCGGTTAACATGGTCCCAGTTCTGACTATGTACAGATTCAGGACCTGAGCACCTGGCTCCTTGCTAATTCTATCTACCCATCTTTGGTTGAGAACACAGTTTACCTCCTGAAGAGTCAGTTTCACCTCTCACATGATGCATATGCGATCGGCTGGCTGCTTCCCTTGCGTAAGCAGCGAGAAGAGCGGTTTTAAAAGCTCTGTATCTAATCAGAAATACGGTCTGGCCCAATTGATGTTACCTAGAACCTGTTGGAGTTCTACTAATGTAATGGAATCCTTAATAAGGACCCTAGGCAGCACTGGTGCTGCATAAGATCTGAGAAGCCGGTGACCCAAATACAAATAGGGTTTGGGTTCGGTTCTCTGAAATTTTTCTGATCTATCCTTTCTCCCCCAGAGTGCTCTGAAGGTCACAAAATGTGTCACTGCCTAATTTTGGCGCTGCAATCAAAATGTCATCCATGAAATGGCAAACTAAGACTTTGGGGTGCAGGTTCCGGAACCTTTCCAATGCGTTGTGGACATACATTTGGCACAGAGTGGGTGAGTTAAGCATGCCGTGTGGCAAAAATTTCCACGCGAACCTTTGGGTTGGTTCCCTATGGTTGACAACTGGCACCGTAAAGGCGAACCTGTCCCTAGGATCTAACGGGATGGTGTAAAAACAGTCTTTCAAGTCTACGACTAGGATTTCCCACCCTTCGGGGACCATGTTCAGATTGGGGATGCCGTACTGAAGCGGCCCCATGGGTTGAATGCACTTGTTGATTTCCCTCAAATCGTGGAGAAGTCGCCATTTACCTGACTTCTTTTTGATGATGAAGGTGGGAGAGTTCCACGGACAGGTGGAATGCTCTATGTGTCCCGCTTCAAGCTGCTCTTTAACAAGCTGCTTTAAAGCCACTAATTTCTCCCCAACTATTGGCCACTGGTCTATCCATACCGGCTCATCGGTGAGCCATTTGAGCGGTAGGGCCATTACCCAAACGTTAGGGTTGCACGATACTGCTGCAGAATGTCTCTACCCCAGAGATTGATAGGCACATTCAAAATGTGGGGTCGGATGATCGCTGTGCCTTCTGCCTTTGGAATAGTGATTACCCAGTCATGGCTCCTGAAAGCTTCCTGAACTCCTCCTACTCCCCACAAGTCTTTCACTGGCTCAATGGCCCACTCGGGGGCCACAAATCCTTGCTAATTACACTAACATCTGCTCCTGTGTCAAGCAGACCATCAAAAGGTCTTTCATTCAAAAATACCTTGATGACCGGTCGCTGCTCCCACTCTATGCTCTGCTCCACTGTCGCTATGATCTGGAATCCTTCCACTGCCCCTTCCTCTCTTTGTCAGTCTGTCGACCCAAATCCTGCGTCTCCTCTGACAACTTCCTTGTCCTCACCTGGCAGATGATAGGGAACCATGATCAATTGCACTACTGAGTCTCCTTTGCTAATTGTCTGGGGTAACTGCGTCCAAAGCTGGATCTTAGTGATTCCGGTGTAATCGGAGTCGATGACTCCCGGGATCAAAAAGATTCCCTTTTTCCCAGCACTACTCTGAGGCAAGACTATTCCCTTGATGTTACGGGGCAGGGGTCCCTGATACTGGGAATTGACCAGATAGACTGCGCCTGGCAGGTCACAAGTGACGTCCTCCTGGCACACCAAATCTAGTCCTGCACTGCCCTTGGTTGCTGCCTGTGCTTTGGAAATTCTGGGTGTCAGAACGGATGTTGCTACTGGGATCCCTGCCCTGAGGCTGTCAGGGCAGGCGTTGTCCCTATTTGAACCGGGGCTAGGGACACACCCGCTATTCGGTTTCCTGAATTGGGGCAATCACGTGCCCAATGGAAGCCATTGTGGTACCTTGGACACTGGGTGGCTGGATCGGGCAGACAGCCGGATGATCGGCCGCCCCCCTTGTGTTGGGGCTGTTTTGACCTACAGTCTCTCACATAGTATCCTGCCTTGCCACACCGGTGGCAGGCGCCCTTGACCTTATTCTTGGGCCGGTTTCCCCCTTGCACTGCCGCTGCTAACAGACCCATTTTGTAAGAGTCCGTCCCAACGTCAGCGCAAACTCTGATCATGTCCGTGAGTGTCAGATCAGGACAATGACCCATTGCCTGCAAAACCTTGCGGCAATCAAGCTTGGCATTGTCTTTTGCCAGTTTCATCATGAGGTCCTCCTGTGCCTCCTGATTGTCCACCTGCCTGCTAATTGCTTCTTCTAGCCTATTGATGAAATCCATGTAGGGCTCTTGTGTACCCTGTTTGATGGAGGTGTAATTCTTAGCTCCCTTGCCGGAAGCTGGAACCTTGAGATATGCCCTGAAAGCAGTCTCAGAGGCCAGCTGGAGTGTAGCTGCTGGCAGGAGGTACTGCGCTGGGATGGACTCGAACTGACCCAAGCCATAAAGTTGCTCCAAGATCACTGCTCTGCCCATCTTCGCTGCCCTAGCCTGCGCTTCCATTCTGTACTCGCTATCCCGCAAAAGGTACTGACTGAGGCTCAACATCATCTGCATGATGTTCTTCCAGTCATGAGGAATGAGTGAGGCGGATTCACAGAGCTGTCAGAACGTGCCCTTTGAGAATCTGCTTTGAAGACCTGTCTTTACGATGGCTTTGCAGATTTCCGCAAGCAATTTGTATGGAATTGGTGTGTTTGATCGCCCGTGAAGGCGTCCATCTCCAGGCGGACTGGACATAGCTGTTGAAGTGCAGCCAACTTGTCAGCCGGTATCTCTCCTTTGCGTGTTTCCTCCTCTACCATAAATTGAAAAAGACTTTTGGTCGTCTGGGAAGTGCCTGCGCTTCCCGAATTTTCATCCCCTCCCGTGGCTGCTGCAGGTGCCGCTGGAGGAGAGTCCCCCATGCCCCCATTTCTAAAGTGGATGATTGGGCAGAGATGTGTTGGGGCTGATGGTTCCTCGTACACTGGAAGTACTGGGGAAGTATCAATCTCTGCTCAGACTGGATTGGCTGCTGAAATTGCCTGTCTACACTTGCTCCAAGTTTCGATGATGTCAGCAGGTGCCCTGGGCTCCTGCTTAAGGCAGTATCCTATCCTATCCCAAACGTCAGGTGCCATCGTGCCTGCTTCTGGGTAGAACAAACAATGCTCCCCCAGATGCTTCACCAGCGCCGTCAGACGCTGTCTACTGACACCAACGTGGTGCCGCCTGGCCAGGGCTTCTAGCTCACCGCAATGAGTCTTTTGCCTGACGGTCAAGTACTTCCCCAAGTGTGCCCCCATTACCACCCGACGGGGAATTTTCCAGATGCCTTACACAACTCATGAGTTGATGCGATGACGGGACAAATCTGAGTGGTACAGCTGGGCAGGTGAAGCACAGGACGATGTCCCTCAAGTTTGGTGGATGGATGGGGATCGCGGCCTCGGTTGCCGCGCATCCACTGCTCTGCCTTCTGCTACTGTGGATCTCGGCTTTCCCCAGCTTTGGAGCACGTCCGTTCCCATGCGTGAGGTCTGCTGGTGTGTAAGCACACTGCCTCCCTTGAGACTGTACTGAGTTCTGACCGGAGATGTTTTCCAGTCAGAACTGCTCTGCTACTCCCGAGTAGACACGTCGCGGGTCACCATCTGTTGTAATGGTCCGCGGGAGTCGTGGTGCTGAACTCAAGGAAGGCACGCAAGACTGAAGTATGATGGAAAAGGCCAGCCCCGATACCCCAGGGTGGTCTGTATTTATTGACTACAATCGCGAGCCATCATGTATACCCCTCGTGAGACCCCCATGACAGAAAGCTGCTACGTGGCACTTGGCTGGTTGGGTTACACTTACCAGCCTGCGTGCCCAGGTTAGCCATAAGCATACTAATCAGCGGATTGTGGTGAGACTTACTGTACCCGCCTTATCAAGGTCCTGGAAGACTCCGCGTAGCTATGCATAGCTATTTGGTCTAGCTGCGGTTGGTGTCTGCTCAGCCCTACACGTGGACATGAGCCAGACACCGAATGCTGTTTACGAGACCTTGGGTCTCTTACCTCCTGACATTTGTCCTACTGTTGTCAAAGCCCCCAGCCAAGGAAAACATGGAGTCGCTAAAGCTCCCTACTGCTATTAACTCGTACCCAATTTCCTTTCCGGTAAAGTCCGGTTGGTCTTCGAGGCGGTGTTCTCGCCGAAAGAACCCATCGGGAAAGGTAGCTGTCCAATCAGTGACCCGGGCAAACCACAGAAAACCAATTAATCCTTTCTGAGAAAAGCAATTGTTAACAGAGCCACTATTTCCTATGGATTTCCTTTTGTTATGCAATTTTTGTGTTAACCAAGCTGTTTGTTAAGCAAGGTTCCACTGTATGTAGCTTGAATGGGCTATGGTACATCTACCAGTGAACTTCATTGTCTTCAGTTATATCTTTAGTTTTAACTGTTTTCTTACTAGAAATAGATAATTACAATCCAATTTACTGTCTAAAACTTTCTGAGAAAGGTAGTCCAAAGTTTGTGTCATGAGCACAAGCATAAGAATTGTAACCCCAGAAATACGAAGTGTCATTATAGTATGGAAGTTAACAGTGAACTGCTTGATAGAGGCTACTTCAGGACAAAGGTATGTAACTTGAAAATGAAAAGAAAAAAGAAAAAGAAAGAGTTTAAATAGCTCCTGTGGTGCAGCAGTCAAACTACTCATGATAGGAGTTTGATCCTGATGGGCACATGGTTGACTCTGCCTTTTATCCTTCAGAGATCAGTAAAATAAGTACCAAGCTTTGGGGGGGGGGGGGGGGGCAAACTGTAGTTTGCAGGATTAACTTGTGAACTGTCCAGAAAGTGCACAGCACCATTGTGTGGTATATAAATTTGCGGGGAGGGACAACTATAAACTGAATGTTCATTAGAGGGCATTGCAGAGTAAAAAAATGAAATTGTATCTTGTCCCATGTTATCTGAGTGAACAACAGGGCTATGGAAAAGTCCACTGGGCCTGCATCTGTAGCAATTTCCACAGAGAATGCATGGTGTTTGCTGCAGAAGCAAGCTCAATGAGATTTTGCATTCAGTCTGCTAGTTTAGAACAGAATGAAGATAAGGAGGATTTTTTTGTTTCTCTACTCAGTAGGTATCTTACTATGAAGCAGAATGTATGAGATGTTTACATTAGTCTCCTATTATTAAAATCTGTTCAGTTAGAAAGAAAGAAAAATAAACAATAAAGGGTATATAAACATCCACGCCTATTAAGAGGCTAGTGTCATGTAAGCAAATTGCCAGCCAACACAGAGTCAGTAAAGCTTCTGAGTCGCAACAGAGCTAAATCAAATTGAGACAACAAACTGAGTGAAGAAAAAGAAAACAGCAACTGCAGATAGCAGCATAGAGGCAACACACAGTAATCATGTATTTTCCTCCATTGACTTTAACCAGTAGGTAGCTGGGTGAGCATGTAGAAAATGTAATGTTTTTCTATGCGTGAGTTCAAATATGCTAAAAGGCTAAGATATGCATTTCTACTTATACTTATTTTTACTTTTCAAAGATATGTGCTTTTTACAGCTATAAACTCTTGTATTTTTTGGATTGAGATAAGATTTTAATTCATGTCCGTAACTTATTTATCTACATCTGGAATATATCTGTCTACTCTTAAATTCAGTCTCCATATATTTTTAAGCCTATGTACTTTAAGAATGTTTTTTCAAGTAAAATGCCTCCTACATGTGTTCAAAAACTGAAGTATTTTATGTTTATGGAACTTGGAAGAAATGTGGCTGAATAAAGCTTGTAGAATTAGACAAGCTGCTGTTGCCTAGAGTCATTCTTCTCTATTTACTTCACCATGAGTAAAAATAGTGATTTGTTCTCATCTTCTGAAGATGAAGCAAGTATGGAAGCTGCATTTTTGGCAAGTCAAACAGGAGACCAATTACTGTAACTTGACATTTTTGGTACATCAGGTAGGAACATGTAAATGATATAAACCTTGATATCCAAATGAATTTGGAGATGATTATTTGATTCATGCTGGTATTTAACCTTTCAAGAATAAATGTTAGCTATGATAGGCCACCACAGACACAAACTGCCAAGGGTGTTATTAAGTTCTATAGTGCTCTGATGCTATTGTTTGGCCTTGACAGTGTAGCCTCTCTTGTTCTAACTATGACTCTTTTTTCATCCTGTATAGCAGTAAAGTTCTGACTGAATTTGGGGGTAGAGAGAGAGGGGCTGTCACAGAAACCTCTGTGGTAGGTAAAAGGGGCACAAACTAGATACCCCCTGTTAAAATATATCTATGACCTCACAGGAGAATTTCTGCTTGTTTCTACTGGTCTCCAAAGTACCACTCCTTGAATGATGTGACAAAGGGGTTGCAATCAGGGTACTAAATCAACTAGCATTGGTAAAAAAATGAAACGGCCTTAGCTTCCTCTTCTATTTTCTTTTCCAAACTGTAGGCCAGGGATTCTCAACCTGTGGTCTGTTGGCTGGATGAGGCTCATGGCACCATTTCTTGTGGCTCCCCATCGCCTCCACCACAGCAGGAAGTGCCATGTGGTGGAGAAAGGGCAAAATGGCCATCCAGCCCCTGAAGCTGTATGAGGGAGAGTGACCTGGCCCCAGGCTTTAAAAGGTTAAGAACTCCTGGCTGTAGGCAGACTCAGAGTGGGGGCAAACACAACCATCTTGTATGCAACAGAATTGATAACTTTTATTTCAAATTAAGCTATTGTTCATAAGTATATAGTACAGTGCTGAAAACTTTCCAGAATTCATTGATGTTTTAAATACACATTATCTGTTTGAATTTGAAAGTTCTTTTTAAACATTCTTTTTGAAATGTATGTTCACATCCTACTTTAATATTCAAATGGAATTTCCTATGAAGTCAGCATTTTATTAATCAAATGTCAAAATGATCCTGAAAGGATTTTTTGATTTATAATGTCAATATAAATCACTGTATCTATTACCTTGAACAAAAAACAAAACAAAAAAATCCACAGCACTTCTACAATGCTCAGGAAATTACATTATTTTTAGATCAGCCTCTTTATATCTCAGTTTTGAGATATTAAAATCAAAAAGCTTTTAATGTCATTTTGAATTTTCTCATGATACCAAATGTCTCCAAGCCCTCAACAGAAGGTTCACTGGTTATCATAAATGAAGCACAAGAATATATTGCTAAATTTACTTCCTGGGATGACTCTAAGATGTTCAGTAGAAGGTCTCTACCTGTTATTAAGTCTTAAGGACAGTAATTAACTTTCTGACCTTTGAATACATGTTTTCAAAATACCATATTTCAAGGACATCTTAAAGCTTTTTCAGTCCTCCCATCCAAAATTTCCAGCCTTAAGTATCTGCCAAGGATCAACAGTTCAATAGATCAACATCAAAGATCAACCTGCAAATACATTCTGTCAAAAATGGCCAGGACATGCCGAGGTTTTTAATCTGTTTTGATCCACACCCAATTCCTAAGGGCTGAAAACCACTTTAAACTATATTTAAAAACTCTCTGTATAAAGGGATAATGAATTTAAAGATCTGTAAAAAGAAACATCTACAGCCAAAAAGCAGCATTAATTTGAAATCTTTGTATACATTTACCCTAGTTATCAAAAGTCTATCAAAACAGATGTGTCTTGAACATTTTCTAAAGATCAGGGTGTTCCAGAGTCTGTATGTTACTACAAATTTAAATGGAAAAGCTTGCTTCCCTGTGCTCCCCCTCCCCTAAAGATTGCATCAAAACCACAAGCTCTGTCAGAAGGCTTGGAAGAAAAGGTAATTATTGTTTGATGAGACTAGTAGCAATGGTTTTCAAGAAATTCTGGATACAACAATCTGGGCCACAATATTTTATAAAAATGAAGGGTATGTCCCATATGTCTCAATCAACAAATCTGGTACATCGAGAACATTAAGTGAACATTAAGTCATGGTGGCAGCATCAGCCTCTTGGATGACAAGTTAAAGAAATGCATTCAATTACTCAGTATGCTGATGGCAGACACAATGACCTTCACTTCCTGTGATCTCAACTTATATGAAAATAAGTTCCTTTTATACAGTCAGAAATGAAGGATGGGTAGTATCTTTATGACACCTAAATTATCACCCAAAGGTAAAGTTTCAACTCCTGAAAAATATGTGAAAAATATATATGCAACTTAGAAGAAAAATCTGTTGCAACACATTACTGCTAACACACTTGGTACATTAGTGCTAACACGCTTAGTCTTAATTCTAGAAAGCCAACTTTATCACATTGGAAAGTCTGAGTGAAAGTTTAACAGGACTTGATGCAAATGTAAACATGAACACTATACTTGTTTTTGAGCTAAATTTTCTAAGTGGAATAGTTCTGAGAGGTCTATAATGTAAATCATTTTTTAAAAAAACTTTAACACAGGGTTCCTAACCTACAGCCTGCGGGCCAGATCCATCTCCTGGGCCGAATTGCTGCCGACACTGGAAGTGCCCCAACATCACTGGAAGTGCAGAAATCACTGCATTTTTGCAACAAAATGCGGTGAAAAAGTGGTGAAAAATTAAAAAATGGCACGAAATGTTCCTACCTTGCTCTCTCCTCCAAGGGAAGTGGTAGAGGTGGGGGAAACACCCAGAAACGTGGTGCAAATGCACGCACTGTTGCCGCCACCAGAAAGAACCATGTGACTGGCCCCTCAGCTGACTGAGTGGGCACGGTCAGATGGATGTGCTTGGAGGAATAAGTTATGTTGAAGGCTGCGTCCATACATTCTATATATACTCCATACACCACATCTTTCTGAATGACTGAGGTATTGTAAGTCTATCAGACTAGCTTGTGAAAGTTGAGAGCAAAAAGCTCTCTCTAGAGTTTTGGTTCTTTTGCAGAAAGCTAATACTGCTCCTTCTCTTGAAGATGTAATGAAGATAATGCAAAATAATTACAAACTTAGAATACACTATACTCTGGACAGAAACCACTGAAAAATGTTTCCTCTTTTTAAATCTAGTTTCTAATTGATGTTAAAAGTTAAGTCACTCTATATGAACAGACTTCTCAAGTAACTGAAAATGAAATCCTACAAACACTTATTCAGAACTAAGGCCCATCACATTCATTGTTGTTTGCTTCCTAAAATAGTGTTTACAACTGAGGACATAATGGTAGAAATAATTATATGGGCATGGGGCTAAAAAACTGAGTTGTTGGAGACCAAGGGTTTTTGACTCCCTTTTTTTTCAAATAGCAACTCTTCAGCAAACTCAGCAAATGGTTTCTTAAAACTGCCCTCAGTTTCATAAGGGATTATTTTTTGATCTGTATGAGCGGAGGAACCAGTTATCCAATGCAACTGGGACAAGTAAAAATTCTACTTAGTTAGCTTAAGGCTCTTCTGTCAGCACAGACAACTCTCTGGACTGTGATCCATGCAAGTAATGATGTTATGTTACCTTGTAAAAGCAGAGCTGTATTCTGTAAGGGTAACTAGCAGCTTCAGAGCATAAACTGGTACTGGATCGGGTTCCATTAGAATTTGTTCAAATCTGAAACAAGGGGGAAGAATGAGTGAAACACAAATATAAGCTACAAATATCTGAGAATCGGGTATGTGGGAACAGGTATCTAATTCGGTGGCAGCTATCTTTACATTCCTTTGTTTACTTGGCCTTCCCACCTGTTCCAGAATTCAGCAGAAGACCCCTGGCTTTACCTTCAAAGCCCTACATGGCCTTCCACCCATTATCTCTACACTTTTATATCCTAATATGTTCCTAATGTGGTCTTTGTTTACAGTTCTCCTTAAAAGTGTACAATGATTTATATATATAATGATTATATTATTATTATTATTATTATTATTATTATTATTATTATTATTATTATTATTATTATTATTATTATTATTATTATTATTATTATTATTATTATTTTGGGGGGGGATTTGCAGGTTTTTTCCTAATCTGTGAACTTGATCATAACTTGTTGAACAAAATCTGATGAAAATGAACTATAATTTAATATTACACCCAAAAATAGTCACAGGGGGGAAAGGTCAATGCAGTGATCGGTATCATTACTTTGCTGTGAAGACTGGGGATCCAGGGCACTGTGTGGTCCTGGTTTTCCTCATTTCTGAACGGCCAGACCCAGTCGGTGTGGTTAGAGGATAAGAGGTCCTGCCCTAGGCTTCTCCAATATGGGGTGCCTCAGGGCTCAGTTCTCTCACCTCTCCTATTTAATTTAGTTTTAATTAAATTTTAATTAAATTTTCCAATTTGTATAGCCGCCCAACTCAAAACCACTCTGGGCGTCTCACAACATTAAAAACAGTGCAGCAGTCCAAAACATTAAAAACCCATAATATCTACATGAAGCCTCTGGGGGAGATCATCCATTCCCACGGGGTGAAGTATCATCAGTACATAAGACGATACTCAACTGTACATCTCGGTCCGTGATGATCCAAGTAATACAGTCGAAGTCCTAACCAGATGCCTGGAGGCTGTTAGGGTCTGGATGGGGGCAAACGGGCTACAACTGAATCCTGGCAAGACTGAGCGGCTGTGGATCAAGGCCCCTGCTTATCTCGGGAGCTACCATCTTTGGTACTGGATGGGGCTATTTTGCCCCAGACAGACCCGGTGCATAATTTGGGGGTCCTCCTAGGGGTCTGTATTACAGTAGTCTAGTCTAGAGGTGACCAGAGCATGTGTGACCATGAGCAGGTGGCAGTCGTAGCCAGGAGGGCTATTGCACAACTTCATGTTATACGCCCGCTCCTAGACCAGAACTCCTTGCTTGTGGTCATACATGCTCTGGTCACCTCTAGACTAGATTGTAATGCACTCTACATGGGGCTGTCCTTGATGACTATTTGGAGGCTGCAACTGGTGATGGGGGCGGGCGTGTGGTGATGGGGTGCGGGCGTGTGGTGATGGGGTGCGGGCGTTATGCCCATGTCTCACCACTGCTTTGGGAGCTGCACTGGTTGCTAGTGTGCCTCCGGGTGCAATTCAAGGTGCTGGTGATGACCTTTAAAGTCCTACATGATAGTGGGCCAGGGTACTTAAGAGATCGCGTCACCCCAAGAACATCTGGCCGTCCCACTAGAGCAGACCGGAGGGGCTCTCTAAAGGTACTATCAGCTAGAGAGGCTTGTCTCTCTAGCACCAGGAGGGCCTTTTCAGTGTCTGCTCTGGCCCTATGGAACCTCTTGCCAACCGAGTTGTGTCTCCAGATGGAGCTGTTGCCCTTCAGGAAAGAGCTAAAAACCTGGCTGGCATGGTGACTCCCCCTTGCTGGCTTATTGTTATGTTCAGCCCTTATAAGCAATAGTCCAGACAACGATGAACAGAACAGCAACAAGCTTTATTCAACAGTCTTTTGCGATATGCTCACAAGGTGCTCCGGACACAAAGATTTGCTATACAATCCCATGAAATCAGTCCCTCCGGAATCTGTCATGTAGGAGGCAAAGGTTAGATACACCAGGAGCGGTAGCATAGTGGAGGAGACCCAGGCTTAGCACGTTGTTGGCTACCTGTGTGGAATGGGTAGTATAGATCCGGTCCAGCCCCACCCTTATTTACTCGTAGGGCTTATATAGTGTCTCCCCAGCGGTGGCTCCTTGATACAAAGTAGCGACCCGCCAGACAACCATAACTAACCAATCATAACAGGGTATATATGTAATTAACCAATGAGGAACATGATCCAAAACTGTAGCCAATCATACGGCTTGGATTAGCCTAATGAGCACGCCCTGTATGGGGGGGGGGGAGGGGGTGGCACCAACTTTAGCTCCTAATTTGGATGGCGGGAAACCGCCATTTTCCTCTTGCAAGGTGCTGCCCGCGCAACTTGCAAATGTGCCTTAATACACAACACTTATATAACGAAGGTCGCTCTTGTTTCATTCCTCTCTTTTAGCTGCTATCTTTTAATTGATGGGGTGGGTGGGTAATCTTTGTAGTGTTTTTAAAGGGTTTTTTAAGTTTCAAGATTGTAATGATTAATATTAATGTTGTGAGCTGCCCAGAGTCACTTGTTGAGTTGGGCAGCAATAAAAATATGACTAAATAAATAAATAAATAACTTCTCTACTAGTATTTTGAAGAAGCTAGAACCAAGCAAATCCAAAATTATAGCAATAGCGGATAATAATTTCTCAATGTTCTGTCATTCAAAACTCAGCAAAGCATATATGCAGTATTTTCATTTCCAATTAAAAGCCCCCTGCTTAATATAACAGAATTCAGTTCCAAGTAAGTGAGCATAGCTAAGGTAGCAGAACTGATTTGGAGGGTCTTTCACATGAAATAATTTTTTAAAATTGCAACTGATAAGGAATTTACCATTTTGAAAAAGGAGGTATGCGGCTAAGCACTAGTTAACTATACAGAGGTTCTGACACACACAAAAGTAACACAAACTATGGCTCAAGTCATGTCTCACTTTCTATTCTGTGCTTTCTAGCTATACAAATCCCCAAATCCATTCTGTCTTTCAATACACATTTCCTAAATCCTTTCACTTACAATTTCCATTTCTCATTTCCTTTGCTGTCAAATTAGGACAAGCCACTTGTCCCTATGGCAATCCTTTCCAGCAAATATTTGTCCTATTGGCCTCCCTATCTAGCTACTAGAATTTTTTGCCCGGCCCTGCCAGGCAGGCATAACATGTGTGCTGGTGGTTGGGGTGGTTTTGGGGGGTACACGCACACAACATAACCATACATGCAACACAACCACATGCACACACACACACAACACATCTACACATACAACCACACACACACACAGCACACACAACACAACCACACACTCATTCAATACATACATACAACACAACCACACACACAATACACACACAGCACACACAACACAACCACACACTCACTCAACACACATACAACACAACAACACACACAACCACACACACACGATACACACACACACAGCACACACAACACAACCACACACTCAACACACACAACACAACCACACACACAACACACACACACACAATGCACACACACACAACACAACCACACACAATACACACACACACGCCGTACCTCCATGGGGAGAGGAGGGGCTCTTCCTCCTCCCCCCAAATCCTTGGCGAGGACATCCAGGAGGCCTTCACCGGATGGGCGGCTGTGTCGGTTGGCGGCTGGGCTGCCAGCTTTTGGTTCCCCCCCCCCCCGCCCGATTGGCGAAGACCTCGACACTGGCAGGGACGGAAGACAGGCCACGTCATGGAGGCAAGGAAGATGAGCAGGCCAGCACAGAAGGCCGCACCGGGGAGGCGCAGAGTACAAAAGACCCAGCCGGCAATAGGTAAGTGGGACAGGGGAGTGGAACTGAGAGGGGGCGGGTTCGTGTTTGTGTTCTGTTTTTTTCTCCACCCAGACCTGGGTGGGCGGCGTGGTCTCTGGGCCCATTCCCCCCCTCAGTTTCTCTCCCTCGCCCCACTTAACTGTTGTCGGCTGGGTGGGCCTTTTGTACTCTGTGCATCTCAGGCGCAGCCTTCTGGGTTGGCCCGCTCACCTTCCATGGGTCCATGGCGCGGCCTGTCCTCCATCCCTGCCGGTGTCAATGTCTTCATCAGTCGGGCAGAGGCCACCAAAAACTGGTGGCCCTGCCGGCAACCGACGTGGCCACCCGCCGGCCGTGGTGAGGTGGGGATGGCTTCTCTCCAGGAGATGAAGTGTCTCCCAGAGGAGGGAAGTTGTTGGTACGTTGGTGGGTTTTTTTACCCCGTGAACCAGCTGCCCCGCCTCCTCCGCACTTGCACCCTTCAGCCTGATTGGCTGAGGGGTGGCACGGCGCGGAGGATGCTGGGCCTTGTAGGGTTTTTTTAGTTCGCCTTCATGGGGCGGTTGCCCCACTCTCGGGGACCGGACCCTTGTGGCGACCCTCACAGGATGGTAAGGTAAGTGTAGGCGGCACGGTTCAGGATGGTTGGGCCGGGTGTGGCCGTGTATGCCGGACACGCACGGCCCAACCCCATGTCCATTTACAGCCAAAGAGTCAGTGCTGTTGGTGTCTGCAGATGTTTCTGTAGTCATGTGGCAGACATGTCGACATGGAATGCTGTTACCTTCCCACCAAAGGGTTACCTATTTACCAACTTGTAATTTCTTGCTTTTGAACTGCTAGGTTGGCAGGAGCTGGGACAGAGACGGGAGCTCACTCCATCATGCAGCACTCAGGTCTCGAACTGCTGTCCTGTCAACCTTCCAGTCATCAAAATCAGCATCTTAACCACTAAGCCACCACAATGTACTGTACAAAAATTCTCAATGGAAAGTCAGAACTTCAACAAAATCAAAACGAAATATTTTAGGAAATCATATTTCTCCTCAGGAAGATCCAAACTGCTTTGGATTAAATAACAGAAATACAAAGTTGGGTGTCCTACAGAAGTGCAGTTTTCACAACACATATGGCAAAAGCTGGTATAAAACTCTTATGAGCATGATACTGCTCCCTCTTAATTTAAATTTTAATTTAATAGTCATATTTATATATGCCGCCCACTCAGGCAGAACCCGACTCAGGGCGGAATTACAACAAGTTCTAAAAACACATAAAAACACTTTAAAAGACCCACATCCCACCCACTTTAAAAGACCCATATCCCACCCACCCATCCCACCCACTATAAAAAGAAGAAGAAGAGAGAGTTCTTAATTGTTTACATAAGCCAGCAGGCGGGGACCGTGTTCCCATTCGGGCCCCACACCTGCCCTGCCAGCCAGGTCTTCAATCCTTTCCTGAAGGGCAGCAATTCTCTTTGAAGTCTTAGATCTGTTGGCAGGAGGTTCCAGAGAGTTGGTGCGGACACGGAGAAGGCCCTCCTTCGGGTGCTGGATAGATGTGCACCCCTAGCTGATGGCACTCTTCATTATGACTAACTTATTTCTGCTCTTTAATTTAACTAGAGCTTTAAAATGTGCAGGTCAAACATTTAATTTACAAAATTAATTTTGATTAGAAAAGCTGCTATGCACTTACTGAGGTAGTAGTGAGTCTTTGATAAGACAAAGAAGTTTGTTGTCCGAATTAAGGTTCTCTTTCTCTTCAGCCACAATCTTGTGGCTTACAAGGAGTGATGTGGTTTCAGAGAGCAAACGCATACTGAGGAGTTTCCATTCCACTAGAAAATATCAAATTTGCCAGTCATGTGACTACACTGATATCTAACTAAAGCAAAATGAGCATTTTAGTTGATGTAACCATGTGATTACCATTTTGACTGATGACCAAAGAAACTAAAGGTGGCAGGATGTAATCAATAACCTAAAAAGAAACCATAAAAAACCTGTCTTAGATTACTGAAGCATTAAATAATAATTTTCTGTGTGCTGTATCTGTGTTTATTTCTTAGTTATAAGTCTTCATTGAAACATGAATATTCATTGATAAATATAAGGATAAACCAATCTGTTCGGGTAAATATTTTCAGGACTGTATAAACGAGCACAATCTATTAAATCTTTAACTGGAAGTTACCACTGAGCAGCCATTAAAAAAAATTTACAGGATAGTTGGTATATAATATAAGGAAACAAAAATATAAGCAAATTCCATGTAGTAATTATAGTTGACTCAGAAAGATGACACTGTCTCACTGGCAGAAAGCAGAAATGAGTTGAAATGACTTTTAAGGAAAGTGAAAGAAGAAAGTACCAAAGCAAGATGACAGTTGAACATTGAGACGACAAAAACCATGACTAGAGAAGAACTACAAAACTTAAACGTTGACAATGAAGAAACAGGAACTGAAAGAATTTCTGTATCTTGGCTCAATTACCACTCTAAATTGAGTCTGCAGCCAAGAAATCAGAGGAAGAAAGATTTGGATGGGGAGGAATGAAGGAATTAGAATAGATCAGGGGTTCCCAAACTAAGTCCCATGGGCCGGATCTGGCCCATGGCACAATTTCATGTGGCCCCTACCACTCAAAGGGCATCTGAGAAACAAAATGGCCACCCACTTGAAGCTGTTGGGACAAAATGGCCACCCCCATCATGCAGGCAGGGCAAAGTGGCCATCTGGCCCTCAAAGCTGACTGAGAGTGCGTGACCTGGCCTTGGGCTTGAAAAGGTAGGGAACCTCTGGAATAGATCATCAAGTGTAAGGATGTGTCATTGGGCAATGTTTCCTAACCTTTGGTTTTTGGGCTTCAATTTCCAGAAGCTTAAATCAGTACATTGAATGATGGGGAATTAACTTAGGCTTCTGGGAATTGAAGTCCAAACACCAAAAGTTGGGGAACAGTGTCATTGGAGATAAAGAGGAAGATCATCTACACTCTTGCATTTCCCATCACTGTGTAGGAGTATGAATGTCGACAGGGGAAAAACTGAATCATTTTAAATATGATGCTGGAGGAGTCCTTTGCTGATGCCTTCAACTGCATGAAAGATGAACAACTGGGTCCACCAGCAAAACAAGCCTGAACTATATCTGGAGTTTAAAAATGATAAAGCTGAGACTGCCCTATTCCAAAAAATGATAAAGTTAGTTTTAATGAGTGAATATCTACCACTGGTGATGATGTCATCCCCATTGTGGATGCAGAGCTGAACAACAGGATTTCAGCCAGTATGCTGGAAGTAATTAGTCATCATTTTTAAATGCATATAAAATAACCTATAAATGTCACTGTTATACAGAAAGTTAAATAATTTCCCCCTTTACTCTGACAGCTAATTTTAAAATGATCCTGCAAATTGCTGCTGATCTGAAGATAATTCATTTATTAGCTAGAACAGACCCAGTAAACATGCAGCTGTTTCTTAGGGTACAAGGACTCACCGTTAAGTGATAATGCAAAATCAAAACTGGATGTTGAATTATTGCTTCAACTGTTGATAAAGCAGTTTTAACTAGTTCTTCTGAAGCTGTTTGACCTGTTGGGTGAATAACATGGCATACCTTTTTTTTTTGCACCAAAGGGGAAATATATGTAATGTGTATGAAGAATATCCCAAATATAATACTTACCTACAGCTCCATTTAAGTTAGTTTCTCCGGAATCTATTAATTTGATAAAATTCTTGTACATGGGCAGATGGAGGAAAGGCAGAAATAAAAAAAAAGTTAGAATTTTCCCCCTAAACATTTGCCTCTTTTGTTAACTGAACATAATGATAGAAAAATCTCTGCATTAAAGAAATAGCATGTTAAGGTTAAAAGAGCAGGAGAAGCAGGCACATTAAACTCAGTGATATTTACTTCAAATTAAGGGTGTGCAGGATTGCAGCCTCATTGTTTCAGATTCTATGGGTTTTTTAAAAAAATAACCAGCATATTTGTGCCCGGCCAGCCAGGCAGTTTTTATTTGTGCTTTTTTGGTTAGGGGTGGTTTCGGTGAGGGTGTTTTGCATTTGTGGTTTGTGACTTTATTTGTCATTTTAATTCTGATTATTTTCATTTATTTTGACTGTTTTTACTTTTCCGGCCTCTAGGCGGGGCTGTTATTAAGATTTTTGTCTGGCAGTTTTTTGGGTTGTTTTTTTTTTTGTTAGGGATGGTTTGGCTGGTGGTGATTTGAATTTGTGTTTATTTATTTATTTATTATTTGGTTTGTTTAATTATTATTTTTTGACTGTTTTTACTCTTCCGGCCTCTAGGTGGGGCTGTGGTTAAGAGTACTGCTTTTGTTTTTTGGGTTTTTTTGATAATTATTTGTTTGACTGCTTTTACTCTTCCAGCCTGTAGGTGGGGCTGTGGTTAAGAGTAGTCTTTGTTGTTTATTCAGTTCTGTCCCGGACTCATGGAGGGAGGACATGTTTGGTGAGTTCTCTTGATTTTTTGTTCTAGGGGGTTTTTTTGTGGTGTTAGGCTTGGAGGTTTAAGTAGAGTTTCTGCTTAAACCCCCCCCCCCAAGTGTTTCTGCTTGTTCCTTTGTTTTTATTTTGGGTTTTAGATGTGTTTAATTGTTTTGTTTATTTCTGGTTATTATTTATTTTTCTGATTTATTTTGTCTTTATTTGTTTAATTTGTGCTGTTTTTGTTGTTTGAGTTAGGTATTTTCATGTTGTAGATAGGTGTTTTTAGTGTGCTTTTATGGTGTTTCGGGTGTTTTTTGTTGATTTTGTTGTTTATTGTTTTGTTGTTTAATGGGCTTATTTAATTTATTTGTGTTTTATTAATTTTGGTGCTTTGCGTTTTGGTTTACTGTTTGGTTGTGTTGTTGTTGTGTTTTGTTGTGTGAAGAACAGCCTGTCTGTCGTTTCTTCTTTTTTCCCCATGCTGCTTCGAAATTAGGTTTCGATGCAGTGATGGGGAAAAGGAAGAGCCGGCAGTCAACTTGCTCTTTGACCAGTAATGTTCGTTAGGTAGGTCGGGTGAAAAGGAGGCAGAGAAGAGCTATCTGCTTGATGATGGTTCTCTTCTCTGGTCCTCCTTTTTTTTACCTGGCTTACCTAACGGGAGGATCAGCAGGCAACAATCCGTAAGGGTGCTCCTCCTTGCGGATTGCTGGCTGCTGCTTTTCTATTACCTCCACCACTATTTCGTGCTAGTTCTCGAAATAGCAGTGTAGGTAGTAGAAAGGCAGAATCCAGTCATCTGCCAGAGAGGGTGCTTCCCCTGACAAATTGCTGCCTGCTGTTTTTCCCCACCCCGGCTCAACTTACCTTGAGGCCGGCGGTGGTCTTGCCATGTCTTTGGCGGGGTAGCGGGTAGGAGAGGGAGTCCCTCTTCTCCCCGTTGCTCTGGGAAATAAGGGCAGCAGTGGTCTTGTCGTGGTTTTTTGTAGGTTTTTCTTTTTTGCGAGGCCGTGAGGCGCTGCGTCCGCATGCAACGGCCTTACGCTCCCATTTCGTGAGCTGTTTTTAATTTTGTTTTTCGCGCACCGGCTTTTTCAGTGTTCTGCGCACTTACGCCCTCCAGCATAATTGGCTGAAGTGGTCACGGCGCAGAGGATGCTGGGATTTGAAGTTTACTTTATTTTGTTTGCGTTCCTGTGGAAGCTTTTTTCTGCGGCTCGGTTTCAATTGGGCACGCCGTGTTTCCCAACGTTCTCTTTGCTCTCGCCTGTCAGCCTGATTGGTTGAGGGACAGCGCGGCGCAGAGGACATTGGGAATTGAAGTTATTTTCCTTTGTTTGCATTCGTGGGGCTGTTGCCCCACTGCTGACTGCGGGAACCTTGCGGCGCTCTGCGGGCCGGATTAGGGTGAGTGCAGGCAGCTTGGACAGGTGCGGGAGCATATGCCGGAGTCCAACGGTTAACGTCCCTCTTTATAGGTATATTCTGAAGATTATCAAGGCTTCTGTATTATCAAAACTGCAAGTGCTGAATCACATACAATAATATTGACATTTTTAATGTAATGTATTTATTTTATTTCCAAATAAAAAATCTAAAGATATTAACTTTATTAGTAAGATCTTGAATACTGAATTTAAGGATACAGCTATTAATTTGTTACTAATATGATGATAGGTTTCCTAGAAACATAATTTTCTGTCGTTTGTGCCCATCTTTTTAATCTCCTCACATAATGCACACTTTGTGCATGTGCCTATATATGGAAATACTAGAGAAATTATACCTTTCTACTTTTTAAGGATAGCCTAAATAAATCATCATTCAGAGGAACAGGAAATATGAAATATTAATGTTCTGGGATAAGGAAATACTTTGCTATTATTCCCAATGCTCTTGTGCCATTTAATTTATTTCCATTTTTTCTTATTCAGTTTTATGCATGGAAGACATTATAGAGGAATGGAGCAATATATAACTGGTATTTACATGTGAGAGAAGCTGTAGCCCTTGGCAGAATTTAAATATCTACCGCTTATATTTTATGAGAACATATAGATGATCTAAAGATCTTCGCATTTTGAGTTGAATGGGGAAAACATTCAATTAGAAAACCATTGTATGTTTGCTAATAAGTAAAGCATTACTTTATAGATTACTAGCAGGGGTTGCCCGGCGTTGCCGGGCTTTTTTGGGTTTTTTTTAAAAAAAATATGAAAAATGGTTGTTGGATGTTTTTTGTTGTATGTGTATTTAAATGAGTTTTGTTTTTTTAAATAATGTTTTTTATACGTAGGTAGTGTTTTAAAGTGTTATAATAAATTTGGATTTTAAAAAGATGAAAGGTTGATATATTTTTTTCAAATAATGGAATTTTTTTAAAAAATTTGTAAGTGTATGTTTTTCTAAATTTAATGTTTTTGACTGTTTTTAGATGTTTGGTTTTTGTTTTAGTGTTTTCTTATTTATTTATGTTTGATTAATTTTTTCGTTTGGATATTTTTGATTGTTTTAAAAACTAATTTCCCTTTTGTAAATTCTGAGAGATAAAATTGCATTCATTGAGTGTAATTTTTGCTGTAGCCACTGGGTGGTGCTGTTGCACTATTTTGAAATGGTAACTCAGTTGTGGGCTGTGTTTTCTTCCTGTTCTTTTTTCATTTCACATGTGCTCCTCGGTGAGGCTGGAGGTTTAAGGTGTGTGCTCCTTTCTGTTATGGGTTGTGTTGTTGGGTTTTGTGGGGGGGGTGGGGGGATGTAGGTTGGGGGTATTTTCGCAGGCCAGCCACGTTGGAATATCCATGCCGCCGGCCCGTGGGAATCCCCCCATTGTGTTTGTTGCTTTGTTTGTTTTGGTGGGGGTGTGGGCATCGCGGCTCGGTCTTGGTGGCCGGATTGCACAAATCCCCACGGCGTTTTTGTTTTTGTTTGGGGGGGGGAATCCCAGCGTCGTGTTGTGTGTGGGCTTTCCTTCCTGGGGGCTGGCTTCTGGGCCGCAGTAAGGAAGCCCAGTGGCGTGGTGATGGTGGTGGGCTTTCCTTACCGGGGGCTGTATTCCCTGGGTGGGCAGCAGTAAGGAAGCCCAGCGGCGGGGGGGGACTTTCATTCCCTGGTGCTGGCCTCCCTGGGCGGGCCAGGGTAAGGTAGCCCAGCGGCGGGGGTGTGTGCTTCTGTTACCTGTGCTGTGTTGATGTGTGTTTTTTATTTTTATTTTTGCCGTGCCGGCTTTTCCAGCGCAGGACCCTGGGGATTGTATTTTTCCATTTGTGCTTTGCCTTTGTGCCCGGTTTTTTTTTATGCGGCTTGGTTTTGTTTGGCGGCGCTGTGTTTCCCCAGGTTCTTTGTGCAGGGGTTTGCAAGGCAATGGAGCTCCTTTTATACCGTTAGGTCATCATTTGTTCCGTCATGTTTGACGCGTTTGCTCCGAAGCTGATGATTGGCTATAGTAACTCCTTATATGGTATTAAAGTGAATAGGATACTGGGATCTGTATTTTTCCCTCTGTTTCAGCGTCCTTGACTCGGCAAGGTTTTAATACGCATGTTTTGATTGGCTGCGGCGCGGCACGGAAAGACTGAGAGCGTTGTTTTTGTGCTCTTAATTGGCTGCCGCTCGAAGAAGCAGGGCGAAACGCAATGCTTTTTGGGTAATGAAGTTCTTTGCGTTTCTTGCCGTTTGTGGGGCTGAGGCCCCCGTGCCGCATTTTTAAATCCTTCGTTGACCTGCGTAGGCAATTCGGCCGTGCGCACGAAGGGTGGGTGCGGGTCAGTAGGGCGACGCATAGCAACCTATAGCCAGTTCCAACGGTGAACACTTGGTTTTATAGGTTAAGATTATGTGGATATAGTACCTTTCTTTTTTTAAAAAGATCAGAATTTAGGTTTCAAAAGAAATACACAAATAGGTCACAGGTAGAGCATGACCACGGAAACGTCTGCAGAAGCAGACAGCGCTGGCTCTTCGGCTTAGAAACAGAGATGAGCACTGCACCCTAGAGTCAGATACGACTGGCTTTCGAGCAAGGGAAACCTTTACCTTTACTAGAGCAAATTAAAGCTCTTCCAATACTACTGTTTAAACAGCTCTAAATGGCACTGAACAGGAAAGGATGTCATGGAGGGGAAAATCAACAGACACTATCAGTGGTTCCCAACATAGGGCCCATGCCCAACAGGGAGGCTTCAATCCCCAGAAGCCTATGTCAGTACATTGGCTGATCAGTGCTTTGGGGAAATGACTTAGGCTTCTGGGAATTAAAGTCCAAAAACCAAAGGTTGGGAAACACTGCACTAGATGCATATAGATGATGTGCAGATGTGTGTTAACACATGGAATCATTCACAATTTTGAAACACAGAGATAGGCATTCTAAGAGTCCTAACTTGTGTAATATTCAATCATGCTTCATAAACATTCATGTAAAGTAGCTTCTATTACTTCATCCTTACAGGCCATTTACTCTAAATTCTGCTGTTTTCTCTCTGGGAAGCTGCACATTTAACAAATCAACTCAAGATCTTTGCACTTCTGAAAGTGGTATAAATTGCTAAAAGAGTTTCTTCTGTTATTTTTTTCAAAAGGAACTTACTATCTTACACCTTTTTGAGGCAACCAGGATATTGTTATCATTTCCTCATTTGTGAAAGGAATCTACTATACAGTGCATTATTAACATACAGTGGAACCTCGTATAACGATTGCATTATAAAGCGAATAAATCGTACAACGAATGGAATTTGAAAAAAAAGTTGCATCGTAGAACGATTTTTGTCATTGTACGATGCAATGCTTTCCTATGGGATGCATCGTACAATGAATTTCTCTATGGGAAAAATTGTACAACAAATATTTATCTTTGTACAATTTTTCCCATAGAGATATTCGTTGTACGATGCATCCCATTAAGAAATTCGTTATACGATGCATGCATCGTATAGCGATAAAATCGTACAACGACTAGCCCTGTGGAACGAATTAAATTCGTTATACTGTACGTGGTTTTACTGTACATACAATTGCAAAAAAAAAATAGGGAGAGACTATATTGGTCAATTTTAAAACTGCACCTTGAAAATACTTACAGAACTACAATACAAAATAAAATACCTTCCCTTGCAAATATGAATTGGCAAGAAAATGGCAAAAGTTTTTTTTAAAAAAAAAATCCGGTCAAAATGTCTCTAAAATGCCTTATACTGTACAGTGGAACCCGGGATAATGATGCGTTCGGAAGTCGTTTTCAGACAATGATGCGTGTTTTTCTGAAAAGTCATCTCCCGGACAACGACGTTACGTCATTATCCGGGTGCATCATGTTTGGTCTCCTACCTGTTCACGCTGGTTGGAGACGGAAAAATTGGCATCTTTGGGTCCCTATGTCTGGCTCTCCGCTTACCCAGGAGTGGCTGGGAGGCTGGGAGGACCTATTCTGCGCTGTTTCCACCTTCCTAGCACCTCCCTGGCCCACCCAACATCTGAGAAAAGTTGCGGCCGCCATCTTGTTTTTGAAACGGAATTTTGTTCACCCATTTCGGCTTCTCCGCCACCCCTGCCACCTCTGGGAGGCTCAAGGGACCCTATCTGCACCATTTCCAATCCCATGTGACCCGTCCGGGCGGTGCTGCAAGGAAAAACCTCCAGCTGACGAAGGAGTTTTCCCCAGCATTTTGGCTCACAGCACCGTCTGGAGGGGTCATGGGGTGCCAAAAACAGCTCGGACCAGCTCCCCTGAGCCTCACAGAGGCACCCTGGCTGGTGGAGAAGCCAAAATGGGTGAAAAAATTCCATCGTGATGGATTTTTTTCCACCCATTTGTGCTTCTCTGCCACCCATGCCACCTCTAGGAGGCTCAAGGAACCCTAGCCCTGCTGTTTCTTACATCCCGTGACCCTTCCGGGTGATACTGCAAGCCAAAACGCCGGGGAAAACTCCTTCATCAGCTGGAGGTTTTTCCTTGCAGCACCGCCCGGAGGGGTCACAGGATGTTGGAAACAGTGCGGATAGGGTCCCTTGAGCCTCCCAGAGGGGGCAGAGGCAGCGGAGAAGCCGAAATGGGTGGAAAACATTCTGTGGTGACGTGCTAGGCTGGTTCACCCTCCGGAGGGTGAACGTTTTTCTGCCTCCCACACAACGACAAAATCCGGACAATGACACGACTTGTGGAACCAAGTTTTATCGTTGTCCGGGGTTCCTCTGTACTGTATTGCCCTTTTAAGTAACTTTTGATAGTAAGTGGAAATTTTAATTCATTGTATCTAAAAAGTAACAGTGCAACTACTTGTTACAATACTTTGTATATTACTCTTATTGCAGTTGACTACTATTTATAACTAATAATATTTTACAATGAGTTATGCCTTGCATACTATTCTAAATATTCAGCACAAATGCTAATAGTGGATCTGTCCATAGCTTGCCAATTCTATTTCTTGGTTGTAGAACATCGACTATTAATGTGCACCTTAAATGTCTTCTAAATATCTTCATGAATTGCATTCCTGCCTTTGCACAGGAAAATTAAAAGATACAATAATCAATATATTTTAATCTTTAATTGATAAAGCTTACGAGTTGGAAGTATATAAATTTCAAGAAAATAATATGTCAAAAAAATAAAATCTCAGACATATGTAAATAGTAAATATCATATAAATAATATTTACCTAAGGGGAGGCATAAGAAATTACTATAATAATAATTTTGTGTCAGAAATTATTCTGGGTTGAAAGGATTTTTGCAGAAGAAACTCCTCTCAGGGAATGCCCAAATGAGGCTCCTTTCATGTCCCCAAGAGCTGGAACAGAGACGGGTGCTCAATCCGTCATGCAGTACCCAGGACTCGAACTGCTGACTTGCCAGCCTCCAGCTAACAATGCGAGCTTCTTAACCACTGAGCCACTGCAGCCAATTACTAATAGTAAGGTAAAGGTAACTCTTGCTCGAAAGCCAGTCATATCTGATTCTAGGGTTCAGTGTTCATCTCTGTTTATAGCCAAAGAGCCAACACTGTCTGCATCTGCAGATATTTCTGTGGACATGTGGCAGGCATCCCTAGACACTGGAGTGCACGGAATGCTGTTTACCTTCCCACTGAAATGGTACTTATTTATCAACTTGCAATTTCTTGCTTTCAAACTACTAGGTTGTTGGCAGGAGCTGGGACAGAGATAGAAGCTCACTCGGTCATGCAGCACTTAGGTCTTGAACTGCTGGCTTGCCAACCTTCCAGTTGTCAAGTTCAGCGTCTTAACCACTAAGCCACTGCAGTCCCTCTTACTAATAGACCTATACAAATAGCAGTATCTTTTACCCTAGAGATGGAATACAAAGTCTGCCAATTCTTCAGTTTTCTTTGTCTTTCTTCTAATACCAGTATCTAAAGCTTTCTTAAATGAGCTATATTTATATCTTTGTCTTCAATTAACAAACTGAGGTTTGTCTACTTGCAATCCAAGTTTCCATCTGCCAACACTGTGCAGCAGTAATTCTAAACAGTGGTGGGCTCCAATTTTTTTTACTACCACACTGTGGGCATGGTATGGTGGGCATGGCCAGGGGGAAAGCGCTGCATTGCACCCAAATTAGGACTACATTATTTCAAAACTTGGATGGGCATGGCCAGCCAGAATTTCTGCTACAGGTTCTGACGAACTGGTGCGAACCTGCTGATGCCCACCACTGATTCTAAACAAGTCTCTGTGGTACTTGAGGTTAATCAAAATACATCTTTTTCCTTCTTGGAAAGCACATTATTTTGACATTGGCTGGTATCTTGCTGTACTAACATATTTTAAAAATAGTAACAGAGATTTAATATGAAAAAGCATTTTAAGTTTATAAGCTTACTATCAAAACAGTTATGAAAAATATGCTTACTCCATATGCTTGCCATTCAAGCAAATTTAACTACAAACAATAAGAGAAATGCAAGAAGATATTGCAGCTGTCTAGAATAGTCATTTCATTTCCAAAGAAAGTCACCTTTGACAGTTCTCCAAACACTGATCAATTATGGGGGGAAATAGCTCTTCTAAAGGTCAGCACAAAAATAAGCACAAATAGCAACTACAATCACTCATCCACTGTTCATCATAATTTTTATAAGTGTGGTCATATAACACATTACAATACCAGCAAATTTCTATGCAATTTAACATTGACACAGCAAATTGTGCTGATTGTATGGTGAATAAAATTTTCAGAGTTTATAATGCCATAAAAATATAAACCTGAAAGATATACAATATTTATCCATATGATAATTAAGAAGATGTTATGAATAAAAGATTTTTTCACCACTGGATGATTTTCAACAGTGTTAGGCACGAGTTGGCAAATTTATTTTGGAGAAGTAAGATGCCAGGATTCAGGTGAAAGAAGAGGTGTGTGTCCAGATTAAAGAGAGGAAAAAAATTAATCAAATGTAGATGGGAAAATGTCCTTCCAAAACCTTGCCTTACTGTTATAATGAAGGTACACAATATCCCTATAGGTATGTCTGCTATAAACTCAAGCTGTAATAAGCCATATAAAACCATTAGCTATTAGGTTAGCTTAAGAAATATTGCTTGAAAATAAAGAATATTGCTGTGCAGAAAAAAACCTACAAAATAAATAATTGGAAGTTGACAACAGTTGTGTATATAATTCCTATCACAGAGAAGCAGTTAATTCCACAAGGTAGGCAAAGCTAATTATGAAAAAAACTAGTAGCTTCTTGTGGGTTGAAAATTCCTTAGTTTTCTCCCACCCTTAGCACTCTTGCTTGCTTACTCAACTAGACTCTACTAGAAACCCTGTGGAGAAATGAATATGCCAGATTTGATTGCAGCTTCCTGTTTCTTATTTAAGGGGGTCTTTCAGTTGGTTACTACAGGTGATACTATAGAGCAGTGATGGTGAACCTTGGCAGTCCAGATGTTCTTGGACTTCAATTACCAGAAGCCCAAGTCAGCTGATTAGGGCTTCTGGGAATTGAAGTTCAAGAACACCTGGAGTGCCAAGGTTCACCATCACTGCTATAGGATATACATTTAAATAAGTGAAAAGTAATTATTCTATTTTCAACACTGAATGACCTCAAGAGGCAGATCCTTAGAGT
Source organism: Bradypodion ventrale (assembly GCA_035047345.1). Classification (NCBI taxonomy): domain Eukaryota; kingdom Metazoa; phylum Chordata; class Lepidosauria; order Squamata; family Chamaeleonidae; genus Bradypodion; species Bradypodion ventrale. The sequence continues at coordinate 80,356,625 of JAWDJE010000006.1, read as the reverse complement.
CTTCTTCTGTACACTAGGTTTCAGGAGTCTTAGCTTTATGCTTTACACTGGAGATAGGCATGTACCAAGACCAATACAAACCTTCATTAGTAAAGTTAAAAGTATACTCATCTCTTCAGGTAGTCTCCAATACCTTGTCTCATTTATGACATATAGAATTACAAAGCCACAAGTTGGCAGCCTTATCAAGATCCCATAAAATTGAGATGCCCTAAATTTAAAGTGATTTAAATGCCATGTTGGATATGTATTCATATCCCTCATGTTTTGCCAAACTCTGCTTAAAAACTTTGTTTGATATTTCTGCTCTGCAGCACAGGGCCAGCGTTCCCAGAGAGCAGGCCTTTGTTTGCATATTTCTGCTCAGATAATAACTGCCCAGTCTCAGTCAGACAGGAATGCTCTAACTCTGCCAACTAGCAGTGCTTATCTATAGGTTTTGAAGAAGCCTGCCAAGAAAGGCATGTGAATCTTTTCACCTACATGTTAGGCAGAAACCATGTTCCGCCTCTTATCAAACATGTTCCGCCTCTTAGGGAACATGTTTGTCTCTCATACAGTACACTCTGTGCATGCTAGCTTTTCTCATACTAGTCCACAAGATTTCTTTCTAGTCTAGTCAGCAAAATTCCTTTCCCATAGAATGGGGGCCATATTATTAGAGATGCACGATTAACTGTCAATCACATCATTGACACACATTTCATTACCATGGTTACCAGGATAACCATATAAAGAAGTCTCCTCTAATGAAAAAGAGAAAGAGAGAAGAGGAAGAGAGATGGACTTGGAAGTTAGAAGATTCGAATCATGAACAGCTCAGGATTCCGTTAGTGAGGTTATCTAACGAAGCCTGAAACCCATATGCTTATGGGCGGCAAACGCTGCATAATTGGACTTTGATTCTAATGCAGAATCCTATCTCAGGAGGAGATAGGTTCTAGCTGAACTTTCTATGCAAAACCTATTTTTCTATATTCTGTATTTTTGTGTTTGTCTAATAAAATTTCAAAAATACTATCTTTTTGTAACTCGTTTTTGAGACTCTAAATTATATCTGGGGAAGTCTGAAAGGGGTGGAATTGCACACTCACACGCACTGAGCAAATGTCTCAGCAACGCGAAGGAGGGAAGAATCCAGCTCCAGGATTTCCAGCAGCTTAGAAGCAAGGAAGGAGCCACCCCGATGTGAGGAAGGAAGGTATGCGGAGATGCACACACATTCTCCCTAGCAATTCAAGGCTAGCTTGTCTACCCCTTATTATTAGAAGGAAGAAAATGGGCCCGGTTCTCATGGGAAGATATGTCCAAAGGGGGGTGGCCTTCCCAAATATACACCTGGACATTATATTGCCACAGGGGCAATGTGAGAATCCCCTTTTGTACTCTCATCCGCTTGGGAGAGTCATTGCCCATTCCTCCTCTAGAGGAGACCCTTCACCAGGCCAGGCTCGGAAGAGCAAATTAGATCATGGTGCCAGGGAGTCAGGGCGCATTCTGTGCGATACCCATAGCAGAACCAGGCTCCCCCACTCACGACAAGCCTCACCATAATTCAAACTTGAAAGTCAGCAAAGGGCTCAAAACAATTAAGAATGCAGGGTGTGTACAAAGACCAATACAAACCTTCATAGTAAAGTTAAAAGTATACTCATCTCTTCTGGTTGTCTCCAATACCTTATCTCGTTTATGGCATATAGAATTACAAAGCCACACGTTGACAGCCTCATCATAATTCAAGTTTAAAAGTCAGCATACAGCTCAAATCAATTAAGAATGCAGGGTATGGTCATGTCCAAATTAAACTGCTTCAATCTCTAATCCTTGCAATTGAAGGACAATTAAGCATTTAATTAGCTCCCTTATGCTTCAAATTAGCCAGAATTCATATCTGATTGTTCCTTACAATTAAGGGATGGATATAAGAATGCTTGATAAGGACATGAGGCAGGTTTGTGGGTGGGAACCATAAGACCACAAGAAGACTTCTTCATACTATGTATAAAACACAATTTCCCAGAATCTTTGTGCATATGATAACAGGCTTGCAACTTGACTAGCACCTTGACAAGTCAGTACTGCTTGTAAGATGCCCTTTCTGGATCACACCTGCTGCTGTAAAAACTTGCCTTGTGTGTCCCTTCACTCCTTTCCAGAACATATAAGAAGGCTGATGAAGAAATAGTGGGAAATGTTTTTGTTTTTTTAAAAAAAAAGACTACTGGCAAAGCTAGTCTAGGAGGCAAGGTCTGCTCCTCCTTCTCAAAAAGAAAACAATCTACCTTCCTGTGGAGGCTATAAACACCTTTACTGAAACATTAGCTTTTCAGTTCGTAAGTGGCTTTGAGAACTATGGAAAAGCAATTTATATTCTCCAAAAATAAATGATTTGATAATTCATTTACCTTGCACTCATTTTCTTTTATGTTCCTATAGTTTATTTTATTTGAAAATAAGTACGGCAGGCATGAACAATAATGTTGTCCTCCCTTGCAAAGTGTCTGTTTTGCAAGAAAGCATTTTAATAAAAATCTTTTAACTCACAGCATTAATCTAACTCAGGGGTTCTCAACCTTTTAAAGCCATGGGCCAGACCACATTCGCTCAGACAGTTGAGCAGAGTGGACTGGTGGTTCCCCCCACCATAAATGCTGCCGAAAACCCATCCATGGCTGTCATAAATGCATGTACAACAGTCACAGGTGCATTTACGGCTGTCGTAAATTCATCTCCATCTGCTTCCAGCGTTGCCATGGGCTGGAGGTTGCCCACCCCTGATCTAACTCTTACATCTAGGATAGGGGGAAACTTTACAACTGTAGGTAAATGAATAATTTATTTTACCTTTAGTTCTAAAATAATTTCCTTTATTGGCATTATGAGCCTAGATAGCAATCCAGAGCCAGTATGTAAGGTTTTCTTCAAATTAAAGAAGCACAAGAAATTGAAAAAAGTCTACTCTTCTACTATAATGGGAAATTATAATCTATTGCAAATCATCTACTTCAGCATCCAGTGTTACATGAATTCACCGTTATCAGAACAAAAATGATAGTATTAGAATATATATTTCTCATTTGACAGCAGCTGTTGCACTTATGGTAGAAACTACAAATACAATATAGAAGTACTGTACTACTTCATTTTAACTGCAGTTTGGTGTGGCATATTGGAAATCTTAGTACAGGTTTTATTGTTAATATCAGAGCTGGAGTGCTGGTAGTGCTGAACATGACAAATGTCTCATCTTTCCAGTTTGCACAGCTTAGCATTTCATTGACTATACATAATGTAAATCATCTGACAAGGAGAAAAAAGGAAGTAACTTCTTCAGATTGTTTCTGCACTATTAAAAATATTTTTTTCCAAAGAAAATGTTACTTAAATAAGTAGCTATTTAACTTATTATAAAAATACCATAGAATTCTATTATTGTTCAAACATTTAGTAATAACAATAGTTAAAGCCATTGACAATATTTTTTTCCTACACCATGTTTAGATAAGCGTTGTGTAAGGCAGGGATGTTCGCAGTTTCCTCCCCTTTTATGGCCCTCTCTTCCTCTCAGAAAGGAAGAAAGATGGGCAAACTCTGTCCTCCAAGAAAGTCCACTGATATCATCCACTGATAAAATGTACTGTATACTAAAACACATTAATATTTTAATATTTTTGTGTTTGATTTTTTAATTTTTCTTGTACTGCTAATTGATTAAAGGCTTTCAATCATCACCTTAACTCTTATGCATTTGTGTTAATAAAATGGTAACATCAGAATACAAAAACAGTTATTATTTTTGTTCCCAATTTAGGAGGCACATAACTGTCATTATTGCTCTGGTCCATTATTACTGAATTAACATAAAGACTGAACCATGCTAAGGTGAATCAACACCATTGTCAGACACCTCATGTTGTTTGTATCAAATCTAATAGAAGACCTGAGGGATCCATCCCGGCTTGAATCTTAGTGTAAGAGTGGAGCTCATGTATCACCATCAACAATCATTTATCTATTGAGATTTTACTTAGTTTATCACAAAATAGTCTGCTCCTTGAGGAGGAGGGAGAGCTATTTTTGTAACCACTGTGCCATTTTGAAGGGTCCCAGGTGAAGAAGCTCTCCTTAGACCTCCCAGATTTGCACATCCTTTTTATGGAAAAGAAAGATTTCTACTAAGACAATACGTTGCATAAAAATATAACAATAATATTAATCTTCGAAGTGCTAAGCAAGAAGAGACCCTATTGACCATTCAGTCCAGCCCCTGTCAAGGAGGCACAGGGTGGAATCAAAACTCACAACTTCTGGCTCTGTAGCCAGATACTGTACTGAAACCATTTTAACTATCTAGCAGTTCTCTATATGTGCATCTGCTGACTAGCAGATAGGAAGGACCAGCAAATAGCATTGCCTGAAATCTCACAAAGGTCACCTAGCAATCTTAATTATCTGGAGTGAAGAACAAGATGGCATCCCATCTTCTATGAACAGAAGACAGATGGATTGGTATTTTAACATTGGCAAGAGGATACCACTACACCTGAGGACACTTTACCTGCAGACTGTATACTTAAGGAAGTGCTGGCAGACTACTGGTACACCTCACTTCTGCTGCTTATCCTTTAGCACCTGTCACCTGAGAGAAGAGCCACACTCTGCCTAGTGGTAGCGCTGGCCATGAACCCATATTTGGCAACAAAAGCAACAATGAAAGCGCAGCGCCCCACTCAGACATCCGTGTGAGTTAGGGGGCATGGCCACCCCTCTATAAAAGGGGTGGCCACGAGGCAGCCGAGCTGCCATTTTAGAATTGCGGCGGAGAGGAGAAGTTTTCTTCGTCGCGTTCTCTCTTAAGCCTGCGCGCTCGATTCCCGGCTGGGAAAAGAAAAATACCTCCATTTTAGATTTACCTCTTAGCTACCGCGGTACTTAAACGCAGGAGATCGATCCCTGGATAGGGATCCTTTGGCGCATATTATTTTAGGGAGACATGGCTCCCAAGCAAAAGGCTCCGGCATTGAAGCCGCGGCCGAGGGGAAGGGCTTTTACCGGCCCTTCATCGGATGGGGGCCAGCCTTTGGGTCGAAGGACCAGGGCTGCGCCCCCACGGCAGGGCAGTGATAGGACCTTGCCCACTGGTACCAGTGGGGCCGGTCAGGCTACCACTTGGCAGCTGGGTGCCAGCTTCATAGCTGGGCAGGTGCAGACTGGCCCCTCGGGGGCTTTGGCCCTGAGCGCGCCCTTGCAGGGCCCGGGACAAGCTGGCCCAGGGGGGCCTGGTGCGGGTGTCCGCCCCACAGCTCCCCCGGCCCCCCACGGGCCTGAGTTCTGGGCATGGCCCTATTCTGGCCCTGGCTCCCCTTTTGGGTTGCCTTTTCCCCAACTGCCTAGTGGGCCGTCTGGCCCACCCGGCCCGCCTTATGCGGGGGGCTCTGAGGCAGTGGATGCTTTGATAGCATGTATAGCGGTGCTGGAAGCATCTTTGGGCATTGCCCAGCCACCTTCTGAGGGGGGCGCTACCGCTTCTTCAACAGGGGCCCCTTCGTCAACCCCGGCCAACTTGCCGGCCGTGATGCTTCAGCGGGTGGCCAACCGGGTCGAGGTGCTTGAGGCTGTCCGGCCAGCACCGGCTGGTGCCTCGCAGCTCCCCGTCCGACCTGATGTACAGGCTGGTTGCAGCCAGGGGTGGTCCCAGAGCTCGATTCCGGTCGCGAGCTCCGACGCCCACCGTGGGCCGGAACCCCCGGTGGGGGCGGCTCACGGGGGTGCGACTAGTGAGTATCAGGTTCAATTTAGTGCACCACCACCACTGTCCACTTACACTGGGGGGGGGGGGTTTCAGTGGCCCTGGCCGCGTCAACTTGAGGTGGGTGGGCAGCAGTTATCACATTATCCCAGTAACCCCTGGTTCCAAAATGGTCCCTCGTTCAGGGCGGGGGTGTCCGCCCCTGGGGCCGTGCCGAGCATCGCAGGGGCTGTTCAGGTCCCGCTGCGTATGCCCTCTATACAGAATGTGCCGTCGATGGCTTTACCGACGGCTGGTTATTCTTTGCCCCTGGGTGATCATTTGTCACAGGTCACGAGGGATAAGATTTGGCGGGGGGAGTACGTGGATATATTCTCCCTATTGAACCGTGAACCCACTAAGGAAGAGAGGGAGGGACAGGACGACAGAGACAAAGAGCTGTCCCGTCGTCGTAAGCCACCGCGCACCTGGGCCAACTGATTGCCGGCATATCTTATATATATGCCGGTATACCTGAGGGCCCGGCCTGACCTGGCCATTCCGATGATCCAATACTTGGACAATATTTATAGGGCGATGGTTGATTTCCCTGGTCCGTCGTGGTTGGCTTACGATGAGGAATTTAGAATGAGGGTGGCCCTACACCCCGAGATGAGGTGGAATGAGCCCTGCCAGAAATTGTGGCTCTTGTACATGACTCACACGCATCTGGCGCCTGGGGATAGGTACCATTGTGGCCATGCTGTGCAGCGAGCTGCTCCAACACAGGTTCCCCGCCAGCCGGTGGAGCAGGGGGTTCCAGCCCGCTTGCTGTGTTGGAGCTTCTCAGCTAATGGCGTGTGCAATAAGCGACAGTGTCGTTTCCGACATGAGTGTCCCTCTTGCGCTGGCCCCCACGCCGCCTCCGTGTGCCCGCGGGCTGGTGGGTCACGGGGCAGAGGTAGAGGTGGACAGGGGGCGGTCAGGGCTTCCTCTGACGAAGCTAGCCACTCAAAAGGCCCTCTCCCCAGTTAATGTGTATATGCTGGAGCGATGGCTCTCAGATTATCCAAAAAGGGAGGATGCGAGGGACCTACTGGAGGGTTTCCAGTGGGGCTTTCGTATTCCGTTCAGGGGGGTTCAAGGACCCCAAGACACCCCTAATTTAATTTCCTTGAAAGGCAATGAGGAGGTAGCTGCACTGAGCATTGCTAAAGAAGTGGAGGCTATGAGGGTAGCGGGCCCCTTCTCTGAACCTCCTTTCCCTAACTTGAAGGTCTCCCCTCTGGGGTTAGTACCTAAAAAGACCCCAGGTGAATTTCGTTTAATCCACCATCTGTCATACCCTGCGGGTTCTTCGGTCAATGATGCGATTCCTGATGACCTTTGTTCGGTCAGGTACACGTCGTTTGACCAGGCCCTACGGATGGTGCGCTCATGTGGTCCCGGTGCCCTCCTGGCAAAATGTGACATTAAATCGGCATTCCGATTACTGCCAGTGCACCCCGGGGTAATAGCTTTGGCCGGTCAAGGACGAACCAGGCAAGGGGTGATGGCAGGAGCTTAACAGCCTGCATCACCTTGAGATTTAACGGATACACATCATAGGGTGGGGTCAGTAGATAGTTTATTGACTCCGGTCAACTATTTGTTTGTGTCAACAAACAAATTGATACAAATAGTTACATGTAGCCAATTGCCATTGGCATTTTGGGAGGAACCTTACCAGTGTTACTGCGGCCTGCTTGCCTTAAAGAATTACAATTGGATGATTACACCAATTGAAAGTTATAATTCGGACTAGGGCATTATTCAATAAAAGTGGCCCAATGCCTTTATCCATATATCGGTGTCTGAGTCTTTCTTTGGGGGGTGCACCTGCAAAGAGGTAGTGCATTCTGAAGATAAGCATAGTAACTGTTTTAGCCCTAAGATTATTTCTGAAGCCCAAACAGTAATAGGAAAATCCCAGAAACTATTTGCACGCAAGTCAGAAAAGAACACAGTCCATTCATGAGATAATACAGTGTATTGTTGAGTGACTGTTTGTTAGTGCAACACAGGCTAATTCCTGATAATAGTAGTAGAGCCTAGTGGAAAGTTAAAGGGATATTTCCTGCAGTAATTTACAAGAACACATTTTAAATTTCTGAATTCAACTGTTCAGTTCAATTTAATCACTTTGTTACAGACTACAACCAGCACAGTAAAACGAGAGGTAATTTTTTAAAATTTAAATGCTTGGAATGTAATTAATATATATTATTTAAAAACATATCCAGGTAAAATTTTAAAAATTTAAATGGTTAAAATGTAGTTAAAATATATAATTTAAAAACATATCCATTCAAGTTAAAAGAATAAATCAGTTTTTAAAATTAATACTACGGTAACTGTTACTGCAATATAGCATTCATGGTTTGTGTCACTGAGGGGCCTGCTAGAAATGTTCTTCCAATCCTGATAGCTGTAGCACAAAACCTGGCAGTATTATGAGTAAAAGCAGGACTTTTGTCTGATAGTAGCCAGTGAGTGTAAGTGCTGTTTGATCGACCAGGATATTTGCAAAGCAGTTGAGATATGAGTTTATTTCAGATATCCCTATAGAAAGGACAGATGCACAAAATATGTTCTGTAGTTTCAGCTTCTCCTGTATTCAACTTAATTTTTGCTTGAAAGCGTCCTCAATGAAATTTATTTTAGAATAGATTTTGTATTGCCTCTGCAAGAAATTTCAATGTTTTGATTTTTTCCCCTGAAGTACTGTATATACAGGGGAAAATTATTCAGTAGGCTAAACTGAAAACTGTACACATAACATATATCCTAAAATTAAAAACCACTGAAATTGTAGGCACTATCTTACATATAGTTTGCTTCCATTTTAGTTATACATATTGATAATCATGGCAATAACATGAAATTGTTACTTACCAGTAAAGTCCCACAGCTGCAAAGGAATTGCTCAGTTACTATTTGTGGCCGAAACACCTATAACGAAACATTTTTTAAAAGTAAGTCCATGGAAGATATAGTAACCATGCTATCTTGTACAATACAGACATTTTCTGGGTCAGCTAGCTTATTTGGAATTTTGAGACAAGATCACAGGCATGGGTATAAAATGGCTGCAATAGTAGTATGGTTAATTAGAAAGCCACTATTACAATAGGCTGTCTTGTGAGGCTACAAGACATGACACTTGTTCAGGATTCTAAATACAAGTCAATGATGTGATCTAAAATCCAAAACACAGTCACTTTACTGAACCTCCCAACCAGACATTGGGAGTAATTTTCTACTCCCAATGTCTACTTTTACAGAAGACAAACAAATAAGACTCAGATGTGTTATCTCACCAAGAAACCAAGTATAAGGAAGAGATGAAGATCTAAGTTTAGCAACAGCAATAACAATTACACTTATATATCACTTCATAGTGTTTGTGCACTCTCAGAGCTGTTCACAAGGTAATAAATATTTTGCCCTCAACATGCTGAAAAACCTTTTTATCGACCTTGGAAGGATGGAAGGTTGAGTCAACCTTGATCCTCTTCAGGATCAAACTCTGTGAGCAGAGTTTTGGCTGCAACACAGCAGTTTAACCACTAAACCACAAGAGCTCAAAAAAATAAGTTTACCCTTCTCAGAATGGTCCCTATCATTTCTACTATGGACATTGTAACTAGCTTGTCTATTTGCCTAAATATTTTACCTACCTTGCTTTTCTATTTCTGTACATGGTTTGAAATGAAATACTGGGAGGCAGCAACAAAAACATTTTATTTATTAAGAATGCTTTTTGGGCTGACAATGGAACCAGAAATGTTTTAAGACATAGTGCTTGGGTCCAGCAATTCACATTACAGAAAGCTGACCTCCAAGTTATATTTTAAAAAATAATAGAGAGAGAAAAACAAATCAGGAGAACATGAGCATGGAGAGTGCTAAGAGAAATATCAATTGCCATATGAGCCCTACTGTGAAGACCTGAGGTTTAACGACTTATCAGGCACTTATTATAAACAGCTATAACTACATTTTATTAGAACTGTGGTTCCCAATGTGGGGACCACGCCCCACAAGGGGACTTCAATTTCCAAAAACTTAAGACAGTACATTGGCTGATCAGTACTTTGGGTAACTGACTTAGGCTTCTGGGCATTAAACACTGGATTAGAGAAAAGTGAGTACTCTTTGTGTGAAGTACTGCCACACCTAAGATATAGCCAGTAAACAAACACATGCTAGAATAAATGAACACAAGCCTGATACCTCTGTTTCAGTTATAGAAATATCCTGCATGAGGCCTGTAGAATCCAGAAAGTTCTTCCCACAATTGTTTTCCCCATGACCATCTGTCAGAGTATTGGTGCACAGAATCCTGAATCACCGAATCTTTCCTCCTCCAATTTGGTATAGAAGTGACACTCTTGTTCAATACCACATGATCAAGGAGATGGATATAAAAAGATGCTATCCTATCACAACATTGGATCACTTGCAGGCCACACCTCTTCTTACTTTGTTCCACCTCCCATGGTAGTTAGCTAGGGAACTGGTTGACAGTTCTTCATGGTGCGGGGAAACAGAGGATCAGTAGGCTGAAAACAGAATCTGTGACTCTGTGGGTGATCACACAAAATGGTGAGGCATTGGCCCATCTCTGCTTTACACATGCTTTATTTTAAGTGGGAAGAACTTGTCATCAGCAAGAGCAAGCCATGAAAAGAAGGCATGGTGCATTAATGTAATAAAATTAAAGTGTAAGAACCCTGTTGTAAAACTGACAGCTATTCATTAATGATGCCATTCCAGAAACAGGAATGAACAAGGACAGATTCTGGATTACACAACCATAGAGAACTAAATAAATCATAACCTAGTAATACTTTTTTTTATTCATTAACATCTTATACCTGAGATGTCACAAGATGAAGAACCACAGGCATCATTGGAAGGCACACTTTCAGCTGTTTAGTTTGGATTGCTGATGGATGTTTACGTCCTGAAACACTGGCTAGAGCAGATAGAATGTCATCTGCAAAACAGATTTCAAAATATTAGGAGCCAAGTATCTGAGACTACTACAATTGCAACCCTACTGCAATTACCGGTACATGAGACTAACAGATTGTACTGATGTGTAACCTATAATGTGGACAGGAAGCTACCATTAGGATAGCATATGGAAAAACAGGCTGCTTTTCTGTAGGCAAAGGTGTCAAGCAAGGATATATTTTATCTTCTTATCTGTTCAATCTGTATACAGAACATATCAAACAGAAAGTCAGACTAGATTCAGTTGAAGGAAGAGTGAAAATATCAATAACTTAAGAAATGCAGATGAAAACAGCAATTACATGAAACGATTTTTAATTAAAGTGAAAGAAGAAAGTGTGAAAGCAGAATGACAGCTGAACATTAAGTCCAGATACCCTGGACTGCAAAAAAGATAAACAAGTGGATTATATTGCAAGTCAAGCCTGAACTAACTCTGGAGGCAAAAATAATGGAATTGAGACTGTCCTACTAAAGCTGAAAATGGTATCTTGGAAAGAGGAAGAGAGGAACCATCTTGCCCCAAAATGACTGAGTATAAGAACTGGAAGACGAATGAGAGGTCAAGTGAAAGAAAAGATGAGAATGTATGAGCACAATTAGTTCCAATGACTCACAAAGTCTGAAGCAGAACAAATAGCTAACCATTAGCATTCTACTCCTGGTCTACCTACAGAACCCTGTCTTGAACTGAGGCTGTGATTACACTGAGGGGGAAAATGGAGGAAATGCTACATGATTGGGATGGTCTGGTTTTTGTTACCAGACATAAAAGCAAATGCAAATCAACGCAGAATCACGCCACAACCACCACCACCACCCCAAATCCATGGTTTCTCCCTCCAAACTTGGGGCTTCTAATTTTTTTAGAGCAAATCTACTTGCATTGGTTCAGACCATGTGATTGCTTTAATCAATGCAGAAAAATGTCTGCTGTGGTGGTATAATGCAGGGCAATGATCCAGGCCAAGATTCAGCCCAAGAATGAGTGCCAAAAAAGGTGGATGAAAGCTATCACAGAATGGATAGCACTTGAAATAAAGTGACCACTAGGAAGACCAGCAACCAGATGGGAAGACCAGTTAAGGGCAAAGTTCCCAAGGCCCTGGATGAGACTAGCATAGGATCAGAAACAGTGGGAGAAGATGCTTCAATCCACCATGTCAACCTGACATGTGAAACACGGATCAACCAAGTAACTGTGATTGGAACCTTGTGGGCAATACATAAAATTATATATTGTAAAATTAAGTTATACCTTTTTTCTCTTTTGTGGTTTAGATTGTGTTCCTAGAACATGGCTAACTCTTGCAAACTCTACAGACTCAGACCCACAATACAACTGCTACCTTTCAGATGTTGGAACGTCTTCTATGATACAGATGAAAGGCAAGGTACTTCTACATTCTCTTCTTGCACATTCTTTTAAGGCTAACTGGAAATATAGCTATATTATTGTGATAAAAGGACTGAGAATTGTCTCAAGTTAGGTGTAATTTTAGCTGAAGAGGCAAAATTAATATTCTGCACTACTGAAGCTTAGGCTGACATACAATTAAACAGATTTTAATAAGAATTTTTATAGTCAGCAAGATCTGGATTAAAAAATAAGCTCTTACTTTTAAAATGAATAGCCTTATATACATGGTTTACAGCTACATCTACTGGAAGGTTCTGAGATTTCAATGTTGTTTACACATAAAGACAGAAGAAAATCAGACACCTATGAAATTTAAGTTAATTTAACTTTGGACATTAATTGCTAACTTCGCACTACTCTTATATAAAAATACACCAATGCTTTTTAAAAGGGAAGAATTTGCAATGAAGTTGCAGAATTTGACTACTTAACTGTCCCCATTCCTACATTTTCCTCTATGGAATGTAAAACACATTTCCCACCATACACTCCTCCTATTTAAAGACATGCACTTAGGCTGACACTGAACTCTCAAAACACATTCCTTAGTTAGGGTTACTATCATCATTTCATTCATAATATAACCCGGTGTTCACTTTACTCCAGTGTTTCCCAACCTTTGATTTTTGGATTTAAATTCCCAGAAGCCTAAGTCAATTCCCCAAAGCACTGATCAGCCAATGCACTCTTAGACTTCTGGGAATTAAAGTCCCCCTGTTGTGTGTGGGTTCCACGTTGGGAATCACTGCTTTATTCCATGAAACATAAAATTTATTTATATTCATTTCATGCTAAAATTATCCAAGAGGTCTTAAATGCTAAAGTTATCCAAGAGGTCTTAAGGAATCCCTCAATTCCTATTTGTAGTTCTGTACAAACTTCACAGCTGATGGGAAGATAATTTAAAAAGATGGAATGAGGTGCAAGGAGGTTCATCCTCACCTGATATCTTCACCATGTAAACTCACAGCATTACCCAGTCATGAGGAGGAGAAGGTGTGTGAGAGCTATCAAACTATGGGATGGGAGGAGAGCATACAATAGCCACACAGGGGAAATTAAAAACTGGAGATGTGCTTCTAAGAGGTTTTCCTGCATTGCTATTTTATTTTTATTTCTACTTTTAATATTTAAAGGTTTAAGACTGCTTACACCTTTTAGTTCAAAATCATGCTTCCTTACCCTTAACTGCACGAGTAAACCTTTACTCAGATTAAGTACTTCCTGACTTCCCTCTGGGTTACGAATCCAGATGGAATTACTATGACTAAAGGCTTCCGCCAATTAAGTCAATTAGCCTAAAGTCAGTTAAGTTTCAGAAACACAAAGTAAAGGCTGCAAATAACGTCAATACACTAAATAAGTTAAAACCCCCAAAATGGCTGCAGATAAACTAAGAGAAAAACCATACTGGCCCTTTTTTGGTGCAGTGGGTAACACCACTGATTTTTAGGGATTAAAATAACAATTATTTTGGCCAGGTTGAAGGTGCAAAAAATGTATTGGGGATCACATGATGGTCACCCTTACACAAAGAATTTCCCAGCCACCAATGAAACATTCAATTATACAGGTAGAATGGTTGCCAATCACAGTGCTACAAAATTTTAACATACATTGGCTGAATTCTTGTTGCTTAGCGCCAATGGTGATGATGTCATTAGCAACAAATAACCACTGTTTTCCAGCTTCCTCTGATGATTTCATGCAAGTTCATTATATTGTGTATGACTTTCATGCACTCTGAAATCACCTTCGGTAAACAGCAATTTGCTGACAATGACACCATCCCCATGGCTCATACAGAGTTGCACAACAAGACTTCTGCCAATAAATTAAAAGTAAAAACAGAAAATCCATTTTATAGATGACAACACAGTTTACCTAGAATGTATGGCAACTCCTGCACAATATAACAGATAAGAAGATCCAGGCATTTTGACAAGTATTCACTGCTGTTTTGCTTCTCTTTTCCTGGAGAGGTCTTTCTGCTGTCTCTTTCAATGTACATCACCAATCTATAAACAAGCAAGCGCCAAAGATTACCTGATATGACAAATGGTGCCTCTTTCAAAAGACAATGGAGACAAACATCCATATAAGGCATACTGTAAAGTGGATAATATGATACACTGCCTTAGTAGTCAACCTAGAAACTTTCTGCTTCAGAAAACAAGTCAATTCAAAAAGTTCAGAAACCTAATTCTTAGTACAGTAAAAGACATAAGAAGCTAGGATCAGCAATAATATCAGGCTTATATGAAACAAGTGAGCTAAGAAAATAATTCATTTTTGGGCAGCAGTGAACATTTTTAGATTTTGATTTCTAGATTTTCTGTGGCTTTCAGTGCTTATCTCTGTTTATAGCCAAAGAGCCAGTGCTGTCTGCATCTGCAGATGTTTCCATGGACATGTGGCAGGCATGTCTAGACACAGAATGCTGTTTACCTTCCCACCGAAGTGGTACCTATTTATCTACTTGCAATTTCTAGTTTTCTAAGTGCTAGGTTGGCAAGAGCTGGGGCAGAGACTGGAGCACATTCTGTCGTACAGTGCTCGGGTCTCAAACTGCTGACCTGCCACCTTCCAGTCAGTCTCTTAATCACATGAGCCACCACAGTCCCTGGTTCTTCCTCTAGCAACAGGAAAACATTGTGTTCCACACACAGGATGACAGATTTCACCAAGTATCAGCAACATCAACTCATTGTAGACCAGCCCATACAATACAATAAAATAATGTGGCTCCTAGATGCCGATTCCTATTTCATGTCTTTGACCCGTCAATCAGGATATTCTGCTTCTACATATACTTGTGTTGTGTTGTTTATATTCTTTTGGAGGGACAATTATGTGAAGAAAATATTTCATTTTGCATTTAACAGGAAAGTATATGTGTGGAACAGCTAAGAAATTTGGAGCTAGGCCTGTACATGTCATAATTACTCCAATAAAAAGGTTGAGAAGATACAACTATTTATAGGCTACTTGTACAAAGGCTGAGTTGGATACCTGGCTGCAGCACAAGAGGTTGGAAGTTCAATTCACGGCTGTCTCTCCTGAGAGAAAAGCTAATCTGCATTGCTTTCAACAAGAGCACTCTCAGGAGAAAGGAACAATAAACTACTTCTGAGAACTCTACACCTAGCAAACCTTGAAAAGAGTCATTACTGTATATAGTATTGGGATTAACTTGATGGCACATAATTATTGTAAAAAGCCTTTGTCAGTTTGACTGACATATGGTGACTTTAACTCACCAAGAAAGGGCTTCTCTCCCAAGGGTTACTCTATATCAAACACATATAAAATGTTGTTGAAAAGAAAACTGTTACAGACATTTATTAATTTTGTAATGGTTGTTAATGGAGATAATTCATAATTATAATTCATAATTCAAAATGAGGTTCTAATCTGGTCACAAACTGAATTAGGCAGCTTCTAAAGCAGTTAAAATAAAATCAGACTGCTTTCTGAACTGCTGAAGAGTAATCTGAATCAAATTTTGTGGCCAGTACAAGCTGATAGTTCTTTTATACCATCTCTTTATAGCTTTGCCATCTGCAACAAGCTAACCATTTGGGGGACTTTTGTTAATTCACAGTAATGTTTTATTTGTGAATCCACATGCTGTGAAAGGAACAGGCTGAGAGTATGAAACATTCCTGCATTCTCTAAGAGTAAAGAATACACTGAATTGTGGACTATGCACAATACCTATTGAGAGATAAGAACCCCCACTAGTCCTGGTAAAATCTGCTAGTTATTGAGAAAAGTTTCTGATGAAGAAATGATCATGGCAAAGCAAGATGCATTATAGGGAGCTGTAAGAATGAAAAAAAATATGGCTGGGTACAAAAGGAAAAGGCCTCCCTATGGAAATAGAATCAATTACAGTGATACCTCATACAACGTCCAAACTTGGTCCCACAAGTTTGGACTTTATACGGATTTGGACTTTGTATGAGGCATGCAAAATCCTAGCTGCGATGCCTCATACAACGTCCAAATCCTTGCTGCGATGCCTCATACAACGTTGTTTCTATAGAGATACTGTACTGTAACAGCACAGACTTCAGGGCAAAGTCAAAGAAACTGACAGAACTTTAAGAAAAGATTGTCTAAAGGCTAAATACATTACAAAAACACGTCAAACAACCCTGATTGTTCAAAAATCTGAAGAATGCTGCAAAAATCCCAGGAATGCTTCTAAAAATTCTGATGAAAAAATTAAAAAAATCCAAAATCATGCTCAAAACCACTCCTAAACACTCTTTGCCTTGTGCAAAACCCACAAGAGCAATGCACACATGTGTCCTGTCTTTTATACTGCCCAGGCACAATGCAACCTGGGAAAAACTGAATGCCTCATACAAAGTTGAGTGACTTTGTATGAGGTAACTTTTTTCAAGAAATTAGGCGATGTTGTATGAATTCGATGTTGTATGAAGCGGACTTTGTATGAGGTATTACTGTACAAGTAATTGTCTTGTAGGCACAGCAATATTTTCTCGGTGTGACCAAGCCCTTGTTCCTATCTACAGTACATTGTTTTCTGCTTAGTAAATATTTTAATGTCTCCTATATACTGTACTCCTAATATTCTCCAGTTTAAAGCATAAAAACCTTTGACACTTTAATTTCACTTTTTTCTTGCCTCATCAGAATATAAACCATGTTTTAGTATTGTCTGAGATGTATATATATAGAAAATTTGTCCTACATCTACAGACCCTAAGAACTATAGTGGGGGGATTAGACTGTGCTAAAGTTAAGATATTGGGGGAAAATAGTTTAATGAGAACCAAAACCATGATTACCATGAAAAATGCACTAATGTAACATTCAGTGAGAATAAGATTTAAGCACAAAGAGAAGGTTATCACTAGAGAAGAAAGCAAACAGCAAATCTGGTAAAAATTCACAGCAAAGTAGATTACCCATAGTGAAAAATACAAGGACAAGCAAAATATATTCAAGGACCAAGATCAATAAACTGCTTGGTAATTGAGGTAAATATTCCACTGTCAACTCTTAGAGAATTAGAAGCATAATGGACATGGATTGCAATTTTTGGTCTTCCCACAACACTTGGCATTATACTATATAAAAACCTCATGCCTGTATTGATTGGTCAGGGCTGGCACTATGGTATGTAAATCCTTGTATTTACAGAGGTTTCTTGAGTTGCATAGAATATTTGGTCTGAGCAATCAGAAGATATCCAATTAGTACAGTTCGCTTCTGTCCATCATGTAATCAATAACTGTCTCAGCAATGGAAGGTACTTTAACTTTCATTTTAACTTTATTATTATGAGCATAGATCAGTCATAATGGAATGTAACAAGCACACAAGTATAAACAGAATGTATTCCAGATTAGATTTGAAACAGATATACTTTTATGTTCAGACATATAGCTTGTACCATCATTTTGTACCTTGCTTGGCAGCTCAGAGATAGCATCTCTTTATTATTAATTAAAACTTGCAACAGCACTAGAAAAGCTTTCGCTCGAATAAAAGTAGAAGGACTTTCTAATAATCGAATAATTGTTGTCACAAAGTCCTGTTTAGAAAGAAAGATAAAAGCACAATGAGAAGAATGCACAAAACCGCAAATCTTCTAAGTGTGTAAAATTAATACAATATATTCCTAGTAATAGTTCAGTGGAATTCAGTGGAAGAAAATTTATTTTTGACAAGCCCAAAAGAAACTATAAAACAAGAATTCTATTATATGTTAGCTATTTTTTTTTCTTTGAGAACACATACAGGAAAAATAAAGCTGAGTGTTGCACAGTAAAACTAGGTACATAATGATTCATTAACCAAAAAAGGGGGGAAGTAAAGGAAAAAAGAGAAAGGAAAATATTTATACACAAACCTACACTATTTATAAACTTCTATAAAAGGTTTCTACATATCAAAAAAATTGTCTATACGTATTGTCTACAAGTGATACATTCCTATATCAATAACACTATATGTTTGTATATCCAATTTATATTGACTTTGGAGGATGGTAGATAAGATCATCCAGTGAATCTCATAGTACTGCCTGCACTGGGTCACCTTACAGACACAGGCAATATTGGGCTGCACGTGCCTGAATCTAGACAGAGAATACTAACATTTCCCTTTGCACCATTTTTGTAACATCTGAATTAGTTATCTGAAAACCAAAGAAAGGCTCCATGAAGGTACTAGTTGGACCAATCTAGGAAAATTGTGAGACACTCTGCAAAGAAATCTCTGACTTTCTGGGAGCATAAAGATAGATAGATGTACATGATACACCAGATGGGGACAAAAAAAGAAGAAATTGCTGGGTGGGTTGAGGAGTTGAAAAGGATAGACAAAAAAGCAAGTGCACATTCTAAGTCAGGGGTTCCCAACCTTTTCAAACCGTGGGCCAGGTCAAACTCTCTGTCAGCTTTGAGGGCTGGATGGCCATTTTGCCCTATCTGCATGATTGGGGGAGGGCATTTTGTCCCAACAGCTTCAAAGGGGTGGCCATTTTGTTTCTCAGATGTCCTTGGAGGGGTGGGGACCCATGTGAAATGGCATCACAGGCCGGATCCGGCCTATGGGCCTTAGGTTGGAAATCCCTGTTCTAACACATTGCTGGATGCTCTGTTGCAAGAGTGCCATTAATGCATCAATCACAGAATTTATCTATTTCTTCAATAACTTCAGTTTTAAAAGGGCCCACTGCAGGGGTTACAAGATTTCTTGATTTAATTCAAAGCAAGGAAAATAATTTAGTGATTGAAGAACTTGGAATACTGATTTGAAAGAATGTGGCACACTGCTTAAAAACACAGGATTCAATGCTTGAGGGAGGAGGATATTGCTAATGATAAAAGCTGTGGCATTGTGATTAGAACATAAGAACATAAGAACAGCCTTGCTGGAACAGGCCACAGCCCATCCAGTCCAGCATTCTGTCACACACAGTGGCTCACCATTTCCTTCAGGGTATTCCCAAGGAGATGCCTTCACCTGCTTAGGATTCCCTGGAAATGGCATTGAGAGATATCCTGCCTATCTCTCCAACCCCAAGGTTGTCCTTAAGTATCCATAATTATAGCCATTGATACCCTTGTCCTCCATGAACTTGTCTAATCCTTTCTTAAAGCTGTCAAGACTGACAGCTGTCACCACTTCTTCTGGCAGGGAGTTCCATAGACCAGTAATCCTCTGGGTGAAAAAGTACTTTCTCTTATTTGTTTGAGAACTAGTACCCAAAAGTTTCATCGAATCTCCCCTAGTTCTAGTGTTGTGCGATAAGTTTTTCCTTATCTACTTTGTCCACACCATGCATGATTTTATAAACTTCAATCAGGTCACCTCTTAGACGCCGTCGTTCAAGAGTGAAGAGGCCCAACCGTTGCAGCCTCAGATGGTAAGGAAGGTGTTCCAGGTTCCTAATCATTCTGGTTGCCCTCCTCTGTACTTTCTCCAACTCGATAATATCCTTCTGGAGGTATGGCAACCAGAACTGTACACAGTATTCCAGATGGGGCCTCACCATAGATTTATAAAGAGGCAAAATGACACTTGCTGACTTATTTTCTATACCCTTCCTAATGATCCCTAACATTGAGTTTGCTTTTTTCACTGCTGAGGCACACTGGGTTGACATCTTCATTGAGCTGTCCACCAGGACACCAAGGTCCCTTTCCTGGTTTGTCGCAGAGAGTTCAGACCCCATCAGTTTATAAATGTAATTGGGTTTTTTTGCCCCAACATGCATCACTCTGCACTTACTAATGTTGAAGCTCATTTGCCACTGTTTTGCCCACTCCCCCAGTGTCAAGAGATCCCTCTGGAGCTCCTCACAATCTCTCACAGTTTTCACTACCCTGTATAATTTAGTGTCGTCAGCAAATTTGGCTACCTTGCTATTTACTCCTACCTCTAGATCATTTATGAAGAGGTTGAAAAGCAGGGGTCCCAGTACTGAACCTTGGGGGACCCCACTCTTTACTTCCCTCCACTTGGAGAAGTGTCCATTTAGTGCTACCCTCTGTTTCCTGTCCCTTAGCCAGTTGCTGATCCAGGACAAGACCTGTCGCTTTATTCAATGACTGGTAAGTTTATTCAAGAGCCTTTGGTGTGGGACCTTGTCAAAAGCCTTCTGAAAGTCCAGATAAACAATGTCAACTGGATCCCCCTTATCCACATGCTTGTTGACACTCTCAAAATATTCCAACAGATTAGTGAGGCATGATTTGCCCTTGCAAAATCCATGTTGGCTCTCCTTTAGCAGCGCCTTCTCTTCTATGTGCCTATTAATTCTATCTTTTAGGATGGTTTCCATCACTTTACCTGGGACACATGTCAAACTGACAGGTCGGTAATTTCCTGGTTCACCCCTGGATCCTTTTTTGAAAATTGGTGTTACATTCGCTACCTTCCAGTCATCAGGCACAAAGCCTGATTTGAGGGAAAGATTATATATTTTGGCTAGGAGATCAGCAATTTCATCTTTAAGTTCCCTGAGAACTCGTGGATGGATGCCATCTGGTCGTGGTGATTTGTTAGTGTTTAACTTAACAAGACATGCAAGGACCTCCTTCCTGGTTATTTCTATCTTGCTTAATTCTTCAGTTTCCCTCCCTACGAAGATAGGCTCTTCGAAGCCCAAGAACACCTGGAGTGCCAAGGTTTGCCATCACTGACCCTATTCTAACTATTACACAGAGTAAGCCCAATTGAACCAATGAGACTTATAGAGGAATTAACTCCTTAAGTCCCTGGGATCCAATGGGCCTACTGCAGTGTGAGTTCAGCCAATGTTATGGATGAATTCACAATTCCAAGCCAGTGGTCTCTCTTTGTATGAATGTTCAGCTTGTGTTCTTAGAGTTTTTACTTTGGCACACAGATTTCAAAACTAGTACAATCCAGATTTGATTAACCATTAGAAAATATAGACGTAGATGGGTAGCTCTCTTCTGTTTCTTGCGTTCTTTTTTTTTTTTGAAGGTTCATATAATATACTGTTAAATCATATATAAGACACTTTTACAGACCACTTTAATGGAAAGGCAGCCAGTATTATTTTAACTAAAACACGACAAAAACTGAGTTAGCTATTTCTTACTGCTGTCTCCAAATTCTAGGAAAACACATTGTGACTAATAGAGAATATATCGTTGAACACAGTATAATATAACATTTCAAGCATCCATTTGCAACAAAACCTAAAACAGTAAATCTAAATCAAACCTTTTCTTGAACCAGCCTTTGCAAATGGATTCCATAGGATAACATAGTAGAGAACATAGTCATCATGTACTGCTGAACTTTGCATATTCCAGCTGCCAAGACCTGTATTACAGCTGTTAATCCCACCTTTTCTATGACACTCTGGAAAGCACTAGGGGAGTGATAAGTTATTTTGCATAATGCCTGTGGAAAACAAAGGTTACATAGGTAATGTTTTCCCTTTAGTAAATGTAAATACAAATTTTAAAGCTTATTCATTTTTTCTTTCATTAGACTTTACTTAAATAGAAATCTAAAAGACTGTTTTTCTTTGTAAATGTTTCTGAGATTATCACTGGCGAGCAAATCAATTAGTTCCATCTGAAAAAGGTTACTTGCACCAACTGGTACATCTTCAAATAGATTCTGAAAACATTCTTATTTCCTTTTCATACTTAAGATAATCAGTGAATCTGTTTTGATGTTCCACCTACCTAGAAATGTTCCATAGGTATAACATTTTGTATCCATTTTACAAAAATACCAGGCTATTCACTTTATTTCCCGCATCTTTTTTTTTTTTTTTTGCAAACGCAGGTCAAAAATCTCCTGTACCCACCCACACATATATGCCCTGGCGGTGCTGTGGTTAAACTGCTGCATTGCAACCAAAAGGTTGCAAGTTCAATCCTGACCAGGGTTCAAGGTTGACTCAGCCTTCCATCCTTCTGAGGTCAGTAAAATTAGTACCTAGCATGTTGGGGGCAAAATGCTAATTAACTTGTAAACCGCCCAGAGAGTGCACTAAGGGCTATGGGGTAGGATATAACTGTGATATAACTGTGATTGTTTTGGTAACACATGGAGAAAGGGAGAGAAAATGCTGAGCAGTACAGGTACCTGAGTTCTGATGGCTAGCACAGCACCCAAATGCTAGTGTGAAGGATAAGACCAAGAGAGGGCTGACAGAAAGAACCATGGAGACCAGAAGAAACCATGGTTTTGTAAGAAAGCGATAGGAAAAAAGCAGCAGAAGAGGGCACCACTAAGGCAGGAAGAGCAGCATGGGTCTGAAGAAAAATACCAAGAGGGTGATAGCAGTAAGCAAGCAGGGTGGTGGACAACAAAGTGGTGTATATGTTGCTAGTACATGTTTCTAGATTAAATAGTGCCAAAAATTGAGGTTACTATAATAGTCTATAATTTTTTTAAAAATAAACAAAAAAACAAAACTTAGAAACAATGAGAAAGGAATGAGATTTTCTCACCGAAATAGCAGTTATCCTAAAAGTATCTATGGTTGAATGAAGAAAAAGGTACCACAAAAGAGGTCCTATTTCTCCAGTAATAAATCCTTGAGCATGAGAAGAGGAAGTCGAACATACATTTTCAACAATCTTTGCTGCCATATGGTTTACAGCATGGTCCTCCTAGAAAGAGAAGCAGGAATTTTCATCACCTGCCATTTGTGAACACTATGAAGAACAACCCAACCCAAACAATACAATTCTTTACAGGTACATGAAAATAGTATCCATTGGGTATAATTTTTCACAACTATGATTTATTATGTATTAGCATCTACTACAAGGAAACCCCTCTGTTTCATAAGCAATTTCTGCCATGACCAATTTCCTAAAATGGCTCCCACTTATCAACTATTAAGGAGGGACTATACCAGAAGCCCTGCCAACTCTAGTTCCTCTTCGCTGCATCCTGCTTTCTATCTACCGTACTTTTTTTTCAACACTCAAGTGACTGAAAAGAAAACTATACTATCAATCACAACAGTACATTTTCCCCCAGATCTCACTTTGTCACTATCCCTCCACAATCCTTCCCTCTCCCCCTAGCCCCCATACTATTGGGGCTGTGACATCAGAAATGTTAGTGGTACAGGAGGTTCAGGGACACTGTCAGACAACAGACAAATGAAACAAACATTTATTAAACTATTAAGAACAAAAAATGAAGAAATGTACATTTATGTACATTTTCTATAGAATCCTGCTTCTGATAAAGTGGGTGCTTATGCACATACCCCAGGGATGGGAAATAAAAACATTGTCTCTTATTTAACAGCAGATGTCTACTGAAATTTATACTCTTTGACGCACACCAGCATATGTAAATAACAAAATTCCAGCCACTAATTTATATGACAACAGTTCATTCAGATATTAATAAATGCAAAATAATAATTTGATTAGATCCCTAAAGGTTTATTGAGTTAAAGTACATGTTTTTGCTGTAGCAGCAAAATAAGTGGCAACTTTAAATATCTGGAAAATTATTTCTTCTAACCCTGATTTCAATTTCGGCAACTAGCAGAATCGCTTGCACACTACTTATACAACTCCAAGCCTGTACATCAGCGGTGCATATCTGCAGCTTTCTTTTATACAAAAGGTCACAATAATAACAAGTCAAAAAAATTACACGAAAACACAATTTAACACAAATCACAAACATATGTCAATAAAATAAAATAAAAATTTATTAAAATCCTGTGCTGAGTTCTAACTCAAATAAAAACCCAAAACAACTAAACACATTTTTAAGACATTGTATGTAAAAAACCTTTACTTTCACATTATTAAAATTATTACCTACGGTACAACTATTTAAAAAAAACACTAAAACATTATTCAGTTACATAAAACAGCCAGGTAAGCCAAAAAAAATTGTATAAATAAACATTTTAAAAATTACAGACTAAGCAATTTTTAACAAACATTAACACAATTTAACCTTCCAACACAATTTAAAACAGCCCGGCAACACCGGGCAACCTCTGCTAGTCTGCTATAAATATAACAAAACACTTTGATATTTAAAATGCAAATGACATGAATCTTTAAGAATAATTCAAGTCTCTTAGTGAAGCTTAAAGATTTGTACAGATTTACTACAAATTAAAGATATATTCTAGTCAAATATAAAGAATACAGTTATCTGATAATATGAACTTCAATATCATGAATAGGTAGCACAGCAAAATGCAAGAACGATTTTGGTGACACACAATCAAATCCATCCCTTAAAGGTTTCTTTAGCATGATGACATAAAGCATGTCCCGGACCAAATAACCATAGCACTTTGGCTGGAAAAGGGTCATGGATTGTCACAGTGATCTATAAACTCCATGAGGTTGTCAAACTAATTCAATTTGCTGCCAACTGAGGTGGGACCACTTAAGCCCCTCTGGGATCTATTATCAAAGAGTGTATAAGGAAGAAGATTGTGTTATTTTCCACTTAATTAGCTCTCTGGGAAGAAAGCCTGAACTAAACTAATATTTGGTCTCTTACAGAGGAGGAGTACTTTTATCATCACACAAGCTGTGCTATAGTTGTCAAAAATATATCCATAAGACATGATATGATATGCATATTTGGCGAGAACACATTTTTAGCATACTAACAACTTATTCAAGAAATCTGGCAGGCAAGAATTGTTTAGTTTTATAGAAACCCAAACTGTTCATGTACTGTAGTTTGAAGAAGACCAACTTGTCTAAATGACCTGTTTAAAGGTTTAAATAGCAGACAATCTTTATCTGCTACTTTACAAGTTTTTAAATTCCTTTTTAGTATTCTTCAGAAACCTACAACAGCAGCAGTTCAGTTTCCTTACAGCAGAATATTGGGTTTGTACTTCAGTTTGTTCAGCTTTCTCCAGTCATATTTCTATTCTATGTTATTCTCTTCTAAACTCTCCCACACTTGTCTTGTCAAAAAGGCAGAAGCCCATGCTTAAATACTGTATCTGATTATCTGGCAATGTGGGCAACTAGAATCGCTATTCCATAATTTACTCACAATGCTTCTTTTATGTTATAGAAAATGATACCCACATCTTCTCTACAACATTCACATCTCTGACTTGTATCAACTTCTCAGACAATTTTTACCTTGGGTAACAATAATGTCATTTGACAACAGGAAAATAGTAAATGCAGATTTCTATATAGCAGTATTTCACACTTTTCCATTTCATTACAAAGGAAAGAAGATCATCCGAGAATGAATGAAACATCAGTAAACTAAAGTGAGTGGGTGCCTCACATGACAAAACTCAAGAAAGAAATGATATTAGATAAAGCCTTATCTATAGCAAAACCAAACACAAAATGGGAACTTATAAATGTACAAGATGGCAGGAATAATATTGGTTGTTACAGCAGCCATTTGAAGAATTTTGTAATTTGAATAAAGCTTCAATCAAGCTAATTTTATTTTTATAATAAAACAATTTATAAATGGTAAGTGTACAGATTAAAACCAGTTCATTTTATGTACTTTGTTCGTCTTTAGTCTTATGTTTATTTCAATTGAAGAGCATTCCTAGATTGATGGGCTGCACTGTAGCAGGCTACAATCTTCACATAATGCCTAAAGCAGGTGTCACCAACCTTTTTACCTTGGGGGCCGGGTCAAGCTCCCTCAGACAGTTGGGGGGGGGCATTTACCGCTGCTGTAAACATGTCCATGGCTGTCGTAAACATGTTTACGGCTGCTGTGAATGAGTCCGTGGCCGATTCTGGAGGCGAAGGCGGTTGGAGTGAGGGCGCGGGCCAGATTACTTGGCATCATGGGCTGGATCCAGCCAACAAGCCGTATGTTGCCAACCTCTGGTCTAAAGGCTATTACAGTGAAAAAAATCTACAAAAGAACCTTACCCCCTCCCGAAGATATCTCATTAGTACAGTGTAAACAGCTGAAGGAAGGACACAGTGCTCTCTGGAGTGCTCTTTCTTCCCATCCTGTGAACAATGTAGAAGAGTCAGAAAACACACAAAATACATTTCCTCGTTACTGCCAAACTACAATTTCAAATACAAAACTCTCTAGGAAGCCATTTGCTTGTAAGAGATGCCTATGTCAAGGCAGGCATCATTCTGACCTTTTTCCTGCTATGTAAATTTTGCACAAATTAGTAATGTTCTCTTCATTTTTACATGAATGATACCGTATTTTTTGGACCATGTTGTTGTTCAGTCGCACAGTCGACTCCGACCCTTTGCGACCCCATGGACCATTTTCCTCCAGGCACCTCTGTCCTCTACCATCCCCCTCAGCCCTCCCAGCTCTGTGCCCATTGTGTCTATAATACCATCTAGCCATCTCATCCTTGGCCTCCCCCTTCTTCTTTTGCCCTCCACCTTTCCCAACATCAATGCCTTCTCAAGTGAATCCTCCCTTCTCATTTGATGTCCAAAGTATTTTAGCTTCATCTTTACTATTTGACCTTCCAATGAGCAGTCAGGGTTAATTTCTTCTAAGATTGACCTATTTGTTCTCCTCGCTGTCCAGGGGACTCTCAAAACCCTCCTCCAACACCACATTTCAAAGGCATCTATTCTTCTGCGTTCAGCCTTCCTAATTGTCCAGCTCTCACATCCATACATACATTACTACTGGGAAAACCATTGCTTTGACTATTCTAATTTTTGTTTGCAATGTAATGTCTCTGCTTTTCACTATGTTCCCCAGGTTTCTCATCGCTTGTCTCCCAAGAATCAGTCGCCTTTTTATTTCATGGCTGCAATCCCCATCTGCAGTGATCTTTGATCCTAAGAAAGTAAAATCTGTCACTGCTTCTACTTCTTCCCTGTCTATTTTCCAGGAACTGATTGGGCCTGTTGCCATTATCTTGGTTTTCTTGATATTGAGTCTCAAGCCAGCTTTTGCACTCTCCTCCTTCAGCCCAATCAAGAGATTCTTTAGGTCTTCCTCACTTTCTGCCATTAGGGTGGTATCGTCTGCATATCTCAGATTATTGATGTTTCTCCCAGCGATTTTAATCCCATATTGTGATTCCTCCATCCCTGCACTGTGCATTATTTGCTCTGTGTATAGGTTGAATAAGCATGGTGACAAAATGCAGCCTTGTCTTACTCCTTTTCCTATTCCAAACCACTCTGTCATTCCATGTTCTGTCCTAACTGTTGCTTCTTGGTTCATGTACAGATTTCTCAGGAGGCATATGAGGTGCTCTGGTATTCCCATCTCTTTAATTACTTGCCGCATCTTGTTGTGGTCCACACAGTCAAATGCCTTAGTGTAGTCAATAAAACAAAAGTAAACTTGTTTCTGGTATTCCTTTGTTTTCTCCATGATCCAGCGTATGTTGGCGATGTGGTCTCTAGTCCCCCTGCCTCTTCTGAAACCAGCCTGCACCTCTGGTAATTCTCTCTCCACATGCTGCTGAAGTCTGTCCTATATTATCTTGAGCATCACCTTGCTGGCATGTGGGATGAGCGCGATTGTTCGATAAATTGAACATTCTTTGGCATTGCCCTTTTTTTGGGATTGGGACGTATACTGATCTTTTCCAATCCTGTGGCCACTGTTTTGTTTTCCAAATCTGCTGGCATATTGAATGCAGTAATTTGACGCCATCATCTTTTAGCGCTTTGAAAAATTCAACTGGGATACCATCATCTCCACTAGCTTTGTTGTTTGCAATGCTCTTTAGGGCCTTTATGACTTCGCTCTCCAGAATGTCTGGCTCAAGTTCAATTTCTTCATCATTGTGATTATCAGGAGTGTTGAGGTCCTTTTTGTAAAGTTCCTCTGTGTACTCTTTCCATCTTTTCTTAATTTCTTCTGCATCATCTAGCTCCTTTCCGTCTTTGTCCCTTATCATGGACCATAAGATGCACTTTTTCTCCCCCAAAAGTCAGGGGAAAATGAGGGTGCATCTTATAGTCCAAATACTGGTCTTCGGCCAGCTGTGGCTGTTGTAACAGGATATTTTACAAGAGCCACAGCTGGCGAAGACTACTACTGCCACCTCTCAGCTGTTCGGGCAGGGGGGGGGGACATGAAAAACGAGTGGCCACTAGAGGGCGAAAATCGCAATTTCCCATTTAAATGCATTGGAAATAAATTTCTTGTATTCAAAAGTTTTCTGTTTGTATGTTCCCAATGCATTTAAGTGGGAAACCAAACCTGTGCTTAAAAAGAAAGGGTTTCACTTACCTTGATGCCTTTGTCTCTACTCCACGTGGACAAAATGGAGGGGAAAAACATGCTTCCTGGTTGGAAGGAGAGCAAAAGGCTAGGCTACAGTATCACTTCCTTCCTCAGTGCAATTGGCCTGGCCTGCCCATTTCCCCTGCAGCGCCACCACTGGTTGCTGGTGCAAAATACAGTATTATTATTTTTTCCTGCTCTGAAAACTGGTTGCGTCTTATGGTCAGGTGCATTTTATGGTCCAAAAAATACGGTATATATTTTCAGATATATTGCTGAAGATTTATGTGAAATCTAATACTGTATCAAAATAGACCATTCACTTATTTATTGGTAATGTTGAACAAGTCATAATACATTACTATTGTTTTATCTTCCTCCTACTCCAACCTAAACCAGATAACTTGAACTTCGTTTTTTAAATTTCAGCATAAGAACATATGAATGGAAGCATTTTTTAAAAAAATAAATAAATACTGCAACATGAGAAAGGAATGGATAATCATCAAATATCTCCACAATTTAAAACACAGAACATGTTCTAGGAGTGCACACTATCATGTGTGGCTATTAATCACCACCAAAAAAATTGATCTCAATTGGCATTATTTATCAGCAGAGCAGTTTGAAAACAGAAAGGGAAGAAGCAAGAAATATAGATGTAGCCAAAAGCAGATGGTAGGTGGCCATAACGTCTGTTAGCCTCAGCTTACAGAGTTTGGTACAGCATATATCTGGATACTGAAAAGATCCCTGCTGTTCTCCTTCCTCAGGGGCTAAAACAACCCAACAATAGTTACACTATAGAAATGGTTTTCTTAGAAATAAACTATTGTTATAGCTGTCAGGTGGAATTCTTGACAGAAAAGCACGTATGTCTGTAGAGGTGAGTTCTTATACACCTGGTTTTCTACACGAATACATATCAGAGCCCTACATGTCCGTGGACCAGAACTTGAAACATACCGGGGGGAAACCCATGCATTGTACAGTGACCAATGGCACCTGTGTTGCCTTTAGGTTTGGAGAGGGGGGGAATCCCCCCACTCCGGCCATGAAGGGAACACTGTGGCCTCTGCAGCGAAACAAGGCTTCGTTGCACTGACCGACAGCACCCATTGGGGTCAGAACTTCCCAGGAGGAGAGCACGTCCAAGGGCAATAGCACCCCTGTGCTGTTAGTGAAATGGATTCTTGGTGGGCCCCCTGCTGTTTGCGCAAGGGGACCAGCGAGAATCCATTTCGCTAACAATGCAGGGGTGCCTTTGGCTGGAGATGTGCTTTCCCACACGTAAAGCACTTCTCTGGACAAAGGCACCCCTGCGCTGGCAGGGAAATGGATTATCACTGGACCTTTTGCACAAACAGCAGGAGGACCACCAAGAATCCTTTTTGCTAACAGTGCAGGGGGGCCTTTGGCCGGAGAAGTGCTTTCCCATGGATAAAGCACTTCTCCAGCCAAAGGCACCCCTGCACTGTTAGCAAAAGGGATTCCTACTGGTCCCCTTGCAGGAAAAGCAGGAGGACCAACAAGAATCCATTTTGCTAACAGCGGAGGGGTGCCTTTGGCCAGAGAAGCGCTTTCCCACGGGTAAAGCAATTCTCTGGCAAAAGGTCCCCCTGCGCTGACAGCGAAATGGAGTCTCGCTGGGGCCCCTGTTGTTTCTGCAAGGGGACCAGCGGGAATCCCTTTCGCTAACAGCGCAGGGGTGCCTTTGGCCGGAGAAACCCTTTCTCAGGGGGAAAGTGCTTACCCGGCCAAAGGCACGCCTGCACTGTTATCGAAACGGAGTCTCGCTGGTCTACTTGCCGAAACGGCAGAGGGACCACCGAGAATCCCTTTCGCTAACAGTGCTGGGCTGCTTTCCCCCTGGGAACACACTTCCCAGGAGGAAAGCAGCCCAGCACTGCCAGTTCACAAAGGGGCTGGGGGGGGGGGGGGGGCAGGGAAAAGTCTCCCACACAGGAGGAGGAGGAGGGAGGGAGGGAAGGGAAGAAGGAAGGATGCAGGCAGGAGGGCAGTGCTGGCCAGAGATTGGTCAGGGGGTTTCCATGAGAGAGCCCCTGCGACCTTGCCTCACTCGACCTATCTGCTTCCTTAACCGCTCTTCCTCTCAGGTCATGTTTCCTTGGTCACCACTGGAGGGGCAGGGGGCAGCCAAGCACCTGCCCATCCGACAACTGCCTTCCCTTGCTCTCCGAGCGCGTGGCCTCTGCCACGCCTGTGCTCATTCTGGCCTTTATGATTGGCTGGAGCATGGCACAGCGGATGCTGGGGCCTGTAGTTTTTTCTTTTGCCTTTTGTGGGGCTCACCCACGGCCCCCAGACTCCAGCTATGCAATCTATGACGCCAAAGGTAGGCGTGTGCAAGCTTTCAGGGGGCTCTGTCCAGAGGCGTGGAAACGCATTTGGGACACACGGACACACCTTTCCATTTTATGTATATAGATGAATAGATCTTGAACTGAGATGAGCCAAACTGTTTGAGATGAGCCCAAACATTTCCTTTTATTTTAATTCTCAGTATTTTATTTTGGTTATATATATTTGGAGATAGAAAAGTGAACATCTGGCGCACAATGAAAATGCATCTGCCTAGTAGTCATACTGTTGGTTCATCATCTTTATTCACATCTAATGACCTTAGCTATTACTGTACATTAAAGGTGACTAGAACACTAACATAGTAACATTTAAAACTTCTAGATGTACTTAATGAGCATGTCTCCAGGTAGCTAGACACACACATACACTAACACCACTAAATTTAATCCTGGTTGAAGTTAAATGGAAACTGAAAAGGTACATCCCACCAAATTAAAATACAGGAGTTTACTGTTGATACTTTATTACATGTAAATCATTATTTTTGCTATTCTGAAGCCTACATAAAGAAACAGAGCCTTCAAGTGAAAGTAAATATTCAGGAGATCCTAATTTATCAAATCAAAATCATGATTCATCATGGACATGAATTATCAGCTAAGAGTGGATTTAGAAGGTACAGTATCTTAAATTTAGCAACCTTATAACAATGAAGTGAACTTGGTTCAGTTAAAATAAAATGATTTGTAGTAATTATTATATTTATATTTCTACCCCACCTTTTCCACTACTACAAGGAGCTAATAATCACAATAAAACATGTTAAAACCAACAAGTACAAACAAATTCAATGATAGAATCTTTAAAATCAAATAAATCCCAAATGCAACAATGTGTTTTAACTCCCAAGGATATTAGGTATTTGTTACTTAATTTCTGTTTTTTACTACAGTAATACCTCATACAAAGTCCGCTTCATACATCGGATTCATACAACATCGCCTAATTCCTTGAAAAAAGTTGCCTCATACAAAGTCGTGTGACTTTGTATAAGGCATTGGGGTTTTTCCCAGGTTGCATTGTGCCTGGGCAGTATAAAAGACAGGACACATGCGTGCATTGCTCTTGTGGGTTTTGCACGAGGCAAAGAGTGTTTAGGAGTGGTTTTGAGCGCAATTTTTGATATTTTTTTTCATCAGAATTTGTAGAAGCATTCCTGGGATTTTTGCAGCATTCTTCAGGTTCTTGGACAATCAGGGTTGTTTGACATGTTTTTGTAATGTTTTTAGCCTTTAGACAATGATTTCTTAAAGTTCTGTCAGTTTCCTGTCTATTTCCTTGACTTTGCCCTGAAGTCTGTGCTGTTACAGTACAATGTATCTCTATGGAAACGACGTTGTACGAGGCATCGCGGCAAGGATTTGGACGTTGTATGAGGCATCGCGGCTAGGATTTTGCATGCCTCATACAAAGTCCAAATCCGTATAAAGTCCAAACTTGTGGAACCAAGTTTGGACGTTGTATGAGGTATTACTGTACTTGCATCACTGGTTAACGACAATGTAGATTTTCTTATCTTACTTGTCTAGCCACAAGATAAAGCAACTCCCCAAGAGTAGGTAAAAGGCACTGCTTTAGTCTGCTGCTCCTGAAATTTTCTCTGACCAGTTCAGTTAAAAGAGTGATTGCCTGGAACAAGAAAGGCAGTAAAAGGTGTATTAAGAGAAATGGAATGCAACACAGTGAGTGACAACCGTTCATCTTTATTAGAAAGAAAGTAAAAACAAAGAAGTGACCAAGTTTTCAACCCTGCCTGATATTTATTGTTGATCAATTCATACCATAGGAGTTGTTACAGGAGATTAGCTACCACAACAACTAAACTTGGACTAAGGTTATCATCACCATACACGTGTGAATCTGTGCATTTATATATGCAGGATATCACTTTCATTTCCTAGCTAAATGTTTGCTAGACTATCATTGTGAAATTAATCATGTGTACTTGTACCTTTTGTACTTCTGCTCCTCTAAATCCACATCCTGTACAAACCCATGAAACAAACTGTATAGACAGACAATATTCCACTAACTTGATGAAGTAGGCTGCAGTCTTCAAACAATTATGCTATATAAAAACTTGTTTAGTCTTCACATGCCACAAGATTCTATTTTTTTAAAATGAACTTGAGGCTTGGCTAGCTATCTAAATAGAAGCAGACTAAATAAGATTTCCTATGGTCACATAGGGGTGTGGTATGCCATTTGATGCGATCCTTGCATATATATGATGTAACACATCAGGCAATCCTATTTGTCCGACTTCCCTTTAAAGAGAAAGAAAAAAGAAAGCAAATGACCAACAAAAAAAGATCCTCCGTGCTCCCTCTTCATTCCAGGAGGAAGCTGTCATCTTTTCTAAAAGAAGCAGCACATTGGCTATGCCCTGATGAGTTTAAAAACATTTTCCCTCCCTCTTTCCCTCCATGGAGGAACAGAGATTTTTTTAAATTTCCCAACACCTTTAAGTGGTTAATCTGTTTGCTTAAGCCACTTAACAATCATGGGAAATTGGAAGTGGATGAAAAATTGAAAACACCACACCATTCACTCTGGTTTGACCCCAATGACTGCACATGCTGCAACTAAAGTAAAATTGAGCAATCGTAATCACATCTTAAAACAGAGGGTCAAAAAGGTACAGAGAGGAACACTACTTCATGCTGTCTCGTCACCAGGAAAAGCAGCAAATCAACCTGTCCCCAAACAGGACAAACCTTTACATGGCTGAGAACTTGAAATAGCAGCCAGAACTAATGGTGGGATTCAGTAGGTTTGCCCATTTGCCAGAACCGGTAGGAGAAATTCTGGCTGGCCCCATTCATCCAAGTTTTAAAATAAAGTTCAGTAAAACCCCGATTTATGAATGCCTTGAGTTATGAAAAACTCAAGTTATGAAAGGGTTTTTTTGGGTAAAGGTTTCCTGATTCATGCAAATAACCCGACTTACGAAAGGGGTTTGTGTAGATTTTTACAGATCAAGATGGAGCTGCTGCCTTTTTGGGCTCTAAAAATCAAATTTTTAGTGCTCAAAAGGGTGGTGCCACCATTTTGAGTGCTAAAAATCCACCCTGCACCACCCCGCTGAAAATCTAAAGAAATCACTTACCTTCACGGAGGCGCTGGTGGAAGCGGCAGTGATTGCGGCCCTTTTGTCTCATTTTCCAGCTTGTGTGGGGCTCCAGTCTGGCTGGGGACAGCTCCGGCATTGAATCACTCCCTTCCCCTCTTCATTCAAGGCTTTTGTGAGCCTCCGGTTCCCTTGGGAGGCTCACAGAAGCCTTGGACGAAGAAGGCGAATGGAGCAATTTACTGGCAAAGCTTTGCCACCCCTGCAACTTCTGGAAGGCTCTGGGAAAGGGATCCCCTCGGTCCCCACCATTCTCCAAAGACCCAAGTCTTCACCGCAACCAAAAATGTCACACACACCCTCAACTTTTTCGGTCGCAGCAAAGGCTCTGGTCTTCGAAGAATGACAGGGACCAAGGGGATCCTTTTTCCAGAGCCTTCTGGAGGCAGAGGGGGTGGCGGACAAAGAAGAGACAGGGCACAGTTCTGAGGAAGAAGTCACTTCACTAACTCAGGAGGTAGATGCATGGAGGAATGTGACTCAAAGAAGTAGAAGGGCAAGGGTTCACTCTGAGAGTCTGAAGTTGCAGAATCAATTTGAGGCTCTTTCCCTCATCACACCTGATGAGGAACACACAGAGGAACAACTGGTTCCACCTGAGGATCTCTCCTTCATCACACTTGATGAGATACAGGAAGATAAACAACAGGAACAAACTGAAGTCCTCTCTCTTAATAAAGTAAATGAGGTGTATGTAGATGAACAGACTGCAGGAGAGAGGCTCCTTGTACTAGGTGATTCAATAATTAGAAATACAGAGAGATGAATTTGTGATGCAAATGATAACCATATGGTGACTTGCCTGTCAGGTGCAAAAGTTGCAGACCTCACAAGAAATCTAGTCAGCTTGTTAGAGAGCACTGGGAAGGAGCCAGTGGTCATGGTACACGTTGGTACCCATGATGTTGGTAAGGCTAAACGGTCAGTCCTGGAAGCCAAATTCTGGTTGTTAGGAAGAAGATTGAAGTCCCAGACATCCAAGGTAGCATTTTCAGAAGTGTTGCCTGTTCCTCGTGCAGGACCTACCAGGCAGGCAGAGCTCAGAAGCCTCAATGCATGGATGAGGCAGTGGTGTCGAGAGGAGGGCTTCAGATTTGTCAGGAACTGGAAAACATTTTGGGACAAGCCAAATCTGTTCAGGAGGGATGGGTTGCACTTGAACCATGATGGGACCAGATTGCTGGCACTCATCATCAAAAGGGCTGCAGAGCAGCTTTTAAACTGATAACTGGGGGAAAGCCGACAGGAGCTGGGCAGCATCCGGTTCGGGAAAGTGTGTACTTGAGTAGTGAGGAGGATGCAAAAATTACTGAGCAGAGCGAGGAGCTAGTCACCAGCACTCTA
This sequence comes from Bradypodion ventrale, assembly GCA_035047345.1. Taxonomy (NCBI): domain Eukaryota; kingdom Metazoa; phylum Chordata; class Lepidosauria; order Squamata; family Chamaeleonidae; genus Bradypodion; species Bradypodion ventrale. Next base: position 80,321,360 of record JAWDJE010000006.1, on the reverse strand, counting down.
GCAGAAGGATGCAAGAGGCAATCTAACAATGCAACTGGACTCAAAAGACTGTATCAGAAAAGCATATATAAATGCTTGTATGCAAATGCCAGAAGCCTCCAGAACAAAATAGGGGAGCTGGAATACTTAGCAACAGATAAAAATATTGATATTATTGGCATCACTGAAACCTGGTGGATGGATGATAACCAATGGGATACAGTTATCCCAGGCTACAAACTGTACAGGAAGGATAGGGAAGGGCAAACCGGAGGTGGTGCAGCCTTGTATGTCAAAGAAGTGATAAAATCGTACGAATATCTAGGTGATTTGGAGTCACCATTAGAAATTCTTTGGGTAAGTGTACCAGGCCACAAATATGGTCTAACAGTAGCCATATACTATCGGCTTCCAACCCAAACTCATGATGGAGACTGGCAGTTGGAGAATGTTGTAAAGGAGGCATTCAAGAAGGGAAGCCTGGTTATAATGGGGGACTTCAATTACCCTCACATAGACTGGGTGAACTGTTGTTCAGCACATGATAAAGAGATAAAGTTCCTAGATATACTAAATGATTGTTCCCTGGGACAGGTGGTTGAAGACCCAACTAGAGGTACAAGAATCCTTGACTTGATCCTGAGTAATACTCAGGATCTGGTGCAAGATGTTAATGTGACTGATCCAATAGGAAACAGTGACCACAACTCAATTATGTTTAACTTGATCATAGACCGCAAGTTACTGCTAAAATCTAACACAGAGACCTTAAATTTTCTAAAAGGAAATTTCCCAAAGATAAGGAAACTAGTAAAAAAGAAGCTGAAAGGGAAAATTGAGAGAGTCCAAACACTCCAAGAGGCATGGAGGCTGTTTACAAAAACAATAACAGAGGCCCAATTGGAATGCATACCAAAAAGGAAAAAAGGGACTGCCAGGTCCAAGAGGACTCCGATGTGGCTTACAGGAGCTGTTCGGGAAGTGATCAAAAGCAAGAAAAGCTCATTTAGAAGATGGAAGGCTTGTCCGAATGAGGACAGCAGGCAGAAACATAAATTCTGGCAGAACAAATGCAAGGCAACAATCAGGAAAGCAAAGCAAGACTTTGAGGAGCGTATAGCTAAAAACACTCAGAGAAACAACAAAGACTTCTTTAAGTACATTAGAAGTAAGAACCCAACTAGGAAGGCCATTGGCCCATTAGATGACAATGGAAGGCAAGGGGTTATTAAAGAGGAAACAGAGATTGCAGAGAGACTCAATGAATTCTTTGCTTCAGTATTCACTGTAGAAGACAGAGACCACATGCCCAAAACAGAGCCTATCTTCGTAGGGAGGGAAACCGAAGAATTAAGCCAGATAGAAATAACCAGGGAGGAGGTCCTTGCATGTCTTGTTAAACTAAACACTAACAAATCACCACGACCAGATGGCATCCATCCACGAGTTCTCAGGGAACTTAAAGATGAAATTGCTGATCTCCTAGCCAAAATATATAATCTTTCCCTCAAATCAGGCTTTGTGCCTGATGACTGGAAGGTAGCGAATGTAACACCAATTTTCAAAAAAGGATCCAGGGGTGATCCAGGAAATTACCGACCGGTCGGTTTGACATGTGTCCCATGTAAAGTGATGGAAACCATCCTAAAAGATAGAATTAATAGGCACATAGAAGAGAAGGCGCTGCTAAAGGAGAGCCAACATGGTTTTTGCGAGGGCAAATCATGCCTCACTAATCTGATGGAATTTTTTGAGAGTGTCAACAAACATGTGGATAAGGGGATCCAGTTGACATTGTTTATCTGGACTTTCAGAAGGCTTTTGACAAGGTCCCACACCAAAGGCTCTTAAATAAACATACCAGTCATGGAATAAAGGGACAGGTCTTGTCCTGGATCAGCAACTGGCTAAGGGACAGGAAATAGAGGGTAGCAATAAATGGAACTTCTCCAAGTGGAGGGAAGCAGAGTGGGGTCCCCCAAGGTTCAGTACTGGGACCCCTGCTTTTCAACCTCTTCATAAATGATCTAGAAGTAGGAGTAAATAGCAAGGTAGCCAAATTTGCTGACGACACTAAATTATACAGGGTAGTGAAAACTGTGAGAGATTGTGAGGAGCTCCAGAGGGATCTTTTGACACTGGGGGAGTGGGCAAACTAGTGGCAAATGAGCTTCAACACTAGTAGTGCAGAGTGATGCATGTTGTGTCAAAAAAAAAAACAATTATATTTATACACTGATGGGTTCTGAACTCTGCGACAAACCAGAAAAGGGACCTTGGTGTCCTGGTGGACAGCTCAATGTAGGTGTCAACCCAGTGTGCCTCAGCAGTGAAAAAAGCAAACTCAATGCTAGGGATCATTAGGAAGGGTATAGAAAATAAGTCAGCAAGTGTCATTTTGCCTCTTTATAAATCTATGGTGAGGCCCCATCTGGAATACTGTGTACAGTTCTGGTCGCCATACCTCCAGAAGGATATTATGGAGCTGGAAAAAGTGCAGAGAAGGGCAACCAGAATGATTAGGGGACTGGAACACCTTCCTTACCATCTGAGGCTGCAGCGGTTGAGCCTCTTCACTCTTGAACGACGGCGTCTAAGAGGTGACCTGATTGAAGTTTATAAAATCATGCACGGTGTGGACAAAGTAGATAAGGAAAAACTGTTTTCCCTATCGCATAACACTAGAACTAGGGGACACTCCATGAAACGTTTGGGTACTAGTTCTCAAACAAATAAGAGAAAGTACTTTTTCACCCAGAGGATTACTGGTCTATGGAACTCCCTGCCAGAAGAAGTGGCGACAGCTGTCAGTCTTCACAGCTTTAAGAAAGGATTAGACAAGTTCATGGAGGACAAGGGTATCAATGGCTATAATTATGGATACCTAAGGACAACCTCTGGGTTGGAAAGATAGGCAGGATATCTCTCAATGCCATTTCCAGGGAATCCTAAGCAGGTGAAGGCATCTGCTTGGGAATACCCTGAAGCAAATGGTGAGCCACTGTGTGAGACAGAATGCTGGACTGGATGGGCTGTGGCCTGTTCCAGCAAGGCTGTTCTTATGTTCTTATGATGTGGCAACTTACAAACAGATTTATTTCTGCATGGATTTTCAATGATCAAAATCCATTTCTTCCTATGTTTATGTATCTAAGGAAGTGTTCTTTCAGCATTGCATGTACTATTATTTAATGATATTAAGCCCTGCTTAAGCTATTTGAGTGATTTACACTGATGAAATCTGGGAAAGACTTTTCTAATAGTAAATGTTGATGTCCAAGTGACCTCTGGTGGAGGTTTTTGTAACAAAACATAGATTGTCCAGATATATTGGATAACCTAGGAATTACCAAGAGAAATAACAATAGATCCCTAGGGATGGGACTTTACTGCTCATTCTCCTCTCTCATCTGCTACTGTCAACATAAAACTGTCAGCAGAAGCATTAGCTGCCTTTATCCCACTATTGCACAGTCAAAACAGACAAGTCTAGTAATAGAGGTAACAGCTTACAGTTGCCACAGTACTGTATCAGTGTTACTAAGCATGGCTACCCATCCCTAAAGAAACAGCTGGACTTTTCACTGAAAATATTTAAGTTTAGGGAAATGTGAATTCACTGTTGGCATTAACTAACCTCACATGAAAGGAGGAGGAAACTGACTAACAGCCTTGTTTGCAGCTTGTTAAAGTAGCTCTTTTGTAGCCCTGCAGGAGGCATAGTTACGGGGAAACTACCTAATAAGCCATAAAAAAGGGTTGCATTGCAATTTCCTTGTCTCAGTGAGCATTATGGCCTAGCAATTTTAAGTCTACCACTGTACTACACAACATATTTAATGAATAGCTGTTACACAAAGCAGAAATTCATATGATCTAAAACTATTTTGGAAACATAGCTGAGATATATTTTGAGTAAATATAGTTCTCTAAATTTACTTTAAAAGAAGTCTGGAAAGGAATGTCAAATTTTTGAGGCATGGTCATCTCTAACACCTCCAAAATTATTTCAAGCTAAGTTTTTAATACAATTTCATCCATACTTTGTGATATAATAAATAACTAAAGTTATAGACTAACATTGATAGAGAATCTTACTATTTGACATAATTTATTGTTTTCCAAGTTACCAGAAATTAGCTTTTCATTGTGAATACAGTACTTCGCATATCTCCTTAATGTGACAAAGAAATATAGACAGTGACTTGAGTATTTAATACTCTGAGGTTGGGATTCTGTTATTCTAAGATCTGAATAGGTAAGGTCTTGTGAAGGTTGTTCACCAATTCAACAATAAACCTGACTTGGATAAACCTGTTTCTAAATAAACTTAGGCTGTAAATATATTGCCATTTGAGTGGTATGTAACTCACTAAGTAATTTTGGTCAGTCATCATCTCTCTGCACAATCTACTTAAGCTATTTCTTGTTGCAATCAAAAGGTGGAGAGAAAGTTACTATACAGTATGCATTGAACTCATTGAGGAAAGGTGATTAAAATGGAATAATTACAGTAGCTATAACCATCTAATTCAGTCTTAAGATGAAACTTATTACTTTGTGGAATTAGTTCACTAATCAATTTTTCCCATATAAGAAAATATCAAATAAACTCATTAGAAATGAATATTACCTCTATAACTGGAACATTATCTTTAAGTTGAATTGTATGCAATGCCAGTAAACCTATCACTTGGGCTGCTTTAGCACGTCTGTAATGAAAGGCAGTTATGAAATCGATGTAAATCAAGTCTACAAATATAGAAAGTGTTCAAAAGTTTATTTAAAACATATAAACTGGTCAGTTATATAATCATTACCATATATACTCAAGTATAAGCCAAGTTTTTAGCCCCAAAAATGAACCCCCAAAAGGGTAGACATGGTTTATACTTGGGTCAACGACCATGAGAGTCCCAAGACTCTGCCAAATTGAGATGTGCCGACAATTTAATTAATTTTACCATATTTTCATGTATTTTGATTATTGAAACTCACTAGCAGCTGCTGAATTTCCCACCCTCGGCTTATACTTGGGTCAATCTGTTTTCCTGGGTTTTCAGGTTAAAATTAGGTACCTCATCTTATATTTGGGTCGGTTTATATTTGAGTATATACGGGGTAATAAGGATTAATTTAAAGTTCCCAATACCTTCATTAGTATCAAAGACTCATTGAATCATCTCACTGCATTGCTAGATCAAATAATTTTTTAAAAATAGAGTGGTATGACAGCCACAAAAACTATGGCAACAGGGGAAAATAACTAATTTTTTAGTCCTTAAGTACTATCAAAATATGCACACTGGAATCTGGAAGACACTGTTCAATCAGATTAAAATTAGATAGCTGATTTCTCTGTTAAACACACCATATGCATAGAGAAAGACAACCATGATTCTTCATAATGTGTGCTTACGTAGGGGGTGGATAAACCTACTTTACTCTTTCTGTGCCTTCCACCTGCCCACTCAAAACTCCTAAATTCCCCTTTCAATTCTCAGTCATGGGAATGATGGTAAAATAGAAGGTCACTAAAGAACTGAGAGCAGGAAGGATAAAGAGGACTATTTGTTAACAAACACTAGAGGGCACTATTAAACTCTCAGATTTGAGACTCTCTCTGTGCTATAATTTTACAGTAGTAAAGAGATTAACTGATAAACAGAAATGCTACTGAGATAGCAGTAAAGGTAAAGGTCACCCTTGCTCAAAAACCAGTTGTATCTGACTCTAGAGTTCAGTGCTCATTTCTGTTTATAGCCAAAGAGCCAGCACTGTCTGCATTTGCAGATGTTTCCATGGACATGTGGCAGGCATGCCTAGACACCGAAGTGCACGGAACGTTGTTTACCTTCCCATCAAAGTGGTCCCTATTTATCTACTTGCAATTTCTTGCTTTCAAACTGCTCGGTTGGCAGGAGTTGGGACAGAGACAAGTGCTCATTCCATCATGCAATGCTCAGGTTTTGAACTGCTGACCTTCCGCCTCCCAGTCAGCGACTTAACCACTTGAGCCACTGCAGAAGGGGTGATTAATCCAGAAAAAGGAAAGATCAAACATCAGTGTGTTATATTCTCCTCCCCTATAGGCATAATTTAGTTGTGAGGTTACAGACCCATTCTCACTAATTATTCATTGAAGAAAATGATTAATTAAATAATATTCCATTCATTTGACAGATGGCTTACTATCATTTTTTTTCCCTTTTAGCTGAGGAAGGTGGGTTTTTCCTCAGTTCTCTAGAATGGTAGGCTATTTCAATAACTCTAGAAATCAATTTTCTTCTCCCAGGACCTACCATGGAATGTAGCCCACCTCTGAAATCTAATCACCAAGAAAGGGTATTTAAAATATTTAAATGCATTGTGGCAGCTGGCTGCCCATATTGGGCAGCAAATTGCTACATATCATTTAAAGCAAGAGTTCTCAACCTTTTAAAGCCGGGGGTCAGGTCACACTCCCTCAGACAGCTTTGGGGGCTGGACAGCCATTTTGCCCTTCCGCCACCACATGGCACTTCCTGGTTTGGTGGAAGCAATTGGGGGGGGGGCACATGAAATGGTGCCGTGGTCCGCATCCTGCCCGTGGACCACAGGTTGAGAATCCTTGAGTTAAAGCAAGTACTTGTTTGATTCAAAGTGATGTTTTCTATCTTGCCACTGAAACACAGCAGTGGAGGGCCTCAAAAAGGGCCTTTGGAATGCATGATTCTCCCCAATGTATTGTCAACATTTTCATCCAACCCTCCTTATCCCTTTCCATCATGGGTATCAACAAATTCCTTGCTAGATCTGATCAAGGGCAAATCTTGTCCATTTGAAAGAACTTGACAGCATATTTGTCATTCTGCTCTAAATATCTGATCAACTGAATGACAGCTTCTAACTAAATATGTTGGTTTTTTTTAAGTTTAACAACATACATAAAAATAAACAGAAACAGAAAAGAAAAAAACAAGAGACACATAATGTAATACAAGCTTCAATACATCATATCTCTTGTTTCTTATAATTTATGCCTAACAAACTTTCTCTAAATTAACTCTGAATAATTACTACTTTGTTCAAATTTTAAATATATCACCTGATGTATTTCTATCCATAATGTTCATACGTTCCCAACTTCTGATGGCACCTCCAACAATTTTTAGATTTACTATTATCTATTTGATTTAATCGAACTGGCGTCAAATACCGCCTCCATAAAATTTTATAATTGCATACTTTAACTTTTGTGGACAGGTTTTGCATAATCCTTTTTTCCATTTACCTTTCCAATTTTCTTCTGAAATCACTATTTTTAAATCAGTCTCCCATATTTTCTTAAGCATGTTTTGTGACTCTTCTGTTCCATTTAATATGTTGTATAATTTGCTCAGTAATCCCTTTATTCCTAGTAAACCTTTCCTTATCTTATATATCAGTTCTTCAAAATCTATCAGTTGTCTTCATGGTCCTAACTGCTCTTTGTAATTCTTGCTCCATCTGTCCATGGTTAGTATTTGAAGTCAGTTAAACTTTAAATCTTTATATATTGCCATTCTTATTTCATTATCTTAAAATAAATTAGACAAACAAGCACAAACACATGATAAGACACTTGTGCAGGATAAAATTGATATTTTGAAAGGGCAACAGAATATGAGGGAGAAAAGAATGCAAGATCAAAGAGATATTATGAGAGGACAACAAGATTTGAGATATGTTAACGCTAATTTTCTTAAAGTTGAAAAAAGGATTACTGAAGTGGAGGAAGGATTGAAAACAGTGCAGGAAAAGGAGAAAGAGAGAGGTTTAAAGGTGGAATTTAATGAGCAAAGAACAGAGGCTAATAAAAAATAGACATGGTGGAGGAGCAGTTAAGGAGGCAGAATGTGGTAATAAGAAAATTGTCAGAGAAATCCCCTGACCAGCTTAAACAAAGAATTCTTTCCTGGTTAAATGAGTTAAAAATGGGAAAAGATTTCATCCTTGAGGATATAGCAAGTATTTATAGATTAGGTGCAAAAATAGCAGGGCCATGCAAAGGAATGTTTTGGTTAAATTTGCAAAATTTGGGGGACAAATTGAGAGTCATGACTTTTATTTAAAAAACAGGGATGAGTGCTTTAAAAATGGAGGGTGGGGAGATCGAAATCTACAATGACATAGCAGTAGAAGAGCATATTTGGAGGTTCACTATGAAACCAATAACTAATTAAATATTTTTGATGTATGGCTACAAATACTGTTAGAATAATCATCTACAGATTTGGATGTTTGTTGTAAATGCCTTCTAAAATCAATTATAGAACTATAAAGACGGTAGCTCTAAAGACTAGAGAAGATGCAATGTTTGTCATTCTTGTGTGCAATTAAGTTGTCCCAAATTTCAGAGATCCTAATGAATGACTGTCAAAATGTTTTTATTAACAGCCCTTCTCAGGTCTTACGAACTCAAGGCCGTGGTTTCCTTTATGGAGTCAAACTACATCATATTTGGTCATCCTCTTTGTTTTCTATGTTTGATTCTTTTCAGTGTTTTAGAGCAGGGGTTCCCAACCTAAGGCCCATGGGCTGGATCCAACCCATGGTGCCATTTCATGGGGCCTCCAACCTTCCAAGGGCATTTGAGAAACAAAATGGCAACCTCTTTGAAGCTGTTCGGACAAAATGGCCACCCCACCATTCAGGCAGGGTAAAATGGCCGTCCGGCTCTTCAAAGCTGACTGAGATAGTGTGATCCAGCCCCCGGCTTGAAAAGATTGGGAACCACTGTTTCAGAGGTCTCATTATGAATTTTTACATCTAAAACTTGCATTCAAAGCTCAACAAGCTGATCTCATGCACTTGTAAAAGTTCTGTTAAGGACATACAAGTATGCAAACAGAAAAAAGTTACTTCATTTAACTTTTTATTTTATTTTACCTAAGCATAACTTTGCAACCAACAGTCATGTACACAGTAGTGAGCTCAGCAATCAAAGATCCTATTCCTACACTAGACAAGAATAGACAAGAATGTGCAAACCTAGGACACTGTACACTCAGATTGCTATGTGCCAGTACTTATGGTATTTTTTTGCCTGGGCTTCAGGGTTATCATTTTCAGATAGTGTACTAAAGAGTAACTGTTCTTTTCCTGTTCTGTGACGTGTGTAGAAACTTCATGGCTTGTTCTTCTGAAAGTACTCAGTGGAAGCCAACCCAAATATTTAAATATAAAGAGACAGCAATTAAGAATAGTTACTTACATATCCCAGTTTGAAGCTATTCGCAATTGCTGTATGAGTACAGGGAACTAGGAGTTAAAAACACATTAATATATACAGTTATTCACCATAATTTATTAAGAGGAAAAGGGATAACTAATGATATATAATGTAACATCTAATGTTATACTTTTACTTATAAAACTAAATATTTTATATAAACAGATCTCATGATACAGTTATCTCAGAAACAATTTAGCATTTCACTGCAGTGCAGTAATCTTCAGTCTGACTCTAATATAACAAGCAAGCAATGGCAAATCAGAATTCAGCTATGTTCAGTCTGACCTGGATAAACAGATAAGCCTTAATATAGCTTCAAAATGAGGTGAATATTGGATGGGGAATGCATTTCAGAATCAGGGCACAACAGAGACCCTATTCAGGAATCTACCTAACACATAAACAAAGTTTTAATCATCAGAGGTTTCATTCGCGGTCAGTGTGTATAACACTGCATCCTTCTCTTTTCTTAATATACCAGCACCTCCACAAGACATGGCTGATTTTTAAACATTTGCTGATATGTCATCTTTCTGGCCTATCACTAGCTGTACAACTTACCAGTGATGAACTGATTAACCTAGTTGCTATCTCCTTATTGGCAACAAGAGTACACAGGTAACAAAGCAAATTCATCTTAATCCTGGCTGCTCCTGTGGTCTTCTCTGGGGAGTCAAGTAGCTCACATACATGATGCAAAAAATCATTCCATTCTGCTTCTTTCAGCATCAACAGTTTCTCAGCTGCACAGAAAAAATCAATAATATTTATATGACAATGTGGCTATAACGGATTTTGCAAACCCAGCACTGAAGCACTCATACTTTTTGAGTTTTATCCCAAATTCTTACTTTCAGAATCCTAAACAGTGACTAAATTTATTACGTATATCAAGCAACATAACATCAAGGACACATTTCTCAGCAACAAATTCCTGCAAGTAACACAGCTTCACACACATTTGTGACTGCATGACAAGTCACACAATTTGGTGTGCAATAGCAAATACCTATGGCGTTGTCTTAACCTGCAGCAATTTATCTCTGAGATTTATACCAAACACAATAGTATTTTGACCAATTCATTACCTATATGTGTTCACAGACTATTCAAAGAGCAATTTAAAAACATCAGTTGAACAGTGTTAAGATGCTACATATTTGAATGTTACAAGAGAACAACACAACTTAAACTAAGATAGAAATAGACATAAAGGAAAAACACCTATTGGAAAAGAGAGATAAGCCTCACATCAAAAACCATTAATAAGAAGGCTAGCTGATCTACTGTAACTTGAGAGACCATTCAAGAGACAGAAGGCCACAATTGAGAAGACTCTTCCTTTGATATTAGAGAGTAAACAAAACAAAAAGACAAAAAACGCTGTGGCATCTTAAAGACTAACTCCTGTATTTTAATGTTAGCTTTCGTGGACCAAATCCACTACATCAGAAATAAGAGAGAATTTTCATGGTATACAATTATACATCTGAAATAGAGGCTCAGGGTAGCTGGGCAAAGTTGGTTGGTTCAGGAGATGGATATGTAAATCAATGAGTTATTTACAACCAATAATAAAATGCAATTAATTTGTCAGTGAATCTCTGATGGAAGTCAGTTTGAGGAGTTAGGTTTGCAAAATAAACGTTCTGACATTACCCATTATTTGATACTCATCTTTTACTTTACACAAAACTGCAAAATTACCTCAGCAATTAGATACAAACTTATGGAAGCAGCAGCATTCCTTAAAACAAACAAGTCCTAAGCCGTTTAAAGCTGAAACAGTCAGCATCAACATTTTTAATTGGATCTGGAAACTGACTGGTGATCAATACAGTTGAAGAAGCACTCAGTTAATAGGTTCAGAACAACCAGTCCATGTGAACAGATTTTTTTTCCTTTTCTACACTAACCACATATAAGAAATGTTAAGGAAGCACTGATCCCTATTAAACTATTAGGATCTTAAACATTTATCATTGCAAGAAAATATGGCCAGTACTCTACCGAAATTCCACTGGGCAGGAAGTCCCACTAACATAGTAACTTTGGAGTGCACCATTTGCACAAGCAGTGCAATTAAGTAACTTCTTCATGGAGATCACTTACACAATGGTAGTGCTCAAGCAAGTGGTAGGATCTTACATTACTATGCTGACACAAATCTCTTCTCAATATTTGTTGGTATCCTAATGAAATATTGAAGGATACTAACCAGATTTAATAAGTTGATATTTTAAAACGAAAGCAGAACTTTAGTTCAGGACAGGCACATAAGATTTAAGACTCCCGTACCTAAGAACAATAAGATATTTAAAAAAAAACAACAAAATCAAGCAGCCTTGAGGAATCAGGATTTGTGTAAGTGGCACAATCTCCAATTACTGCACAAGTAGGACTTTCCACTCAGCAAATGTTCAATAGGATATTGGGCTATTCAGCCCACATATGTTTCATTTGGAAATTATGCTTAATTTTTTTAAAAACAAACAAGCTAACAAACCTGAAAATACACCAAAATATTATCCCCTTTATCTTAATTCTTGCTGGCACAAAACTGACGCCATCCAAAAACAATACAAGTACAATACTGTATATCCTTTCTCTGAATTCCATGTTACCAAACAAAGATGGATATGTGTAGCTAAGTCTAAATTAAAATAATGGTACAGTATTTGTTCTAATTTTTTTCTGCCAAAATAACCCCTTCTCTTTACAGATGTCTATTGGGGAAACACTCCTAATATCCCATACTTGTTTTTACACAGGAAGCAGAATAAAGAAAGGATCTGGATTGTCACAAGACCCAATGTTTTGGTTCAAATCCACTTAGCAGAACATCTTGACAATGCTTTCAAGTAGTACTTCAGGAAATGTTCCAGAGGAAGAAATGTTACAGGCTGATAATGATCTCTCTTTTGTTTTTACACAGGAAATGTATTTCATGCAGCTTTATTTTAAAACCAGTTTTATGCCTTGTGTAGGAGATAGCACGAAACATACTGTATTCCCTCTTATAAGTTTATCTTACAGAAAATTAGTAACACTGGCTAAACCCAACTATGTTAGTCACATTTAGGTGCTACTGAATTCCGTGTGAAAAAATCACTTAGTCATCACTACTAACTTCAAACATTTTAGAGCATTTATTCTATTAAATAGCATATAAATACTGCAAATTTCTCAAGGAGAATTGTAAAACACCAACACCTAGTTAAATGAACTGGAGGGGGGCGGGGGGCAAGGACATTAAACTCACTATGTCAGAATGTAGCCAGATTACACATCTGAAGGAACAGGATATGTGTTAATGCCTCAGCTGTTGAAGATATACTCCCATCTACAATTCAAAGGTGGGTATACAAATCTAGGGCAGAATACAGAAGTACAGTAAAACCCTGTATAACAATTTTAATTCATTCCACGGGTCTGGCCATTGTGATTTTGTCATTGTACCATTTTCCCTATGGAAAAAATCATACGACGATTTTTCCTATGGAAACACTAAGTGGTTTTTCCCATTGAAAATTTGTTGTAAGATTTTTTTCCCATAGGAAAAATCATTATGCGGGGTGCCACTTTCTTTAAAAACCTATTTGTTATGCGATTTAGTCACTATGGGGGCGTTCGTTATACGAGGTTACACTGTACACTCAAACTGCCAATCAAAGTCTTCAAGGTACAACTAAATTCAGCACAAGCTGAAATCCAGATTTTGCCTTTAAACTAAGCAGGAAATCTCTGTCTTGCTTGGAAAATTTTCAATTCAGTTTGTCCTTACCTATTCCAGAACAAACACCAGACAGGGATTTCAAAAAGGTTTAAAGTTTAGATCAGGGATTCTCAACCTGTGGCCCATGGGCCAGATTCAGCCTGTGGTGCCATTTCATGTGGCCCCCGACCACCTCCACCACACCAGGAAGTGCCATGTGGTGGAGGGAGGGCAAAATGACCATCTGGCCCCCAAAGCTGTCTGAGGGAGCGTGACACGGCCCTTGGCTTAAAAAGGTTGAGAACTCCTAGTTTAGATGGAAAGAAGCAATAAGATGGGGGTGGGTGGGGAGCAGTAAAATACTGAATGAAGCAAACCCAAACTTCTAGCTAATTTTTCCATGCAATTGCGCATTCAATAACATATAGTAGATTAGCAGGGGTACCCGGCTGCGCCCAGGTTGGACCCAATCCTGGACAAGGAGAGTCCTGTGTCAGGCGCCCCAGGCCTGTTCCCAGTCCTGCAGGCAGTCTGCTTGTCTGGAGGCCCCTGTTGCCATAGCAACAGCAGGCCCTTCTCCCCCAGGCCTGCCAGCAAGGCTGTGGCCACCGTCAGCTTGTCTGTGTGTGTGTTGTTGTTGTTTTTTTGAAAGGAGGGGCAGTGGCTTTTCCTTCTCTCCTCCTCTTTCCCCATTCACCCTGTGTTTCCTTCCTCCCCCTCCTTCCTCTCCCATCCTCCCTATTTTCGCCTTCTTCCCCTTCTCCCTCTCCGAGGGCACAGTGGAGGCGATTCCGGTGGCACAGTAAGGCCCTATAGGTTTTGGCGTTTTGTTCAGGGTTGGTAGGGGCCTTGCCGCAGCGGCTCCATGCACCTTGGCTAGGGGCGCCTGAGGTTTCCCTGGCTATTTTGAGGGCATTTTCTTAGCCCCCATTGCTGTGCAGGGCGTGGTGGCTGCCTACGGTGGCCTTGCTGCTGCGGCCCTGCACATTCCAGCCACAGGCGCCACTGTGTTTCTCAGCCATGCTATGCTTTGTGGGCAGCAGTTGGTCTGTGTGCACATGTGACCAGCGCCCCGTCTCTCTCACTCTCGGCCCGGCTTCCCTGATTGGCCGCATTGCGCTGCATTGTCTGCTGGGAATTGTAGTTTTTACATTTTGTTGTATTTGTGGGGCGCAGGCACCACCCTCAGCCTCTGGACCCTCGCAGTGCTGACCCCAGTTGCGAAGTATCACGGGATTTGCTCCAGGTGTGGAAATGTATTCCGCATAAGTACAGCCATGCCTCTTCCTTATAGGTATAGATATGATAAAACCCTGAGGAACACTTTATCTCGATGAGAGGGATTAAGACCACTGCTTAGAGATGGAAAAGGAAGATCCTTGGTGGCCAGACAGCTAAGTTAGATACAGACCAAAAAGCACCCAAGATCCTTAAAGTAATCTGAGGGTTTGGTCCAGAAGCAAGAAATAGTAGAAAGGACAATTTTAAAAAATCTGAAGACAGAAGAATGAACCTGCATTTAGGAGAATATTGTGAAAACAATGAAAGGAATACTGTCACCTTGGCTATGGAAAAACTGGTTTTCTAAATTTGGGTACTGTATGGATTAAGCAATGGACTGCTGAAGCCTGTTATGGTGGGAGATAAAAAAGGAGAATCATACTGATACAAAAGCTACACAGAGGTTTTCCAATTAAACAAAGAGCTTCCAAGTAAACATGAACAGGATAGACATGTACTGTATGTGGCTTAGGCCAAAATCTGATATATTCTTCCTTGAGAATAAACCCTATTGAATTAAATGGGAGTTGCCATTGAATTAATATATACATGGCTTTGATGTCAGTTCCGTGACTATAATGAAAAAAATAGTGGGGAAAATGAACTAGATTATTAATCTGCTATTATAAATGGTGCCGTTAGCCTACAAATAACACACAGCATTGATGAAGCTCTCTAACAACATACCTGTATATAGAAGAAATGCTTCCCTTCTTTTAAAATAAGTTACAACAGCTGCCCTTTCCTCCTTGTGTAGGCATCCTACATATTAGCATCTATAAGAGTTAGATGTAAACCGAATTCCCAAACAACAAAAAACATTAAATGAGTTTTTTTAATACAGCGAGTGATGTTTCACTTGATTCTGAACATTATTCATAACTATTTGAGCAAATTATACCTGAATGTGCTGGAACATGTAAATTTTTCATGTCAAATTTCACTGATGCTTGTTTCACTATCTGAGAAGAAAAATGAATGGATCAATCTGAAGCAATTCTGACCATTTGATAGTCGAAGAAAAAATATACCTTTATATCCATTCACAAACATATTTTCTATCACAACAAACCAACTTCTTCTTTGTTTCTTCTTTTACCCCATCGGCTGTTGAGGGAGATGCAAACCAACAACCCATTAAAATTTTAACCATAAACTCTCAGAACCTACTGACCACCAGGAAGTCCCTGAACAAAATATAGCAAAGGAAGCTTAGGTTGTATTATACTCAGACCGTGCCTCAAATCCTTTTTACATAGCTATGCCATGATGTCCTTTGCCAGGCCAGTTTTTCATAAATTAAAAATTTCTAATCCCTTTTCCCTCAAGATCCTGTGGTTTCCATGTTGTGGTGATGGAGAAGCTGTTGGACAGGGGGGAAGTTTTTCTGAAAGGTACTGCAGCCAGGACGATTTTACTGGTGGCACCCATTTGCAGAGGTTAAAGACACTTCCTCAGCCTCATAATTCCCAATGACTGCCTAACAATATAAGGGATTCTAAAGGACCCTTGGGTCCTTCCAGCAGGGAGGAGATTGTAAATGTTTCATTTACTGTTACTAATGACTGTTAATAACTCTTTTTAAAAACATAAACATAAATTAATATACACAAAATAAGCACATTATAAACAATAGCAACAAATTATTTTACAAAGTGTGTATCCCCCTCCATCTTTGGGACCCTGAGAATATCAAAATACAGTATATCTTTGGTAGAATGTAGAAAAATCTTGAGGGTTCAAATTTGAGTTACAATCCCTGCTTAACTACCAAGCTCACCTATGCAACTCCAGGGAAATCATTCTGTCTCAGCCTAATCTATGTTCCAGTTCTGATATAAATAGGGAATAGACTTCACAAACATGTCAAATTTCACTGACATGGGATGGAAACAATGCAAGTCAATAAGAGAGAATGAGAACATAACAGACTATATGCCCAATTTTTTTGAAAACTCCAGATTTAGAGGTTTCTTATTAATGTCAAGCTCTATCAGTCAATACAAAAAAATCCATCCTACTAGATCAGTGATGGCAAACCTTTTAGAGACTGAGTTCCCAAACTGTAAGCCAAAACCCACTCATTTATCACCAAGTGACAACACAGCAACAGGGTAGGGAAGAAGCGCTGCTGGGCAGAGAGGCAGGGCAAACTCTGTGCTGTGGGGAGGGAGGAAGTGCTCCCATTGGGTTGCTGGGCAGAAGGGTGGGGTGAACTTTGTGCTAAGAGAGGGAGGAAGTGCTCCCATTGGGCTGCTGGGCAGAGGAGCAAGGCAAAATCTGTGCTGGGGTGACTGCATGGGTGCCCACAGAGGGCTCCGAGTGCCACCTCTGGCACACGTGCCATAGGTTCGTCACCACTGTACTAGATCAAGGACTTTTCTACACTGACTCTTTTGGAGCATGCTAGTGCACGCTACCTAGGCTTACATGGGGGATCAGGTAAAAGTCGAGCATGCCATTTCATGCAGTTCTTGCATCCAAATGATGTATAGGTCCTCAGGTGACCCTGTTTAATCCAACTTCTTCAGTTCAAATATTGTAAAGTAGCATCTTCTTCCATGTCTAGGTCAGACGTGAACCTGCCAAAATGAAGCCACCTTTTGGTGAATTCATTCCATAGTTCCTTTTACCTGGCCTAGTGTAAGAAAGATTAGCTGGCACAAGGTTGCCACTGCCAGATTGTGGTTAAAAAATACCACAATCTTTGAGTAGTCGCTTTCATTTCAGCATATTGGCAAGTCAAACATTTCCCACTTTTCCTCCATGAAGAAACAAAGGGAGTTAAAAGAATTAGAATCTATTTGGGCAATGCAGATGTGCTGTATCACTTATTTAAGACTTTTATAAAATTGAAAGCTTCCTCACAGAAGTGGGAGGAGACAAGAGGTGGCAATGAGCATTTTTCCTTTCTTTGATTTGTCATAAATCTCTAGTCTAGAGCCTGCCTGCAGCTGAATCCACCACCAGCCAGTACTCCAACATGGAAAGTTTCCCTTGCTCGAAAGCCAGTCGTATCCGATTCTAGGGTTCAGTGCTCATCTGTTTCAAAGCCGAAGAGCCAGCGTTGTCTGCTTCTGCAGACGTTTCTGGGGTCATGTGGCAGGTATGACTAGACACTGGAGCGCACGGAATGCTGTTACCTTCCCACCGAAGTGGTCCCTATTTATCTACTTGCAATTTCTTGCTTTCAAACTGCTAGGTTGGCAGGAGCTGGAACAAAGACGGGAGCTCATTCCACCCTGCAGTACTCGGGAATCGAACTGCTGACCTTCCGTCTCCCAGTCAGCATCTTAGCCACTTGAGCCACACGGAGGAGTAGAAGAAGTATTTGATTTGCCAAAATCCTGAACCAGTTCTCTTCTTACACCACTTCAAAATATGGCAAACTGACAAAAGAAGCTACCTTGACAGTTGAAAGCTCACTTTGGCTTGTTTCCAGGAATTGCACATGCTTGGAATGAACCAAATGGAGAGATCATACTCACACGAAAAAGTAGAAACTAGGCATGGACACTAGGCAGAAACAGGAGTTAAAGTAAGAGTCCCTGAAAGGGACCCATAAAGGTGCAGGTAGGAACGCTCTGGTGTTTCGCCCCAGAAATTATGTCGTGTGATTGTCAGAAAAAGGAGTGAACCCACTTGTTCCCCTTCCTCTACAAAGCAAATAGCAGGCTATAAGACTGTCTGATTGAACCCTAAAATGTTTCACATTAAACTGCAGAAACCAGGTGTGGACACTAGGTGGAAGTACAAGATTTAAAGATACATCAACACACTGAAAGAAACCTAGCAACTAAGTTTCTGAAAACTATTGAGAACAGTTTGGGGGGGGGGGAGGAGGGATGTAATACCTTTGGATTGTCAATAATAGATGTCACAGTAAGGTCAGACTCTGTGTAGATAAGTTCTTTCACTTTCGATTTGATATCCTGCTGACTACAGAATACATTTTCACTCTACAATATAAACAAAATTATAACAAATATTTTCCCTTTAAATAATACTTAAATATTAAGTATATACAAAGCATTCGATGCACAACCCATCCTAAAATAGGCCAAATTTCTTCCCCATCCCCTAGAAATATTAAAATCCATTTTCTAATCCAGGGCTTCCCGTAAGCATGCGCAAATGTGCCTGCTGCAGTTTGTGGCAGCATTTACGACGGGGAAACCACGTATCCGGCTCACTCAGCTGTCTGAGGGTGAGTGGTCCGGCCTGTGGCAGGAAAATCTTGAGAACCCCTGTTCTAATCAGTTCTGAAGGGGGAAAATTAATTTTCAACTTGTAACCAAAGACAATAAAACAGCTATAATTCAATGTTGCTTCCTATGAAGCCATTTTTCTTCATTCTCCCTTGAAGCTCTTGTATCAGAGCAGCGAGGTGCAAAGAACTTAGATTCAAAACTAATTCTCCAAATTCAGATGGAGATTTGTAGCTCTAGATACTATCCAGGGAACAAGATTGCAACCTTAATGTAATGTAACCATCCCAAAAAGCTTCTCTAAATCAGTCAACCTTTAACTTGGTATTCACCATTTTCCAAATCATATTTCCAATCCAACAAATAACTTAATTTTTACAACAATTACACTTCACTTTATGTCTGATTAAGCACACAAAACAGAATAATCATAACATACTGGTATTCATTTTTTTATTGGAAAACTGAATTTCCATTCAAGGACAAAACTCCACTGCTTAAAAACCTTACCAACTTTTTATTCTCATAAACATAAGTTGTACTCAAAGTATTTGTTGTCTAAAATTTGTCTGTTCTATTCTATAAAAACTTGTCGTGACCTTCCTGCTGCAGCGGTAATCATTACTACACAAATCAATACATCATCACTACAAAAACTAGAATTTCTAATTACTGTATTTTCTGGCGTATAAGACTACTTTTTAACCCCGAAAAATCTGTGCCAAAGTCGGGGGTCGTCTTATAGGACAGGTACTTAACTGCAGCTTGTTTCCCTTTGCTTCATATGTCCGGCGCATATGGTGGGGGGTGCCGCGGCCGAGTCCCTGCTCTGTGTGGGGAGTATGAAGCAAGGGGAAGCAAGCTGCACACATCTTCCTGTACCTCGAGGAGGAGAACGTGAGCGTGGATTGGCTCTCCACCAGAACCTGCCCATTCGACTCGGAGGGCTGCGCGTCTTCGGGTTGAGTGTGGTTAATTTTTATTTGGTGTGCTTGGAAGAGAGGTAGTCTTATACGGCAAGTATATTCCAAACTCTATATTTTAACTGGAAAGGTTGGTGGCTGTCTTATACGCCCAGTCGTCTTATACGCCGGAAAATACGGTACCTTTTCCCAGCTAGCTATAAGGCTCTCATTGTAATTCTTTTCAGTCTGGCTATTTTATACTGTTACTCTCCTTGGATTACAGTGATGATGTGTACTGCTAGCTACGATTACTGTTGCTTGTTTGTTTTGCTATTGCAATTATACAGAGTGCTTTCCAGTCTCCTGCTTTCTTGAAACCACACTCACCTTTCTTGAAAGATAAGTAGATGATCTCAGTAAAGAATCAGGAGATAGAACAGCAGCTGCAGCATTATTTATTTCTACTGCAGTGCTAGTTCTAGGTGTGGGTCGAGAACTGAAACAATATATACAAGCATTAAAAAAAGCACAATTATGTCAGCTAATCACAGTATTTTCTGTATTTTGAATATTTTACAAAACGTCTGCTTATAAATCATATCTATTAAGACTGGGTTTCTCCCATTGATTAGAACAGTCAACTTCCCTAAAATGATTTTGCTGTAAGAATTTAAAAACAGGCTTGCTAAATCTGTGGCATTTGTGTATGATTAATATACAGGACTAGTTGTATTTCTTCAGAATAAGTTTGCATTCAGGAAATGTTTAGAAATATATGGAAGATATTCGTTGTTCTCTTATAAATTACTTTTAAAACAACTGAACTATGCAGAGCTTTTTAAGAGATTTGCTCTCTCAGGATTTCAAAGATCTCTTTCTACTACTTACTTACAGGGTACAACTAAAGATTTATAATGTATAAATTTCCCTCTCCAAAAAACTAAACATTACAAATATTTGAAAGCTATTTTACTCATACCTAAGAAGAAATATAGATTCATTTGATTCACCATCAATAGCATTTTTAGGACGGAATTCTCCTGGATTTTCTGGCAAAAATAAAAAACACTTTTACCAACCAGAACAATGTGCAGAAATGTAATATATCAGGAGCAGATCTTATTTCTTCACTTCACATTACACTAACTGAGAAAGTAGAAACTGTAATTTTACCCATTTTAAAAGATCTGTTGATCTGTTTGTCTGGTGATGTATCTTCTGGCGATGTAATCTCTGGCAATTTCCCCTCCTCTAACTCATCCTCAGACTTCTCAGATTCAAATAACTTGCCATTTCCATTGCTGTTCAGACAAAGAACAAGGGATTTTACTTTGAATTTAATATAGGTTGCACTGTATAATTAATTCTGAACTTTAAACAATTTGAACACTTGAAAAAATATCTAATTTGTAATTCATTTATTAGTGAAATATCTGAAAAAAGTTGAAATATTTACTAGCAAATCAAACAGAATTTATTAGTTATTTCATGTACACTGACACTAAGATTGGTACACAATTTCACCTGAGAATTTCACAAAAACTGAAATTAAATTAGAATTCTGGAATAGAAGCATAGTTTTAAAATATTCCTATGAATTTAAATTGCTCTTTATAGAAACATTATGAGATTAATATTAATTTAAAGAATACTCATTATTACCTTAATGATCAGTTTGTAACACAAGGCTATAACCCAATCAAGCTAGTTTCAAACGGAATGAATTTCAGGTAAATGTGCAAGGCTGGTCACAGTCTGAAGCTGGTCTTCACTATACTATACTATACTATACTATACTATACTATACTATACTATACTATACCAGTGGTGGCGAACCTATGGCACGCGTGCCAGAGGTGGCATTCGAAGCCCTCTCTGTGGGCACCTGTGCAATCACCCAGCAGAGTTTGTCCCACACCTCTGGCCAGCAACCCAATGGGAACACTTCCTTTTTCACCCAGCATAGAGTTCAACCTGTCCCTCTGCTCAGCACCCAATGGGAGCACTTCCTCCCTCCCCCCAGCACAGACAGAGTTCACCCCACCTCTCTGCCCAGCAGCCCAATGGGAGCATTTCCTTCCTCCCCTGTTTCTGTGTTGGCACTTTGAGATAAATAAGTGGGTTTTGGGTCGCAGTTTGGGCACTCGGTCTCTAAAAGGTTTGCCATCACTGTACTGTACTATACTATACTATACTATACTATACTATACTATACTATACTATACTATACTATACTGTACTGTACTGTACTGTACTGTACTGTACTATACTATACTATACTATACTACAAATAAAAATGCAGCACTCAGCCAGTGGACCTAAACCAGCAGATACTATCTGCCATTCCAGGGCACAAAAGGAGACAGATTGTGGGCAGACAATACTTAAAACTATCCAGTCTCCTTCTTTATACAGACATATGTACTTCCAGATGGAAAACATTTTAAATGTCAAATAAGTTAATTCTTGCTGGATACCTCCAAGGGCAGGAAAGCTACTCCAGCACCTATTCATTTCATGAGTCGGTGAAATAATTTGTTCTGCATTTTGCTACTGTACTTAATGTTTTTAAATCTTATTTTTGCTTTATTGACTTCTAAATTTGTATTTTTATCAGCTACATTAGAAACATCATTTGGTATTGTATGTAGCGGTATGTAGATGTATTATGTTAGTCTGCTGCAGAAAAAAATCAGGGTATGTGGCACCTTAAAAACGAAGAAATATAGTGTAAATCTCATGGAGGAAAATCCAGTTTCTTTCCAGTGTAGAGCCTCACGCAACCGTATTCATATTTCTATTGTACATATCATACCTGGACATTGTGTCTTGTCGGGAGATAGATTCAGATGAAATTTGTAAAAAAGCATCTTTCCAAAAAGGATGCTGCAACAGCTTTGGCCATGTCAGTCTTTAAATACATTTAAACAGAGAAAATTGTAAACTCCTAGTTATTTATTTATTCACTCAATGTTAATACCTCATATCTACTAAAAATCCACTACACTGGACAGTTTTACATACATAATTAATTCCCAAAACAAACTCAACAAAAGGAACAAATAAATCATGGTTATAAATTAAAAATGGTCAACATCAGTAATAATCAAATGGTGACAAGAGATGGTAAAAATCAAAATAATTTAGGCAATGGGTCAGAAGGCTGTATCTGAGGGAAATATATTTTCAAAAGCTTCTTTATACAGCTTTATTTTTATGAGCTTCTTAAAAATTTGGGGGAGGGGCCTGGCATACATTAGTAAAAAGACATTTCATGTGGAAAGGGCCACCACCAAGAAGGCCTGACTGCTAATAAATGTCATTTTTGCCTCTCTTATTGCAGGTATTTGTAAATACAAGGCCAATGAGGATCAGGCAAGATAGGCAGTAGATATTTTGGAAGAGTCTCTCCAACATGTAATAAGATCTCAAACTGATCATGTCAAAACCTTGAACCTGGCATGGAAGCAAATACGGAGCAGTGCAGGAGAGCCAGGATCAGAGAGATGTGATTAAAATTTACTCCAGTGATCAACCTAGCCATCACATTCTGTACTTGCTGAAGATTCCATCTCAAATTCAAGGGAAATCCCATGCAGAAAGCATTACATTAGTTGATTTTTTGAGACTACCAATGCATGAACCAACCTTATTAGGGACCTCCTATCCAAGTGAAGGTGCAACTGGCCTATTCTCTGAAGCTGGGAGATTTCAGATTTGGACTACAGAAGCTACTTGCTGTTATAATGAAAATGCAGGTCTAGGAAGACAACCAAGTTATGCACCTGGTCCCTAAGGGGAGGTGTAAATCCATCTAACCCCCTCCCCCAAGAATAGATCCCCATCTTGTCCAGATTTAGTTTCATCTTGTTAGCCTTCATCCAATCCATTATCAAAGCCAGACAGGCTAATTATTTGCAAATGTTGGTAGAGGGGGGCTGTTGATTTGTATAAAAATACTGGTAATATAAATAGCAACATAATCAAATTATGACTTTACCTCTTCTGAGGATCCTTCTGAAGCAAAGACTCAAGCAAATTAAGGAAGTCTAATGATGGTTTTAGAACTGCTGACCCTATAAAATAACAACACTGCATGTTCGATTAAAGCCCAACATTTCTAAATAAGCACAATGTTCTAATATACACACCCTCTGTATAAACTCTGCTAGAATTAATTCATATATTATTGTCTTAAAAGGGGAATTTTGAAATTATAATCACTGCTTCTGTGTTAGTTTTATTTAACCAAGACTCATTAATGTGTTGACTGTGTCTTACTACTACTACCGTGTTTCCCCGATTATAGGACCTCCTCCCATAATAAGACACACACCCCTTTTCCCCCCTGCCTTTGAAATATAAGGCCCCACCCGAAAATAAGACCCCCTTACCTCCTGGCAATCCGATCGCATGCACTCCCTGCTTCCGGTGTCTGGGACAGAAGAGAAGGATGAGCGGAGCCAGAGCCAGGTACGGTACTGTAATACCGGTATGCCATCTTCCACCGCCGGCCCCCTCCTCCTGGCATGTAAGAAGGCCTGCCGCGTCAGAGTCTCGATTGCCTCCCCGCTCAAAACCAAGGGAAGGTTCCCCTGGCGAGAGTGGGATTGAGACTCCGACGCGGCAGGCTTTCTTATGGGCATCCCTTGGTTGCGAGTGGGGAAGCCCGATCGAGACTGGTCTCAGCTGTGAGGCGGCCGGCGTGGCCCATAAGAAGGCCTGCCGCGTCGGAGTCTCGATCCCGCTCTAGCCAGGGGAAACTTCCCTTGGTTGTGAGCGGGGAGGCAATCGAGACTCCGATGCGGCAGGCTTTCTTATGGGCCACACCGGCCGCCTCACAGCTGAGGCCAGTCTCGATCCCGCTTCCCCACTCACAACCAAGGGAAGCATCCCTTGGTTGCGGGTGGGGAAGCACGATCGAGACTGGTATTCTTCTTCATGGAAAAATAAGACATCCCCTGAAAATAAGACCTTTTGCTAATTTTGGAGTTTAAAAAAATATAAGACAGTGTCTTATATTCGGGGAAACAGGGTAACTACATGTCACAATCATTCCTGTAATTTGCTTTCCTCCATGAGAAAGGACACTGTTTCAGTGGAACAAGATAATAATAATAATAATAATAATAATAATAATAATAATAATAATAATAATAATAATAATAATAATAATAATAATAATAATAATAATAATAGTTTACTTGTACCCTGCTCTTCTATAGCAATAAGCCTAACTGCAACATAATTAAAAAGGAATTAATCATTTTTCACAAAATCATCAGATTTCTAATCACAGCATTGAGTAAACAGGTTCAGCACTCATGTATAGTTGCAGATCTGGTCTTCAGCTTGTTAGCCAATCTAATTATTCTCAGGCAAATATATGTCAGAATGGTCAGAATAATATTGGTTAGTTATGCTGGCATACGTCTAATGATGTACACTGCTGCTAGTTATTAAATTTCCCTTTGTATCCTTTGCTGTGTGACTGATCTACAACACAGAATACAAGCAGTGACCTGTCACCAAACAGCAAGTCAACACTATTTACACCATTGCATTTAAAACAGTGAAACTAATGAGTAGAATTCTAGCCACTATTTTTCAGTATTTATTATCTTAACTAAACTCCAGCTATTTATTTACTTCCTGAAAAATTTCCAGATATATCTTACTACTACTGAAATAATTTTATTCTTTATATACTCCCTATGAGTGACAACCAAGAGATTTTTTGCACTTGGCTTCTCACTTCTTGAAGTTAGCAAGCCACTTTTTTGACAAATTTTGCCATACTGGAGTTAAAGTAAATCTCTACCCGATCCCTAGCATCAACTGACAGAAGAATACACATGGTGACTAATGTGCTGATGCAATGTGATCCTTTAGAAATCACAAGATGGAACGATGGCTGAATATTAAACTGATATCTGTTTAGCCATGCCATTTTTTCCAGATTCTTTTATACACTATCCTGAGATGGATGTCAAAACTTTTCCACTATCAAAGAATCTGTCATAAAGTTTATTTGCACCATCACTATTAGTGCAAAAACATAATTAAAAAGAAATATGCAGTAATCATAACGAAAAATGTAAAATAATTTTCCATTCTAGGAGTATATAATACACATCTAAAACATTTCATTTTGGAGCTGTTCTGATAAATGAGAAGAACTATATACACTTTGCCTTTCTTTGCACATGTCAGTGGATTATTTTAGACAATTTAAAGCACTTATCTGCAGAACATTACCTCTCTGTTTAAGTGGGAAAGGATCATCATGTAAAATCTGTTCTTCCAATTCAGTGAGGCTTTCTGATAAGAATGGAGGTCTTCCTATAAGCAAAATACAATGTAGGGGCATTTTTCAGCAAAATCAAAATAAGTCTAAATGTTACAAAGTATGCAATTCATCAATTCAGTCATTACTAATTAACAAACATTGCATGCATCAGCACATGAAACTAGAAACAGTTAATATAATGGAAAAGTTATATTAATTGATTTTTACAGCACAAAAGATAGAAACAGTTAATATAATGGAAAAGTTATATTAATTGATTTTTACAGCACAAAAGACAGCAAATGTATTGCATCATTTCATTAGGCAGCATTCTACATCAATTTACACAATAGTAAGTCCTAGTGGTTAAGATGCTGAACTTGACGACTGAAAGGTCGGCAGGTCAGCAGTTTGAGACCCGAGTACTGCACGATGGAGTGAGCTCCCGTATCTGTCCCAGCTCCTGCCAACCTAGCAGTTTGAAAGCAAGAAATTGCAAATAGGTAAATAGGTACCCCTTTGGTGGGAAGGTAAACACCGTTCCATGCACTCTGGTGTCTAGTCATACCTGCTACATGTCCACACAAATGTCTGCAAACATAGACAGTGCAGGCTCTTTGGTTATAAACAAAGATGAGCACTGAATCCTAGAGTCAGATATGACTGGCTTTCGAACAAGGGTGACCTTTACCTTTTACCTAAGTCCTATTAAATTGCTTTGAAGCCATATGTATAGGATTATCCTGTAAAGCAAATAGTTTGAGCAAGAGTGTAGAACTTGCCCCGAAAAGGTTAAGAGTAATATTAAAGGGAAGCAAAGAGTGGTAGCCAAGCAGTTTTGAGAGGTGCTTAATCTGTAGCTGGCTAGGAGTTCTGTAAGAAGCCCTCCTTATCTCCCTACATTTATCATTTCCATTTAAATCAAGGGAGGGTGCCCAAACTTTTTGGGCCGCAGGCCGGTCATGTGGTTCAGTGGGCCAGTCATATGATTCAGCGGGCCAGTCGAGTGGTTCCTCCCACTGGAAGCGGAAGTAAAACATGCTTTGCAATCTGTTTTGCAACAGAATGAGATAGATTGTAAGCTGCCATTTTCTCTGCTTAAACCAGGGGTGCCCAAACTACTGCCCGTGGCCAGATCTGGCTCCTGACACCAATTCATCCGTCCTGCATCACCCTCATTGCTCCCGTACAGGCACATTTTACTTCCACTTCTGAGAGTGATGAGGGTGGCGTGGGCCGGATGAATTGGTATCAGGGGCCAGATCTGGCCCATGGGCCATAGTTTGGACATGTCTGATCTAAATGTTACACATTTAAAGCATTCATTCTTACTCTAATACTGTACAATATTAGTTAGATTAGTAACAATACTACCTGAAAACATTTCATACAATAAACAGCCCAAGGACCATAGATCACTGGCCACAGAGAATTCAGTTCCTTTTATCACTTCTGGAGCAACATATGTAAGTGAACCTGCAAAATAAAAATAAAAGGAGGTATGAAAAATCAAAATGTTGAAGAAATGTTTACTGCACTACCTGAACAGGGAATGTGCCCCAAGGTATAAAGCAATACTGTACATGGAAGGCCACAGAGAAACTGGAGGTATTATGGTAGTGAGTTGGACCAGGAAATACTGGATGCCTTCATATTGTGCAACTGTTATAAACATTTCTTAAAGCAAAAAGAAACAAAAATGTTTTCATTTATTTCTTTACATGTTGCAAAATACCTGCCATTTTCTTTTTTAGACTTTGTCCTCTATTTTCACCACTGTCACTTCCCCTGTCCTCTGTTCCAATCAAAGCAAAAAATTCTTCCAAGTTTTCACCTGCCGCTTTAGCCAAGCAGAAATTACTGAACTTTAGAGTACCAGGTCCTTCCAACAGAATCTGCAATATTGCATGCAAATGCAGGTTACGATTCATGTTTTTCAATGCTCACATTGTCAACTATTTCCAGAAATTATTTATGGATGAAAAATATATCACTTCTTACCTTTCCAGGTGTAAGATCGCAGAAAAGAATTCCAAGGTCATGAATATGATGAAGTCCAGCAACCAAATCAATACCAAATTCTCTCACAACATCTTCAGGTAAGTGTTCATCTTGGACAATTACCATTTCTAGTGATCCACCTTTAAGGTATTTACACGTAATCAATCACAATGACAAAAAGACAAATCAAATAATCTCTGTCACACTAAACAGAATTCTTTCTTTTATATATATATATATATATATATATATATATATATATATATATATATATATATATATATATATATATATATATATATATATATATATATTCCACATTTATATACCCTCGCCTTTTGCTGTGGATGCCAAACTGAAAAACAAACAAATCAACTGCAGGCAGATGGCACCTCACCTGACCTCCAGGTCATCTACAGACCTCATGGGAAGTAAGGGCTTGAGACATTTACAAAGCCTGGGCTCAGTGCCACTGGGCTGGGCAAAGGGCAGATCCAAATGTCTAAAAAATATTGATTTGGGCTCCCATTGGAGGTATAGAAAAGGTGTGATTTTATAACAAGAACAGGTCTGTGCATGAATAGAAAGGGGACTATTTTAAATGTAAAATATTTATATTTTCTCACTTAAGACCCTCAGATTCTTTCTTCTACAATCCTAGTAAAGTACATAATTCGTCCTAGGAATTCTGCTTGTCTCTTCCTTTGTCTATTGTTCTTTAAGAACAAAACTGAAAGTAAGACAGTAAGGATAAAAATTCCCATATTATTCAGAACCTATGTTTGGTTAGCATAGACTATATTACCACAAGAAAAATTTCAGGATAGGTAAAAGAGCCTAATTCAAAATTACAGTCTTGATTTAGGAAACTGTGTTACTAATAGATGATGCCCAAATAAGCTCAGAACTTGATTCTCTCAAAGAAAAGGCATCCTGCCTGCACTCTATTGCTGTATACATTAGATGTTAGTTTTCAACCAGGATGAAAACAAAAGATGCAAAGACAGTATATAAAAGGCAAAAAGTTCAACACAGTTACAAAAGATTTCCCAAAACAATAAAACAAAGTACAGAGGGAGAATTATGAACATTCCAGAATACACCAGAAAAACAAAATGAAAAGGTTATATAAATTTCTGAGAAGAGATTATTTCTCAGATATGTACAGTATATGTCCCTTCCTGGCACAGCATCAAAGAACAGGTGCGTTGGCATTCCTCCTAAGAGGCAGGCTTGACTAGTGGACAAAGTCCTCCCTTCTGAGTGACACAAACCCAACTTATTAACTTACTTGGTCTTTTATATACCTTAAATGAGTGACTCATATTGACATATCAAATATACATAAATGTATACATACAGAATTGGCCATGGACCCATTTATGGCTGCCGTAATCGCATTTATGACAGCCACAGACTCATTTACAGCAGTCGTAAACAGCGGGGGGGCCAGTCCGGGGGGCCCTCAACTGTCTGAGGGAGCGTGACCCAGCCCCCAATGAAAAAGGTTAGCAACCCCCGTCTTAGACCTTCTTTGAAGCCTCTTTCTTGCAAGATGTCAATTGAATTACAGTATGCCAACTAAAGGTGCTAGTTGTCCTTTTGTTCAGGGAACACACTGGCTTTTGGCTCACCAGCCACCACTTCCCATCCTCATACACAGAAGAAAATTTCTACATTCTTTACCCTCCATTTATTTAATTTCTCTAAACATCCTCTTACCTGTGCACAATTCCACCACAAGCCAGAGATGACTGCTTGTTTCATACCATTCATGAAATGTTACAATGTTTTTGTGCCTGATTTCATGAGTAAGGCGCACCTGCAACAGATTACCCACATGCATGACATGATTTGAAGTCATGACAAGCCAATAAGACAAGAAGTATAGGTTAGATGTAGATTTAGTCATACTTTGGAAGAGACCCATGTAAATAAAAAGTAACTTTCATCTCATTAACTAAGACTGAATCCAAGTGGGTATATTCAAGCACTGTACTGTATGTGTGTCAAAAAGAACAGCTTAGGGTAAAATTGTTTTTGTATCCCCAGGAAAAAATGGAAACCGAACAAACAAAACATTTAACATTTTATAAGAAGTAGAACCTTGTGGAGCATGTGAAAAATAATTCTACTATCTGTCACCATTCTATTTCAAGAAAGGAAGAAGCTCGTCTTAGAGTAAAGAAAAAGGAATGTAAGACTTCATAAATTGCCATGTTTCAAAACAGAAATCTTCAACATGGTGTGGAATACTCATTAAAAGTTGAGTATACCCCCATTAGAAATCCTATTTTATTCAAACACAGTCTGACTTCGTAAACACTGTGCTTTACTCAAACTTGATTAGTTTTTAAAGGGGAGTCAGAAATCAAATATGTCTATCCACAGATGCCTATGCTCCAACCATTCCTAAATTGATGTTCTGTGAATATTGACTTCATTTTCCATTACTTCTAGCC
Organism: Bradypodion ventrale; assembly: GCA_035047345.1. Classification (NCBI taxonomy): domain Eukaryota; kingdom Metazoa; phylum Chordata; class Lepidosauria; order Squamata; family Chamaeleonidae; genus Bradypodion; species Bradypodion ventrale. The sequence continues at coordinate 80,291,264 of JAWDJE010000006.1, read as the reverse complement.
AGCAAACAGGATTTAGTTATTGAACCTGCAAGAAAAATCATGTCTTGCATAGGTGAACACAAAAGAGATTCTAGCACACAGTTCTCTAGAGAGGGGCACTAAAACAACAGTAGCCTTGAAAGAATGTTATGGGCCTTGAAGTTGGAACCAACTTATCTTAATAGGGCTTTCAAGAGAAGTGAGAAATTTTAAGAGCTGTTTTACCAGTTCAACTCCCTTAGTGAGTATCCATGGCTGAGCAAGACGGTTGTCTTGCTCAGCCATTTAGGACATAAAATTACTCTCCCCCACCCACCCACAAAAAATATTAATTCTTACCCAGTTTGTTATTTCAGCTCTTTTGCATTTATCAGTGCACAAAATTGCCACAAAATTAATGGTTCCTTTTCTTCTGCCTTTATAAACCACTGTCTTGCTCCCTCTTCCAATTTCTTCATACAAAATAAAGTTTTCCATAGCGATGTACTTTATATTAAAACTGCTGATTCTGACATGAAATACCACCTTGAAAACAAAAGGAAAACAAACTGCTTAATACATTGAGAATGGATACATTAATTCTTCAAACAGTATCTCATGATGAGATTCTAGCTGTACAATTTTATATTTCAGTAAGCGTGAAGATAAGTGTGCCATTCACAACTTATACTAAAGGGTTTGAAATACATAGTATTTTACAAATTACCCAAAGTTACTTACATGAGGAGAAAGGCAGTCTATAGATGAATTAACAAATATGTATGCATAAAAGGTTATTAAAATTAACTCTTATAGCTAATGGTGGGCTCCAAAAAAATTTGCCACACTGTGGGCGTGGTATGATGGGCATGGCCAGGGGGAAAGCCCTACATTGCACCCGAATTATGACTAGTGTACTTTATTTCAAAACTTGGATGGGCGTGGCCAGCAAGAACGTCTACTACCGGTTCTGGCGAACTGGTGTGAACCTGCTGATGCCCACCACTGCTTATATCATTGTGGGGGTGGCCAGGGTGGGCGTTGCCCACACTGAGTTAGTAGTTTGCCCACCCTCAAACTCCTGGCCGCTTATATACATGACATATATATATATTCCCACTCTGGGTGTTATACAACAATTAAAAACAGACAGATAGATAGATAGATTAGATAAGATATATATATATATATATATGAGACATTGTTGCCCATCCTGAAAAAATATTTGCCCACCCACATCTATAATCCTGGCTACAGCCCTGATAGCATTGGTTCTATCTATCTTATCTATCTTATCTATCTTATCTATCTTATCTAATCTATCTATCTCTCTGTCTGTTTTTAATTGTTGTATACCACCCAGAGTGGGAAAATATCCCAGATAAGTGGTATATAAAAATTTAATAAATATATAAACACTTAAAAAGACACATAGGAAAAGACTGTGACAAAGTTGTTTATTAACGTTTACAAAGTTTCAGTAGACATTCTATAAAAATATTTAAAGAATATTTACAGAAATCAGAATTTTCCTCCCCACTTCAAAGAACTTCTGCGGTTCATAACAAATGGAAAGTTTTCTCAGTACAGTACTGTACAGATGAAATGAATGAATGAGCTTCACCAAAGGAACGGGTCTTTGACCAACTTTTTAACATACCAAGGCAAGGACTTGCCTGTACCACAAAAAAGTTGGCAAGCTCTAATGCCTTATCTTACAAATCTCTCTCGTTTATGAAAGGGGGAGCTGATACTTGAGCCAACTCTTGTTATCTCAGCTGCATAGGATAGGACCGGGTCAAGTGACTCCCCAGAAATGGTGGAGGATGAAGACAAACCCCAGTCGGAACTGGACGGGCAAGGCTAAAATAAAGAAATTAAATGAAAAACCTGTCACCACCACCACCACCACCCCCCAGTCAAAGGCAAGGAAAAACCCCATGTTACTTCAGTCCCACTGCCTCTACTTTGTTCAGGATTCCTGCCTGCTGCGCCACGAGGTAAAGGGAGGTGCAAGGTGGTTAAGATGCTGAACTTGACGATCAGAAGCTCGGCAGGTCAGCAGTTCGAGACCCGATTGCTGCATGATGGAGTGAACTCCCGTCTTTGTCCCAGCTCCTGCCAACCTAACAGTTCGAAAGCAAGAAATTGCAAGTAGATAAATGGGGACCACTTTGGTGGGAAGGTAAACAACGTTCCGTGCGCTCCGGTGTCTAGGCATGCCTGCCACATGTCCATGGAAACATCTGCAAATGCAGACAGCGCTGGCTCGTTGGCTATAAACGGAGATGAGCACTGAACCTTAGGAGTCGGATACGACCGGCTTTCGAGCAAGGGAGACCTTTACCTTCAAAGTTGTCCTTAAAGAAAGCTTATGCCACAAACATGAATCCCAACGCAAATGGGGGTAGAAACCGACCCTCGTTACCAACCGCGCCAGGGTGGCTTGCCCTGGGGTTAGGGCGACTCCATTTCTTACGGCTGTAAGGGAGGGCGATATACTTTTCAGCAAAGGCAAAAGGGCCGTTCTGTTCCCGACAGTTGTACGAGGAGAAGTAACAGCAGCAGCTGAAACGAATGGGTGTCGTTTCCTAGGAAACAGCCTCCTGACTGAGGGAATTTTCTTAGGACTCTGTAGCCACGTTCCCCCCCACCTTTTATTCCGGCCATGGTACAATCCTCACCTCCTTCTCAGTATCCTGGAAACGCTGCTGGACGCCGGAAAAAAAAACCACGCCAGGAGGCGGAAGGGAGGCGAAGCCTTTGAAACATATAGCTCCCCCTCCCCGTCTTCGTCCCAGCTCCTGCCGACCTAGCAGTTCGAAAGCAAGAAATTGCAAGTAGATAACTAGGGACCACTTCGGTGGGAAGGTAAACAGCGTTCCTTGCACTCCAGTATCTAGTCATGCCTGCCACATGACCATGGAAACGTCTGCAGAAGCAGACAGCGCTGGCTCTTCGGCTTTGAAACAGAGATGAGCACTGCACCCTAGAGTCGGATACGACTGGCTTTCGAGCAAGGGAAACCTTTACCTTTAGCTTTACCCCTTTTCTCTTGCCAGTCCTGCTATTGAGATCCATCCCCGGATGTTCTCTCTCCCAGAGCAAACAGGACCGTGAGGAGGAGCTGTGCTTCGTTACTATGGAAACCCCATCCTTTACCCATTGGCCTCTTTTGCGGTCTTCCCATCACGGCTTGAGACCAGTCAGTCGAGAATTGGCGGTGCAGGCATTGTTGTGTCGCCCCCCCCCCCTAGTGAATCTGAGTTGAAGAGTAGAAGACAAAACTTTAAACTCTAAAGTAAGTATCCCATTAAAGCAGGGGTGCCCAAACGATAGCCGGCGGGCTGGATCCGGCCCCTGACGCCAATTCATACGGCTCACGAAGCCCTAGTTGCTCCCGGAAGCAGAAGTAAAATGCGCTTACTTCTGCTTCCGGGAGCAACGAGGGCTTCGTGAACCGTATGAATTGGCGTCAGGGGCCGGATCCAGCCTGCCGGCTATAGTTTGGGCACCCCTGCTTTAATGGGATACTTACTTTAGAGTTTAAAGTTGTCTTCTACTCCTCAACTCAGATTCACTAGAGGGGGGGAGCGACACAACAATGCCTGCACCACCGATTCTCAACTGGCCTCAAGCCATGATGGGAAGACCGCAAAAGAGGCCAATGGGTAAAGGATGGGGTTTCCATAGTATGGGTGTATTTTACTTCCGCTTCCAGGAGCAACGAGGGCTTCGTGAGCCGTATGAATTGGCGTCAGGGGCCAGATCCAGCCCGCCAGCCATAGCTTAGGCACCCCTGCTTTAATGGGATACTTACGTTAGAGTTTAAAGTTTTGTCTTCTATCCTCAACTCAGATTCACTAGAGAGACCATAGTGACCACCCCCTGAACCATGTGACTGGCCCACGGCCCAAAAGGTTTGGACACCCCTGCGTTAAAGGTAAAGGTTGCCCTTGCTCGAAAGCTGTGTCAGACTCTGCTCAGTGCTCATCTCCGTTTACAGCCAAAGAGCCAGCGCTGTCTGCATCTGCAGATGTTTCCATGGTAATGTGGCAACCTGACCACCCTGAGGCATACCTGTCAACCTTCCCGATTTGGCCAGGATTACCCCATAAATTGACGTCGATTGACGTCATAACCCGGCCCCCGCTGCCAAAACCCCATAAATTGGCAGCGGGGGAAACGCTTTCCGCACATGTGCGGAAGGGTTTTACCCCTTCCATGCATGCGCGGAAGCGCTACGTCGCTTGCGTAAGGGCTGCGCAATCGGCGTAGCGCTTCCGTGCATGCGTGGAAGGGGTAAAACCTTTCCACGCATGCGTGGAACGCGACCTGCGCACAAGCGATGTGCGCAGGTCCCGTTTTTCCGGAGCCGCGGGTTGACAGGTATGCCCTGAGGACTTAACGGCCTTGGGTGCCAAAGTCCACAGGGAAAGGGTGATGGTCCCCAAGTGGATTGAATCCCACTTGAATCCATCTTGATGGAGGGCAGCTGCTTCATTAATATTGGTCTGTGGCTGATGAGGACTATTGCGTCCCAAAAGGGCTGAGGACCAGAAAGAGACTCACAGAACTGGATCAATTCTATGGCTGTCACACTAAAATGCAGAAGGCAGACTGAAGGCCACCGCATTATACTCTTAGGATATTCTTCATGGCTGATCGCCAATATTCGGATTCGTATTTGGCACAAGAAGAAATGAAAGAGAACTGTATGAATGCATGTGAGAAAGCATTCTTGTAAATTCTATTACCAAGAAGCTGGGAAAGAAGAGGGGACAAAAGATTTGCACCCATACATTCCCTCAAGTGCTTTCCACAGTACCATGTAAAATGATGAGCTGGAACAGACTAAGTATGATAAAGCGATTTCATGCATGAACATGTGTGTCATATATTGTATGGCTCATAGTTTATTTGGCTCTTAAAATTCTATTACTGAAAACAACTCATATTTACCAAAACAGTTCTGGCACATATGCATCAAACTCTGGCAGTAATCATCTCCAACTACTAATTTCCAGGAGGTGGTAAAACAGCAACAGCAGTTGGGCCTTTTCACAATTCTTTCTGATGAACTAGCAACTCCAATTTTATTTATTTATTGCATTTTATACTGCCCATTTGGGAAATTTCCCACTGTGGATGGTGTACATACAAATATCAAAATAACATAATAAAACAAACAGCAAATTAAAATTAAACCTACCAAATAAACACATCCTAAAATAAAACAACAGACATCTGTGGGCATGGAGGATCAACTGACTGGTTAATTTATTGCTAAGGGGATAACAATTTTCTTGCATGCCTGCACTTGTGGAATGGGCATATCCTTTGTTTGCAGTTTTGGGGAAATTTTTTTTTTACATATAGAGTATTTCCATATACATTATTTGCAAAAATTGTGGGACAAGATAAGTATCACAAGAGATAATTTAAAACTAAATTAACAAATATTTCAGAAAAATATTGGATGAGGCATGAAAATCAACCTAGCATTCTACAGAATACTAAATGAAAAGAAACAGTTTTTCCATAATATATTAGAAAACTAGCTGACTGAAATGTTCTGTTAAGGTTAAACCAGGAACCAACCAACTATAATCAATCCTTTTACTGACTGAAATGATAGGCTAAATGCAATTGCTACTCCCACCTAGAGTAGGCTTAGGATCAATTCCTGAATGGTAAATCAATAATTATGTATGTCCTGCTTATTCAGTAGGCCTACACTAATCAACAGTAGCAGTTGAATAGTTACAATCAACAGTAGCAGTTTCTAACTATATTTGAGATGCATTGTCATTCTAAGTTATCAGGCAATTAAAATGGTGGTTTTGAATTCAAGTTTATCTGTGCCTATTAATATGCAAGCATGGATAACTGTAAGCAATGGGCTGGGTCTCAGTTTAACCACCTTTAAGTAGGCACATTGAAATAAACTGAATTCCAGTTTGTGGATGATGGATGGATCTTCAATTCTGGGAATGATAATAGTGTTACTTTTGTTAATGTCAATGAGAATGGTTCGTTCTTAAAGATACATACATAGGCATCTGTTCTGGTGATGTTACATAGAGTTGTTGTCTTGTAAGAACCTCTATAGAATTTTCTAGTCAGCAATACAGTAGTGACCATGCTACTTAGTTTTGGGAATTTTACTAAAAATTTAAAATTTGTTGAAAGTTTTTTCATTCAATTTGTAATCCTTCCTTTTAAGAGTTTAATACTGCAGTGGCTCAAGTGGCTAAGACACTGACTGGGAGGCGGGAGGTCAGCAGTTCGATTCCCAAGTACTGCAGGGCGGAATAAACTCTCGTCTTTGTCCCAGCTCCTGCCAACCTAGCAGTTTGAAAGCAAAAAAATTGCAAGTAGATAAATAGGGACCACTTTGGTGGGAAGGTAACAGCATTCTATACATTCCAGTGTCTAGTCATGCCTGCCACATGGCCACGGAAACGTCTGCAGAAGCAATCAGTGCTGGCTCTTCGACTTTGAAACAGAGATGAGCACTGAACTCTAGAGTCGGATACGACTGGCTTTCGAGCAAGGGAAACCTTTACCTATACTGTACTGTATATTAATAACAGTAAGCTCAGTGGAGTTTGCAGCCTTATAGTACTGCTATGATTTTTGTTTGTATTAGTTGTGCCTATTCTGCAACATTCTTTCTTTAAAATATCTCTGGTTTCAATCTACATTTCTTCTAGTTCAGGATCAACTGAGTTTAGTAATCAAAACTGTTTCTCATTTAGACTTTAAATTCATCAGGGATGTTGTCTAAATTGTATTTTGGGATTATAATTCATTTAGTGTTCTTTTTCATCTTACTTTAGTGTTGGATAACAGCAGTTCATGATCAATACCATTCCTGGTCTTGTTTTGGCAGACAGAACACAGCTTCTCCATCTCCTTCCAATTATGCAATCCTTTAAATTTCTATATTGACCACCTGGTGAAGTCCTTGTGTATGTATGTACAGCCATCTGTTTGGTTGCTTGAAGTATGTACAGTATCTGCAATAAACAGATTTCTGGTCTCTCAGAATTCTATGAATTCCCTGCTTTACTTCTGTTCCCTAGGCCAAATTTTCCAACATTTGTTTTTTCTTTCTTTCTTTCCTACCTTTCCAGTCACCTATGACTATAAGCATACCTAATTTTGGTGTGTGATCAGTTTTCTCTTTTCATCTTTGTCAGCATCAGTACAGTAGTTGGAACACAGACTTTAATTATTACTATGTTGATATGTTCCCCCCAGAATCTGATTGACATTATTCAGTCAAACTTTCCATTAGAGACCCTCACTGGCTTTGCTACACCATGGCTTAATATTACAGCCACTGCATTTATCATTTCCAGTTTAGAACATTTTATAAATGTCAGACTGAAAATATTCCATTCCACCCTACCTTAACACACTGACACCAAGCACTGCAATGTTTAAACGTCCAATATTTTGATTTGCAGTTCTACTTTACCTTGATTCATAACTCTCATGTTTCAGTTGTATGTGTTATTCAACGACTATAATGTAGAAACAGAGACTATTACCAGTTGAAAAAATAGAGAACAATAAAAAGGGGGAAATAAGAAGATCCAGAAGATTAATTTTTTTTAAATCAAACTTTAGATGAGGAATGCTCAAAGACCAAGAGGGAAGTGTATTGTCTTGGAGAAAATAAAGAGCAAGTGGAAACAGTATACTGAAGACCTGTATAGAAGAGATAAAAGGATGACAGACTCTTTTGGGGGAAAATCCTATTAACCCTATACTTCTAGAAAGTTAAGTGAAAGCTTCTCTGAAAGCACTATGAATAAACAAATCACCAGAGGCGGAGGCAATACCAACATAATTATTTCAAATGGCAGAAATGGAATGTCAAAGTCCTAACAAGAATGTGCCAACAAATATGAAAAAACAATGGTCATAGACTGGCAACATTCAATATAATTCCACTCCCCAAGAAAGGAGAAGCGGAGGAGTACAACAAGAACTATGGGACCATTGCTTTAATATCCCATACAAGTAAGGTGAGGACATTTTTTTCTACAGCCCTTTGGACATTATTAGCCTCTGACCACCTTAATAGGTCATCCATTCCATAGGAGAGGCAGAGAGTTCCTGCATGCCAAAAGATTAAGAGACTATGGTTTGACTATGGCTGGTGAACATAAATAACAGAACAGAGCTCTGTCACCTTCAGAGCACCGTCCTCTTGTTCACCAAGACAAACTTGTGTCTTTTTATTTGTCCTAAGAAAGCTACCATCCCAGGATGGATTTTAGAATTTGTTTTGTGCCAGCATACTTTTTTTTGTGTCTGTTTACATCCACACTGATCAACTACAAATAACAAACTGATGTCAGGTTGCATATATCCTTCACTGCAGGAGCCATTTTCTCCCTGAGCTGTCCTTGAAAATAATCACATGAAGGAAAAGTCTGACTACTATCAGGGTTAACTAGAGTATTTTTTTCCTGGATGCTTTCTTTTGCTAGGACTGAGTTAAATAAATTCTGTCATTACATTATATGTTAACACTGTGTATGATGGTTTGCAACTTGAGCCTATTTGCAACTACTGATGTACCTCTTTTCATTCTGCACCTCTGTACCTGATATGTATAAATACATGCCATGAAGGCTCCCTCTTATATCTGACAAAGTGGACTTGATCAATGAAAGCTAACAATAAAATACAGCAGTTAGTCTGTAAAGTACCGCAACATTTTTATCTTTGTTTTGTTCACTCTCTTATATGCTCGAAACACAGACTACCCATTTCAAAAATTGCAATTATTGAGAGCCAAATCCCAGTGCATTGAAAAGGGGCTTGCTTGAACATACAGTATATAGATTTTGAAGGTGATGTCATATGACAATTACGAGGATTAGGCAGAAATATAAGGGGACCTTTCTATTTATAGTAAAAGGTAAAGGTCACCCTTGCTCAAAAGCCAGTCGTATCTGACTAGTGCTCATCTCTGTTTATAGCCGAAGAGCCAGCCCTGTCTGTGTCTGCAGACGTTTCCATGGTCATGTATTTGATGTTTGCAGATTGATACGTGGTAGGCAGCATTCATGAGGCCAAACACATCTTTATTGTACAGTAAGCAATCTGAACATGAGGTAATGGTGGAGGCGCAGCTCCTTTTATACAGCATGGTACATTTGAAACTGGTTACATGGTTGCTCATTGGTTACTAACTCCGTGATGTCATTGTGACGCACGACGTTCTTCATCAGGTTTACCTGTGGCGGGAATATTTCCCACGGCTGACTGTAATTGGTTAACTTGTATCGTGTGTGGATCGCTATCAGCTGCCTCTTGATACCATCTAGAGGTAGCGGTAGCTCGTTGTAACTGTTGCAATACATTGGGTTACATTGTTACATTCCATCTTAAAGGCATAGTATTCCATACATAACAATGTGGTAAGCATGTCTAGACACCAGAGCGCATGGAATGCTGTTTACCTTCCCATTGAAGTGGTCCCTATTTGTCTACTTGCAATTTCTTGCTTTCGAACAACTAGGTTGGCAGGAGCTGGGGCAGAGACGGGAGCTAACATTACAGCAGTTAGTCTTTAAAGTATCACTTTTTTCCTTTTGTTTACTCTCATATGCTTGAAATGCAGACAACCCATTTCAAAAATTGCAATTATTGAGGCAAATCCCAGTTCATTGAAAAGGCGCTTGCTTGAACATACAGTGATACCTCATACAACGTCCAAACTTGGTTCCACAAGTTTGGACTTTATACGGATTTGGACTTTGTATGAGGCATGCAAAATCCTAGCCGCAATGCCTCATACAACGTCCAAATCCTTGCTGCTATGCCTCGTACAACGTCGTTTCCATAGAGATACATTGTACTGTAACAGCACAGACTTCAGGGCAAAGTCAAGGAAACAGACAGGAAACTGACAGAACTTTAAGAAATCATTGTCTAAAGGCTAAATACATTACAAAAAACATGTCAAACAACCCTGATTGTCCAAGAACCTGAAGAATACTGCAAAAATCCCAGGAATGCTTCTAAAAATTCTGACAAAAAAATCCAAAAAAATCCAAAATCGTGCTCAAAACCACTCCTAAACACTCTTCACTTCATGCAAAACCCACAAGAGCAATGCACGCATGTGTCCTGCCTTTTATACTGCCCAGGCACAATGCAACCTTGGAAAAACCCCAATGCCTCATACAAAGTCACACGACTTTGTATGAGGCAACTTTTTTCAAGGAATTAGGCGATGTTGTATGAATTTGATGTTGTACAAAGCGGACTTTGTATGAGGTATTACTTGTATATAGATTTTAAAGGCGATGTCATGCCAATTACAGTGATACCTCATACAACGTCCTAACTTGGTTCCAAAAGTTTGGACTTTATACGGATTTGGACTTTGTATGAGGCATGCAAAATCCTAGCCGCGATGCCTCATACAACGTCCAAATCCTTGTCACGCTGCCTCGTACAACGTCGTTTCAATAGCGATACATTGTACTGTAATAGCACAGACTTCAGGGCAAAGTCAAGGAAACAGACAGGAAGCTGACAGAACTTTAAGAAATCATTGTCTAAAGGCTAAATACATTACAAAAACATGTCAAACAACCCTGATTGTCCAAGAACCTGAAGAATGCTGCAAAAATCCCAGGAATGCTTCTAAAAAATTTTATGAAAAATTTTTAAAAAATCCAAAATCGAGCTCAAAACCACTCCTAAACACTCTTTGCCTTGTGCAAAACCCACAAGAGCAGTGCACACTGTGTCCTGCCTTTTATACTGCCCAGGCACAATGTAACCTGGGAAAAACCCCAATGCCTCATACAAAGTCACAGCGACTTTGTACTACATATATTGATTAGCTGACCCAATGCCAGATTGATTGTATTATCCACAGCAAATATTCTGTGAATGGCAACAGCAACACTTGTCATAGAAACCTGGGAAAAACCCCAATGCCTCATACAAAGTCACAGCGACGTTGTATGAGGCAACTTTTTTCAAGGAATTAGGCGATGTATGAATGCGATGTTGTACAAAGCGGACTTTGTATGAGGTATTACTGTACATAGATTTTGAAGGCGATGTCATGCCAAGCACAAGGATTAATTAGGCAGAGATATAAGGGGACCTTTCCATTTACTAGTTTTTAAATCCGGAACCAGCTGCACTCTAGAATAACTTTCACTGCGTTTTCAAGTTCACCCCTTTTTTTTTTTTTGCATAGTTGCTTGGCAGACCTTAGATTAGGCCTGGCTGGAAGATGTGCACTTTGGGGAACCAGATTTGGCTTTGAACAATGCCTGTAAGGCAGGGGTGGCCAAACATTTTGGGACGGTCACATGGTTCAGAGAGCTGGCCACTACGCCCCGGGGGCGGGATGCGGCCCCCGATGCCGATTCATCGGCCCACAAAGCCCTCGTCGCTCCCGGAAGCGGAAGTAAAACGCGCCCGTACGGGCGCGTTTTACTTCCGCTTCCGGGAGCGACGAGGGCTTCGTGGGCCGATGAATCGGCATCGGGGGCCGCATCCCGCCCCCGGGGCGTAGTTTGGGCACCCCAGCTCTTTGGGGTGGGTGGGAGAGAGGACGTGCTGGCGAAGAAAGGTCTGTCGCGCCTTTATTTTTAAGCCTGACCAAGTGCTAACGATTGATGATGATGCCGTGATGAGACCAGCTGTTGTTGGTGTATGGGAGGCAGTTGCTTAGAAACCTTAGCCCCCCCACCGGCGCCCGGGCATGCCTTTCCCCAGCCAGTCTCGGCTCGGGCGATGAGGTAATCGGGGAGGGCCTGCGATTGAGCAGCCGAGCTTCGGGCCCGCCCAGGCCCGGAAAAAAGCAAGCCCGGGTCGTCGGCGAGAAGAGCAGCCGGCGGCATCTCGCGGGTTAAGGTTTCTCTGGACCGGGGCGGGCTCCAGGCCGAGCCGAGGGGGGCAAAGGAGGGCCTAGAAGACTAGAGCAACGCAGGGCCGGGGCGTGTGCGCCGGTGGAGGACCGTCGGCGCCTTATTATTTTTTTTCCCGCCCACCCGGAAAGCTTCAGGGCGTGGGGTCCCGGCACGTAGCCGTGAGAGACCAGCGCAGCGCCCTCCCTCCCCGCAGCCACAGTCGAGTCCACCACCGCTGCTCTCCACGTGTAGACTAGCCGGCGGGGCTGCAAGGTGAGGGCAGGGAGGGCGCCGTTGGCTCGCTCGCTCCGCCGCCGGGATCCCGCGTCTGTCCGGGGGGGAGTCTCTGGAATTATTGGAACCGGGAGGAGAAGGAAGAAGAAGGAGCTGCTGAGCCACCGTCTTGCCGGCATTTCAGCTGCCCCATGCACGGCTCCGAACTGCCCGCCTGGAGAAGGCTCCGTTGCCATTCGCCCTCGTCGTAGCAAAAGGGAGACGGGAGCCTCGAGGCCAGCTCGGGACCCCTGGCGGGGCTGTGTGTGCTTGCGGAGAGCCGGTGAGTGCGCCGGGTTTGTTGACCGTGCTGCTGGTGGTGGTGGTGTGTGTGTGTGTTTGGTTCCCGCCAAGCGTTTCTCAAGAGAGCCGGAGTATCTTGCTTCATCCGAGAAAAAGGTTCTTTTTGGACTACTACTACAATAATAATAATAATAATAATAATAATAATAATAATAATAATAATAATAATAATAATAATAATAATAATAATAATAATAATAATAATAATAATAATAATAATAATAATAATAATAGCAGCTTGTATGCCGCCCACTCGACAGCACGGGTTGAAAGGCACTTTTGTTTTGCTGAAGGAACTCCGCTCAGGGGACGCCCGAATTGAGGCTCCTTTCGTGTCCCCCAAGATCTTTTCCTCACCGAAGTGGTCCCTGTTTATCTACAGTATTTGTAATTTCTTGCTTTTGAACTGCTAGGTTGTCAGGAGCTGGGACAGAGGACAGGCGCTCCTTCCGTCGTGCCAGTGCTCGGGTCTCGAACTGCCGACTCGCCGACCTTCCCAAGCGTTTCGAGGAAAAGGTGCTTTCTGGGTTGAAAGGCATTTTTTTTTTTGGCTGGAGGGACTCTGCTCAGGGGACACCCGAATTGAGGCTCCTTTCATGTCCCCAAGATCTTTCCCCCCTATTTATCTACCCTGTTTATCTGCCCGGTGGTAATGTATGGCTGTGAGAGCTGGACCATTAGGAAAGCTGAATGCAGAAGAATAAACGCCTTTGAAATGTGGTGTTGGAGGAGAGTTTTGAGAGTCCCCTGGACAGCGAGGAGAACAAATAGGTCAATCTTAGAAGAAATCAGTCCTGACTGCTTCTTAGAAGGTCAAATAGTAAAGATGAAGCTGAAGTACTTTGGACATCAAATGAGAAGGGAGGATTCACTTGAGAAGGCCTTGATGCTGGGAAAGGTGGAGGGCAAAAGAAGTAGGTAGGGGGCAGCCAAAGATGAGATGGATAGAAGGTATTGTAGATGCAGTGGGCACAGAACTGGGAGGACTGAGGAGGATGGTGGAGGACAGAAGCGCCTGGAGGACAATGGTCCATAGGATCGCAAAGGGTCAGAATCGATTGTGCGACTGAACAACAACAAGCAAAATTTCTTGCGTTCGAACTGCTAGGTTGGCAGGAGTTGGGACAGAGGACGGGCGCTCATTCCGTTGTGAGGTACTCGGGTCTCGAACTGCTGTCTTGCCGACCTTCCAAAGTTCAGAAGGCCGCCAATGTCTTAACCACTGAGCCACCGCAGTCCTCCGAGGGGGAAGCAGAGACAGAGAGAGAACGAGGCGGGCCTGAGGTCTCCGCTTCCACTTCTCGTGTCCTTGCTCACAGCCTGGGCGGACAGCTGCAGGACAAACATTGCGGGTGTGTGTGTGTGTGTGTGCTCTTTCTTTGCTGCTGCTGCGGTGGATTGGTGCATGCCTGTCCCGATCAAACCCTGGACTGCCAAAATGAAGCCACTTTCTTGGCTTTGTTGCCTGCCAAACATGTCCTCATTGGTGCATGTTTATGGCAGTCAGACCAATAAATGAGCCAGATTCTGTATCTCCACATTCACCAGGGGGTTGTTGTCTGCCAACAGCCCCCACTTAAGCATGTTGGTCTTGTATTTAGGGAGTTCAATCCTCAGCCTGTTCAGGATCCTCCAAGTGATGTAGGGAAGGTCAGGTTTCTGAGCAATATCCTCCTTTAATGTTCCTTGTCCAGGGAGTTCCTTCCTCCATCTCCTAATTTGTTTTGGTCTTGTATACCAGGGGTTCCCAAACTGTGGCCTGTGGGCTGGATCCGGCCCCTGACGGCATATGTAAGTCGGCGTTTCACTGTAAAACGCGCCTGTATGGGTGTGTTTTACTTCCGCTTCTGGGAGCAACAAGGGCTTCACGCACGGGCTGGATGAATTGCCATCAGTAGCTGGATCCAGCCCACGGGCTGTAGTGACTAGCCGCCTGAACCACATGACCGGCCCACGGCCCGAAAAGTTTGGGCACCCCCGTTGTATACCCTCAAGAGTGTTCTTGCCATAAATCTCTTCCTGGATCTGAGTCAGTAGACTTGAGGCTCCTGTCTGTTCAGAGGATGTTGAGGGTAATTATCTTGCTTAGTTCAGAAAGCTATAAAAGGCCCTTATTTGGTTAGCAGTTGAAGTGTGTCCCTTAACTATATTTTTTTTTTGAGGGGTGTTGGTTGGTTTTGAGCTGACCTACAGGAGGAGACTTCCTTGAAAATAGCACTCTGTGCCGTGCAAATGTCCTCTAGCAGTTGGCATTTTAAGAAGTCAGTTCAACTGAAGCCTGTTTACCCAAGAATTTGCTCACAAACCCGGACCTTGCAAATTATTTCCTGGAGAAGTGGAAAATCTTCCTTCCATAGATCACCTTATTCTCATCTTGTAAATATTCTGCTTAGATAAACTATCTCTTGATCATCTGTTTTGAAAGGAACCTAACAGGTGCAGTACAAATGGACATTTAAAGTCTGACACAGAATAAATCTGTTTTAGTCGTTAGTACTTTAAATAATAGTGGATGGGGCTTCTATATACGGTATATATATTATTTTTTAGTGGAGGCTTCTGTTGTTTTGATATTTTGATGGGAACTGAAGCATGAACAATCTGAATTCCTTTCTAAACATATGGAGGGTTTATGGTCACGGTATGTGTACTGTTTCCTGTGTAGGCCCTATTTGGGGGCCTGATGTTTATGCCTTTGTGTGTGGAAAAAAGCTCCAGAGTTTCATTTATTTTACCATGTTATACATGTTGAGCCTAGAAAATAGCTGTGCAGTTCTATTCATATCTTTTCAGAGAGATAAGAGTTGCTTAGTTCAGTCAGATAAATGCCTCAGTTGGTGTGTCTAGGAATGAAATGTTTGGTTAGTTAGTGCTGTCTTATTGAGACAATATTTATTACTATGGGAGTATGTAAGTTCTCAAAACCAATACTTCTTTATCTAACATTGTTATGAAAATTCACATGCTCACACACTACTGGTCAAAGAATCAATAAAGTGTCAAATTTCGGAACCCTTTTAATCTAGCCCCTCATTTCTCTTTGTCCGTTCTAATTTATTCACCCTTTGCTGCTTGGCACATTTAATAAAATGGTCATTGTATATTGCCTTTGCTAACTTTCCAGACAATTTTTGGATATACAGTAGTTATTTCTACAGACTGATGAATCTGGAGACTAATTTTCCACACAGAAATTGCTTATCTATATGTACCTGTGATAAGTATGAACAAAGTTTTGTAGGGATGCTTTCATTCTCTATGTTCATTTTATATTAGCCAAACATAATACTCATTTCAGCTCCAAGTTATCTGATCCATGATATAGTAAAAAATGTGTTGTGACTTTAAGAAGCATGCAATAGAACAGATGCATGAATCTATGTAAGGATGATTTTCATCTGGAATAGAGTGATTTAACTATGGTGTGTCATAAATACATAAACAGTAGTAGCAGGTGAAGCTTGAAGATCACCATGCTTATTGATATATTGTTAGGGCTTGCTTCTCCTCATTTTCAGTGTCTTTACAGAAGACACAAATTCGTTGAAGAGGATGTTAAGTACCTTAAGTGCACCCATCTTAAAAATAGTACAGTGTTTTTCTGTTACTAAAATAATAATGGAAGTTTTGTAGTGATAGAAATGCAGTTATTGCTGACAGTTTCAAGCTGCTTACTTTATGAATCATCTTTTTGGTGGCCTGGAAAAACAATGAAAAAACTGACATTCTTAATGTAAAGAGTTTTGAATTAGGTCATGTTCCTTCACTCATTCCTTCCCTTTTTGGGAACAAACCTTGTCTATCATAATAGGCCCAGTTAACTGTTTATTCAGAAGGAGGTTTTACTCTGTCTTGTTAAAACTGGTCAGGGTTCCTGGAACACGGGGCTTGGAAACGTTCCTTTTAAGACAACAAACATGGGAATTGTGATTTCTAAAATTAATGTTCCTTAGCTGTCATATTGACTGGCTCATATATGCTGACAAAAAAATCCCCCCCTCTGCATCGCTGAGGAGCAGGAGTATCAAGAGGACAAAATGGCCATCTGACCCCCAAAGCTGTCTTAGGGAGTGTGACCGGGTCCCCGGGTTTAAAAGGTTGAGAACTCCTGATTTAAAGGGTCCAGCTGCATGCGCATTTGGGTGCAGGACTGTGGAAATAACTCCTTAATTTTAGTTATTTTTGGTCAATATATTGTCTGGAATGCTCTTTTTATCTGAGAGCCACAGCTATCATTGTCCACTAAATGATATGTTATGCTGGACTTTTAAATGTATTTATTCTGAGAATTATGTCTTAATTTCCTGCAAGTTAGATGTATACCAGCAGTTTACTATATAATTACAGAAAAATTCCAGTAAGAATTTGACACTCATAATCTAGACCTGATTTTGGACAACAAAGGAATACACAGTAGTTCTTTTTCCTTCAGTTATGTGAAGTGACAGCTGACAGTGAAAATTACAGTGTTTCCTTCTGTCTGGTCAATTATAGCCCAAGCTCTGGTCAGTCTGGGAAATGTTACAGCTGTAGTATAGGGAGAGCCCTGTTGTACTGCGACCAGAACATTGTGAATTCGATCCTGACCAAGGCTCAAGGTTGATTCAGCGTTCTATCCTTCTGAGGTCAGTAAAGTGTGTATCTAGCATATTGGGGGCAAAATGCTAATTACTCTGTGAACCACCCAGAGGGTGCACTAAGCAGTATGGGGTAGTGTATAAGTGTTGTTGCTATTGCTATAATAGGATTCGGGGCTACTTTTTCTACCAAGGACTACGCTCCATTGACTGGAATCTGGTAGAAACCATAGAGCAGCTGTAGGCAAACTGTCTCTTTTTTCTTTTTCTCCTCTGTAGTTTGCCAGAGATAATGTGGATGCATTGTTTTTGTTTTTTTACCAGGGTTCTGCAATGATCACTTGTTAAGCTTTGGAAATTAAGCAAAGGGCAGCATCCAGTGGTGGGCTCCAAAAACATTTACTACCACACTGTGGGCATGGTATGGTGGGCATGGCCAGGAGGAAAGCCCTGCATTGCACCCAAATTAGGACTACTTTATTTCAAAACTTGGATGGGCGGGGCCAGCCAGAATTTCTGCTACCGGTTCTGGCGAACTGGTGCGAACCTGCTGATGCCCACCACTGGCAGCATCAGATTAGGCGAAGCGCACATGGCTCAAGTTCCTGACTTTGCATCAGAAATTCTCTTAAGTTTTATCAGATTCACTAGGGAGGCAAACAACCTGCTAATGAAGGAAATTGTTTTTAATGTACTGTTGAATTGCTTTTAACTTACTAAGACCTTCATAGGGCTTTTGGGGTATGTGAGATATTCAGTAAATGTATCTGTACTTCATTGTAGTAACAACAAATTTATCTGGAACCACTAAATGCAGGAAGGAAAACTCAAAGATTGTCTGCTCTTTGTTCTTATCAACAAAGAGGGGGGGAGGGGGAATAGCCCTGGTGGCATAGTGGCTAACCTGTACTGTAGTCAGAAAATTGTGAGTTCGATCCGAACCAGGGGTCAAGGTTCACTCAGTCTTCCGAGGTTGGTAAAATGAGTACCCAGCATGTTGGGGACAAAATGCTAATTAATCTGTGAACCACCCCGAGAGTGCACTGAGCAGTATGGGGTAGTAAGGTAGTAAGGTAAAGTAAGGTAGTAAGGTAAAGGTAAAGGTTTCCCTTGCTCGAAAGCCAGTCGTATCCGACTCGGGTTCAGTGCTCATCTCTGTTTCAAAGCCGAAGAGCCAGCGTTGTCTGCTTCTGCAGACTTTTCCGTGGTCATGTGGCAGGCATGACTAGACACCGGAGCGCACGGAACGCTGTTACCTTCCCACTGAAGTGGTCCCTATTTATCTACTTGCAATTTATTGCTTTTGAACTGCTAGGTTGGCAGGAGCTGGGACAAAGATGGGAGCTCATTCCGTCCTGCAGTATTCGGGAATCGAACTGCTGACCTTCTGCCTCCCAGTCAGCGTCTTAGCCACTATATATTATTTTAATTAATTTAATTTAATTCTCACACTTGGGTTAGGGAAGTACTTATTAGAATTGCTTCTTTAAATCAAATACAGATTTTCTGCCCACCCATACTATCAAAGTAGAATTTTAGAAGTGCAAAACTAAACAGAAAGGTGGATTATATGCATTATAAAAACCAAAGACAGAACAATACAGTTTTTACTTTATCTAAACAACAATTGAGCTAACCTGACCACAATTTGGAAGGAACTGCACAATTTTAGTGAAGCTGCGGTGTGTGTGTGTGTGTGTGTGTGTGTGTGTGTGTGTGTGTGTGTGTGTGTGTGTGTGTGTGTGTGTGTGTGTGTGTGTGTGTGTGTGTGTGTGTGTGTGTGCAGAACTTTATATACCCAAAAACTTTGGCAATGGGACATACTGTATGAAAGGGCCTCTGCTGAAGAGTTCAAATTAGGGACAGTTTTGTGTCTAAAAGGACACAGTCTTCTAGACAGCCTGGGAGAAATTATTTTGGAGCATTATGCATTGAAACTAGTGCCTAAAGGCTGCATTGGGAAACAAATTGGAAACTGGTATAGTTTACAGTATTAACTCCAGTGATACTTGGTATTTAAAGTGCATGCTACACAAACTGGACGAGGCATTTTGTTTTCACTGTACAGTAATCCCTCGCATAATGAACACTTCATATAACGGGGGGAAATTGCATAACGAAGCGTTCGTTAGGCAATGGCGATACCCTGCATAATGAAAAAAATTGTTCGTTATGCGTGGTTTTTGGTAACTGGGGTATGCCCGGTCAATGGTAACCCTGGGTAATGAACATTTTTTGTTCGTTATCCAGGGCATCTCCCATTAGCTTCGCATAACGATAAAAACCACATAGCGAAGAGCTCCATGGAATGGAGTTTTTTCGTTATGCGGGGTTCTACTGTACTTTCCTTTCCATTCATGCAGATCTTTGAACAACAGACCTGATCCTTTATCCAAACATTTGGGTCTGTTTGGTCTCACTGATAGTTATACATTTACAGCACTAAGTTTATTTGTGAAGTTTTTTCTTCTTTCATGTCCTGATCAAATTGAATCAATGTGATTTATACTGATATTGAACTAACAAGTCCCATTGATTCAATACATGTACATTAGTTAAAATTAACAGTTGGATTTAGCCCACAAAAATTTTCAGTGTATTTTTCTCCCTTGCAGGAAACTCTTTCCCCTAAAGCTACTTCATAAAGTTCTTTTTCTGGGTCTATTTTAGTATGGTGAATGAGCTTGGAAGTGTTGAGCTTCAGTCACTTGCAGTTTCTGGATGTATCCTAGCTGTTAATATTTTATTTAGCCCTCAGAGGTTTTGGGATCTGTGCCAGGCTATGCTAACCCTCTCCTTCAGCTTGTTGTGTCAGTCTCCTGACCTTGTCCTGACATATAAAGTTTTTGTTCTCCAATAGGGTGGGGAACCTGGGAACCTTTAGCTTAAATATCACATTACCACTTGTATCTTCTAGCTATCTGAATGCTCTTTCTTTTTGCCCTCCCCACTAGAATACTAGAAAGTTGAATTCAGAATTATTTAATATTGGTTGAAAAGGAAGTAATTTGAGTTATGTTTTTAAAAATGTATTTTTGTTTTATTGTCATGAAAGTATCTGCTTGATAGTCTTGTTTTTCAAAAACAGGCTCACTGGGTTAATGGAGTTTACTCTCAGGAAGTGTCTTGAGTTCTGCAGGCAATATTTAGCAATCTGCTATATGAAATATGAAATAAAACAGCGTTCCATGCACTCTGGTGTCTAGTCATGCTTGCCACATGACCACGGAAATGTCTGCAGAAGCAGACAGCGCTGGCTCTTTGGCTTTGAAACAGAGATGAGGACTGACCCTAGAGTCAGATATGACTGGC
Organism: Bradypodion ventrale; assembly: GCA_035047345.1. NCBI lineage: Eukaryota > Metazoa > Chordata > Lepidosauria > Squamata > Chamaeleonidae > Bradypodion > Bradypodion ventrale. The sequence goes on along the minus strand of JAWDJE010000006.1, from coordinate 80,270,938 downwards.
TTTCGAGCAAGGGAAACCTTTACCTTTATATGAAACTAGCATATTTTGCCCGGCGAGCCGGGCAGGTTTGAGTTGTGCAGCCCAGCAGAGGTGTGTGTGTGAGAAAGAGAGAGAGAGGGAGGGGAGGCTGCAGGTGAGGAAGCTGTGTCTGGGTGAGTAGGGAGGGAAGGGGGGAGGTGGACGGGTTTTTTCCCCCTTTCCCCTGCCGGGGTGTTTGAGGGGGGGGAGCAGGAAAGGGTGGGATTCGGAATTTTTCCGTATCCCCCTTTCCCGGCGTTGGGGGGGTGGGAGGCATTTCCCCCCTCAACTGTTTAGAAGGTTGCTTCATGTAAATCTTCGAAATAGTTATTTGGGGGGAAAAACAAAGGCAGTAAGCAGCTATTCATGAGGGGAGGTGCTCTCCCTGGCGGATGGCTGGCTGCCGCCTTTCTATTACCCCCACCACTGTTTCGTGTTAGCTTTCGAAACAGCGGTGGGGGTAATACAAAGGCGGCAGCTAGTGATCCACCAGGGAGAGTGCCTCTCCTGACGAATCACTGTCTGCTGTTCCCCCCTCAACTTACCTTGAGGCCGGTGGCGACCTCATTGCGTCTTCGGTGGGGTAGCGGGGAGGAGGGGGAGTCCCTCTTCTTCCCGTTGCTCCGGGGATGAAGGCTGGCTGTGGCATCGCCATGGATTTGGCAGGGCTGGTGTTCTAGGGGCAGTGAAGCACTGCATCCACCTTCGATGGCCTTGCGCTCACGCTGTGTGAGGCGTTATTTTATTTTCTGCGCACGGCGCTTTCCCGGCCTCCTTTGCGCTTGCGTCCCTCAGCCTGATTGGCTGTGGGGTGTTGCGGCGTGGTGGACACTGAGACGTGTAGTCTTTTTTTTGTTCCTGTTTGTGGGGCGGTTGCCCCACTCTTGGCGACCAGACCCTTGCAGCGACACTTGGACGGTTTAAAGATAAGTGTCGCCGGCTCTGTTCGGGATGGTTGGGCCGGGTGTGGCCGCTGTTGCCGGATACGCACCAGGGTAGCCTCTCCTTATAGGTAAAGATATACACAGAAAAACAGAGGCATGCCTAATACAGTGTGAAACTTTCACTACTCTCTTAATTATTACGTAGTTTGTTATATCACATTTGGAGAATAACATTTCATAAGTATCAAATCATTAGTGGCTGACATTCTTAGTATGGAAAAATTATGTTATAAATATTTCCATCAGCAACAGTGTATGTACTGTTCCATATCGAATTGCAACAATATTTTTTAAAGGAACAAGTTCAAAATCTTTCTCTGTTTTGTGAGACTCATTTCCAATGCCCTGTGCTCCATTGCTAGCATGCAGTTTGTGAAGAATGTTTGCAAACGTTTTGTAAGTAAAAATATAGTATTTCATTTACTGAGCAGCCACTATGGAAGGAAATGCAATGAAGTATGCAAGTAAATGAAGTAATTCATGGTTAAAGAATCTTAAGGTACAGGTCAGAAAACTTTCCCTTGCTGGTGTAAGCAAGTAATCTTGATTAAGTTACAGAGACTAATCTGCAAAAATAATTAACTTAAGCATTAGTTCATGGTTAATCTCTAGGATATTAGTAAGCCCCTTAAAAGTGTAAACACTGGAGATGCAATGCAATTCTATAGCTAATCCTTTACTTCAAAAGTAATCTCAATGAGTTCAGTGGGACTTACTCCCAACTAAGTGTTATCAAATTGAAAGCCTAATAAAAAAATGAAGAATTAAGTGGTTTTGTAGAATTACCTATTAACTGATGGAACAAATATTTTCTTTTTACCAGATATAGAATGTAGATTATTGGAAACACAGCAGCAGATTAGTGAGTATGCAAAAATATTAAAAACTGAATGGTACCACTATCCTACTTCTCCAGTCCTCGTTTATGTCAGTCTAATCCAGGAATCCAATTTAAAAATGTACTGCGTTGAATTGGCTTTAGAATTGTAACTGAGTTTATTAAAAGTAACAGGGAAACTACTAAAATGTGACATAAATAATTCATAGTGACTATATGGAGAATGTATAAGTTTCTCATTCTTTAGCTTTCCATACCATAGTGACAGAGTACAAGAATATGGTTGAAATCATATTGTTTAGCATGGTAAATCATAACCAGAATAGGTCCATTGAATGAATAAAAGGAAGTTACACAAGAATTGATTCTCCAAATCTCCACTGATTCATTGGGCTTAATTTGGTTGTAAGTGACTATCCTAAGCAACAGGATTATACCCAAAAATTGGCACAAAAAGTGTTTTAGGTAGCTTGCTTGTACTTCTATAGATTGTTTTGTCTTTCTCATAAATGAGCAAAAGAGGAAACACTATTGTTGTAAGGCACCATACCATGACTGTGTAAGATTACTGAATGGATGAGGGCGTGTGTAAAGAGATATTTATTACTATGATGACTTTCTGACATTTAAACAAAAATTCTATATTGCTGAAATTAATCATGCAATGATATTATGCAATGAAGCAAATACTGGTCTGTAACTGTTTCTAAAACACAATGGCTGATACATGAGACAAGATGATGGTAACTGCAACTCATGGAACCATTAATATGCCAGCATAGCCTTGAAAAATAATTATATTTACTTTTTATAGTTTTAATTGGTATGGGTGTATTTAAAATATGTGTATTACTGCATCTATATAATACTGTAATGCTTCTTCAAAATCAAGCAAAAATTTGAACTTACATTTCATTTTTCCAGTATAGTATTCTCACATCTCCCAGTTATGAAATGCAAAGAATTTGCTCATAGAGTGTTGATCTATTTCGCATGTTCCTCAAAAGCCTTATTTTAGTTTGAGCACAATGTTGCCAATATAGCCTCTTGCAGAGGGGAAACTTTTGAAGTCTGTTTGTATCATGGAGGTATAATAAAACAGGAGATGACATGACATCACAAACTTGAAGCTGACTAATCTGAAAGTCTGTCATGTTAGTTGCCCCAAAACATTGGCTTATGGTGCTTTGATTGTGTGGAGTCGTGAAAGTAGATCGGGGTTTTCCCTTTAATATCAATGGGTGGGGGGTTGCGATCCCCCTCTCTGCTGGCTCCAGGAGGTTGGGGGGACAGACCCCTTTTGTTCCCCCAACCCTCCCGGACCCACAGGACCCGGGAGAGGGGATCGAATCCACCCCCCCTCCGATATTAAAAGGGAAAACCCGATCGGGGTTTCCCCTTTAATCTCAGTGGGTGGGGGTTTGCGGTTTCTTCTCTTTAACAACGGTGTTGGGGTGGTGAGACAGGCCCCTTTTGTCCCCCCAACCCTCCAAACCCAGGGGACCCAGGAGAGGGGATCAATCCACTCACACCCCTCCAACACAAGAAGCAATTGTAAACAGTAGACTAGAGGTAATGTTTTGAGGCATCTAATATGGCGGCAGGCCACACCCACTGGCTTCAAAAAACTTACAGCATGAAGTCTGTAGTGCCATCTCCTGTTTTATTATACCTCCATAGTTTGTACGTTTCTAACTGAAGGAATCGGCACACACCAGAAAAAATAATCCAGGGTAATGTATAGAATAGTTCAGCCAGGGAAGCTCATGGGGGAAGGCACTAAAGTAGTTAAGACAAACATCTCACATGTTGCCATAAGTTGAAATCTATTTGATGATACACAACATAATCATGTAGTCTGGAATTTAAACTATTGAAATCTCAGAGAAGATACCATTCCTTTTCATAGCCTTCACTATTTGCCACAGATGTTTCTCTCAAAGCATATTGCATGCCACACCTAATATCCTGCCACAGTCTAATTTCTCAGATGTACCCTTCTGCTTTCATATTGAATTAGAATCACCATTGAGCCCAATGAGGATTAACTCTAAGAGCATATGATTAAAGATGTGGATGCATATTAGTCAGAACTGATATATCCCAACAGGATTTTAATGACATTCTATATTAAAAATCCAGCAGCTGTTTCTGCATGACTAACTTTACTTTACTAGGGACCTACTATGTCAAATAAGTATTCCTTCCACTGTTAATTTGGTATGTGGAAACTTAAATCAATCATAAAGAAATGTCTTTTCTGGAATAATTTTAAGAGTAATGGTGATTGATCAACATTGTACTGAAACACATAGTGGCTCTCCTGAGCTATTGCAATAAATATAGTTTGAAAGGAATTGGTGAGCAGTCTTGGGTTCTTTATCTCCTGGTTTATGTTTGCTTCTGCCACTTCATACAGCTGTTCTTCTTGCCCACGCTCAGCCAGAGCAGCCCCCGCTTCCACTGCCGCCACCTCAATCCTTGTTTCCTCCACTTGGTTTGGCATGTCCTTAACAGTGCTCTGTAGCAGGGCGGAAGTTGTAAGCCTTTTTACAACATTACCCTGCAACGGAGCACCATTAGGGACACACCAAGCCAAGCAGAGAGAACAAGGATTGATGTGGCGGTGGCGGAAACAGAAGCTGGGGCGAGGGTGCGGGATGTAATAGTGCTATGGGCCAGATCTGGCCTGTGGACCGTAGGTTGAGGATCCCTGAGTTAGAGTAACAAGGTTGATTCTGTAAATGCTAATACTTTGGGTATTTCTGTTCTTACTCACAACATAGCAGCAGCTAGTATTATAGGATTAACCTGTTTTCTAAATTATTCTGTTATGTTGTTCCGCATTAAATGTATTGCCTATTAGAAATTCTGTGAGAATTTCATTTTATAAAAATTGGCAAACCTTTGCTAATTGAATTTGGCCAGACTGATAAGACCAGAAGAGATAATGAGTTGTTTTTTATTTTATTAAGTCAAGTGACCCTTGTTTTCATAATACAGTACATATGGATTTGACCTGATACCAACATTTATGGGACGAATAGCTGAATACCATCTAGTGCAGAGATGGTTAATTATTGGCCTTCCAGCAATTATGCCATTAATAAGGAATTATGGAAGCTAACATCTGGAACATCAATGCATCTCCACCCCTGGTGCACTATAGATCTGAAAGTGTAGATATTAATTTACTTATATCACTAATTTTAATTCAAATACTGTATATAAATTATCCTTCTAGGCACACTTGCTTGGTAGCACATCTTAGTACTGTACTGTTGTTGCAAAAATGCATGGATACACTAACTATTGAATCTCAGTGTATTTCAGTTTGGACTAGTGAGCTGATATTTATCTGAAGTGCCTGTTGCTAGGAATGCAAAACTGTTTATATGACAATCCTGTTAAGGTAGTAATTTGCTCTAGAGACAAGCCATTGAATTGGTAGAGATTTACATAGTAAGCTGCAGTTAGAGTAGGGCCATTTGAAGCAATGGAACTTACAAAGGAGTTGGATCTCTAAATTCCCATTGACTTAGTGGGCCAACTGTAGTGTAATTCAGAACGCTAGTCAACAGGATTGTTGTTTATAGCCTATCCCAGGGGCCCTCAAACTTGGCTCTCCAGATGTTCTTAGACTTCAGTTCCTAGAAGCTCCTGATAAGCAGGTGTGCTGACAGGCTTCTGATAATTAAAGTCCAAGAACACCTGGAAAGCCAAGTTTGAGGACCCCTGGCCTATCCTGTATTTTTAAAATAGTCTTAGAAATAGTAATTTGAAGTTAAAACCACACATGAGAGAAGTCTTTTCAGGTCACTGACTTGGCTGCACAAAACAAGCTGCTACATTCTGCTGCTGCCTGTACAGTATTTGCAAGTTGCAGTCCTGAGTGTAAAATTCCTATGATAGCCTTAGACCCCTGACTACTACCACTCAACTGAACAGAATAAATTATCTCCAAGCCCTGATGTCACTCTCTCCCTGACAAAAGCCTTTTCTACAACATCAGGTACAGAACAAGAAATACTTCTTTTTCTTAGTGAGGAAAGTTCTGAGTTAGGCACCTCCTCTTCCCAGGGCAATGGTTACCAGTTTGTCTGTGGGGGCAATTCAAGGTGCTGGTAATAACCTTTAAAAAGCCCTTCATGGTATTGGGCCAGGTTACCTAAGAGACCGCATCGCCCCAAGGGAGTCTGCCCACCCCACCAGGGCGGACTGGAGGGGCTCCCTCAAGTTGCCATCGGCTAGAGGGGTCCGCCTCTAGCACAAGGGGGAGAGCCTTCTCCGTGTCCGCCCTAATTTTGTGGAACACCCTACGGGCAGACCTAAGGCTGCAGACTGAATTGCTGCCCTTTAGGAAAGGGCTGAAAACCTGGCTGGTGGGGCAAGTATAGAGGGCATTGATTCCCGCCTGCTAGAAGCAGCTGTCCCTTTTTATTGTTGGGTGGGAAGGGAGGGTCTTTTAATTGTGAAATGGTTATGGATTGTTTTTATGGAAGCTTTTAAAGGGGATTTTATAGTTTTTATGTGTAATTGCGCCGCCCTGAGATGCCCTAGGACAAGAGGGCGGGGTATAAATCCAATTAAATAAATAAAGAATAAAAAATAAATCTCCCTTCCTACAGGTACATGGAGGGAAATCCATAGGATTACATTGCACACTGAGATACTTATCAAAGTACTGGGATTCTATACCTTATTTAGGATTAGGCGATTTGATGTAGAAGCACTGCATAATATAAATTAAGATATGCCTACAAATATCTTCCTCCTTGAGCATTAATGTTTTAATGTCTGTTTTACATATTTTATCAGTGAAGGTATGAGATCTGATTAAGGTTACAAGAATATTATATGCAATATAACCAAAGTAAGGAAATTGGTTTAGGACAAATTTACATAAGAATGTAGCTTGTTGACTAGTTGAGTGCCATTTCTTGTGCATATCCGTCAAGTCGTGGTTTTGGAAATCCATGAACCAGACATGCATGCGCGGTAAGTTTCCAGGCGCCGGGCAGGAAATGGGTTACTGTGCATGCATGGCTGTCAGAGGCAGTGGTGTGCATACACAGAAACCTCTGCGCGCATGCGCAGAAACCCCTTTGGCCAGGAAATGGGTTACTGCAAATGTGTGGCTGTCAGAGGCAGCAGCGCGCATGCGCAGTAGCTACTTTCCCGGCCATTGAAAATACGGGATGACGGCAGGAAAGGCGCCGAATGAGCGTGGAAATATGGGAAATCCCGGCCAATCCGGGATACTTGACAGGTATGTTCTTGTGTAGTAAGCCAAGGTCCACACAACCCAATGCATTTTGCACAGTTGATTTATGCCAGGAGTTCTCAACCTTTTAAATGAGCCGGGTCACGCTCCCTCAGACAGCTTTGGGGGCTGGATGGCCATTTTGCCCTTCCTCCACCACATGGCACTTCCTGGTGTGGTGGAGGCAGTGGGGGTGTCATTGGCTGCATCCGGCCCGTGGGCCGCAGGTTGAGAATCCCTCCTTTATGCAGTGGCTAAATCTGCAGTTGTATATTTTCTTCTGTTAACAGCTAAAATATTTGACATGCATTAATTAATATATAAAATAATTCTATCGGAGGACATGGGAAGTTGCAGCTACTGTATATACATTAATGGAAAGGAGCATTATTATAATTATACGTTTATTATTATTATTATTTTGGCTCTTTTCCCCTCTATTTCCCATTATTCATAGCTTTTCCCACCTTTGTGAGAAATAAGAGCAAGACATTTTAGTTACTCATAAAGTTAGCAATATTATGATCCTTTGTGTAGAAAGCTGCTTCTGCAGATGTCCTAAGTTACTTGAAACCATCACTGCCAACACTGACTTCTTTGTGTTCTGCTAATGAAGTATATATAACTAAGGAAAAGCTGTCTTCCCTTTTCTTTCCTCACTTTTTATGCCAGCCAACTTTCATTATGTGTGCAAATCTTTTGTACAGTTACTTGGTTATAAGTATAAAGCTACATGCGATAACTCTGGAAGTCAGGAACGGTAGAGTAACTGTGGAAAATTATCATTTTCTCTAAAGCTTTCTTGTTAATACCATTTTTAATCCTAGAGAATGATTCATTCAGATGTGATATGAAGTAATGCTAATTCCTGTTTGAATTATTTTCTTTTTCAACTCCCAGCAGACAAGAGTCTTCTAAAAATAGTTATCTCGGATAGATTTCACCAAAGCTTGAACTCTGACTCTCTGGGAAGTAATGGTGTTTTCATATTTCTGTGTGAAGCCTAACATGCTGAAACTCATATAGGTCTCCCTTTAATTATAAAATATTAGACACAAATGGTACTTTTAAAGAAAGAACAGTTAATAAAAAAATATAATTTTCATTGTATGTCCATGCCCATTTTTCCTTTACAGAAAAGTTATTTTACAAGTGAGATAAAATTTTGTGAATTAATGAATTCAGCTCATTCTCCTTGTAGTGGTTTATCTTTGAAGGAGTAGTAGTCTCATGATATGGTGGTGAGACCATTCTGCACTGTAGAGTCTACACACAGGGAACACCAGCTGCACTATTATAGGGGTCGTAATGTCTGTCTTGGATGTTTCAAGGCTCATTTCCAGGCTTTGTGCATATTGTCTAATGGAGTCTAAAATATCTGCCAGATTGCTTTTCTTAGAAGCAGATTGTGTTCCTGGTCCTTCTCTGCTCATTTCAGAAAGATGTTTGCATTATATATCTAGGAAAATATAAACTGATCCAAATTAGGTGGGAAAATTCTAGGAAAAATATCTGTGCTGTATACATCTCAGTACACTTGCATGTTGATAGGAATATGGAGATTAAGGTGAGACTAATAAAGTAAAGCAGTGGCTCAAGTGGCTAAGATGCTGACTGGAAGGCGGGAGGTCAGCAATTCAATTCCCAAGTACTGCAGGATGGAATGAGCTCCCGTCTTTGTCCCAGCTCCTGCCAACCTAGCAGTTCAAAAGCAAGAAATTGCAAGTAGAGAAATAGAGACCACTTCGGTGGGAAGGTAAACAGCGTTCCATGTGCTCCGGTGTCTAGTCATGCCTGCCACATGCCCACGGAAACATCTGCAGAAGCAGACAGCACTGGCTCTTCGGCTTTGAAACAGAGGTGAGCACTGAACTCTAGAGTCGGATACAACTGGCTTTCGAGCAAGGGAAACCTTTTCTTTTACCTTCAGTAAAGTAAATGGTCCACAACCCACAACCCGTGGACTATCTTAACCTATAAATCCAAGGGTTAACCGTTGGAACTGGCTATAGGTTGCTATGCGTCGCCCTACTGACCCACACCCACCCTTCGTGCGCACGGCCGAACTGCCTACGCAGGTCAACGAAGGATTTAGAAATCCGGCACGGGGGCCTCAGCCCCACAAACGGCAAGAAACGCAAAGAACTTCATTACCCCAAAAGCATTGCGTTTCGCCCTGCTTCTTCGAGCGGCAGCCAATTAAGAGGACATAAACAACGCTCTCAGTCTTTCCGTGCCGCGCCGCAGCCAATCAAAACATGCGTATTAAAACCTTGCCGAGTCAAGGACGCTGAAACCACAGGGAAAAATACAGATCCCAGCATCCTATTCACTTTAACACCATATAAGGAGTTACTATAGCCAATCATCAGCTTCTGAGCAAACGCGTCAAACATAACGGAACAAATGATGACCCAACGGTATAAAAGGAGCTCCATTGCCTTGCAAACCCCTGCACAAAGAACCTGGGGAAACACAGCGCGGCCAAACAAAACCAAGCCGCATGAAAAAAAAACGAGGACAAAGGCAAAGCACAAATGGAAAAATACAATCCCCAGGGTCCTGCGCGCCGTGAGTGCGCAGAACTCTTGGAAAGCCGGCACGGCCAAAATAAAAAGAAAAAACACACATCCACACAGCCCAGGTAACGGAAGCACACACCCCCGCCGCTGGGCTACCTTACCCTGGGCCGCCCAGGGAGGCCAGCCCCCGGTAATGAAAGCCCCCCCCCCGCTGGGCTTCCTTACTGCGGCCCACCCAGGGAATCCAGCCCCTGGTAAGGAAAGCCAACCACCATCACCACGCCACTGGGCTTCCTTACTGCGGGCCAGAAGCCAGCCCCCAAGAAGGAAAGCCCACACACACCACGACGCTGGGATTCCCCCCCCCAATCAAAAACAAAAACGCCGTGGGGATTTCTGCAGTCCGGCCACCAAGGCCGAGCCGCGATGCCCACACCCCCACCAAAACAAACAAACCAACAAACACAATGGGGGGATTCCCACGGGCCGGGGACATGGATATTCCAACGTGGCCGGCCTGCGAAAATACCCCCAACCTACATCCCCCAACCCCACACAAATCCCAACACCACCACCCGTAACAGAAAAGAGCACACACCTTAAACCTCCAGCCTCAACGCAGACCTCATGTGCAATGAAAAAAGAACAGGAAGATTACACAGGCCACAACACAGTTACCATTTAAAAATTGTGCAACAGCACCACCCAGTGGCTACAGGAAAAATTACACTCAATGAATTCAACTTAATCACCCAGAATTTACAAAAGGGAAATTAGTTTTTAAAACAATCAAAAATATCCAAACAAAAAAAATCAAACATAAATAAATAAGAACACACTAAAACAAAAACCAAACATCTAAACACAGTCAAAAACATTAAAATTAAAAAAAAAACACTTACACATTTTTTAAAAAAATGCCATTATTGGAAAAGAAAATATATCAACCTTTCCTCTTTTTAAAATCCAAATTTTTTATAACACTTTAAAACACTACCTACGTATCAAAAAACATTATTTAAAAAAAATAACATAACTCATTTAAATACACATACAACAAAAATCATCCAACAACCATTTTTCATATTTTTTTAAAATAACCCCAAAAAAAGCCCGGCAACCCTTGCTAGTAACCTATAAATAATCCACAAGAATAAATGAAAGGGACTGTAACATTGACTTTAATATTCTATTGACCCTTGAGTCTTTTGTTCATTTGAGGAATTCTGTTTGATATTAAAGAAGACTCAATCAAGTGCAAGTTACTTAAGCCAATGAGTTCCTGATTAAAAATGGCCAGCTTACTGATGAACAGTGTCTTGGATAACTTGTGCAAGTTTGGGCAGAGCTAAAGTACTTACAATACAGGTACAGTCTGTGTATAAGATTTCATTGAACAAGATCTTTGCCACTATTACTCTTTTTTATTGCACACACAAAATGACTTTCAAAATAAGCAGCCATGCCTTTCCAGTCTCAATTTATTTCCCAATATCTTACCATTTTATCAATTTAACCTTGCAATGGTAGTCAAGTTATTTCCAGTGAGCTCCAGCAATGGAAATGCTATGCAAACAAAATTTTCTAAAAGTTGAGTGTTTTGAGCCTGGAACACTCTCTTGCTAGAGATTCTTTTCAGAAGTGGTGTTCTATGGCAATACATGTTAAGTATTTCTGCTTTAAAAGTAGAATGTATCTCCTTACTGTTTGAGTTCCCATGAAAAGAACAACTCAGGTCTCCTTGCTTTGGATTAAAATGCAGGCGCCAGGGGAAGTTTTAAGAGGATTAGTCACTTAGCATTGGTTTAAACTTGTCTACTTAACTGAAAAGTCTTTTTGAAGATTATTCTGCTAGAAAACTGTGAAAAATATTTGGTCTTGTATAACCTCCTGTCCTGCTGTTATTGTTGTTGAATTGCGTGAAATTTAGGAAAGTATAGGTGTTTCATTTTGTTCAAATCAAGCCAGTAAGAAGAACATGTTATGAGACCAAGAGAGAAGGATGGGGGCAAATATATGCCATGACCTGTTTTTCTTGTTACAGGAATCTGGAATTTGGTACAGATTCTTCACATAAAGAGCGCCTCGCTTAGAGACTAACTTGCTTAAAGAGCAAAATTTTCTCTGAATGGTTGCCTCGCTTAACAACTAAAACCAACCAAAAACTCGCTTAACAACTAAATCGGGGTTTGCAATCCCCCGCACCAGAAGTCACAATGGTCACTTAAAATGGTGTTTTGCTTAAAGAGCAAACTCGCTTAAAGTACAATCCTGTGGAATGCATTATGCTCTTTAAGCGAGGTACCACTGTGTTCTCTTTTTAGTGTAGAGGAAAGCATTAGAGAGACCTTCCCAGTCTCATCCCTTCTGATGCATGGAGGAAAACACTCTTGAGTTTCACATATAGAACATGATCCCCATACAAACAGTGTTAAAGGAGAAGTATGCAAGATTTTATTATTTGAGTACAGTAATATTATTTGAAATATGAAATACATTGGTCCCTTGCTGAAAGAGTATAATGCGTTTGACGGGATTGCTCTTTAAGCGAGTTTGCTCTTTAAGCGAAACACCATTGTAAGTGACCAGTTGTGACTTCTGATGGGTGGTGGTGGTTGTGAGCCCTGATTTAGTTGTTAAGTGAGTTTTTGGTTCGTTTTAGTTGTTAAGCGAGGCGACCATTCAGAAAAAAATCTGTTCTTTCAGCGAGTTAGTCTCTAAGTGAGGCACTGTTTATGTGAGGTTTTACTGTAGTTGTTTCAAAAGTATAACAAGAGGGTGGGGGAATTTTGTGCTGTTCATTGCTGAAAGATGGAAGGAGCCTTTGTTGTGGCCATTCCAAAATCTCCAGGAAAAAACATTTTTTCTTGATTCCTTGATTGACCAGACTATCAAGGGATAAGTTCTTGCTGGTCGCAACTCGTTTTCCATTTGTTTCGCTGCTGCACTCTTCTTCTCCAGGTTCTACCAAAACTTTTCATATTTGGGTCTTCCCATCTTTTGGGGGGGCTGCCAAAGAGGCTTTTTTATGCCTCTGGAATACCACTCAGTGACTGCTGCTGTCCAGTGTCCGTCTGTCATTTGAGAGACTTGTCCAGCCCAGCGCAATTTCCGTTTATGATATTTGGCAACCAGGGGTGTGCAGGGCACCATGGGAAGGCACTGGACAGGGAGTGGTGGTGGTGCCTATTTTTTTGGGGGGAGGGGTTGGGTTGGGGGAATCCCATACATTGCTATTGGCGCCCCAGGGCGCCAGAGGCAAGGGCAGGGTGGGACAAAGCCTGGTTGCCCGATATACCAGCACGTGCCTGTCGGCAACAGCTTCGTTGATTCTGCTTTGATTTCTTACGTAACTGCGAAGGGATACCTTTAGCATTGATCTTTCCATGGCTCTTACGGCTCTTGATAGTTCTTCCTGGGCCTTTGTTAATGACTATGTTTCACTCCCATAGAGGACCGCAGGAATTATATATGTGAATAATTAAGATTTTACATATGTATATACACTACAACTACAACTCATTTAAAAGAACAATAGCTCTTCAAAAAGTCTTTTCTGACTTCATATAATTGATATGATTGATTATTATAATCAATGTGATTATAAATAGGAAGCAAGTTTGCACAAAGGCTCGAGCTGCAGATTTTTTTCATGTCACTCATTTTTTTTGGGATGCTAGTGTTCTGTTGAATTATGTGCCATTTAAACTTTGAAAAAAGATATTTCTGTGTTTGCTGTATTCATCATGTCTCAAAATAGCAACAATAAATACAGTAAAACTCCAACTTACATATGCCTCGAATTACATAAAATTCGACTTACATAATGATTTTTGCACTAAAACCATGTCCCAATTTACATAAATGTCCCAATTTACATAACACAATTTCCGTAATAAAGTAAGTAGTAGTAATTTCCTATGGGTTTGCTTTGAGTTACATAAAAATTCATTTTTCCTACGGGGTTGCTTCGATTTACATAAATATCATTTTCCTATGGGTTTGCTTCAAGTTAAGTAAAAATCCATTTTTCCTATGGGTTTGCTTTGAGTTATGTAAAAATTCATTGTCCCTGTGAGTTTGCTTTGAGTTAAGTAAAAAAACCGATTTACATAAAAGCCTACGGAACAGACTTTTTACGTAAGTAGGGGTTTTACTGTACAACAAAAAACCATTATCAGGGCCCACAGTAGAAACTGCTGCGTTCCAGGCTCTCTTTAATTGTTAATTTTTGCTTCATGACTTACTCAGTACAGTGGATATATTCATGCCTAATAAGACTGTTTGCTCCTGAGCAGTGGTCCATTAACTGTTCCATTATTTCCCAGAGGTGGTCTGATTAATTGTTACAATGTTTCTGGAACATCCAAATTAAATGCTGTGTTTTGATTGGCAGGATCATGTTCAAAGTGCATTGATAGTCAGAGATGAAATAACAGCATATTATAATGATATGGTAGTATAGCTAGATTTAATGTTTTTGTCATGATTATTAGGTAAAACAGAATAAAATACTGTAGTAACTTTAAAATTGTTATGATGCTGAAAACAAATTTTTTTTTGATTAGCTTAGAATTTTAAATGACAAGTTCTAAAAATTTCTGTAAAGGAGACAATCTATTACTTTCCTTTAGTGTTGCATGTTGGTTATTTTAGTTACTTAATAAATCATCCCTTTTTATTTATGCTTTTCATGCCATGTGCAAAAGTTTGAAAAATGCCTGCTATTGTTCTTACAAAATAACAGCTACACATTCACAAGGTGGCATATATTACAGGTAATTGCAATTTCTCTTCTTCTTCAAATGCCATATTCATTCCGAATATTGGCTATAATCATGGCAATAGTCTTCCTGTTCTTCACTCCTCAGAACTGTTCTTCCAAGGTCATACCCCAACAGTCTATCAGGTTCTTTAGCCACAAAGTCTGTCTATGTCCAGGGCCTCTCTTCCCCAGGATCTTCCCTTGCATAATGAGTTGGAGTATTCTATACTTCATGCAGTTCCTCATGATATGCCCAAGGTTTGTCTTAAACAGTTATTGTCCTTTATCCATCCAGTGCAACGCTTCTACATTAGTCACATGGTCAACCCATGATATCCTTAGCAGCCGTCTGTCGATCCACATTTCAAAAGCTTCAATTTTTCTCTTACTAATTTCCCCTTGCTTAATTAATTAATTACCTCTTACTAGCCTTTAATTATTTGTTAAACTCACTTAATTGGGTGTATTTTAAAATTTATTTATATGGATCTCTCTGTCCGTCCGTACATCCATCCATCTAATTTGTATCCTGCTAATAATTAGTGTTCAACATTACTCTAGGTGGCTCACCATGAATAAAGAAAATCATCCAAAAATACAGACATAAATAAAATAATACCAATAAAGTAAAATAATACCAAAACCCACCCAATCCTATAAACCAAATGCAAACCACAGCAGTGCCAGTACCAATGACAAATCTCAAAAATTAATTCTCAAATTAAATCGTTCTCAGTTTCACAGTACTCATCAGTATCAATTACTATAGTTATATTTAATTTGGGAATGCTTCAGTGAACAAAAAGGTTTCTTACATTTTCCAGAAACACAATAGAGATGGGGCTGTTCTAATTTCAGGTGGTAAATAATTCTATAGAATGGATGTCACAGCCAAAAACGTTCTACTTCATGTGGAAGATTTTTTATGTGCTTCCTTAAACAATTTCATGATTGTAAACTGTAAAAAGGCATTATAAATCATCGCCAGAATCTTAAACATGGCATGGAATGCCTTGGGTAGCCAATGCAAGCTTTTCAAGACTGGGGTAATATGATCAAAATGCCCTAAATGAGTATGCCTGTCACATTTTGCATTTGGTGGGAGCTTTCTTCCAGTTGTTCTCTTGCTTGCTCTTAATACTTTTCAGAGTTCTCAAGTTATCATTAAACCATGGAGCATTGTGAGCTCTGTGCCAGATTCAGCATTTTGGTGTGATAGTGACCACCACTCTGGCTGTACCAATTATCTACCAGGGTAGAGACCGTATCACAAGCCAATGTGGTTGGGAATCCTCTGAAGGCCTTCTGGAAACCCATAGGATCCATCAGACTACAAGAGCGGACCATTATAATAGATCCATGCTCACCAGAGGGGCATGGTGTCAGCTACACTTAGAACTGTATCAGATGGTGATCTGACCATGACAAAGGGGCAGTGATCACATCCTCCACCCTCAGACCACCTCTCAGTGCTGCCAGAAAACAAGGTCAAGTAACTGTCCTGCAATGTGCCTAGGGCTGGTGAAATGTTGGGATAGTCCTATGGATGTTATGGCTTCCATGAAGCTGCCCTGGACAGTGCCACCTGTGTGTGCACATTGAAGTTCCCCAAGACCAAGAGCATGGGGGACCTCAGCGCAGCTACAGTGACAAAGTCTGGGAGCGAGAGTGTTGGATTGCAAGGAGCCTGGTAAAACAACACAATCCCCACTCTATTCCTAGCTCAGGGGTTCCCAACCTTTTCAAGCCAGGGCCCGGTCACACTCTCTCAGTCAGCTTTGAGGGCCGGACGGCCATTTTGCCCTGCCTTCACAATGGGGGTGGCCATTTTGTCCCAATAGCTGCAAAGGGGTGGCCATTTTGTTTCTCAAATGCCCTTGCAGGGGTGGGGTGCCACATGAAATGGTGCCGTGGGCCGAATCTGGACCATGGGCCTTATGCTGGGAACCCCTGTCCTAGCTCCACATGCAGGCATTCCAGACCCAAACTTGATAAGGACATGAGTCTGCTAACGTTTAAATTTTATTGGGTGATAATTGAAATAAGGGAAAGAAGAAAAAGAAAAAAAATTGCAGTTAAAATTAGAAATTAAATTTTTGTTAACAGGTGCACACTATAAATGAAAACCAAGAATCAATAAATTGTTTACCTTTTTTCCCAGTTAATAAACCTGTGGTCTTAACATTTTACTTTGCACATCTGTTGCTGTCACAGACTTGGGAATTTTTCCAGGACGGTATCCTATTGTTTGCTAAATATTTATCCAACTTTTTAAGGAACTTTGCGGAATTGAATCAGCCTGTGTGTCTTTTTTAAAAAGATAAATATAATTGACATGTTTTCTGCTTAAAATGATCTGTACTTGGTAGTGTAATGCCAGAATCCTTCACATTTAAAATAAGAGTATGAATACTGAAAGATTACTTCTTAAATACATAACATGTAGCAGTTGATAGTGCCTCATTGCTATGGATCTGCTTCTAGTGCTTTCTTGTTTTGCAGAGTTTCCTAAAATTCAAAATATGTTAGAATCAACAAGGCTTCTTGATTTGCATATATTAATTTAAAAAAGCTCATTGATTTTAAATTTCAGCAAGGTTTTTTGTTTATTAATTTTTCTGTGATTTAACACAGAGATATTACACGTGATAATTAAGAGATCTGTTTCTTGTAGGAATGTTAAATCACTACAAAAGGGTTTCTAATAAAAGAAATATTTGATTTTTATTGAAAGCTTCAGCATATAAGTATTGATCAAGATAATGCTTATTCAGGCAGTCTGCTCCTAGTTAAAAAAATCTAATTACCTTAATATTTTAATTTGTTTTAAATTTTATCTATATTTCCTATACACCCATCATTTTAGACTGTGTTGACGCTCTGATATGAATAAAGGAAGAACGAGTTAAAAGCTGAGTAGGCCCACTGAATCAATGTAACTTCTGAAGGAGTTGACTCATGAAATTCCAACTGAGTCAAATGGGCCTGACCTGATGATGCTAAACAACAGCCTTTCAGCTAATGTCTTGTGATTTGGAACTTGATTGCTGGTGGTTTTTTGGGGTGTGTGTGTGTGTATCAACATAGGCATTTAATAGTAGGAACAGAATTGGAATACTGTTCTCATCTTGCTGTTGCATAAATATTTTGCAAAGAGCTAAATGTCAAAGAACAGCATGATAGTCGGAGTACACATACAGTACATGGAGATGACTTTAACACAGGAGTTCTCAACCTTTTAAAGCCCGGGGCCGGGTCATGCTTCTTCAGATAGCTTCTGGGCCCAGATGGCCATTTTGCCCTTTCTCCACCACATGGTACTTCCTGGTGTGTGTGTGTGTAGTGGTAGGCCACATGAAATGGTGCTGTGGGCCTCATCCGGTCCATGCGCCACAGGTTGAGAATCCCTGATTTAACAGGCTGAAGAGTTTTCAAGGAAAGAGGCACTGGATTTTATACTGAAAGTGCAGATGCTTGATGGAGAAAAATATAGGACAATTTCATAAACGAGTTTTGCATTAGTACACTAAAAAGTGGAGTCTGGCCAGGTTATCCTGCTATGGTAATAGAGTAGACCATATTGCCATTGACTCAACGCCTGAAGGCGGTGAACAACTAACCTGGCAACCCTGAGGACTAGCAGCCTTGGCCAAGTCCACAGGGAAGAGTGATGACCCTCAAGTAGATTGAATCCCACTTGAACCCATCTTGACAGAGGTCAGCAGCTTCATCAATACTGGCCTGGGGCTGAGGAGGACATTGTATGCCAAAAGGGCTTGGGACCAGAAAGTGACTTGCAGAGCTGGATCAGTGGTATGGGGGTCATGCTGCGATGCAGATGAAAGGCCACAGCATTATATCCGCAGGACAGTCTTCATGGCTGACCGCCATGAGAATTCTGAATCAGATATAGCACAAGAAGAAGAAGACTAAAAAGACACTCCTTTATAAATCTGGTTTATATAGCATAATTGCAGAATATTTGTTTTTTAATTGCTTGTTGCACTTGTAATCTTTAATCCTAGTTCTCTCCTTCAAATGGATAGAAATGTAGGGAGCATGTCATGGTGCATGCTTGGAAAGACATCAAAAATAAGTTGAGACAATCTATATAGAGATGTACACAGCACTTTATCCCACTTCTTCTGCCCCCCCTCCAATCATAAATTAGTACATGAGTAGCCAATCCATTGTCATTGAATATTCTGCTTTGCGAACTGAACATTACCGCATTCTCCAAACAAAAAAAGAAGACTGACTAGATTAGAAGATGAAATAGTTCCATAGCCTAAGTTACTTTCAAAATGCCACTTTTTTTGACTTCAACCTCTCCGTTCAATCTATTTAGGAACAGACTTTTATTTTCATTCAAGTTCTTCTGATATGAACACAACATTTTCAGCAATGTTGAAGCTTTGCGGGGAAATTTGTGGGATTTTTCTACAGTAGATTTTAGAAAACAAGACAGATTTGGATGAAAATGGAAGTATTTAAAATACAGTAAAACCCCGGGTTACGACGGAGGTCCGTTCCAACAGTCTCTGTTGCAACCTGAAAAAATTGTAAACCAAAACATCCATAGGCATGCACTGAAAAATAAAAGGCCCTGAATTGATTATTGCAAACTGAAAAATATATATTAAAATTTGTAAATTTGGAACCCACACCAACGGCCTGGGAAAGAAGAAACCAGGGCAGGTTGAGGACTTCTCCACCCTCCCCCTGAGCCTCCATCAACATATTTTATTGTAATGTAATGTATTGTTTGTAAGCCACCCTGAGTTGCTTTAGCAAGTGGGCGGCAATATAAATTCGAACTAGTAAATAAATAAACAAACCGGGATGGCATTTCCATAGGATTTGCCGTGTAAACCGCAGCAAATTTAAACCGAGGTGTGTATTATAGGATTCTCAAACAAATTTTTATTTTTTAATATTTTACTGTATATGCTTGGTGTGTCGGAAATCCTTTTATTCTATATGTGATGCCAGAATGGTTGTGTTATCTGGTGCACTCTGTCTGGCCTTTGGCTGTAATAATAAAGATTTGATTTGATTTGATTTGATTTGAACTCACCAAAATGTGCCTTCATTTTGGCAGTTTTACGTCAGGCCTAGACACGGAAGAAAAAAAGTAAAAAGTGAGATACTTGGAAAAAGCGCCGTCGCTGCCATTGGAAGTGACCAATTATGACTTCTGGCGGGGTGGATTTCAAACCCCAATTCAGTTGTTAAGTGAGTTTTTGGTTGGTTTTAGTTGTTAAGTGAGGGCGACCATTCAGAAAATATTCTGCTCTTTAAGCGAGTTAGTCTCCAAGCAAGGTGCTCTTTATGCGAGGTTTTACTGTAATATAAATTTTGAATGTACTGTGTTACAGTTGCAAATTGTTCCTCTATATAAGCACACATACTGTGCTTTTTCCCATATGAGAAGGAAATGAAAAGGACCCTCACTTAACAAGTGGTCTGCTTAACACAAAATTTGCATAACAAAAGGAAATTCTTAGAAAATAGTAGCTCAGTTAACATTTTTTTCACGTAATGGATTAATTGGTTTTCAATGCATTCCTATTGGAAATTGTATTCAATTGCATTCCTATGGGAATTGCACTTTATAAATTTTTCGTAGTACAAAAGGTCCCAGAGAATGCATTAAATTTGTTAAGTGAGGGTCCACTGTAGTTAGTTATTCTAAGTGTATCAGTATCAGTTGCTGCATTGGATTGCTACTAGTTAACAAGTTTCCACTACACATCAATTCATGCAGCTGGCACACAATGGGATGTAGAAGAAGCAGCTTATTAATCAATAGTAATTTACCACTGTAGTTTGGCATCATTGGACTTAACACTTGTGTACCTAACCATAAGGATTCTTTTTTTCTTTGAATCAGAGTGCTGCACAATTTAAAATACCACAAGGATAATGGCCACTGTGCTCTAATCCTTTGAACTATAATAATAATTTTATGTCAGAAATTATTCTGGGTTGAAAGGGTTTTTGCTCTAGAAACTCTGCTCGGAGGACGCCTGAATGAAGCTCCTTTCATGTCCCCAAGAGCTGGGACAGAGACGGGCACTTAAACCGTCATGCAGTACCTGGGTCTTGAACTGCTGACTTGCCGGCCTACTAGCTAACAACTTAACCACTGAGCCACTGCAGCCCCTAATGTACATGCATGTCTCCTAACTAAACAGTTTGTAGCACTTTGGCTGAATCAAACCTCATCTTGAAATGAAAGACATTTCACTCTTTTCTAAAGAGAAAGCTTTATAAAAGGTTTATAAAATATTTATTAAAGTTACTAGTTTTTCCAGTGGCAAATTGAAAATCTGGCTTCCATTAAAAAAAACCACTTTATTTCTATGTAAGATATGCTGACTTGTTAAAAAATAAACAAAGATAGGGATTGGTTATTAACCTTTCTTTGTAGGTTGCACATTTTCACAGCTCTGTTGCTCTGAAGGTCTGTCTGTTGACCTCAAGAGATTTATCACCTCACTGGCCAAAAAATTATACTCTCTTCATGTTACAAATCCTAGTACCTTGCTTCTTTCACTCCAAGGCCAATCATGCCAAACCAAAAGAGCAGGGTTTTAAAAAAATACCATGAAAACCCACTAAGGGAGATATGTTTTTGTCATGAAGCATTGGAAGTGCATTAGAAGATCTGAGAGGGACGTGTCCCTGCCATGTACAATATATACTTGAGTATAAGCCAAGTTTTTTTAGCCCAAAAAATGAACCTCAAAAAGGCAACTCAGCTTATACTCAAGTCAGTGACCATGAGGGTCCCAAGACCGCGACAGATTGAGATGTGCTAACAATTTAATTAATTTTACCATATTTTCATGTAATTTGATTATGTAACTCATTAGCAGCTGCTGCATTCCCCACCCTCAGCTTATACTTGGGTCAATTTATTTACCTGGGTTTTCAGGGCAAAATTAGGTACCTCGGCTTAGATTTGGGTCGTTTTATACTCAAGTATATACGGTATGTGAAATCAGCCAGTGGTACAAGGGCAGATGACATAGGATGGTCATGCTAGTGCCTGAGTATGTTGATGCATTTGGTATACTAAGCAGAGGTTGTAAGAAGAAACAGTAGGAAAACAAACCAGAACCCACAATAAGAAGCCATTTTTTAATCCTATGTGAAATGGCTCCCGGTGTAGTGTTCATACCATTTTATTTAGATGTGGCCACTGACTGCAGCATTCTTTGTGTTTAAATACTTGCCTGTTGAAATCACTGAGTTACAATTCTGCACAGTTACTTGGATAATTGTGTGGATTAGTACCTTAAGGGCCATTGTATAAGGTATTGGTGGTGAACCTATGGCATGCATGCCAGAGGGGGTAGTCAGAGCCCTCTCTTTGGGCATGCATGCTGTCACCCCAGCACAAAGTTTGCCCCACCCCTCTGTGGCACGGACAGCAGCCTGTTAAATTTGGGCACTCTAAAAGGTTTGCCTTCACGGGTATAAGGTGTCATTTATCTCTCAGTTTCTGAAAGAGTTTGTTTTACCGAACACTTGAGAAGATATGTGAATTTTTGGCTCAACCAGTTTTGTAATTTTCATTCATTAACAATCTCTATTTTGCCACATTCATCTGTGTTGTTGAAAATGAAATGCTCCACATCTGTAGTAGAGAAGGGCAGTGAACTGTTGCCTAAAAGACAAAATATATAATACAAACCAAACCTATATCATGATGTATACAAATTGTGGCAAAGCCTAAGAATGAATGAAACAGCTCTAGATCATTTCAAGGTGTCTGGCCAGGTTATCCAGCTATGGTAATAGAGTAGACCATACTGCCAGCGACTCGGCATTGATGTCAGGAGGCGGTTAACTAACCTGACAGCCCTGAGGACTAAAGACCTTGGGCGGCGAAGTTCATAGGGAAGGGTGATGGTCACCAAGTGGATTAAATCCCACTTGAATCCATCTTGATGGAGGGCAGCAACTTCATCAATACTGGACTGGGGCCGAGGAGGACTTTGTCTGCCAAAAGGGCTCAGGACCAGAAAGTGACTCGTAGAACTGGATCAGTGGTACAGGTGTTACGCTGCGATGCAAAAGGCAAATGGAAGGGCACTACTTTATATTCTCAGGACAATCTTCATGGCTGATCGCCATGAGGATCACCAATATTCAGAACCGGATATGGCACTCAAAGAAGAAGGAGGTCATTTCAATCCAATGTTTAATATACAGGAACATGTCACCTGTGGCAACTGGAAATCAATATATT
Organism: Bradypodion ventrale; assembly: GCA_035047345.1. Taxonomy (NCBI): domain Eukaryota; kingdom Metazoa; phylum Chordata; class Lepidosauria; order Squamata; family Chamaeleonidae; genus Bradypodion; species Bradypodion ventrale. The sequence continues at coordinate 80,248,328 of JAWDJE010000006.1, read as the reverse complement.
TTTCCTATCCAGAAATATGAATCCTACAGAATTTCCAAGTACTGGCAAAAAGTGAACATGAAAACGACAGTTAGGAGATGAGTGAAACCTTTTTCTATTTTTGCCTTTGTCATTAATATAGACGTGAAATCTTTTGGGGAAAGAGGGGAAAGAAGATGGACATCAGAGTATCCTAGTTCTTACATTTGAGAACAATCCAAATGAAGTACACCATACAAATATATCTTTAGTTACTATATTTCTTATAGTACCTAAAGTTTAAAACACCACATTCCTTGCAAATTTACAGTCTAAGACACATGGATGAGGTACAGGAAAAGAAGTAAATCAATATAGTATGTCTATTTGCCTATAATAATCATTCACGCAGTAACTTAAAAAGCTTGTTAGGGAATGTGTTATTATCCTTATGATGAAAAAAATTGTATTGAATTTTATCCACTATTCTAGTAGAAATCTTTATAGCAGTCAGTTTTTAGTACGGAAGCATGCACTTAATTTTTATGCCATTGAACTTTTGATCTCATATCAAGATTTAATTGTATAAAATATGTTTTACAGCAGGAGTACTCAACCTTTTTAAGCCAAGGGCCGGGTCACGCTCCCTCAGACAGCTTTGGGGGCCAGATGGCCATTTTGCCCTTTCCTCCACCACATGGGACTTCCTGGTATGGTGGAGGTGGTAGGGAAACACATGAAATAGTCCCATGGGCCGTATCCGGCCCACAGGTTGAAATCCCTGTTTTACAGAGTGAGAGATAATCTGTTTGTATTTTGGTACTTGGTAATGACTTTCAGTGCACTACCACTATAGTAACAGAGAAATACAGAAGTAGCTGTAGAAATCAAAGTAGCTGAGAAATGAGAAGTTGATAGGAAACTTTCCAAAACAGAAGATAGAACAAGAACAGACTCAGCTGTCCAGTAAAGCTCTAAACATCAGATGAACTTTAAGACACTCAAGAGCTTAATATACTTGAAGTGGGAACAGATTAATATAGAAAGCTTTATTGTCGTGGAGGAATTCCAGTGTACATGTTATTAATATAAAGGAATTTGTGTTTATTTCAGCCTCTTATAGCATAGAAATTTGACTTTCCTAGTTGCTTTGTTTTTATTTTTCTTACACCAAGTTTCATGTTATATTGCCTTGAGATCATTAGAACAAAGGCGGGATATAAATGCAGTAAATAAATAGCTGAAAATATTTACTAGGCGTTTGCTGTTCTAATTTATTGTAACCTGTGGAATGGGTGGAAAATAGGATGCCAGTAGCAAATTTCTGGTAGCATTGTATGTTTTGACAGGCTTTCTGAAGCTGGTTAGCTTTTATAGTTAGCATCTGCCTTAAAAGTGATTCTAGTCCTATCCATTTTAGCAGGGTTTGTAGTATATTCCTTGCCATTGCAGGTTGGGATCAAGATTTCATGGGATGTTTTCTGGACACTACTAGAATTAGGAATTCTAGGGTAGCAGAATGGCCAAGACCAAATTATTTGAAGAACTGCCTCTATCTCTATAACCTGTTAGGGATACACAGAAAGACCCTCCTGAAAGATTGTGGTATTTTTGAACCACAATTAGGTGTACCCAGGGGTGGGGCAATGGCCACCTTGTTGTGCTGGCTAATCTTTCTCACACTAGGTCAGGTGAAAGGAACTACAGAATGAATGCACCAAAGGTGGATTCATTCTGGCAGCTTAACGTCTGACTAGGGGCTGTGGTGGCTCACTGGTTAAGAAGCTCGCCTTGTTAGCTGGAAGGCTGGTGAGTCTGCAGGTCGAGACCCAGGTACTGAATGACGGATTGAGTGCCCATCTCTGTCCCAGCTCTTCAGGACATGAAAGGAGCCTCATTTGGGTGTTCTCTGAGTGGAGTTTCTCCCGCAAAAATCCTTTCAACCCAGAATAATTTATGACATGAAATTATTATTATAACGTCTGACTAGACACAGAAGATGAAAATCCTCTTTAAGACCTGTTTGTTGAGATATATTTTAATAGATTCCTAGTCTATATTTGAAAATTATCAGTCTGGTTTACTATTTTATTTTTGGCATTGAGTGTTTTGCTTTACATCTGATATTTTAATCACAGTGTATTACTTTACTATCTGTTAGGAGAGGACTTCTTGCTCAAAAATAAAAATAAAAAATAGGGGATTTTGTTACCTCCCAACTGGTCTATTGTGTGCTTTTGGAGAGGCAAGAAGCAAATATCCCTTTTGCAGTGCACTAAAATTGAATTTTTATACACTGTATGAGTCACAAAATAATTGTGACTACAAGACCGCAATTCCTGGTTTCATTTCTGGAATTGTCATTGGCATCGTGCGAGAGGAAAGTTCAGCGACATGCCTCCAGTGTGACTTGCCCTCTAAGATGTGTCATGGGAAAAATAAATTGGAAGGTTTTCAGGCTTCTCTGAACAGGACTGTATTTTATTTTCCTCCGAGTGCAGTTCTGGCTTGGATTATAAATTATGCATTAGTTCTGATTTTTTTGGGAAGAGATGATGATATGGAACAGGGGGAAAATGTAACAGATTTAAAATAAGTGGATGAGAATGATACATTCATATCTGTTAAGAAGAAAGCTAGCTCTCACAGTTTCAACAAAGCTTCTTGTTACTCAGTTTAATACAGGACGAAGGTTGCAGAGGGTTTTTATAAGTTTCAGGGGCTGCACCTTCCATGTGTGAAATGCAGAGAGCCTGTTCTTAGGCCATCTTTGCTAATGGATGAAGATATTTTTATTCTGGCAGGCTTTTACCCTTCTAAGAATTGGATTATAAAAACTACTGACAATCTGAGTTTGATCTTGTCGGAGTCTGAGGACGGTAAAATGAGTACCCAGCTTGTTGGGAGCAAATTGCAAATTACCTTGTGAACCACCTAGAGAATACACTAAGCACTATGGGGTGGTTTCTAAGTGTAATTGCTATTGCTATTTCTTTGGCTTTATTTTTAGAGAATTTATCATTATGATAAACTGATTTTAAATTGTTCCAAGTTGTCCACAGTAGTACACAGAATCACAGTAAAGGCAATACACATAACATTATACAAAACAGTAATGGTACCTTTCCCTTAAACTAATTCTTTAAAAAACAGTATAAAAACTGTATTTACTATAGTCAGTTGAATATTTGAACTGACTATGTCGTAACATGAACAAAGCCAAATACTAATACCAATGCAGAATAATATTTTATAATTTAATTGAATCACTGAAAATAAAACAGTTCAGACGATTCAGAAAGTAACATTGACAATAGGGATGCATGGGGTGTGTGAGTGTGTATGTATGCATGCTTGAATTTTAATTCCACACAATCAAAATATGTATCATTTGCTTTTCAAAGCGTCATGGCATTATTTGACAGTTCAGTTGCAGAATCAGAAATGAAATGTTAGCGTGTCCTAGTTTTACTTCAGTTACTGTGGTACCTCGCTTAAAGAGCATAATGCGTTTCACAGGATTGCTTTTTAAGCAAAACACTTGGAAAAAGCGCCGCCACCGCCATGGCAAGTGACCAATCGTGACTTCTGGTGGGGGATTGCAAACCCCCATTTAGTTGTTAAGCTGGTTTTTAGTTGTTTTACGAGACAACCATTTGGAGAAAACTCTGCTCCTTAAGCAAGTTAGTCTCTAAGTGAGGCGCTCTTTATGCAAGGTTTTACTGTACATTTTTTTCTGTCTAGTATTCTTAGAATTACTGTTATGCAGCTGCTGTTTTACTTTTTAATGTTATTTTTTTCAAACAAAAATGTTTAGATGTTGTACTGTGATCTGTGTGCTTGGCAAGTGTCTAATCTAAAAGTGTGTTATAAGTTTCCTTAGGCCAATGGTGGCAAACCTATGGCATGCGTGCCAGAGGGGGCACTCAGAGTCCTCTCTGTGGGCATGCATGCTGTCGCCCCAACACAGAGTTCGCCAGAGTTCGTTACTAGAAAGCCAGAGGGAAATGGGGCTGCTCCTCTCCCCCCTCCATGCACGCCTGATGACATTTCTCACATCATCTGCCCAGCAGCCCAATGGGAATGCTTCCTTCCACCCTCCCCTGTCTGGGGTAAGGGTGTGAGGGTGTGGTGTGGATGACAGCCTGTTGAGTCTGTGGCGAAGGTGATTCATTGAAAGATCTATTATTGTGTTTTTCCTTTAAGACAAAAGATGTTAATATATTAATTGTTTTTTCTAAACTAAAACCTCAGTATTGAGGTTAAATTGCAGTGTTGGCTCTTTGCGATAAATAAGTGGGTTTTGGGTTGCAGTTTGGGCACTCGGTCCCTAAGAGGTTCGCCATTCCTGTCTTAGGCCAACATTTTTCCTTCTTGGATAAATAATTCAATTTCACTTCTTCTTGAAAATACATTAAAAAAAACACTTGTGTTAGAATTCTTTTTTTTTTAAATTAAAAAACCCTTGTTTATGTGCATCTATATTTCATTCAATTCTACTTTTTTCTATAAGAATTTAAATACCCTTTTTTGTCCTACTTTCTCAGAGGACCTACTGGGTAGTTACCAAGTTAGCAGGCCTTCTTTTCGCTGATAATATTCGTGCCTTTGTAGCAAAGAGACTATTTTTAGCATTTGCAGGGCTGGAGTCTCCATCTTTCCTAGAGTCACTGAAGAATGCAATCCTGGCACAGCTTGAGCAGTAGGCAGCCAATGCAAATGGAACAAAAGTGAGGTACTTCATTTGTAAGACAAATTACCATACTTCCCAGGAGGTTGGATACAGGCATTTAGGTTATTGGGAAAGCTCAAGATTATTTTCAGCAGTTAAAACAAAGGAAGAAATGCCAAAGGTTCAGGACTGTACAACCATTCTGCAACACAAGTCTGATACTTCTAAATTTAGCAGTAACTTTCCAGAGCCTACGTCATGCTCCTGTAGTTAAAAAAAGTCTGAACTTCTATCATGTAACTTTCTTCTACTTCAAAAATGGGTGGTTGATAATTATCAGATAATTATCTGAGCCACAGAGTCAAGCAACTAGGTACAGTAGGTTGATTTGTACACCATCAGTAGTACGGTAGGCCCAGCACTTAGTCAGTTGGTTAGTTAGTTTCTGTCTCTCTCTCTCTCTCTCTCTCTTCCTTCCTTCCTTTCTTTTTATTGTACTTAGTTTCCAGAAATTGCATTAGGAGAACTCACTGTAATGAGCACTATAAAGTATTTGTCATGGAAAACGGTAAGATGCCAATGTTTCAGCTTTACTTTTGAGCAGTCTGAAGTATACCAAAAGGTGCTTCCTCCAGGATGAAGTCAGTGTTGGACATAAGAACTCGATGATTGGAAGGTCAGAGTTCGATTTCCGAGTACTGCACAAGAGAGTGAGCTCCTGTCATCTGTCTCAACTCCTGCCAACCTAGCAGTTTGATAGCAAGAAATTGCAAGTAGATAAATAGGGACCACTTCGATGGGAAGGTAAATAACATTCTGTGCACTCTGCCTGCCACGTGTCCACAGAAATGTCTGCAGACGTAGACAGCGCTGACTTTTTGGCTATAAAACACGAGCACTGAACCCTAGAGTCGGATACGACTAGCTTTTGAGCTAGGGCGACCTTTACCGACCTTTAGCTAATATATGGTTCTTAAAACCGTATAATAAAATTATTGTAAGGAGCAGAGAGAGAAATTGCTTAAAGATAATGGGGTAGAATTATACCAAAAAATAGCTTCTTAATAATAATAAAATGAAGCATTGAGTCAGATGTTTGAAGAAACTAGGATTTGTTATTACATTTGAGCCAATAAGTCATTGAGTGGACCCTTTTGCAGTCTGCTATGTTGTAGTAGAATGCAGAATCTTTAATGAAATACAGTAGAATCCCGCATAGCGAAATAGCTCTGTTCCACGGAGCTCTTCGCTATGCAGTCTTTTTCACTATGCAGATCCAATGGGAGATCCCCCGCATAATGGGGAAAAAGTTCGTTATATGGGGTTTTTATTATACTTTCGTTATGCGAGGTATCGCCTTTGCATAACGAATGCTTCGTTGTACAATTTTTTTGTTGAACAGAGCGTTCGTTATGCAAGGTTCCACTGTACAAGAATGGTGCATAAACAGTGATTTGCCTTAATTTTAAGTCTAACATTTGAAGAAAACCAAGGTGTGTGTCTCAACATAATACTCAGATGGGTGATTTGTAATTCAAACATCCATAGGAGATTGACCATTTATCATTTTCTCTTTTATTGAGTAATTTCGAGCAAGGGCGACCTTTACCTAGCTATAATCTCCCAAGTTAATAATGATTTTTTGTCCCCAGCCAAAAATGCTGCAATTATTGAATTGTATTGGCCTTTTCATTACTGTATGAATATCTGTAAAGAGAACATGAGAAGCTGTGGGGGATGTAGTCAGACCTGAGTTAAAATGGCTATAAGGCCAAGCCAAGATCTGACAGCTGGTGCTTTAAAAAAAAGGGGCCAGACACAGAGTCTAAAGGCACCATCTCTAAATTTGCTCACTTGACCTTTGAAAGAGTTCATTAATATAAGGCTGACTTTCCATTATGGTTGCGCTCCAAAATATTGATCATTGTAGCTTAAAGTCTCTGGTGACATATGCATAATAGAGCAAAGTCGTTTCTTGTCTTGGAAGCTGAGACTCTGTGCGCATGAGGTTTTAGCCATTTTTGAAGTGCTTAATTTGTTGAAATAGCCAAAGATAAATGCATTTGGTTGATTAGCCATGGTACAGCATGCTACTAAAAATCAAATTGTAAATGCAAACTACAAGTGAGTGCCTTTCGGTAGTTTCAAAACAGTCATCTGAGTAAATAATACACAATACATAATGTTTTAACCTCCTTTAAGAAAAGCCATTGCTACCTTTCAGATTATTTTTAACCAAAGTATTTTGGCATCCAGTGTTTTAATTGAGCCGGATTCTGTATCTCCACATTCACACAGAGTGTTGTCATCTGCCAGCAGGCCCCAATTGAGCATGTTGGTCTTACAATTAGGCTTTCCAACCCTCAGCCTAGTCAGTGGCCTCCTAGTGACATAGGGAAGGTCGAGTTCCTGAGCAATATCCTCCTTTAATGTTATTCCTTGTCCAGTGAACACCTTCCTCCATCTCCTATTTTGGTTTTGCTCTCGTGTACCCTTCAAGAATGTTTGTTCTTGTCATCAAGCAAGAGACAATGAGATGCCTGCATCAGAGAGTGCAAGACTTCTTAAAGTGTGCTTAGATTGTGGAAATCTCTATATAACTTAAAGCAGGGGAAAAAAATGATGCCTGGTTGCACGTAAACTCTTCTGTCAGGAAACAATGCTAATATTTACCTGGTTTTGTTCTACCCCCTTATAGTGTTGTCTTCTACTTCTTCTTGTAGCCACCTTTTGGTGAATTCATTTCGGTGTTCCTTTTGCCTGACTTGTGTGAGAAAGATTATCCAGCACAACAAGGCTGCCATTGTGTGGGGTATACCCAATTGTGGTTCAGAAATACCACAATCTTCAAGGAGTCTCTTTTTGGTTACCCCACCCCTTATAGCTGAAGCTCATGTCTTCTTCCTTTCCCCCTTCTGCTTAGTTTCTATGGTTCTCTGTAAATCAAGTAGCTGTGTGTTTATCAACCATGATGAACCATAAGCCTTGTCTCATACTATTAATAGATTTGAGCTTTTGCTTGTTTTGTTTCTCAATTGTCTTCTGTTGTTCAGGGTTTTGAAACAGGGAGTGATTTTGATGAAAGCAAAGGGGGGTAAAGGAAGTAGCAGACAGTTGTCTGTTCAATATAACACCAGCCATTCTCAAGAAGCCATTTATAATGTCATTTAATGCTTGCTGCAATGTTCTACAATAATTTGGACAGAACTATATTACGTAAAAGCCAAATGCGAATATTCTTTATCAGTAAAGGTCACATGGAAGGTTCTTTGAGGAAGGAAACACATTAATCTGCTCAGAAATGATACTACGGTATATCCTGGTCTATGTTTGCTCCACCCACCCCTAAACGTATGAAAGCACTTACAGTATAAAATATCATGGTATTGCAAAGGCATTATGCAAACATGAGTTAAGGGATTGGCAGATGAGCTACCATTTTAAAGTTTTTTTTTAACAATAGCCATGCTAGTCTGTGTTTCAGGCATATCAGAAAGCACAAAACAAACAAACACTGCTGCACTTTAAAGACCAACTGCTATATTTTTAATGTGAGATTTTGAGGATCAAGTCCACTTTATCAGACATAGGAGTGAAATAGCAAGGCAGGAGCTTATATACACCAGATTCAGAGTCATAGAGTGATTAAATCAGAATGACAGATAATCATGCAAATCAATACAGCTTCCCACAGCTGGCAGTGGCAGATGATCTCTGGCAGTTATTCAGATCAGCTTTAAATGTGGCTGTTATTCGGATCAGCTCTAAATGTCCCCTATTCAATGTTAAATGTGGGGAAATACAAAACAAATACCTGGCATTGAACTTATGCTAATAAATTTAACCTCTCTGTTGCTATGTGAGCACATCCCCCATTCTGTGAGACATGCTGTGAAAGGGAATACAGTAATACCTCGTACAAGGTCCGCTTCGTACAACATCGAATTCATACAACATCGCCTAATTCCTTGAAAAAAGTTGCCTCATACAAAGTCGCTGGACACATGCATGCATTGCTCATGTGGGTTTTGCATGAGGCAAAGAGTGTTTAGGAGTAGTTTTGAGCGCGATTTTGGATTTTTTTTTTTAATTTTTTGTCATAATTTTTAGAAGCATTCCTGGGATTTTTGCAGCATTCTTCAGGTTCTTGGACAATCAGGGTTGTTTGACATGTTTTTGTAATGTATTTAGCCTTTAGACAATGATTTCTTAAAGTTCTGTCAGTTTCCTGTCGGTTTCCTTGACTTTGCCTTGAAGTCTGTGTTGTTACAGTAAAACGTATCTCTATGGAAACGACGTTGTACGAGGCATCGTGGCAAGGATTTGGACGTTGTATGAGGCATCGCGGCTAAGATTTTGCATGCCTCATACAAAGTCCAAATCCGTATAAAGTCCAAACTTGTGGAACCAAGTTTGGACGTTGTATGAGGTATCACTGTATTACAGGAAAATTATGAAGGTGGTGTAATATAACAAAATGCAAAATATATAGCAGCGTATAACAATCTGTGTATCAAATTTGATAATGTTCCATAAACCCCTGGCTAATATTCATTTCAAACCCTTGTGTTGGGTGTCCAACAGATGGATGTATTTGATTTCTGCTGACTCTCTCTGGATCCTAGTCTTGTAATTTTTCTGTTCTAGAATTGCAACTTTCAGGTCTTGGATAGTGTCCAAGTCGATTGATATGGTTTTAGACAGGTAGATTGAAATGGTTTGAGACTCTGTAGCTCATGCCTTGCTATTTCATTCATATGTCTGATGAAGTGGACTTGATCCATGAAAGCTCACATTAAAAATATAGCAGTTAGTCTTTAAAGTGCTGCAGTGTTTTTGTTTTTTCGTTTTTCCTTTCTGACACATTTCAAAGTTGTGTTACACAGATGCCTAACCCTTTCTGTTGAATCTAACTTCTGCTTTCAGTTTTCCATTTCCTATTTCTGAATTTAATGCTAAAATGTTGTCTGTAGCTATGCAATGCTGTAACTGTGCCTATGCACTGAATTTAAGAAGTTAAGCCTCCGTTACTCCCTTAAGGAGAGGGAATAAATTTTCATGCTCAAATGTTTTATTGCTTGCTATGTGATAGAAATGCATAGAGTTTAATTGTGGTAAATGGGAAGACTCTGGAGACCATGTGCCGTGTTGAAAGACAGATTTTATCACTGAAATCTGGTTTCAGCAGAGAATGAAGGGTATGTCAGGGGAGGATTTGTGCCCTGGTTTTAGCCTCATCCAAGATGGAGATTTCCATGTGTGGGAGACCTTTTAGCAGAAGAATAGATGCCTTTGAAATGTGGTGTTGGAGGAGAGTTTTGAGAGTACCCTGGACAGCGAGGAGAACAAATAGGTCAATCTTAGAAGAAATCAACACTGACTGCTCATTGGAAGGGCTAATAGTAAAGACGAAGCTAAAGTATTTTGGACATCAAATGAGAAGGGAGGATTCACTTGAGAAGGCCCTGATGTTGGGAAAGGTGGAGGGCAAAAGAAGAAGGGGGAGGCCAAAGATGAGATGGCTAGATGGTATTGTAGACACAACGGGCACAGAACTGGGAGTGCTGAGGGGGATGGTGGAGGACAGAGGTGCCTGGAGAACAATGGTCCATAGGGTCGCAAAGGGTCGGAACCGACTGTGCGACTGAACAACAACAACAACTAGAGAGATTGGAATGTGTAAACATGCTGGCCTCGTGGGTTAGAAGAAATGAAACCTAATGTGTGATGGACATGTTCTTGTATACTGTATGATCATTGGCTGGATTCCTTTAGGGAAATGGCAAGGAGGTGGACCCTGAGGGAGGAGATATAACCCAGGAGGAGGCAAGACCCTCTCTTGATCCAGTGCTCTGAGCTAAGGATGAACAGCAAACATGTATGTGCTTAAGTCAGAAGGGGCCCCCTGGGCTTTCCCCATAGAGCAGCTTTATTTTGATATGCTTTCTGAACTTTTGATAAACTTTCTTCTGTAACTTACAATATACAGTAAAACCCCGACTTCCATCCTGACAGATTTTTTTCCTCCCATTTTGGGCTTGCCTCCACCTCTGGAAGGGTCGGAGGACCCGATCTGCACTTTTTCCAACGTCACTCGAGCTTCCCAGGTGCTGCTGCAAGGTAAAACGCTGGGTGAAACTCCTTCCTCGGCTGCAGGTTTTGCCTTGCAGCAGCGTCTGGGAAACTCGAGGGACGTCAGAAACAGCGTGGATTGGGTCCCCTGCCCTCCCCAGAGGTGGCTGGGGTGGTGGAGAGGCCTAAAGGGGTGAAAACAATTCCATCCTGGTGGAAATTTTTTTGCCCATTTCGGGCTCTCTGCCACTGCCTGGCAGATACCTGCCTGCCGCCTAGGAATCTTCCCCTTGCTGTTTGGAGGGCTGCCTCGAAACAGCGAGGGGGATTGGCAAGGGCGAGAGTCAGATATCCGCAAGGGAAGGGGCCTTCCCCGGCAGATACCTGCCTGCTGGCTTGGCTCCCCCCCTCATTATTTTGTGAGGGGCGAAGGTTGGTCTGGTGGCAGTTTCGGGAGGGGCGCAGTGGTTGCCTCCGGCGGCCTTCCATCCCTGTCCATTACGATGGTTTGTGGTGCTGGGTGGGAGGGCGCGCGGCAGCGGCCATTTGGCTTGTGTAGGCATGGCCTTTCCCCCGCCTCTCCCACGTGCTGTGGCAGGCCTGCCTGATTGGCCGCAGCCTGTCGCACTGGCTGCTGGGGGCTGCAGTTTTTTTTGTTTTTCTGTTTAGTGGGATGCTTTGCCCCCACCCGCAGTCCGGACCCTGATGTTGACTGTCTCTCCCATACCAGGTACGTGTGTGCACAACGTGGACGGGGACAGTTAAGGGGTGTGGGCTGGTTTTAGGGACCCACACGGGGGACATTTGACTTCTATAGGTATAGATCTCACAGAAAAGGAGATGAATCATACTGGGAAAACCATAAAGAATGGGAATAACTTGGAGAGTTTGGCAGCACAGAATGCATCAGCTATTCATGATAAAAGCAAATTAGGGGGCGGAGCTAGAAACATTAAAAGTAGATTATGCTGTAATTCATTAAGAAGAACTGAAGTTAGATTATTTTACTGTGTTAATTATGTATCATGGTGCATATTTTTAAAAATAGAATCCTTTCCAAATTTATTTTTATTTTTATTTATTTATTTATTTTATTCTTAGATTTTTATGCCGCCCACTCCGGGAAACCCGACTCAGGGCGGCACACAACGGTAAAAACAGATGAAATACAGTAAAATATAACAAAACAGATTAAAACCCTCACTCGACAACCCAACAACCCACTCTCCCACTCACACCCTACTTAAAAGACTAAAAAGGGAATAGGGAATGGAGGAATTCCGCAGTACACAACACAAAAAGGAGGGACAGTTGAGCTCTAGTTGGAAATAAGCCAACAGGCTGGGGCCGTATTCCCATTAGGGCCCCACACATTCCCTGCCAGACAGGTTTCCACTCCTTTCCTGAAAGGCAGCAATTCTGTCTGTAGCCTCAATTGTGTTGGAACGAGGTACCAGAGGGTTGGTGCGGACATGGAAAAGGCCCTCCTCCACGTGCCAGAGAAGCGAGCCTCTCTAGCTGAAGGTACCACCAAGGATCCCCTCCGGTCCGCTCTGGTTGGACGGGCAGGCACTCTTGGGATGATGCGGTCTCTCAGGTATCCTGGCCCACTGCCACATAGGGCTTTAAAGGTAAAAACCCATTTTGGGGGAACCCAAAATTGTAGTGAAGGGAAGTGAGCTGAATTTCGTTATAAGCCACTATTGTTTTAAGTGCTCCAAAACACTTGTAGTCTCCTAAAACTAGTGTGGGAAATGCAAATCAGGTTTTCTAATTTTGGAAAACGCCTTAGGACATTGTGATTTTGAACTAGCATGGCATTTTTCATAGCGGTCTTAATGTAAAATTGCAGGAACTGTTTGTTCCAAATAAAGCGAGAAGCAGACAGTCATTTGGAAGCTTTAACTAGAGAGAGCAAGAGTTTGTTACCATACCATTGATTTCTTCTGGGGAACAAAGAAGGGTCAGGATCGATTCCGCCCCGTTAATATCAATATTCTTCACATGTTGCAATGAGAATCCCCTGTTCAATTAGATTTTTTAAAAAAGTTATGATTAATGTTGGGAATATTGTGTAAATATTCTCTTCATGAGGATTTCCTTGTTACTCACAAGGAATGTGAATCCTGGAGGGAGAGTGGAATATCACATGGTTGAATATCACACAGTTGAATGCTGACTCATGCTGTTCTGCCTCATGAATTTCTGAATTGCTGCCACAGCTGCAACATACAGTAACATTGAAGAACGAGGGCCATGCAGGCCGCTGAAGCGTCCACTAAAGATAATTTAAGCCAAGCACAAGTAACTGTTTGATTTGTTGTAAACAGTTTCTCACATGTCAGAACTGTTACATTCTAATGGTGTGGCGCTGAGGAGTTTTTGTCTTGTGGGCACCAAAAGAACAACATATCTATTATGGTATTTTATTATTTGCTTTTTGAAAGCGGTACATAACAGCAGACAACACAGTGAGCGATATAGATGTCGCAGCCTTCTAATAGCACTACATTGATCATGAAACAAATTCTTTTAAAACAAGAACAGGTCAAACTCTGCTTCTAAGCAGCTGGTGTATCAGGTGTAGCTAAACTGACACATACCTTATTTATTTATTCATTAGTGCAGGAGTTCGCAACCTATTTAAGCTGGGGGCCAGGTCATGCTCCCTCAGACAGCTTTGGGAGCTAGATGGCCATTTTGCCCTTCCTCCACCGCGTGGCACTTCCTGGTGTAGTGATGGCAGTGGGGGCCACATGAAATGGCGCCACGGACAGCATTTGGCCCACAGACCACAGGTTGAGAATCCCTGCATTAGTGTGTTTGTTTATTTGTTCATTAGTAAAAGGTAAAGGTCTCCCTTGCTGGAAAGCCAGTCATGTCCGACTTTATATCTATTTACAGCCAAAGAGCCAGTACTTTCTGCGTATGCAGACATTTCCATAGTCATTACCCCACCCCAATTGGCGCAACCACCACTCTGGGTGACTCACAACTGTGAATAATCAAAACACAAAAACAATGACATCAAACAAAACTAAATAAAATTATATAACAATAATAAACAATAGTTATGTGACATGACCATTTTTAAAAATAAGAATTCCTGGTTTGTCTTAAGGTCATTATATCATATTGCAAGTGAGTGAGGCCTCACATATGCTATGTTTCACTAGTATGTGTCATTCAAAATTGTACTATAATAATCTGCCTGCAAGAAAGCACTACCTTCTAAAAAAATTATATTTACAAAAGGGAAAAAATTAGTATGTTGGAAACAATTTATATATATATATATATATATATATATAAAAACAACAGCTAGGGTATATGGAACCCTGGTTAAACTGCTATCCTTCAACCAAAGGGTTGTGAGTTCATTCATGACCAGGGCTCAAGGTTGACTCAGCCTTCCATCCTTCTGAGACCGGTAAAATGAGTACCCATCATGTTAGGGGCAAAATGCTAATTAACTTGTGAACTGCCCAGAGTGTGCACAAAGTGCAATTGGGCGGTATATATGTGTGATTGATGTGTGAACATTAGTGCCAGTGACATGACTGCATTCCTCCGTCTTTTCTCAAAACTAATGTTAGCATTCACATGCTACCATTCATCTAGCTCAGGAGTTCCCAAACATTTTGGGCCGTGGGTGTTTTACTTCCACTTCTGGGAATGACAAGGGCTTCGTGGGCTGGATGAATTGCCATCACAGGCTAGATCGGACCTGTGGGTCATAGTGACCAGCCCCCTGAACCATGTGACTGGCCCACGGCCATAAAAGTTTGGGCACCTCTGAGCTAGATGAATGGTAGCATGTGAATACTAATATTAGTTTTGGGAGAAGATGAAGGAATGCAGTTGTGTCACTGGCACGTACAGCATGTTTTACTTCCGCTTCTGGGAGAGACGAGGGCTTTGCAGGCCGGATGAATTTCCATCAGGGGCCAGATCCGGCCCATGGGCTGTAGTTTGGGCACCCCGATCTAGCTTATTTTCTTTTATTTTTGTGCTTTGTACATATGACCATAGAATATACATTCTCTTCATTTTTTGTAACACAGATGTGTCCAGTTTTGTATTGCTTCTGCTTGTTTCCATTTTGTGTGTCCTGGGATGAACTGGATTAACAGCAGTAATACCACTTGGGGCCCCATTCTTGTTTTATTTGCAGAGGAAAACTCAGAGTCCTATGATTACTCTTTTAGACCTCTGATGTTTCAATTGGATGTGAACATCTTCTTTGTATGAATATTAATTTTAATCTATTAACTAACCATTGTCAAGCAGTACACTCACTCTCTTCTCACATAAATATATGTTTCCCTTTACCTTAAGTTTGGTTGTATGTTGGGTGTACTGTTAAACTGTGATTAATTCTTCATTAAGAATGGTAGCAAAATTTGTGGAATACTTAACACTTGGTATGGTAATACAGTAATATCAACTTTGAGAAATGTCATCTTGGATTCTGTGATTTGTTACCACTCCTTAACTTTAAGATATGGAAACTTTGATCCCCACTGATGGTGAAGGATTCTGAATGACCTTGGGCTGATGATTCTGTTCCAGACTTACCTACCTGGAAGGGGTTACTGTAATCTCCCAGATCAGATAAATCATCAGTGTTTAAGAATGGGTCATGCTGTGTTTGTATTAGCCTTTAACTTTTTGCCTCGGGTATCTTTTTAAAAGGATTGTTCATAACTGAAAACAGACAAAACTTCCTCCCTAATGAAACATGTCTGTTTCTCTTCTAAACCCATGTCTGAGCTTGCTAACAGTTTGATGATTTTTTAAATCTGAATACAGTTTCACTCATTCTTAAAGGGGCTGACTAAAGCATCTTTGTCCACCCAGCTTTTATAAAAAGCCAAGATAAGGGCTTACTTTGTATCAAACTCCTTTTAATTTAGTAGCTGCCACTTCTCATAGAGATGAATGAAGGCCCTCAACACACCAAAAATGTTGTTGTGCGGTGTGTCCCCTTCCCTAGATCTGTCAGGTCTGATAAAAGAAAAACCTTGCTGTGTCTTCCCTTAACTGAGTAGAGGTTATAAATAACTCATTGATTTGCATATCCATCTCTTGAACCAACCAACTCTGCCCAGCTACTCTGGGCCTCTATACCAGATGTATAAATGTACCATGAAAATCCACTCTTATGTCTGATGAAATGGACTTGATCCACAAAAGCTAACATTAAAATACAGGAATTAGCCATTAAGGTGCCACAGTGTTTTTTTGTCTTCTTTTGTTTTGTTTACTCTCTAGAGAAGATAGGTTACACACACACACACACACACACACACACACACACACACACACACACACACTTCCATTGTAATTTTACTAGCAAACAAAGACTTTATTTAACTTATATGCAGAGTACATTCATTCATTCATTCATTCATTTATTTATTTATTTATTTATTTATTTGCTCAAACTTATATAGCCACCCCGCTTGCTGGAACGACTCTGGGCGGCCCACAATGCTATTATCCCAACGCTCAGAAAATGACCAACCCTTAAAACTTTAAAAAATTACAGAAATCATGAGCACTTAAAACCATTAAAACCTGTTGCTAAAAAAATACCCCCACTAATTAAAACTTAAGATTAAACCTAAAAGTACAAGCGGCCATCATTGTATGAACTGTACATGATGAATAATGCAGGACTGGATACATCACAAGACAGAATTAAGATTGCTGGGGGAAATATCAACAACTTCAGAAAATGCAGATGGCACCACCCCATGGCAGAAAGTGAAGAAGATCTAAAGATGAGAGTGAAAGAGGAGAGTGCAAATGTTGGCTTGAAACTCAACATTTTTTTTTAAAAAAAAAACCAAGATCATGGCATCTGGCCCCATCACTCCCTGACAAATAAAAGGGGAAGAAATGTAAACAATGGTAGACTTTACTTTCTTGGGATCCAAGATCACTACAAATGGTGACAGCTGACAAAAGTCTGCATAGTTAAAGTGATGGTCTTCCCAGTAGTAGTGTATGCCTGTGGTATTGCATGACAGCAATATTGGCCTTTTAGGCCAGAGCTTGCTCTTTTATAAAGCAGCATTTTTGGAGGTCACATAAATAGTACTTTAGCTCATAGTGAGAATCCTGCACATCACTTTAGGTATAAAATATTTGGATTAATTATGAGTTGCAATGTGTTTGCACTAGAGTTGTTTGAAGATGCCATAAAAATGAATTAAGTGTATTTATGCATATGATATCACTCAGTGGGACTTTTTTTAAACATGTGAAATGTTGGCCACAAATAGAAGTTTATTTACAGATTGCTTAGTAGCTACCATAGAATGCTGTGAATCTGAATCTCAGGTTGATGTTCATCTTGTGAAATAATTCTAAGCCCATCCAACTGCATATGGAATGCATAACAAACATTAGTCAGAAAACCTAATTTAAATTTTGATTGACCACTTTATTTGCTTAAAATGCTTCTTTTTTTAAATTATTTTTTTTAAATTTTCAAACAAATATGCAGTAATAAAAACATTAATACATACATATAAAAGTGAAAGAAAAACATTCAAATTCTAACAATCTTTACTAAGCGTTCTTGGAAATAATTGTATGCAAACAAACAAATACAAAAAAAGTAATAATACATTTTACGATATGAAAAAAAAATTAAAAAATATATTAAACACCCAGTGCTTTTTACAATGCCCTGGAAGCACAGAGTATCATTTTATTTTAAATCCAAAAACTCCTTTGATCAGGTACAGGTCTATTCCTTTCTTCTCCCCTGAGTGAGTAATCCACAAAAATTTGCCAAATATTCCAAAATCTATTCTCTTTATTATTACCCTTTTTTTTGTTTATCTCGCATGTTAACTTATTGTTCAATGCTAAATCCCACATTTCTTTATACCATTCTTCAATCTTTATATTCACATCATTTTTCCAATTTCTAGCAATAAATTGTCTACCCGTTGTCAACATTATTTCTAATAACTCTTTTTTATCCTTGTTTAAATTTACACTTTCCACATCTGTCAACATAGTGATATTTGACTCCAATTTAATTTTCTTACCCATAATTTCACCAATCTCTCTCAATTTCCCCCCAAAATTCTTTTACTACCTTACAACTCCACCATATATGTTCATATGTTCCCATTGCTTCCTTACATTGCCAACACATTTTATCCTTTATTGTCAATCTGATGTAGCCTCACTGGGGTCAAATACCACTTCCACAACATTTTATAGTTATGTTCCTTTATTCTAACTGACATGGTTCTCATTATTCTTTTCTTCCATTTATTTTTCCAGCTATCATCATTTATCTTTATATTCAGATCTTGCTCCCAACTTGTTTTCAGTTCCTCCTGTGGATTACCCTCCTTATTCAATAAGTCATACAATTTGCTTACCACACCCTTAATACCTCTTATAATACTTCTAAGGAAACTGGTATAATTTTCGGATGGATATTGGTATAATATACATACTTTGAAACATAGTTAATTGGTTTGATCCTTGCAATTCTGTACTTTTTAAAAAATACTGTAATGATTTATAGATTTTAAGTATGTATGTGATAAAGAGATAGAAATATATATAAACATAAGCAAAACAAATCATTCCTGAAATGAATCCTGGGTGATGTGACACCGATTGTGGCAAGTAAAGTAGCTAAAATTATCACTGCTGTAGCAAAGGTTCTGCTATGTAATATTCATAGTGTTAAGGCCCTTTTATTTGTTTGTTTAGTATTTCAAACCGGAAACTAGCAGCTTCCATAACTTTTGTCTTTATTTCCAGCCTTTCTGACTCTGAGCACAGATAAGAATAAAATAATGATAGTTATATGCTGTGTCTCACAGCTGTCTGGATCATTTGCAAAATGTATCTTGGGAATGCTGGAAAAGAACAGGCTACTTAAGAAATGTTTTTGTCAATTCCAGTGGGATTTCGTGAATTAAACCATGCTACTTTGTCTCTCTCTCTCTCTCTCTCTCTGTGTGTGTGTTTTGCAGATCTTTCAAGAAAGCCAGTAACATCAAAGAGTGAAGGCTGAATTGTCTAACTCTGCCCCAGTCTCCAGCATTGGCTCCCCTGATGGCCGTTGGCACCTCCCTGTGAAACCTGCCAAGCTGGACTCCACAGCTTTGAACAACTCCACTTCGGCAGCCACTGTGCCCTCTCCTGAGATAACTAATCATGCAGTCCTAGCCTGTAAAGCAGGCTTTCATGAAGAGCACTATGTAAGTGAAGCTGTGGAAAATGATGTGTCACACTACAGGGAGTACAGAGATGCCGGCACCATTACCGGTAAGCAATAACTTTGATGGTGCCCCACCTTTCCCCCCCTTTCTTTCCCACATGGAAAGTATTTAGATTTTTGTCAAGGCACAGCTGTGTGTAATTATCGTTAATCTGTTAAGAACTCTCATTATCCTTATATGGCACAGGAAGTTATGTGAAGAAGTTGTCTGAAATATCTGGAGGAAATGAGACTGGGAAAAAGTCATCTTGAGTGTTTTGTTCCATGGAATTCTTCTTTTTGTGGTCTCTGTGAAGCCACACTAATCGATAAACTGTATGCATGCACAGTTATGTTTGGAATCTTCTAGACCCTTTTTTTTTTGGGGGGGGGTGTCACCAGACTACACTCTTTGTGCCTAGCCCAAGCGGCCCAACCTGAATTCCCCCTCAGTTCTCTTATTGTTGCCGTAGTGTTTGGTTGCGAGCTATGTGTTTTGGGTGGTTTAGTGATAACTGAAAAATCAATTATTCTTGAGGACTTCCATCTTATAGGTTACTTTTTTATGATGAGAGAGAACATTGGTTTATCTAACCCCGAATTTCTAAACTTTTTAAAGCTGGGGGCCGGGTCACACTCTCTCAGACAACTTCGGGGGCCGGACGACCATTTTGCCCTTCCTCCACCACATGGCACTTCCTAATGTGGTGGAGGCGGCAGGGGGCCATATGAAATGGTTCCATGGGCCACAAATACCTGATCTAACCAATTATTGTCACTTAGAACTAACAGTGACATTTCAGGAGTTCTGGCAAGATTCCTTCCTATCCTTATCTAGGCATCACTGATATGCAGGCCTAGCCCTGTTTAAATTTCATAATTAGTCACATATTAGTATGCACCCTTTAAGGATGTATAAGAATTAGGTATGCATATGCTCTGGATTAAATATAAGTATTCATGTCTTTTCATCCATTTTTGTCTTTGTCTTTCAGTCCAATTTCTAACATAACGAATGCTATAACTTTCTGTATGTAAGCAATAAAATAGGAAATAATACACATTTGCTAATCTCAGTTTTGAGACTTTGCACATCTAGCTTCCTAAAGTGATGGGTAGGGCATGAAAATCTTGGTATCATTTATGATATTCAGGGAGGCAGAATTAAACTTGGGAGTAGAGGAGATACTGTAATTTATTCTACAGTTATGATACGCCTTCTGCATTATAGTTAACCTTTTCATTTTCTAAAGATGAGCTGTACCATTGACAATTGTAAAGTATGTAGCAACAGAAGTGGTGACTTGGGCTTCTGGTAATTGAAATTCAAGAACACCTGGAGTGCCAAGGTTAGCCATCATGACCATAGGTTATCTCTTGATAATTTTCCATAGAAGGAAAACTTCTTGTTACTTTCATCTTCTGATAAGCTAAAGACAGAGTGCTTTCTTAACATATATTCTTTTCAGACTCTTTGTTTTTCCATAATATCCTGTAGTAAAACCTTGAATGAAAAGTTTAAGTATGCAACCCTACTGCCTTTCAGATTTTGATTATATAAAATGGGAAAGTAGGTAAAGTGATATTCAGCAGAAAGGTGAAATTAACTAGCTGAAATATGATTGATCATATTTCCCCAGCCTTGGCAGGCCTGCACTGGTTACCTGTTCCCTACCGTGTTAGTGTTATCATATAAGTTACTACAAAGTTTCATTTTCTCAGCTGACATCTCCTATATCAGTGGTGGCGAACCTATGACACACATGCCAGAGGTGGCACTCAGAGCCCTCTCTATGGGCACCTGTGCAGTCACCCCAGCACAGAGTTTGCCCTGCCTCTCTGCCCAGCAGCCCAATGAGAGCACTTCCTCCTCCAGCACAGAGTTTGCCCAGCCCCTCTGCCCAGCAGCCCAATAGGAGCACTACCACCATCCCCCAGCACAGAGTTCACCCTGCCCTTCTGTCCAGTGGCCCAATGATATGATACAATAAATCTTTATTGTCATTGCTCTGTACAGAACAACAAAATGGGAGCATTTCCTTCCTCCCCTGTTGCTGTGTTGTCACTTTGCGATAAATAAGTGGGTTTCAGGTGGAGTTTGGGCACTCGGTCTCTAAAAGGTTTGCCATCACTTCCCTATAGTATTTGGTACCTTGTTATCTGTTGGAACATCTCTCCCTCAGAACAACTGCATGCATCACCCATTCATCAAAATATATGCAGCTCCAAGTGCTGATCCCAAGGATGGCTAGAAAGTCTATAAGTAGAAATATAGCCTTCTCAGTGGTGGCACCACTGCTTTGGAATGCAGTACTGGTGGAGCTGCACCAGGCCCCATCCCTGGATATTTTTTAAAAAAACAACAACTCAAAATGTTAGTATTCAAGGAAGCCTTTAAGAATATTACATCCTTAACAAAAAGCTAGCTGGTCAGTTGACCCTGTGTACCCACAGATGCTATGCATTTTACTTCTTTTCATTTTCTGCTGTACTTATTTGGTTGTTTATTTTGTTGTTTGTTTTATTATGTTATTTTGTTACTTGTATGGTATGTGCATTTCCCAGAGTGGGAAATCTCTGAGCTGGGCAGTATAAAAATTCAACCAACCAACCAATCAAACTTAATCATTTAGTTGTTTTGGAATTTTAAAAATAGTCATTAGCTACCTGCAGATTAGGGACTACAGTGTCTGAAGTTGTTAAGATGCTGACTGGAAGGTGGCAGGTCCGCAGTTTGATTCCCGAGTACTGCAGGATGGAATGAGCCCCCAGCTCTGTCCCAGCTCCTGCCAACCTAGCAGCTTGAAAGCAAGAAATTGCAAGTAGATAAATAGGGACCACTTCGTTGGGAAGGTAAACAGCATTTCGTGTGCTCCGGTGTCTAGTGATGCCTGCCACATGTCCATGGAAACGTCTGCAGACGCAGACAGCACTAGCTCTTCGGCTTTCAAACAGAGATGAGCACTGAACCTTAGAGTCAGATACATCTGGCTTTCGAGCAAGGGTTACCTTGACCTGCAGATTTACTGCACACTTTTTTTGCAATTTTTTAAAAAAAGAAACAGCTTTTGCGCTGATTACAAAATTCTTAGTAATTACACTTATGTACCACCCCCATAGCACTTAGAACACTCAGGGCGGTTCACAAGGATAATCAACACTTATGCCCCCCCTTTTCCACTAAAGTTTCCTATTTTTTAAAAAAATGAAAACTGAGTATTATGACAACTTTAAAAAGAACAAATTTTATTTGCAAAACTTGTTTGGACTCTGAGTCATGTGATCAAATGTCAGGAATCTGAAAAAGTTGGCTGCAGTCCACTAAAGTGTATGCCAAATATGACTTGTTAGTCTTTAAGGTACTGCAGGAATGTTTTTGCTGCTATAGACTTCCAGGATGCAGCTCGGGAATTTTTTTAAATTAAGTCCCTGCTTAATGGGTGAATATGCGCTGAAGTCCCATTCTTTGAGAAAAGCTTTTCTGAACACACAAAGCCTCACTGTAACTTTTCTTTGTACAGTATCTCACTTTCCCTGACCTTATTTCCATTCCATACACTGTATTAAATAGGTACCATTACAGTGGAACCTCATTCAACAATTGCCCCACATAGCAAGGAAATTGCATAACAATTAGTTTTTGGGGGGAAATGGCGGCCACATAACAATTTTCCCTATGGAAAAAAATTATACAATGATTTTTCAATGGGAAAAACCACTTAGCAAAAAAAAATTTGTATGATGCATCCCATAGGGAAAATCGCTATGATACATGCATCGTATAGCAATTGTTTCGTACAACAATGAGCCCCATGGAATGGATTAAAATCGCTGTATGAGGTACCACTGTATAGATAGATAGATAGATAGATAGATAGATAGATAGATAGATAGATAGATAGATAGATAGATAGATAGATAGATAGATAAATCTTTATTGTCATTGTCCTGCACAGAACAACGAGATTGGGGGGAAAACACTTAACAACCCAACAAAACCTAAACAAAATACAACTATACAAAATTATCAACATACTCCCACCCCACATATACACATTTAACCCTTAAAAGCTCTAACACTCTAAAACCCTAAAAAACTCTAAAAACTATATACAGAAGCTCCCTCATAGACTGCATTGCACTGTATTCAAAGCCAGAACCGCTTTTGGGTAGAAACTATTTCTCAAGCAGCTGGTCCTGGTCTTTATGACCCTATACCTTCTTCTAGAAGGCAGAAGCTGAAAGAGATCATTTCCGGGGTGCATACTATCTTGCGCAATCTTTACAGCTTTCTTATAACACTTGGTGGCATAGATTTGATCTAGAGTGGGAAGAGTACGCCTGATTATCCCCTCTGCAGTCTTTATGACCCTGGACAGTGTTGTTCTTTCCCTAGCTGTACAACTCCCAAACCATACACACAGACCATAGGTTAACACACTCTCTATGGTACAGTGGTAGAATGCCAACAACAGGTCCTTTGAAAGATTGTTCTTCCTGAGGATTCTCAAGAAGTATAATCTCTGCTGTGCTCTCTTCATCAGATCTTTGGTGTTTGCTCCCCATGTTAGATCATCCCTCAGCTCCATTCCCAGAAATCGAAACACCGAGACCTGTTCCACACAATTCCCTTCAATAATAAGTGGCTGGATGTTCAATTTGCATTTTCTAAAGTCCACATTGATCTCTTTTGTCTTTTTTACATTGAGGAATAAATTGTTTTCCCTACACCACTCCGTCAGCATCTCAACCTCCTTCCTGTAAGCTGACTCTCCCTCCCCAACAGTAATCAGTCCCACCACCGTTGTGTCGTCTGCAAACTTGATGATCTTATTGCTGGGGTAACTGGGAACACAATCATATGTGTAAAGCGTGTACAGAAGCGGGCTCAGCACACCCCCTGTACGCGTCCCTTTACTTATACTGAGATCCGCAGAGACATGAGAGTCCTGACCCGTTGGGAACGATCTGATAGAAAATCTAGTATCCACCTGCATAAGCATGGCGGAAGCCCTAGATCTAATAATTTGGGCACCAGTCTATGCGGAAGAATAGTATTAAAAGCAGTATTCAGCTCCTCCACCAGAGAAGCACTGCTCTCTACAGGCAATGAATTACTGGGTTTGTAGTCAGTAAGGTGCTGGATCCCCTGCCACACTTGCCTGGTGTCGTGACTACTCAGGTGATCTTCAATTTTTCCTCTATACACAGCTTTTGCCTTCCTTATACCCCTCTTCAGGTTCGCCCTTTCTATACTATACAGTACCCGGTCTCCAGTTCTAAAAGCAAAGTTTCTGGCCTTCAACAGTCTCTGAACTTCACTCGTCATCCAGGGCTTCCTGTTTGGATACATGTTTACATGCTGTTCCCTGGTGACGTTAGCGGTGCAGAATCTAATATAATCCAGGACCGTTGATGTGTAGGTCTCCAGATCTTGATGGTCAAACACATTCCAATCGGTCTTCTGGAAACAGTCCTGCAGCTGTTGAGAGGCTCTATCAGGCCACACAGTAACAGTCCGTGTTTGTATCGGGGCTTGTTTCCTAAGGGGTGTGTATGCTGGTGTCAAAAGCAGGGACACATGATGTGACCTACCAAGGTGTGCCAAGGGCTTAACCTCATATGCCCGTTTAATGTTTGTATACACCTTGTCAAGAGTATTCTCCCCCCTAGTTGCACATTTAATGTGCTGATGAAATTTTGGGAATACTGCCTTCAAGTCTGTATGATTGAAGTCTCCTGCGATGATCAGCACGGCCTCTGGGTATTTGCTAAGTTTAGTATTGATGTTTCCATACAAAATATCCATGGCCATGTGTGCATTTGCAGTTGGTGCCACGTACACCACCTTTAATACTACTGCTGTAAATTCTCGAGGGAGATAAAAAGGTCTACATTTAATCATTAAAAACTCTACCTCCGGGGAACAGTGGCATTGTTCAGTTATTGATGGGTTGTAAGCTGCCCTGAGTTCCCATTGTGAGTGGGTAGCATTATAAATAAAACTTTCTTGTTTGTGCCAGACACATTGCCATTCAATTAGTAAATGTATCAGATACTTTTGTCCATTTGGGGCAACAAACATCAAATCTTTCATGGTATGTATTGAGGAGCACAAAAAATGCTTTTTTTCAGTTTGAGATCCAGTATGTTTACATGAAATAACCCATAGGTGTGAATTCACAGATGACAATTCGAACAACCACAGTTACAGTAACACATTCTTCTTCTGTACTCACAGAGAACTATGTTGGTGCAGAAACCTCATTTTCTCACATTCATTTTGTTTCTGCTCACTTCAGTCTGTAACCTATTAAGTCTGTGATGGTGAACCTTGGCACTCCAGATGTTCTTGGTCTTTAATTCCCAGAAGCCCAAGCCCCGTACGGGTGCATTTTACTTCCGCTTCCAGGAGCAACGAGGGTGGCGCAGCATGGGCTGGATGAATCGCAGCAAACTCATTTGTGTGGATTCATGGGAGCTTGGTCTTCTGGGAATTGAAGTCCAAGAACATCTGGAGTGCCAAGGTTCGCCATCACGGTATTAAGTGACTTCCTAGTAAGCCCATTCTTCATGTGACCTGGGACTAGACTTTCTTGCACTCTATTCATTTTAAGAGGTATGTAGTTCTTGCCCCCCACATTATAGTACTGTACTGGCATTCTCTGCTGTTCTCAAGATTCACCGATGTTCTGAAAAAACTTTCCCTTGCTTTTTCATCTGGATGCAGGGTATAGTTGCTCTGTATAATTTGAATCACATTCTTCTAATGTTTCTGTTAAAAAATATTCTATCATCTGAAAGATGTGCAACTGTACAGCAAATGTAAGATCATCTACATAAATAAAATTTTCTGGAGTGTTGAGGAAGCAATTGATTTTTGGTGTAAATATAAAACAAAATAGGAGCTAGTATGCTGTCCTGTGTTAGACCAGTCTTATGAGGCTTCTAGCAATTGCATTGTCCTTGAAAGTTAGGATTATTATTGCTTTGTTTAACTTGCGATCCATTGTTGGATTATAATTTTTTTTTTGAGTAGTACTTGATGAGGAACAGTGTCACAGAAGGCCAACAAAGCCTAGCTTCAAAGCTATCGATATGTTGCATTAAAAGGAGGATTTATGCTGTACAATTCATCCCAGCCTATCATGGAAAGACATAAGAACATAAGAACAGCCTTGCTGGAACAGGCCACAGCCCGTCCAGTCCAGCATTCTGTCTCACACAGTGGCTCACCATTTGCTTCAGGGTATTCCCAAGCAGATGCTTTCACCTACTTAGGATTCCCTGGAAATGGCATTGAGAGATATCCTGCCTATCTCTCCAACCCGGAGGTTGTCCTTAGGTATCCATAATTATAGCCATTGATACCCTTGTTCTCCATGAACTTGTCTAATCCTTTCTTAAAGCTGTCAAGACTGACAGCTGTCACCACTTCTTCTGGCAGGGAGTTTCATAGACTAGTGATCCTCTGGGTGAAAAAGTACTTTCTCTTATTTGTTTGAGAACTAGTACCCAAAAGTTTCATGGAGTGCCCCCTAGTTCTAGTGTTATGCAATAGGGAAAACAGTTTTTCCTTATCTACTTTGTCTACACTGTGCATGTTTTTATAAACTTCAATCAGGTCACCTCTAAGATGGCGTCGTTCAAGAGTGAAGAGACCCAACCGTTGCCGCCTCAGATGGTAAGGAAGGTGTTCCAGTCCCCTAATCATTCTGGTTGCCCTCCTCTGCACTTTTTCCAGCTCCATAATATCTTTCTGGAGGTATGGCGACCAGAACTGTACACAGTATTCCAGATGGGGCCTCACCATAGATTTATAAAGAGGCAAAATGACATTTGGTGACTTATTTTCTATGCCCTTACTAATGATCCTTAGCATTGAGTTTGCTTTTTTCACTGCTGGGGCACACCTTCATTGAGCTGTCCAACAGGACACCAAGGTCCCTTTCCTGGTTTGTTGCAGAGAGTTCAGACCCCATCAATTTATAAATGTAATTGGTTTTTTTTTTTGCCCCAATGTGCATTACTCTGCTCTTACTAGTGTTGAAGCTCATTTGCCACTGTTTTGCCCACTCCCCCAGTGACAAGAGATCCCTCTGGAGCTCCTCACAATCTCTCACAGTTTTCACTACCCTGTATAATTTATTGTCATCAGCAAATTTGGCTACCTTGCTATAGTGAACCCTTGATTAACAACGCGTTCGAATAGTGTCATTTTCGACTAACGACGCTACTGATGCACCCCACGTGCTTGTTCAAATAATGATGTTATTCAAATAACGATGGTATTTTTACCGTCGTTATTCAAATAACGATGTCATTATTTGCATAACGACGGTATATTTACCGTCGATATTCAAATAATGACTTTTTTGCTGTTAATCAAATAACGACATTATTCGAATAGCAACGCTACTTGGGGAACCAAGCAAAGTCGTTATTAGTGGGTCCACTGTATTTACTCCTACTTCTAGATCATTTCTGAAGAGGTTGAAAAGCAGGTGTCCCAGTACTGAACATTGGGGGACCCCACTTGGAGAAATGTCCATTTAGTGCTACCCACAATGAATGCTGGAGGAGAAAAATAGAAGAGTTTGAAGCAAGAGGTGTTGCTCTGGCTAAGCATCACCCATTGACTCTTAGGAATTATTGTATTTTTTATGTTAGTTCCAGAAAACAAGATTGCCAAACATATTGATTTTCCTTAGTGATAAAGAGATCACAATATTAATGTTGTTATGATCATCAAGATACCCAATGTGGTGTATGGGATAGATTGAAAGACTAGGGCTCTAGAGATCAGTGTTCAAATTCCTATTTAGTTGTGGAAGCTCATTGGGGGTGTAGCACTCCTTGGTGACATTTATCAGTTACAACGTTGGTTCGTAAGATCAGCTCTTCAGCTTTCATTTTAATATGACCACCTAATTAAGTTAGAGTTGAAAGTAAGCACCATCTAGTGGCCTTTAGTCCTTGGTGCAAAACATTTATTAATGGTTATGATAAGATGTTTGGCAGTGGACTGGTTGTATGAACCCATTATAAGATCTCATATAAAATCAGAGTGTAAACATACCCCCCCATCAGAGTCCAACAGAGTTTACAGTTTACTTTGATGTTCTTGAAAGGTAACAATTTTATAAAAGGTAAGCCATATTACCATGGAAACAATTGTGTGTTAATTGCACCTTTAAGACCAAAAGATTTATTATTTTTACTTCCAGGAAAGTCGCCTCCCCAGAATGCAGCAATAAATCTGTTGATTTTTAAAGTGCTATAGTATTCTATTTTATGCCTGAATGTTCACCAAGAAGCTTTTGAAAATTATTATTATTTCATTATGAAGCTTCTCTGTGAGCTCCTGAGATTGGTTTTTAGTCTTTTTTATACTTCAGTTTTATTACTTTTTATGTGTTGAACTAGAATTGTAATAGAAGAACAAGTTTGTTGTTCCAGTTATGCTCTTTATTTTTCATGAGTAGTGTTGTTGGATTGTTGGTTTTTCAACATTCTTGCCACCCATCTGAATAGCGTAGGTTATGGACAACAGAAGCTTAGTGTTAGAATTTGTTTCTTCAGCAAATAGTAAATATGAGAAAAGTCTTTTTCCTTTACCAAAAGAACAGAGCTCAAGAATGTTTTTTTTAAAAAAACACAAAATCCTTGTGCATGCTGTTCATAACGTTATTTCCTTCTAACCGAGATAAAGACAAATAATATTGTTGGAAACAGAATTTCACATAGAATTTAAGATAATTGTACATACTGTATCGTAAAATGACCTTAATCGGGGTGGTACTTTCAAAAAGTGTTTATCAGAAGTTTGAATCATGGCATAGTTCATAGGATTTTTATGGTTTTAAAACTTTCTAGTACCAGTTGTAATTTCTCAGATGATGTGTGAAGCAGTATCAAGCGATAGTTGTTGTTCTTTGCTCATTTCAGTCTCATTTATTTGTGAAATTTGTATCCATAGGGTCGCAAAGGGTCGGAATCAACTGCGACTGAACAACAATCCCACCTCAATTAGTACACAGAACTCTGGGCTCACAACATTACATAAACCAACAATTGTGTACAAAATACTGATAATATTAAATTAAAAAACATAACAAACAACAGATACAACAATACAAAAAAATGAAATAATGTTCAATTGTAGCTTTGCTTTGGCATTTTCTTCTTTCACTGTCATTAAAAGTAGTTTCAAGTCATTGCTGTTATCTGCCAGCAAGATGATCTCATCTGCATATCTTAAATTATTGATGTTTCTTCCAACAATTTCCACACCTCTTGTATCTGAATATAGTCGGGCTTTCAATCTATCTATATATAAACTAGCATAGTTTGCCCGGCGGTGGCGGGCTTTTTAAAATTGTGTTGGATAGTAAAGGGTTTTGTTTTTTCCCCGACAAATGGTGCTGTGTCATTTTTCACGGTTTTGTTTTTTAATTTTGGGTTTTTTTTTAAGAGAAGCTTGTCTACATAAGAACATAAGAACAGCCTTGCTGGAACAGGCCACAGCCCATCCAGTCCAGCATTCTGTCTCACACAGTGGCTCACCATTTCCTTCAGGGTATTCCCAAGCAGATGCCTGCTTAGGATTCCCTGGAAATGATATTGAGAGATATCCTGCCTATCTCTCCAACCTGGAGGTTGTCCTTAGGTATCCATAATTATAGCCATTGATACCCTTGTCCTCCATGAACTTGTCTAATCCTTTCTTAAAGCTGTCAAGTCTGACAGCTGTCACCACTTCTTCTGGCAGGGAGTTCCATAGACCAGTAATCCTCTGCGTGAAAAAGTACTTTCTCTTATTTGTTTGAGAACTAGTACCCAAAAGTTTCATGGAGTGTCCCCTATTTCTAGTGTTGTGCGATAGGGAAAACAGTTTTTCCTTATCTACTTTGTCCACACCGTGCATGATTTTATAAACTTCAATCAGGTCACCTCTTAGACGCCGTCGTTCAAGAGTGAAGAGGCCCAACCGTTGCAGCCTCAGATGGTAAGGAAGGTGTTCCAGTCCCCTAATCATTCTGGTTGCCCTCCTCTGTACTTTCTCCAACTCCATAATATCCTTCTGGAGGTATGGCGACCAGAACTGTACACAATATTCCAGATGGGGCCTCACCATAGATTTATAAAGAGGCAAAATGACACTTGGTGACTTATTTTCTATACCCTTCCTAATGATCCCTAACATTGAGTTTGCTTTTTTCACTGCTGAGGCACACTGGGTTGACATCTTCATTGAGCTGTCCACCAGGACACCAAGGTCCCTTTCCTGGTTTGTCGCAAGGTCCCTTTCCTGGTTTGTCTATATTGTTATGTTTTTTTGTTTTATGGTATAATAAAAAGTAGCTTACACGATGATTGTCATAATGAAATTTTTATTTGAACATTTTTTTAAATAACACATTAATAAACTTTTTTAAAGAAGGTAATTTTTAAAAAGCTTTTCAAAATTGTTTTATTGTTGTGTTACATATATTTGTATTGTTAGAAAAATTAACTTTTTAACTTTTTAACTAAGTAATTTTTAAAAACATTTTCATTCATTAAATTTTTTAAAAATAATTTTGGATAAATCTTTTAATTTGTAAACATTTTTTTCTTATCCATGTTTTTTAAAAAACTTAGATATAATCTTTTTTCCCCACAGTATTCAAAATTGTGCTTCAAGTTTTTAAAATTTAAACTATCTACATTTTTTATCCAAGTTGTCCATGTTGCTTGTTGTCTTGTCCGTTTTTTGGGGATCTGGATAAAAAAAATTTATAGTTGTAGATATACATATATAAATTTTTGAGGCTTTCTTGTTAAATTTACTCACGTTTCAGTCATCTTCCATTGCATGGGTGTTTATTCTGTTAAGAAAATGTTAGAAATGTGTGTGTGTGTGTGTGTGTGTGTGTGTGTGTGTGTGTGTGTGTGTGTGTGTGTGTGTGTATATATATATACATACTTGCCTGCACTCACCCTCCATGCAAACGGCCGATCTGGGTCCGCAGGTCAACAAAGGATTGAGAAAACAGGCAGTGGGGCAACAGCCCCACAAATGTGAAAAAAGGGAAACAACTTCCTTTCCCAACATTCCTTGCGCCGCGCCGCGCCAGAGCCAATCAGGTGCGGCGCAAGGAACATTCGGAAATGCGCCGCAGCCAATCAAAAGAAAACCGTTTTAAAAAAACGCAGCACAAACACAAAGTACAAACCCATAACTACAAGCCCCAGCGTCCTGCGCGCCATGAGTGCGCAGAATGCTGAGGAAGCCGGCGCCCAACAAATAAGACAAAAACACCGGGAGAGCAAGTCCGCCAAGCCGTGGGAACCAAAGCCCCCCTCCCCATTGGCGCCTGAAGCTCCTAATCAGAGTTTCCCCTTTAATATCACTGGGTGGGGGCGGGGGTGTTGTGCTCCCCCTCTCTACTGGCTCCCCTGGGGTTGAGAGGGTTGGGGGGATCAAAGGAGCCTGTCTCCCCAACCCTCCTGACCCCAGGGGACCCGGCAGAGAGGGGATTCCCTTCCCCACACACACACACACACGCCCCATTTTAAAGAGAAGAAACCAAGCGGTTACTTCTCTTTAAAAACGGAGTTGGGGGGGAATCCCCCTCTCTGATGGCTCTCCTGGGTCCGGAAGGGTGGGGGAGACAGACCCCTTTTGTCCACCCAACCTTCCCAAACCCAAGGAAGCCAGCGGAGAGGGGGATCACAACCCCCCCCCCCCACTGAAATTAAAGGGGAATCCCTGGATTCGATCCCTCTCCTGGGTCCCATGAGTCTGGAAGGTTTGGGGGGACCAAAGGAGCCTGTCTCCCCAACCCTCCTGACCCCAGGGGACCCGGCAGAGAGGGGATTCCCTCCCCCCCACACACACACACACGCCCCATTTTAAATAGAAGAAACAAAGCGGTTACTTCTCTTTAAAAACGGAGTTGGGGGGGAATCCCCCTCTCTGATGGCTCTCCTGGGTCCGGAAGGGTGGGGGAGACAGACCCCTTTTGTCCACCCAACCTTCCCAAACCCAAGGAAGCCAGCGGAGAGGGGGATCACAACCCCCCCCCCACTGAAATTAAAGGGGAATCCCTGGATTCGATCCCCTCTCCTGGGTCCCATGAGTCTGGAAGGTTTGGGGGGACCAAAGGAGCCTGTCTCCCCAAACCTCCTGACCCCAGGGGACCCGGCAGAGAGGGGATTCCCTTCCACACACACACACACACACACACACGCCCCATTTTAAAGAGAAGAAACCAAGCGGTTACTTCTCTTTAAAAACGGAGTTGGGGGGGGGAATCCCCCTCTCTGATGGCTCTCCTGGGTCCGGAAGGGTGGGGGAGACAGACCCCTTTTGTCCACCCAACCCTCCCAAAACCCAAGGAAGCCAGCAGAGAGGGGGATCACAACCCCCCCTGATATTAAAGGGGAATCCCCAATTGAGATTTCCCTTTTAATATCAGAGGGTAGCCTGGATTCGATCCCCTCTCCTGGGTCCCATGAGTCTGGAAGGTTTGGGGAGACAAGAGGGGTTTGTCCCCCAAAGCCTTCCAGAGCCAGGGGAGACGGCAGAGAGGGGATCCCCCCGTAGGACACCAAAACCACAAAAACAAACAATCAAAAACATTCAAAAATACACAAAAACAAACAAAAATAACACCAAAAAGTAAACAACAACAAACATTTACAAACACACCCAGCCCCCAGCCAAACACCACAAAATCCAAACACCACCACCACCCCAAATAAAGAAAAACAGCCAACTCACCACCAGACGACCTCACACAACAACTACTGGAAAAGAAATGAATAAAGAAAGAGACTACTTACTGGAAGAAGCTCCACCCAGAGGCCACGAGAGAAAAAACAGTCAAAATACAAGATAACCCCTACCAGCAGCACTTGCTGCCCACAATAATAAAAAAAAAATCAAAAAGACACAAAAGGCCCCAAGAGTTTTTCAAAAAAGTATATCATCCTTTATTCTTTTTTTCATCCACAAAACCAAAACACCAAACAAAACTCATCACAGTTTATAACAGGCCATCAAAAAAAATTGTATAAATAACAATTTTAAAATTTTCAATTATAGACTAACCTCTTCTTTACAAACATTAACAACAACAACAACAAAAACTTTCCAATGCCATTTAAAACAGCCCGGCAACACCGGGCAATCTTTGCTAACACACACACACACACACACACACACACACACACACACACACACACACACACACACACACACACACACACACACACACACACTTTTGAGGCTTTATTGTTAAATTTACTCACGTTTCAGTTGTCTTCCATTGCATGGGTGTTTATTCTGTTGAGAAAATGTTAGAAATGTATTTTAGATATTTGATTATAATGAATGTTTTTGTTTATACTTCTGTTGGATTTTAATGTGTATTAATAGTTAATAATTGTTTTTTACCTTTCATATTTTGTGGTATGTTGCTGGTTGTTGGTTGGTTTCATTTTCCTTTGTTGAACTTCTTGAATCTGTAAAATATAAATCGTTTTTTGTATTTTTGTGTTACATTATTTGCTAATTGTTTTGAATAATAATTTTTATTTACCTGTTATTTGTTGTGTCTGCTTGTTCTTTAGTTGGAGGAAATGTTGTAACATTTCTAAGGCTAGTTGCATGTTGTATTGTGGTGGTGGATTCATCATAATATGGATTTGTCTTTGTATAATGAAATCCATTGGGATGATTGGAATTTCTTGTTGTTTGGTTTTGTTGTATTCTTCTTCTTTATCATTTTCTGGACTTTCTTTGTTGTTTATTTTTTCGATTACTTGTTGTAATTTTTCATTGTGGCTGTTAGTTTGTGTTATTTGTTCTCTTTCATTTGGCTTGCCTTGCAAGGTTGGTTTGGTTATTTCTTTGTCTTCTTCCAGTTGTTCCTTTGAAATTTGGATTGTGTTGGCCATATATTGATTTGTTTTGTTATTTATTTTTTGAATTATTTCTTCCAATTCTTCATTTTGTTTCTCATATTCATTGCCTTGGATTTTTTTGTTGTTTATTTTATCAATTACTTGTTGCAATTCTTCCTTTTAGTAATTAGCCTTTTTTTGTGGGTGTCCTATTTTTTGGGTTTGTGTAATTTTTCTTCTTACTACTGGATTGTTTTCTATGCTTGGTTTTGTTATTTCTTTCTCTTCTTCCTGATGTTCTTTTCCAAATTTGTTGTCATTGTCAATTTTTTCTGCTTTTGTGTACTTTGGGTCTATAATTATATTTGTATTCTCTCCCCCCCCCCCAATTATTTCTTCCATTTTGTTACTTTGTTTTCATTTTGTTTTTTCTCATTGCCCTTACTTTTTTCTGGCTGAATAATTGTATTTGCGTCCATTGTGTTCTGTTTCCAGGGTAATAATTCTTTTTTGGATTGTTTAAGATTTTGCGAATGGTTAGATGGTGATGGATGTATATAGTAAATGGTATCTTGGTTGCTGTGGTCCGTTATATTTGGTTGACTGATTGCTCCTGGCTGTGTCTCTTTTATCTGCTCCATTTTTTCCTATCCTCTTTTGCTATGTGTTTTGTTTATTTTTCTATGTTAGTATTGTTATTTTCTATTTGTTTTAGTTTGTATTAATTGGTTCTCCTAATGGTCTTGGTTTCGGTGCTCTCCTTCTATTTTCCACGCTGCCGTCTGTTCTTCTCGTTCCTTCTTTATCCCTTTTATAGTGTGTTTTTTTAACATTGTGTTCTCGCGTGAGTTGGGTAGTGTCTCTTTGTGTTTTTCGTTCGTGCGCCTAGACCTAGATTATCTTTTACTTGTTTTTTTTTTTTTTTGGATTGTCCTGCTATCCTTTATTTTTGGAAATATATCTGCCTCATGCATCCAAGTTTGTTACTCTCCATTTCTGGTTTTGGGGTAAGTTTTAATGTTTGTTGTTTATTGTACTCATTTTTTGAGTAATAATAAAGAGCGGCAATGTTTAATTCTTTATTTGATAATTTCGTTCTTCCGTGAGTTTTCTACCGTTTGTTTTCTCTGTTAGTGTTGGCTACTTATTTTGGCTATAGCCTTGTTTTTCTTTTATTGTGGATCTTCAGGTTCTAACTCTCAATTTTTGACACGTTCTCACCGTTCGCCATGATTGGCTGTGTTTTTTCCCCTCGCGTAGGCTGTTTGGTTTTGTAGTGTAATTTTTTGTGTTCTTTTCCCTCTGATTTTTTAATAACATCACGATTGCGGAGTACAGCTCAGTTAATTTGCACAAACGCCTTATTTATGTATCGTGTTTTCATTGTCTTTAAGGTTTTGTGTGGTGCGGCGAAGGAACGTTATTTTTTTTCCTAAGGGTTGATTTTCCATTCTATGCGATCGTTCCATTCAGCTCCCTTAGCTGACATAGTAGAGGCGCAAAGGACACTGGGAAATGAAGTTCCATGTCTGCCTCTCGCCAACCCACAGTTGAATTTTTTTGCAGGAAGGAATGGCAGCAGCGGCGGGGGTGCCTTTCATTTCCATGGGCCATGCTGGGTGGCCTGTGGGAACGAAGCGCAGCGGCGGTGGGGTTGCCTTCCGTTTTCACGGGCCATGCTGGATGGCCTGTGGGAAGGAAGATCAGCGGTGGCGGGGTTTTTTTTGGCGCGCCGGCTGCCTCAGCGTTCTGCGCGCTCATGGCGCGCAGGACGCTGGGGCTTGTAGTTTTGGCTGCACGTGTTTGGTTACAGCAGCGTTTTTTCCTGCGGCTTCATTTTGATTGGCTGCGGCGTGTTTTCGAACGTTCCATTTGCTCACGCCGCTCAGCTTGATTGGCTCTGGCGCGGCGCGGCAAAAGGAATTGAAGTTCCCTTTTTTGTTTGTGATTGGGGGGCTCCTGCCCCCGGGTTGAAAATTTCAACCCTACAGTTACCTGCAAACCCCGTTCAGGCGAGTGAACAGAGGCCCATTACGGGCTAGTGGGGCCTGGTGCAACATCCTTTGTCACATTCCAATGGTTAATGCACCATTTTATAGGTATAGATTTAATAAAGGAGACCCATACATTTGTGGATCTAGGCTGCCTCCCCTCCTCCGCCACCCACCCACCTGACCAGCACACACCACCTACCTTGCAACCCCCTTCGGTCAAAGAAGGGAGTCCGGATGACACGGGTGGGGCACAAGCCCCACCAGAGCCATCTGAAAAAAATCCCAGGATGCAGCAGCATGCGATAGCATGCTGGTGTCATCACAGGGCGCAGAGCAAGGCCGCCACAGGCGGCCGCTGCGCTGCACCCTCCCCGTTCGCCCGGGGAAGCAGGGCCAAAGGACCCAGCCACTGTGTCTCTCTAAGCGGCAGGGAATGCAAGGGTGCCGAAGGCGCCCGCTGCGCACTCCCCATTCGCCCGGGGAGGAGGCAGTGGCTGGGTCCTTCGCCCCTGCATCCTTCCCGGGTGGTGGGGAACGCAAGGGTGCCAAAGACTCCTGTTGCTCACTCCCCATTTGCCCGCCGATGCAGGGCTGAATGACCCGGCCACTGTGTCTTCCTGGGCAGCGGGGAACGCAAGGGCGCCAAAGGTGCCTGCTGCGCACTCGCCGTTCGCCCAGGGAGGAGGCCGTGGCTGGGTCCTTCAGCCCTGCATCCTCCCCGGGCGCCGGCTGAACCGCCTTTTCCTCCTGCAGGGAAAAACAACCCCGGGGCAAAGCCCAGGTAAATATGCTGGTAGGATATATTCCACATACACACTGAACAGAAAAAGGAATAAAATGCATCACTACCTGACAACACCAGTCTGTCTCTCCATATTCTTATCAACAATATAGGTTGTTCATCTTGTCAATCAAATGTTGAGGCACCCCCATTTCTTTCAGAACCACACATATTTTCTTGTGATCCACACTTTTCATATCTCACCAGATAAGTGACCCTAAAATGAACCAGTCAAGGTGTTCAGAGTACTAGTGTTAGAGGTCGGCCTCTATTTCCTCCCATTGCTGGAGCTCTGAGAGGTTCTTCTACCTCCTAATGGCTATAACCAGGAGGGTGAATGTGTGTGAAAGGGGCAGGAGATGTAGAGCCATTGTAGTCAACTCAGATGTGAATCTCACTCTGGTCAAAGGAATTTTGCTATCATAATAATATGTTGTCAAGTTATAGTGTTCTCAAGAATTACCAGCTCTGTATAGATTATGCAAACTCAAGGCCATGATGTCTGATATTGAATAAATCCATATCATGTTTAGTCTTCCTCTTCTGTTGCTTTCAACCTTTCTAGGAAAATTTGTGTGTGTGTGTGGGGGGGTTTAGATCCCCCCCCCAGTGACTGTTTCATTTTCCTCTTTTAGCATGTTGGTCCTTTTATTTTATATTAAAGGAAAACCTGTATTGGCTCATTTTGTTTATAGGTGCCTTTTGTGTTTCCCTGTAGCCTTGACACTACAGAGTTCTTGAAGAATTCTTAACATCACTTAGAAACTACTCCAAAAAGCAGAGAGGCAAGCAACAGAAAATCAGTCTACTCCAAAAACAGGCAACAGTACATTAAATAACACCAAAATAGACATCTTTAATAGAATACAGTGGAACCCCGTATAACTATCGCCCCATACAGTGATAAAATTGCCTAGCGATGAGGCTTGGAGGGGGGGAGCCGTTCCGCATAGCGATAGTTCCTATGGGAAAATCCGCACGATTTTCCAATTGGAAAAACCGCTTAGTGCCAAACATCATTGTATGGTTCCCCCTCACAGGGAAATCGTTATACGGATTTTCCCATAGGGAAGATTGTACAACAATGAAAACCACATAGCTATCAGCTCTGTGGAACAGATTAAAATAGCTATACGGGGTTCTACTGTATAAGTATGCAATGAATTATCCAGATACCAAGCTTTACGCATTGAAAGCACTTCTGAAGCATTGTCTTCTGATTCTTGACTACTGTTTTCATTTGGATTTTCGATTGAACAAAGATACAGACATTAAAAAAAATTTGGTTTTTTATTATTGGCATTAAAGTTATGTAATTTTTCTGTAGTCTTATTTTTTTTGCTTCCTAATATTCAACAAATTGCACAATCCCAGGATACCCCCCAAAAGAGGGGAATTTGTAAAACACTTCTGAGAATACTCTATATCAAGAAATCCCTGAAAATAAGTATTGACTTGATATCACAAAGTTTTATTATCAATGTTGAACTGTAATAATACTTTATGCTTTTTCTGCTCTTATCAGAAATTATTTTAAGGCATTGCTATTTTCTGCCTTCAGTATAGTATTTTTTGTGGTTGTTCTGCTATATCTGAATCCAAATATTGGCGATCTTCATGGCAATCAGCCATCAAGGCTGTCCTGAGAATATAGTGCAGTGGCCTTTCATCTGCTTTCAGCATTGCAACGTGACATCTGTACCACTGATCCAGTTCTGCGAGTCACTGTCTGTTCCTGAGTCCTTTTGGCACACAAAGTGCCCATCGGCCCCAGGCCAATATTGATGAAGCTGCTGCACTCCATCAAGATAGATTCAAGTGGAATTTTACCCACTTGGGGACCATCACCCTTCCCTGTGGACTTAAGCTGTTAGTCCTCAGGATTGTCAGGTTAGTTAACTGCCACCGGACACTCAGTGTTGAGTTGCTGGCAGTATGGTCAACTCTAGGAGTTGTCAACCTTTTAAAGCCAGGGGCCGGGTCATGCTCCCTCAGACAGCTTTGGGGGCTGGACGGCCATTTTGCCCTTCCTCCAACACATGGCAATTCCTGGTATGGTGGAGGTGATGGGGGCCCCACATGAAATGGCTCTGTGGGCCGCAGGTTGAGAATCCCTGGTCTTCTCTTATTACCATAGCAGGATAACCTGGCCAGACCCAGAGATATGTAGCTTAAATGTAGTGTTTCTTCCACTGATTGTTACTCTTCTTCTAAATTTAATTCAGCTTTTCTTATGATATGCAACCAAGGTAGGAAGAGCGTCTTTACTTATCTGTATCATTCTTTTTTCTTTAATGCAGATGAGTAGCCTGAGATACTGCTTTTAATTTGTTTCTCTTTATTGTCATAATATTTAACTGTATCATAAAAACCTTGGGGAGCATAGATTGCAGTAAGATTGCTGAACAGCAGGTGGCAGTAGCTTACTTTCTTGGAACAATCTTAATAAAATGAGTTACAGTATTGTTCTTTTACAACCATCTAGTTACTGTGGTTCCCTTGATAAGCTGCTGTTCTTTTCCACAACCTTATCTACAGTCCTCTTATTTGGTAGTTTTTCTTATAAATTGCAGCTGTATGTTTTTCTGAGATCTTTTGAATGTTTTTACTCTGAATGCAAATTACAATTCTAATTATTGTATACACAAAATAATAATTGCTTAGTGAATGAGAAGCTTGAGGTACGAATTATGTTATTGTGCAGCACAGCAAATAAACATTTTACAAGGCAGGTCTACAAATGGGAACACCCCAAACAAAAATTTGAAAGTTTGAAACTTTGTACATATATAACAAACAGACTGATCTTGCTTTGTGCCACATTTAGGGAACTTTGGGTACAGAGGTTTTGAATAATGAATTTTTTAATGTAAAACTTAGAATCCCATGCAGAAACAAGTGACCTTTTGTATCTCAAGATTTAAAATAGCTCATATAAATTGAAAAGACAAATCTTGCTTATCTTGGTTTTTTATTTAGAAGGAATTCCTGTTGAAGTGGCTGAAATATTGATTCTAAAAATAGCCTCTCAAAAGGATAAAACAGCGACTCTTTAAAAAGTGTAAGGAACAGGCTTACATTCTGCTGAACATTTCTTGCTAAGTGTTCCAAAGTATAGATACATTGTTCAAGTTGGATGAGCTCTTGGGAAATCTGATCTTTTGACTTTGCCAGTCAGGCCTCAATTAGCTGACATTCAGGTGGAGAACTTTAACTCCTTCTTAGTCAAACAGAGATTTTAAAAGGCATATGCTCAGAGGCATTCTTTGTCAACAGCTTCAGTCGCCTTACTCCAGAAAAATAAGACTATAGGGAAAAGTAGTATTATGTTTTTAGATTTATGAGTAGGCTAGAAATCTACATGTGTTTTGAGGATCAGTACTACCTAAAGCTATAATTCACTTTTCAAGGCAATTAGGAGACAAATTGAGAGAGAGTTTGATTGCTCTATATTTTTAGCTAGAAGCCAGAAGATATTCATTGGTAAAGGGAATTGTGAATATAAATATAAATGAGGCTTTGTTTATCATTGTGTTGGATTCATTACAGATATTATAATTGACTAGCAAGGGTGCCTGGCTTCAGCCAGGTGGTCCCAACCTAGCTAGCTAAGTGCCAGTGTTGCCCAGGAAACCCACTGGCCAGGGGATGACATCACAATCCCCCCCTGGTTGGCCTACCACTGGGGCAGACACAAACCCTCCTGTCGAATATACCCACCTTTGCAGATCAATTTAGGGGGCAAACCCCCTCCCAATGGGCTTCAGGACCCCGACAGTGACTTGCTCATGTGCGCAAGGTACGTGTGTGCCGAATCTCATGGGGTTTGGAAAAGGGGTGCGGCATTCCATTCCGGACACCGAACCCATACCTTTGCTTTATAAGTATAGACTAGCAAGGGTTGCCTGGCGTTGCCGGGTTGTTTTAAATTGTGTTGAAATGTTAAATTGTATTAATGTTTTTTAAAAATTGCTTAGTCTGAAATTTTAATTTTTACAATGTTTATTTATGTAAAAAAATTGGCTTTGCTGTTATAAACTGTGATCTGCTTTTTTGTGTTTTTTTAGGATTAATAAAAGAACAAAGTATGATATAGTTTTTTCAAATTGTTTTATGTAACTGAATAATGTTTTAGTTTTTGGAATTTTTTAAAATAGTTGTACCATAGGTAATAATTTAAATAATGTGAAAGTAAATGTTTTTTACATTTAATGTTTTTAAAATGTGTTTAGATGTTTTGGGTTTTAATTTGAGTTAAAACTCAGCACAGGATTCTTTCTCTTCGGGAGTCAAAGAGACTTTTGCCTCCTGGGGAGAAGAAATTCCCAGCAGGGAAGAGGTTTGTTTCTGTCTGGGTTTGCTTGGAAAGGAGTTTCCTTTGCAGGCAGCCCAGAGAGAAGCGATTCTTTCTCTTCGGGAGGCAAAGAGACTTTTGCCTCCTGGGGAGAAGAAATCCCCAGCAGGGAAGGGGTTTGCTTCTATCTGGGTTTGCTTGGAAAGGAGTTTCCTTTGCAGGCAGCCCAGAGAGAAGCGATTATTTCTCTTCGGGAGGCAAAGAGACTTTTGCCTCCTGGGGAGAAGAAATCCCCAGCAGGGAAGGGGTTTGCTTCTGTCTGGGTTTGCTTGGAAAGGAGTTTCCTTTGCAGGCAGCCCAGAGAGAAGCGAGGGCGAGACGTAGAAGGTAACACCAGGAGGGAAACCTTTAAACACCCAGTCGGGGCCAGGAGGTAAGCGTGGCCGGTGGGGGTTAGGAAGGGTGGTCTAGGTGGTGGGGCAGGGGGGGTGGCAGCATGGTTACCGGGGCCGTGCCTCCCCACTCCCTAATCGGTGCTACCACGCATACCTCCTGAGTCCCACTGGGTCTTTAAAAGTCTTTCTCTCCCAGCAGTTTATTTTTTAACTTTGGCGTGCCACGCTTTGCCAGCCTCCTCTGCACTCGTGTCCCTCAGCCTGAATGGCTGAGGGGTTGTGCAGCACAGAGGACTCTGGGATTCGTAGTTCGTGCTGCATTTTTTTCTGAAGCTTATTTTTGATTGGCTGTGCTGCGTTTCTCCACGTTCTTGGTGGTCGCGTCTCTCAGCCTGAGTGGTGCAAAGAATGTTGGGAAATGAAGTTCTTTCCATTTCTTGCCATTTGTGGGGCTGTTGCCCCCAGGCCGATTTTCTGAAACCTTCGTTGACCTGCGGACCCACTTTGGCTGTGCGCACGAATGGTGGGTGCAGGTCTGTAGGGCGAGGCATAGCAACCTATAGCCAGTTCCAACGGTTAACCCTTGGATTTATAGGTTAAGATAAGACTGAGTTAATTCATTTACTGCTTTTACTTTTCTTCAAAACTTCAAGCATGAACATTAAAAACCAATACATTAAACATATTCATATTGGGAATTTATGTTGATGTACATGCAAGTTCTGTAAATCACAGCAACGGATTGCTGCTAATTAACAAGTTGTTTACATTCCTGGTAATCGGCAAATAAATATAACTGGTACACAATCAGGAAATAGAAGAGTCCTTCCATCTTTCCGAGGTTGATAAAACGAGTGAATACCCAGCATATTGGGGAAAAATGCTAATTAACTCGTGAACCACCCAGACAGTGCACTAAGTGCTATGGGGCAGTATGTAAGTGTCATTGCTTTGCTTTAATTAGTAGCAATTCACTATTATGATTTATGCATTAATAGTTAAACTGCATAAATCCCCAACACTTCCTGGCAATTTTTGTTTTCTCACCAGTTCTTCCAATGAGCTAGAACCCTGGACAACTTATATATACAGTGGAACCTCATACAACAATTTCCCTGTATAGCAACAAAATTGCATAACAATTAGGTTTTGGGGGGAAATGGCATCCCGCATAACAATTTTCCCTATGAAAAAAATTGTACAACATTTTTTCAATGGGAAAAACCACTTAGCGAAAAAATCGTTGTATGATGCATCCCATAGGGAAAATCACTATACGATGCATGCATGGTATAGCAATTGTTTCGTACAATAATGAGCCCTGTGGAACGGATTAAAATCGTTGTATGAGTTACCACTGTAATTTTTGAATTTTAGCAAGCCAACACACCAGCTGTAGAGGCTTATAGTATATGTATTAAGATTGTGGAGAGTCCTACCTCATGAGGAATAAAATATCCCTATTTTTAGCTTCTCTTGCTAAAAAGCTTTGTATTCCTTTCTATATAAATAAAACGGAAAAGTACATCTGTTTGTCCCAAATGTGTTTCCACGTGCCTGAATGGAGCCCCCTGAAAGCTTGCACATGCCTACCTTTGGCATCACAGATTGCATAGCCCGAGTCTGGGGGTAGTGGGTGGGGCATGAGGCCCACAAAAGGCAAAAGAAAAAACTACAGGCCCCAGCATATCTTGCACCACACCCCAGCCAGTCAAAAAGGCCAGAATAAACACAGGAGGGGTGGGGCATAGGCCATGCGCTCGGAGAGCGAGGGAAGGCAGTTGCCAGGTGTGTGCACATCTGGCTGCCCCCGCCCCTCTAGCATGTGTGTGCGTGAGAAAGAGAGAGAGAGCACAGGAGGGGTGGGGCAGAGGCCATGCGCTCAGAGAGCGAGGGAAGGCAGTTGCCAGGCATGTGCACACCTGGCTGCCCCCCCGCCCCTCCAGTGTGCATGCATGTTTTCCTGCCTGCGTCATTCCTTCCTTCCCTCACTCACTCCCCCCTCCTCCTCCTTCGGCCGGAGCTTGCCCACCGTGTTCTTTGGGAGGTGAGGAAGCTATGCCCTTTTGGGGGGGAGGGTGGCTAGCAGAGAAGAGACATGGGTGCAACACGCGTGGATGGAGAGGAGGATCCAGGGACACCCACCCAGAGAGGCGTGCACCCCTCCCCAAGCCCCCCCCGGCAAAGCCGGGCAACTCTGCTAGTTTCTTTCCAAATACAGTATGTATGCATTTGTAGCTTCCAATAAATGCATTGCTTTCTTCCTTCTTAAAAATTCCTCAAACTAATGCAATTTATTGGATGAAACTTTGCTAATTTGATTTGTAAATCACAAGTCCTCTGTTCTTCTTGAAAAGGCATGTGACACAATGTTTATGCTTTCCTTTCCTTTCCTCATAGATGTGTGCAATAGTACTGATCTTCCTGAAGTTGAAATCATCAGTCTACTGGAAGAGCAACTGCCCCACTAC
Source organism: Bradypodion ventrale (assembly GCA_035047345.1). Taxonomy (NCBI): domain Eukaryota; kingdom Metazoa; phylum Chordata; class Lepidosauria; order Squamata; family Chamaeleonidae; genus Bradypodion; species Bradypodion ventrale. Next base: position 80,204,557 of record JAWDJE010000006.1, on the reverse strand, counting down.
AAGCTAAGAGCAGATACAATATATGGTTATGATTACGACGACTGGCTTCATACTCCTCTCATTTCTCCAGATGCTAATATTGACTTAACCACCGAGCAAATAGAAGAGACACTGAAATACTTTCGTAAGTCTAAATATATTCATTTCCATACAAATGCACATATCTACAGAATTTCTTTGTTGACTATCTGCCTCCTTCCCCCTCCCTTCCCTGATATTCTTAATAGTTATTCCTGGAGAAATAGTGTAATATTTGGGATGATCAACGTGAATTATGAACCTGAACTTAGTCTTGTTGTAAAAGCATTTGTATAATGTAGGTGGAGAAAATAGTTAGACAAATCATACACCACTTGTTAATTGCAGTTTTATTCTACAGGCTGCACATGGCAGTTTACCCCATACTCAAAATATTTGGCATAAAGTTTACATATGCCAATTTTAACCCAGGTTCATGTTCCTTTTGACTTTATGATCAGAGAATTTGTGCGAAGGTAAAGTTGTAGCCTTTTCTACAAGTTGATTGTTTCCTGTTGAGTTGGTAGAAGTTGAATTTGCATTAATAAAAGGTGTGGCAGAATGTTCCATATGTGTCATAGCTACTTTACAAGGATATGAAAGCTTCAGGAGTATTAAGCTGCTGTAATATACTATCTGACCAATCAGATGTAAACTATTACTTATTTGAATATGCAGGACTGTCTCCCCCTTCCCTTGCATTTGTGGTGTTGTTTTTGTCATTTGATATGAATTACATTATTTTAATCATTTTAGTTTGAATAACCCTTCTACATTTCTGCCTATCCTGTTCTTCCTCACTCATCCTTAGATGAGATGTAAGGCAGATTTATTTGCAGGTTAATTCTGAAAGTTAGTATCCCATTTAGTTGACAGTATCCAGCTTCGTTGCATATATATACAGTGTATCTTTACTTTTCAAGTGGTGTGAAAGTAAAGGCTTTTTGGATCTATATCTGAAGATAAAGCTGCTATGTAATAGCCAAATCATTTGAATCCTCTTTACTGCATTAAGTCTGCACTCACTGAATTGGCTCGTGCAGTGAGACATTTCTGTCACCCTCTGTCCTGATGTCCCCTAAATTATCATCCTGGATCTTCAGACAGCCTAGGTAGGGTATGGTCCTGAGTTAACAGCTGAGGAAACTGTTCCTTGTATAATCATCATCGTCGTCAAAGTCAAGTCAATTCTGACTTATGGTGATGCTTTCCAGAGTTTTCTTGGTAGAAAATATACGTCTACTCACACCGATGGGGGTGTCTTGGGATAGTTCTGTTTGGCCACAACCACATAGGTTGACTCTTCTTCAGGGCAGGGAGGCACATTGGTGAATCAAGCTCCCAACCTGTGGCTCCACAGCCAGATACTGAAATCATTGAGTCATCCATTATCTCAGGGGTTCACAACCTACAGCCCACAGCGCTATTTTGTGTGGTCCGCCCCCACTGCTGCTGCAGCTGCCACAAGTGGCAAAAATAGTGAAAAACGCATTGAAAATGTAACCATTGCTGTTGTAAAACATGGGGAAAGGTTGCAAACACATTTACGACAGCTGTGGACATGTTTTATTGCAGGGGGAACCACGTGTCCAGCCCACTCAGCTGTCTGAGGGTGTGTGGTCCGGCTTGTGGCGGGAAAACGTTGAGAACCCCCACCTTATCTATATTTATAAGAAGGTGTGTGGACCGTTCATGTCCGGCATGCATGTCCACACCTGGCCCAACTATCCTGTACTGAACAGCCCTCACTTACTTAAAGACCCTGCGAGTATCGCCGCAAGGGTCCACCAGTCGAGAGTGGGGCAACCGCCCCACAAACCAGAACAAAAAACTACATGGCCAAGCATTCTCCGCGCCACGCCACACCTCAAGCCAATCAGGCTGAAGGGTGTGAGCGCAGAGAATGCTGGGAAGCCGGCACACGCATTTAAAAAAACTGATGCACGCGCTGTTCCATGATAGCTTTCCTCCATGAGGCGAAGAAGGCGGAGTGCCATTCCACCTTCTTCGCCTCATGGAAGGAAGCTATCGCTTCCATCGGTTGGACCCCCCGAAAGATTTCGCGCTCCCCCCAAAATGAGGAAAGCGAGCTAGTTCCCTCCGTGAGGCGAAGAAGGCGGAATGGCGCTTCGCCTTCCTCGCCTCACAGAGAGAAGCTATCGCTACAATCGGTTGGGGGGGGCGAAAGATTTCACACACACCCCAACTGAGGAAAGTGAGCCACTTCCCTCTGGGAGATGAAGGCCGTGCCTTCGCCTCCCGGAGGGAAGGAATTGCCTTCCACGGAGGGGATTCGCTTCTATCTTGGTTGGCTGGGGACAAAAGCTTCAGCCCTCACCAACCAAGAGGGAAGCTAACCCCCTCCGTGGAAGGCGATTCCTTCCCTCCGGGAGGTGAAGGCACAGCATTCCACGGAGGGGGTTCGCTTCTCTCTTGGTTGGCAAGGGCCGAAGCTTTCGTCCCCAGCCAACCAAGAGAGAAGCGAACCACTTCCCTCCGGGAGACAAAAGCCGTGCCTTCGCCTCCCAGAGGGAAGGAATCGCCTTCCACAGAGGGGATTTGCTTCTCTCTTGGTTGGCGAGGGCCGAAGCTTTCATCCCCAGCCAACCAACCAGGCTGAAGGGCACGAGTGCAGAGAATGCTGGGAAGCTGGAGCACATGTTAAAAAAAACAAATGACGCTCGCACTGTTCCACGATAGCTTCCCTCCATGAGGCGAAGAAGGCAGAGCGCTGTTCCACCTTCTACACCTCATGGAGGGAAGCTATCACCTTCCCCTCATCTCTCTCTACTCTCTCTTCCCCCTCTCTCTTTCTCCCCAATCTCACTCTCCCCTCTTTCTTCCCCCTCTCTCTTCCCCCTTTCTCTCTCTTCTTCCTGCTCTCTCCCCCCTCTCTCTTCCCCCCTCTTTCTTCCTTCACCCCCTTTCTTCCCCTCGTCTCTTTGTGTGTGTGTGTGTGTATGTGCGTGCGCACACACCCCAAAACCATCCCAACCACCAACAAAATTTATACCTGCCCAGCCAGGCAAAAAATGCTAGTCTCTTATATGCGTAGATTCATTTTTGTTGATACAAAAGGTTTAGTGGATGTACAGTACACCATTGTGAGTCCATTTAGTATTAATATATCCTGAAAGCTTCAGTGTAGTATAGTATAATGAATAAGGAATGAACACATATTTTTCATAGCCAGCCTTTTGAAATTCAGAAATAGAGTGTGCGCATTGATTCTTCATTACTGCGTGCATTAAGTGCAACTTCATACCTGTACATCTACCACTGATTTATTCAGTCCTCATCTCCATTTTGGGAATTATTTTAGTTGCAGACTTTACAGCTGCAACATCTGGCCTATGTTTTGGACTTTCCTTCACTCATCAGTTTTAGATTTTTTTGTTTGTCTTTCCATTTCTAGGTTTCATGTGTATCTTTTTAAAAACTATCTAGTCTGATGAGTGTCAAGAAATTCAGCACTCAGCCTGGCTTTCCACTGCCTATCCCACCTGCCTGTGCAAGTTTACCCTGAGGTTGGAAGTATCCTCAGAAGATACACACCCAAGTTAAGGTCAATGACCAGCTGAGAGTGTTTTTCTTTGTGTAAAATCATGCTGCTGTCACCTCATTTACCTTATCGGTCAGCAGTTCGAGACATGAATGCTGCACGATGGAGTGAGCTCCAGTCTCTGTCCCAGTTGCTGCCAACCTAGCAGTTCGAAAAGCAAGAAATTGCAAGTAGATAAATAGGGACCACATCAGTGGGAAGGCAACCAGCATTCCGTCACTCCGGTATTTAGTCATGCCTGCCATATGACCACAGAAACATCAGCGGATGCAGACAGCGCTGGCTCTTTGGCTGTAAACGTGGATGAGCACTGAACCCTAGAATCGGATACTTAGAATTTTTGCTGTACCAAATGGCTGGCGTATGCTATAATCCTTTTTTGTGCTGTCATAGAGTTTAGGTACATGAAAAAATGGGTCATGGTTCACAGAAAAGGCAAAACAGGCAAGGGCTTTTGTCATTTATATTTCTCAGTGTGTGTGTTTCACTCTGAAACATGTACACACATATTGGATAATAACGCTACGTTAGAAATGGATTTAGAATCTTGTCCTGTATAAACAGGCAAAGGCTATTGCTGCTATGCAGTAAATTGATGCCGAGTGTGAGTGTATTTGTTTTGTAGCAGGACAAAGCATTTCACTCTATGATGCCGTGCCTCTTCCAGCAAGTCATGCCATGCTAGTTAGGATGTTTGAAGCAACAAAAAGCATGTCCTCCTCCATCTCTGCATCTCTTTCAGAGCCAGCTGGTCTCCATGGCAACATATTAGACTGAAAGAGATGCAAGGACCTAGTGGGGAAGGAATGAGTTAGGAACCCCCAAGTGGTGGTGTGTGTCTCCAACGTCAGAGCCTCAGCCTTTTGATAGGAGGGTTTTGTTAACTCCCACACCCAGCTCCGCCGTAAACTCTCTTATATTATTATTATTATTATTGGAACAAGGACTGGTGCAACTGCTTCAACCACTTCTCCCTTTTGGAGCGTTTTTATTTTATTATTATTATTATTATTATTATTATTATTATTATTATTATTATTATTTTGCTATTCCTAGTTCTGGCTCCTCTTCCAGATTGAAGATGCTCAGCAAACTGCCTGCAATCTCTGAGCGCCTTTGCAGCTCAGCGTTCCATAAATGTAGGCAGGCATGGCTGCGTTTCACTTGACCTTTGTAGTATTTCTGTAAAATCTCCTCTGCGTTGTTGCCCAAGGAGATAACGGACTATGCAGAAATTTATTGAAGCAGATTACTACGAGCTGGACTGGTATTATGAAGAATGTACAGATGGTAATTATGTGTTTTTCTAATACGTCTGTATTGTCATTTATGACACAGTCAGTTCATTTCTCTTGTTAAGTGTAAAAGCATTTCTGTCATCTTGTTCAAAGAAATTGTTGGAAGGTTGTGGACCTAAGATGGATAGCCATTTGCCTTTCTTAATATATGCTTGAAGCATGCTACAGTAGACTGCTGTAGAGCATTCAGCCAGTGGGAGTGGCATCAAAACATAGTCTTTTCAGCAGAAGGAATTTATAGCAAAATGTGTATTATGAATTATGAATACTACAGTTAACACACTTAAGCATTTGTTTTGCTTGTTTAATTTTGGAGTACAAAACCTAAAGAATCATAGGCATGTGCTACAGTGTAAAATATGGCTGGGTGCACTGCATGTTTTTAGAAAGCCTATTGGTTAGGCACTGATTTTCATATATGAAGTCCTTGTTGCAGGAATTTGTTAGAATAAATGTTTAATTAAATGGTTGGGAGGTTGATTTTGAAAATTAGTCTCCTTCATAAGCTTCTCTTGAACTTTCTGTTCCTGTCAGATTGGCAAGGTCTCTCCCCCCCCCCTCCAATAGCCTGGATGTGATCATTAATCTCATGATTGAGGATGATGTGAGGAGGAGTGACGGACACTGTACCAGGCTTCATTTTGGGAAATTCAAATTTGATGAAAATGTGATAAACAAATATCAAAAATATTTTGAAACGTTGTGGCACTTTTTATCAGATGTCAAAAATGAGGAAGGGCCACTCTAGTAGGGGAGTGAGATGATGACAGAAGAGGCGAATGTACATTTCAACCATCATCAGGAAATTACATTTAGGCTGATCCAGAATAAGAAAAATATATATCTGCACAGGTGAAATTGTGGTGCTGAATTTCTCAAACTGACTCTGTAGAGGCCACCACTGAGCAGGAATTTCCTTGTTCAAAATGTCTGTTCCGTGGTATTAATACTGCTATATTATGTAACTTATATCCTCTCTCTGCAAATACTTTTGGAAAAGCTATAGCTCTGGGTAATCTATTTGATGTAACACACTGTCCTGTGGTGAATTGTCCTAATTTAAAATTCTTAAATTAGCCAGGCATGTACCTTTCCTCTGCTTTGGTTGTACATGACTAAGTTGATCTTGAAGAAAGTACTGTGAGATTTTATGTATACAGTAAAACTCCAGGTTACAACGGAGGCCTGATCAAACAGCCTCAGTTGTAACCCCAAAAAATTGGAAACTGAAACATCCATAGGGATGCATTGAAAAATTAAAAAACGGTCCTGAATTGATCGTTGTAAACCGAAAGACCATAGGATTTGCTGTTGTAAACCGCAGCAAACTTAAACCGAGGCGGTTGTAACCTGGGGTTTTACTGTATATGGCAGCATTCTAATAAAATGGATGGTGAGTGATACAAGAGAAACCATGCCTTGGCTAAATCTCACTACAGCAGTTTTCTTATTAAAAGCAAAGTGTGACTTGTTAAGTCTTGGTGAAATACAGGTATGTACAGTAGATGTGGCAAATTAATAGAATTGCCGTCTGGTTGCTTTTAAAGTGCTTCAGGCAGAGGCTACATTTTTTTCTTTGAATATCTTGTTGTAGTCCATGTTTAATGTTAGTAATTGAACAATGCTAAATTACAGTGCAGCAAAGCCATGAGTGCAGTGTAAAATCTAGAATATTAATTGTTCTGCATGAAGATACAGGCCCCAGGGTTTAGTGTAACCTATTACAACTGAGAAGAAGGAAAGTATGAAGAACTGTTCCATGTTGACTTAAGTGAGGATTTATGAACTATGTCAACTTCTTGAAAAGAAAAGAAAAATTGCCATAATTATAAGAGGATGCTATGAAGTATGTCTAACTTAGAATAACCAATAAAGCCATCAATCTTCATTTTATATGTATAAGTCTTCCCAAGTTTGACCTGCCCTCCTCTCCATTGGCAAACATAAGAAAACTGGTTTAGTTTCTTTCAGGTTGCAAGAACAGTTAAGAAGAAGCATTCTTTGCATATTGTTCAAAGATTCACTAATACAATTGAGTTCTGCTTTCTGAAAAGAATAAAGCCTCTTGAATTATTGTACAGTAATTCTAGATTTTGACATTTTAAGGACAATTTTGGTCATTTTGTTTATTTGAGTGAGGCAGTTTGTAACAAATGTTGATCTTGCACTAGCAAATCACTAAGTCAAATTTGCAACATCCTGACATTAATCTAAAAGTTACTATTAAAACAAATTTGTTATAGGGAAAAGGCTTCTACATAGTCTTAAACTGAATGAGATTGGAAATAAGGTTTAAAATAAGGTTTAAAAGATGAAGGTAGATGAAGGTAGATGATTAAATCTAATTAAAAATTAGTATGAGATTTTTAGGTTAGAGACAAATATTCCTCTCATTTAGTTGCTAAACATTGCCTTTTGGTTTAGTTTCTTTTTATTTTGTAATTATCTCAGCATCATTTTTTTTACTACTTCAGAATGGCAGCTTTGTTATTTTTTTGATGGTTTATGTGGCTCTTGCTTCTGCTGTTTACCATTTTGTTTCCCAACATATACTGTACAGTGTAATACAACTTAAATTCAGATTGGCAGTGATGGGAGCAAAATGACAATTAGTCAGTGCTTGCTGGATCCAAATTCCTGAGTCATTTTGGTCAACTGGTCTGAAGTTTCAAAGTGACACATTTGTTTTGAGATGGAGTTGGCCGAAAGCTGTGTACATTTGTATCTTGTTTTGCATTTTCTTATTCTTTACTGTGACTTGGCACTGTTGGTTGCTCAATTTTTATACTGTGTTCTTGTTAAGGTATGGTATGCTTTGTTTGTTCCAGCTCCTCCTGTATGTGCAGGATCATGCTACCAACTAATTTTAACGTGATATATTTGTAAACAGTACTCATGAATGCAGCTGCAGAGTACTTTCTTCCTCAAACATCTTGCCCAGTTCCCACTTAGTCTTTCTCCATTCAGCTGTATGTGTTCATTCATTTCTGATTATGTGGAAGGCTTTGGTAGAGCGAACTCTCTTACTTTATATTTTAAAATAGTTGAATCATTCTGTAGATAATTGGTTCAGAGCTATACATTTGAACTGAACTTCACAGTGATGTCTTTCTGATTTCTTGTACCTGATATGATTTCATTGTGGTTATGTCTAAGTTCACCTTTTTCATCTTACTCCCATTGAAAGTACATTCAGTATAGTTCACTTAGCAAATCAGATTTGTTTTGCTTTCCCCAAGGTCAGCATGGCTGCTAAAGCTGAAAAGATTGGTGTGTGTGTGTGTGTGTGTGTGTGTGTGTGTGTGTGTGTGTGTGTGTGTGTGTGTGTGTGTGTGTGTGTAATTGTTTGCTGCCTTCTATGTGACCACAGCCTAGCTCCTGTTGAGAAACTGTCCAGTGCAGCCTACTAAACTTTATATGACCCAGAAATCTTCCTAGCCTAGGGAATATGACTAGTTCTTGCATGCTTTGTCTGAGACACACTACCTTTAGTGTTCCTCGTGCTTAGATATGAGAATTTTGTTGTTTGGCAGCTCTCTGTTTCTAATCTATACCTATAAATCCAAGGGTTAACCGTTAGAACTTGCTATATGTTTTTCCACCCGTCCAGCCTATCCCTTACCGAGTCTCCTGCACTCGTCCAAACCCGGTCCGCAGATTACTGCAGGGTTGCTGAAGACGCCAGTGGGGTGAAAAAAGGAAAAGAACTTCAATTCCCAATGTCCTGTGCGCCTCGCCTCAGCCAATCAGGCTGAGAGGCGCGAGCAAAAAGAACATTGGGAAACATGGCACGACCAATTAAAATCAAGCCGCAGGAAAAAAAACCACCGCATGAACGCAAACCAAAAATGCAAAAGTCAAAGTCCCAGCGTCCTACATGCCGTGAGCGCGCAGAACACTGAGAAAGCCGGCGCACAAAAAATAAAATTAAAAAACGCAACGGGAGCGCAAGTCCGCAGCAGGCGGATGCAGCACCACAAGACCACTGCCGGCCTTCTTTCCCGGAGCAACGGGGAGAAGAGGGACTCCCTCTCCTCTACGCTACCCTGTTGAAGATACAGCGAAACCACTGCCGGCCTCAAGGTCAGTTGAGCCGGGGTGGAAAAAAAACACCACCAGCAGGCAGCAGTTCGTCAGGGGAAGCACCCTCTCTGGCGAATGACTGGCTGCTGCCTTTGTACTTCCAACACCACTGTTTCGAGAACTAACTCGAAACAGCGGTGGAGGTAATACAAAAGCAGCAGCCAGCAATCCACAAGGAAGAGCACCACCCCTTACGGATTGCTGCCTGCCGATCTCCGGTTAGGTAAGCCAGGAGAAAAAGGAGACAGAGAGGAGAGAACCATTGTCAGGCAGATAGCTCTTCTCTGCCTCCCTCTCCCCGAACCTACCTAACGAAACTTACTAGGGGAAGAACGGGCTGACTGCCAGCTCCTCCTTTTCCCCATTGCTGCATCGAAACCAAAATTCGAAGCAGCAATGGGGAAAAGAGAAACTGACAGGCAGCCTGTTCTTCATGCAAAAATACACACCAACAACGGAAACAAACATTTACCCAAAATGCCAAACACCAAAAATAATAAAACACAAATAAATAATTAAACAAACACATTAACCAGCAAAACAATACACAACAAAATTCACAAACAAAAACACCCAAAATACCATGTAAGCACAGAAAAAACACCTAACTACAACACAAAGATACCTAACTCAAACAACAAAAATACCGCAAATTAAACAAATAATCACAAAAGAAATCAGAAACATAAAAACCAACCAGAAATAAACAAAACAATTAAACACATCTAAAACCCCAAAAAAACCACAAAAGAAGAAACAGAAACACCTACCAGTCCAACACCAAAAAACAAAAACAAAACCCAGATTAAAAAAACCCAGAGAACTCACCAGCATGTCCTCCCTCCACAACTCCAGAACAGAAATGAAGAAACAAAGACTACTTACTGGATGAACCCCCACCTAGAGGCCGGGAGACAAAAAACACATGAAACAAAACCAACAGCCCCACCTGCAGGCCGGAATATTAAAAACAAGTCAAAAGCACAACAGCCCCACCTAGAGGCTACAAGAGTAAAAACAAGTCAAAAAATAACAATAAATCAAAAGTTTACTCAAATAACAAACATATGTTAAATAAATAACATAAAAATTTATAGCATCCTCTGTTGATTTGTTAACTCACCCTCCCCCCCCCCCAAAAAAAGCAAAACACAATTTTTAACAGCCCAGCAACGCCTGGCAACCTATGCTAGTTTATCCCATAAGAGCCAACCTGTTCCTCTGTTTCAGTATAAATCCTGGAGATACTCTCTGGAAATAAACAAGCTTTCGTATTTAGTTCATATGTTATTATTATGAGAGGGATTATTAAATACATATGTTACCAAACAATATATTAAAAATTCTAATAGTTGCATAGCTTCAGTCAATTTTTTCTGTTTCATTTATTTGTGTCATTTTGTACAAGCAGCAGTAGAGGCAAAGGGTAGGATATTTTCTTCTTTCTTTTCACATTCCTCTCAGATCATAATCCTCCTTCACTCTGAGTTTGAATCTTAGGGTTGTTGCAATGAGACGCGGGAGGTAGCCGTGTGGCAAATTCCAGCTCCGACCGGAGTCGGGAGCAAGTATTTATTCCCTGCCTAGGGGCGAAGACACGTATCTGAGATAATCGCGTCATCCCCTGTACAGAAGGCTTGCGTGCATGGTACACTCATGAACCCCGTAATCAGAAGGCTACTCTTGAGGTTAATGGAAAACTCACACTTAATTGCCTTGGGCTGGCGAAACCCATTGTTCCTGCCCTTATCTCGGGATCTATGTGGATTGACCCCGGACACCTAGTCTTGTCCCTTGTTTGCGCCTGTCTGCTTGCCTAACTCTATTTGCCCCCAGCCTGAGCCATTGTTTATTCCTAACCTGCCCGCTTATCTCCCAATTTCCTCTCCAGCCGAGCATGGCCCCAACTAATTTGGGGACAGGCATGCTGGACTGTGGACACTGGGCACACCCCTCGGGAGAGGTTTAATATCCAATTAATGCGGGCAACCCACAAAGGTGAACTAAGTAACTGAAGAGTCCTTTGTTTCCTTTATACCCTAATTCTGCTATGTAGGGATGCTTGCTGACAACATTCAGTACAACCATGTGGTTAACATGAATACAAAGTTCTTAGTGCAGTGATGGCAAACCTTTTAGAGATGGAGTGCCCAAACTGCAACCCAAAACCCACTTATATATTGCAAAGTGCCAACACAGCAACAGGGGAGGAAGGTAACACTCCCATTGGGCTGCTGGCAGATGGGCGGGGTGAACCCTGTGCTGGGGGGAAGGAAGCGCTCCCATTTGGCTGCTGGGCAGAGGGGCGGGGCAAACTTTGTGCTGGGGTAACTGCCATAGGTTCATCACCACTGTCTTAGTGCCTATAATTGTCTGAGGAAACCAAAGTTTTGTTTACAAGTTTTATTTCTCCTTGCATTCATCAGAGTAACTTGATTGATTGATTGATTGCATTTTTATACTGCCCATTTGGGATATTTCCCACTCTGGGCCGTCCACATACTGTACAAATATCAACATAATAAAACACACAACAACAAAAAACAAACCAAATAAATACATCCTAATATAAAATAACTGGCATCTATTCTGAAAGGCTTCCTCGAGAAGGAAAGTTTGAAATGGTTTTTTGAAGCTATCCATGATTGGGGCCTGGTGCAGCTCCACCAATAGGGTGTTCCACAGGGTTGGTGCCACCAACAAGAAGGCTCTATTTCTAGTTATACGCTTTCTAGCCATTGTTTATGCATTTCCTCCTGTGCTAGTTCTACCTCTCTTTTTGCCCTCAGTATGGCTACTCAGTATGACTATTGCTGGGAGAAACATCAACAATTTGAGATATGCAGATGATACAACCCTAATGGCAGAAAGTGAGGAAGATTTAAAGAAGCTCCTGATTAGGTTGAAAGAAGAGAGTGCAAAAGCTGGCCTGAGATTTAACATCAAGAAAACCAAGATAATGGCAACAGGGCAGCACCTGGAAAGTAGACAGGGAAGAAGTAGAAGCAGTGACGGATTTTACTTTCTTGGGATCTAGGATCACTGCAGATGGTGACTGCAGCCATGAAATAAAGAGGCGACTGATTCTAGGGAGACAAGCCATGAGAAACCTGGGGAACATAGTGAAAAGTAGAGACGTCACCTTGCAAACAAAAATCCGTATAGTCAAAGCAATGGTATTCCCGGCAGTAATGTATGGTTGCGAGAGCTGGATCATTAGGAAGGCTGAGCGCAGAAGAATAGACACCTTTGAGATCTGGTGTTGGAGGAGAGTTTTGAGAGTACCCTGGACAGCGAGGAGAACAAATAGGTCAATCTTGAAAGAAATCAGTCCTGACTGCTCCTTAGATGGTCAAATAGTAAAGATGAAGCTGAAGTACTTTGGACACCAAATGAGAAGAGAGGATTCACTTGAGAAAGCCTTGATGCTGGGAAAGGTGGAGGGCAAAAGAAAAAGGGGACGGCCAAGGATGAGATGACTAGATGGCATTGTGGACGCTGTGGGCTCCGAGCTGAGCGGGCTGAGGAGGATGGTGGAGAACAGGGGTGCCTGGAGATCAATGGTCCATAGGGTCGCAAAGGGTCGGAATCGACTGTGCGACTGAACAACAACAATGGCTACACATAGGACACATAATACAAGGAATGATTCTTGGCTGTTTTCATTTATCTTGCTCTTCATGATTTCAGTGTTGGATTTGAAGGTTCCTGTTTCCAATCAATCCTGGAGCCTGTAGGAAGCCTCCCTATTTCCTGCACACCAAGGGTGTGGATTGTGACTCAGTGGGCAGGGACTGTGGTAGAAACTTACCCATGACTTCATCAGCAGCCCAGCAGTTTCCTAACTGCTGCTGCACCTGATTTATCAAGTTACCTGCCACTACCATAAAAGCAGGGGTTCCCAACCTAAGGTAGATCTGGCCCCGGCACCTTTTCATGTGCTCCCCCCTCCAAGGGCATTCGAGAAACAAAATGGCTGCCCCTTTGAAGCTGTTGATGGGATAAAATGGCCACCTCTATCGTGTAGGCAGGGCGAAATGACTGTCCAGCCCTTGAAGCTGATTGAGAGAGTGTGATCCGGCCTCCAGCTTGAAAAAGTTAGGAACCCCTGAGATAAAGGTTTAGCTGGCCAATAGGCAGTGCTGTCTGAAGGCAGGCCAAGGGATGTTTTCACTCTCATTCAGCTGGAGAGCATATACAGTACTGTATACAGGTTATTCTGCTTTAGGAGTTTACTAGCAGAGGTTGCCCGGCGTTGCTGGGCTGTTTTAAATGGTGTTGGAAGGTTTTTTTTTATAATGTTTGTAAAGTAGAGGTCAGTCCAGCCTTGGGAAAACTATGGCCCACGGGCCGGATCTGCCCCGTTCGGCTGTTCTATCTGGCCCGTGGTGTTGGAAATTTTTTTTAATGTTTGTAAAGTAGAGGTTAGTCCAGCCGTGGGCAAACTACGGCCTGTGGGCCGGATCTGGCCAATTCTGCTGTTCTATCCGGCCCACGGATCCAAAAGAGCAGAGGGTTCTCTTTATATTAGTTCACACAAACACTCCATCCATGCTTTTGTTCCAGCCCTCTGGTCCAGTTTAAGAACCCATTGTGGTCCTCGAGTCAAAAAGTTTGCCCACCCCTGGGTTAGTCTGTAATTGAATTTAAAAAAAATGTTTATTTATCCAAATTATTTTTGGCGGGCTGTTATAAAATGTGTTCATCTTTTTTGGTTTTTTTTTTGTGGATTAAAAAAAGAGAAAAGGATGATACCATTTTTTTCAAATTGTTTTTTTTAACCAAATAATGTTTTAGTTTGTGGTTGGTTTTTTTAAAATAGTTGTACCTTAGGTAATAATTTTAAAAATGTGAAAGTACATTTTTTATATTTAATGTTTTTAAACTGTGTTTAGATGTGTTTATTGTGAGGTTTATTTGTGATTTGTGTGAATGTGTGATGTAATGTTATGTTTTTGACTGTTTTTTCTATTGTGGCCTCTGGGTGGGGCTGTTGAGTATTTCCTTTACTTTGGCTGTTTTTTCTCTACTGGCCTCTTGGTGGCGCTTCTTCCGGTAAGTAGTCTCTTTCTTCCTCATTTCATTTCCGGTCGTTGTGGGGTTGAGTTGGCTTGTTTTCTTTATTTTGTGGGGGAGGGGGGGTTGGATTTTGTGGTGTTTGGCTGGTTTTTGTTTTTGAATTTGTGGTGTTTGGCTGGGTGCTGTTTGTGTTTCTTAATTTTTGTTTTTGTTTACTTTTTATTGTTTTTTGGTATTGTTTTTGTTTGGTTTTGTGTATTTTTGGATGGTTTTGATTGTTGCTTTTCTGTTTTTATTTATTTATTTAAGTATTTATTGATTTATTTTTAAAAGCTTGTTTTTATGTTTTGGCTTTGGGGGGGGTTTCCTTTTCCGCGGGCCGGGCTGACTGTCCCAGCGCTGCTTCAGGCGGTGTTGGGGGGGGGGTGTTATGGTGCTTTGATTGTGTGAAGTTGTGAAAGTAGATCGGGGTTTCCTGTTTAATATCAGTGGGTGGGGGGTTGCGATCCCCCTCTCCGCTGGCTCCCCTGGGGTTGGGAGGGTTGGGGGGAGAAAAGGGGTCTGTCTCCCCAACCCTTCCAGACCTAGGAGAGCCATCGGAGAGGGGGAATCCTCCCCCCAAAAAACTCCATTTTTAAAGAGAAGAAACCTCTTGGTTTCTTCTCTTTAAAAACGGTGTGTTTGGGGGTGGTGGAACCGATCCCCTCTCCCTGGTCTTCTGGGTCTAGAAGGTTTGGGGGGACAGACCCCTTTTGTCCCCCCAAACCTTCCAGACTTATGGGGCCCAGGAGAGGGGATTGATTCCACCCCCTCCCAAACATTCTGTTGTTAAAGAGAAGAAACTGCTTGTTTTCTTCTCTTTAATATGGTGTGTGTGTGTGGAGGGAGGGGAATCCCCTCTCTGCTGAAAACGAAACCCTTCGCCCGATGGCTTTGCTTACCTGGGAATGGGTTCACTTTCAAAGGGGGACAGTGCCTCCCCCCCCTTGCCCCCTCTGTTTTTGTGGCTTTTTTCTGTGAGGTGCTGTGTCTGGCTGCTGCGGACTTGCGCTCCCGTGTGTTTTTTATTTTTATTTTTCCCTTGCCAGCTTCCTCAGTGTTCTGCGTGCTCATGGTGCGCAGGATGCTGGGGCTTGTAGTTTGGCGTTTGCATTTTCGGCTTGTGTGTCATTGTTTTTCCTGCGGTTTTCTTTTGATTGGCCGCAGCGCGTTTCTGAACGTTCCTTTTGCTCGCGCCTCTCAATCTGATTGGCTCTGGAACAGTGCGGCGCAAGGAACATTGGGAAATGAAGTTGTTTCCCTTTTTCACGTTTGTGGGGCTCTTGCCCCACTGGTGCTTTTCTCAAACCTTCGTTGACCTGCGGACCCAGTTCGGGTGTGTGCACGAATGGTAGGTGCGGGCTAGTAGGGCCTGGCTTCGGAACCTATGTGAAACTCCAACGGTTAACGCTTGGTTTTATAGGTTAAGATTCACTCATGCCTTTCTTTGCTGTATGGAGAGGACAGTTTGTTGGGAGAATTAGAGCTATACTGTTGTTAATAAATGTATTGTCAAATTACAGTTCATAGCTTGGGCTTGATTGTCTACAATTAATCTTCATCACAGCTTTAGTGAGGAATGTGTTTGTGATTATCAAGGCATTGTTCACATGGGACCAGATCCAAGTGGAGAAGTAGGGATTTCCCCTTTCCAGAATTTGCATTCCAATGAGCTGCTTGGGTTGAAACCTGGCAGGAGTTATCCAACTCAAGTGGAGTTCCTTGGTCTTCACACCAGGTGGCAATGTGTCCTCTCAGTGATCTTGTGCCCAGGGAGAACGCTATTTCTTGTCATTATGGTTAAGCAGATGCGGAGTGGAAGGTCACATTGGCTAGTAAATGGGCTTTTCTAATCTTTCTTTATTCGTGTCAGATGCACCACCAGCATATAACAACCAACAAAGCTAAAGTTAACACATCTAAGAACAAAATAGAATTAAAAAGGGCTTGATGGCATCTGCCCAGTATTGGGTCACTTCAACATCTTTTCCTCATGCCAACATAAGGTCCTCCTCAGTGCACATTGAGGGGCATCGTGTGCATTGTATCATAGGGGAGATAGTTTGTACTTCTCCACATTCACACAGGTTGTCATCTACAGGGAAAGCCCACTTTCCTAATGACTGAATCTTATGTCTCACTAACTTACTTTGTTGCTGTAGTAAATAAAATTGGGGTGAGAAATAAATAAATATATGTGTGTACAGTGAGATAGTGTGGTGGCTTAGTGGTTAAGAAGCTCGCCTTGTTAGCTGGAAGGCCAGCAAGTCAGCAGTTCACGACCCTGATACTGCATGATGGATTGAGCTTTGTCTCTGTCCCAGCTCCTGCCAACCTAGCAGAACGAAAGGAAAAAATTGCAAGTAGATAAATAGGGACCACTTTGGTGAGAAAAGATCTTGGGAACATGAAAGGAGCCTCATTTGGGTGTTCCCTGAGCAGAGTTCCTCTAGCAAAAATCCTTTCAACCCAGAATAATTTCTGACAGAAAATTATTATTTTAGGGGCTGCAGTGGTTCATTGGTTAAAAAGCTTGCCCTGTTAGCTGGAAGGCTGGCATGTTGGCAGTTCGAAACACATATAGCAGTACCTCGTTTAAAGAGCATAATGTGTCTTGCGACTTCATATGCCCCAAACTGCCCTCCCAAATCTGGGCTCCCTTCACTCCTTTCTTAGGAATAGCAGCAGGGCGCATAGGTGAAGAGGTCGAAAATTTTCTTGAAATTACAAGGACTCAAGGCAGAAGTAATGGGTAAAGATATTGATAAAGTTAAACGAGATTTGATTTATTTAAACAGAGAATATTTTGAATTTAGTAATAAGAACTCAAAACTATTAGCAAGAGCAGCTAAGGTTAAAAGGGAAAAAAGAGAAATTGGAGTGTTAGTCGACAGGCAAGGTTCAAGGTGTAATAAGAATAGCGATAAATGTAAAATAGTTAGGGAATTTTACCAGGTGTTATATGCAAAAAAAGAAATAGATATGGAAAAGCTTAAAAGGATATTGGAGAGGCAGTTAGGGAATGGGATGAAACAAGAGCATAGGGAGAAAATGGAGGAAAAGATAACTGATAAAGAGGTTAAGGGGGTAATAAGCGGATTGAAGATAGGGAAAGCCCCGGGGGATGATGGATTATCAACAGAGTTTTACAAAGAATTTAAAGAGGTGGTGGTCCCGAAATTGGTGAAGTTATATAATTATATTCTAGATGGAGGATCAATCCCGACTTCATGGTATAATACTACAATTGTTCTTTTGCCAAAATCTAGTAAGAATTTGGAAAGAGTGGATTCGTACAGACCAATTTCGCTTATAAATCAAGATGCAAAGATCTTCACGGCAATATTGGCTAACCGTTTAAACAGTTTTATGGGGGAATATATAAATGTTGATCAAGTTGGGTTTCTAAAAGGACGACACATGGCGGATTTGACTAAAAGGGTATTAGATTTAATAGACAATGTTAATCAAACAAAGGAAAAAGTGGGATTACTATCATTGGATATTTTTAAGGCATTTGATTCATTGCAGTGGTCCTCAATTAAGGAAATAGTTAGAAAATATGGGTTTGGGGATAAATTTAATAGGGTTATAGATTTACTATATCAAAAAAGGAAATGCCAAAGTTAGAGTAAATGAGGAGCTTACGGATGTGGTAAAGCTAGAGGCTGGTACTAGGCAGGGCTGCCCGTTATCTCCTATCTTGTTTATAATGGCAATGGAGATCTTAGCTAAAAGTATAAGGGAGGACTCAAATATAGAAGGGATTATGGGTAATAAAGTGAGTATGTACGCAGACGATACATTGCTTATGGTGAAGCACCCGGAGCAGGTGATGGATAGGATTAAAGATCATCTACAAGTATTTCAAGCTATAACTGGATTAAAGATAAATTGGGACAAATCTGAATTGATGTTGTGCAATTTGAAACCGAGCGACATGGGTAGCACGGTGTCGAGACTTAATATACAAATCAAAGATAAGCTGAAGTATTTGGGGATAATCATTTCAAATAAATTAGAACAACTCAAACGATTGCATTATGACAGCTTGAGAATTGAATTTAAGAATAAAATACAAGAACTTCAGAAGTTAAAGCTGTCATGGTTCGGAAGGATTGCCATGTGTAAAATGATATTGTTACCAAAGATTAACTTTTTATTCGATACACTAGCGATCCATTTAAAAGAGAAAGAAGTTAATGAGTTTCAAAAAATGTTTAATGGTTTTTGTAACGGAGGTAAAAAATCTAGGCTTCCAAAGAAATTATGGTATTGGTCTCAGAAAAAAGGGGGTTTGGGTATGCCAAATTTGTTATTATATTATCGAGCATTTCAAGTCAAGAATGTTGTGAAGATCTTGGCAAGAGAAAAGGTAATTTGGGAACAATTGGAAATGAAAGAGTATAGAAATATTGGAAACTTGATTTTTTTGGGAATGAAGGATAAGGTGAAAAGGTCAAATAATTTTATGATGAAAGGTCTCATGGAGGTGTGGAAGAAGGTAAAAAAAGATATGGTTCCGAATCTTTCTCCAATTTTGGAATTGACTGATATGAGGTGTTTCCCAATAAAATTAGACAAAGAAAAAATGGAAATATTGGATAAAAATGGGACGCTGTTATTGAAGGATTGGTTAAAAGCGTGTGATGTTGATGCCGAGCGGAAAAAAATGTTTGAGATATTAAATTTGAATTGGTTTCAGAAGTTAAAGGTGGACAATTGGAATAAAAAATATAAAAGAGAAATAGGGATAGATAGAATACATACGGAATTTGAGGAATTGGTAAGGAAGATTAGAAAAGGGGAAAGCAGTATTAAAGGTCTTGTAAGCAAGCTTTATAATATACTGAATAGAGGTGCAGATCCACAGGAGGACTTGAAACGGAAGTGGGAACAAAATTTGAATATAAAAATCAGGGAGATTGAATGGAAAAATAAATGGAAAAAGAGGATTATGAGAACAATGTCTGTAAGAATTAAAGAACATAATTTTAAAATGTTGTGGCAATGGTACCTGACACCATTAAGACTTTACCAGATGGATAATAAAAGAGATAAGTTATGTTGGAGATGTAAAGAAATTGATGGAACATACGAACATATGTGGTGGAGCTGTAAAAAAATAAGGGATTTTTGGGGAAGAATAGAAAATGAGTTTGGTGAAATATTGGGTAAAAGTGTTAAGTTGGTGTCGGGTAATATTCTTTCAACGAATGTGGAAGGCTTGGGTTTAAATAAGGAGGAAAAAGAATTATTGGAAATCGTACTGACAACGGGTAGATAATGTATAGCTAGAAATTGGAAAAACGATGTAGATATACAGATTGGAGAATGGTATAAAGAAATGTGGAGTTTAGCACTGAACGATAAATTGACATGGGAGATTAAAGTCAAAAGAGATAATTTAAAAGAGAATAGATTTTGGAATATATGGAAACCGTTTGTGGATCACTCTATTATGGCAAGTGATAGTTCAGGACCAGTACCATTTCAAAGAAGTTTTTGGAGTTGAGTAGAAAATAAACTCTCCGGGCATTGTACATATTCACAGGGTGATTATTATTTGTTAAAAAGATTTGTGGTAGTACAGAGAATATTTTTTTCCCTATCATTTTGGACTTTGAAATAATGGCTTTTAGTATTTGGTAGTTAAATAGTAATCAATGAGTATAGATATTGTTATGTGCTAGCATACAGTAATGTTTGTTAGTATGATACTATGGATTTGTTAGTGTATTGTATTGTTAACGTATTGTTAATGTTTTCTTTTCTTTTTTGTATGTTTATTAAAAACTCAATAAATTTTTTTTTAAAAAAAAAGAGGTCGAGGAACCAAGTGCTGCCTTTATGGGAGGAATAGGCTGTGCATCAAGGCCCTCCTTTCAGACTGCCAAGCAACAGAATTATACTCCCAATGTAGGCCTGTGAAGATATCAACAGTCTGAGCCTCTCCTTTAATCCCCACCTTTGCCTGGGCGAGTTTCCCAAAGTCTTGCAATGGGAGTCCTGCAAGATCTCTCTCCCCTGTAGCATGGTTTATCTCAATGCTTGAACCAATAATCCAGTTCACAAAACAAAAACGTCCGTTTGTCTTTTGTGGGAACAAAACCAATCCTGTAGAAGCGATGAGAAGCAAAGCATAATCCCACGAAATATATAAAAAAAGCCTAGCTAAACTTAAGCTAATAAACTCATAACACATTCTAGAAATAAAATCCCCCATTCCTAATCTAAATCTATTCTTAACACAACTTATTTTTTATTTTTATTTTTTATACTGAATTTATAATTTATTACTTCTACTGAAAAATAAGAAAATGCACAGATTCTAAGTATTGTCCTGGACTCATCTCTCTCATAGTTAAAGTCCAGCCATGCCTTAATTTTGGCTAAGTGTCAGCCTGGCGAGATTTCATCTATCTCCCAATTACCATATTTTACGGACCATAAGACGCACCTGACCATAAGACGCACCTGACCATAAGACGCACCCATTTTTTAGAGCAGGAAAACAAGGGGAAAAAAATTCTAAACCTCTACTTTCACCACGAACCAGTGGTGGCGCTGCAGGGGAACTGGGCGGGCAGGCCAATTGCGCTGAAGCAGGAAGCGATGCTCTAGGCTAGCCTCTTGTTCTCCCTGCAACCAGGAAGCATTGCTTTCCCCCTCCATTTTGACCAGTGTAGAAGGGAAACATGGAGCAGGAACAAGAAAGGTAAATGAAACCCTTTCTTTTTATGCACAGGTTTGGTTTCCCACTATAATGCATTGGGAAAATACAAACAGAAAAGCTGATTGATCTCCAATGCATTTAAATGAGAAATTGCGATTTTTGCCCTCTTGTGGCCGCCTGTGGTAATGGCCCTTAAAATATGCCCCCCCCCTTTCTTCCACATCCCGGAACAGTTGTGGTGTGGTGTGGTGTGGAGGTCTTCGGCAAGCCGGGGCTGTTGTAAAATATCATTCTATAACAGCTTTGCTGGACAGCAACCTTGAGATACTGTGGCAAGTAACTTAAAACAAAGTAACTTTTCCAAGTTCATGACAATGTGTTCCATGGGATTGCTCTTTAAGCAAGTTTGTTCTTTTAGCAAAACACCATTGTAAGTGACCAATTGTGACTTCTGGTGGGGGGATTGCAAACTCCGATTTAGTTGTTAAGCAAGTTTTTGTTTGGTTTTAGTTGTTAAGCGAGGTGACCATTCAGAGAAAATTCTGCTCTTTAAGTGAGTTAGTCTCTACGCGAGACACTCTTTATGTGAGGTTTTATTGTACTGTGTGACAGATTGAGCGCCTGTCTCTGTCCCAGTTCTTAGGGACATGAAAGGAGCCTCATTTGGGCATTCCCTGAGCGGAGTTTCTTCTGCAAAAATCCTTTCAACCCAGAATAATTTCTGACATAAAATTATTATATTAGTGTGTGTTTGGTCATGGTGAAGCTTGGTCTCCGGACATGCTGGCTGGATCTGCAAGCTTCTCTTATTTCATACATACCTGTTTCCCACTATCTCCTTTCTACTTGGTACTCAAGGCATGTCACACTCTTTCTCTACTCTGCTTCACAGCAGTGATGCAAGCCTACTTTGTTGTGTGTCACCACTGAAGAGAACCTGTCTTCCCTAGGTTCTTGCATTTTGACTGAAGGCTATATTCGCGTGATTCATACAGGAAATTTCATTTGTAGGAAATATCTTCGAAACTGTCATTTCAGATTTTGTAACTCAATGGCAAGCAAGTCTGCACATCTTCCTGATGGTGACCTGAGATACCCCACCCTTATAGCTGCATTTGTGAACCATCACAAGCTCTTTTGAAGCTTGCCAACTTTTTTCACATCTACCTTGTAAAAATGCAAACAACCCCCCCCACCCCATCCATCTCTCTTCACAGGATTATATAATAAGATAACTTTATGTGTGGTGTACTATCTGGGAAGAACATTGCAGATCTGATAGATAAATGTTTCATCTTTAGTTTTTTTTTAAATGATTCTCTTCTGTCTTAAACTATGGAAAGTGTAAATAAATAGTATGAGCTATATTGTATTTTCTATTCTTTCAAGGATTAAAAAGTGTCCATAACGTATTCTCCTGGAACTTATCACAGGGGATAGTATTAAGTAAATAGTAACTTCTGCGCAAGTTGAAAGAGGATATTGTCAGTGAAATACAAACAAGGATCCCATTATTTTATTATGATATGAATCTCAGGACTTGGACAGGAGCTGGGACAGACGACAGGCACTCATTCCATCATGCAGTACTCGGTTCTTGAACTGCTGATTTGCTGACCTTCCAGCTAACAAGGTGAGCTTCTTAACCACTGAGCCACCGCAGTCCCTTCTGTTAGATGATATTAGCTTTTTCGCAGAGGAAAAGGGGATTCTGATTGCATATCAGAAATAATTAAAGATGAATATAGGCTTAAAAGTAAATGAAATTAAAATAAATAAAAACATTTACATCATCAAGTGCAAAATTGGTGAAAATAAAAATTAGTCAGATGGGTCATCGCATAGACCCAAGTCCAAAGGCATGTACAACTAAATACATATTTTGGTTAGTCAGCAGTACACCATTCCATATGTGAAAACTATTTATAAACTTGAGAAGGTAGCCACATTTTATTGTACCAAGCAAAAAATTGTTTTTTTTAATAAAAAATCCCAGTAGGCATGTTGGGCCCAAAACATCTCTTTTCATCAAATCCTTCATAATTATTGTTTTTCTACGTTTATACCACATCTGAGCTGGATTCTGCAGAATTTCCCCACCCAAAGCAGAAACATAACCCATTTTGTTCAAAACCTTACACTGTTCTGCTGTAGTTTCATGTGCTAAGAGTTGGACCATATTTCCTAGTAAACAAGCCTTAAGATTATATCTTGTATTTTACATACTGGAAATACAGTGTTTCACAGCCAGAGTGTTTGACACCCAAGTTTCTCAATTAAGGAAAGCACATGGTAAGGAAAGTCAGGAGTGTGCCAGGTTGTATGCAACTGATAGTAAAACACTTTACATTGTTAGAACATATAAAACAATTAGGTTTTATGTCTTTGGAAATTTAACACCATATAGCTAATTTTTAACAAAATAGTTTATGCAGTAGCTTCCGGCTGTGGTTTATACTGGAACCCTGCATTATACTAAATTCACAAATTGCCTGAATTTCATTCCTGTTGTCTCCTCTAGTCTAAACCTTTGGCAATGTGAAGATTAGTCAGTAGACTGCAAAAGTAATTCTGGCATACACACTACCTGGAGCAAGGTGTAACATTCTTTGTACAGTATCTGTGTTTACTTCCTGGTACAGTTGCTATAAAACTTGTAAGAAGCTACCATTTGTATTTATCATGGGGAGATGCATGGGTTAAAGCAGCTTTTCTTTTTGAAGGGGACGTTGTTTAGCAATTTGTTATGTGAAACTGTACATTCAAAGAAACATTGCTAGTTTTTCTCCTGGTATTATGAACATTAAAGGGATTACATCTACTAACAGTAAGACAGATGGGATGGTCCCCATTCCACTGAGTTGTAGTGATTGCAGTGTGCAAACTACCCAGCCATTCTGGCTGAAGTATGTTTAGCGAGAAGACCTGTTTCTGTTCTATGGAAATCTTACTTGGACTGATTTATAAATATAGCCTTTGCAAAGTTGGTTTGTCCCTTTTTCAGTACATTAGACTGTACTTCTCTTGCTTCAGAATGATTTAGCTATGTCATTGAACAGATTTATAAAGGCAGAGGAAACTTTTGAATCTAATTGTGATAATGAATGCACACAGAGATGTTATGAAAACCTGGATCTCCTGGAAGAAGGTATTTTAACTTGTTTGTTGCTTACACTTAAATGTATGAAATTATCCAACTTTATTAATTACATACTTTTCATATGCTGGTATTAATAGATCATGTTTATAATTGTGGAGGGGATCCTTTGTGTCATGAACTGGAATAAAATGTTCAGTTTCCTACTGTGCACATTTTTCCCCAAAGAGTTCTTGTGCCGGTCATACTGTGGTTTTGTCTATAAAGTTTCTTGGAACATTAAAATATTAATATTATCTACTTTGAGAGATATTTGATTGCGGAAGTTCATTTTAGTTGGTTTACATCCTAAGGATAAATAATTCTTTCCCCTGAAAATTCTACTAGAAGACTCATGATTAACTGTTAAAATATACAAGCTGATTTTTATTTTATTTTATTTTTGACTAGATGGATAATGATGGAATTTTTGCTGATGAATAGAGGAACTGGACATTTGGTCCATGTTAACATGTGTTGTTGGGCAGACAACCACACTCTCCTCTCTCTCATAATGTCTTGTATAGAGAGCAGGAGGAAACTGTAATGTGAATTTGATGAGGCTTCTTCTGGTCTAGGTTTTCTAGACTAAGAAGAGAGTAGCTCCCCAGCACATGAAGTACTGGGAGAGAACACGAAAGGAAGAGGAACTATTGTGTGCTATTGGAGGTCTTGGGAACAATTAGCTTGTCCCACCATTTCAGAGTGAGATACTTACTGGACCTCCAGCTCTTGCCAGAGTCATTCTAATGTCATTCTGCTCCTTCATGATTACAAGAGAAGGGTGAAAGGATAAATAAAGGGATTTTGCATTATGTTTTTCACCAAACCAGATAACCTGAATTATTAAAACCCCAAAGAAAAAGGAGAATCTTTAAGTGCTTGTACAGAATTTGGCTTGGAAAATACCATTGTTTCTAACTTTCCTTATGGAAAGAGAGTAAAGTAGGCCATACAAACATAGCTAAAATTCTCTGCGTAAGAGTTTACTGTATAATAGAATACCAAAAATAGATTTCTAATGGACAAATATAGCACATGTCCCTAGGAGCATAGATTACTCCTGAGTCTGATTGCTTAAGCTTATAAGCCAACCATAGCCTGGAATTTGTTTAAAAAGCATGTTCCCTTCTGGTAAACATTCAGTAATTTTCAATCTCTGCTACTTACTTTCCTACATATGGTAAATTGGGTCTGTTCCTAATTTGGATTGAGTTCCCACCAACTCCGTTGAAATGATAAATCTTCCTTTTATTTAAGTCTGATTTTATAATGTGCTACCAACTTCTAGACCCCGTGTATCATATAGAACTGATCCTGAAATTGTTTTTTCTCATTTTTGTCCTTATCATACAAGAAAAATATGGAAATTAACTGGTGGATCTTGTAAGAAAATGTTACTGTTTATAGCACTCCAGCACATATTAGTGTATTCCATTATTCTTTAACCTCATATTGGGATGTTCACTCCAGTAGCAAATATTTTCTGTAGATTGTTTGCATATTTGCAAATCTTGGTGTTTTTCTGAACTTGTAGGTACATCTTATTTGTATCTGGTTCCTTCATGACTGCATAAATAGTACTACTTAGGAAGACAGATTACATGATCATTTATTAATTATATGTTGAAGAGATTATAGTGGGTATCATAGTTTAGAACCACAAATGAAGCTGTAGGGTAGACAAACAGAGGAAAACTCTAAAAGGGAGGGGTAATTTCCACTCCAAAATGTAGATATGGCTTTCACTGGAAAGCTAAAGAACAGGAATGGTAAGGGTGACTCAAGCTGGACAAAAACCTGTTAACATAGCCACATTCCTAAAAATGAAGCTGAAAATATGTCCTTGGGGAGAGACCATTAGTATATAATAGCCATATCAAAGTCATGTCTTCCGCTATTTGATTTGTTTTAAATAGTTTTAGACAGAATTGGCAAGTCCTTCAGAAAGGAGTGCCCTTATATCTGCAGTCTTCTTTGTGGAGTTGAGGAGATCTGTGGCAAATTCAGGTTTTCAGAGGCCCAGACCTGACAATTTGCTATTCCCTCTTCATTGTATTCATATATAACTATTAAGTCATGTTTGGTACTAATGTTGGAAGACTAGTTGATCCATGTTCTTAGAATTGTTACGTTGGTTTATCGTACACAGGCAAGTTGTATTTTTTAATTCTTCCTTCAGGGAAGACTTTCCACATTGACTTGCCTGTTGAGGAGTCCTAAATGTCTGCCATTAGATTCTCAGATTTAGCAGGAAATTCTGGAAGATAATATAGATATGGTTGCCAGGTCAGTTGCCTCCTGTTCCCTAAAACCTCTTGTGATCTTACAGAGACACATGCTTATGGCTATGAACGTGGCAGGCAAGAAAGGGAGAGAGAAGGGGGCAGAACTGCTTCTGGGCTAGTCTTCTGTGGGAAAGGCCAAGAGAGAATCTGGGTAAAACAAAAAATATACAGATAACATGGCAACCAAGAGTCAGGAATTAAAGCCACATTTTGGCAGGGAGATAAGCAAAATGTACCTAGCAGCCAAAGCAATTGCCTCAGTTCCAGTAGGATTTGTACCATGTACAACTTTATATCATAAAGCCAAAGATGGAAAACCTCCATACAGTCAGCAAAAAAAAAAAAAAAAAGACCGGGAGCGGACTGTGGCTCAGATCACAATCTACTGATCGCAAAATTCAGGCTCAGAGAGAAGAAAATAGGGAAAACAAATAGGCCGGATAGATATGATCTAGACAACATATCCAAGGAATACACCGTGGAGGTAAGGAACAGATTCAATGGTTTGGACCAGATAGACAGAGTACCAGAAGAACTATGGACAGAAATGCGAGACATTATGCAGGAGGCAGCAAGGAAAACCATACCAAAAGAAAAGAAGTACAAAAATGTGAAATGGTTGTCGGATGAGGCTTTTAAAATAGCAGAGGAAAGAAGGAACGCAAAAGGCAAAGGAGAAAGGAAAAAATACAACCACTTAAAAAGAATTTCAAAGAAAAGCAAGGAGAGGTAAGGAAACCTACCTAAATGAACAGTGCATAGAAATAGAGGAAAACAACACAAGAGGCAGGACTAGAGATCTCTTTTTTAAAATTGGGGAAGTCAAGGGAATGTTCAAAGCAAAAATGACCATGATAAAAGACAAAGATGGCTAGGAGTTAGCGGATGCAGAAGAGATAAAGAAAAGATGGAAAGAGTACACAGAGGAACTCTACAAAAAGACCTTAACACCCCGGATAATAACAATGACGGGAGAATTGAACTTGAACCAGACATCCTAGAGAGTGAAGTCAGAAAGGCCCTAAAAAGCACTGCAAATAACAAAGCCAGTGGAGATGATGGTATCCCAGTTGAATTTTTCAAAGCCCTAAAAGATGATGGAGTCAAACTATTGTATGCTATATGCCAGCAGATTTGGAAAACGAAACAGTGGCCATAGGACTGGAAAATATCAGTATATATCACAATTCCAAAAAAGGGCAATGCCAAAGAATGTTCAAATTATTGAACAATTGCGCTCATCCCAAAAGCTAGCAAAGTGATGCTCAAGATAATACAGGATAGACTGCAGCAGCATGTAGAGAGAGAACTACTAGAGGTGCAAGTTGGGTTCAGAAGAGGCAGGGGGACCAGAAACCACATTGCCAACATACGTTGGATCATGGAGAAAACAAAGGAATATCAGAAAGAAGTTTACTTCTGCTTCATTGACTACACCAAGGTCTTTGATTGTGTGGACCACAACAAAATGTGGCAAGTAATTAAAGAGATGGGAATATCAGAACACCTTATATGCCTCATGAGAAATCTGTACATGAGTCAAGAAGCAACAATTAGGACAGAGTATGGAATGACGGAGTGGTTTGGAATAGGAAAAGGAGTAAGACAAGGCTGCATTTTGTCACCCTGCTTATTCAGTTTATACACAGAGCACATAATGTGCAATGCAGGGATGGAGGAATCACAATATGGAATCAAAATTGCTGGGAGAAACATCAACAATTTGAGATATGCAGATGATACCACCCTAATGGCAGAAAGTGAGGAAGACCTAAAGAAGCTCCTGATTTGGTTGAAAGAAGAGAGTGCAAAAGCTGGCCTGAGACTCAATATCAAGATCACTGCAGATGGAGATTGCAGCCATGAAATAAAAAGGCGACTGATTCTGGGGAGACAAGCTATGAGAAACCTGGGGAACATAGTGAAAAGTAGAGGCATCTCACTGCAAACAAAGGTCCGCATAGTCAAAGCAATAGTATTCCCGGTGGTAATGTATGGTTGTGAGAGTTGGATCATTAGAAAGGCTGAGCGCAGAAAAATAGATGCCTTTGAGATGTGGTGCTTGCTGGAGGAGAGTTTTGAGAGCCCCCTGGACAGCGAGGAGAACAAATAGGTCAATATTAGAAGAGATTAGCTTACGGTGCCACCTTGCCCAGCCATGTTTTCAGGCAGGGGGCCCCTCAGCTGGAGCGCACGCGATGCGGCCATTAGTTTGAGCATTCGCGTGCTGGCTGTCCCACCTCCACTGCACTCAGGCTGTCCTGCCTGATTGGCTTTGGCGTGCCGCAGAGGATACTGGGGCTTGGAGTTTTTTTGTTGGCGTTTGTGGGGTGCTGGACCCACTCTCGTTTTCTGGACCCTTGCGGCAATTATGTCAGGGAAGTAAGGTAAGTGTGAACGGCGCATTACGCGATAGGCTGGATGGGTGTGGAAATGCATTCCACACACGCACGGCCACATCTCTTTCTTATAGGTTAAGATATATATACAGAAGATAGATATAGATGTAACACATGCCTTAGAATAGGGGTGGTTGGTCTGAGAGTGCTGAAGACTATTGTTTAGATTTGCCAGCAGCCCAAGGGCTATTTCCCCCATTGGGCTGGGGAAAAGACAATATTCTGCATGATTAACTATTACTGCTGCTGCTACTACTACTGATGATGATCATGATGAGAATGATGTGCTATAGAGGCTGCTACAGTGGGATGTTATTTACTTAGACCCTCCCATGTTATGTAGCATATCAGGCAACAAGGAATTTCCAATGGTTGGGATTTTATTAAATGGGGGAAAAATAGGTTTAACATCTAATGCCCTTTATCTTTTAAAAACCCAGAGCATGGGAGCTCAAGATGTTCTGGAGACCCTAAAAACAAAACAAAATTGCTTCTTATGAGTAGTAGAGAAGATAAGGCGATTTATTAAGCAATTATTTTGATAGTATAGAAGTGTACTACAGTGGCTCAAGTGGCTAAGTAGCAGTTCGATTCCCAAGTACTGCAGGACAGAATGAGCTCCCGTCTTTGTCCCAGCTCCTGCCAACCTAGCAGTTCGAAAGCAAGAAATTGCAAGTAAATAGGGACTACTTTGGTGGGAAGGTAAACAGCGTTCCATGCACTCCATTGTCTAGTCATGCCTGCAATATGACGACAGAAGCAGACAGCGCTGGCTCTTCAGCTTTGAAACAGAGATGAGCACTGACCCCTAGAGTCGGATACAACTGGCTTTCAAGCAAGGGAAACCTTTACCTTTATAGAAGGCTAAAAGACATAAGGGAGCCAGGAGCCTATTAAAATGACCTACAGGAACTAGATAAAGCATGGGAACTGTGTGCTGCTGATCCTTTCCTTGGAACCTCAGCACTTCCTTTTCTTTCCACCCATGATTCCTATCATCATACATTGAAAAATTACTAATAATATTCCAGTCCATACTTTTAATTGAGGCATTCCTTCAATGTTTCCATGGATTCTATTTTAAAACTACTGTCACTGATAGTCATATCAAGCCAAAATGACCTTTTCACATAATCTGGTCAGATAAAATCAATAGGGAGCAAAAATGTAAATGCTGGATCACTGAAAAATATTATAAAAAGGGAAGCTAATTAAAAGTCTTGCTTTTTTCTACCTTGAAATGAAAGGTACCATATGATGAACTCACTGAACTCTTTAAATTCTACATTACAAAATTTATTTTATGCTTGCTTTAACGAGAATATAAATTAGTAAGGGGATTTCAGAGGTATATTAGAGAATCTACCTTTGGTTTCAAAAGTAGACTTTAGTTTTTCATAACTGCCTTTCTAGGGCTTTTATCCTCATTTGAATGTGACTTATTTTCCTCTCCCCTCCCTTCATTTTTTCCTCCATTTACTTTTTGCCTTAGAATTTATAGACAGTATATTTAATTTATCTGTCCATTCTCATGTTATAGCAAGCATAAGAAGCTTTCATTTTCTCTATGTATTCAGTCCCACGGTGGTTTAATCCGTTCCCTTTTCCTAAGACCTCCAACACAGAATTCATATTGTGGTAGTTCTTTATGTGTCTGAGTATAGAGAGAAAAATGTGTGCAAGCTTTTCGCATCTTCAGATCTCTTCATCAGGTAAAGTATATCAAAGAGCAGGCAGGGATGGATAGGACAGGAGGAGAAAACATAATCCTAAAAGTCATATAGTTTGCATTTTGCTCTGAGATGTAATGAATAGCTCAGAAGAACATGCAAACATCATTATGAACAAGTTCCCTTTACCTCCTCTCAGTGTCTGCTTTTTTTGAGAGCATCTTGGCATACGAATAAATTGAAGCTCGAACATGTTTCTGTGCCTTTCTTTTGGCTTAATTTGTGTGTGGGGAGGGGGGGACTCAGTGTTGTGTAGTGGATAGAGGATCAGACTGGGATTCAGGAGACCTGGGTTCTACTTCTCACTTAGCCATAGAATCCCACAAGGCTTCTAATTTTGTTTGCTTCCTCTTTTACCCCATCAGGTGTCAGGGCTATTATTGCTAAAGCTACTTCTTAGATATCACCCAAAACTGATTTGACTATACATAACACAAAAAAGGTATAACCATAATAATGGAGTTCAGAAATTTCCTTCAACTTTCCTTTACCCAGAGAACCTAATATTTTCATGCATTACCTTGTATGCATACCTTCACCCACATTTAGCTCCTCTTTTCTTAATTATATACAGTAATACCTCGGATAACGAATGCATCGGATAACAGTAAAATCGGATAACGATGCATTTTTTTGGGGGGGAAATTGCATCATATAACGTTATTTTAGCGTTGTCTGATGCATTTGTGTTTGGCCCTCCGGGAAGGGAATTGGCCAATTGAAAGGCAGCTGGCATACGGGCGCTCCGTTCAGCGGCTGCCTTTCAGGGAAAGGAAGGCGGGTGGGCCTGTCTTGCCTTCCCCAAAAGGCAGCCGCCGAACTGAGCACCTGTACGCCAGTTGTCCACCCCCACAAAAAGGACGATATGATCTAACTTTTCACGCTGTTTGGGGACAAAAAAAAAACCATTGTAGGGGGAAAGATTTGAGCTGTCCGCCTCCCTTGCAGCCTCTGGGAGGGTTGGAGGACCTTTTTCGCGCTATTCCTGCCTTCCTACGACATCCCTGGGCCGCACTACAGCTGAAAATGCATGCGGTGGCCATTTTGTTTAAAAAACAAAATGGCGGCTACACCTGTTCAAATTTTTTACCATGGAGATATTGGTGCCTCTTATTAACCAAGGCATATCTTTGATACTACGGACTTTGCTTACGCTGCTGTCAAATTAGGACTCAGGAGAGCTGGGTTCAATTCTTCACTCAGCCATGAAATTCACAGGAGAAGACAATTGTGGCAATCCTAATGTTTCTTGGTCTATAAACTCCCATCAGCCTTAGCTGAATAGACAATAGTGAGCCATTATGGAACTTGTAGACAAAAAAATCTCCGGATGGCTGCTGTTGGCTACCGATGGATTGTGACCCCCCAAAAGGGTTGCAAAGTGTTTTCTGGGGAAGATTGTCATGGATAGGCTACAGTATTCAAAAAGTATTCTGTTTTGGAATTTTCTGAGAGGCTGTGGGCAACCATCACATTAATATTAGGTTAAAACTATACAATCATATTCTGAAAAATATTTTAATATTTTTTTACCTCATTATAAAAGCCTTTTTATGCAAATGTGGTAGAGGTCGCAACTTGAAAGAGGTTTGGAAACATGAAACTAGTGTTATAAGCAACTCCCCCAGTGGCTTAGTGGGTAAAGTGCTAAGTTTGGAGACTGGAAGGACAGGGTTAGATACCCGAGAGCTGCACGATGGGGGACATGAAAGGAGCCTCATTCAGGCTTCCCTTGCAAAAATCCTTTCAACCCAGAGTAATCTCTTACACGAAAACACAACACAGTAGCTGAAGGCAGGGATAAATTCTTCATTCAACTTTCCCCATATACCCAGATATCTTTGGGCTAGTCCCTTTTTGGTTTGGTTTTGTAGATTTCTGTCTTAAGGAAATCAATAGTTTAGCACTGCTTTGCACCAGTTTTCTTTTCACTTGGCTGTGTAAGACTGTGAAGTCTGGCAACCAAAATGACTCCTTTCACCTTAAGACCAGTTCATATTAAAACTTTCAATGGTGTATGTTGGGAAAAATATCTTTCAGGTGGGAAGAGGAAAATTATTTCAATACAAAAAATATTTCCAAAACTAAATCTAGTAATGTATTATTTGTTAGGGGAGAAATTTGGTCAAAATTATGTTATTAGTAAACACTTTTTAATAACTACATTTCATTTCTTCACATAAATTTTGAAGGAGTTTGAAATTGCAAACTGTGGACTTAATTGGTTCTTTATATAATATTTTAACCAGAACAAATTTCCTGAATTGTTTGTTTTAATATTCCTGTTATCAGTCTTATCACTTGCTTAAACCTGGCCTCCTCCTAAGATTGATAAGCAAGAAGACAGAAAGGTTATTCAGTGTTTGAATAATCATTTTATTGCACAAAGTAATAATAATTTTATTTCATAAATTATGGGTCGAAAGGATTTTTGGGGAAGAAGCTCTACTCAGGGAATGCCCAAATAAGGCTCCAAATAACGCACCTCAGAAGGGGCTGCGGTGGCTCAGTGGTTAAGAAGCTCGCCTTGTTAACTGGAAGACTGGCAAGTCAGCAGTTCAAAACCCTTGTACTGCATGAAGGATTGAGTGCCCGTCTCTGTCCCAGCTCTTGGCAACATGAAAGGAGCCTCATTTGGGCGTTTCCTGAGAGGAGTTTCTTCTGCAAAAATCCTTTCAAGCCAGAATAATTTCTGACACGAAATTATTATTATTATTATCACCATCATTTTATTTGGTAAAAGGAGGAGAGCAGTGTGTAACACAAATAAAATTAGATCTTTATTATGGCCCAAGACCAGCATAGAACACCAAGGGGAACAGAAGCTAAAATGATGGTACAGTGGAACCCTGGACAACGATGCATTTGGATAATGTCATTTGAGGACAACTTGTTTTTTCTGAAAATTCGTCAGTCGTTGTCCGGGAGATCATGTTTGGTCTCCTACCTGTTCACACTGGTTGGAGATGAAAAAATTGCCATCTTCGGGTCCCTGTGTCTGGCTCTCTGCTTACCCAGGAGTGTCTGGGAGGCTGGGAGGATCTATCCCGTGCTGTTCCTGCCTTCCTAGCACCTCCCTGGCCCACCCAACAGCTGAGAGAAGTTGTGGCCGCCATCTTATTTTTTATTTTTGGAAAAATTCTGTGGTGATGGAATTTTCCCCACCATCCCTGCCACCTCTGTTAGGCTCCAGGGAGGCGATCTGCATTTTTTTACGACACTTCCCCCCCCCCCCGGTCGCTGCTACAAGCCAGAACAGTGGGGAAACCTCCGTCAGTTGGAGGTTTTCCCTTGCAGCAGCAGCCGGGGAGTTGTGGGGTGTCGGAAACAACGCGGATCACCTCCCTGGAACTTAACAGAGGGGGCAGGGGTGGCGGAGAAGCTGAAATGGTTGGAAAAAATTCCATGGTGATGCGCTAGGCCAGTTTTCCCTCCGGAGGGTGAGCGTTTTTCTGCCTCCCGGACAACAAAAACCGGACAACGACACGACTTGTGGAACCAAGTTTTGTCGTTGTCTGGGGTTCCACTGTACTTAAAATATTTCAAGAGACAAAAGTTAAAATGAGGGTGGTTTAAAAGGAGCATTTCTGCTCAGAGTTAAGGAGTAGTAAAATTAGTACATAGATCAGTGATGGGCAGTCTTGGCCCTCCAGCTGTTCTTGAACTTCAATTCCCAGAGGCCCTGATCAGCAGGAGTGCTGATTTGGGCTTCTGGGAATTGAAGTTCAAGAACAGCTGGAGGGCCAAGACTGCCCATCACTGACATAGATGAATAATGTTACAACTATTACTAGCCTATGCTGTTGCGCTAGTAGTTTATTTGGCTTAAGGCCCTACCAGGATTGTTCTTCTGATTTTACAGGCTGCAGTGCAGAACCTGGCAATTCTAGAAGTACATAATATTTAAAACATATATTTGTTTGTAGAAGAAGTGATTTCAAACGTATTCAAAGCCTGTGCCGGCTGTCAAATTGCTTTTCAGAACCAAATTTCTTTTTTCAGGAATCTAATACAATCAAAATATAATAAATAAATTATTTACAAACTGTACAATTAATGTATGCATATTTACAACAAACATTTACATAGAATGATACACTTCCAAACTCTATGAACAATAGTACTAGAGAAACACGAGAGTAAATACAGGAATACACTCACCAATATTATGAATAATTATATAGAAGTAATATGAATCGCATCCATCGCCTCTATAGTGATTTATTTAGTGCGTCAGGACGTTAAAAACCAAAGAAAAGCTATTCCTATATATGCAAGAAAGGGACGACAGGTGTGTGCAAGAACAATTAGCTAGTATATGCTAACCCTGGTTCAGCAACAACTTACAATAAAAAAATCACAGAAGGAAGAATATTCTACATCTTGATTAAGACCATGGGGTGCAATCGTTTTGAACAAGTGGATAAAAAAACGCTTTGCGCGGTAAAAGTCTCTTTTGAAAATTGGTTCTCTCGAACTGCTTCGGTCGTAACAATTCTAATGCCAAAAATCTGATGTCGCTATCATTATGTCCTTGTTCTCAATAATGCTGTACTAATGGGGCGTCGAGAGATTGGCTGCGGATTTTTGATTGGTGTTCTATAATTCGGGATTTCAAATTGCAGCTGGTCACCCTGATATATTTTTTACAACATGGACATGGACATTCTATCAAATACACAACATTTTTAGAACTGCAATTGCTAAAATGGTTCAATGTGAATTTTGAATTGTAACCTAGTAAATCCACCTCCTTAGTTTCCTAACAATAACGGCACACTGAGCACGATGAACACTTAAAGTGCCCCTTAACAGTATTACTGAACCCCGGTTCTATAGTGCCATGGTCAGAATGTACCAGTAAATTTCTAAGAGACACTGTGCATCTAAAACCTATCTGAGGTTTGCAATAACAATCAGGTAAGTGATCAACCAGGTGCCAATGTCTATAGATAATGCATTTTATCTCAGGTGCTAAAGGAGAAAATTCAAACGAACAATGAATATTGCGTTTACCCCCTTGCATCTTTCTTTGAAAAAGCCTAGCTCATGGAGTATCATTGATTTTCACTTTGAACCATTTTAGCCATATCTTGAGATATGGCAATACCTTAGAACTCGAAGGACTCCACTATTAATACTGGATTATTTAGTATTGTAAGCGATGAACATGGGGATCGAATCCTCCTAAAGTCCACTATCATTTCTACAGTTTTGCATTCAATTCAAGATTATTTCGACTACACCCCAAGACTAGTTGTTCAATCTCTTTTCTATATGCCTCTTATCATTGTCTCGGATAAGTCCAATCACCTTGGTGTCATCTGCAAACGTAACTTTTGACAGAAGAATCTTTTGAGATGCAATTGTTGGTATACAGGGAGAAGAGAAGTGGAGCGAGCACACAGCCCTAGATAGATAGATAGACAGACAGACAGACAGTCCCGCCTGGGAGGGGAGGAGGAGGCAGGCCAAAGAACAGCAGCAGCCCGCCTGAACTGCCGGTGGGGGTGGGGGCCCGACCACCCACCCCGGCTCTGTTTCCCGCCCTGCACCCCCCATGGGCAGGCAGTCATCCCCATGACGCCAGGCTTACCTGGCAGTCATGGGGCACGTTTTGCCCGGCATTGGTGACTGGTCCAGGTGGCAGCGGTGGACGGCGGCAGGCGGTGGGTCCATAGTTGGCAGTGCGCCAGCAGAAGTTTGCAGCACCTCCGCCAAGGCCTCTAAGGACTAAAGTTTGTAAGCAGGTTCTTCCTTTAACTTCTTGGTAGATGGCTCAAGTGGTTAAGATGCTGACTGGAAGGTGGCAGGTCATCAGTTCAAGACTCGGGTACTGCATGACAGTTTGAGCGCCCGTCTCTATCCCAGCTCCTGCCAACCTAGCAGTTTGAAAGCAAGAAATTACAAGTAGATAAATAGGTACCACTTCGGTGGAAAGGTAAACAACTTTCTATGCACTCCGATGTCTAGGCATGCCTGCCACATGCTAATGGAAACGTCTGCAAAAGGCAGACAGCGCTGGCTCTTCGCCTATAAACAGAAATGAGCACTGAACCCTAGAGTTGGATACGAGTGGCTTTGTAGCAAGGGTGACCTTTACCTAGATGTAGTTCAGTTTACGCTCTATTTTTTCTTTATGATTTGACCATTGTACTCCTTTGTACATATGAACTAAGAGTAAACTCCTTTTTGTAATTTGATCTTCATATAGCGTAGCCAAAACAGAACATCTAACAAAGAGGGAAGGTACCTTATAATGAGAGTTACAAAGGTTGGGAAGTTGGTAAGCAACAGGATCCAGGGTGATCACACTGTATATATTCCCTCTATTTATTATGATAAACAGTAGTATTTGGTAGCATAGCATAGCAACAGAAGGCAACTCTGACAACATTTGATATTTATAAAAAATTTCTAAGAGGGTTTGTGTGTGTTTGATAATATCCCATGATTTGGGGATAAAAGTACACTGAAGCAAATTATGGAACTGAAACTTTAGCTTCTTTTTAAAATGCTTAGTGGGGGAATTAAGCTTGGTTACTCTGTTTAAAGACACAATATTTAGCTTGGCTCAAGTGGCTAAGTCGCTGACTGGAAGGCGGGAGGTCAGCAGTTCGATTCGCGAGTACTGCAAGATGGAATGAGCTCCCATCTTTGTCCCAGCTCCTGCCAACCTAGCAGTTTGAAAGCAAGAAATTGCAAGTAGATAAATAGGGACAACTTCGTTGAAAAGGTAAACAGTGTTCCATGTGTCTAGTCATGCCTGCCACATGACCACGGAAACGTCTGCAGAAGCAGACAGCACTGACTCTTCGGCTTTGAAACAGAGATTAGCACTGAACCCTAGAGTCAGATACAACTGGCTTTCGAGCAAGGGAAACATTTACTATTTAGCTTATACTAAGAACATAAAAACAGCCTTGCTGGAACAGGCCACAGCCCATCCAGTCCAGCATTCGGTCTCACACAGTGGCTCACCATTTGCTTCAGGGTATTCCCAAGCAGATGCCTTCACCTGCTTAGGATTACCTGGAAATGACATTGAGAGATATCCTGTCTATCTCTCCAACCCAGAGGTTGTCCTTAGGTATCCATAATTATAGCCATTGATACCTTTGTCCTCCATGAACTTGTCTAATCCTTTCTTGAAGCTGTCAAGACTGACAGCTGTCACCACTTCTTCTGGCAGGGAGTTCCATAGACCAGTGATCCTCTGGGTGAAAAAGTACTTTCACTTATTTGTTTGAGAACTAGTACCCAAAAGTTTCATGGAGTGTCCCCTAGTTCTAGTGTTATGCGATAGGGAAAACAGTTTTTCCTTATCTACTTTGCCCAGACCGTGCATGATTTATAAACTTCAATCAGGTCACCGCTTAGTCGCCGTCATTCAAGAGCGAAGAGGCCCAACCGTTGCAGCCTCAGATGGTAAGGAAGGTGTTCCAGTCCCCTAATCATTTTGGTTGCCCTCTGCTGCACTCTTTCCAGCTCCATCATATCCTTCTTGGAGGTATGGCGACCAGAACTGTACACAGTATTCCAGATGGGGCCTCACCATAGATTTATAAAGAGGGAAAATGATACTTGCTGACTTATTTTCTATACCCTTCCTAATGATCCCTAGCATTGAGTTTGCTTTTTTCACTGCTGATGCTCACTGGGTTGACATCTTCATTGAGCTGTCCACCAGGACAACAAGGTCCCTTTCCTGGTTTGTCACAGAGAGTTCAGACCCCATCAGTTTATAAATGTAATTTGGTTTTTTTGCCCCAACGTGCATCACTCTGCACTTACTAGTGTTGAAGCTCATTTGCCACTGTTTTGCCCACTCCCCCAGTGACAAGAGATCCCTCTGGAGCTCCTCACAATCTTTCACAGTTTTCACTACCCTGTATAATTTAGTTGTCAGCAGATTTGGCTACCTTGCTATTTACTCCTACTTCTAGATCATTTATGAAGAGGTTGAAAAGCAGGGTTCCCAGTACTGAACCTTGGGGGACCCCACCCTTTACTTCCCTCCACTTGGAGAAGTGTTCATTTAGTGCTACTCTGTTTCCTGTCCCTTAGCCAGTTGCTGATCCAGGACAAGACCTGTCCCTTTATTCCATGACTGGTAAGTTTATTCAAGAGCCTTTGGTGCGGGACCTTGTCAAAAGCCTTCTGAAAGTCCAAATAAATAATGTCAACTGAATCCCCCTTATCCACATGCTTGT
The DNA here is from genome assembly GCA_035047345.1 of Bradypodion ventrale. Lineage (NCBI taxonomy): Eukaryota > Metazoa > Chordata > Lepidosauria > Squamata > Chamaeleonidae > Bradypodion > Bradypodion ventrale. Next base: position 80,166,096 of record JAWDJE010000006.1, on the reverse strand, counting down.
TGACACTCTCAAAAAATTCCAACAGATTAGTGAGGCATGATTTGCCCTTGTAAAAGCCATGTTGGCTCTCCTTTAGCAGCGCCTTCTCTTCTATGTGCCTATTAATTCTATCTTTTAGGATGGTTTTCATCACTTTACCTAAATAATAGGGTTTGATTAATTCTTTCTATCACCATGATGTGTTCTTTGTTGGTGGTTATTTTTAATTGGGGGTGGGAGCATTGTTTTTGTTTAGTTATTCAATTTGTTTATATTTTTTGCTTAATTTCTAATTGTATAGATTTTTAAAATGTGTTGTTAGCCGCCCAGAGTGGGAGAATATCCCAGATGGGCAGGGTATCAATGCAACAAATAAAATAAATAATATAAGGGGTTCACTGATTTAGTATATCAATATGATCTCCATACAGTACGTTCAAGAAAAGCTATTTGCTTTTATTAACACTTTCAAAAGTGTAGCACATAGAACTAGTGAGGTGAGAATATAATTCAGAGTAAACTTATAGTTCCCTAAAGTACAAGGTTCATTATGAAGCCACCAACATGTTTACAAATTAGTGTGCCTAATAAAGTACTGTACTGTATCTGTATTTAATAGTTAACATATTGAAATTTTAACCTTGGACAAATTGCTGATATAGTTTATTCACCTTTCCCTTTGTACAATACTCTGATATCTCTGTGTGTCTCTGTTAAGGTACCAGAGCCACAATTACACTGAATGTTGTGGGTGGGGCAGATAAAGAAGGAGAAATTACAGAGTAAATGCCTATAGTTCTCTCACCTAAAATCAGAAGTGATCATTATATATGGCATATTCAAAGTAACATCCATTCGTTTCTCCAGCAAGAAAATCAGAAGTTTATAAATGTATAGGGGGAAATTACATTTATTTAAATATTTGTTGAAATCTATGTAGGAGTTCTGTTTTAGCCTTTTACACTAGGGGGGCTAAAATGCAGAAATTAGCACAAATACAGTGGAACCTCATTAAAAAATTGCCCCGTATAACAACAAAATCACATAACAATTAGGTTTTAGGGGGAAATGCTGTCCCACATAGCAATTTTCCCTTTGGAAAAAAATCGTACAACAATTTTAAATGGGAAAAACCATTTAGCAAAAAAGCTTGTTGTACGATGCATCCCATAGGGAAAATCGCTATACGATGCATGTATCGTATAGCATTGCAGGCGCACCCCCCCAAAGAAAGACTCAGACACCGGTATATGGATAAAGGCATCAGGCCACTTTTATTGAATAATGCCCTAGTCCGAATTATAACTTTCAATTGGTGTAATCATCCAATTGTAATTCTTTAAGGCAAGCAGGCCGCAGTAACACTGGTAAGGTTCCTCCCAAAATGCCAATGGCAATTGGCTACATGTAACTATTTGTATCAATTTGTTTGTTGACACAAACAAATTGTTGACCGGAGACAATAAACTATCTACTGACCCCACCCTATGACGTGTATCCGTTAAATATCAAGGTGATGCAGGCTGTGAAGCTCCTGCCATCACCCTTTTCCTGGTTCGCCCTTGACCGGCCAAACCTATTTCCCCTGTACCTGTCTATGTGTTGGCCAGTCAATTGCGAACCTGCCGGATACCTATGGGTCATAAATCTTTACCTTACCAGTGGTACCCGCCACACGGGGAGGTGTCCATGATGACTCATCGCCCCCCCCCCAGACCATCAGCTCGGTCAACAGGCCTGCTTGCATATCCTCAAGAAAGAGGTTCATACCTCTGTCCGACAAATGGACCCCATCTCCTGCATAGAGATCATAATCCTGCAAGCCTATCCTAGGGTGCCGGATGGCTGTCCCCAAGCCCTTGTCTGCCAGGAAACGGGCAACAGCCCTGTTTACCGAGCGGCGAGCGCGGTCAAGGGCACGGAGGTCAATGCCTCCCATGTAAGTATGTCGCGGCACCATGTCCGACCATAGCAGCCGCGTGGACGGCCATACGTAATGCAAATAGGCTAGGTCCCTGCAAATCGTGAATTTTAAAGAGAGGCCAGTGACCTGTGTGAGGTCATTGCCACCGAGGTGCAGGATAAGGACATCAGGCGGTCCGGCATCCCTGATGGAAAACAGCAATGGCAACAGTTCCCGCTATCTCATACCGCGCTTATCGTACCATCGCATACGTGCGGCTGCACGTAGCCCGAGATGGGGTCCCCACTCTGTCGCCGCAGCATACTGCGCTGCCCAGTGCACGTAACTGCGGCCCACCAGCCATACTGCCACCGGTGTGCGGGGACACACAGGGTCTGTAAAAGAAGGAAAAAAGGAATAATGACATAACTGGTACTCATGCATTGAGGGGGCGTACGTACAATGCAAAGCGCATGGATCCCCACCTGCCCATCCTGCGTATATCAGCCTCAGAGTACCCAAACGCAGCCGCAGTAGACACGGCGCCTATCCTAAATGAATGGGTGCCGTAACAAGCCCCAGGGAGGCCCACACTGGTAAGTGCCATGCCGGTCACCTTCCAAAACTGGAATTTAGTAAGGGGAGACCCATCCTGGTGGCAGAAAAATGGGCCAGGGTGCATACCACGCACTGCCAAAAACTCATGTAGGGCACCAACCGGACAGATGTCTTCAATGGAACATCGTAGCAGTCTGACTCCACTGCCTACGCCGTGCTGATCAACCTTTGAGGACTGTATCCTCAACTGAGCCCACTCTTGTGTAACATAGACATCGTCGAGTTCCAGTGCCCTACGAGACGCATCCGCCTTAGACAGTGGTACCAACTCACTGATGCGGAGCGCTCCAAAGAAGGCTACAGTGGTAGCTGCGTGAAAAAGAGCCACCTCATACCTATCATAGCATAAGTTATGCCAGCCTCGTGCAAGGTGGGTAAGAACCTCTGGTGAAATCGGGTGACGTGTGTCCGGGCGGCGGCCACGTTCACGTGTCCACCCTTCCAAAACATGACGTATGCGGAAATCATTCACGCAGTCGGCAAAGCCCCGCACCTTGGCCATAAATGACCGTGAAGATAAACCATGTATTGTAAAATCTGGTCTACTGGTATTGGCCATACTTCGGGTAACCGTAGTTGCCCACAAAAGGTTCTAAATTGTATGAAAGCATGTTGATACGCCTTACGCGTGCGAGGTGCCAAAGACATGCCGATCGCCCGGTTCACCTCTCCTCGCCAAATGTCCAAATCTCGGCCGGGAGTGGCGAGGGGAATTCCTCTGCTTCCAGAGCCAAGGCACGGAACCGGGAGATCTGAAGGCGGGATAAAGCATCAGCATTATCGTTATTAATGCCTGGTACATGTCTGGCCTTGAACAGCACATTGAGGCTTAGGCTTCTCAAGACAAATTGACGGACCAATGCCATGACCCTAGGGGTTTTGGACGTCTGGGCGTTAACAATGTGCACCACTGCAGCATTGTCACACCAAAAATGGACCACTGAGTTGACCCACTTATCACCCCATAGCATTAGTGCTCCCAAAATGGGAAAAAATTCCAGGAAAGTAAGATCGCGGAGACGCTCCGTACCCTACCATGCGTGAGGCCATCGGCCATATGCCCACCGCCCCTCGAAATAAATCCCATAACCCAGAGAGCCGGAGGCATCCGACTGTACTTGAAATTTAGGGCAGACCATAAGGTCCGATCTCCAAAAAGAGACCCCGTTAAATTCCTGGAGGAATGTGAGCCAAACCGAAAGGTCTGCCCGTATACCCCTGGTGAGCTGGACCCTGTGGTGGCGTTTTAATAGGCCAGCCATGGCATCACAGAGACGCCTGGCAAAAGCTCTTCCCAGTGTCACCACCCTGCAGGCAAAGTTGAGGTGGCCGTGAAGGACCTGTAGCTCACGAAGGGACACCTTACCCTTGGCAATCAGTGCCTGAATCGCCGCGAAGATCCGAGTCACCTTGTCCATGGGTAACCTGGATGCCTGTGCGACAGTGTCAATTTCGATGCCTAAAAAGGTGAGCTTGGTGGCTGGGCCCTCGGTCTTTTCAGGCGCTAAGGGGACACCTAGTTCCCGCATAAGGGCCTGAAATATAGTAAGGAGACGCGTACACGTGTCCAAGCCCCATTCACCCCTGAACAAAAAGTCGTCGAGGTAATGGGCTACAGACCGGGACCCTGACCTGCGAACAAAGGCCCATTGGAGGAAAGTGCTAAATCGTTCAAATGCCGAACATGAAATATAACAGCCAAAAGGCATGGCCTAATCTACGTAGAATTGTCCCCGAAAAAGAAAACCCAACAGCTCAAAGTCCTCGGGGTGCACTGGCAGCAATCGGAATGCCGATTTGATATCACACTTTGCCAGGAGGGCCCCGGGACCGCAGGAGCGTACCATCTGTAGGGCCTGATCAAACGACGTGTACCTGACTGAGCAAAGGTCATCAGGAATAGCATCATTGACCGAGGAACCCGCAGGGTAAGAGAGATGGTGAATTAAGCGAAATTCACCTGGGGTCTTTTTCGGGACTAGCCCCAGAGGAGTGACCTTCAAGTTAGGGAATGGTGGTTCAGTAAAGGGCCCCGCAACTCTCATAGCCTGCAACTCCTTAGCTATGCTTTGTGCAGCGACCTCCTCATTACCCTTTAGAGAAAGTAAGTTCGGGGCATCCTGCGGTCCCCGAACACCCCTAAATGGTATACGAAAGCCAAACTGGAAGCCTTCTAGCAGGTACCTCGCATCAATCCCGTCTAGGATAAGCGGAAAGCCATCGTTCTAGCATGGGGATATTAATTGGGGAGGGGGCCTTTTGCGTGGCCAGCACCATCAGAAGGAGTTCTGCCCGCCCCCTGCCCGCCCCTACCTCTGCCTCGTGACCCACCAGCACGCGGGCACGCAGAGGCGGCGTGAGGGCCAGAGCAAGAGGGACACTCGTGCCAGAAACGACACTGACGCTTGTTGCACACACCGCTAGCTGAGAAGCTCCAGCACAGCAGGTGGGCTGGAACCCCCTGCCCTGCCAATTGGCAGGGAACCTGCATCGCAGCCGCCCGCTGCACGGCATGGCCGCAATGGTACCTATCACCAGGCGCCGGACGCGTGGGAGTCATATACAAGAGCCACAATTGCTGGCAGGGCTCATCCCACCTCATCTCAGGATGTAGGGCCACCCTCATCCTAAATTCCTTATCGTAAGCCAACCATGACGGGCCAGGAAAATCAACCATCGCCCTATAAATGTTGTCAAGGTATTGCACCATTGGAATGGCCAAATCAGGCCAGGCCCTCAGGTATACCGCCATATATATAAGATATGCCGGCAACCAATTGGCCCAGGTACGCAGTGGCTTATGACGACAGGACAATTCCTTGTCCTGGTCATCCTGTCCCTCCCTCTCCTCCTTGGTGGGCTCACGATTCAAGAGAGAGAAAATATCAACGTACTCCCCTCGCCAAATCTTATCCCTCGTGGCCTGTGATAGATGATCACCCAGGGGCAAGGAATAACCAGTCGTTGGCAGAGCCGCCGTTGGCACATGTTGGATGAAGGGTATGTGCAGCGGGCCCTGAATAGACCCTGCGACGCTTGGCATACCCCTGGGGGCGGACACCCCTGCCCTAACCGAGGGGCCATTTGGCAACCAGGAGTTAACAGGGCAGTGTGGAAGCAACTGCCCACCCACAGTAACCTGGCGTGGCCATGGCCACTGGACCCCCCCAGTGTGACTGGACAGTGTCGGTGCACTAAATTGAACCGGATACTCACTAGTCGCACCCCCGTGAGCCGCCCCCACTGGGGGTTCCGGCCCACGGCGGGCGTCGGAGCTCGCGACAGGCATCGAGCTCTGGGGCCACACCTGACTGCTCCCCACCGTCAAAACCGAACGTGCGGGGAGCTGCGAGGCGCCAGCCTGGGCTGACCTGATGGCCTCGAGCAGCCATGTTGGCGGCCCGCTGGAGAGTCACGGCTGGCGTGTCTGCCGGGACCGACGAAGGGGCCGTAATAGAAGCAGCAGCTAAACCCCCATCGGGAGGTGGTTGGGCAATGCCCAGTGATGCCTCTAGCACCGAAATGCGTGCGAGAAGCGCATCAACAGTCTCAGAGCCCCCGGTATAAGATGGGCCGGATGGCCCGGTGGTCAATTGCTGGATGTGAAACCTGAATGGGGATCCAGGGCCCAAGTAGGGCCATGCCCAAAACTCCGGCCCGTGGGGGGGCGGAGGAATGGTGGGGTGGAAACCGACACCAGGTCCAAGTGGGCCACCCTGTCCCGAGCCAAGAAAATGCCCTCCAGGGGCAGGGATCCCTGAGGGGTCAGCCTGTGCCAGCCCAGCCTGGAAGCCTGTGCCGGGCTGACAGGCAGCAGCCTGATCAGCCCCACTGGCAGCGGTGGACAAGGCCATCCCGCTGCCCAGCTGTGGGGGTGCAGCCCGAGTCCTCCAACCCGATGGCTGCCCCCCAGTAGAGGGGGGGTAGGGAAAGCCCTTCCCCTCGGCCGCGGCTTGACCGCCGGAGCCTTGCGCTTGGGAGCCATGTCTGGTGGAGAAAATCGATCGGATCCGCTCGGGGTTCAAACTTGGCGTGGACGGGGAGGGTCCGGGGGGAGATAGTGCGCAGTCTTGCGGTGTTACCTGGGATCGGTTTGATCCTGTTGCCCCGGATGAAGTTGGCAGGCGCCTTGCAGCAGTCCGTGCCACTAATTGTCCATTGGATCCCTGTCCCGCCTGGTTGGTAAAAGCCTCAGACGGTGACAGGTGGCTGGGTCGGGGCTATAATTAACGCGTCTTTTCGAGAGGGGATATTTCCTGCACTGCTGAAACATGTTCTTGTGCGCCCCCTCCTGAAGAAGCCATCCCTCGATGCTCTTGTGCGCCCCTTCCTGAAGAAGCCATCCCTCGATCCAGCAATCCTAACCAACTACAGACCTGTATCCAACCTTCCTTTTTTGGGGAACGTTCTGGAGAAGGCAGTGGCACGTCAGCTGCAGGGGGTGCTGGATGAAGTGGAATATCTGGACCCATTCCAGTCAGGATTCAGGCCTGGATATGGTACTGAGACTGCATTGGTTGCGCTGATGGATGATCTCTGGCGAGAGCGGGATGGCAGTCATCCGTCCGCCCTTGCTCTTCTTGACCTCTCAGCGGCCTTCGATACCGTTGACCACGGTATCCTTCTGGAACGGGTGCGAGGATTGGGGATCCAGGGCACGGTGTGGTCCTGGTTTTCCTCATTTCTGAGGGGCCGGACCCAGTCGGTGTGGTTGGAGAGTGAGAGGTCGAGTCCTAGGCCCCTAAAATATGGGGTGCCTCAGGGCTCGGTACTCTCTCCTCTCCTATTTAACATCTACATGAAGCCGCTGGGTGAGATCATCCGTTCCCACGGGGTGCGGTACCACCAATACGCGGATGACACACAGTTGTACATCTCGGCCCGTGGGAACCCCAGTGATGCAGTCAAAGTCCTTTCCAGCTGTCTGGAGGCTGTAGGGGTCTGGATGGGGGCAAATGGGCTACAGCTGAATCCTAGCAAGACTGAGTGGCTATGGATGGGGGGTCCTGTGTTATCCCGGGAGCTACCATCTTTGGTTTTGGATGGGGCTGTTTTGCCCCAGACCAACCCGGTGCGCAACTTGGGGATCCTCCTGGATTCGCGGCTGCTGCTAGAAGAACAGGTGGCGGCTGTGGCCAGGAGGGCCTTCGCCCAACTTCGGGTGATTCACCAGTTGCGCCCACTCCTGGACCGGGACTCTTTGCTCATGGTCACTCACGCTCTGGTGACCTCCAGACTAGACTACTGTAATGCGCTCTACATGGGGCTGCCCTTGATGACCATTCGGAGGCTGCAGCTGGTCCAGAATGCCGCGGCCCGGGTGGTGATGGGGTGTGGACGTTATGCCCATGCCTCACCACTGCTTCGGGGGCTGCACTGGTTACCAGTTTGTCTCCGGGTGCAATTCAAGGTGCTGGTTTTGACCTTTAAAGCCCTACATGGTAGTGGGCCAGGGTATCTTAGAGACCGCGTCGCCCTAAGGACGTCTGTCCGTCCAACCAGAGCGGACCGGAGGGGCTCTCTAATTGTGCCATCAGACAGGGGGGCTCGCCTCTGGCACAAGGAGGAGGGCCTTCTCCGTGTCCGCACCAGCCCTTTGGAACCTCCTGCCTGTGGAACTGCGTCTCCAGACGGAGTTGTTGCCCTTTAGGAAGGAACTAAAGACCTGGCTGGCGGGCCAAGTTTGGGGTGCGGGTGGGGATGGAGGTACCGTTGGGTGGTTGGTATAGAGAAGTGTGCCTTCCCCCAAGGTCCCTTCGGTTCTTGCGCACCTTTTAGGGGTGGTTTTTTTTTTAACTTTTTTAACTTTTAACTTTTTTATCATGTGTCTTTTATGTATTTACTGTCCGCTATGTAAACCGCCCTGAGTTGGGTTGTACCTGAGTGGGCGGTATATAAGCGTGAAAAATAAATAAAAAATAATAAATAAATGTCTCCCGAAGAAGCTACCTCCTGATGGATCCTGGCCAGGGATCAGTTCCTGTGCCCTGAGTACCGCAGTAGCGAAGAGCAAAAGAACTCAGTTCAAAGCGAAAGGTATGAAGAGAGCAAGAAATGCGGCGGAGAAAACTTCTCCGCTCCGTCGCATTCTAAAATGGCAGCTCGGCTGCCTTGTGGCCACCCCTTTTATAGATGTCACCCGGATGTCTGAGATGGGGGGCCTGCAAAGAGCGCGGCGGCCATTTTGGCGCCGCGCTTTCAATTGTTTCGTACAACAACGAGCCCCGTGGAATGGATTAAAATTGTTGTATGAGGTACCACTGTATGTAGATTCCAATTTCAGTTATGCAAAGAGTAAAAATGTGTGATTTCACCATTCCATAGCAGAATTTGAATAGACTCCCTGCAGCTCATGAGATTCTTACTCCCTTTCCTTCTAATGATGATATAACTATCTGCTGGATCTTATATTCGAAGTTTAGATACCACCACCGACAGTTAGATATTAATCAAATGCTAATTTGGAAATATAAGGAGTTGTATAGACATAGAGGCTGCATGTACAACTTGGCAATCATAGGTTTCCCTTGCCTAAAAGCCAGTCGTATCTGACTCTAGGCTTCAATGCTCATCTCTGTTTCAAAGCCAAAGAGCCAGCGCTGTCTACTTCTGCAGACATTTCCGTGGTCATGTTGCAAGCACACGGAACGCTGTTACCTTCCTACCGAAGTGGTCCCTATTTATCTACTTTCAGTTTCTTGCTTTCAAACTGCTAGGTTGGCAGGAGCTGGGACAAAGACGGGAGCTCATTCCTTCCTGCAGTACTCAGGAATCAATCTTCTGACCTTCCGCCTCCCAGTTAGCATCTTAGCCACTTAAGCCACTGCAGTCTCTTGGCAATCATAATTTGACCTATATAACATTGGCTGCATGAAATTTTGAAATCCCATATGGTTGAAAAAATTGCACAAAAAGTGAGATACAGAAAACTTTACACTATTATGGTTATGTCTCTTATAAAAAAGCTTTCTAATGAAACTTGTACTAATGTAATACTGTATAAGATTTATCTTCAGGGATAGGTATTTTCTATATTATGCTCCCTTCTCCCACAGAAAGTTGAACTCCAGTTGCAGAATCAAACTTGAATTATTAGTTTAAGTCACTGCTTAAACAAGGACACAATTCTGCTATGGCAACTAGGTCTTGACTTTAGAAACAACAAACCTATAATTAGTAGTTGCAGCACAAACAGGTAGCTCTCATAAGCAACACTCCCATGGGCAGAGCCAAGGTCATTTGTCTGGGAGAAAAGATAAGGTTCATTGTGTGCTTTTCCCCTTTTATGTTTTTGTAACGAGTTCTGGAGAAATGGTGTTAAGACTTGAGCATACATAATGAAATGTCAATATGCAGCAAAAGTCTCACAATATACTCAAGGAGCCAGGGGAGCAAGAGCACAGAGGCTTACTGTTTGGTTATGCTGAACACTTACAGGGGCTCATGCTTTGGTGATTTTTAGTGACTGGTTCCTCTACACCAGGGGTGGCCGATCTTGTTGCCCCAGGTTTTCTTGGACTTTAATTCCCAGAAGCCCTGACCAGCAGGTGTGCTTAGTTGGGCTTCTGGTAATTGAAGTCCAATAATACCTGGGGCACCAAGGTTGGCCACCCCTGCTCTACACAATGAGAAAAAAATTGTGGCCATCAGAAGCCAAATGAGCATTACCATTTCCTTTTAGTTCACATTGATATTATTTACAGATCAGAAGATGGACTTAACGTCTGAAATGTATGACAAGCAGCAGCAACCTCAGATTTTTTTTTTTTACTGATACTACACTAACAGTGAAGAGAGTTTTCATGAGAATACAGTGGTACCTAATACAATGATTTTAATCAGTTCCATGGGGCTCGTTGTTGTACGAAACAATTGCTATACGATACATGCATCGTATAGCGATTTTTCCTATGGGATGCATCGTACAACAAGCTTTTTTGCTAAGTGGTCTTTCCCATTAAAAATTGTTGTATGATTTTTCCCATAGGGAAAATTGTTATGCGGGACACCATTTCCCCCAAAAAAACTAATTGTTATGCGATTTCATTGTTATACGGGGTGATTGTTGTATGAGGTTCAACTGTATTTATAAGACTGATACATCAGAATATACTCTAAAATAAGTTAATTTCCAAGAAGTTGGTCTCTTCCTTTCTGCAGCCACCTGTCCATTTCCTTAGAAAGATTTTGTAGAAGATTGAGAGTGGGCAGGTCTTGAGTAGGGAACTGGACCAAAATTGAATGGGTGATGAGCCATTTTATGGTGATTCTCTTCTTCTCCAGTAGTCCTTAATAATATTTCTACAAGTTAAGAAGTTCAGAATCTAAACCATAGGTTTCAGAAATGTCTTATATTCCCCATGTGATTACCAGTTATACTTGTTCTGCCATCTCAGTTACATGCAAGCTCTGCATTTGTTTAATTGTGAAATGTAATATCATGTCATTATTTGAAACATTAAAGGTTTGCTTTTCTCTATTTTTCTTTCTATAAAAACACTCATAAATTTCCATACAGTGAGAAAAAGGATGAATTATTTATTTTCTTTATTCCAGTTTTATGTGCTGAAAGAGTGGGCCAGATGACTAAAACGTACAATGACATTGATGCTGTTACACGTCTTCTTGAAGAGGCAAGTATCCCATGTTCAAGTGGAACAATAATAGCAAATGTACTAATGTGATCTTGGGAAATATGTGGTCACATTTGTAGGTCACTGTTTTCTGCTTTAGTGAAATAGAATAGTGAGAAGACACATCAAGAGTTAAGAAGAGGTTAAATTCTGCAGTTGCTGCACAGTAGCGATGTGAAGGCCCAGGAAAAAACAATCAAAATTCAGGAACACCCACCCCAGAAGCCTTTTTTGTTTAATTCTAAAAAACAAAAAAAATGACAATCTATTTTGGAATGCTTTATTTGATTAATAAAATATATTTAAGAAGGTGTTCTTATATTCTCCAAATCATTTCTAAAAACTATGTACTGTACTGTAGTAATAGATTATTCTAATTTCTGCACACTGAGGACAAGCAAGTCCTACGATATAAACTGAACTCTCCAATGCAAGGTCTTTGTGCAACACAGCTTTTGACTTCTCTTGCTTCTCACCTCCTTCAGATTCCTCCATTTTCTGCAACATGTGAAATAATCTGGTCTATGTTTGTAAACACTCACACTAAATCAAAAAATAAATTGACATGTGAAAGGATAGAGAAGCTTGTTTCAGTCCGGGTAAACCTTCAGTTTTTAGAGGTCCATGATAACAGTGATGATAGGACTGCAGTAGCTTAGTGGTTAAGAAGCTCGCCTTGTTAGCTGGAAGGTCAGCAGATCAAGACCTGAGTACTGCATAATGGAATCAGTGCCCATCTCTGTCCCAGCTCTTGCCAAACTAGCAGTTTGAAAGCAAGAAACTGCAAGTACAGTAGATAAATGTGGAATACTTCAGTGGGAAAAGATCTTGGAGACATGAAAGGAGCCTCATTCAGGTGTCCCCTGAGCTGAGTTCCTCCAGCAAAAATCATTTCACTGATGATGTCAAACATAATGAAGGAGCTGCAAAAGCAGAGAATGAAAATGATAACTTTTGCTCAGAAAATGAGTCTGATTAAATTTCATGCCTATTCATTGAATCTTAGTCCCTTCCACGCACTTCCCTTTTTCTGGAAATGGGTGCTTTATGTCTATTTGATACTGTGGAGAGAAAATACAAATTATTTTTGTATATTAATGTAAATAATTATTTTTAAATATTGTTTTTTGCCTGCTCCGCATAAACCAGCAAAATCAAAGAGATTCCATCCATACAGTTTAGGAAATTGTTGTTCCATTTGTTACAATTGCAAATACAAATTTGAAAAAATAAATAAATTCCATTTGTAACTATTGTGCACATGCATCATGTCTCTCTTCTCCCAAGAGTCACAGCAGGGGCTTTTTATTTGCCAGTTAGGAACAGAGTGAAAGTGAGGCATTTTCTTAAGTTAAACAACAGGATTTCAGTGACTGCATTTACACAGGAAAATGACAACATGGCCTGTCCATGATCTCATACATGCATGTATATTGTTTAGAACGTCAACTATGAACTGCAAGTCGCTACTTCTTGTGGTATCAAATTTAATTGAACAGACTGTATCCATTATGTTTTGACCTTGAAATCTTTACCTAAAGATCTAAAATAGTAATACAGTAATACCCTGGATAACGACAAAACTTGGTTCCACAAGTGGCGTTGTCCGTTTTTTGTCCTTATCCGGTGCATGCACCGGAGAATGACAAAATTTGGGGCAAATTGGCTTTTTTTGTGTCCTTATCCTATGCGTACACCCGATATCGCTTTTAAAAAGCTGCTTTTCCCCAAAGCAAGCCCTGGCTTGTTTTGGGGGGAAAGCGGGCGCGCACCTGCGGCCCCTCCAGTGATGGAAGTGGACAAGCATGTGGCCCATTCCCTTCCCGGAGGGATGGGGTGGACCTGTGTGTACCTGCCGCCGTTGCAGGCAAGGAGCCGGTCAAGCAGTTGACCGGTTCCTTGCCTGCAACGGCGGCAGGTGGGTCTGCGCGCCTCCACCCCATGGATTGTACTCACCCCCGCCGCTGTAACACACGCCCTTCTGCTTCCCAGAGTGACCGGCTCCCGGCCGGCAGCAGAATTGTGGAGGATTGGTGCGCTGCCGCTGTAAAGCGGAAGGGCGTGTCTTATAGCGGCAGCGGGTGCAGGCTGATCCACCCCACCCCCACTGCCTCTGGGAGCCAGTTACTCCAGGTAGCAGAAGGGCATGTGTTACAGCGGCGGGGGTGAGAACCGATCCATGGGGCAGGGGCCCCAGACCTACCCTGCGGCCCTCCAAGGGGGAGAAGCAGCCACACGCTTGGCTGGTTCTCCCCTCGGAGTGCCGCAGGGTGAGCGCAGCCCCACCCTGTGGCCCTCTGGGGGAAGAAGCAACCACATGCTTGGCTGGTTCTCCTCCCGGAGGGCCGCAGGGTAAGCGCAGACCCACCTGCTGGCAGGGAACTTGGCCGGTTCCCGGCCGACAGGGGTGGCGGGTGAGAAAAATGAAAGCTTCGGATAACAACAAAGTGTCGCTATCCAGTGCACAGCTTTTCAATAAATTTGGCCTCATCCGGTTTTGTCGTCATCCAGTGCTTTCATTATCCGCCAGTACATTTCATTGTACTGGCCTGTCTCACAGGGTGCTTGTTAGATAATATAGCTGGCACACTTGAAAACGTTTGAAAAAATGCTATGTCCTGGCAAGTGTCAAGAACTTGTAAGCATGAATATGAATGGCTAAGTTCCCTGTAAGTGATCTATAATTTGCACATTGGCCGTTATCATATCAAGCTGCAAAAATTTGCAAATGTGAAGTTATTTTTCTCCCACTTGAGCTGGCCTTTAATGTGCATTATTCATTACATTTTACTAGAGGGAGGGAATGTAACTGCTAAGGCTATTTTTGCTCTCCTGTTGTCTACCTTATTTTTTTTTTTACATAAGGTTGAATTCTTCTCCTGTAGCCTACAGAAATAGTGATTCATCTTTTAAAATATGTTGCAGGTCCCCTACCCACTAATCAAAATGTTGTTGTAAATCTGTTACATCTCTGTAATTTCCACTGATTCAAACTGGCTTACTCTAACTATGATTTGCTATGTTAAGATGAGTAGTTAGAGAAGGGCAGGTTGCTTACCTGTAACTGTAGTTCTTTGAGTGGTCACCTGTCTTCGCATGCAAAGGATTTAATCAATTTGTGTGCATTCACAGGGACTATGAATAAGATCTATTTGAATCAATGGGTGCTTCAGTTGAGTTGACTCAACAAATCCTCATTGATTCAGTGGGCCTATTCTAGTGCAATTTACTATACAGTACTACGCAAAAGGATTTTGGCCATTGTTTAACACCAAAAACTAGAAGTGAATTACAGTCACTTTGTGGTTCATTCTTCCCCATCCCCCATTTTTTTCCAGTCTTTATGGCTCCAAGAGAATCCCATAGGCAGATTACTGGGTTTTAGATCCAAATTGCCCACTATGATTTACTGTATCCAGACTACATGGCTGTCTTTTGCAAACGCAGGGGAAAGAAATAAGCAGAAATTACTGGTTCCCCGTGTTGTTTGTGGATCTACACCTATGGGTTTCGTGCTTGCGCGGAAGCCATCTCAGAGATGTAGAGCTGATTGGATAAGATTTAGTGTTAGGACCACTCACCATCTCCACCCACCCTCAGCGCCATTTTGCGCCTCTACCCTCAGTTCTCTTTTTTCCGCTATGCTAGCAGGAGCTAATTGAGAGCTCTCCTTGAGTTTTTGCGAGTTTTTGATTCTCGAAGGCTATTTCCTAAAAACAGTCTCGCCTGGGGTTCCCCCCCTTTCGGTCCCATTTTCTTTGTTAGTTATCGCCTTGAAAAAATTGTTCTCCCGTTAGAGTTAGATTAGCTCAGTTTTTCGCACCATGAGGCCTCTCCTCCGGGGCCTCCCTCACTTGTTTGCGCTCTTTTCCTGGGCGCTCCGTTGAATGGCCGCCATTGCTGCATTTAAGAGGTGCTTGTCCTGCAGTTCTAAAATTCCTAATACAGACAGCCACAACAAGTGCCTGATTTGTTTGGGATAAAATCATCCTGTTCGCTCCTGTCCGGCCTGCAAGAAGTTCTCTAAAGTTGCCCAAAAGAACAGAAAGAACAGACTGCAGGCTCACCTCATGGTGACTGCACTGGCTCCCCAACTGTCGGTTTCCCGCCAGGAGTCTCAGCCTCCTCCGGTGTCTTCAACTTCCTCCCGTAAGCCAACCATGGCCGAGTTGTTCCTGAAGAAGAAGAAAGAGGAGAAAAAGAAGTCAAATAAACATAATTCTTCTTTGCCTCCTACCCCAAGCCGTTCTTCGCCTCCCCCTTCTCCGGCGTCGGCCATTTTTCTGACAGAGATATCTACCCAATCTTCACCAGTGTTGGAGTCTACGACGGAGTCCAGTAATCTCCCACTCCACCAGAACACCCCGCCGACTCCCCCACGCCACCCTAATCCTCCTTCTTTGCTACCTTTACAGGATTCGGGTGCGTCAGCTTCCCAGACCCTTGTTCCAGTCCATGCTCTAGCCCTGCTTTTCCATGCCATGGCGAAGAAGATTACGACCCAGGTGACCACCCAGGGCCGGGCACTCATCCCTGTTGCTGATCCGCCCGCGTCCAATCCGCCTCCATCGGATTGGCAAACTCCACTACTGAAACGGAAAGCCACCGTCCGGCCTTCCGATTCCAAGTGGCGTCGTGTGGTACAGGCTGTGACTGCCTTCCCTCCGCCTTCGCCTATGTCTGGGGATGATCCGAGTTCAGCCAGGAATTACTGGTCTGACTCGGACCCCGAGGCCTTCCTCCCACCTCCCACTATCTCGGAAAGGCTCCGATGTCCACTCTGATTTGGATGAGGAACAGCTCCCCCCTGTGGATGCGACAAAATCACCCGATGACCAGATCAGTTGCAAAGACCGTCCCCAACTTGAGGACCAACAAACTTTGACTGGGCTTCTCACATGGATGGGAACCGCCCTAAACATCTAGGCCGAGACTCCACCGTCCCCTTTCACCGATGAGGTCTGTGGGTTGGTTTGACACCAAGAAAATTCTTCCAGGCCACCTCCATTTTCTACCAGCTGTTGCCCATGCAGCCGAAGCAGTTTGGAAGAAGCCGGTTTCAGCCCATACTGTCTCCACCAGGGTCGATGGTATCTACAAATTGCTGGGGTAGGATGGTGATTTTCTGCACTTACACCCCCCGCCAAATTTCCGTGTGGTCCGCGCTTCTCAGCACTGCACTGGCATTAACAGTATGCCAGTTCCATCTACCAAGGAGGGCAAGAAGCTCAATGCTCTCGGTCGCCGCGCTTACGCCCATTCTTCGTTGTCCCTCAGGGCTGCGAACTACTTGGCTGCCATGGGCGGCTATAATGTCAAGCTCTGGATGAAGCTGGGATAATTCATGGACAAGTTGCCTGCTGATCTACGCCCTGAACTGGACACCTTGTGCAAGGAGGGAATTCATCTGGAGCAGCAACAGATTAGGATCTCCAGACACATCTGTGATTCTGAGGCCAAGGGCATTGCCGCAGCAATCCAGCTTTGCCGCCACTCTTGGCTCCAATCCGTGGATTTCACTGACGATGCCAAGAAGCTCATTGAGGAAATGCCATTTGATGGCTAAGGACTTTTTGCTGCAGAAACTGGTAATACGCTCAACGAGCTCCATCGTGATATCATCACCTCCAACAAACTCCGGTTGGGCAGTACTGGCGCTTATTCCAGCCCTTTGACCAAAAGCAAAACCAACAAGGACATCAGCAGTTCCGTCCTACGGATCTGCCTCGGCAGCAGTTCTATAAGCCTAGGAAGTCTTACAACCAGTCGCACTTCCAGACGCAGGGCCACCAATCGGGCAAGCGCACCAATCAGAGGCAGAAGCGACAGGTTTGACCAGCCACCAGCCGTAGACTCTCCCACCCATCACCTCCCCTACCTTCCGATCTGAAACTTCATTACCGTTTGGACCGCCATCACATCCGACAGCTGGGTCCTTCAAATACTAGAATGAGGTTACCAGCTGGAGCTCAAGAAGCACCTTCCGTTGGGTTGCAGCCTCCCCACGAATCCGTCCCCTCAACTAGAAGAGGAGCTGCTGTCACTCTTACAGAAAGGCGCAATCGAGCCTGTGCCATTAACAGACTCTGCCAACGGTTTTTACTCGCAGTACTTCCTTGTAGACAAGAAGGAAGGTGGCCTCTGCCCAAACCTGAATCTTCGCCAGCTCAACCGGTACATCCCAGTAAAGAAGTTTCGGATGGTGACCCTTTTGTCCATCCTCCCCCTCATCACCGAAGGGGATTGGTTCACCACCATCGATCTGAAAGATGCTTACTTTCATGTCCCCATTCATCGGTCAAACCGCAAGTTCCTCCATTTTTCTGTGGGAGGAGAGATCGTCCAGTACACATGCCTTCCATTCGGCCTGTCATCTCGCCGAGGGTATTCACGAAGTGCATGACCCTGGTGGCGGCCCACCTTGGCCTACAGGGGATAACAGTTTATCCATATATAAATGATTGGTTGATCTGTTCGTCTTCCCATGACCAAGCAGAGATGGACATTGCTTTCATGATCGTGTTCCTGGAGAATCTCAGTCTGAGGTTGAATCTCAAAACATCCAAAATCATCCCTTTCCAATGCGTGGACTTCATCGGGGCTACGCTCGATTCGGTCTGCACAAGGGCTTTCCTGCCAAACTCAATACTTTCCAACATAGAGGACATGGTGTCCATTTTTCGCTCCTCTCAGACGGTGACTGCTCATCAGGCCCAAAGGCTTCTGGGCTTGATGGCCTCCACCACGGCTGTCATCCCCCATGCCAAGCTCAAACTCAGATCCCTACAATCATGGCTTCTGGCATCCTACGACCCGCTTCACGACAACCCACGGATGCGGCTCTACCCGACGCCGGAGTTGAAGGAGCAACTTCTATGGTGGATGAATCTGACGTTTGTCACCATGGGGAAGCTGTTCGATCGCCCTTTTCCGGCCTTTCAGATCACCACTGATGCGAGCAGCTTCAGATGGGGTGCACACTTGGGGTCCTTTCACATCAACGGCACGTGGTCCTCTGCCGAACGATCCGACCATATCAATTTCCTCGAGCTACTGCCGATTTGGAAATCTCACAAATCGTTCAAGCCCATGATCTTTGGATCCGTCATCCAGGTGGCATCTGACAATACGATGGCCCTGGCCTATTTGAACAAGTAAGAGGGGACCCGCTCCCGGTCCTTGCTGTACCTGTTAATTCTTCTGTGGGAATGGTGCCTGCAGGCCCATGTGTTGCCCATTGGAGTCCACATCAGAGGTGTACACAACATGTTAGCGGACAGCCTCAGCAAACAGTCTGCCTCCAGCCACGAGTGGGAACTGCACAAATCCATGTTCCGCCAGCTCTGCCTCCATTGGAGCAACCCGATCTTGGACCTCTTTGTGTCAGACCTCAACAACAAATGCCCCTGTTTCTGCTCCAGGGTGGGAGTAGGAACGGGTTCGTCAGGGGACGCCTTCATGTACCCTTGGACGGGGCATCTCTTCTATCTGTTTCCTCCACTCCCACTCGTACAGAGGACGCTGCTTTGCCTCCAACTGTACAGAACTTAGGCCATTCTTGTGGCTTCTTCCTGACTGCGACAGCCGTGGTTTCCTCTGCTCAGGAAACTCGCATCCGACTGGATGTTGCTACCCGACAGATCGGACCTCATCCACATGGAGAATGGCCGGATCCTGCACCCAGACCTTCAGAGCCTGCACTTGACGGCATGGCTCATAACCCAAGATTAAACAGAATTCTACAATCTGCAATTAAGCCCTCTACATCCCGTTCATACTCGGCCAAGTTCAAGAGATTTGTTGGGTCATTTCCAAGCCAGGGACAAGACTGTTGCCACGGCTTCTCTTGAGGATCTTTTGGACTACCTCCTCTACCTGGCCGAGTTGGGTCTCTCCCATTCTTCAGTGAGGGTACACCTTGCGGCTGTGGTTTTCAGTGTTCCGTCCCGTTTTCCCCTCCGTACTGCTTTCCAGAATAAACTGGTGAAATGTTTTCTCAGAGGACTCAACAATGTTTTCCCCCCACATTCTGGATGCCCTCATCTGCCCACCGTTCAAGCCTATGGCCACGCCAAGTTTGCAACTACTTTCATGGAAAATGGCGTTCTTGGTGGCTCTTACTTCCGCTCGGCGAGAGGGTGAACTTGCTGCTCTCCGTTCTGACCCTACGTTTTTGCAGTTTTTGATGACCGTGTTGTGCTTTACCCGTTCATTACTTTTTTGCCGAAGGTTGTCTCCAAGTTCCACCTCTCCGAAGCGGTCACTTTGCCCGCTTTTCTCCCTCCTCCCTCCTGCAGAGAGGAGAAGTCTTGGCACTCCCTGGACGTCCACAGGGTGCTTTTGTTCTACACCAAACGGAGTGCTGAGTTCCGCGGGTCCAACTGTCTCTTCCTCACATATGGAGGCCACAGGAAGGGTCAACCACTTTCATCCCAAAGTCTGTCAAAGTGGATTTGTCACACTATTCACTTGACGTATCAGTTGGCATCCAAACCTCCACTTGTTGCTGTCAGGACACATTCCACCAGGTCAATCACCACCTCCACAGCATTCCTGGAGGGCATCGCCCTCGAGGATATTTGTAAGGTGGCTACATGGTCGACATCTCCATTCCTCTTCTATCTGTGCATAACATCTCAGCAGTAACTGCACACCTTCCAAGTAAGTGAGTTTGCTAATCTCCCATAGGTGTGGATCCACAAACAACACGAAGGAGAAAGACAGGTTGTACTTACCAGTAATTGTCGTTCTTTGAGTATGTTGTTTGTGGATTCACACCACCAACCCATCCTCCCCTCTGATGGCTACACTGCTGAGATACCTAATTTTCTCCAGTGCTTAGCTTTCAACGGAACTGAGGGTAGAGGCGCAAAATGGCACCGAGGGCGGATGGAGATGGTGGGCGATTCTAACACTAAATCTTATCCAATCAGCTCTACAGCTCCGAGATGGCTTCTGCGCAAGCGCGAAACCCATAGGTGTGAATCCACAAACAACATACTCGAAGAGCGATAGTTACTGGTAAGTACAACCTGTCTTTCTCCTTCGCGGTCCGTGAGCATCCATACTAATGGCTTTACTCTCGTGCATGTGCAATGGTCGGTTTTCCCAAGCTTCAGCTTTTATTATAGAAAAGACCTTTCTTCGCAGCATGCCTAGCACCATGCCCTGCCCTCCTTCTCCAGTCTCATTTTTTCTGCCACATCACACGGTTGTGTTTTTCCAGGCTCCCGTTGTGTCATAACTACACTTAACTACTTTTTATTGTTTTTCTTGTTTATTAGTTCAAGAAAATATTTAACAGTTTTAATTTAATTGAAGTTTTTATATTGTTTAAAGCACCATTAGGTCTGCTTTTTAAACGGGCTGCTGATCGCCCAGCGGACTCCCACGAGGGATCTTTCTATAACTTATTCAGGCTATGTTTTATTGATATGACTTTATATATATATAAAGGTTTACTCCTACAAATGGACTAAATTTCAGCAATTCGCTCTGTCGACTGGTAAGGCTTAATTTTAATTTAATTTCATATTTCAACTTGTTTGCCACCCACTCAGGCAAGGCTGACTCAGGGTGGCTTACATAATCTAAAACCCCATACAATAAAAGCAGTTAAAACCCTCACCCACATTAAAAATCTCAACCACCCCGAGAAGCAGAAAGAGGGTACATCTCATGGTAAGAGCCAGCGAGCAGGAGCCACATTGCTTACAGGGCTCCTCACCTGCCCGGCCAGCCAGGTCTTAAGTCCTTTCCTGAAGGACAGCAGCTCCATCTGCAACCGTAGTTCTACTGGTAGGAGGTTCCAAAGAGCCAGAGTGAACACGGAAAAGGCCTTTTTTCTTGTGCCATAGAGGTGAGCCCCCTGGCTGATGGAACAATTAGGGAGCCCCTCCGGTCTGCTCTGGTTGGATGGACAGATGTCCTCAGGGTGATGCGGTCTCTTAGGTATCCTGGCCCACTACCATATAGGGCTTTAAATGTCATAACCAGTACCTTGAATTGCACTTGGAGGCAAACTGGTAACCAGTGCAGCTCCCGGAGCAGGGGCGAGGCATGGGCTTAATGTCCACACCCCATCACTACCCGGGCTGATACATTCTGGACCAGCTGCAGCCTCCGAATGGTTGTCAAGGGCAGCCCCATGTAGCGCACATTGCAATAGTCTAGTCTGGAGGTGACCAGGGCATGTGTGACCGTAAGCAAGGAGTCCCTATCCAGGAGCAGGCGCAACTGGCGTATTACACGGAGTTGTGCAAAGGCCCTCCTGGCCACGACCACCACCTGCTCTTCTAATAGCAGTTGAGAGTCCAGGAGGACTCCCAAGTTGCGCACTGAGTCTGTCTGGGGCAAAGTAGCCTCATCCAAGACCAAGGATGGCAGCTCCCGGAATGATGTAGGACCCCGAACCCACAGCCACTCAGTCTTGCTGGGATTCAATTGTATCCCGTTTGCCCCCATCCAGACCCCCACAGTGTTCAGACATCCAGATAGGACTTTGACAGCATCGCTGGGGTCCCCACGGCCCGAGATGTACAACTGCCATGTCTCCTTGTCTTCCGTACTACAATTCCTCTTGCACTTAAAACAATTGGGTCTCTCTTTGGCAACCCTCAAAGTTTATTTGGCTGCTGTCATTGCCTATCAGCCCTCACATTCAGAGCAAGGCTATTTTTTTGTAGCCGTAAGGTTAAAAATTCCTTAAGGGATTGGCTAATACCTATCCAGATGTGTGTAGACCAACTCCACCATGGTCTCTATCCCTGGTACTTGATAGACTGACTGACAAACCGTTTGAGCCAATGGCCACTATGCCATTGGACTTACTCACTTACAAGACTACCTTTCTGTTAGCAATTACCTCTGGCAGAAGAGTCAGTGAACTTTCAGCCCTTAGTTCTGATACCCCATTCATCAAATTCTTTGCTGACAAAGTGGTGCTCCACCAAGATGTATCCTTTCTGCCGAAAGTTGTCTTGGCATTTCACTTACTATTGTGTTGCCTACTTTTTTCCCGTCCCCTTCCTTGGACTTAGAAAAGAGGCTTCACACATTGGATGTGAAAAGAGCATTTGCTTTTTATTTAGACAGGACATTAGAAGTTTTAGAAAAACTCAACGTCTCTTAGTCTGTCATGCAGGACCCAACAAGGGTCTACAGGTCTCCTACCAACACCTTTCCATATCGGTTGTGGAGACTATCACTCTGGCTTACAAGTTGGCACATCTGGACCCTCCTGTGGCTCCCCGTGCCCATTGTACTCAAACCATGTCAATATCCATCACTTTTTCCCAAGGTATCGCCCTTCAGGACATCTGTCAGACAGCGATGTGGGCTCAGCCTTCCACTTTTATGAGGCATTACCGGTTGGACATGAGGGAATCGCACTGTGAAATCTTTAGCCGAAGAGTCCTGGGTGTGGTTCTCCAGTAATGGCCCTCTGTCCTGGTAAGATAAGCTTGGGAAACACCCATTAGTATGGATGCTCATGGACCACGAAGGAGAAGGGTAGGTTACCTACCATAAACGTAGTTCTCCAAGTGGTCCTGTAAGCATTCATACATCCCGCCCTACCTCCCCTCTCATCATTGTAGACCGCCCTTCACTGCAGCGATCAAATGAGACTGGAGAAGGAGGGCGGGGCATGGCGCTAGGCATTCTGGGAAGAAAGGTCTTTTCTATAATAAAAGCTGAAGCTTGGGAAAACCAACCATTGCTCATGCACAAGAGTAAACCCATTAGTATGGATGCTCACAGGACCACT
Source organism: Bradypodion ventrale (assembly GCA_035047345.1). Lineage (NCBI taxonomy): Eukaryota > Metazoa > Chordata > Lepidosauria > Squamata > Chamaeleonidae > Bradypodion > Bradypodion ventrale. The sequence continues at coordinate 80,143,196 of JAWDJE010000006.1, read as the reverse complement.
CAGAGAACTACGTTTACGGTAGGTAACCTACCCTTTCTTTGTATTGAAAAGCAAATATTCTCATTTCCCCTAAAACACAGATTTAACTTTGTTATGCTTTCAAATGATGTTTTGTTAAAATAAGCAAATTATTGAGCTAAAATGGTTTTTTCCTTTCTTTTTACAGAAAGAGCGAGATTTGGAATTAGCTGCTCGGATTGGCCAGTCATTGTTAAAGAAGAATAAAACTCTAACAGAGAGGAATGAACTTTTGGAAGAACAAGTAGAACATATCAGGGAAGAGGTCAGAGCATTCAGACTTTCCTCTTATTGACCTATCTGTCATTCATAAAACTAACTTCAACCAAAACCAAAGCTGCCTGCTTTCTTTGACATTGTGTCTTGTCCTTTCTCTTTGTTTGCTTTGTTATCACCATGTGGATAATTAAACAACATTTCAAGAACTGATTCCTGGGATGTTTGGCTTTCAAGCATTACATCAGCCACCCATCCTGCTTTTCATTTGGTCCCTTTTGCCATCCACCCCACTAGTTGTAATATTTACCAATAGTTGTGTTCATTATGCCAAATATTGTTCCTACTTCTTTCCCCTCAATCCCACTCAGTTAATCCTGAAATTTATGGGTATTGACTGTTGGTTGCTTATCCACTCATCTCGACTGTGTCACAGGTGTTTGTGTGTTCTCTTTTGTCATTTGTACACTGTAACCCCTGCCATGCTTTCCCTTAGTATGCATCAGACGTTCTCCTTTTTATCAACAATAGTAATGTTGTTGTGAATATTAAAGAGGTGAGAGAAGAAAATCTTTGTACTTATATGTTATGTGTAAATGTTTTTGTTGTTGTATGTTTTTATTGGGGGGAGAGAAAAAAAGATTTTTCGCAGTATAGAGTAAATGCTGCATAAACATGTGGGCTATTAGTCTTACAATAATGAAGGAGAAGCAATTAAAAACAAGCAGCTAATTTTTATTAAGAAAGCTGCTTTCAAGAAAAGCCTTAAAATTGTAATCCTGACTCATGGACATATGCCTTAGAAAGCACACAGAAGAAGAGCAACCACCAGTTTGCTCCTTAGAGAATCAGCTGCAGCAATTACAGAGAGAATCTTGTTCATCTTTGCTTCCTCTTTTACCCCATTGCATAGAGAGGTATTTCTATGCTGTTGTATATCTTATGAGTAAGCAGGGCAGGAAGGAGGTGCATGTGGAGCCAGAGAGCTTAAATAAGAGAGAAGAGTGAAGCAGATCAAACTAGAACAGGTGTAGCATGCCTCAGATTAGTAGGAAAGGAGAACCCACAGTGTTAGAAATGTAAGCATGCATGCAAGATTACTGTTTCCCAACATCCACCCTTTCTAAAGCTTGAATACAATATCTCTCTTCAAGTCCCATCTTGCTTCATAGGTTCTTGACGGGATCTTTTGGTAGAGGCTTTGACAGAATATCTGCTATATCTGTAGTCAGACAGTCGATCATCTGAATGGTCCACTTCTTGATTTGGTCACACACTGAGTGATACCCCATGTGAATGTGTTTGGTGTGCGTATTCATCTTCTTACTCTGTGACAGTTTGTTGCAGCTCTGGTTGTCTTCTATCAGCTGGATCAACATTTCTTCATCTATTCCAAAGTCCTTCAGTGGCTTCTCTAGCCTTAGCAATTCACTGCATGCTTCTGTTGTGGCAGTGAACTCTGATTCTGAATTATTTGATATATTGTAAGCCTTCCAAAGGAGTATCATTCGCCACTTTTCCCAACACAGGTTGAAATGAAGTCACTTCCTAAAAGTGCTCCATTGGCACTTCAACTGTCACACAGACACAGATAAACATATTATACTACATACACAAGGAGTGGCCAACCTTAGTGCTGTTCTTGGACTTCAGTTACCAGAAGCCCAAGTCAGCACATCTGCTGATCAGACATTCTGAGAATTGAAGTCCAAGAACAGCTGGAGCACCAAGGTTGGCCACCCTTGACCTACATTGGAGAATTTGCCATCTTCATGTGTGTTTACTATGAATCTGTTGCATCAGTGTACTAACTATAGTTCCTTAACAAAAAGTAAAAATAGGCAACTTTGAATGAAAAATAGTGAACAGTTACTCTCCTTTAACCATAGCAAGTATAGCAAGTATTGAAATTCTTGATCTGCATTTCCCTTCCACCACAAAGCATTTCCCCGTTTCTTTTTAAGTGGGCTCATTAACCTGAACCCATTGAATGGTTAATATTAATCTTTGCTGCCCAGAATGTGTTAGGGAGATGTGTGCCAGCTTTCTTTCTGCATTTGTGTAGGTTTCTCAGCTGCGTCATGAGCTGTCCATGAAAGATGAACTGCTTCAGTTTTACACTAGTGCTGCTGAAGAGAGTGAACCAGAATCCATCTGTTCAACTCCGTAAGTCTGAGAGAGACCCTACTATGTACAGTCATATAGCGTGGAAGTCCTATTTATGTACTTCTGCCCATCTGGTACCACTATATGATGCTAGCAACAGCCACTGTTCATAAAGGCTGGTGGTGGGCTATATACCACAGGTCTTAATAGAGACATTAAGGCAGTGGTGCCCAAACCTTTTGGGCCGTGGGCCAGTCACATGGTTCAGGGGGCCAGCCACTATGGCCCACAGGCCGGATCCAACCCTCTACACCAATTCATCCGGCCTGTGAAGCCCTTGTCGCTCCCGGAAGCAGAAGTAAAACACGTCCATATGTGCACGTTTTACTTCTGCTTCCAGAGGTGGCGAGGGCTTCCTGGGCCGGATGAATTGGTGTCAGGGGCTGGATCCGGCCCATGGGCCATAGTTTGGGCACCTCTGCATTAAGGAATAAATTTTTTAGTGTACCATATTATCTCATCATTGAGTATTTCTAGCTTTGTTCATGAATAGATATGGCCAGAATAAGATTCATCTGTATTCCCACTCTTTTAACAATACCGTACAGTTCACATTGGGCTCAATGGCAAAATGAATGGAGGAGGAACCACTTCACTATTCTGATTCCCAATGGTCATAGAGGCAAAAGAGACCTTGTCAGATGGACTGGCTGTGTGGGCACACATTGTCAATATCTTCAAGGCTGCAGAAGTCCATTGCAGTCCTGGTGTCAAATCCTGCATGTCTCATTTAATACGTGCCACAGGAGATGATTCTGTGGTCATAGCATGTAGGTCACTTCATGGCAAGCTGGGATCCACCTTAAACAAATTCACGGCAATGCCATTTTTCCTGAATTTTCAGGGGAAAATATATATACTCAGGTACAAGTAGGAGCCGATGACAACAACAGTACACTGCATCATATAATTTTCATCTGCTCCCAAAAAGGTCTTGATCAAAATGCTGTGCACATATATAATGGCATTACTGGTGAATCCATTGGGTTTCCAATGACAAAAGGAAAATTAACTCCTGTATGCAGCAGTGTGGAAGTGTAGTATAAAATTGCTAAATCTAAGTTACACTAGACCAGGATTCCTCAAACTTGGCTCTCCAGGTGTTCTTGAACTTCAATTATTAGAAGCCCAAGTCAGTACACCTGTTGATCAGGGCTTCTGTGAATTGAAGTCCAAGAACATCTGGAGAGCCAAGTTTAAAGAACCCTGCACTAGACAGTTGCACAGTGGCTTGCACCACCGAAGATTAAGGTAATAACTTTGCCTGTATTCATGTAATCAGAAAAGAATTGATCTGAACATGTGAGCAGGGACAGAACTATGGCAAAGCCTGCCTCCCTGCTACTTTGTTCATGTGGAAAGGGACTCTTTATACAGTTGGGAACCCTAAAAATCCTCTCAGGAAATTCCTGAAGTAGTCTTCTCTGATTGTCTTTATTCATGTGGATGCAGTGATCAGTGAAGGTACAGCTGTAACTACAGTATCTCCCTGCTCACACATGCATACTAGCTTTTTTCTAAATGCCTGAACAGAGCTTCTGTTGGGTTTCCTAACATTTTCAGTGGCTCAGGCTTCAACCAAAAAGCAATTACAGTACTTTTTGAAAAATTTGATGCAGAATAGTAAGGTAAGGTTTCCCTTGCTCGAAAGCCAGTCGTATCCGACTCTAGGGTGTAGTGCTCATCTCTGTTTCAAAGCCGAAGAGTCAGCGCTGTCTGCTACTGCAGACGTTTCTGTGGTCATGTGGCAGGCATGACTAGACACTGGAGCGCACAGAGCGCTGTTACCTTCCCACCAAAGTGGTCCCTATTTATCTACTTGCAATTTCTTGCTTTCAAACTGCTAGGTTGGCAGGAGCTGGGACAAAGACTGGAGCTCATTCTGTCCTGCAGTACTTGGGAATCGAATTGCTGACCTTCCGTCTCCCAGTCAGCGTCTTAGCCACTTAAGTGGAGTGCCCTGTTTCACAGGCAAGCAATGTAATTGATGGCATTGCAGCTTTTAAGAAAACAGCTTTGTATCTGATCTTTTATTCCTTCTTTGTCCATTATTATATCAGACATAATACTACTCTTTCCTAGTATGGACAGAAAAAATAGATTTTCCTTTACATTTTACAGCCTATGGTTCTTCACTAGTAGGGGATGGATTAAGAAATGCCTTAGTTTGCAGTTATATTTTTAAAATTCTGGAAATACTCAATGTCATACAACTTTAGTTATTAGGAAACTACTATTTAGCTGCACTGCTAACGTTGCAAACAAAAAGGGTTAAAGATTAATATAATAATGTGCTTCTTACCAGGCTGAAGAGAAATGAGTCATCTTCATCTGTCCAGAACTATTTTCATTTAGATTCTCTTCAAAAGAAACTTAAGGATCTTGAAGAGGAGAATGTTGTGCTTAGATCAGAGGTAAACTATTTCTCCAGTATTTGAAGTATTTTAATTTTGCTTCTCTTTTCCTGTGAGAATCTGTGCTGGTGACAAACATTTATAATTTCATTGTTCTACGCAATCTGTAAGAGATCATCTGTTAATAAATGCCTTCCTCTCATCTCTTCACCCAAGCTTTTTTCCACAATTACTTTAGGTAAATAGTACTAGACAATAGTGCCTCCAACAAAAGTTTACACCTAGGATATGTGAGCTAACCAAAATGTTCATGGACTGTGGAGAATTATGGCCACATACTCTATTGTCCTTCCATTCTCATCCCTTACACATATAAAAGGAACACAGCAGTTTTTAAAAGTTATTCAGAAATATGTTAGACAAAATTCAAACATGAAACTAAGATCTTGGAAGGGCAGCATTGAAGGAATTAGAAAAGATCACCAAGTGTAAGGACTGGAGACCGACACCATCCACACTACTGTATTCCCAGTCCCCAACCATCTACAGGTGTGAAAGCTGGGCAGTAAAGAAAGGTGACAGGGGGAAAATGATTCGTTTGAAATGTGGTGCTGGAGAAGAGCCTTGTGGATCCTCTGGACTGCCATTATAAACTAGTGGGTCCTAGATCAATTCAAGCCTGAAATATATCTGGAGGCAAAAACGCTGACATTGAGACTGTCCTACTTTGGCCACATCATGAGAGGGCAAGACTCTCTGGGAAAGACAATAATGCTGGGAAAGGTGGAAGGCTACAGAAAAATAGGAAGGCCAAAAGCAAGATGGATTTATTCACTAAGTGAAGTCACAAACTATACCTTGCAGGAGTTGAGGACAGAACAATTTGAAGATCTCTCATTCATAGGGTTCCCATAGGTCAGAAATGACTTAACGACATGTAACAACAACAACAACAGTTCACCTTTCCCTTAATTTTAGCAATAACATGTGCTTTTTGCAAATGGTACTATTCATTATAGCACCAGGTCCCATCTCTATCTATTTAAAAAAACAACAACGAAAATTGTTCCTCTTTAAAGAGGCTTTTAAGGACATACTACCAATATCCGAGCAATTAGTTTTAATTAATTAACTTTTACCGTCAGCAATATGTGTTTTCATTGGTCTTTTTTTATTGGGGGCATTGTTTTTGTTGGCATTTTTAAATGTACTGTATTTGGTTTATTTATTCTTTATGTTTAATTTCTTGTTGTAAAGATTTTTTAATGTGTTGTAAGCTGCTCAGAGTGGAAAAATATCCCAGATGGACGGAATAAAAATGCAATAAATAAATAAAATGAACAAAGAAATTATATTTACAGAAGAGGAGATCCATTGTTATCCTGGAGCTATTGCTTCTATTATGGAAAGCATATAAATGCAGGATGCTGATATTTATTTGGGACTTTTTGTTACTTTGAACAGGCCTGCCAACTGAAGACAGAAACCATTACTTATGAAGAGAAGGAGCAGCAACTTGTCAATGATTGTGTGAAAGAACTCAGTATGTTTTTTCTTTTAAAGCAAGTAATGTGCTGGTTAAAAGGACAAGACAAAACAATGACTATAGTGATAGAAGTCAACCAGATCCAAAAATCCTATTGCTTACATCCCATTGCAGGGTATTATTATAAATTTTACACTATACTGTAATTTTAGATGGTAAACATGCTGGCAAAAATCCTGTTGCTTTGTTAACATGCAGAAGATCAGTGACCTTCTCACAGCAGTTAATAATGAGTCCCAGCAGGTGTTCTCAAATACAATTATTACAAACGGAATTTACTTTTATTTTTTTTAAAAAAATATATATATTTGTAATTTTAACAAATGAAGCAACAATCTCCTGAAATGGTTGAACAGAACCTCTGATTTTGCTAGTTTATGTAGAGCAGGCAAAAAGGGAAAAAGAAACCATCAACAAAGAAAATTATGTATATTTCCTCTCCAAAGTATCAAATAGACATAAAGCACCCAGTCCCATAGAAATAATTTGGGGGGGGGGGGATGTGTGGAAAGGACGAAAGGACTAAGATTCAATGAATAGGCATGAAATTTAATCAGACTCATTTTCTGAGCTATACTGTACATCATTAATAGAAATGATTTGGAGAATTTATGAACACTAATATTTTATTTGTCATGCTAAAATAAGTCATTCTTCCTTTTTTCAAAAAAAAATATATTTATTTATTTTTTGGGGGGAATCTGAATTTTTCTAGATTTCTTCCAGTCCTTCACATCTCTATTGAGGGGGTTACTTGTACCTCCTCAGGTGGCAAACCTGTTCTTTACAGTTTATCTCTGGCCTTGTGACAAAGTTCCTTTCATAGCTGCCATCCGCCTACCCAGGGCTTTCTCTCCTTTAGAGGTTGTCCCTAGGATAGGATAAGAATTTTTTTTTGTATACCGCCTTATTCGACCCAATGGGTAACTCAAGGCGGTTCACAGGCATTTCAATATACAACATAACAAAAGATAAAAATACAGTATTACAAAACACAATAGAATACACAATATTAGCAAAGTTACATAATTACATGTCAGAATAAATATATAATAATACAGCATACATAACGGAGCCCTGGCTCAACGTGTCAAATGGAGATCAGGGCTCAATGTACATGACTAACCAACAGTAATCCAAGTCCTAAGTACAATTACAAACTAACATATTGTGTACCATACACATAATATCAAAAGGATAATGTCAATCAACAATGTACCAGGAAAAAACAACGTAAAGACACCCCAAGAAAACCCTGACCCAACCACCTCCTTCCACGCTGGTGGCCGAGAAAGAATTCAACAAATCCTTTTCTCCTTCGCAGCCCAGAAAAGTCCGAAAGAGAAAAGTTTGCCTCCAGCCGGGAAGGCAAGGAGCGTCCTTTTGTGCCGTTCGCCCAACCTCAATCCAGATGTTCTCTCTCCCCCCCAGCCCAACTGACCAGGGGTGGGCGTCAGAGGCAGTACGGAGGGGTGGGCGGCTCCAGCGCTGGCATTTTGTAGCCATGCCGGTCGTCCAATCGCCTCCATGTTTTCCAGGACTACTCAGTTTGGGCTCAGTCATTTCTTGTGGTGGGTTCATCTGCTCCAACTGGGAAAGTGACAGCACACCAACAAGTCACCTGTGCCACTGTCCTTTCCACACCAGCATTGAAACATGTTGGGCTACTACTTACACAGCTGAGTGTATAGCAACCTTTAATTTGCCAATATGTAGGAACCCTGGTTTGTTCGGTGAAACTATGCAACAATAAGAAAACATTCTGAATGCTAGAGGTTTCCCTGGTTTTCTCTTTTCTATTTTTTTAAAAAAGTAAATTGTTGTTATTGGTTTAGAAACGGGATGCCCAAAATTTTGGGCCGCAGGCCAGTCACGTGGTTCAGTGGGCCAGTCACGTTCCTCCCACCGAAAGCAAAAGTAAAACACACCTTGCATTCTGTTTTGCAACAGGATAAGATAGATTTTAGGCTGCTGTTTTCTCTGCTTAAACCAGGGATGCCCAAACTACGACCCAGGGGCTGGATCCGGCCCCCGACAATTTATCCGGCCCACACCGCCCTTGTCGCTCCTGGAAGCGGAAGTAAAACATGCCTGTATGGGCTCGTTTTACTTCCATTTCTAGGAGTGATAAGGGCAGCGCAGGCCAGATGGATCCAGCCCTTGGGCCGTAGTTTGGACATCCCTGGTTTAGAAAATAACTGGTATGCCAAACATATCTTATATAAGCTAATGCTTTTTGTTTGTTTCTTTAGAAACCTTTTATTGTTTGATTTCTTGATTATTTAAGGAGATGCAAATATCCAGAATGCCAGTCTCTCTGACGAATTAGCGAAGAAAACTGAAGATGCCGCTCGACAGCAGGAGGAAATCACCCATCTTCTCTCTCAGATAGTGGATTTGCAGAGAAAGGCAAAAGCTGTAAGATTCAAGTAAAACATGGAGTGGGAAGTAGTTATATAACACTGTCTTGTCATTTCACTTTTATCAAACCCTTTATATTTCAATTATCTGTTGGATATTTGCAAAGAGCCCTGGTGGCACAATGTTTAAACAGCTGTACTGCAGCCAGAAGGTTGTGAGCTCAATCCTGACCAGGGCTCAAGGTGGACTCAGCCTTCCATCCTTCCGAGGCCAGTAAAATGAGTACCCAGCATGTTAGGGGCAAAATGCTAATGAAATTGTGAACCACCCAGAGAGTCTTCTATGGGTTATGGGGCGGCATCTAAGTGTATCTGCTATTGCTAAGGGAAGGTACACCATGGAATTATTTTGTGATGTCTTTAATTTTTTTAGTGTACAGTGGAAAATGAAGAACTTATCCAACATCTGGGAGCCGCTAAAGATGCCCAAAGGCAACTCACAGCTGAAGTGAGTATGGCTGTTTTAATAAATTTAAACATGGCACAGGGAAATGCTTTGTATCCTTGAAGCTGTGCTTGATCTTGTGCCGTTAGAATAATTTGAATTAGACCTAAACATATCCATATTTATTTTTCGATTGTAAATTTCACATATTCACAGAATTGTTTTTATTTATTAAATACATTTCTGTACTGTTGATCTGAAAGGAAATTCCTACTCTGGGCAGTTAATGTAAAAACACAAAACAGTAACAAAATACATGATAATAATCCCCTCCAATGGCAGCAGTGTGTTAAAAATACAACTAAACAAAACCTTTCATTAAAAAGGGGCCCAAAACAAATCTTAATCAAGTTAACTGCCCAAACAGATAAGATCTTCATAAGCCGCTCTGTCTTGAAAAGTTTCTTAAAGGTGGGAGCCTAGTGCATCTCTGTTGAGAACCCATTCTACAGTGCAAATGCTGCTAACTGAGAGGGCTCTCCTTCTAGTTACTACCTTCTTTGCCATCCTTGGTGTTAGCACCTGGAGCTACAAGTTGGGAACGATCAGATAATGCGGGCAATCGATCTCTGAAAGATATGTTCCATCAGATAACTAGGTCCCTAATCATTTAGGGCTTTACAGGTTAAAGTTTACACCTTGTGTCTAATAAGGTGCACAAAGGGAAGTCAATGCATCAGGGCCAGGGTGGAGCAATCTCACTGAATTTCTTAACTCCAGATAACAACCTGGCTGCAGCATTTCAGACCCACTGCAATTTCCTTAACAAGGACAAGGTTAGCCCTACGTAGAGAGTATTGTGGTAGTCAGTTCTTAAGACTAAACTACTAATTAATGGACCAGGGGTCTTAGGGACTGTCTGTTCAGGTAGGGATGCAGCTGGTCAATACACTGCAAATTTAAAAATGCAGATTTGGTCACACCAGCAATCTGTTGTTCCAGTTTGAGCACTGAATCCAAAATGATCCCCAGACTGCAGATCTGAACTCTCAGAGGAAGGATAAGTCAATCCAAAGATGGCCTGCCCAACAGCAGGATCTACATCTTGTCAGGATTCAGTTTCAGTTTGTTTAGCCTTGTCCATTCCATTATTGAGGCCAGGTATTCCTCCAGGCACTGGACTGAATCCACTGCAAAAAATGTAAAGGAGAAAGAGACTTGTGTGTCAACTGCATATTGATGACAACTAACTCCAAATCTCTAGTCCCCCCCCCCTACAGCTTTACATAACAATCAGTTTAGATGTATAGATGTTAATCAGTGCATAAAATGCAGTATTAGCTTCAACTTTAATTCATATGAAAGAGGGAAATCCTTTCTGTATCATATGCAGGAGGAATACTATACCTGTAGTTAAAAATCTTCACAAAAATCTGCTTTGCCTTTGTTTAGCTCTATGCCAGTGATGACGAACCTGTTCTTGGACTTCAATTACCAGAGGCCCAAGTCAGGATTCCTGCTGATCAGGGCTTCTGAGAATTGAAAGAACCCCTGGAGTGCCAAGGGTTCACCATCACGGCTCTATGCCTTTGAGTTTATAGTGCCTAAGGCTATAGAATGACTATAGACCTTGGAAGCTTGAATCTTCAAGGTTTTTTCCTAATTTAATTAAAAGTTATAGTCACCAAGGTATCTATCTTAGGTAATAAAAACAGAAGAGTCATTAAGAGTGTGGTGTAAACTCATACTTGGAAGTAAACTACATTGGCCACAGTGGTATTTACGTCTGAGTCAGCTTGTATAGGATTGTTCTATAACAGCTATATCTGACCTCATTGACAGTGAGGCTATTTAATGTCAGTTTGTTCATTTGTCTAACCGTTGAATGCTACTTAAAGTTCTGTGCTAACTATTGGTATTTCATTATATGCACAAGTTTCTCTAGAAAAGCTGCAAATTAAGTCTTATATGATTCATATGTCTCTGACTACCTTCTGTAAGAGCATAGTTTGACTCTTTTCTGATTTTAGTTCACCCATTAAAAGTAGAAATCTAGTCCTAATTGTTACAGAAAAAGCTTCTGATGAAATGGGTAAACCTTAATGAAATCAAAGGAGTCAAAAAAGATCTGGATGGCCTCCATTCTGAGCAAAAAGCTTTGAAGAGCACAGAGGAACTATCACCTCTTCCTTGTCCCTCTGTTAGGAGAGGCAGAATAAATTTTGCGAGATTGACCTGCCCAGAGAATGCACAAGCAGTATGGGGCGGTATATAAGTGTAAGTGCTATTGCTACATGCAATTTGCATTAATTGCTTGGTTCACAAATCTTGAAAAACTGGTCTCCTTATTGCTAGTTTATTAGTACAGTACTGTCATTAAGATAGATACATAAGTACTGAACTAAATGTATTTCTCCTTATCTAGCTCATAATATGTGAAAATAAGTTGCATTGTTTATGCATTTCAGTTACGTGAGCTAGAAGACAAGTATGCAGAGTGTATGGAAATGCTTCATGAAGCACAAGAAGAACTAAAGAACCTTAGAAACAAGACAATGCCAAATGCCACATCACGCCGTTACCATTCATTAGGCCTTTTCCCCATGGTGAGAAGTGTTATCAGAAACCCTTTTAGAACACTCAACTTATGTCAGCGTTTTTTTATTAGCACAAGGAAGTGTTCACAACATTTCTTCAGTAAATATTGCGAAAAATATTTTGATTTAATTATAAGAATTGTCTGCTAAACAAAGCAAGTGTGTGAAAGTGCATGTGCAGCTAAGCCTTGATATTTAGTAAAATGCACTGATGGAGGGGTGACCCCTGCCTGCTGGCTTATATAATTAAGATATTTCTCTCTTTTAATGGATGGGGTGAGTGGGTAAATTATTTAAAAACTTTAATGGGGTTTTTAAGAACTTTTAATTACCTGTAGTATGATGTTGCTTTTAATTGTTGTTAGCCGCCCAGAGTCATTGCCGAGTTGGGCAACAATAGAAATTTGATAGATAGATAGATAGATAAAATGGTTTGAGGTATCTCATTTTACAAACAATCATTTCAAAACCCACAAATGGGCTAATATAGGACATGTTCAAGTTAATATTTTGTTAAATGCCTCTTAATCATACATGTTGCAAAATAATATCTTCTTATTTAAAAACTATCCCACAGTGAATTTGGTTAATATCAGTCAGTATCACATTTTTAATATCCCAGAAATCTTTAAAATTGTAAAATATTTTAATTAAACAGTCAGTCAAAAACAAAAGAAAATGATTAAAAACACAAAAACCAAAAAACAACCCAAAATTATGCGCAACCCCCTCAAGAATTTATTTATTTATTTATTTTAAAAAATTATTGACACATCACAATTACAACATATATATATATTAAAAGGAAACAACTATACATTTAAAATTTAATAAAATGAGACAAAAACAAAATAAATAAATAAAGAGACTTACCCCTTCCCAGAGAAAAATTGTGCTGCTATATCACCCTTTGTTAATTTTCTATTCTTCATCTTTGTATTGGGATCCCGCCACTCGTGATTACATTAAATCTGCAGTGTGTTTCAATGAGCACCATATATTCACATCCTCCAAAACTGGATCATGTCAGGGCCAGGTTTAACTCCTTTTTCGTTGGATAATGCATACAAATGTTTCCCAAATTTCCCAGAAGGGAATTTTAACCTTTAATCCTTGTTTTAACCTTAATTCGATGGTTAATCTTTCGTTCAATGCTAATTGTCACACTTTGTCGAAATCCGATTCATCTAAAGATCTAATCAGCCTCATAAAGAGCAGTTTATAGCCCCAGATAAACAAAGGAAGAGTTAAGAATTCTAACGGAGTCCAGCTTCATTAGGCAGAGTAAGGAAGAGACAGAGAAATAGAGAGCAAACATACACACGACTGCAGTCTTAGCTTAACAAAGGAATAATCATGGCGTCTCTTTATTCAACAGAGTATATCAAAACAAAACTAAGGCACACACAACCAATTAGAATGTCAGAACCAAATAAGGAGAATGATTAAGCATTTTTCTCACTTTTCTACGCATGCCCATAATCAAGCGTTGTCTCTCATGTAAACAAAGGGGCCTTTGTTTACAAAATATGTAGGAAGCAGGCAGACAGAAGCCAAATAAATTCCCACAACACTTCTTGTTTAAACCTTCGTTATTCTTCCATTCTTTTGCTATTATCTGTTTGGCAACTAGTAACAGTGTCAAAACTAATTCCTTTTTACTCTCTTAATTTTAATTCTCCTATTTCTCCGAATATGGCAAGTTTAGGTTCTAGTTTTATTGTTGTGCCTACGATATTGTTTATTTTCTTCTCAACTATTTTCCAGAATCTATTTGGTTTTTTTGCAGAACTACCACATATGCATATATGTTCCTTTATCTTCATTACATCTCCAACACAACTCGGTTTTGTTATTATTCATTTGTTTGGACCTAATCGGAGTGAGATACCATCTCCAAAGTACTTTACAAACATGCTCCTTTTCCTTAACTGATACTGTTTTTGTTATTCTGTTTTCCCATTTTTTCCTCCAGCTTTCCTCTTCAATTTTAATATTCAAATCTTTCTCCCAAATTCTTTTAAGTGAGTATTTAGTTTCTTCCCCTAGTATAAGTAATTGATAGAATTTCCCGATTAGACCTCATAATTTTCTTTTCCCCTTTCTTATTTCCAAAAGTAAATCTTCAAAAGGAGTGGTTGTTCTTATTTCTCCCATAGATCCCCTTGTAAATTTATCCCATCTCTCCATTTGCATTTCTTGTAGCCAGTTTAAATTCAATTTTTTATATATTTCCTTCCTTCTCTGATATGTATCACAATTCCTAATCCACTCTGTTTTTAGTAACACTTTCCCTTGCATTAGGATATTTCTTGTTTTGTTTGAAAATACTAAAGGGCAATTCTTAAAATCCAAAATTTATATTATTGGAGATTGGTTTGGCGCTAATTTCCTTTTAATTCTTTTCCATACGTTATAAATATTCTGAAGTGAAAAAACTATCAATTATTGGTTTGTTAAACGGCTTGAATAAGAACATCTCCCCTTTTAACTTGTGGAACTCATCTTGCTCAATTTCATATGGTATCTCGTTTTGCTGTATTAATAATTTTGTTAATCTCTTTAAATGAAAAGCATAATAATAAGCTTTAACATTTGGAATATTTAAACCACCGTGTTTATTCTTCTTATACCATAGGACCTTACTAATTCTCGATTTTTTTTTTTTATTATTACAAATTTCATTTATCAATTTTTGCCAATTATTAAGTTCTGTCTCTTTAATTTTAATTGGTAAATTTTCAAATAGAAAAATCAATTTTGGCATAATTTTCATTTTACAAATATTAATCCTCCCAAACCATGGTACTTTTAACCTTTTTATTTGATCTATTGATAATTTTAAATCGTTTCTTAATTTGTTAAAATTAATATTGCATAAATCTTTCAGTTCCTTTGTAACATATATACCCAAATATTTTAGTTTGTCCTTTATTACAATATTATACTTTCCCCCAATTTTTCCTTTTTCTATCTGGGATAAATTACATGTAATGGCTTCAGTTTTCGTCCAATTAATCTTTAGCCCTGTTACTTCCTCAAAATATTTTAAGTGAGTTTGTACTTTGCTTAGGTTAGTTAAAGGGTCTTTTATCACTAACAGGGTATCGTCTGCAAATAAACTTATTTTTTTATTTTCTACTCCCGTCATCTTATCGTTCTGTCTTATTTCATTAGCTAACAATTCCATCGCAATATAAATAATGATGGGGATAGTGGGCAACCTTGTCTTGTCCCTGCGTAAATAATTACTTCTTTACTTAGTCGATTATTCATTTTAATTTTAATTTTACTTTCTTTATACAATTGATCTATCACGTGTTTGAATTTGGGGCCAAATTGTAATTTTCACATTCCTTTTATTGTTTTCCATTGGATCAAATAAAACGCTTTATATATATATAACACTAGAATACATATTTTTTTAATTTATCAATAATATTGACCAAGCAATTTATTAATTTATACATTTGTCTCCCTTTAACGAACCCTGTTTGATCTTCTTTCATGTATTTATTTAAAAATTTATTAAGCCGATTATTCATTATAGAAGTAAAAAAATTTGCATCCTGATTTAGTTGCGAAATTGGTCTATACATATCTATCCTTTCCTGGTTTGGGTATTAATGCCGTTATTGAATTACTCCAAGATTTTGGGATTTCCCCCCTTCCAATATGTAATTAAATATTTTTTTAAAATTTAGGGATCATTACTTCCCGGCATTCTTTATAAAATTCTGACGGAATACCATCTTCTCCGGGCGTCTTATCCTTTTTCAAATTACTGATCATCTCTTCAATCTCCTTATCTTTAATGTCCTGTTCCATTATATTTATATGTTCATCTTTTAAATGGATGGTTAAGTTCTTATCCAGATATGTTTTTAATGTATCATCATTTATTTTATATTCTTTATATAATTCTCAAGAATTTAGATAGAAAATGTTTCATTAGTTTTATTATTTTTAAAAAAAATCTTATATTTTTTATTTTAAAAAAATGATTTCATCCAAGAAGGGTGAAAATGAGACAAAAACTCATGAAACCCCACTGAAAATCCATTCTGATGTATTATTTAAGGTAGAGAAAATGAAAAACGTACCCTCGACAATTTTGCAGATGTTGCTTATGCTTTTTGTATATCAGATTACATTTTGCAGCAGTTTCCATAAAATAAAATTTCACATCCATGACAGGGATTACCTTGTGAACTTCCTAGAGAGTACACAAAAGATATGAATGAAGATCAAAGAGGTACCTAAGTATAAATAGTAAGATGAGGTGTAAATATTGGATGTATAACAGCTAACGAAGATCAAGTAGTTTTAACGATTTTTTTTTGTTAGATCGGCCGCCCTGGCCATCATGCCCCCCCAATTAGTTTAAAGGCACTTTCTCTTTATGAGAAACAAGGGGGTTACTACAATTTTTGTGAGTTATTTGTATATTATTTTGTTTTGTTTTTTCTATTTTGTAAGTGCTGTGTGTTGGTAGGTGAAGGATTATTTTTGGGTGTGTTTTATTTTGTTGTTGTTCAGTCACATAGTCGATTCCGACCCTTTGCGACCCCATGGACCATTGTCCTCCAGGCACCTCTGTCTTCCACCATCCTCCTCAACCCGTGCCCATTACATCTACGATACCATCTAGCCATCTAATCTTTGGTCGCTCCCTTCTTCTTCTGCCCTCCACGTTTCCCAGCATCAAGGCTTTTTCAATTGACTCCTCTCTTCTAATTTGATGACCAAAGTACTTCAGCTTCATCTTTACTAGTTGACCTTCCAAGGAGCAGTCTGGTTTGATTTCTTCTAAGATTGACTTGTTTGTTCTCCTCACTGTCCAGGGTACTCTCAAAACTCGCCTCCAAGACCACATTTCAGAGGCATCTATTCTTCTGTGCTCAGCTTTCCTTATTGTCCAGCTCTCACAACCATACATTACCACCGGGAATACCATTGCTTTGACTATGCGGACCTTTGTTTTAGGGTGATGTCTACTTTTCACTATGTTCCCAGGTTTCTCATAGGTTGTCTGCCAAGAATCAATCGCCTTTTTATTTCATGGCTGCAATCACCATCTGCAGTGATCTTTGATCTTAAGAACGTAAAATCTGTCACTGCTTCTACTTCTTCCCCATCTATTTTCCAGGGACTGATAGGGCCTGTTGCCATTATCTTGGTTTTCTTGATGTTGAGTCTCAAGCCAGCTTTTGCACTCTTCATTCAACCTAATCAGGAGCTTCTTTAGGTCTTAATCACTTTCTGCCATTAGGGTAGTAACATCTGCGTATCTCAAATTGTTGATGTTTCTCCCCGCAATTTTGATCCCATGTTGTGATTCCTCCATCCCTGCTTGGCGCATTATGTGCTCTGTGTATAGGATGAATAAACAGGGTGATAAGATACAGCCTTATCTTACTCCTTTTCCTATTCCAAACCACTCCGTCATTCCATGTTCTGTCCTAACTGTTGCTTCTTGGCTCATGTACAGATTTCTCATGAGGCATGTAAGATGTTCTGGCATTCCCATCTCTTTAAATACTTTCCACATTTTGTTGTGGTCCACACAGTCAAAGGACTGTTTTATTTAATGTTTTATTTAATGTAGGTTTTTCTAAAGACTAAATAAGGTAATTATAAATAGTTATATGTATACATAAACGAGTATAGCATTGGATTTGTGAAATGAATAAGGTGTATTAAAATGTATTGGGATGTATTTACTGAGATATAACGAAGGGTGGAGAAGTATTACATTGTTAAAGTAGCATTTTGTCGTCGTCCCCCCTCCCCAGTTTTTTCCCTTCTTTTTATGGATTGTAATTGCAGCATTGTTTTATTGTTGTTGTTTTGTTTGTACTTTTTTTGAAAATTAATAAAAATTATTAAAATAATAGAGTACACTAAGTGCTATGGGGCAATATATAAGTGTAATTGCTATTGCTTTATCCTTACAGACTTAGATTTCAATATTGTTATACAGTGGAACCTCATATAACAATCACCCCGTATAGCAACGAAATTGCATAGCAATTAGGTTTTGGGGAGAAATGGTGTCCCACATAACAATTTTCCCTATGGAAAAAAATCGTACAACAATTTTTAAGTGGGAAAAACCACTTAGCAAAAAAAAAAAAAAACGTTGTACGATGCATTCCATAGGAAATATCGCTATACGATGCATGTATCGTATAGCAATTGTTTCATACAACAACAAGCCCCATGGAACGGATTAAAATCATTGTATGAGGTACCACTTGTATCCCATTTTCAAATCATATATTGATAAAAATGCTATTTTAGGGCATCCATCTAAATTTAAGTTAATTATTTCTGTGAAATGATATGTCACCTTTTAAATTTATCTTAACAGGATTCCTTGGCAGCAGAAATTGAAGGATCAATGCGAAAAGAGCTCCATCTAGATGATCCTGATTACTCTGACCTAACGTATGGCAAATACATTATGATCCATTGATAATTTAATGCAAAAATTGCCATTTATCAAATGATTGAAACAAAACCATTTATATGATCAATTAAATAAGAATTTATACTCTACTTTTTATATGCAAGGACAATAGACCCGAACTCCTTATAAAAATGATCTTCTGTGTAGGGAGGAAAGACACTGAAAATGCTTGATGTTTTGACAACTGTTATTCAAATTATGTTAGTTTTTGAAATATAGGTGCTGCTTCTCAATAACATGAACATTTTTTTTAAAAAAAAATCCCTCCCAGTGGAGCTGCGCCTAGTATCGTTTTAAGCAATTGAAAACCTCCCTTTTTAAAGAGGCCTTTGGCAATATTTTACCATCGGCCGATTGTTAGGCGTTTTATTCTACCCCACTGCTTCCAACATAGGTTTTTTTATTAGGATGTTTGGGTTTTGATGGGTTTTACATGAAAATATTAATATTTGTGTAAGTTTGTATTTTTGAATTTTATGCTGTAAGCCACCCTGAGTAGAAAAGTTTTTCCTAGAAGGGCGGGATATAAGTTAGTTAAATAAACAAATAAATAAATATAAATGCCAAATTGAGCATATAGACCAGGGGTGCCCAAACTACAGCCCACAGGCCCAATTAGGCCCCTGCATATCATTAATGTGGCCCATGGTGAGCACCCAAGCTCACTGCGGACCACCCCTCTCCCGCCCCCACTGTCTGACGGCAGCATCAGCGGTGATTGCACTTTGTGGTGCTAGGAGAGCCCCCTGGTGTGCCCAGGATGACATAACCGCAGCGTGCCAGGTAAACCCTTTCAGCACCTCAGATTTTAAAACACAGGAGGCACCGAAAAAATCACTGACGCAGCAATTGACTTTAGCAAAGGCTGCAGAGGGGATGAGACCAAGCCAGAGGCTGCTCGGAGCAGCCAGGACAAAGCACGACCGCCACCACCACTGACATCAAAACTGTCGGCAGCGGGAGCAGCACGCCTCTGGCCCCCGGAGCTGTGAGTCAGGGGTGGGACTGGCCCGCAAAAAAGTTTGGGCACCACTGATATAGACTGTTGTAGAGAAAATGAGTGAACATTAATTAAAACCTTTCTTTGCTTATTTATTATTTTGCATGTAGCAAAGTGATACTTCTTCAAGGGTTTTTTTTTTGCATGCCATATCAATATTATCAGACATGTGGACATTGGGTTGAATGGTATAATGTAACTTGAGAACATCATTAGAAGACAAGACTTATTAGAAAAGACAAAAATGGTGGGGAAAGTTGAATCCAACAGTAGATGAGGAAAATCAAATGAGAGATGAGTTGGCTCAGTAAAGAAGACTATGGTCTTGACTTTGCAAGAGCTGAAAAGGACTGTTAATATGATTTTTGGGAGCTCACTAATTTATAAAATTGCTGCAGGCTGGAAGCAACTTGACAGCACATAACAACATACAGTTCATCTCCAGAAACATAATTTCTTTTACAAAAGCCATGTTAGTGGTAACAGGTTATTACCATAGGAAATTTGTGCCTGTGTATGTTGAAGGTGTTATTTTGATGGTCACTATTTTTGTCTTTGTTAGCCACCACAAGAGAGTTTTTGACACAGTTCGAAATGTCAACCAGGTGGTAAAGCAAAGATCCCTCACACCATCTCCAATGAACATTCCCGGATCAAATCAGTCTTCAGCAATGAATTCAGTCATTTCTAGTTGTATTAGTACACCACGATCCAGCTTCTACGGAGGAGATGTCTCCAGCATTGTGATAGACAACAAGACAAACAGCATCATCCTGGAAACTGAATCGACTGACTGTGGGTCAGTAACACAGCTAGAGCTTAGATGCATCTCAAAACAAATGAAGTATTGTTCAAATTGTTTTTATCCATTCAGCAGAATTTATCTTCAATGATACATTGGTTAGGTTAGTTCACTAACCTGATGTTGCGAGAATAACAACAAATGCTTATTTAAGATCTCCAGCTGTATCTAATCTTGGTCTTCTTTGTAAGTGAGCTACGCTGGCCTGTCTCAAATTACTAAACTTCTTAAAAATGTAATCCAGCATTATTGGATAATTGTATTTTACTGATTCTCATTTGATGGTTAAGAAGCTCACCTTGTTAGCTGGAAGGCCGGCAAATTGGCAGTTCGAGACCCAGGTACTGCATGATGGATTGAGCGCCCATCTCTGTCCCAGCTCTTGGGGACATGAAAGGAGCCTCATTTGGGCATTCCCTGAGTGGAGTTTCTTCTGCAAAAATCCTTTCAACCCAGAATAATTTCTGACATGAAATTAGTATTATTATTACTGATTTAACAGCAGAATAGTATAGCTCAGGCTATGGAGAGCTGGGACACTTTTTCCTGGTACTTCAACATTTTGCTTTGTTTCCACTTGTTCCTTATATGTAAAAACATCAGTCAAAATATGCTTGCTTTTTGTTTTAGAAATGAAGAAAAGAACAAAAAACCTGGAACCCCAGGAACCCCTGGTTCCAGTGACCTGGAAATAGCTCTTCGAAGGCTGTCCCTTCGGAGGGAAAACTACTTGTCAGAGAGGAGGTTCTTTGAAGAGGAGCAGGAAAGGAAGCTGAGAGAACTGGCTGAGAAGGGTGAACTCCATAGTGGCTCTCTTACTCCAACGGAGAGTATAATGTCATTGGGAACTCACTCCCGGTTTTCTGAATTTACTGGATATTCAGGAATGTCCATCTGCAGTCGCTCATACCTCCCAGAGAAGCTTCAGATTGTGAAGCCCTTAGAAGGTGATAATAAAGCACCTCGGCCTTTATCTGTTCTTCTTAGTGACTGTCTGTGGTCCCTTCTTCATCAGCAGGAAGCAGGAAATCTCTCTAACACATACTCATTTTACTTTAGGGATAGTTATCCACGTTGCTTGTTTGAACTCTTCTGAACTTGAGGGGGATTTTTTTTTGAGCAAGCAACGCCTGGAGCAAAAGTGTGCTGTGTTTCTATCACATTTCAGCAGACTATTCAAATAGTTTAGTGAGTTTCATTTCAGTTCCTAGGTTCAGCCACATATTCGTTGAACATAGAAAAATGAGTGGGGGGGGGGGGGAATAATCATATATCAGGGTGAAGAAGAGCAGTACTGTTGAGTGATAATGTATTAAATTACAACAAGTGCCAGGCAATAAGAACTATTTAAATATTTCCTACCCAGTGGTGTAACAGGAAAAACTTTGGATAACAATCTATGGTCATTTGTATCTCAGTTTGCTCCATTCATTTTAGAATAGTTGCTAGATACATATAGCATTTTACTTGGGACTGAGATATTTTCTTTTTCTGTTACCATAGGCACTGGGGGGCTGCTTATAATACATATAGTCAGCAGTCCAGTATCCAATGTATCCCCACTGAAAAGTAGTTCAGTAATGCTTACGTTTTGCATTTAAATTACGGTTATAGTTATAATGTCTATAACTTATGCAACCTAGCAGTTCGAAAGCAAGAAATTGCAAGTAGATAAATAGGGACCACTTTGGTGGGAAGGTAACAGCGTTCCGTGCGCTCCGGTGTCTAGTCATGCCTGCCACATGACCACGGAAACGTCTGCAGAAGCAGACAGCGCTGGCTCTTTGGCTTAGAAACAGAGATGAGCACTGCACCCTAGAGTCGGATACGACTGGCTTTCGAGCAAGGGAAACCTTTACCTTTACCTTATTGCTTGTTTTTGTTTTTATTACATAAACTCTTTCAGATGACACCTTTAATTTAATATGATCAGGATAGGGAAAATAAAGCATGTTAGCAGTTTTTTTAATGGAGAATATTATTTCCTTTGCATAAAATTGCCAAATATTATCAGGTCAAATTAGTACATAAGTACTGTTCCCTTTGCCTTCCATAAAGTGCCTGTCCAATATTCATAAAATCTTTTTAGCAATAAAGCAGCAGATAATTGACATTCATTTATTGTGAGTACCATTGTAATAGGATACTCCATAATCCACTTATCTTTCTGGCTCTTCATCAATAAATGTTCAGCCTTTATTCTCTGTCTCTTTTGATTTTTCACTTCATGCATTTTTCTTTGTATATTGGACTTTTTGTTTAATTTTCTTACTTCATTCCTGTTTCTGACTGTCTTCTAGTTTAGCATATCTACCATGCATTTGTTGCTGTGGAGAAAGAATTTTTGAGCTTTTATATTTTAATTGCTTACATGGAAAAACAATTCTTGAAATTTGGAGGCCACCTTGAAAAAAAACATTTTATAGCAGTTACATACATAACTTTCTCCTTATCCAAATGCAATCTGTTGTATTTTGTACAGTGTCCATTTCAGTACTTCTCACTTTGTTTGTTTATTTATTTATAGTTCAAAGTTCTATGCCACCCAATCAGGTGAACCCGACTCAGGGCGGCTTACAACAGGTTAAAAACATATAAAAAACAATTAAAACCCCTAACCTACCCCCCTATTCATATTAAAAACTAACCACATTAAAACTGCCACATTAAAAAGGTGGGAGGCTTTATTTTATAAGCCAACAGACCGGGGCCACTCTTCCATCCGGGCCCCACACCTGCCCCACCAACCAGGTTTTTAGTTCTTTTCTGAAATGAAGCAGCTCCGTCTGCTCCTGCAACTCTACTGGCAGGAGGTTCCACAAGGCCGGTGCAGACACGGAAAAGGCCCTCCTTCGTGTGCCAGAGAGACTTTGTTCAGGGTTTGTTGAATCACTTCCTTGTTGTTCAGTCGCCCAGTCAAATCCGACCTTTTGTGACCCCATGGACCACATCATTTCCTATATACACTATAAATAACTGAAAAAAATACTGGCTATGGCTGCTAGGAGCTGGCGGGCCAATAACATCTGGAGAACCACATGACCCTGACTTGTGTCTAGAAGAACCACACATACATATTTATAAAATATATCTCTTAATTAAGAGTGGTTCAGCTGGCCACAAGAACAAAGGAAGGTCATGTATCAGTATAAGAGGCATTATCTACAAATCTATCTGTACTTTTGTCACTGATGATACAGGTACGCTTGGTTGTTTGTTTGGGTAACCATGTGTAGAATGCCAGCTGCCAGTTCATCATTCATGGGAAAACATAATAGAACAAGAGTTTCGGTATGTAACACATGTTATCTCAAAATATGTGACTTGGTTAAATCTCACATATTAGACCATAGAGTCTAACTGCTCAAATCTTGCCTTAGAATGTGCTTGTCTATGGTACTGAATTAGACCCATTGTCAAGTATTTTTCTCTTTGAAAATGCTTTTTTTATTTTTGTCCAACCATTTCAAAGACCTAGTCTTTGTAAGGGACTCAATATCAATTTGAGCTTTAACATCCAAGACTCTTTGTTTGAACGTTGCCTTGGCCCACTCTCCAACTGAACATAAATATTGTATTGAGAAACCAAGATGTTAAATGATTTGGAAGAGTTGTTTACTCCATGTGGAGAGTTCAGGTATATCCCTCTGTTCTTCAAGACACATTTTTGGTAATCTGTCTGATTCCATTGAGAGGATTCTTCACCAGTATTTGAATGCTTTAATTACTGTTAAACTGTAGATAGAATAGTTGTTTCTGCTTAAATCACTGCTGCCAGAGTGTTTCTGTGGGTCCCTAAAATAATTCTTTAAAAGCATGCTTGATTTTGTTCAAGTATAAAAGCTTTAGATAGGTCCCACTGTTCTGCGCCATATGTTAACATCAGTATAATTTTAGCCTTAAAATGGGGATCTGGAAAATTATTAAGATATCTACTGATCCTTTCCCATATTTTCTTAGTTTAGTCATTACCTTTGTCAGTTTTGGCCTTTTTAGATTGGCTACAGTATCATAGGGGGACTGTGTTTGCTTAGTGGTTAAAACACTGAACGTGACGAATGAAATGCCGGCAGGTCAGCAATTCTAGACCTGAGTACTGCACAACAGAGTGAGCTCCCGTCTCTGTCCCAGCTCTTGCCAACCTAGCAGTTTGAAAGCAAGAAATTGCAAATAGATAAATAGGAACCACTTCGGTGGGAAGGTAAATAGCATTCTGTGCACTCCGCTGCCTAGTCATGCTTGCCTCATGACCACAGGAATGCCTGCAGACGCAGATAGCACAGGCTCTTTGGCTGTAAACAGAGATGAGCACTACCACTGACTACTAGAGTCAGATAGGGCTTTTGAGCAAGGGTAACCTTTAACTTTATACTATCAAATAAAATACTAGGGAATGCAGTTACGTTGTATCTACCTTGGTCTATCCTATACTTCTGTTTGACTCTTCTGTTTGACATGCTGGGTTGGTTTTCTGTGATGTTCTTATTGATGAAGCAGAAGGATTTTTGGGAGTCTTAATTTCATCCTTTCCCCACCTTTCCTTTTTATAGCAGCAGCTCCTACTTCCAATTCCCAAATGTACACCATCTAAGTAATTCCTTCAAATGTAATCACCACGAGAGCAGATTATAGAACCTCAAAAACAAGCATGTAGGATGTTTGCCTGTTCCAAGCTGTCAAAATGCCACAAAGAATACTCAATTGCATTTTGGAAAGTTTCATGGGTACACTGGAAAATTGTGGCTTATCTTGTATAGCAGAATCTGTGTATTCATGAGCACAAGTTAAAAACTGTGGCTTTGATTTCATTTGTTTCTGTTCCCCTCACTGTCATTCTATAAAGAGAACTTTTCTTATATACTTAGTGCACTTTGCTGTTAACAGATTTTTTAATAAAGCATAGGTGCCAGTTCTTGGCCATTCATCCCTGCTTACTATTTTATAAGTGTTGGGATCTTATTATGCTTCACATTGTTTTTGTCATTTCATAAGTTGCATCATATGTCTGGCCAGGTTATCCTGCTATGGTAATACCATACTGACACCAACTCAATGCCGAGTGTCAGGCGGTGGTTAACTAACCTGACCACCCTGAGGACTAACAGCTTTGGGTGCCGAAGTCCACAGGGAAGGGTGATGGTCCTCAAGTGGATTAAATCCCACTTGACTCCATCTTGACGGAGGGCAGCAGCTTCATCCATCCTGGCCTGGGGCTGATGAAGACTTTGCGTACCAAAAAGGCTCAGGACCAGAAAGTGACTCACAAAACTTTTTCCATAAGAGGCACCTTCTCTCTCCTGCATGGGGTGGGTGGGATTTTAATGGGGGTGGGGATTTTAACTTTTGATTATGTGGGGTTTTAAATTATGTGAGCCGCCCTGAGTCGGGCTTGCCTGAGGGGGCGGCGAACAAGCTGAAAAATTAAATTAAAATTAAAACAATCAGTGGTTCGGGGGTCATGTTGCGATGCGGAAGGCAGATGAAAGGCCACAGCATTATATATTCGCAGGACAGTCTTCATGGCCAATATTCGGATTGCCAATATTCGGAATCGGATACGGCAGAAGAAGAAGAAGTTGCTTATGCTTGTCCCGATAACCAGGATTTCAGTTGCTAAGTTCTTGTGGCAGTTCAGTAGAGTTTCTAAAATGTTTGGGAAGTTTGAAGCAGTAGCCCAGAATTCTTCTTGGCCACACATAGAGTTATTGGTAGATGTCTGTGTGGCCATCCCAAAATGCCTTGTGCTGCCAGTGCACACACTAACATAGTTCTGCTGCCACTGCTGCACAGCATACATAGGAAATGTCCTTCCTAACATATCTCATTTCTCTGTGGAATCAGAATTCTATCCAACAGCTGAACTTCTAGCCTACAGAAGTGTTGATTTTGGAAAATTTGGCACAATACTTTTGTTTTCTGCTTCCTGAAATAGTTAAATAAATGAGGCCATAGTCCAGAGTGAACATATGAATGAATAAGCCCCATTGACCTCTAGCAACATAATATTATGCTATCTGAAAACCACTATATTAAACTTAGGGGATCTTCCTACCACTAATAATATTTTCCCACAAAATTTACTTCTATTTTTCATTGAACCTAAAATGTTCTTTCTAATTTTTAATTATTTTTTTAAAAATCAAATTGTTCTGTGCTTTCCTTAAGTTTACAAGTGTCCATTTGAGTAGATTGTAAGGTTTTTAGATTATTATTTGTGCTACATGTGTTATGCTCATTTATGCTGTATATTTCCCTCACCAAAAATTCCAGTCTCGGGATGAATACACAGGTACAGTAGATATATATTTTTGTAGTATCAAGTTTTGTACAAATAAGAATGAGCTTAGCAGTTATGCCACAAATGATTACATGAATTTCAGGATTGTTTTAAAAAAGATCCTTATAAGCCACAGTGTAGTTTGCCCTATTCTATGTTACCTTTAGTATCCAGTGATACAGTCTAGAGCAGGGGTGCCCAAACCTTTTGGGCTGCGGGCCGGTCACGTTTAGGGAGCTGGTCACTATGGCCTGGTGGCCGGATCTGGCCCCCGCCACCAATTCACCCAGCCCGTGAAGCCCTTGTCGCTCCTGGAAGAGGAAGTAAAATGTACCTGTATGGCGCGTTTTACTTCCTCTTTCAGGAATGACGAGGGCTTCGTGGGCCGGGTGAACTGAGGTCAGGGGCTGGATCTGGCCCTTGGGCTGTAGTTTGGGCACCCAAACAAAGTAGGTTGTGTTTATAGCATAATGACTGCCTTCTTTTTGTCATTCTGTATGCAGATCCATGTCCAGAAATGCTAAATGATAATAATTTCTCACCTTGTCAATATGGATATTAGTGGAAAATATCTCTATATATATTCTGGGTTTTTTTTTGTTACTGCTTAGTTATATACTGTTTATAAGTTAAGGGCCCTTAGCATTTCAGAAACAAAAATAAAACAGTGTAATAAAGTTGCATGAGACATGTTTGAAACATTACATATCAATGATACAAGTGTCAGCAGTCTGTTCTTTTTCGTTCATGTCTAGGTCAGACTTTAAACTGTCATAGGTCAGACTTTAAACCAGTAGTAGATGGCAGACCAGCAGATGATCTGGATTCTGT
Source organism: Bradypodion ventrale (assembly GCA_035047345.1). NCBI lineage: Eukaryota > Metazoa > Chordata > Lepidosauria > Squamata > Chamaeleonidae > Bradypodion > Bradypodion ventrale. Next base: position 80,116,112 of record JAWDJE010000006.1, on the reverse strand, counting down.
ATTTCTCCACATTCACAAAGTGTGTTTTATCCGCTAGCAGCTCCCACTTGTGAATTATGTTGAATGTCTTTATGGTGATTGTGAGCTGCCCGGAGCTGTTTCGGCGAGGGGGCAGCAATGGAAATCCAAATAAATAAATAAATGTTGGTCTTACATTTAGGGACTCCAACCCTCAGCCTATTCAGGTCCTCCAAGTGGCATAAAGGAGGTCGAGTTCCTCAGTCATATCCTCTAATGTTGTTCCTTGTTCAATGAGCTCCTTCCTCCATCTTCTAATTTGATTTTGCTGTTGCGTACCCTCAAGAGTGTTCTTGCCATAAAGCTCTTCCTGGATCTGAGTTGGCAGACTTGAGGCACATATCCATTCAAAGGATGTTGAGAGTCATTCTCTTGCTTAGTTCTCTTGGCATCCGCTGCTGCTTCTTTCCTTATCTTAGATGGAGTAATACCAACAAGAGGATATAATTCTGTCACAAGAGCAGTTTGTGACAGATGCTGTTAACAAACCATGCTGTCATTCTTGCCCACTTGTGTTGTTAGTATGTGCATATATAGTACCTGAGTATCCAAGTTCACACTAAGGTATTCAGACTTAATGGGGTTTAAAACAGATGGTAGGATTTAACCAGCCTACCTCTGGTGCAAAATCCCCATCTGACATGTTCTTTTCTTGTATTACTCTCCAAGGTTCTGCAACTTTGCACCATTGGCAGCAGCTTGCTCAGCCTCATCTAGGTGGCATTCTCGACCAACGGCCTGGTGTTGTCACCAAGGGCTTCCGAACTCTTGACGTTGATCTGGATGAAGAATACTGCCTTAATGATTTTGAAGAAGATGAGTCAGGTGACATTACATACAAGGGCCTAACTACCTCGACGCCAATTCAGCACATGGAGACCTCAGGTGAGAGGTCCCAAGCACAAGTGACTGTTTCAGACAGCGAGAATTACCCAGGTCGCTCTCAGGCTTTCCCAGAGGAGATGCAGGAACCCGCGACTGACGATGATGAGGGGTCTGGTGAGGGAATCTCATTAAGTCTGGCACAACTGCCATGTTTACAAGCTGTTGATTATTGGGCCATTCTCACATCTTTCCAGAGCAGTATCCACAGTGTTGCTTCATGTGTTGCGTCTCCATGGTAACACACAATTAACATGAGCCCTTCTCAGAATTACTACTAACAAAGATCATTGCTGTTACTGTATTTATTTTTTAGAAGATGCACGATTCATCTCCCCCCCCCCTCATTTGATAAGAAAAGGCTGCTAAAAGAATGTGTTTAATTTGGCTTCTAAGAGAAGACAGGCATTATTTCAGTATTCGTTTGTGTATCTGATGTGTATGGTAATCATACTTTCTTTCAAAGCAGACTAAGTTGCAATATATTCTTCAAACGGTGGCTGCTAGAAGGTTGTTCTTCAGAAGAAGTTGCAAACAGCACCTAGTGACTGGATACAACCACTGACATAAGAGAAGTCCCTTAAAATTAGCTGCTCCTTACCGCTACAGTAGACATTGCATTCAGGAAGTTTTGTAATAGTTGCATCCATCTGGATTAGGACCAGGTTTTGGGGAAAATTCACCCTCTTCCACACAACAGTCTCATACACAACTCATTGTAGTTGTTTTATCTGTATGGAGAGCTCCTATTGGAGCCAGTAGTAAAGGAAGTCAAGGTAAGAAGAAAAAATTAATATTGTTGAACCAGGTCTATGTTTTCTTGGACCTTTCCTGCAAATGGCAAGCCTAAGAAAGTTCCTTCTTAATCTTGATTTTGCAGTAGAGGTAAGGATGGGGGACTCAAGCTCTGTATCTCCTTGCCTGTAAGCTGACGTTAAAGTCCTGTCTCAGAAGACAGAATAAATTTTAAGAAATTCAGAACAGTTATAGTGATCAAAAATCACAAGCAAATGTTCTTGTTTTTAAATGAAGTAATGTTGATGTATATTTCCATTATAGTCTTTGATTCCTATAGATGGAAAAAGCATTGTCAGTATTTTGCTTTACTTTTGTATGTGTATGGAAACTAAACATTTTGAATTTTGTTGTACGTTGTGTGACAGGCCAGGATACTTGACAGACTAAGTGCAAACTAAGGTGGTGAAACTTAAATTTATGTCACATTATCCAAGCCACTATTGAGTTTTAGTAAAACCTTTACAATTTATTGGCTAAAAACTGGAATAATATTCATCCTATTGGAGCTTTAAGTTAGAAAAACAAACATGTGCATGTTGAAGGAGGAATGAACATTCTGAGTCTGAGACCACTTACAGCAAAATATTTCTGGATTTCCATCTGGGAAATTAAGCTTTGGCTTTGCCTGTTGTGCTAATGATTGGATTTGAGAGCTAAATAGTATTTTGGTTAATTAAATTATTTTTGGTCACTGTCTTGGCTAATGAAATCAAAACCAGCATTCTTCTATTTTCACAGACTTGGAATATTATTTGTACAGTATGCACATTATATATGCACAGTGATAAAATGTATTTCTGAAAGTATATCAGCTGAAGCATATACATACTACTGTTTACATTCCTCATATAAAATTATTTGCACACATATTTGAATCTGAAATATTCCATATTTTTGATTCATTGATTGATTGCTAGGCCGATTAGCATTCAGGCATGCTGGAGTCAATGAAACAACAGAAAGTACCTGCACTTATTTAATCAGAGTGCTAGATTTTATATGCTACGATACGAGGCATACACCTGAGTTTGGCAGTCTACTGATTTTTGCTTTAAGTCAACAATGAAGCTTCTGCTTATGGTTACCAATGAGTATTCCTTTGTTGAAGTCTTCATAGATTACTTGAAGGAGGGGCAGAAAGTTCTCTCCAGGTGGAACAGAGATACTCAGTGCTGCTTCTGACTTGTGTCCAGATTGCTATCACATAAGATACATGCAATCTTTTCCTGCCCATGGCTGAAAATTCTGCCTTAGGAGGAGAGGAGACTGTACTGAACAAAGCTTAGTACAGGTTGGCTATTGTTTTTATTTTACACTATGTCTGCTTACACAAAGACCAGCATGTGATCATTTCCTCATCTGTCCCGTTCTACATGCCTGGTCACTTGGAAGAAAATACTGTCATGTTATGTTACGCTTTGTGATAGGCAGAAAGTGCTACAATGGTTTGTGTAATTTAAGAATGTTCTTCTGAGTTATTTTAGCAATTCATGGAAAACAGCCAGTGTGAATTGGCTTCTGGGTATCTTACTCAAGGAACGTACTCACCAAAGAGCTTGGACACAGGTGGAGAATGTATGTTTCTCCAGTTTTCTTTTAGTGCAATGATTATTAGCCCCAACAAGCATAATCCATGTTGAGGGATGACGGTGATTCCAGAAGGAGGGACAGAAAGTTCTCTCCAGCTGGAGAGAAAACTTGGCATGCCAAATTTTGCCCACGTGTGGGGTGGGGCCACTTTTTTCTCGCTGGCAAATCTGTGGAAGCTTACCTGAATTTTTACTACTTCACTCCAATGCAAACAGAAAACAAATATAACCTAAATAACTGTTTCTCAGACTTTGTTTACTCAGTGAACATTAAATTTCCTTTCAGTCCCATTCTGATTCAGAGCTCTACTCTTACACATTAATCTTTGCTATAATTTTAATCATGGTACATAGCCCTAGTAACTTTTTCCTCATTTTCTTTTGCTGATTTCTATTTTCCTCAATTAGTCATACCAAGTAATTAACCTGAGACCCTCTACATTTTGGAACTCCACTCCACTTGGCATAGTCAATTATTGACAAATAATAGATTTTGTAATCCAGAACATCTGGAAGGGTCAAGTCACTTTGAGTGCAATTATCATTAACCCTAACAAATATAATTCCCCACCCCTAATTCATTTTAAAGATCTTTTGATAACTTGGTCACAATATATTTAAGCTTTTACAGCAGGGTTGCCCAAACTTTTCAGGTTGCGGGCCGGTCACATGGTTCAGGGAATCGGTCGCTGGGGCACAGATCCAGCCACCTATGCCAATTTATCCAGCCCACGAAGCCCTTGTCACTCCTGGAAGCGGAAGTAAAACATTTTACTTTGGCTTCCAGGAGTGATGAGGGCTTCGTGGGCAGGATGAATTGGCTTTGGGAGCTGGATTTGGGCCCCGAGCCGTAATTTGGGCACCCCTGTTTTACAGCTTGAGGAAGTTTGAAAAAGCACCCTCTGGTGGCGAACATTAATTGCTGTATTGAATTTGCTGTACAGGTACTTTCAAAATTTAATACTGAACATCCTTGTTCATAGGGGATGTATTAAATGGGTTTGTTCCAATTAAAAGAAGACTGGGAACTGCTTTTCTGTAAAGATAACAGCAGAAGGTTTTTTTAAAAAACTTTTTCCTTGGAACCAATTAATATTTATAGTTGCGTACAACAGAATCAGGAACCTCCTGACAACACAATTCTTGGATACATTCATCTTGTTGAAATCTGGAATGACCTCTGTACATTGCCTCGGTTTTGTGTACCTACTGTACTTTGAATCAATCCAGTCTGTGTTATGGAAGTGAATGAAAGGAAAGCTCTTATTGTCTGTTATGCAACAGGATTGTCATTGTTCTGAGAGAAAATAACAAGACTTTTTAAAATGTATATTTATCTTTTTGTTACACTTTGTCTTTTTTAAAACAAAGGAGCAAGAAGATCATTCTCATTAGAATCTTACTCATAGCAATCGTGCTATTAAGATTTTTGTTGCTTGAAGAGGAATATAACCCTTGGGTCATTGTTTTTGTTGTATTGAAAATCCTGGTTATTTCCAAAAGTCTCACTCATTTCTGTTGTGTTCAAAGGGCATCAAATGCTACAATCATATGAAAAGCTCTGCTGTTGACTGATGGAGGATGCTCTTTGTCCCGTTTTCCATAGTGGTACTTTTTCAGGATTGGTCTTTTTCAACTGTAAATACTGATTTCTCTTTGATTTTTCAATGTAGGACTATTCTTTCTGGGCTCAAATGCTACTTTTATCAGCCTTTTCTTATCTTGCTTATTCATTAATAATCATCAGTTGTTGTTTTACTTTGCTTTGGGAAGATGGGTTTCTTCTAATATAATTCTGTGGGGAAACAAAATTGGTATCTTTTTGAAATGGCTGTTGCAGGTCATGGTGTTGGGAAAATAATAAAACTGCATTATTTCATAGTCAAAACCATTATCTAATCTGAAACCTTCACTGCCCTAATCTGTTTTTATTTGCCACCTAGCATCGAGTTTTTCTGTATTCTCTGGATTTATGTCTTAGTTTCTCAAATATTTTTCTCCATATAATCTTTTCCCTCCTGTTATGGTTTGAGATTTTTCTTAACGTTCCAACCTTCTGCTTATGCTCCATGCGTGCAAAGAATCATGATTGCTAACCCCTGCCCCCCTGCTTAAATATTAAATTTACATTGCTTACACTGATCCCTGAAGCATCAGCATCTTCAGTTCTCAAGGTGATGTAGATAATGTTTTTTAATTTTGTACTAATAAATGATGTGTCAGTGTTAAATAGAATCTATAGCACTAAGTGGTGGTTTTTTAAAATTAAGATGAGGAAAAAAACTCCATTTTAAGTCACTTTTCATCTGTGGAGGCACAGTTATACCAGGCTCTCCCATGCTTATATATGTAATTACTCTCTTAGGCATGGTTACACAAGTCATTTGAGTCATTTTATGTTGTTTTATTTGACTTAGATCATACAGAAAGTATAACCACAAGAGACAACGCTTGTGCATTCCTTAGCTCTCTGGACGTTCAGAGTGGCAGTTGTGTGTGATGTTTCTGTCCAAACACCATGTCAAACTGTTATGTTATGTCCTGTCATACTAATCCATAACCTACGTTTTACAGATGTATTAAATATGTAGAGAAAGGGCACAAATGGTTTCAGGGAACCACACCAGCATGTTTCTTGTGCATGGTTTGGCAACACTAACTTGTTAGAGCTTGTTTACTAAACAAGAGCACCTATGCAATCATGATATCTTCACTGTAGTATTTAAATTTGGGTCATACTCGAATGAACATTTTGAATGCATGCCCTATGAATTACTGAATTATTTTTTTCAATAAAGGAGCTGTCTATAAAGTATGTCATATACCAAAAAAGAGAAGAGTAATTACTGCCTTGCAGCGATTTTTGGCATTATATAGGGAGGATGGGTAGTGAGTGCTGGATAGTGGCAATGCCCTTATGTTTTAGCTTTCCTGCCATAGTCCCATAGTTATGAGATAGGTACATAGTTTCCCCTACTCCTCTGTACACATAAAATTTGTTTGCCTTTATTTTACAGACATTTTTGTTTCCCTCCACCCCAAATCATGGTCTTAGATTATTCTATATTTCTTTTGTGGAAATAGGAGCTTCCTAAGACTTAGGAATGTCTGTGGCATTTTCTTATTCTAATGTTAGCAATATGTAAATATATTGGTTAATTTAGTGAGAATGCTCACTACATTCAAACAAAGGATGGATTTTAGGAAAATCTGGGGAAACATGACATACTTCATGGCCAGGTCTTGTTTACATTCTGCAGCTGCATTGTATAGAAATTTGGACAGTCCCACACTTAGGATGGATCAAATAATAGTAAGAGCAATTACACTTAAATACCGCTACAATAGCAGTTTAGTGCATTTTCTGGGAAATTTAAGAGGTAATTAGCATTACAGCAGAATTCAAAGATCTGCGGTGCCAACTACTAAGTGTTTTGGTATAGTATCGTAAAATATAACATTAGTCTTTCTTTTCTGCTTCAGAATATATTTATAAATGAAATGGTACAATTTCTATCTGGTGCAGCTGCAGATGTTCTTTCTGTGTTGGGATTGTAAAGGAAGGGGGAAAGAAGGAAATACAGACAGCAGTGAATCTAAAATTATTGCACTCTGATTTCAGGATACAAAATGAAACTATTTACAAATGTATATATGTGCACATATATATTTATATATACATGAAGTACATATTCAGAAATATACTGCTGCCTCTGTATTGGGATCCATTATTGAAAGAAAATGATGGGATACTTTTGTTTGAATCAAGATGGAGAAAGCTGAAATGTATGAATATTCTGGAAGCTGTAAACTTCTTTTTACATATTACTTAGGCCTTGTCTATAGGGTGAGTTTATTGTTTAAATTTTCTGCCAGTGTCACCACTGCTTCAGGAAGTGCAGAAAAAGATATGTTCCTGCATTACAGAATTGACATGTTTACTTCTACTTCCATAACTCCATTCCACAGCTCCCCTGGTGGCTTTGTGGGTAAGGAACTGAGCTGGAGACTGGAAAATTGGGTTTCGGTACCCAAGAGCTGCACTTGGGGACGTGAAAGGAACCTCATTTGGGCGTCCCTTAAAAATCGTTTCAACCCAGAGTAGTCTCTTACACAAAATTATTATTACTCCATTCCATGCCACTCCGCCAAGATAAGAGTAGCAGAATCAATCGGGAAAGACTGAAAGTGTCAAGTGGTAGTCGGGGAAGTTAGCATTTTCATTGATCCCCTCAAATGATCTGACTTTTTTGTTGTTACCCAAAATGGACTGCAAGGCATCAGGAATCTTGCAGGATAGACTTGATTTAAACCACTACTCAGAAAGAATCAATTTAATTGTCTTATAACTTCTGCCTCACCCACTGGACTTTGAGACCATGGTGGTCTCGAATAGAAGATTGTTGGTGGCAGAGTCAACAGGACAAGGAAATTGTTACGCAAGGATGAATGAGAAATCCCATAACTGAATCCAATTCTTTTCTGTTCCCAGCCAATGTGGACACTGTCAGAGAGAGAGGCACAGAATTGACATTGTCTATACAAAGTAGAAGAGGAATAGTAGCTAAGATTGCAAGTCTGAAGGAATCAGCATCACCTAAAACAGGGGTGGGCAACCTACGGCCCATGGGCCAGACCCACCCCATGGCGCCATTTCATGTGGCCTGCTCTCACCGCTACCAGAAGCAGAAGCGAAGACATTTGTGACAGTTGTAAAATGTGCATGCGTTAACGCACCCGCACCTGCTGCAAACTCCGTGAATGCATCCACGGCTGTCATAAATGCATTTATGACAGCTGTGGATGCATTTTATGGCAGCATTTAAGGCGGAAGGAACCACATGACTGGCCTGCTCAGTTGTCTGGGGGGGGCGTGGTACGACCTGCAGCACAAAAAAGTTGGGAACCCCTGGCCTAAAAGGAAACTATTGAAAGCAGTCCAGTTTCTAATAATTGCCAATATTATTAGCTTCAGGAATCATGTTAGAGTTGGAAAAGAAGATTGCAATCAGATATTTTATTTCTTCTTCAAGGTCTCTGTGGACTTATGCACATAGATTTTTCCAATGCTTGCATGGCATGCTCTAGAACATTGTTAGCAGAACATAGAGTTTAGGCAGGACCTCCACCGTTGTGTACACTATTTCACTCTCCCAGTTTGACAACTGCAGTTTTTTTCTAGCCAACTGTACACTGGGAGAAAAAAAAACATTCACCTGAATAATATAGACAGAGGCCTGTGGAACCCCGTAAACTTGAGGCCACAGTCCAAGAACCATTGCAACCCATTTATAACAGTTTAAGAAGAAATTATATAAGTTATTTTTCCTATAATATAAAATTAGAATGTATAAATGTTTTTGACTGATTACTCCAGGGATTCTCAACCTATGACCCGCAGCACCATTTTATGTGGCCCACCACCACCTCCACCACACCAGGAAGTGCCATGTGGTGGAGGAAGGGCAAAATGGCTGTCCGGCCCACAAGCTGTCTGAGGGAGTGTGACCCGACCTCCGGCTTTAAAAGGTTGAGAACTCCTGCATTACCAGAGAGCTTTTTTGAAACAAGGACCATTTTAACAATAAACATTTTAAACATCTGATATATATTGTTAAAAATCATATTTTATTTTTTATCTGCTCTTCCACCATGACACTCCTGTAATGTAAGAACTCAACCTTAAGCAGTGTGGGATACATATGTTCACCCTTAGCATGATTAGACTCTTTAATAATTAAGAACCAAGGATAAACTTTGCTTTGAGCTCTAATGATTACTCTAGTCTAATAGAACTGAGAAGCTACCAGTGGGCTCCTATAGCTAGATATTGGTATATAGAAAATATAAGAGTGTAAAGCAATTCAGAAACATGCATTTCATCCTCCATCCACAAATCCTATATGAAGTATCATATCACTTGTCCATCGGAGTACACAGACCTCTTTCTTTTTCTCATATATAAATGCAAAGAATGTTCTTTTTTTAATGTAGTACATCATCCTGGGAAGTGCATGTCACAAACCAACTCTACCTTCACCTTCACCACCTGCCGCATTATGCACCCTTCTGATGAGCTCACACGAGTCACTCCAAGGTAAGGGGTTCTGAAGAGCTACATCGACTTCCAGGAGTGGAGGTCAAGTAGGCAAAGAAATGTTTGCAGTGGTATTTTAACAATTAAATGATCTGGTGGGCCATTTAGAGCAGGGGTGCCAAACTATGGCCCGGGGCCACATCCTGCCCCTGAGCCATGTGACTGGCCCACAGCCCAAAAAGTTTGGGCACCCCTGGTTTAGAAAATGTGTTTCATATCCTCTAAAACACATTCCAGGTCATTTCACCACTTTACTCTACATGTAAACCACCCAAAAAGATCCTTCAGTCTGGTTTAGATATTCTGCAGCTGGTACTGGCCAGAAAGTAGCAATTCATTCTCTTAATACAAATGTTATGTTATTGGTAATTTTAAAAATTGTTTCTGGGTAACTGCAACACCTGTTTGTATATGGAAGGAGAGTACTCAAACAGTTTAATGTTACTTCATAGCTGAGACGGGACTGCGGTGGCTAAGTGGTTAAGATGCTGAACTTGATGACTGGAAGGTTGGCAGGTCAGTTCAAGACCCAGGTGCTGCACAACGGAGTGAGCTTCTGTCTCTGTTCCAGTTCCTCCCAACCTAGCAGTTCCAAAAGCACGAAATTGCAAGTAAATAGTGGCTAAGACGCTGACTGGGAGGTGGAAGGTCAGCAGTTCAATTCCCAAGTACTGCAGGACGGAATGAGCTCCTGTCTTTGTCCCAGCTCCTGCCAACCTAGCAGTTCGAAAGCAAGAAATTGCAAGTAGATAAATAGGGACCACTTCGGTGGGAAGGTAAACAGCGTTCCGTGTGCTTTGGGGTCTAGTCATGATTGTCACATGAACATGGAAACGTCTGCAGATGCAGATAGCGCTTGCTCTTTGGCTATAAACAGAAAGGAGCACTGCACCCTAGAGTCGGATACAGCTGGCTTTCGAGCAAGGGAGACCATAACAGAGCCTGTAATAGAGTCCGTAGATGTACATTTAGACAAAGATACAGTAACTTCATTAGATTGAAGAAAACACACATAAAAATATTTCTCAAATAGGCATGTGAATTTGGAATTCTTGTATGACAGCCCCTAGAAGTCTCCAGGAATTTCTCCAACCTGGCTTTTAGGCTTTAATCAAGAAATCAAAGTCCTTTTAAGTGTTTTTGAGTTCTTAAACAGAGAGCTTCATGCAATTTGATTTCCTTCACTACGCTGTCCTTAGTTTTCCATACTTCTGTCACACAACTATTTCTCCAGCCCAAAGCAGAAAATTGGGTCAGTGATGTCATGAAGTGCAAGGAAAGTAAGTGGTACAACAAACAAAACAAAATCTCTTTTCCAACATTCACTGCTCTAGCTTTGGTGGGAATTACTATTGCTTAAAATAGTCGTGCAATGTTAATATTTCTATAAAACATAGTTATTACTAAACTTAACCCATTAGTATATTTTGATACTCATTTTTGGCTTTAGCTGATGGTCCCAGATATTACTACTAGTTCATTCACTGTTAATGTGGAACTAAACTGTTATCAATGCAGGGGTGGGGAGAAGAAGACCTTTTTAAACTAAGAATGATGCTTCTTCACAGGTCATGTGAGGAAGATGATGAAACTGCTTTATGTCACCTTATGCTGAGAGGAGATGTAGGGCACACAGTATGACCAGCGTGAGAGGGGGTGAGCAGCACTGCCAGCGATGTCTATGCTGGCAAACTCATATAGAAGGAATGCTAGTGTGGCACCAGCTAACTCAAAGACTTTGTATCAACCCCATCCATCTTTTCCCTTCTAACCAAAATCCTAACATGAGATAACCTTCTAACCAAAATTCTAAATTACATATAGTGAACTGCTGACTTTCTAGACTATAACACTTAATTTGGAGGCAGAAAACATGGGTGGAGGCTTTCTCTTCTATTTGTTCGAATGATACACTTTGGATGTCTCCCAATTGCCCTAGCAGCAACCTTAATTTCTGCTAATAAAGGGCCAACTGTCAACTAAGAGAACATTTGTCCTCTTTGGTGTTTGTAATGCTTTCTAGGGCCCATTTGACTTCCCACTCCAGGATTTCTAGCTTGAGGTCAGTAATCACACCAGTGTGGTTGTCGAGGACATTAAGGTCCTTTTTGTATATTTTTCTGTAAATTCCCATCTTTTCCTAAACCATTCTGCTTTTGTTAAGTCCCTACTGTTTTGTCCTCTATCATAGCCAACTTTGCTTGAAACATTCCCTTGATTTCTCCAATTTAGAGATTTCTATACCACACCTTTCTATTGTTTTCCTCTATTACTTTGCATTACTCATTTAAGAGGGCCTCCTTATCTCTCCTTGTTGTTCTCTGGAAATCTGGGTGAATCTTTCTCTTTCACCTTTGCCGTTCACTTTCCTTCTTTCCACAGCTGTTTGTAAAGATTCATCAGACAGCTAATTTGCTTTCTTGCATTTCTTTTTCTTTGGGATGGTTCTAGTTGCTGGCCCCTGTACATTATTACAAACTGACTTTCCTTTCACCATCAGACACATCCACAGCTGAGTGTCCTTTCGGCTTTGGGCCCCCAGCCGCTTCACTCTTTCTGGGGCTACTTATACTTGCCCTCCACTCTTCACTAGTAACATATTGGACACCTTCCAGTTGCCGCTAGCTAATGAGTTGCTTCTTGTATTCCTCTTTGCATATCAGTCACATGACTTGGCACACAATAAAGAATACCATCAGTGATTTGTTACTAGTGCTAATTCACTGTGGTTTACATCATTACACCTTTACGGTAGGTACTGCGGTGGCTCTAGTGGTTAAGATGCTGAACTCGCTGACTGTAAGGTCGGAGTTTGATTCCCGGGTACTGCATGACAGAGTGAGCTCCCGTCTCTGCCCCAGCTCCTGCAAACTTAGCAGTTTGAAAGCAAGAAATTGCAAGTAGATAAATAGGGACTACGTCGGTGGGAAGGTAAACAGCTTTCCGTGCACTCGAGTGTTGAGGCATGCCTGCCGCATGTCCATGGAAATGTCTGCATATGCAGAAAGTGCTGGCTCTTTGGCTATAAACAAAGATGAGCACTGAACCCTAGAGTCGGATACGACTGGCTTTCGAGCAAGGGCAACCTTTACCTTTACCTATACAGTATGAATAATTGATTTAGTTTGCCTAATATGGTTTTACACTGTACTTCATGAAATGTCCCTAAAATACAATTTCAGTCAAGATCCCATGGCTGCTAATTGCATTGTATTGTATTATATTGTATTGTTCGACTTATATGCCGCTCCACTCGCAAAGCGACTCTGGGCGGCTTACAAAGAAACAATAGATCAAATTCCAAAATATCACATTACAAAATGTTACATCACAAAAAAAATTCAGAAACATTTCAATCCCCAATCACAATGCACATGCTTGTACTGTACCTTGGATAGATGTTATTGTTAGCTTCTAATGCCTACATAAGCCTGTATACTCTATTCTACATCTTTAAAAAATACTGTGTACAGAAGTGTACTATATTTAACATGTTTGAAGTGGTAGCCGTGTTAGTCTGTGCAAGCATATCAGACGCCTTAAAGACCAGCTCCTGTATTTAAATGTTAAATGTGAGCTTTCGTGGATCAAGTCCACTTCATCAGACATAAGAGTGAGTCCTCATGGCATCAGTTTATACACACATCAGGAACACAGTCACACAATAATTGGCCAGCCTAACAGAATAGTAACACTGTAGTAACAACTGACAATAATGGAAAAACCCCAGTTATTATTCAAACCTGCTGCAAAGCCTAGCCCTGTTGCAAATGGTTTACAAAACAAAGACTTCTCTTGCAAGCTGATGCATCACATCCAAAGGGTGGATGCAACAAGCATTGAGGCATTACACATTTGCCAATGAGTATTTAACATGATCCTGCTAACCTGTGTCTCCTACACAAGTGCTGTCAGTGCAGTGGTATTCCCATAAGGATCAGCCTTTCATTCAAATTCACAAGATAGGTTTTATCATCCCGTTTTTGAATTTAATTCTATAAACCTTGTTGGGTTAATAGGTTATGAAATAGAAAATGTTGGTCATTTGGTTTTCCTGTGTTAAGTCCCTGTATTATGATACTTATTCTGATAGTTAGTCCCATGTTAAGCTATTAGAAAACCTCATAAACCAGGCTTTGCCTCATAGGAATTATGGCAGCACAGTAGAAACCCAACCTGTACTTTTAAAGGACGAGCCAACAGTGTGGAGGAGAAGTTATGTAGTTACTACAATTAATAGAATTGACCAAGTACCTAAGTAAATTTGCATGCTTTTAAGAGTGTATATTTCTTGTTCTGCTTTATTTTAATGAGATTGATTGCTGAGTGACATTTTCTGATCTGTTGCTTGGTGGAAGTGGAAGGTGCGCAGATCTACCATATCTTTGATTTAACATTACCACCAAGCATGACATGTTTGAGTCGTACCTATACCTTGGAAACTAATATTTATTATATAGTTGACTGACGGGTAGATCATTATGCCACCCATCCACCCCCCATTAATGAGAAACTGGTTTTTAAAACTGCATGGTGGGTGTGAGAAACGGAGAGTTCGTACTTCTCACTAATAATAACCAGCCCTTTTCAGATGAGTGGTTGTTCAAAACTCCCAACATCAGCTACTGATTGTCCTGGTTTCTACATGTCTAATTGGTTTAATGGCTTAGTTTTATTTCTCCTGTATAGAAGGTAAATAAGATAAGTAAATTGAGATGATTGAAAGTGCAAACAATGCTTTCCCATTGTACACAGAGGGGGAAATTGCAGATGAAACCAAAGGAATAAGACATGAAGTTATGTCTTTTTTAGCCTCTTCCCTCAACTATAATAATAAAATGATTTAACACAGTTTAGGGATGTTTTACTTTCATGATACAATAGCCATTCAGACATATTCAGAATAGACTAAAGAGTGATTTTAGAATCATCATTGTAGGGAATTTATATTGGAGAGCCTCTGTTTCAAAATGGAGAGTGTGGTCCTTACCTCTGAAACAATATAGATGATGACGTGAAGAAATAGTTGCAGATAAGCAACCTGTCCTTTTTAGCTACAACTCCTGTTAGCCAAGTAGAACCCCAAATGGTGAGAGTTTATGGGAACTGCCTTTTAAAAACATCTAGAGAGCCACAGTTCTCCACTCTTGGTATAATCAAAGTGATAGAGATCATTCTGAATTCCATTATACATGGGATTTTACAGGTGTAGCAACTCTGTATGTCTTATAAACATTCTGAATTAATCTGAACAATGGAAGCATTAACCTAATGTTCTTCTTTCCCTCTCTTTCCAGCCTTAACACAGCACCTTCTCCAGTTTGTAGCATCGTTGGCAATTTGAAAAGCACCCCGGTGGCTACACCTTGCACTCCTCGGCGTCTGAGCTTGGTAGAATCCTCCACTAATCTTCGGGAGTCCACAACTACTATGAGCACATCCTTGGGTCTTGTGTGGCTGCTCAAGGAACGTGGGATATCAGCAGCAGTATATAATCCACAAAGCTGGGACAGAGTGGGCAGGAATACCCTCCTGGGCACTTGCGCTCCCAAAATGGCTGCCATTCCTTCCACGCCTCCAAACTCACCTATGCAGACACCTTCTTCGTCCCCGCCATCTTTTGAATTCAAATGCACGAGTCCCCCATACGACAATTTTCTTGCTTCCAAACCAGCCAGTTCGATCCTGAAGGAAGTGAGGGACAAAAAGAACATCAGGAACAGTGAGAGTCAGACGGATGTGTCCGTTTCCAACCTTAACCTAGTGGACAAAGTGAAAAGGTTTGGAATTGCCAAAGTAGTTAGCTCGGGGCAGCCACAAGTTCCTGTGTTAACGGATGAACAAGGACCTCTGCTCTGTGGGGCACAAAGACCAATGAAGGCCTTTGTTCCTGGAGGCCTGGTCCCAGAAGGCCTGCCCTTGGGTGCTCCTGGTGTAACGAGTGCTCTTGGGGGCATTCAGTTGAACAGTGGCATTAGAAGGAACCGAAGCTTCCCAACCATGGTGGGTTCCAGCATGCAGATGAAAGGGCCATCCACTTTAACGCCTGGCATTTTGATGGGAGCGAAGCTTCCCAAGCAAACTAGCTTACGGTGAGGAATGGCACATGGGTGGTCTAAAAGATATCAAGAACCCTCCTTCAGACTTTTTTTTTTAAAAAAAATATTTTTCTTTCATTTGCTGTTGAGTTTGACAAATCAACTTTGTGCCTAATGGAGAGAAAAAGAGTGTAAACTTTGTACAGGATGTAAATATGTACCAGATGTATTATAAGTGAATTATGACACTGTTTTGACAATTTAACATGCTAATCTTTTTAATAAGTGTTTGTTTTTCTTTGCACTAAAAAAAGGCAATCTTTGATTTGAAAGGAAAAAAAAGATGAATTCTTTAGTTAGTCTAACTTGACAAATGGAAGTTGGCTCAGCTGGTAAGGTTTATTTTTCACACTATCGGAATCATTGAATGTCAACACACACAGTAACTCCCATGCAATGAGTTTAGTTGTTCATAAAGTGCTCATCGGAAAAGTAGCTTAGCAATGACTATTTTATTTTGTCTTTGTGCAGGAGTAGGAATATCCTAGCTCATGGCTTGTATGCCTGATTTAAATGATTTAGTGGTTTTTTTCTTCCTTTCACAAAAAAACTTGAAGTAATCATATGTGCTGACAGTAACTGCTAAGCCTGTGATGTGTCTGGAAAGGAAACACAGCACTGCTGCTGTTTGTAGCATTCCATGTTTTGTGTTATGTTTAGTTTTCAGTGCTGTGCTGGAATGTGGAAGGACACTTTAAGCAGCAAACAACAAAAATACATGGCTTATAAAAACAAATTTAAAATCCTAAGAAATTTTTTTTTTTACTTTCAGGAGGTTTAAAAGAACTTCTTTTCTTGGAAGCCAAAGTTACAGAAAAAAGTTGATTGTGTAGGCATGTTTAAAGATCTAAAGTCATACAGTATTGCCAAAAAATGTGTCCTTAGAAAATAATTTCAAATAATATTTAGCAAGAGTGCTACACCAAAAAGAGAATGACATGTTCAGCTGATTTCCACTCTTCTCTCCAGATCTTGAGATATTAGGAAATTGTGCAGCAGATTGTTGTAAACCAAGTTGTAATATGGGTTTTAATCGATATTACAATTGTGATTCATACATATCTGATTCAGTCAGACCCAAATTATTAATTACCTGATGCACTGATGTTTTTCAAAAATGTTCCCTCCCTCCATCTGAAACAATGGCCCTGAATGCTAAAAATGCTAGTGTGGCATAATTAAGCTACTTTGCATAGTTTAAGCTAACTAGAGTTCTTCTCAAATCAAACATTAGAGGGAAGAACTGACTTGTCTGAATACAGAAGTTGATACTTCCAGTCTTGCAACTATGTCAAAGGTAGTGAGATGAGGTAGGAGTTAATGAGCCTAGGATTCATTCCCTTAATACTAAATAATATTTTAACATTGTATCCAAAACAGCCTAGTACTTGGAAGCTTTAATATTTGGAAGAATTGTGAATGACCCAGGCAAGCCAGTGACCTTCAGATGTTTGGAATTCCTATAAGCCCCAAACCGCATGACCAATGATCAGAGAAACTGTTGTCCAAAACATCTGAAATGTACCAGTTTGCATTCTCCTGACAAGAGGCAGAGCACAATGCACCGAGAAGGTCTTGTGCCAAACCACATTGAAATGAGCGGGAGTAACGTTAAAATACTTTTACACAATGTCTGTCCATTTCAATAAGGTTCATGCATAAGATGTTCTTGGAGGGAGGGGCTGTGTCCCATATAGAGGTTGGTTTTGAATTTTTATTTCGATGCTCTTCGTGTGCATGGATTGTGTGGGTGAGTGTTGCTCATCTGGGCTAATTGAAAACTAAACCCAGATTATTTATTTAATGCTAGTACTGCACTACATGTAATTGCTGTGCATTGCCATTGTGCCAGACTGTTACTAAAACCATTAGCACTGATAATTATTTTCTATTAGTGGAAATGTGTGTGAGAGAGGGGATTGGGTGGGGTGGGTATGCAGGTGCCAGATGTGCTATAACTGAAGGTAGCTAGCCTCACAACTGCTGTGTACTTCGAGAATCCTAGAGGAGAGCAAGAAAGAAACAAACATGTGCACTAGCCATTGCATGTGTCTTCAGAATTCTGTTTATTCTGTGAACATTTAGCACATACTCATTGGGTTGATTTGCCATTTGTATGTGTCCATTTACTTGCAAGTATTAAACTTTACCTTTTTATCTGAATGTATCTTTAAAAAAATTAACAATTTTGAATAGTTTAAAAAAATAGCAGCCATGAATGTAAAGGGCCTTTTTATGTACTTGGAGACCATGATATCACTTGTGGAATAAAAAGGTTAAAAACCAAATGATTTAGTTGAAAATTATCATCATTATTATTATTATTCTTTTCCCTTTCAAATGAAGAAAGATAGCCCGGAAGTAGCAGACTGTTTAAAATTGGTGTTTGTATTTTCTTCACAAAAGAATATCAATAAACCAATAAAAGATCTGTTACAGATTATATAATTCTTGCCTTTATTTCTATGTAAAAATAAAGTGTATCCACTGTCTAAGAAAGGAGCTCTCAACCTTTTAAAGCCAGGGGCCGGGTCACGCTTCCTCAGTCAGCTTCGGGGGCCGGACAGCCATTTTGCCCTTCCTACACTACATGGCACTTCCTGGTGTGGTGGAGGTGGGGAAGGGGACACATGAAATGGTGCCATGGGCTGCATACGGCCTGTGGGCCGCAGGTTGAGAATCCCTGGTCTAAGATCTATTAGAGGAATTATCAACCTACAGCCAGTGTGCCGGATGCAGCCCATGGCACCATTTCATGTGGCTCACCACCACCACACCAGAAAGTGCCATGTGGTGTAGGAAGGACAAAATAGCTGCCTGGCCCCTGAATCTGTATGAGGAAGTGTGACCCGGACCCCAGATTTAAAAGGTTGAGAACTCCTGATCTATTACTCCAATTGTCAGATGGAATATAAGAGACTTCAATCCTGGAAGCAAAATTGAGCATAATCATCCATCTCCTGATCAGAGCTCATTACACTAGTACTGTGGTTCAGTTTCATTACTGAATTTCTATAGCTTTTGGAGTGCAATCCCAGAACCTGGTTTCGATCTACAGCTCAGGTGGTCACCCATCGGCTCTAGTCATTTCTACCTTAAAATCCCATCACATTCTTTACCATCTGCTTTGCTCCCTGCTGCTAATGGGAGTTATAAGCTAAAAGCTTCTGGAAGACCATCAAATGTCCCCAGGTGGGTCCTGGAAAGGCTTCCACACCCCTTAACTGTCCCTGTCCAAACTGTGCACAGACTTACCTGGCACGGGAGAGATGGTCAAGATGTGGGTCCCGGGGCCCGAGGTGGGCCCTGCGCCCCACAAAATGGGAAAAGGAACGGGAACTACAACTCCCAAGGTGCCTTGGGAGAAAAATGGCAGTTTAACAACAAGGCCTGGAAATAGAATGTTGGAAATAACTGATTTGCATGTTGGACTGTAATTTAGGATGATTGTCTTTATCTTAGAAACTCTGCCAAATAGTAAAGTAGCAGTGGATCTACACCATGCTTCATTGGCACATGGAAGGAGAAACCGCTACCTCTAATTAGGCTTGGGTGTGTTTGTGTAGAGCAGGAGTTCCCAACCTAAGGCCTGTAGGCTGGATCTGGCCCACAGTGCCATTTCAAGTGGCCCCCCTACCCCTCCAAGGGCACTTGAGAAACAAAATGGCTGCCCCTTTGAAGCTGATGGGACAAAAAGGCCACCCCCATCATGCAGGCAGGGCAAAATGGCCATCCAGCCCTTGAAGCTGACTGAGCGTGGCCCAGCCCCTGGCTTTAAAAGGTTGAAACCCCTGGTGTAGAAGTTGCTTAGACTCTGATAGACTTGGTCTGTCCATTGTCTAATTAATCTGGACACGGCCTCTTTGAAATGGGGCTGGAATCTTGGTATGCCTAGCCCTGGTTAGATCTGGTCTCAACCTGAGGACTGGAATGTTGGCAGGTCTGCAGTTCGAGCCCCGAGTGCTGCATGATGGAGTGAGCTGCCATCTCTGTCCCAGCTCCTGCCATCCTAGCAATTCGAAAGCAAGAAATTGCAAGTAGATAAATAGGTACTGCTTCATTGGGAAGGTAAACAGCGTTCCTAGGGCCCTAGTATCTAGTCATGCCTGCCACATGACCACGGAAATGTCTGAAATGCAGACGGCGCTGGCTCTTTGTAAATAGAGATGAGCACTGAACCCTAGAGTTGGACAAGACTGGTTTTTGAACAAGGGATACCCCTCCCCCCATGTAATCCAACAATAATTTTCGCTTTGACCACCTCCCCCCTTAAAATTACGTGATCTGAACCAAATAGTACTGTATTTTGCACCACCAACCAGTGGTGGCGCTGCAGGGGAAATGGGCGGGCAGGTCAATTGCACTGAAGCAGGAAGCGATGCTCTAGCCTAGCCTCTTGCTCTCCCTGCAACCAGGAAGCATGGCTTTCCCCTCCATTTTGCCCAAATGGAGCAAGGCACAAAAGTAAATAAAACTTTTTATGCACAGGTTTGGTTTCCCACTGTTGGTTAGAAACAGCTCCAAATGGATTGTGTAATTTTGACCTGAACCCCCCCACCCCGGCCCCACGTAATTTTTCTGTAATTCGGATGGCAGACCCCCTCCTCCTTTGAGGATCACGTAATTGTTGAATGGCCCCTTTACCTAGAAGTGACTGAATGCTACACCATGCACTTTCTGCATGAGTAATTATGCAATAGGATTAATTATAGTAACAATGGGGGTGCCTTCATGAGCCTTACCTTGAAAACAAATAAGAATCCTGCACTATCCATTCAAGAAATGCAAAACATTCAAAATAACGGGGCAATATATGCTGCCATTGAGATCTGAACAATACAGGCTGTCCAGTACAATTCTGTTTCCTTGTCAGACCACCTTCCTCCATGCCACCCTAACTCAGAACCTTTTGGACTGCAATTCTATAAATCCCTTGGCTGGCACAGCTGCTGGCATTGGTGGCTGCACTGGACTCACTGAAACACTAGGTGGTGCACTTCTTACAGTTGCCAAATTTCAACAATGCTGTACAAGCAAAGCAACTGGCTGTGCTCACTTGTGATTAGGGTTGCCATACATCCCGGACAACCGGGACTGTCCCGGATTCAAGGTCAGAAAAATTGTCCTGGCCAGTTCAACAAAAACCGTATTAAAGTCCCGGATTTTTAAAACTTACTGATTGTGTATTATAACAAGTTAAAATAAATTCGAACTCTCGCCATCAAACAAGTGATTTCCTGCCACATTGGAGTTGGAGTATACCTGGAGACAAATCTTAACATCCTTGCTTCACACCACCGCCCGAGGAGTGTGGCCAGTTTGTTTTCTGGAACTGTGGACGTTAAGAGTTGACTGCGGCAAGACTTCTCAGAAGTACAACAAATCATCTTACAGTAAGAATTATCTGTTGTAAATAAATTCATTTATTTATTGATATATTTAACGTGAAAGTGTTTTATAGCTGTCATTATATTTTGTTTGTTTTTTAAAAGCCATTTTGTAGATAACCCTCCCATTTTTGTCAAGTATACTTCTGTCCCGGTTTTGGGGGAGAGAATTATGGCAACTCTAATTGTGATCTTAAAAAAGGAACTTTTCCAAGCTTTGCTTCTCCCCGCCCTGAACAAATTACTTTACTTCCTGCATATAGCCACATATATTAGCCACTGTGCAGGGCTGGATGAATCATGAGTTGGAATTAAAATTGCTGGGAGAAACATCAACAATTTGAGATATGCAGATGATATGCAGAAAGTGAGGAAGACCTAAAGAAGCTGCTGCTTAGGTTGAAAGAAGAGAATGCAAAAGCTGGCTTAAGACTCAACATCAAGAAAACTAAGATAACGGCAACAGGCCCTATCAGTCCCTGGAAAATAGATGGGGAAGAAGTAGAAGCAGTGACAGATTTTACTTTCTTAGGATCAAAGATCACTGCAGATGGGGATTGCAGCCATGAAATAAAAAGGTGACTGATGCTTGGGAGACAAGCTATGAGCAACCTGTGGAACATAGTGAAAAGTAGACATCACATTGCAAACAAAAATTCGTATAGTCAAAGCAGCGGTATTGTATGAATTATGTTATTTATATGTATTACTTTGCTTATGTAAACCGCTTTGTGGTCGAAAAAAGCGGTATATAAATTAAACTTCGATTCAATTCGATTCCCGGTGGTAATGTATGGTTGTTATAGCTGGACCATAAGGAAAGCTGAGCACAAGAATAGACGCCTTTGAAATACGGTGTTGGAGGAGAGTTTTGAGAGTCCCCTGGCCAGCAAGGAGAACAAATAGGTCAATCTTTAAAGAAATCAACCCTGACTGCTCTTTGGAAGGTCAAATAGTCAAGATGAAGCTAAAGTACTTTGGACATCAAATGAGAAGAGAGGACTCACTTGAGAAAGCTATGATACTGGAAAAGGTGGAGGGCAAAAGAAGGAGGCGGCCAAAAATGAGATGGCTAGATGGTATTGTAGATGCAATGGGCACAGAGCTGGGTGGGTTGAGGAGGATGGTGAAGGATAGGGGTGCCTGCCATGGGTTCGCAGGGGGTCGGAATCGACTGTGTGACAGAACAACAAAAAATGTAATGTGCAGCTATGTAGTATGCAGCTACGTAGCAATGCAGACTGCAGTGGCTTATTGGTTAAGATGCTGAACTTGACAACCAGATGGTCAGCAGTTCAAAACCCGAGTGCTGCACAACAGAGTGAGCTCCTGTCCCTGTTCCAGCTCCTGCCAACCTAGCAGTTCAGAAGCAAGAAATTGCAAGTAGATAAATAGGTGCCACTTCGGTGGGAAGGTAAACAGCATTTCATGCACTCCTGCGCCTAGTCATGCCTGCCACATGACTACGGAAACGTCTGCAAACACAGACAGCACTGGCTCTTTGGCTATAAACAGAGATGAGCACTGAACCCTCGAGTCGGATACAAATGCATTTTGAGCAAGAGAAAGCTTTACTTTTTACTAGTAATGCAGCAGAGAAGTGCAACCATCCCCAGCTTTCTTGTGTATTTGACCAATATAAAGCTGTAAAGATCTCCCAATTATCAACTGGTTTGGTTTGGTTTTTTGTGAGAAAGGTAAAGGTCGCCCTTGCTCGAAAGCCAGTCGTATCCAATTCAAGCGTACGGTGATCATCTCCATTTACAGCCAAAGAGCAGATGCAAAATCATTTTATTTTATTCTTTTGCAATCTACATCTTGCCAGCAGAGGGCACCTTAAGACGATGTAAAAATAAGAATTAGAACAGTGACTTTTCTTGTTCCAGTTTCTCAGAAATGCAGGAGAGCGTTTCATATTAGGACCTTCTTCCACGTCAGAATCAGAATATTGGCGATCATCATGGCGATCAGCCATGAAGACTGTCCTGAGAATATAATAATAATAATAATTTCATGTCAGAAATTATTCTGTGTTGAAAGGATTTTTGCAGAAGAAACTCCGCTCAAGGAATGCCTAAGTGAGGCTCCTTTCATGTCCCCAGAGCTGGGACACAAAAAGGCGCTCAATCTATCATGCAGTGCCAGGGTCTTGAACTGAGGACTTGCCATCCTTCCAGCTAACAAGGTGAGTTTCTTAATCATTGAGCCACCTCAGTGGCCTTTCATCTGCCTTCCACATTGCAGCATGAGCCCCATACCACTGATCCAGTTCCACAAGTCACTTTTGAGTCTTGAGCCCTTTTGGCACACAAAGTCCTCCTCAGCCCCAGGCCAGGATTGATGAAGCTTCTGCCTTCCATCAAGATGTATTCAAGTGGGATTTAATCCTCTTGGGGGCCATCACCCTTCCTTGTGTACTTGGGCACCCAAGGTCATTAGTTCTCAGGGTTATCAGGTTAGTTAACCGCTGCCTGACACTTGGCGTTCAGTTGCTGTCAGTATGGTCTACTCTATTACCATAGCAGGATAACCTGGCCAGATTCATACATTAGGACCTAACCATTCAAATACAGCTCATCAGACACCAAAAGGTGCCTTCATTTTGGCAGTTTTGTGTCTGGCCTAGACAAGGAGGAGGCGACATATACACTGACACACCAGGGCCTGGGCGGGGGAGGGGGGAGACACTTTTACTAACTGTCCAAAATTCGGAAACAAGTTCATCAACCTAGTACGAGTTATGCAATCCTGCTTTTTGTGAAGCTTTCCTTACCTTTAAACAGATGTATGCAAAGAACACAGCTGCCTTGGTCTGAACTAACAGGGACACGCTTCTAATTGCTTCCTGTGTATACATGCAGTTCAGCTGTTCGCCGGTAGCGCACCAATGGGTAATTACCACGGGAAACCTTCCCGCAACAGGTAAAATTATGTCAGGTATGCATTATGTCATAAGGACGTCACCTATACTGTAACCAATAGTGCGCCTCTGGATGAAATTCAAATGTACTGTGTACCATATATAAGGAGGCAAGGCTTCGCCATTGCCTCATGTACAGATTGACCATGTTACAATAAAGTAGTGTTTAGCCCGCCTGCCGGCTCCTGTGCATTCAGTCTGCCTACATCAAACTTCCAAATTTCAAAAGTGCAAAAAGAAAGTTCAATGGTAAACAACAAAGTAGGCCTTTGAAACAGGGTGTGCAACTTTTTCACTGCCTGATTATTGCTACCAGGGTGATTTTCTGTTAGAGCAAGGGTTAGAAAACTTTGTTATAAACAAAAGCAATACAGTCAACCCTCACATAACAACGCGTTCGAATAGCATAATATTCACTTAACAATGCGTCGTTATGCACCACGTGTTCCCCTGCATAACAACGTTTTTAGTGTCATTGTTCGTACAACAATGGTAAAATACACGGACAACGACGCTAAAAACATCGTTATGTGGGAAACTCCATCGAAACCCACATAACAACGAAAATCACTTAGCAACGCTACTTGGGGAACCAAGTAACGTCATTATGCAAGGGTCTACTGTATCTAACAGTCTGATACGACTGGCTTTTGAGCAAGGGTGACCCTTACCCTTACCTAGCACAGCTCTTTACTTTCTACCTTCCTTTCATCCTGCTGTCTTGCCTCCCTCTCCTCATGCGGGTAGCTCTTCCTTCCATCTCACCATTCATCACTTCTTTCCTTTCCTCTCTGAGCTTATGCCTCTTTCCTTCTGCCTCAGCATTCGACCTCTGCCCTTTGTATAAAACAATGTCATCAGTGGGGAGAAAGGGAGGGAAAGGGGCAACAACAATGGTGGGCTGTATCTGATAACAGCGCATTTCCTCCACCACAAGCCCTTGGGAGAACTTGAGTTTGCTTGCTACCACACAATACACCTTTAAAATGTGGCTATTCAATGGCTGGGCTCTTCAGGCTAAACCTCTAAGTCAGGGATTCTCAACCTGTGGCCCACGGGCTGGATGTGGCCCATGGCACCATTTCATGTGCCCCCCCCCACCGCGTTCATCACACCAGGAAGTGCCATGTGGTGGAGGAAGGGCAAAATGGCCGTCCAGCCCCCAAAGCTGTCTGAGGGAGCATGACCCGGCCACCAATTTCAAACGGTTGAGAACTCCTGCTCTAAGTGTTTCCTGCCTTCTGTGAGCTCTTTTTGTGTAATTTGCTAAAACCAAAAATAATGCAGTCCTTTCTCAGGGCCTTTATTGATTAATCTTTAAAATTGTTTTATTTGTTTAATGTATTTCTATTCTGCCTTTCTTGAAATCAAGGCAGCACACATGGCTTGTTATATCCCCACTTTGCCCTCTAAGACCTTGTTGTGTCTGAAATAGTATACCTTTTAAGTAATGTAACACTCGAATGAGTGGATATAATAACCACCAGCTGTAACACTGTAACCTTCTGTATCAGGACGCAAGCTAAGTGACCTCTAGGGGGCAATAGTGAGTGCCCAGCTCACATGGTTCTAATTCCCCAAACAACTACAGCACAGGAAGATTCCCGCCACCACCTCACCTGGACAAGAAGGGCGTGACGGGGAATGACATCACGCAGACAGTAGCCAATGGGCTATCGAGGAGCCACTTTCAAATGTATAGTCACAGTATATATTGAGCTGTTCATCCACCATTACCACATGTTCCCCCGGACCATCATGCAATAAAGATGCGTTAAGCCAACCCTTCGGCTGTTTCTATTGTCTTGGTTCTCATACACTAAAGACCTGTCAGACTAAGAAAATGTGAACTAGCCCAAGGCCGCACATTGCATTTCATGATCAGAGTGAACCCACAGGGTCACCAAGACTTTGGTGAGTCAACACTTAGTTAGTTTCCGAAGGTCATCCTACAGCTTTGGTTGACAACAAAGGAATCATGCAGGGGACTAAAAAAGCCGAAGGAAGACATGGCCTCCATGTTAACCTTCTTCTTCTTCTTCTTCTTCTTTTTAACTAAAGAACAACTTTCTTTTTACCGAAAGGATACCTCCAGTTTCCTTCTTGTGACTTATGAAAACAGTAGACTCCTAAAAGAGTAATTAAATCATTCCTGATCTCTCAAGGTTTGGGATTCTTGCATTTATAATTGAAGTTTTTGAAGTGGTAGCCGTGTTAGTTTGTGCAATCATATCAGTGAGTAAACAAAACAAAACAAAAACGTTGTGGCACCTTAAAGATTGTAACTGCTGTAGTTTAATGTTAGCTTTTGTGACAAAGTGGACTTAATCCATGAAAGCAACATTCAAATACAGCAGTTAGTCTTTAAGGTAATAATAATAATAATAATAATAATGATAATAATGATAATAATGATAATAATGTCAGAAATTATTTTGGGTTGAAAGGATTTTTGATGGAGAAATTCCACTCAGGGAACGCCTGAATGAGGCTCCTTTCATGTCCCCGTGATCTTTTCCCACCGAAGTGGTCCCTATTTATTGACTTGCAGTGTCTTGCTTTTGAACTGCTAGGTTGGCAGGAGCTGGGACAGAGACAGGCATTCAAACCGTCATGCAGTACCTGGGTCTTGAACTGCTGACTTGCCGGCCTTCCAGCTTACAAGGCAAGCTTCTTAACCACTGAGCCACCACAGCCTCTAGTCTTTAAGGTGCCACAACGTTTTTGCTGTTTTGTTTTGTTTACTGTCTGTTACATTTATAATGTTTTCCTTTGAGATCACCTCTCCCTCGTGCAATAGAACTGAAGTGCAGCCCTCATTGTGTGCTACCTTCTTCTATAAACATTATTTGTAAAGATTTGTGCTAATTGGCTCAGGGAAATAGCTGCACAGTATTCTGTCATGACCTCTGAAAGATACTTTAATAAGCTGACAATTAATGAAAACAATATATTTATTTATCTATCCTTCCCAACTGGTCAAACACCACTTAAAAGCAGTGAAAGCACAAAAACTCACACACACCATCTTAAAAGCAGTGAAAGCACAAAAACCCATATGAAATAAACTTCAAACAACCTCCAGTGACTTCATTTTAGCTCCAGATGAGTTGAGGCAAAAAAATCCTCTAAGGACCTATTTAGTCTACTGTTCTGTTTGAGTCAGTCCTGGTCGGCGTTGGCAAAACAACAACAACTCTAAAACAAAACTTGAAGACTGTTGAGTAGCTTGGAAATGATTAGAAGAACTGATTACCAATTAACGGCAGCTTTTATTCTATCATGGGTCTCTCACAAGTGTTATATGGCCCCATTCATTTTACAGGGCACACTCTTGACCTCAATTAATATACTGGGCAAGATGGTGATGATATGGATGTCGAGTAACTTTCAATAGTTCCATTGCCATGGACAAATCACTACCTGATAGGGTCCAGACTTGTCGGAACACAGCTTCTACAGGCATTAGAGGCCAAGCAAAATGATCTACTCTAAGATTCAGATGGTTTCCTGATGGCTGTTGGGGAATTTTTTGCTCTATTGGCAGGTGACCTTGGCTGATGTCTGAAATGGGGAAATGGCCAGGCCGATTGATATGACCAAATCGATAGGTAGCCCATGTGCATTAATGGGGAATGGGATTTAAAAATAGACCCATTCCACCCAATTTCCATGTAATTCTGTGGATCAAACATAGATGCATCCCTCCAGTCTAATTTGCGTATGTAACCTTCCTCTAGGATGCACATTATTGTGAAATTTGGATTTCTTTTCTTTTCTTGGATTGTATCTTAGAATCCTCAAAAAAGGACGTCCACTGACCGTTCTGGCATGGCATGGCACTGGGAAGCCTAGTCCAAAATGGTAACTTTTCAAGATAATTTATTTTTGTGGCGGATCTTTCCCTAGTACACAGATTTTAGTAAACAAGTTTCAAGTTGCACCATTTACAGTGACAGCTGGTGGTTTGGTAGGGCAAAGGTAGCCACTGGAAGAGAAGCCAAAGGCAACAGTAGGCAGTGTAAACTACCTTTGGTTTTGTTTCCTTCCTCATCCTTTGCATTGGCACAAGTCATTAATGTTTTCATATCCAATTGAATGGAATAATATTTGCTTGCAATGAAACAGCAAGTTGCCTATTGTCACATTCTCTGCTGGGGCAAATTGTGGCCTCTACTGCTTTTGCCAGTGGCAGGGGTGAGTCCTTCACTGACCTTAATGGTCCTGATTCCACAAACCCCAAATCTGCAGACATGTGGAATATGAGGAAGGACTGTGTTCCAATGTGTATATTAATCTAGGAAATGCTAAGCAGGCTGATTGACTTAAAAATGTGGAGCAAAGAAAATTCTCCAGCTTTGCTGCTGCTTCAGTCACAGTCTCCAAATGGTGCTGCCATGTAAGGAAAAGTTCATCTTAAGGTACATGTTAAGGTAAGACATATATGATGGAATGGATGGATGTTTACTTTCCACTGGGAAAGATGGACAATGGATAGATGCTGCATCTCATTCATATTCTGGCAGGCTTGGCAGTAGACTCACCAGATAGAATGCTTTAAGATTATAGGAGGAAAGATGAATATAACTCTAACAAACAAACAGTGCATGCCCGTTTTCCTACTTACACGTGCAAGGGAGAGGGGACTAATTAATCATAGAGACATAGCTTTTGCCATCTTTGTAATTGCTGTTGAATTCACATTTTACTTTCTATAGAAAGTAAATGGGCCACCAAGCCAGCGGGCGATGTGATATCCAAATGGCTAAAACCCCGCAAGTTGTGCGTGATTGTCTCTTGGGGTCCCGATATGAGGGGCGCCTTGGCAAGAGTGAAGGAATGTGTTGTGCAAAGTAGCAAAGCATAATCCCCACTGCTATAAGGATGGTTATGATATGGGGCACAGTCTGCATCCACCCTAAGGGGGACCCAGGACTATAGTACTAGGCCAATTATGTGTTCTTGACTGTGGTGTCAAGTTTGGTTACCTGGCCCTGGATTTTGCGAGAGGTGTCCATCAAGTGGTGACAGCACATGTCATGAACAGCTTTTCAGCCCAAATGGTGTCCGAGAAGCAAATAGGTAATGGCTATGTGGCACTCTAAGATCATGTCTCAGTTCAGCCTGCTCTCAGCTTATGGCAATGGCTGAGGAGGCATGTGATTGATCTTTCACTGGGATGCTAACTTCTTTCCCCCAGTGACAGAAATGGTTTTTCTAAGGTTACTCTGCAAAGTGGTTTCTCTTGTAATTATGCAAATGTATTCTCACACCTAAAAGAGGTGTGATTGACACAGACAGAAGCGAACAATAGGTAATTAAATGAGTCACAATAGGCAGGGATTTCTTTTGGCTGCCGGATGCTCAACCTTTGGGCCAGGTGTGGCCCTGTCTGGCTTCTTCCCCCACCCATGGCAAAGACATATCTTCCTAACAATGTGTGGCACCGAGATGGCAGATTTGGAGGCAATATGCAATAGGGTGTATGCAAAATTCACAATCTAGTTCATATGTCCCTTGAAGAAATGCAAAGACACTATAAGCAATAGCAATGAAACATAAACATTCAGCTGCTTCTTCTTGATGGCGAGGCTTATGAAACTCCCAATTGTATTTTTCAACATGTCCATTGATAACTTGAAGAGTCCATATTTGTGACAGTCCAAACTGGCATAGGCAAAGCAAGATTGTGTGCTTAACAAAAAGCATTGTCCTTTGAAGTTCCAATTGGTGGGTCATTGAGTAGCTTATGTGTATGTGTGTGCAGCGTCCCAAGCCCTCCCCCCTTAGGGTAAAAGGCATGCCAAAATCATCTAGAAATGGGAAAAGTGAATGGCTGATGTTATCTTTGGCTGGTATCTGCACTTCTTCTGAAGTTGGAGCCTGGTTCTGGCATCTCCATAAATGGACCTGCAGGAAATGAAAGCTGGCTGGGAACACAGCCTTGGAGATAAAAAGATCTGAGAGAGTTAGTTTAGTTTTTGTGATTATAGGTCTTAGCTAAGGATCTGGCTGAAGACCGGCTGAAGACCAGGGGGCTTTCCCCCCTTCTTTTTTATCTAAAAGAGAAGACAGTGTAGGTTAACTCATTCCACAATTGCTTGACCTGGCATTGTAAAAATGCCATTTAGATGCAGAACTTCCTGATTCCTGCTAGAAAGTAAGAATGTTAGGTCCAGAAAGAAGGGATTCTTGTGAAATCCTCCATGTCTGGGGGAAGGCTGTGAATGTTGGAAAAATCAGTAATTAGAATAACATACTGACTATCTCTGGAATTTGATTGAACTAGGTCTGAAGCAAGACCAGTTTGGGGTCCTTTGGTAAATGGCATGCTAGGCTCCCCTTGGGCTTCCTGCACATGGCGTGCATGAGCGATTCCTTGTGCTGATAACAATGGCAGACTGAGCTGCCTTGCTAATGCTTGGGCATTCTAGTGGAAGAAAACATGGCTTTGGATCGGGGCCGTGAAGACGCCCGAGACTAATTTCTGGTGTTCTTTTTTTAGTAACTGCATCAGCCCTGCTGTTGCCCTTTGGGGCTAATGTGGGCCACATACAGCTCCTCTCTGCAGTGCTGCCAATGAAACTACATTGTTGCATTAGCTGTGGCGTAAACCCTTTATTGATTGGCACCATTATTTTGGCTAAATTGTGTCCTGAAATGTGGTGAATAGCTGTGGCTACCAACTCCTGTGGAGGGGCGACTTTGGCCCCCCCGCTGGGGTCTGTGCCTAGTACTTCTGCGACCATGATCGCTGTTTTAATAATGCACAGGTTTAGGACGGGGACATGTGGCCCTTGGCTAAACCTATCTACCCAGCGATGGCTGAGAATGCGGCTGACTGCCTGTAATGCTTGCTTAGCCTCTTTTGGAATGTGCTTTGGCTAGCAGCGAAAAAGTGGCCCTCAGGTGCCTGTGTAAATTTAAAATTATGACCTTGCCTAATTAATGTTCCCTAAAATTTCTCTGGAGTTCCCAGGTAGGATTTGGCTCTCTGCACTCTCTCAGGAGCTAGACTAATTCTTTTTTCCCCCCTGTGCTCTGGGGGTTGCAAAGAATGTGTCGCTGCCTAATTTGGGCACTGCGATCAATACCCATAAAATGACAGACTAAAACTTTAGAAAGACAAACAAGCTAAAAATACAATAAAATGAAGAGACACATTAAAATGAAGAAGCAAGCTAAAAATTTTAATTGGGTTTTTATTGGTTTTAAAAATGTGATTGGTTTTATTTTTTGTCAGCTGTCCAGAGTCTTCGGAGTTGGGTGGCAATATAAATCAGAAAAATAAATAAAAATAAATAAACTTAGTGTTGTGGTGATGTTTTAGTATCAGTGAACCAAAAAAACTACTTTGCAGTTTCTGTATGTGAGAAAGAAGGGAGGAGCAAAGGCAACAAACATGCATAGTCCTTCCAGAGTTGCACTCTTGCCAGCTTTTTTAGCTTGTTAAGTGTATGTCATTGGGCCACACCGCCTAGTTAAGATTGCTCAAGCATATGTCATTGAAAGCAATGATATACAGCAATGAAACGTAGGCTTTAACAGCTGCAGAAGAAAAATGACTGCAAGTAACACAAAGAGCAATGGATAGATCAGTCTCACTTTGCAATAAAGTTAAAAAAAAGATTATCAGGCGACAATCACTGCTAAAAGACGTAGTAACAGAATAGCTGACGAACAAATTAAGGTGGGCTAGTCATGTTGCACGAACAAGTGACAATAGATAGAGCATCAGAATAATGAATTGGTATCCCAAGAGATCACAAAAGACCTCGAGGGAGACCACCACGCAGATGGGAAGATTTTCTCAAGAAAAATATTGGATCAACATGGAGAAGATTTGCCAGGGACATATCACTATGGACAGAAGTTGTGCGGAATGTTATCATGGAGATGTCTATTCATACAAGGACTCCTCGCTGAATAACAACTCCAAAGTATCCAAGGTGGGTGTATGTATTGTCAAGCACGTGCTGATCCCCCCCAATAGGCGCCCCCACCACTCCCTGTCCAGTGCCTTCCCCATGGTGCCTTGCACACCCCTGTGTATTGTGTCACATAATACTGTAAGTAGCTGTTGAATTCAACAGTACTCTACCATTGCATTCTTTGCCATTTCTGTGCCTGAAAATGGTTACTCTCTTTTCAGTACCTCAAGGAGCTACCGAAAACTGTCTCATGTTTCAAATTTCAATAAAAATGTGATTGGTTATTCTCAATATTTTTTCACCTGTTTCTCTCCTACATAGAGTTGAATTTTATATACAGCAATCGAATACAGGCTTTCATCTCTGAATTTATCATCTGTCTGCATAACGCCTGCTGATTTCTTTGCAAGAAGAAATATGCTTATTGCTCCATCTTTTCTGTAAATTCCACTGTTACCAAAATATTTATGGGGGAAAGTGCCTATAATAGCCTACCTGGTTTTTGATATAGTTTTACATCTGGATCATTTGCAATGTGTGGTGACCTTCACTGTGTTTTATTTTCTTCTAGTTATACCACAATCCTCTAGAAAGCGTAGGGATTAGGTGGTGCAGAACAAATGTAGAAATCACTATGAGGCAAGGAATGTTCTGTTTATTGCAGCAGAATTGACACATTTACTTCACAAAAGAAAATAACCAAACCTCGTAATGTGCACTGATGATCTGCCTTATTTAAAATTCTGAAGGGTCTCTCCACAGACATGAGAATGCTTTTCATAAGAAGGCTGTTTTACCATGATGATATTTGAGCAGATGGCCTTCAATACAGTTTTGTGCATGTTCGTCGTAGATATCTTTTAATCAATGGGACTTTAATAATAATAATAATGATTTCTCGTCAGAAATTATTCTGTGTTGAAAGGATTTTTGCGGAAGAAATTCAACTCAGGGAACACCGAAATGAGGCTCCTTTCATGTCCCCAAGAGCTAGGACAGAGATGGGTGCTCAATCCGTCATGCAGTACCCAGGTCTCGAACTGCTGACTTGCCAGCCTTCCAGCTAACAATGCAAGCTTCTTAACCACTGAGCCACCGCAGCCCCTGGGACTTTAATTAGTCATTACTTGATACACGATGGGCTTTCTGTCACCAACTATGAATCCAACCCATTGCCTTAACTTTATTTTTAAATTAAAACTTCTTTGGAAGTTGTTCAGATTAGTGAATAGTGTTGTGGGAGATTTGAAAGCATTTTCTTTTGGCAGTAGATTGCAATACTCAGCAACATTTGCAGTGGCAAGAGAAATGTTGGATTAGTTAAATATTTTTAATATGTCTACAGTAAGTGATAAGAAAGTATAGGAAAAAACGAATATTTTTTCTTGAAAATTCTGCATATGTTTATATAAGGTATATAATTGTATTGTTTCATTTTACAGGCAAATTTACAACAAGTACATATGTTTTTAAAACACTGATTTGAAAAGGCTTACAATTTTTTCTGTACAGAAATGGGACTTGATTTTCATTGTTAGATATTTTTTAAGAAGCATACTCATATTCTTCAGCATTGCGGCGCCCAAAATCCATCCAGCCCATGTAGTCTCTGTCTTTTATCCTATGAGTAGGGTCAAAATTCTGTAATCCCATCACAGAAATCTTTCCAGCAGAACCTTAAAAAAAATTTAAAAAGTGACATCCAAGTGAACAAACTAATTCAGACAACAACAATGACAACAACAAGATAAGTGACGTAGCACCTTACAGCAAGAGTACTCAATGTGGTATTTTGTTTATTGCAACCTGATTCATCATACACAGGCATCTGAAGAAGTGGACTACAGTATAATCCATGAAAGCTCTTCCTGAAATACATTTGTTAATATTAAAAGTACCACAACATTTTGTTGTTGTTGCTGAAATGAATACAGCTACCTCTTTGAAAGATGGCAGCAAAGAATCTTGTAACGTTTTTATTAGAGAATGGAGAAGATGTGGCTCTCCATATATGAGAAGGACGCCAGCAAAATGGAACATGTTCAGGGGAGGTCAACAAGGTTGATCAGGGGACTGGAACCCAAGCCTGATGAGGAAAGACTGAAAGAACTGGTCATGTTTAACCTTGAGAAAAGGAAACTGAGAGGAGATATAATAGCATTTTTCAAATACTTGAAAGATGATTATAAAGAGGAGGGGCTGGATCTGTTCTCCATCATGCCAGAGTGCATGACATGTAACAATGGGCTCAAACTACAGAAAGCCAGATATAGGCTGAATATCAGGAAAAACATCTTAACAGTTAGAGCAGTACAACATTGGAACCATTTACCTCAGGAGGTGCTGAATACTCTTAACAGTGAAGGCATTCGAGAGAAAACGGGACAACCATCTGTCAGATCCACTTTGATTTGAATTCCTGCACTGAGCAGATGGTTGGACCCTATGGCCTCATAGACCCCTTCCAATTTAGTTATGTTATGACTCATAAGTTTATTGTTCTACCTCTCCCATTTTGGTCCAAGCCAAAATGTCTAATAGTCAGGAATACTGGGAGTTGTCCAATATCTTAAGGGCTTCTG
Organism: Bradypodion ventrale; assembly: GCA_035047345.1. Taxonomy (NCBI): domain Eukaryota; kingdom Metazoa; phylum Chordata; class Lepidosauria; order Squamata; family Chamaeleonidae; genus Bradypodion; species Bradypodion ventrale. The sequence goes on along the minus strand of JAWDJE010000006.1, from coordinate 80,081,810 downwards.
TTTCCCATCTTAGTTAAATGCTAATATTCATTGTTGTGTGCCATGAGCATTTGTAGATAAGTGTCTATTTTATACTCTATGAATTAGCATAGACTGAGGTGGTAGAAAGTATTATAACCATATTACATTAACCATATATACATTAATTTAGTGATGTAGGTGACACACGTCTCTAGTCAAGACACAGGAAAAAATGTTAATAAAGTCACACTACTGCTTCAGTGATTTACCAATTTGTGCTGATAAAGTTATTTAATACTGTACTAGGAAGCACTAACATTTTGTAGAAGCTTCTCCATTGCTCTCAAGGAATGGCTGTTTTTAAAATTACAGTCATCCCTGGACTCACATGAAACTTAGTGTTGTGGCTTAGGTAATGTTTCCCAGACCAATGATCCAACAATCAAACTGACACATTTCCCTAGCTGTTTGTATTTCCTAAACAGCTTAGGGAAAGAGCAAGTTATAAAGGAGAACTAGAGGGAACATTTAAGTTTCCTGTTCCCCTCTATTTCTCTGTTCAAATTGCCTTCCATCAAAATCTTTGGAATCCTGTAGGAAAGGTTTAAGCACTTCCCCCTTGCACTCTAAATAATGAACTTGTTTCTTCTTCTTCTGCTGCTGTATCTGAATTGGAATACTGGCAATCATCATGGCGATCAGCCATGAAGACTGTCCTGAGAATATAATGCAGTGGCTTTCATCTGCCTTTCACACTGCAGCATGACCCCCATTCCACTGATTCAGTTCTGTAAGTCACTTTCTGGTCCTGAGCCCTTTTGGCACACAAAGTCCTCCTCAGCCCCAGGCCAGGATTGATGAAGCTGCTGCCCTCCATCAAGATGGAAGCAAACCCATAGGAATTTTTTTTTACATTACTTGAAGCAAACCCATAGAAAAAATGAATGTTTATGTAACTCGAAGCAAACCCATAGGAAAAATGAATTTTTTATGTAACTCGAAACAAACCCATAGGAAATCGTGTTATGTAAATTTATGTAAATTGGGACATTTTTGTAAATTGAGACATGGTTTTAGCACAAAATCATTATGTAAGTTGAATTTTATGTAACTCGGGGCATATGTAAGTCGGGTTTTACTGTAGTTATAAAGTTGGCCACCCACAAAATATACGCCTTAAAGATAGGAAGGCATTTGTGAAAATGATACTTCCAGATATTTAGATCTGCTCTTGTCAAGGCAAAAGATGATGTGGGGTACTGTAAATCTTGAAGTTATGATACTCCCTGTTGGAACCTTGTAAGAAATACTACCTGGCAAAGACAGCATCAAAAATACAGTGTCTGTCATGATCTACATCAGAGGCTCTCAACTTTACCACGCCACAGGTCGGACAACTCCCCCACAGACCACACCATCAGACCACACCGAGGGGTGGACAAAATAGTGGCAGGCATGTTTATGCATGCACGTCCACTTCCGCTTCCGGGGTCATCACCACAGGCCAGATGGAACGGCGTTGGAGGCTGGGGCCGGCCTGCGGGCTGTAGGTTGTGAACCCCTGATTTACATCAGCGTACTGATTTTTCCAGCTAAACTAGGTGTAGGCTATTTGTAAATCTAACAAAGAATAATTGCATGTCTAATCAGTTTTGACTTATGCTGACTCTTTCCAAAGTTTTCTAGGTAGAGAATCCAAAGAACTGGTTTATCATTCTCTTATTCTGGGGGCAGCTTGAGTCTCTAACAGAACAACAGTCAACAAGAAATATTTGAAGGAAATGTATAGATTCTCCTTCCATAGGGCCATTTAACAAGCCTTTAACCAGGATGGGTTTAAATCAAGAAAATTCCACCATCCTGCTAATTTTTCAGGCAACAATTTTAGAAGAACCCTGAGATCCCTTTTGAATCCTAAAGAGGGTGATCACACAAGAAGGATGGCAGGACACTTGTATCTTTATGCAAAAGAAATCCACGTTGTTAAAGGGATTGAAGGCTCCCTTTTCATGTCACGACCTATTCCTCTTCTGCAGTGGGGGCCCAGATACTCTTGGACCTCAACTTCATGGCTGTTCTGGCCATGATTTATTAGAGCTGTAGTCCAAGAACAGAAAGTGTGGGGGGAGGTTTGGAACAACTGCTATGCTGGGTACCCATAATTCATGCTTAGTATATATATCACAACAAACCAAGGGGAATTTCTCAAGGGGAAACAAAATGTTGTAAAAACTAGCATGCATTGAGTTATACTGGGAATAGGCCCATTAAAACCAAGGAGACATAAGTGAGGCATAGCATATCTCATGGTGTTCTGTGGGTCTAAATTTAAATTAAAACCTTTGGTTTTTTATGTCTTCTTTAAAATAAAATGGTTGCCCTTAAGCTAAGGGTGGAAAACCATCAGCCTCTTGGATGTTTTGATTACATTGCCCATAATTTCTTGCTGGCTAGGCCTTCTGGAAACTGAAGCCCAAAACATCTAAAGAGTCTGTTGCCATACATCCAAAGTTTAATATCCTGGGATCTAATCAAGAGATGATGAGGCTCTGATACTTCTCCAGTACTTTATTGCCAGATGTGCTGAGGCTTGAAGGGTTTATTCCCTTCATCTCATCACAGATGAATGGGGCTATGGTGGTTCAGTGGTTAAGAAGTTTGCCTTGTTAGCTGGAAGGCTGGCAAGTTGGCAGTTCGAGACCGTTACTGCATGACGGTGTGAGCGCCCATCTCTGTCCCAGCTCCTGCCAACCTAACAACTTGAAAGCAAGAAATTGCAAGTAGCTGAATTCAAAGATTTAACATTTTTTTCAGTTCTGCCTTGTGCCTTTGGAAGTATCAGCTATCCCTGTATATAGTCAAGAACAGACTAACTTAGTCCAGAACAACCCTCTGTTCTACTGGATGGAATAAGCAGATGCAACATGAATTTACTAGGGTTGTCATACTTCCTAGAAAACCAGGATTGTCCCGGATTCAAGGTCAGAAAAGTTATCCCGGCCAGTTCAAGAAAAATCATGTTAAAGTCTCAGATTTTTTAAATTTACTGATTGTGTATTATAACACACCATTAAAATAAATTTGAACTCTCGCCATCAAACAAGTGATTTCCTGCCACATTGGAGTTGGAGTATACCTGGAGATAAATCTTAACGTCCTCGCCTCACATCACCAACCAATAAGTGTGACCAGTGTGTTTCCTGGAACTGAGGACATTAAGAGTTGACCACAACGTGACTTCTCAGAAGTACAACAGATCATCTTACAGTAAGAATTAACTGTTGTAAATAAATTCATTTATGTTTTGATATATTTAATGTGAAAGTGTTTTATAGCTGTCATTATATTATGTTTGTTTTAAAAAAGGCTATTTTGTAGAGAACCCACCCATTTTTGTCAAGTATACTTCTGTCCCAGTTTTGTGGGAGAAAATTATGGCAACTCTACTTGAGACTCAAATCTTTAAAGCAGCGCTTGGGAACGTTGTCTTTTTAGAATAAAACTAGAATCCCCAAGCCTATAAAATCCTGGGCCATTCTAGTTGTTGGTTCTAGGGACTACAGTACAAAAAAAAGAGAACTTTTCTAGCTTTATTAAAATGATGTTTCACTGACACCAAAATCTGCTTGGAAATACTAAGATATATTTTTTTAAAATGTACCTCTTCGGGTTTGCTGGAGGTATTTGGCTAACAGAGCTCCAATGTTGGCTTTTGGATCCATGCTGCCATCTACCTGTGGCATAGATTTCCCTGAGGTTGAGGCGCGGGTATGCCGATGGTTTTCTAGTATGGTCTGCTCCAGATCTGTGGCCACTGGGTTGGCATTGTGGGATCTTGATGCTTCCTGCCCCAAGGAGCTTGCAGACAGCACTGCCAGGAACAGGTATAGGCAGATCTTGCTGTACATTGCTGGAGAAGAAAAGAAAAAAAAGAGGTGGTCAGAATCCTCAGGTGCTGCTACATCACTTTTGACAACAGTCACACAAATATTTCCAACTGAGGAAATGTGTTCTATGTGCTCAAGGCAGTGAACTATATACAGTCAACCTTGAAATAAGAACAGCTCGACTTAAGAAAAACTCAAGATACATCCAGAAATCTCAGAAAAAAATCAGGTTTGTGATAAGAATTTTAAATAGGATAATTTGATATATGAAATTCAGTGCATTCCTATGAGAAATTCAAGATAAGAATTTTTCGAGATACAAATAACCTTGAGGAACAAATTAAATCTGTATGTAGATGTTTGACTGTACATCAATGTGTAAGAGATACAATACAATGGCTAGGATTGAGGAGAACACAAGCAAAGAAAGCGTATCTGCTACCAGGCTGTTCGGAAAGTAAACTAAATAACTTTATGACACGTTGCTTTACTAGAGGCTGCTCAATGCATTCTTTTGTCTGAATTTTTAACTCATTTTATGCAACATGCCCCAAATCAGACCTAGATCAATTCTAGATTCACAATGAAAAATGCAGATCAGGCTCACTCAATTCACCTTACTGAAAAAATGCCACTTAAAACCATTTCACCAACTGAGAGTGATAAAAAGTGCAGATCTTTAGTTACATTCATCACCTTACAAGTCTGTGAATAATGTAATTAATGTTTACATTGCTTATGTGAATATGGGTTGTGCCAGGGAGATACACTGTGTGTCTTATAATGTTTTTCTACCTGGGAAATGAAGGAGTGAGAAGTGGAAGTTTTAAAATAAAAATTGCTTTTCTATGGAGCCTACAATTTTATATATTATTAAATAACCATACATATAATTATTTTAATACCCACATATATGTGAGAAATTGAAGCATGCACCAAGCAAAGCTGAGAGCACATAAATCCCACTTATTTTAGTGGGCGAGATTATCATGCAAGATGATTTAACATGTTTACATTTGGCTGGATTGTGCCTAGTTATTGAATAAAATCACTGCTGATATGAGGAGAGTATTACAGCTCATAACTAATGTATTGGAAGATCTACAGCCATATGATTGCAAGATGACCACAAGAACGGTGCTAACCTTTTATCTTCCATCTTTGTACTAACCAACAAGTTAGAAGAAACAAATGTAACAAGGAGTTGCTTAAAGATGGCAACTATCAATATTATAAAAGAAAAGACTAGAATGTTAAAGAGACAACTTTTATAGACATTCGTTCTCCATAACTGATTATGATACACTTCTGCGTAGCATACTTGAGAGTAATAAGTCACATGAAATGTAGCGTACCATACTGTACTTGTAAAAGAGGTAGTAAGTCAGAAGACAAATACAGTGGAACCTCATGCAACGAAATCACATAACAATTAGGTTTTTTTTGTTTTGGGGGGTGGAATGGCATCCTGCATAACAATTTTCCCTATGGAAAAAATCGTACAACAATTTTTTCAATGGGAAAAACCACTTAGCAAAAAAATATATATCATTGTACAATGCATCCCATAGGAAAAATCACTATACGATTCATGTATCGTATAGCAATTGTTTCATACAACAACGAGCCCCATGGAATGGATTAAAATCGTTGTATGAGGTACCACTGTAACAACTCTTCCTAATAGCTTTAGGACTAGAGTTTCAAAAGAATTCCTGCCCAAATTCCTCGCACAAATGTGTCTTTGACCATGCCTTGCAGTAGCAGAGACAAACAAGAGTTCTTGTTAAAAACTGAAAAGAAAAACAACATTTGTGTTGTCCACAATGAGTGCGATTATTGAACACCAGCCACATCAGCAAAAGACTAAGAAAAGCAGAAGTGCACAATTGAAACGAAAGATATTCAGAGCTGCCTTCCACCATTCTGAAGATACAACTGATCTTATTCTTGCAGTTTGTTACAGTGAGTAACCAATACAGGACAAGAGAAATTCTCACTACATAAAGCACACAAAGAAGCCAGTCACTTACTGTTTTATTTCCTACCCAGCCAGCCCTAAAGTTAGAGTTTCTCTGAGAAATCCCACAACCTACCGTTGAAATGAGATGCAGACTCCTGCTGCTGTGCACCAGAGTGAAGAGACAGCCTTGAGTAGCTGAACCCTTCGATGCTGGCCCTTAAATAGTGTGGCACAACACATGGGGGAGTCTTATTGGTTTGCACAGTTCTGACGCAACTGTGTGTGCACCACATGCTCCACTGCATAGATGGAAGAGAGTTATTGGTTTGGGACTCCAAATTGGGAGGGGGAGGAGGAAATGTTCCAAATAGAAACATAGAAACAGTGTTTGGTGTTGTTTGTAGTAAGGCTTTGCAAGTCTGATATGTACTTACCTTGTAGCTAATAAGGAACTACTAGAGGGCTGACAATTCTGCTGCCTGAAAAGAAGTAAAGATCGCCCTTGCTTGAAAGCCAGGCATATCTGACTCTAGGGTTCAGTGCTCATCTCTGTTTATAGCCAAAGAGACAGCACTATCTGTGTCTGCAGATGTTTCCGTGGGCATGTGGTAGGCATGCCTAGACACTGGAGTGCACAGAATGATGTTACCTTCTCACTAAAGTGGTACCTATTTATCTACTTGCAGTTTCTTCCTTTCAAACTGCTAGGTTGACAGGAAGTAGGAGCACCATAGTTCGTGGGCACAGGTATACTTTGGGAAGTTTCTACTTTTTGTGGCTCTGTTCTCCATGTGTCACCCTTTCATCCTCGTTTGTGTATAAATGGTTACCTACTCAGATAATAACTTGACACATCTGATGATGTGCAGTCCAGAAAAGGTTGGACAAAGAATATTCTTTATGCCGATGCAAGGCGTGTAATTGGTTTTGCTGTAACAATTTAATACAGCCATCTCCCTGAAAACGGGATGCAGAAACCCCTGTTATTGCACAAAAGGATTAATAATACTCAAATTCATCATTCTGTTTTCAGGAACACACAAGTCAGGGCAGATTAAAAGGCTGTTCTTAATTTTGCAATGCTACAGTCCTGTGCAGACTAGCCTAAACAGTTCAATGGGGGTTATTTTTGAAAAACTACAAACAGCACCGGAGCGCACCTAAAACAAACCAAACAATCTTTTTGTTTGGTCTGAGGAGCTCTAGTTCTGGAGAATTAAAGGCTGCAGAGATTTCCATGCGAGTTCGGAGATGTATCTGAGCATGGCTCCCTATCCCTCACTGAAGGCAGGAAGATGCTATTACTTGAACACCCTTTCATGGAATCGCCATCTAAATATAATATTCTTATTTGTCTTGCTGTGCCTTTCTGAAAGAAGAACCAGCCTGTGTGGTTTTGGGCAAGCTGCACAGTTAGAGTACTCCTGAAGAAGGGAATGATAAACTGCTTCTGTCTATTTTCTAGCTTGAACATCCTGGAAATCGGAATTGACATGAGGACATCATCATCATCACTCTCTCAAAATGATAGGATCCTGAATATGTTCATCATAATCCAAGTTTAAGCAGATTTATTTAGTAGTGCAGACAACTGAAATTTTGAAAACAAAGTCATTATTTGTGGGATTGGGGCATGCTGTGTCATGTGTTGCTCTCTGTAATCTTGAAGACTCTTCACATTTGATTTAGTTACTTGCTACTTGTCTTAAGAACACAGAATAAACTCCTTCAACATCAATGATACCAAACATCATAGTGCTTTTGCTTTGAAAATGAATTTGTTGATACTTACTTCACATTTGTCTATAAGAAGATACTAAATGCAGGCATGCATAGCATATGTCCCATAAAATATATGGGATGTAGATGCAAGCCAATTTACTCTTGACTTAATTTCCAGACTTGTTGATTTCAACGGGAATTAAGTGCTATTTATTTCAATGGGAATTAAGTGCTATTTATTTCAATGGGAATTAACTTAGTTTGGGATCTTCCCTGTGCAACTACCCAAGGAATAAGGAATTTGTCTTTGCACCTGCTTGATGAAAGGTTTATACTACCCCTCGAAGAAAAGTCCAGTTATAGTAATGTATGTCTTCTTGTGCTCTGGCAGCTGTTCTTCCAAATGCTTAATGGAAATTTGAGTTCATTAACCTAAATCTTTATATATTTTCACTCTTCTTTAAAAAACTGCTCCCAGAACAGTAAAGCATGAATGGTGCCATTCCTCCAGCCTCAGCTACATAACTGTGGTGGCTCAGTGATTAAAAAGCTCACCTTGTTAACTGAAAGGCCGGCAAATCAGCAGTTCGAGACCCGGGTACTGCATGACGGTTTGAGCACCCCTCTTTGCGCCAGCTCCTGCCAACCTAGCACTTCAAAAGCAAGATATTGCTCGTAGATAAATCGGAACCACTTCAGTGGGAAAAGATCTTGAGGAAATGAAAAGAGTCTCATTCAGGTGTCCCCTGAGCTGAGTTTCTCCAGCAAAAATCCTTTCAACCCATTTTCCCCTTCCTCCACCACATGGCACTTCCTGGTGTGGTGGAGGTGGTGGTGGGCCACATGAAATGGTACCATGGGTTGCATTTGGCCCGTAGGCCGCAGGTTGTGAATCCCTGGTACTGTATAACCCAACCTTCCTACTGACTAAACTGCAGCTACCGTAAATGCACAATAGCAAAGGTGCTTAGCTTAATTTCAGTGAGCAGTGGCCGAGCTTTGTCCGAGCTCCAGCCAACCTAGCAGTTGGAAAGCAAGAAATTGCAAGTAGATAAATAGGGACCACTTCGGTGGGAAGGTAAACAGCGTCCCGTGCGCTCCAGTGTCTAGTCATGCCTGCCACATGACCATGGAAACGTATGCAGAAGTAGACAGCGCTGGCTCTTCGGCTTTGAAACAGAGATGAGCACTGAACCCTAGAGTCGGATACGACTGGCTTTCGAGCAAGGGGAACATTTACCTTTAAACAAGGCTGGATAATGATACACTAGGTTTTTTAGGTTGTTTTTTTTGGGGGGGTGGGGTGGGAATAGTTTACAACTCCCTGCCCCACTCCCCAGCCGGTGCTTGCCCTCGGGAACCCAGCTCGGGTTTGATTCTCAATCACTGCGTCCAGATACGCTGCGTCTGTTTATTGAGGCTCTCTCTTTGCGATACAGGTCCTCTCTAAAGGTATCGAAGCAGGGCTGGTTAACCGTAGACAGGGCGGCAGCGAGGAGGCTTTCGACTCGCCAGGGTTGCCTGCGAGAGGAGACCAGAGGCCGAAATTACCCCGGGACTTTGGGTCTCGCCCGGGATGCGATCCCTAGTCGGAGGAGCCGCTGTCTGAGGGGGACGAATGGATTGGTCAGGTGCGGGTTGCCGCCGCCGCCGGAGGGGGGGGGGGTATTTGCCCCCCCCCCCCGGAAGCCGCCTTCTGGCGCAGCCTCCCCCGCCCATTGATCGGCTCTGGCGCCGTCGTCGTCCTCCTGGGCTGGGCCAGGGAGAGAGGATCAAGCCCATGGATCAAAAACCCTTTCAACCCCAGAATAATGTCTGGCGCGGGATTATTGTTTTATTGATCGACGCGCCGATTTTCCCGCCCGTCTGTCGCCTCCTGACGGAGAAGTGGAGCCGTGGTGGGGGCGTCTGTGTGCGCCTGAGGGACGGGGGGTGGGGGAACCTGGGGCAGGTCAGGGGACGGAGAGAGGCCAAAGAGGTGCCTTTCTCGCCCGGCCGGCGGCTTCCCTTTTTCGCCTCAGAAGGGCGAGTCGGATTTGGCGGGGACGAGGCCAGGAGGTCGCTCCGCCGCGTCCTCTTTCTTCCTTTTGCCAGCCTGTCAGGGTGGGCGAGTTGGGGGACTCCACCTCCACCTCCTCTTTCGTGCCCCTCCGAGCTGGCGCTTTTTAAGACGCCTCTGTGATGATGATGATGATGATGATGATGATAATAATGATAATTTCGTGTCAGAAATTATTCTGGGTTGAAAGGATTTTTGCCGGAGAAACTCCTCTGAGGGAACGCCCAAATGAGGCTCTCCTGACTCCTTTCCTGTCCCCAAGAGCTGGGACAAAGACGGGCGCTCAATCCGTCATGCGGTACTCGGGTCCGGCTAACACGGCGCGCTTCTTAACCACTGAGCCCCGCCGCAGCCCCTCCTCTGCGATAACTCCCGGGCTCTTTCCCCCCCTGGGACGCGCGTGGCTGCCGAGCCGGGAGGAAAGCGCGGGAGAAAAAGCGATGGCGAACCCCGCGCCGGAACCTCGCTTAGCAAAGTGAAGGCAGGGGTGGGGAGGGTCTTGGGGAACTAGAGTTTGCCTTTAAAAAGCCTTCCATGTGTCTGCTTACATAGTATCTCTGCTGCTGTACAGTACCTACCTATCTGTCTGTGGGTACCCAAAACAAACTACGGCCGGATCTGGCCCCCAATGACAATTCATCCAACCCACGTCACCTTGCTCCCAGAAGCAGAAGTACTTCTGCTTTCGGAGCGACCAGGGCAGCGTGGGCTGAATGAATTGGCATTGGAGCCAGATACGGCCCACAGGCCTTAGTTTGGGCACCACTGGTTTACACAGAGAAAATGGCACCTTAGAATCTATCTCATCCTGTTGCAAAGCAGATTGTGAGGCGTGTTTTGCTTGTGACCATGTGACCAGCTGATGAAACACATGACCTGTCCACTGAACCATGTGACTGGCCCACAGCCCAAAAAGTTTGGGCACCCCTGATCTAGCTAGCTAGCTAGCTTTCAGGCATGCCAGCCAGCCAGGTTCCTTCAGATAAACATGAATATGTGTGTATGTGTTTATGAGGGCATACAACAAATACTAAATCACACATGTACACCCTAATTCAGTGGATAATAAATAGTAAATCAAACTCTCAAGAGACCTGGTTTTCAATTCCTGCTTGACTATGTAAACTCACTAGGGGATTCCAATGGCAAACTATCCCATGAATCTCTTATATACTGTACTTGGGAAACCTTATCTAGGACATTCCAAAATTCTCCAATCAGCTGGTCACTAGCTGTACTGGTTGGGTTGTTCTGGGAACCGCAGTCATAAAAAGCAACATTTCAAAGATCTGGAATTGCCTCAAACTTGCTCCAGGTAAAATCAATTATATGTTGGACACAAAATCCAAGGTCACACCTCAACTTTTCAAAGAGCTATTAAGAAAACAACATTTCCACTCTTTGCAACTGAAGGAATGGATTTTGATCCATGAAAACCCACACTGAAGTAAATCCTTTCAAGTATGACAATCTTTTGTGCCCCCCCCCCCCCCCCATTTTTTATATTTTTGCCAGAATGCTACAAAATAGGATCTGGTATCTATTATGGTATTTAAGTTGTGACTTGGATGTTGTCTCTAATACTCATTTTGGTATATTGAGAGAGAAAAATAAAGAGGACCGTGATGGGAAGTGAAAGGAAACTGGTAGTTTGTGGTGTGATGTGTAAAATGTATAATCTGCATTGAGGAGGTCTGAGTATAAACCCTCTTGAGACAATTGCCTCTTTTCAGCTCAGTGTAATATTTTATGCAGCTTTTATAAGAGTAAAGTATTGTTGGCATTCTGCCTACCATCTTGAGTTCCTTTGAGGAAAGATATGATTCAGTTATAATAAAATAATTATGATCTCATTCTTTCTCTGTCAAAGAATCTGAAATGAATACTCTTGTCACATGGATGAATCTAAATTGCAAGGTGTATAAACTTGAGTTTCATAGAATTTAAGTCATCTTGAATCTTCTAACATTACATGTCAGAAAATGAGGGGTTTTTTAATTTAAAAAAATGGATGATTTACATCATCCTTTTTCAATAGATGTTTTTGTGGCTTGTTACAGTCAAAGAGGAGATAAGTTGCAAACAATGGTTTTGTGAAGAAAAGCGTAATCTCTTAGGGGAATGCTTAGTTTATGTTACATCATTATGGATCCAAGGACTCAAATAAAACAAAATAGTGACACACTGGGAAATGGAAATAATGAAGTAAAGAAGGATGGGAATAAATTTCTTGTTGAGTAAAATGTATGTGAGAAGTACTGAGAGAGTGTGCTATTGTTTCAAACTATTTGCTTAACATGAAAAATCAGGGCTTCTTCCGCCTGCGTTTTGTTTTCTAAACATTCCAAACAGAATGGCATAATCTCAGGATTCCTTGATTTGCTCCTGTGATGTTTCACTTATTTAGAAAACAACAACCCATAATCAGTTCTATAGAAAGCCCATTTTGTTTACACATTTTCCTTACTCAGCTTACTGCAACATTGTCTTATTTCAGAATGTGTGATTCTGGAGTATCTTATCTAGCTGTCTGTCTGTCTGTCTGTCTGTCTATCTATCTATCTATCTATCTATCTATCTATCTATCTATCTATCTATCTATTTATTGAGAAATTCCAGTCTTCAGATCTGAAAGTATCTTGGAACGATCTACGTGAAAACTCATATTGCTTTTCATTTAGCACGGCAGCAGAAAACTAATAGAACAGCATTCCCAAACCCTAGTGTGTTGGACTACAAAACTTCAGAGCCAGGAAGGATGATGGCTGTGTTGAAAGGCATCAGATTATTTATTTATTCACTTATTACATTTACATGTCATCTTGACAACACAGAAAGACAGTGTTCAAGGCAACTTACAACTTTTTAAAATAATAAAACCACATTTAGCTTAATAAAATCATAGAAACTAACACCACTAAAGTACTAGAATTGAGCAAATACATGAGAATACATTAAAACCATTAAATCAGCAAGGAGACAGAATAAAAACCACAAAACAGGGTGGGTTAGACATAATATGCCAGTCTAAAAAGATGTGAGTTTTTTTGGGTAAAGACTAATGAAGTCCTTACTTGTGCCAGATTCAGACAATATATCCATCTAACCTATTTATTTATTTATTACATTTCTAAACTGCCCATTTTGAAACCTAGTAAGTTTCCATTGACTCCCTGATTTTGTTGGCTTACAGGCAGAAGGTTTCCCTGTCAATTATTCCCCTTGATTTTAAAAAGCAAGCAAGCAAACAAAAAGTGGGATGCCAGGGATTGAACATACAAATTTTCTCAGGCAAAGCAGAATCTGGATAAGTTGCCATTTCAATGACAGCCCACCCACTCCCTCCTACCGGAGGAATCCTGGGAGCTGAAGTCTAATAAGTAACTTTTCAGCGCTCTGATGCATAGCTTGTGCTGTACCATTGTGGAATGATTTGTGGTATTCTTTCAATTAGCATCTGAATGTATCTCATCCACACATGAAATAGAAAATCCCTTGCTCACACTAATAGAGGCAAAAGGATCATCCCTACATGTTTTTCAAAGAAAACAATACCTTCCTTCTTCCTCCTTTTTTGGATAATGATTTCTCTCTTCAATACAAAGTGTATAAAACACATTTTAGATAAAATTTATAAAAACATTTTATAAAACAGAATCCAAGTGAAAGAAACCAAAACATTTCTGTGAAGAATACTTTACCAACAGCATTAAAAATAGCATTAGCAATACACAGATTTTAGTAAAAAACCCTTTAAAAAATAATGAGGTCCCAAAGGAGAAAAGCCATGTTTCTGTAGGAAAAGAAAAGGCAAGAAAACCAATTATTTTATATGACATGTAAAATGTTAAACATATTTACTAACTTGAGTGTGTAAAATCTAATTTCTGCATGATATCCAATAGACATTAATTTGTGTAAGTGCAAATGCATCTTATTTTCAGGTGAAAAAAAGCTGCCTGCCACACAAGATGTTGTGTTTGTACCAGAGCTTGGAACATAAGATTGTAGAGAAAGCCAGATGTTTTATACCATTGTTTATGGTTGCCATACCTCCAGAAGGATATTATGGAGCTGGAAAAAGTGCAGAGAAGGGCAACCAGAATGATTAGGGGACTGGAACACCTTCCTTACCATCTGAGGCTGCAACGGTTGGGCCTTTTCACTCTTGAACAACGGCGTCTAAGAGGTGACCTGATTGAAGTTTATAAAATCATGCACGGTATGGACAAAGTAGATAAGGAAAAACTGTTTTCCCTATCGCATAACACTAGAACTAGGGGATACTCCATGAAACTTTTGGGTACTAGTTCTCAAACAAATAAGAGAAAGTACTTTTTCACCCAGAGGATTTCTGGTCTATGGAACTCCCTGCCAGAAGAAGTGGTGACAGCTGTCAGTCTTGACAGCTTCAAGAAAGGATTAGACAAGTTCATGGAGGACAAGGGTATCAATGGCTATAATTATGGATACTTAAGGACAACCTCGGGGTTGGAGAGATAGACAGGATATCTCTCAATGCCATTTCCAGGGAATCCTAAGCAGGTGAAGGCATCTCATTGGGAATACCCTGAAGGAAATGGTGAGCCACTGTGTGAGACAGAATGCTGGACTGGATGGGCTGTGGCCTGTTCCAGCAAGGCTGTTCTTATGAGGAGCCCTCTTGACATTATTTTTTGGTTGCGGTAGCACTGATGGCACCCAGAAAATACAGGGATATAGAGCACAATCCTAATTCCAGATTAAGAATGACTGTGGTAGGTTTGGATAAGGCATAAACCCTTTGTACAGGCACAAAGATCTTTAGGCTGGCTAGATGGCATTGTGGACACAGCGGGCACCGAGTTGAGCGGGCTAAGGAGGATGGTGGAGGACAGGGGTGCCCGGAGGTCAATGGTTTATAGGGTTGCAAAGGGTCGGAATCGACTGTGCAACTGAACAACAACAACAACCCTTGTGCTGGCTTCTAGCTTTGGATTGGTAGCTGATTGGAGTTCAGTTTCCATGGTGATTGTGCTGGGCCTGTGGCTTTTAATTTTCCCTCATGTGCTAGTTACCCTTTTTTAGTGTATGGGAACCAAGACACTGGAACAGCCGAAGAGCTGGCTTAACACAACTTTATTGCATGCTGGTCAGAGGGAACATGTGGTAATGGCGGACGAACAGCTCAATATATACAGTGGCTATACATTTGAATGTGGCTCCTTGACAGTCTATTGGCTACTGTCCGCGTGACGTCATTGCAGGTCACGCCCTTCTTGTCCAGGTGAAGGTGGTGGCGGGAATCTTCCCGCGCTGTTGTTCTTAGGTGAGTCTGGACCAATGAGCTTGGACGCTCGCTATTGCCATCTGGTGGTCACTAGCTCGCGTCCTATTAGGGTTACAGTGATGCAGCTGAAGGTTACAATGTTACACATAGAAAGGTTACATTGGATACACATGGATAGGTACATTGTTCAAAGGCACAGGCTTTAGAACACAACATCCCTCCCCCCTAGGATGAGACGAAGTCTCTTAACCAAGATGGCTTATTGCACCCTCGTTTGGGCCGCGATGTGGGTTGGCCCGCCCGGGGGGCGCTACCGCTTCCTTGTTCCCTGGTCCCTTGTCCTGTAATGGGAGAGGGAGATTCGTTAGTGGCTTGCTGCGGTTTTGCAGCTTTAGGGGAAGGGACAAACTCCATTGAGGGCAAACCGGGGGCACTAGGGGCTAACGTAAAACCCCTCTTCTCGCTTGGATGGGTGGGGGACCACTCCGAAACCCCCCCCCCCCCCCCGGTTCTGTAACTCAAAATTAAACTCTGCTGGGGGATCCCGCGGGATATCTATGAGGACAAATTCCTTCTCCTCCCCCCTCGGTGGGGACCCTCGACCCCCCTCTCCTCCCCCTTGGGCTAAACGGGTGGGGGAGAACCCTAACGCTGAATTCGTGTCCGTGTTTTCGGCGCCCTGCCTTCCTGGGACCCGGCTCCGGAGCTGGTCCGCGTGCCGCCGCCAAAGTAGACCTGTGTTGGTCTCCATGCGGTACGATACGGGACCGGTCTGCTCCACGACCACCCCCGGTACCCAGGCTGGCCCCGCGCTGGCGTAGTTCCTGCAATGCACCGGGGCGCCCACGCTGAAACTTTTGGTGGCTTCTAACCCGATGTTCCTCCCCTTGTCCTCGACTCTCGTGGGGTCTAGCCTCGTGAGTATGGTGGTCAGTTTCCTGCGCATTAAAAGCTCCGCGGGGGAGTATCCCGACGCTAACGGGGTCACCCTGTACCCTAGGAGAAACTGACACACTTGCAGGTTGAGATCCCCGGGGCCCATGCGCCGCAGCGCGTCCTTTGTGGTGCGTACGAGGCGCTCCACTTGGCCATTGGTGGCCGGGTGAAAGGGGGCGGAGGTGATGTGCCGGATGGCGTTAATCTCTGTGAATGCCCTGAACTCAGCGGATGTGAAACAACTAGCGTTATCGCTGATTAGGGTGTCGGGTATGCCGAACGTAGAAAAACCCCTCCGCAAATGCTTTATTGTCGTGGCCGAGGAGGTGCTCGTGACTGGGATGACCTCCAACCACTTGGAGAAAGCGTCCACCACGAGGAGAAACAGGGTTCCTCGGAACGGGCCCACGAAATCTATGTGCACCCGGGACCACGGCCCTTTAGCCGCGTCCCACTCCCTGTGGGGGAGGCGGGCCTCCTCTGGTCTGGAGCATTGGCAACTCTCGCAAGTGCCGACCATGTGCTTGATGTCGGCGTCTAACTGGGGCCACCAGAAGTAGCTCCGGGCCAGCGCTTTGGAGCACACAATTCCAGGGTGGCTGACATGCAGCAGTTTAAGCACCCGCGGCCGAAGGGATGTAGGGATCACTACCCGCTGCCCCCACAAGAGACACCCCCTCTCTAGGGACAGTTCCAGCTTTTTCCTGAAAAATGGGGCGAATTCCTCCACTGGAGACGACGCTGGCCACCCTTTCTGCACCCAGGAGCTAACCGCCGCCAACGTCCTGTCCTTGCCTGTCGCTTTAGCGATGTCGGCGGGTACTATGGGGGGCGAATCCAAAACCTCTATCATGAGCACCTGGCGGTCTCGCCCCTCCTCGCCCACGTGGCTGTGCGTCTGGGGAAGGGGGGACCTCGACAGGGCGTCCGCATGGCTGATCTCTTTCCCGGGCCGGTACACCAACGCGTGCTGGTAGGCGTTGAGAAAAATGGCCCACCTAAGCATCCTCGGGGACAGGATCTGTGGCGTGGGCTTATCTGCGGTAAAGATGCCTAGTAGGGGCTTGTGGTCAGTCACAATGGTGAAGGGGCGGCCATACAGAAAATCGTGAAATTTTTTGGTCCCCGCAATTATCGCTAGCGCTTCCCTGTCTGTCTGGGCGTAATTTCTCTCCGCTTGGGACAGGGACCTGGAGTAAAACGCTATTGGGGCCTCCCTCCCGTTTTCCAGCACGTGGCATAACACTGCTCCCACCCCCACCGGGGATGCATCACAGATCAGTACCACCGGCCGTTTGGGGTCGAAATGGGTTAGAATGGCGTCGGACGCCAGGAGTTGTTTCAGTTCAGTGAATGCCCTCTCCTGGTCGTCGCCCCACTTCCATGCCGCGTCCTTTTTGAGCAACCTATGAAGCGGTTCAGCCACTGCCGCCTTCCGGGGAAGAAAGGAGTGGTAGAAATTTAAGAGCCCTAGGAATGACTGTAACTCGGACTTGGAGGTGGGGCGAGGGGCTTTCTTAATGGCGGCCACCTTGGATTTGGACGGTTTGATCCCCTCAGGTGTTACTCGGAACCCCAAGAATTCAACCTCATTCGCGAAGAAGACGCATTTGTCTTTTCGCAACCTCAACCCCGCTTGTTCGAATGCCGCCAGAACCTTGTCCAGCCTTTCGGCCAACTCGACCTCGCTCCCCCCCCCGTTATCAATACGTCATCAAAATATGGCAAAACCCCGTCCAGCCCTTTTAGGAGGCGTTCCACGAGCGACTGGAAAATTCCAGGCGCCGAGTTCACGCCGAATTGTAGGCGCGTCACCTGGAACGCCCCCTTATGTGTGACTATGGTTTGTGCAGCAGCTGCAGCAGGGGTTACCAATAGTTGCTGATAGGCTTGCGCCAGGTCGAGCTTAGCGAAACACTTTCCCCCATGTAATCTGGCTAGCAAATGGCTGACCACCGGCACCGGATACGCATTAGGGCGAATTGCCTTATTAATGGTGCACTTATAGTCGGCGCAAATGCGAACCTCCCCATTGGCCTTCAACGCCGTGACAATTGGAGTTTCCCACTCCGCAGAATCAACAGGAACAAGAATCCCCTGGCCCACCAATTTGTCCAGTTCCGCCTCTATTTTGTCCTTTAGTGCAAAAGGCACTCTGCGCGGTTTGAGTCTTATTGGGCGGACCTCCGGGTCCAGGTCGAACGCTAGTGGGGGTCCCTTGAACTTCCCAAGTCCCTTTTTGAAGACTTCGGGGTGCGCGTCGCACACCCTCCGTATTGGGTCAGTCCCAACGGCGTGCACCCCCCCAATGAACAGACCCAGGGGTTGGAACCATTGAGTCCCGAGGAGGCTGCAATTTCCCCCTTTTAGGACGACTAGGAGAAGCTCCGCGGCGTGCTGTTTATATTGAACCTGGAATTTTCCCACCCCAGCACCGGGATACTGTTCCCTTGCACGTCCCGAAGCGTGGACCTTAACGCTTTGAGCTTGGGCCGTACACGGGGGGCAATCCTTAAAAACTCTCTCTGGGAAATAATTGAATATGAGGAGCCCGAGTCAATTTCCATCCTAACAGGGGCCCCTTGCACCAGTACCTCAACAAAGTAACGGGGGTGTCCCATGGACACGCTGAAAACTGGGACGTCGTCGTCGCTGTCGTCGGAGATGCGGCCCACGCCATCCTGCTTCTTTGTGGGCCGGGCACCATCCTTCGGTCTCGTCGAGCGGTCCAGTTTCGCCGAACGGTCTGGCGAGCTCCTCCGGTCCTCGCGCCGTCGTCTGCAGACTTTGGCAATGTGCCCGCGGCGGCCACAGTTGTGGCACTCGGCCTTTCTAAACGGGCACTTCGCGTGGTCGTGGGCCGCTCCACCGCCGTCGCAACGCCGGCCGCCCTTTCGGACCTTCCGGACGTCTTCCTTGTCGCTGCTCTCTGCGGAAGATTTCGACGCTCGCCGGGCCGCATGCACCGAGCCCGCCGCTTGGTCGGCCTGTGGGAGCCGGCCCTGGAGCTCTTTCACTCCGGCCCTCGTGGCTTCCGCGGCCTGTGCTGCTTTCACGACCTCATGTAGTGTCGGGGGCGGCTCCTGGTTCATCAGCTTTCGCTGGACCTCCTCGTCCCGCAGGCCACACAGCATGCAGCCCCTGAGGGTGATCTCCAGGTTCTCCCATTTGCATGGGCCGGCAGCCAGCCGCAGGGCCGCTGCGAAAGCGGCGACCGACTCACCCGGCGCTTGGACTCTCCTCCAGAAGGCGTCCCGAGCTGGAAACATCGACACCGAGGGCTGGAAGTGGTCGCGCATCGCCTTCAGGAGCTCCTTGGCCTTCAGCTCGCCCACCTTCTTCGGTGCGATGAGGTCGACCAACACCCTCTTGCCGGCGTGCCCGAGCATTCTGGTGAGGATGGCTCTCTTCTTTCCCTCGTCCGTGACCTCGAACTCCACCAGCGCACCTTGGAAATCCATTTCGAAGAGTTCCCAATCTTCCGGTTTGTTGATATCGAAACCGGCGTATGTCTTGGTCCCGTGGGAAGCCATATCCCACCTTCGTCGCCAATTTAGTGTATGGGAACCAAGACACTGGAACAGCCGAAGAGCTGGCTTAACACAACTTTATTGCATGCTGGTCAGAGGGAACATGTGGTAATGGCGGACGAACAGCTCAATATATACAGTGGCTATACATTTGAATGTGGCTCCTTGACAGTCTATTGGCTACTGTCCGCGTGATGTCATTGCAGGTCACGCCCTTCTTGTCCAGGTGAAGGTGGTGGCGGGAATCTTCCCGCGCTGTTGTTCTTAGGTGAGTCTGGACCAATGAGCTTGGACACTCGCTATTGCCATCTGGTGGTCACTAGCTCGCGTCCTATTAGGGTTACAGTGATGCAGCTGAAGGTTACAATGTTACACATAGAAAGGTTACATTGGATACACATGGATAGGTACATTGTTCAAAGGCACAGGCTTTAGAACACAACACCTTTAGGCCAGTTGAAGTCCCTTCCTTCCTAAGCTGTATGATTTTAAATTCAGCCTGATCCCAAAGATGCAACAGAAATCTAATACCCCTGGACAATCCAGCCTGTTTGTAAAAGGGCAGGCTGGACAGGCTCTAGATCAGTGATTGCAAACCTTACCAGAAGCCCAAGTCAGCACTCTTGCTGATCAGGGCTTCTGGGAATTGAAGTCCAAGTACACCTGGAGTGCCAAGTTTGGCCATCACTCCTGTAGGCTCCAACAGTGCTCCAGGCTATAGCAGGGCCAAGATCCTTCTTGCTCTTAGCCATTGATAGACACTTTTTCAGTATGATCCACTCAGTATGATCTCAGTATGATCCACCTGACACTTCTTCCATATAGCCCAGTGGTTCCCAACATGGGAGACTTCAATTCTCAGGAGCCTACCTGTAAGTCATTACTTCGGCTGATCAGTGCTTTGGGGAATTGACTTAGGCTTCTGGGAATTGAAGCCCAAAAAGCAAAGGTTGGGAAATACTGATCTACTCCATATTTAGTTAGCTTGCTAATCAGAATACCATGTGGCAGTTTGTCAAAGGCTTTCTTGAATTCAAGATATATTCTATCTATAGCATTCCCACCATCTAACAAGGATTTTACCTGATCGAAAAATGAGACAAATCCATGTTGGCTTCTAGTTGTTATAGCATTGTTTTCAAGGTGCGCTTGTAGAGGGATTGCTTTGTAATCTGCTCCAGAATTTTCCCTAGGATTGATGTCAGGCTGACTGGTTTATAGAGACAATGTTTGCCCTTCTCCAATCATCTGGCACATCACACATCTTCCATGATTTCAAGAAAATGATAGAAAGTGGTTCTGAGATCTCTACAGCTACTTCCTTCAATCACCTTGAATGCAGTTCATCCAGCCCGGGGGATCTGAACTCATTAAAAATAATACAGTACTCCTTGACTATTTGTTTATCAATCTTAAGGTGCAATCATATCATGTCCTCTCCCTTTGTACTACAACTTTGCCTGGAGGATCATAGAGTGTCTTTTTGGGAAAAGATTGAGCTTGAGTAGGAACTGAGCACTTCTTTGTCATTTGCTATCATTTCCATATCCCAATTGAATAGCTGAGCCACTGTTTCTTTTCATTTTCTTTTGCTATGCACATATCTGAAGAATACTTTTTTGTCACTTTTAGCATCTCTCTTGCTAACCTCATCTCATTCTCAGCTTTTGCCTTCCTACACCATCGCTGCAATTCTTTGTACCCTTTCTTTGTAGCCTGGCCTTCCTTTCACTTCCTATATGTATCTTTTTCTGTTTTTAGCTCCACTATGAGCATTTTGTGGAGCCACATTGACCTTTTGGTCTTTTTTATGTTTTTGTCCTGTCATTTTCCCCCCTCCAGATCTACTTAATTTTGAAACACTGGATCCAATCACTCCCTTCCCAAACCCACCATCAAGTCTCTTTTATACCAACATTTGCTGTCTATACCATATTTTAAAAGAAACAAAATTGTACCTGGAATCAGCTCAGAAAATAGAACATTGCTTCTGCTTCTTCCACCAATCAGAGCTGCAGAACTGATAAGTTATTTTGGTCACTTACTGTTCTCTCTTTCAAAGTCATTTTTACATGAAAGCAGAAATAAAGAACATCTTTAAAGCCAGCCGCTGCCTATTTCTGTGCTACTATACAAGAAACAAAATATCAAGACCATCATCTGTATCCTCTGTGTATGCTGTATTAAAAGAGAAAAGCCCAGTCTTTCCTATAATTCAGGAAAGGGCAATGCTCATGTAAAATAATATATCATTCTGGTCCTTTGTGATTAATATTTGGTGATATTTCTTTGCAAGTACTCTAGTGGATTAACTGAAATGCCTTAAAATGTGAGCTGGATATATTTATTGCTTGATGACAATCTGTATAATTGATCACAGACACTGTCAAACAGTGTTGTCTGACATTCACACAGACTCATACCACACAGAAACCTTGGTGTCAGTGATATATTTTTTGCTGGAAGGCTTATATTTTCCTAGCAGTAGAATATTGCTTAAATGCTGTCAAAATGGGATCTCTCTGCAAGAAAAACATTTTAATCACAGGAAGATAGGAAACACAGCAACTATCATCCTACTCTGTGTCAAGTTAAATAACATGGATAACATATACAGTATTTAGAAGTGCTCCCTCAAGTGGTGACATCTGTTTGACATCTGTTTGACATAGCTTGTGAATGTCTTGTCTTGCATATCTTGCATTTAGCTGTGTCTTTTCATGATTGTTCATTGCAAGGTAAACACATGTTTATTTTATAAGTTATTTGGTAAGGCATGTATTTTTGGGGGAAAATATGTTGCTACAAAAAGAGAACATGTTAACTTCAGGAATTATGCATTTCTAGTAATGTTTAGTTTGCTCCTGAGTTGTGGGTCACCCTCATTAAGCTTCACCCACAAATGTTTTATATTTATTAGGTAAAGGTAAAGGTTTCCCTTGCTTGAAAGCCAGTCGTATCCAACTCTAGGGTGCAGTGCTGATCTCTGTTTCTAAGCCGAAGAGCCAGTGCTGTCTGCTTCTGCAGACATTTCCGTGGTCATGTGGCAGGCATGACTAGACACCGGAGTGCACGGAACGCTGTTACCTTCCCACCGAAGTGGTCCCTATTTATCTACTTGCAATTTCTTGCTTTCGAACTACTAGGTTGGCAGGAGCTGGGACAAAGACGGGAGCTCATTCCGTCCTGCAGTACTCGGGAATCGAACTGCTGACCTTCCGCTTCCCAGTCAGCATCTTAGCTACTTGAGCCACTGCAGTCAGATAGGTAATATGGGCTGAACTCATAAATATCATGGCTTGCTCAAATTTGGCACTGTTAATTGCAGCAAAGGTCCTGTTCTCAGCCCAATAATATAGCCTTGATGAATGTTTGTGATTAATATGTAAGTGGAGTTGAGAAGCAGGAAATATTCATTTTCTATTGAAGTGTCATTAAAATAGTTGTATTTAAATAAAGTGTAAATATTTATATTTGAATGAAATAATTCATCTGGAAATGAATTAGTGGTAATGACATAGCTGTCAAGTATCCCTTATTGGCCAGGAAAACCCCTTATTTTACCCTCTTTCCCACCATCACCCCTTATTAATTAGACTGCAATGCCCTATTACCACCATTGGAGGGCAGCACAGGATAAGCATAGCTGTCAAGTATCCCGTATTTGCCAGGAAATTTCCCTTATTTCCAAATCCAAAACTTGACAGGTATGGTAATGATGAAGTAAAATGCTTGTTATAGAAATCATCTTTTATAAAATGAAATAGAAGTTTTATTTGAGGGAGAGCATACATTTGCTATTGTCTAACAACAGAAGAGCAAAGGTTTGAAAGAATAAAAAGAAGATATATCTGTCTCATCTGTATTTGCAGAAAGAGTCTTTGTATCATTCACTATTTTCAGTTGTTCTCCTCATTTTACTGTGTTACTTTATAGCAGGGGTGCCCAAACAATGGTCCGTGGGCTGGATCTGCCCCCACCCCCCATGCCAATTCATCCGGCCTGTGCCACCCTTGCTGCTCCTGGAAGCAGAAGTAAAATGTGCGGGTGTATTTTCCTTCTGCTTCTGTTAGGATGAACCAAATGACCAGCCCTCAGCCTTAAAAGTTTGGGCACCCCTGCTTTATAGGTAAAGGTCACCCTTGCTTGATAGCCAGTCATATCTGACTCTAGGGTTCAGAGTTCATCTCTGTGTATAGCCAAAGAGTCAGCACTATCTGCAACTGCAGACATTTCTTTTTAAAATAAATTTTTATTAGTTTTTAAAGTAAAATACAGAATAAAACACAAACAAGACATAATGAAAAATTACCAAAAATACATTCAATAGACAACACGATTACACTACAGCACAATAAGTAATTCTTATTTTATGAATTTGTTCTCATTATTTAAGTATTTATCTAAATCTGAATTCATAACTGATTTTTAAAATATATGTACATATATCTGCAGACGTTTCTGTGGACATGTCGTAGGCATGACTAGACACCGGAGTGCACGGAATGCTGTTTACCTTCCCACCGAAGTGGTATCTATTTATCTACTTACAAACTGTTGGTGGGCAGGCAGCCAATCTCCCTCAATGGAGAAATGAGGAAGTTGTGATCAAATAATCATGAAAATCTTCAATTCAATTTAAATTTCTTATCCCTTACTTTCAGATTCTGAGATTCCATAGGTATACTTTTGGCCCTGAGACAATTCAAACAAATCTTTTAACTTTGAGTTTGCAAAAATTAAATTAAACAGCTGATGCCAGTCTGTTGTCTAAGGCAGGCATTCGCAAACCTCCTGGCCCATGGGCCTAATCCGGCCTGTGCATATCATTAATCCAGCCCACAGTGAGAACCCTGGCACTTTTAGGACTGCCCCCCATCACAGGAAGTCAGACAACATTACTTACCGCAATGGTGGCCGCAGGAATCTTGCTGTTTTTCTGGGTCCTTGCACAGCCCCCACTGCTCCCCACGGTGGCGGGAGGCTTTTCGGAGCATGTTAACTCCATTTTGGGGATTTTTCTCTATTTCTCTGCTGCATTTCGGCAGCTCGAACTGGGCAGTCAGTGCCTTCCGGTGCTGGGTGGAGCTTACGTCAGTGCCTGGGCACCTAGCGTGGAACCAGGAAGTTACCAACTGTTCCTTTTTTCCCCAACATGCATTTCTAAGAGGAGTACTTGGCAGTAACATTGCCATGAACTTTCATTGCCTGCCTGATGAAGAGATCTTGAATCTCGAAAGCTCGCACAACAATTTAATTTTTTAGTGATCCAATAAAGGTGTCACTTTTTTCCTGCATTTGTTTTGTATTCTCTTGTTCCAGTTTCTCAGAAATGCAAGAGAGCATTTCACATTAGGACCTTCTTCTCTATCAGAATCCAAATATTGGCAAACATCATGAAAATTAGCCATGAAGACTGTCCTGAGAATACAATGCAGTGGCCTTTCATCTACCTTCCACATCGCAGCATGACACCCATACCGCTGATCCAACTCTGCGAGTAACTTTCTGGTCCTGAGCCCTTTTGGCATGCAAAGTCCTCCTAACCTCCACCTGGTACCACCTGGTGGGTTCAGAGCAGTGGTGACTGACGACTGCAGCAGCAGCACTGGCAGCAGTGGTGGGGATAAGTAAAGAAAATAAAAGAAAAAGCCTATAGGCTGGCCTGGTAGTCTCACTTTACCAAAAAAATCTCCCCCTGCCGCTGGCAGTGATTTTTGGTAATAAAAGACTTCCTCCTCCCACCCCATGCTTCTATTGGATGAAAGCGATTACTTGTAGGTTCAAAAAGCTGCAAGGGAGGTCTTTTCCTACTGGTGACATCATTACACTCCCACTGATGTACCTATGTCAAGAGGCTTTCAGTCTGAGAGTTGTAGTCCAAGGGCTGTGGTGGCTCAGTCATTAAGAAGCTTGTCTTGTTAGCTGAAAGGTTGGCAAGTTGGCAGCTTGAGGCCCGTTACTGCATTACGGTTTGACTGCCCATCTCTGTCCTAGCTCCTGCCAACCTAGCAGTTCGGAAGCAAGAAATTGCAACTACATAAATAGGGAGCACTTGAGTGGGAAAAGATCTTGGGGACATGAAAGGAGCCTCATTCGGGTGTCCCCTAAGTGGAGTTTCTCCCACAAAAATCTTTTCAATCAACCCAGAATGATTTCTGACATGAAATTATTATAGTCCAAGAAAGTAAATTTTACAAGTTTTATACATTTTGTTTGAGCTCTATGCATTTTTCAGCTATTCAGATCTCTGAAACAGAAGAAGCTACTTTGTACTGATTTATGATCATTGGCTCATCTAATTTAGTATTGTCTAATTTAGAAAGAAGTCTTTTTACAAACAAGTTGATTGAGAGGGTTGGATGAGACTGATTCCTTCAATTCCTGGACAGGGACTCCTTGGTCATGGTCACTCATGCTCTGGTCACCTCCAGACTAGATTACTGTAATGCACTCTACATGGGGCTGCCCTTGACGACCATTCGGAGGCTACAGCTGGTCCAGAATGCGGCGGCCTGGGTGGTGATGGGGTGTGGATGTTATGCCCATGCCTCGCCACTGCTTCGGGAGCTGCACTGGTTACCAGTTTGCCTCCAGGTGAAATTCAAGGTGCTGGTTTTGACCTTTAAAGCCCTACATGACAGTGGGGCAGGCTACCTAAGAGACCGCATCGCCCTAAGGATGTCTGTCCATCCAACCAGGGCAGACCGGAGGGGCTCTCTTATTGTACCATCCGCTAGAGGGGCTCGCCTCTCTAGCACAAGGAGGAGGGCCTTCTCCGTGTCCGCACTGGCCCTCTGGAACCTCTTAACAAAAGAGCTATGTCTCCAGACGGAATTGCTGCCTTTCAGAAAAGAACTTAAAACCTGGCTGGCAGGTCAAGTATGGGGTGCAGGTGGAAGGGTGACTTCCGTTGGGTGGCTGGTATAGTGAAATTCCGGCCCTCTCGGTCCCTGCACCCTTTTTTTAGGGGGAGGGTAGTTTTTTAAGCAGTTTTTAATCATGTTTTTATTATGATTGTGAAGCGCCCTAAGTTGGCCTTGGCCAAGTGGGTGGTATAGAAATCGAATAAATAAATAATTACAGTAGAGTCAAGGTTCCGGATGCTGTATGGCATGGGGACAACAATGGTCACACTACAAGATGACTTGCTGAGAGAGGCTAATCAGGGTAATATGACTCTGTTGGTCCTCTTCAGTTTCTCAGTGGCCTTTGAACACAGTACCCTCCTGAATTGTTAAAGAAAGATAGCCATGGAAGCTATATAATTGTTACAAGGAACAATGAGAGGGGAGGAGTACACTTTGAACAATATTTATTCCCTGAATGTAAATCAAACCAGTTTCCTTAAATAAGTATTTAAGGAACTAGAGTTGATTAGGAAAAGTTTTGTAATATGTTAATACATAAAGAGAAATACAACTCAAACTGCACCAAAGCTGAGAAAAATAGTAGTGTAGTTTTGAACAGAACAATAAGAAGGGCTGAATTTAAAGATATTTGGAAAGTGGTGAAGACTAATGCCTTAGAAGCTTCTAGTACAAATTATCTCTTTCAAGTGCCTTTTTGGAAGCAAACTGTGTATTCCATCAGCATCTATGGATCAAGGGGTGGTAACAGCTGTCAAATATAATTGTGTTAAGTCCATGAGGGCCTACTGATATGGAAATGTCAGCCAATTCCATGCAATATCAATTTTCCTCTTCTTTCTTATTTTTTTTAAGCTACTAAAATTGCAGTGAAATTTTATCACTAAATTGTCAATTATTAAAACAACTGCAACAGATGGAATCACAGCTGATTCATGAAACATACTCAGATCCTTTGTCCTAAACCATTGAGCAAGATTCTCTGATATGATGACCAGAGTGTCGGCCAAAAATCTTCCATTGACAAAGACAAGGAAAGCTGAAATTATATTCATGTTGCTATTGTATTAATATGTAGTCTGTATTTTTATTTAATTAGAATATTTTTACTTTGTTTTTCTAGAAAAAATGATTGTATGCAGTTTTGGGGCGAATCAAGCCAGAATATCAGTGGTGCTGTGGGTCAGGGCTGGCCCATGGGCCATAGGTTGGCCACCCCTGTTCTAAGGAAACCAGCTACAAAGAAAGAAAGAAAGAAAGAAAGAAAGAAAGAAAGAAAGAAAGAAAGAAAGAATGAAACAAACAAACAAACAAACAAACAAACAAGTGAGAGAATAAACTTCCCTTACACTTCTTTTCCGTGTCCGCACCGGCCCTCTGGAACCTCCTACCAACAGAACTACATCTCCAGATGGAATTGTTGCCCTTCAGGAAAGAACTCAAAACCTGGCTGGCTGGCCAAGTATGGGGTGCAGGTGAAAGGGTGACCACCGTTGGGTGGCTGGTTTAGCGGAAGCCTCCCCCTTCGGTACCTTCAGTCCCTGCACCCTTTTAAAGAAGGTGGCTGGTTTTTAATTCAGTTTTTAACTATGTTGTTTTTATATATGATTGTAAACCGCCCTGAGTTGACCTCGGCCGAGTGGGCAGTGAAGAAATCGAACTTACTACTACTACTACTACTACTACTACTACTTGTTGCCAGATATAGTACTGACTTAGTTAGGTGCTATATAGTGGCAGGGATGGGAAACCTGTGGCATTGAGGGGAGCCAGGGCTTCTGGGAATTGAAGTTCTAGAACACCTGGAGGACTAGCCTGTTTCCTCTAGACCAGGGTTTCTCAACCTTGGGCCTCCAGGTGTACTTGGACTACAATTCCTAGAGGCCCAACCTCCCTCAAGGCTGCAAGTTCCCCACTCCTGAACCTATCAAAAGGGAAGAGAGATAGGAGAAAAAAAGGAAGGAGGGACCCAACTAGTGAGAACATCTGTCTGAAAAGGAACTGGGTTTATTAAGATGTTTGGGATAAAATCTACATTCCAGTTTGTTCCTGATCAATTTGAGTGGGTTAATTCTTGCTTTAAATGTATTTTTTTATTGTTCAGTCACACAGTCGATTCCAACCCTTTGCGACCCCATGGACCATTGCCTGCCAGGCACTCATATCCTCCACCATCCTCCTCAACCCACCCAGCTCTGTGCCCGCTACATCAACAATACCATCTAGCCATCTCATTTTCTGCCACCTCTTCTTCTCTTGCCCTCAACCTTTCCCAGCATCAAGGCCTTCTCAAGTGAATCCTTTCTTCTCATTTGATGTCCAAAGTACTTTAGCTTCAGCTTTACTATTTGACCTTCTAAGGAGCAGTCAAGGTTGATTTCTTTTAAGATCAACCTATTTCTTCTCCTCGCTGTCCAGGGTACTTTCAAAACTCTCCTCCACCACATCTCAAAGGCATCTATTCTTCTGTGCTCAGCTGTCCATATGATCCAGCTGTCACACCCATACATTACCACCTAGAATACTACTCACCTCTCACTTCAACCCTCAATATTTATTTGGAAAAGTGGGGGCACCCTGTATTGCATTTCAAAATTTCTGCACTGGAAAGCGTGCATTTTTAATTCTGAAGAAAGAAAAAAAAATCTCAGACTAGCTTGAATGTGGAGAGAAAAGAGGGGTGAGCCAGCACAGACCTGGGGTAGGAGGATGGACAGGAGAAAAAGGGGAGAACCTGTAAATAAGTATGTACCAGTCAGAAGATCCTCAATCTTTTGAATGAAATGGGAGCAGGGCCGGCTCTACCATAAGGCGAACGGAGCGGTTGCTCCAGACGCCCACTCCCAGGGGGAGCTGCAGTGGTAAAGGGAAAAAAACCATTTTTTTTGGTTTTCGATATTTTGATTGCGAGCATATGGCATGTATGTTAATGACCTTATTTGTTGAGACCCCATATATTAGGGGTGACCAAGGGGGCGCCATAGTTGGATCTCGCTCCTTCCTAAAACTTGCCTCAAGCCGGCACTGAATGGGAGGTATCCCTAACATAAGATACAGAACTCCAGAATGGTCTTTGAGAAATAAGCAACAGATATGTAAGAGGTACAGTACATGGATTGGGAACGTCAGCATATATGGAAAATTCAAAGGTTTAAAAGAATCCTGGTTACATGCTGTGGTCTTCTTCATGGTTAATGGCTCTGTTCTTGCTATTTACTTTGGAATAAAAGCTTCCATTCATGCCATATGGCCATACTGTCAAGCGCTGCTCCGGACAATACGAGACCTGCGCAGAACGGTTCTGTGCAGGTCCATTTTAAGCATGCGTAAAAGCTGTTTACACATGCGTACAATGGACATGCGCAGAACGGTTCTGCGCAAGTCCGTTCTACGCATGCATAGAGGCTTTTACGCATGCGTACAATGGACCTGCGCAAAACTGTTCTGTGCTGGTTGGTTCTACGCATACATAGAAGGGTTCTACGCATCCCCTTCTGCACAGAACCCTGCTACGCATGCGTAGAAGGGTTCTACACATGCGTAGAAGGGTTCTACGCATGCGTAGCAAGGATCTGTGCAGAAGGGGTGTGCAGTAACTCCTTTCCCCCTGCTGCCAAGATCTGGGATAGTGGCAGCTCCGGGCCGGAAAGGATGAAAATAGGCACCAAGATACGGGAAATCCTGGCCAATCCGGAATACTTGACAAGTATGCATATGGCAGACTTCTACAATTAATGCATAGCATTAATTGAGCAGTGGCTCAAGTGCTGAAGACGGTGACTGGGAGATGGAAGGTCAGCAGTTCAATTCCCGAGTACTGCAGGACGGAATGAGCTCCCGTCTTCGTCCCAGCTCCAGCCAACCTAGCAGTTCGAAAGCAAGAAATTGCAAGTAGATAAATAGGGACCACTTTGGTGGGAAGGTAACAGCATTCCATGGGCTCCAGTGTCTAGTCATGCCTGCCACATGACCACGGAAACGTCTGCAGCAGCAGACAGCGCTGGCTCTTCGGCATTGAAACAACGATGAGCAGTGCACCCTAGAGTCGGATACGACTGGATTTCGAGCAAGGGAAACCTTTACCTTTACTTTTTTAAATTTCTCAAATGACATGGATAAATCATATGCCTTTCTTTCTGACCTCCTCTCTTCCAATATGGGGGCCAAGAGGGGGCCATGGGCACAATCTACAACCCTTGCATCTCTATTTCCTTCATTGACTGTCTCAATTTTTAGGAGTTAAATTTTGACATTAGAGAGATTTGCTCTAATCTTGGGTGGTTTTTGAATCTGAAATGTATGTAGGAAAGGTGTTCTAGCTGATCTTCTGATCTCTAATGCGCTTCCTTCCTGTCTACATGCAATATTTCATTCACCTATGAGTCAGGTTTGTGTACTAAAAATTCTTTGTTAATTAATACAGTGTTCTTGTTGTAGATCCATGAAAAACACACTCACTGTCGCATCCAACTCCTGAAATATTGTTGTGTCAATCGCTCTTTTGTCTTCCAAAATTTTCCCAAATAGACACATGAAGCAGAAACTCAGTACAAAACAGAACTTTAGTTGGCCAAGCAAAGAACTGGGTGGACTATTGTGGATTCCGCGTACACAATTGTCACAGCTGTCCCTGACAGAACCGCAGTTATGGGAGAACACTCCTTCGAGCCATTGGTTTCGAGGGGACAGAAATTGGGGAGCGGAATATTAGATATAGTTTGATTCACCGATTGCTGACCTGACAGGCAGCTAGGACAATAGAGGGCCAAAGATCACCAGATGGTTAACTCGATAGGCAACGTAATGAGTAATCTCGCATCCGCAGAAGCTCTAAGCTTTAGAGTCAACCTCAGCCCCTTGTTTGCTCCCGATAACAATGAACAATGCATGTCCCCGGTAGTTAATTAGTTAGATAAGGAACTTCCCCCGGTGAAGTCACCCCTAATTAGTAACTTGTGTAATCATGATGTGCAGACTCAGGGCTTTCCTGTAAACGGACGTGCGCAACATATGCATGCAGCCAAGCCAGGCAGGTATAAAGTTTTTTGCTTTCTGATCAATAAACACTGGTCTTCGCTCCATCTTGCCTCATGTGTCTTGCTTGACCAGTCTCCTCCGGGACCCTCCGGCCCACATCGGGCCCCGATCCAACAGACTATCTCCAAAAGATAGAAGTTAACCAGTGGTGGTCTTCAGCAGGTTCGCACCAGTTCACCAGAACTGGTAGCAGAAATTCTGGCTGTTCCCGCCCCAGCCATAGCTGTCAACTATCCCTTATTGGCCGGGAAAACCCCTTATTTTACCCTCTTTCCCACTGTCATCCCTTATTAATTAGACTGCAATGTCCTATTGCCACCATTGGAGGGCAGCACAGGATAAGCATAGCTGTCAAGTATTCCTTATTTGCCAGGAAATTTCCCTTATTTCCAAATCCCAAACTTGACAGGTATGGCCCCCGCCCATCCAAGTTTTGAAATAAAGTAGCCCTAATTCGGGGCTTTTTCCCCTGGCCATGCCCACCATACCAAGCCCACAGTGGGGTAGTGTTGTGTATGGAATGTAACTGCTGCATTATACCTTTAAGAAGAATGTAACTACTTCAGGAAAAGAATGTATCCTTTAACAATCTGTAATAGAACACAATGTATCTCAGCTGTATGAGAATGCGAGCTTGCTACCAGAGAGGGAAGCAACGAGCATTCAGCTCACATGGTACAAATTCCCCAACCATCTCCAGCCGTGGGAAACATTCCCGCCACAACACACCTGGACAAGAAGGGCATGACTCCGGATGACGTCACACCGACAGTAGCCAATAGGCTACCGTGTATAGTCCTCATATAAAAGGAGCTGTATCCCCGCCATTACCTCGTGTTCGAACTGTATGCCATGCAATAAAGATGTGTTAAGCCTTGTACGGCTGCTTCCATTGTCTTGATTCTCTGCACACCAAAGGTAGTAAAAAAAAATTTGAAGCCCACCACTGAAGTTAACCCACATCAAACGGACATGTCACAACTCTTTTAGTCTTGTTCCACCAGTTTGTGCAGTCGCACTTTGGTGAAACTTACATAACGTAAGAACTTTCAGTTACAAACGCTTCACTTTGCTTATGGTTTTTCCTCTTCTTTTGTAGCAGATGTTCCTAGCACAAGCATCCCCCAAGGTTCAGTACTGGGACCCCTGCTTTTCAACCTCTTCATAAATGATCTAGAGGTAGGAGTAAAAAGCAAGGTAGCCAAATTTCCTGACGACACTAAAGTATACAGGGTAGTGAAAACTGTGAGAGATTGTGAGGAGCTCCAGAGGGATCTCTTGACACTGGGGGAGTGGGCAGAACAGTGGCAAATGAGCTTCAACATTAGTAAGTGCAGAGTGATGCATGTTGGGGCAAAAAACCCCAATTACATTTATAAACTGATGGGGTCTGAACTCTCTGCGACAAACCAGGAAAGGGACCTTGATGTCCTGGTGGACAACTCAATGAAGGTGTCAACCCAGTGTGCCTCAGCAGTGAAAAAAGCAAACTCAATGTTAGGGATCATTAGGAAGGGTATAGAAAATAAGTCAGCAAGTGTCATTTTGCCTCTTTATAAATCTATGGTGAGGCCCCATCTGGAATACTGTGTACAGTTCTGGTCGCCATACCTCCAGAAGGATATTATGGAGTTGGAAAAAGTCCACAGGAGGGCAACCAGAATAATTAGGGGACTGGAACACCTTCCTTACCATCTGAGGCTGCAACGGTTGGGCCTCTTCACTCTTGAACGACGACGTCTAAGAGGTGACCTGATTGAAGTTTATAAAATCATGCACGGTGTGGACAAAGTAGATAAGGAAAAACTGTTTTCCCTATCGCACAACACTAGAACTAGGGGACACCCGATGAAACTTTTGGGTACTAGTTCTCAAACAAATAAGAGAAAGTACTTTTTCACCCAGAGGATTACTGGTCTATGGAACTCCCTGCCAGAAGAAGTGGTGACAGCTCTCAGTCTTTACAGCTTTAAGAAAGGATTAGACAAGTTCATGGAGGACAAGGGTATCAATGGCTATAATTATGGATACTTAAGGACAACCTCCGGGTTGGAGAGATAGGCAGGATATCTCTCAATGCCATTTCCAGGGAATCCTAAGCAGGTGAAGGCATCTCCTTGGGAATACCCTGAAGGAAATGGTGAGCCACTGTGTGAGACAGAATCCTGGACTGGATGGGCTGTGGCCTGTTCCAGCAAGGCTGTTCTTATGTTCTAAGCATAATAATACAGAAGCAAAATGGCAGTAGTTATGCTAAACAAAGGCATATAAGGCACATCAATATGACAATTATTGATTACCAATGTGTACGCAGCACGTTGTTGCAGGGCCATTTCTGACTTTTCTTCTTTCATTTCTCTCTTTTTATGTACAAGCTCAATTATAGATGGTTCTCTCAGTCATGAAGTATTTTGTGTTATTTTCAGATTTAGACAAAAATGTATGTTCTATCCAACATTAGTGCTAGTAAAGAAACAGCCTTCCCAGTGTCCTGAAGAATTTGGACTTATCATAGGAACTCTTGTGACCACATGGAGTTATTAATATGCCAAATACAAACCAGTAGGATTTTAAAAAAACATTTCTCCCTGCATTTTGCACATTGAATACAGTACCTGTCATCTCTATTGAGGTCTCTGAACTGCAGTCTTAATGGCAGAATGAACAAACGAACAGAGCTTAATAATTAAAGCTCCATGATTTCAAAATGTAGGATCACCTCACTTTCGTTCATACAGAAAATGTTGCTACAAAAAGGAAATGAACATGTTATTTAAATCTATCAATGGACATTGGGCTAGTGCATCTAAAAAAAACTCCGCGGTTGATGGTTTGAGGGCCAAATCAGGCCTCCAAAAATACAATTTCTACGACTTTCTAAGTCAATGGTCATGAAGATAACCACGGTAGAAGGATGGCTGCATGTCATCAATTAGTCACCATCTTCCCCATTCTTCTTATTTTGTGTCTAGGTCATTTTGTAAACTGCCAAAACAAAACTACCTTTTAGGAAACTCATTCTGTAGTTCCTTTCGCTTGACCTAGTGTGTGAGATGCATTGTAGTTCATTTTAAATTGTGAAAAATAATTTGCGATTTTAAAATTTGTGATTTTAAATTAGCAGTAAGTTTACACAAAATTGGTGTTTTCTTTTGCCCTCATTTGTAGAGGTCTACTGCCTACTGCAGTGGCTCAAGTGGTTAAGACACTGAACTCGATGACTGGAAGGTCAGAGTTCGATTCCCGAATACTGCATGACGGAGTGAGCCCCCGTCTCTGTCCCACCTCCTGCAACTTATCAGTTCGAAAGAAAGAAATTGCAAGTAGATAAATATGTACCACTTCGGTGGGAAGGTAAACAATGTTCCATGCACTCCAGTGTTGAGTCATGCCTGCCACATGTCAACAGAAACTTCGGCAGACGCAGACAGTGCTGGCTCTTTGGCTATAAACAGAGATGAGCACTGAACCCTAGAGTCAGATACAACTGTCTTTCAAGCAAGGGTGACTTTTACCTTTACTGCCTCCTTTTCAATCATGTGTAGATGAGCTTGTTCAACAGAGCACATAATGCGCAATGCAGGGATGGAGGAATCACATATGGGATCAAAATTGCGGGGAGAAACATCAACAGCTTGAGATATGCAGATGATACCATCTTAATGGCAGAAAGTGAGGAAGACCTAAAGAAGCTCCTGATTAGGTTGAAAGAGGAGAGCGCAAGGGCTGGCTTGAGACTCAATGTCAAGAAAACCAAGATAATGGCAACAGGCCCTATCAGTCCCTGGAAAATAGATGGGGAAGTAGTAGAAGCAGTGACAGATTTTACTTTCCTAGGAGCAAAGATCACTGCAGATGGAGATTGCAGTCATGAAATAAAAAGAAGACTGATTCTTGGGAGACTTTAGTGTGAGGGACCAAAGACAATGAAACAGCCGAAAGGTTGGCTTAACACAGGTTTATTGCATGATGATCCAGAGGAACATGTGGTAATGGCGGATGGGTAGCTCAATATATACAGTGGCTATACATTTGAATGTGGCTCGTTGACAGTCTATTGGTTGCTGCCTGCGTGACGCCATAGAAGGTCACGCCCTTCTTGTCCAGGTGAGGAGGTGGCGGGAATCTTCCCGCGCTGCTGATCAAGGGTGAATCTGGGCCATGAGAGCTGGACGCTCGCTATTGCCATCTAGTGGTCACTAGCTCGCGTCCTCTTATAAGAGTTACAGTGATGCAGCTGGAGGTTATAATGTTGCACACAGAAAGGTTACATTGTTTCCACATGGCTAGGTACATTGTTAAAGGCACAGCTTTACAGAACACAACATCCTTCCCCCCTAGGATGAGACGAAGTCTCTCAACCAAGATGGCTTATTGCAAGTACGTTTGGGCCGTGGTGTGGGCTGACCTGCCCCGGGGGCGCTACCGCTTCTTCGTTCCCTGGTCCCTTGTCCTGTAACGGGAGAGGGAGACTTGTTAGCGGCTTGCCGTGGCTTGGCGGCTTTAGGGGAAGGGAAAAACTCCATTGTGGGCAGACCGGGGGCGCTCGGGGCTAACGAAAAACCCCTCTTCTCGTTTGGACGGGTGGGGGACCACTCCGAAAAACTCCCCCGGTTCTGAAAATCAAATCCTAACTCAGTTGGGGTATCCGTATTTGTGGGGGAATTCCGCGAGGTATGTATGAGGTCGGGGTCCTCCTCCGCCGAAAGATCCTGCAGGATATCTATGAGGACAGATTCCCTTTCCTCCCCCCTTGGTGGGGACCCGCAGCCCCCTTCTCCTCCCCCTTGGGCTAAACGGGTGGGGGAGAACCCTAATGCTGAGTTTTGTTCCTTTCGGTCCGTGCCCAGCTCATCGGGGACCCTGCGCTGGAGCTGGTCCGCGTGCCGCCTCCACAGTAGACCTGTGCTGGTCTCCACGCGGTACGAAACGGGGCCAGTTTGCTCCACGACAACGCCCGGTACCCAGGCTGGGCCCGCGCTGGCGTAGTTCCTGCAATGCACAGGGGCGCCCACATCGAAACTTTTAGTGGCTTCTATCCCGACGTTCCCCCCTCTATCCTCTACCCTCATTGGGTCCAGCCTGGTAAGGATCGTGGTCAGCTTCCTACGCATTAAAAGCTCTGCAGGGGAATATCCGGACGCTAGGGGAGTCACTCTGTATCCCAGCAAAAACTGACACACCTGATGGTTCAGGTCCCCGGGCCCCATGCGCCGCAGCGCATCCTTGGTGGTGCGCACGAGGCGCTCTACTTGTCCGTTCGTTGCCGGGTGAAAAGGGGCGGAGGTGATGTGCCGAATGGCGTTGATTTCTGTGAATGCCCTGAACTCGGTGGACGTAAAACAACTAGCGTTATCGCTAATTAAGGTGTCGGGTAGGCCGAACGTGGAAAAAACCCTCCGTAAATGCTTTATTGTTGTGGCCGAGGACGTGCTCGTGACCGGGATGACCTCCAACCACTTGGAGTAAGCATCCACCACAAGGAGAAAAAGCGTCCCACGGAACGGGCCAGCAAAGTCTACATGAATCCGGGACCACGGCCCCTTCGCCGCGTCCCATTCCCTGTGAGGCAGACGGGCCTCCTCTGGTCTGGAGCTCTGGCAGGGTTCACAAGTGCCGACCATGTGCTCGATGTCGGAGTCTAGCTGGGGCCACCAGAAATAGCTCCGGGCCAGGGCCTTGGAGCGTACAATCCCGGGGTGGCTGACGTGCAGCAGTTTGAGCACCCGCGGTCGTAGGGACGTAGGGATCACTACCCGCTGGCCCCACAGAAGGCACCCCCTCTCCAGGGACAACTCTAGCTTTTTCCGAAAAAATGGGTCGAATTCCGCTGCCGGGGAAGACGCAGGCCACCCTTTCTGCACCCAGGAGCTAACCTTTGCCAAGGTATTGTCCTTGCCGGTCGCTTTGGCGATGTCGGCGGGCAATATTGGGGGTGAATCTAAGACCTCTATCATCAGTACCTGGTGGTCTGGCTCCTCCCCGCCCACGTGGCTGCTATCCTGGGGAAGGGGGGATCTCGACAGGACGTCCGCATGGCTGATTTCCCTCCCGGGCCTGTACACCAACGCGTGCTGATACGCGTTGAGGAAAATGGCCCACCTAAGCATCCTCGGGGACAGGATCTGTGGCGTGGGCTTATCTGCGGTAAAAATGCCTAGCAGGGGTTTGTGGTCAGTCACGATAGTGAAAGAGCGGCCATACAGAAAATCGTGAACTTTTTTCGTCCCCGCAATTATCGCTAGCGCTTCTCTGTCTGTCTGTGCGTAATTTCTCTCCGCTTGGGACAGGGACCTGGAGTAGAATGCTATCGGGGCCTCCCTTCCGTTTTCCAGCATGTGGCACAGCACCGCCCCCACCCCCACCGGGGATGCATCGCAGATCAGGACCACCGGGCGTTTGGGATTGAAATGGGTCAGTATGGCATCAGACGCCAGGAGATGTTTTAGTTCACTAAATGCCCTCTCTTGGTCGTCGCCCCACTTCCATGCCTCGTCCTTCTTCAGCAGTTTGTGTAGCGGTTCAGCCACTGCTGCCTTGCGGGGGAGGAAGGAGTGGTAAAAGTTAAGCAGCCCTAGGAACGACTGCAGCTCGGGCTTGGAGGTGGGGTGAGGGGCCTTCTTGATGGTGGCTACCTTAGATTTGGATGGTTTTATTCCCTCAGGAGTCACACGAAACCCTAGGAACTCAACCTCGGTCGCGAAGAAGACGCATTTGTCTTTTCGCAGTCTCAACCCCGCCTTTTCGAATATTGCCAGAACTTTTCCCAATCTCTTGGCCAATTCAGCCCGACTCCTCCCCGTTATCAACACGTCATCAAAATAAGGCAACACCCCCTCTAGCCCCTTCAGGAGGCGTTCCACGAGTGACTGGAAAATTCCAGGCACTGAATTTACGCCGAATTGAAGGCGCGTCACCTGGAACGCCCCCTTATGGGTGACTATGGTCTGTGCAGCAGCTGCGGCAGGGGATACCGAAAGCTGCTGGTAGGCCTGTGCCAAGTCGAGCTTAGCGAAACACTTCCCCCCGTGTAACCTGGCCAGCAGATGGCTGACTACCGGCACCGGATATGCATTAGGGCGGATCGCCTTGTTGATGGTGCACTTGTAATCGGCGCATATGCGGACCTCCCCGTTGGCCTTTAGTGCTGTTACAATTGGAGTTTCCCACTCCGCAGAATCAACAGGAACAAGGATCCCCTGGCCCACCAATTTGTCCAGTTCCGCCTCTATTTTGTCCTTGAGTGCAAACGGCACCCGGCGCGGTTTGAGTCGTATTGGACGGACCTCCGGGTCTAGGTCGAATGTCACTGGGGGGCCCTTGAATTTCCCCAGTCCTTTTTTGAAAACTTCGGGGTGCGCGTCGCACACCTCCTGTACCGGGTCAGTCCCAACGGCGTGCACCCCCCCAATGAACAAACCCAGGGGCTGAAACCATTGAGTTCCGAGGAGGCTGCAATTCCCCCCTTTAAGCACAACTAGGGAGAGAGCCGCGACGTGCTTCTTAAATTTGACCTGAAATTCTCCAACCCCCAACACTGGAATACTGTTCCCTTGCACGTCCCGTAGCGTGGACCTCAACGCTTTGAGCTTGGGTCGCATGTGGGGGGCAATTCTCAAAAACTCCCTCTGGGAAATAATTGAATATGAGGAACCCGAGTCAATTTCCATCCTAATGGGGACCCTTTGTACTAGTACCTCAACAAAGTAACGGGGGTATCCCGCGAACACGCTGAATACTGGGGCGTCGTCCTCGCTGCTGTCGGAGATGCGGCCCACGCCGTCCCGCTTTCTCATGGCCTGGGCGCCGTCTTTGGGTCTCGTCGAGCGGTCTTGTCCCGCCGAACGGTCTGTCGAGCTCCTCCGGGCCTCGCGCCGCTTTCTGCATACCTTGGCGATGTGCCCGCGGCGGCCGCAGTTGTGACACTCGGCCTTTCTGAACGGGCATTTGGCGTGGTCGTGGGCCGCTCCACAGCCGTCGCACCGCCGGCCTTCTTTCCGGACTCTCCGGACGTCCTCGTCGTCGCTGCTCTCTGCGGACAATTTCGAAGTTCGCCGGGCTGCATGCACTGAAGTCTCTGCCTTGCCCGTCTTCGGCCGCCAGTCCTGGAGCTCTTGCACCCCAGCCTTTGTGGCTTCCGTGGCCTGTGCCGCTTTCAGGACCTCCTGCAACGTGGGGGGGGGGTGGCTCCTGATTCATCAACGTGCGCTGTGTCTCGGCGTCGTTCAGGCCGCATAGCACGCAGTCCCTGAGGGTGACTTCTGCATTCTCCCATTTGCATGGGCCGGCAGCCAGTCGCAGGGCCGCCACGAAGGCGGCGACCGTCTCCCCGGGCGCTTGGACTCGCCTCCAGAACGCGCTCCGAGCGGGGAACATTGCCGTCGAGGGCCGGAAGTATTCGCGCAGCATCTGTAGGAGCTCTTTGACCTTGAATTCGCTCACCCTCTTCGGTGCGATCAGGACCACCAAGGTTCTTTTGGTTTCTTGTCCGAGCATCCTGGTGAAGATGGCCCTTTTCTTTGCCTCATCCGTGACTTCGGATTCGACCAGTGCTCCCTGGAAGTCCATTTCGAAGATCTCCCAGTCTCCCGGTTTCTTGATTTCGAAACCGGCGCATGTCTTGGTCCCGTGGGCAGCCATTATCCCACCTTTGTCGCCAATTTAGTGTGAGGGACCAAAGACAATGAAACAGCCGAAAGGTTGGCTTAACACAGGTTTATTGCATGATGATCTGGAGGAACATGTGGTAATGGCGGATGGGTAGCTCAATATATACAGTGGCTATACATTTGAATGTGGCTCGTTGACAGTCTATTGGTTGCTGCCTGCGTGACGCCATAGAAGGTCACGCCCTTCTTGTCCAGGTGAGGAGGTGGCGGGAATCTTCCCGCGCTGCTGATCAAGGGTGAATCTGGGCCATGAGAGCTGGACGCTCGCTATTGCCATCTAGTGGTCACTAGCTCGCATCCTCTTATAAGAGTTACAGTGATGCAGCTGGAGGTTATAATGTTGCACACAGAAAGGTTACATTGTTTCCACATGGCTAGGTACATTGTTAAAGGCACAGCTTTACAGAACACAACAGAGACAAGCTATGAGAAACCTGGGCAACATAATGAAAAGTAGAGACATCTCACTGCAAACAAAGGTCTGCATAGTCAAAGCAATGGTATTCCCTGTGGTAATGTATGGTTGTGAGAGCTGGACCATTAGAAGGGCTGAGCCCAGGAGAATAGACGCCTTTGAGATGTGGTGTTGAAGGAGAGTTTTGAGAGTCCCCTGGACAGTGAGGAGAACAAATAGGTCAATATTAGAAGAAATTAGCCCTGACTGCTCCTTAGAAGGACAAATAACAAAGCTGAAGCTGAAGTACATTGGACATCAAATGAGAAGGGAGGATTCCCTTGAGAAGGCCTTGATGCTGGGAAAGGTGGAGGGCAAAAGAAGAAGGGGACAGCCAAGGATGACATGACTAGATGGCATCGTGGACGCAGTAGGCACAGGGCTGGGCGGGATGAGGAGGATGGTGGAGGATAGAGGTGCCTGGAGGGCAATGGTCCATGGGGTCGCAAAGAGTCGGAATCGACTGTGCGACTGAACAACAACAACAACAATGGGGATGGCAGGGAAACCAGTTGCTTAATAGGCATATGTCTCAAAATAAAATCAAAGAGCCTAAGGGAACTGACCTTTAGCACAAAATTGTTGGTATATTGTATGTGCCATAAAATGTTGCTGCAGGTATGGTAATAGCAAAAAAGAGGACAAGCCATAGACATCCATGTACTTCTGAAATATCTCCAGATTGGGGAAAAGTACATTACTGTTGAAGCTGGTATACCCTCAGCCCTTCAACATCATAACCTGCTTCCTTTCTAGGGTGAATATGGTCAGCATATGAGTTTGATGCCTTCACTACCATGGGCTATCTATTTCCCCCCTCAACAGATTGCTCGGTGAAGCTACAGTCTGGTGCCCTCTTATCAGAGAATATACCTCATGGGACACATGAACATATGTATGGGATTGTGCTGTAGCTTTTTAACAGCTTTGTTGAAATGGTCCCAGACTTCCTTGTATTACTTCTTCTGGAATTGTTTTTGGATTTTTAATTATTTATTTCTAATATGTGTCTCCCCAATAACTTTATATCTGCATGTTGCTTGAATTAAAAAAAATGCACACTGGAGCATATTTGACTGAAGAACTCAAGAGAAAGTCACTGTTCTTTCTACATGCAGAAACATGTTCCTTTGTTAAAGTCTACTGACTGTATTTAACATAAATTAGAATTGCCAGTATCATCCTTCTTCCCAGAGCCCTTAATTATCCTTGGGGGATTTCTTTGGCAAAGAAGGAGGAAATGAAGATCCTTGGTATATTGGCCACAAAAGATTTGTTGTGCATACTAAGATGTTAATAAAAGTCAAAATGTTCAAACAAGATGCTATATCTTTCACTAGGGAAAGTTTATTATTGCCTGAATTTTTATTTTTTAAAATGGTTCCTGTACTGCGGTATCCGCGAGCACAATTGGCATAAACGGCCCCTGGCAGAGGCCACACCGGTCGAGAAAGCTCCTGGTCACTGGGCTCTGCGGGCACAGAAATTGGGGGGCGGATTAATAGTCATAGGATTGATTCACCCATATCTGACCTGACCGGCAGCTCTGCTGAGGGAAGCAAAATCGCCAACTCCCGTTAGACATTAGGCAATTACACGCTTGCAGATTAGCCCAAGCCCGAGCGCAAATAGTGGCCATATTTACTTTTGTGTAAGCCATGAACAATGAATTTCCCCTGTCA
This sequence comes from Bradypodion ventrale, assembly GCA_035047345.1. Classification (NCBI taxonomy): domain Eukaryota; kingdom Metazoa; phylum Chordata; class Lepidosauria; order Squamata; family Chamaeleonidae; genus Bradypodion; species Bradypodion ventrale. The sequence goes on along the minus strand of JAWDJE010000006.1, from coordinate 80,039,772 downwards.
GTATTTGCCCTAGTTAATTAACTTCCCCAAGAGAGATTCCCAATTAACCCGGGTAAACAGGTGATGTGATTTTCTGTCAGATGACGATTCTATCACACGCTGCCTTGAATTCCTATATATGATGATGATTTTCCTTCAATAAACCACTGGTCTTCGCTCCATCTTGTCTCGTGTCGTTACTTGACCAGTCTCCTCCGGGACCTCAAGGGCCGCTTCATGGCCCCAATCCAACATCTGGTGACCCCGACGTGATCCTACCCGAGAGTAAGCGATCAACGCGGTCCGGTTCTACGCTAGAACCGTGTCCGATCACCCCGGAGGACAGCGCGGCAGCCCGGTCGGAAAGCCAGCCGATTGGGAAGACAGCTCCACGACGAGGCATTTCAGAGAGGCATCCTACAGCTTGCTCCGGCTTTCGCGGCGGCTTGCAGCACGGAAAAACGCGTTCCGCTCAGGGTCGGCTGTGAACCCCTGACAGCGCAGAGGCCACCAAGGGCCCATGGCGGCAGTCCACGCTCCGAGCTCTACCCAGAGAATCGTCACGCAAAACCTATTGCCTGAACTTCAGACGCGTCGAATCGTCCCGAGAAGGAGACTTCAAAGGACCCGGCAGGTAATATGGGGACTTGTCCTCAGTGGCAACGTCCGTCCGCTAGTCAAAGAATTCATGAGGATGAATTCAAAATCCTGGCCAGGGTATATCAGGGTATAAGCTTTCACAGTGGAGAACTAGCGCGGCTTTTGGTGTTCTTGAGGGAACACTGCCTGCTTTACCCAGAAGCAGGTACGTTATCCCTTCAGCTCTGGGATCAGATAGGAGTCTGCATTCAGCAACCCCCGAAAGCTCCAGATGGCGTAATCCGCACATGGAGCAAATGTAGGAAACTCTTAGCAGAGGTAGACCCAGTCCGGGTAGAGGCCAAAGAACCCCCAGCGTCAGCAGAGCCATCGGCGCACACGGCGCTCTATCCGTCATTTCAGTTTAAGCAGAGTAGTGTAGGGAGCTTTCCCTCGGTGACAGCTGCAGATGTCACCGGTGGAATGCATGGAATGGGGAGCGCTGGCGCTTCTCTAATAGCTACAGGTTCCCGAATTACCAAGAGTGCCCTTCAGCGCACAGTTGAGGAAGAAATCAGGAAGGGGGAATTGCCAGCAGAAGAACTAGCTGAGCTTAGTCAGATTTGTCCAATTCGCTTGGAAGTGGATGCCCTCACAGGGCAGCAGCAGATAGTTCATTCACCAGTCCGGTATAAGCTCCTCATGGCTATACGGAAGGCCATTTCAGAGATAGGACTACACAGTCGGTTCACTAGGGGCACGCTTCAGCAAGTGTGCGAGAACACCATGTTCATCCTGCACGACTGGAAAGCCGTCATGCGGATGATGCTCAACCCCAGCCAGTATCTGTTATGGGACAGCGAGTATCGCCTCGAGGCTCAGGCAAGGGCTGCCAGGATGGGGGGGGGGCAATAATTCCTGACCAGTTATATGGTTCAGGTGCCTTCGGATCCATCGATGCGCAGACCGCCTTGCCGCTCGCCACCCTTCAGTTGTCAGCTGAGACAGCCTTCAGGGCTTTTCTCAAGGTCCCAGCAACTGGCAAAGCGGCCAAAAATTACACCGCAGTCAAACAGGGCGCCCAGGAGTCCTACATGGAGTTTATCAATCGCTTAGAGGAAGCGATCAGTAGACAGATCGATAATGAGCAAGCCCAACAAGAGTTCATGATGAAGTTGGCTAAGGACAACGCCAATCTCGACTGCCGTAAGATCTTGCAGTCACTGGGCAATCGTCCCGACTTGACTCTCACGGACATGATTAGAGCTTGCGCCGACGTTGGCACGGACTCCTACAAAATGGGTCTGCTGGCAGCGGCGGTGCAAGGGGGTAGGAAACCCAAGAACAAAAACCAAGGGGCATGTCACAATTGTGGCAAGGTCGGTCACTTCACTAGGGAGTGCCGATCCAAGAGCGGCAGACAACATTCCAGCCGCTCCAAGGCTCCAATCACCCCATGTCCGAAGTGTAATAAAGGCTTCCATTGGTCCAGATTCTGTCCAAATTCGGGAAACCGGAACGCGGGCACGTCTCTGGCCCTGGTCCAAACAGAGGCTTCCCTCGGTCTGGGCGAGCCAGAGCTGGATTAGATTCCAATCACATTCCAGGCATTGCAAAGGCGCAGGCCAGCCCCAAGGGTAGTACAGGGCTAGAATTGACTTGCCAGGCAGACGTCACATGCGACTTGCCAGGCACAGTCTATCTGGTGGATTCCCAGTACATGGGATCCCTACAGAAAGGCTTCATAGGCTTAGTTTTGCCTCGTAGTGTAGCAGGAGCACGCGGAATTCTTGTAATTCCGGGAGTCATTGACTCCAATTTTTCGGGTGTTCTCCAAGTTCAACTCTGGACGCACCTACCCCAGACCATTCACAAGGGAGACACACAAGCAACTGATTATGGTTCCTTGTAACTCACCAGCAGATAGCCAGGGAAGGCTCAGGGACAGCTCAGAGTCCAGGTCAGAAGACCGCTCGAGCGCAAGTGAGGCAGTGCAAGGATACCAGGTCTTAGCGACAGTGGAGGACAGTAGAATGGAAACAGCGACCAGTTATTGAGGTATTTTTGAATAAAAAATCATTCTCAGGGTTGCTGGATACCGGAGCTGACGTCAGCGTGGTCAGCCGAAGCCAGTGGCCATGGGAGTGGGCCATTGAGCCGGTCTCCGATGTGTGTGGGGTAGGCGGCATCCAAGAAGCGTTTAGAAGCCGGGAGTGGGTGGAGGTCACGATTCCTAAGGCTGACGGCACAGCGGTCATTTGGCCGCACATTCTGGACGTGCACATCAACCTTTGGGGGCGAGACATCTTGCAGCAGTACCGTGCCACTCTTACCTTCGGGTAATGGCTCTGCCACTTAAATGGCTTACCAACAAGCCGGTATGGGTAGAACAATGGCCGGTAGTGGGGGAGAAATTAGTTGCCCTAAAGCAACTGGTAAAAGAACAGCTAGACGCAGGACATATAGAGCAGTCCACTAGTCCTTGGAATTCGCCCATTTTGTTATTAAGAAAAAGTCGGGGAAGTGGCGACTCCTCCACGATCTCAGAGAGATCAATAAATGTATACAGCCAATGGGTCCGCTTCAATGCGGCATTCCGAATCCAAATATGATTTCCGAGGGTTGGGAGATCCTGGTCGTAGACCTCAAGGATTGTTTATACACCATTCCCCTAGATCCGAGGGATCGGGAAAGGTTCGCCTTTACGGTGCCGGTTGTGAACCACAGTAAGCCCACGCAGCGTTACTTGTGGAAGTATTTGCCACAGGGGATGCTCAATTCACCCACCCTGTGCCAAATTTATGTTCACAACGCACTGGCAAAGTTTCGAAATCTTCACCCCACAGCTTTAGTATGCCATTTCATGGACGATATCTTGGTCGCAGCGCCACAACTCGGCAGCGAAATGTTTAAAGACCTCCAGGCCAGCCTGGGGGAGAAAGGGTTACTCATTGCCCCAGAGAAAGTGCAGAGAACCGAGCCCTTCTCATACTTGGGTCATCGGCTTCTCCGTTCTTTCGCAGCACCAGTTTTGCCCCAGATCAATTTAAAAGACTCAGTCACCTTGGTAGAATTGCAGCAAGTTTTAGGTAACATTAATTGGGCCAGACCGTATTTCAGATTGGATACGGATCTTTTGAAACCGCTCTTCTCGCTGCTAACATTAGGTAAGCAGCCGGCAGACCGGATACGAATTCCTCGAGAGGCACGCTTGGCTCTCGAGAAAGTCAACCAAATTCTCAGCCAGAGGTGGGTGGACAGGATTGCTCAGGGGCCATATGCCCCGATCCTGAACTTGTACATCGTTCGGGCCGGATCCATGTTCACCGGAGCCCTAGGAGTGGACTCTGAGAGAGGAGCGAGTATCGTGGAATGGGTGTATTTACTGAACACCTCTTCCCAAAACATCGTTCCCCCCCAAGAGTTGGTCTCCGCGGTGGTCTACCACGGAAGGCTGAGAACTAGGGACATTTCAGGGCACGACTTAGCAAAGATCGTGATCCCATTCACCAAAGAGCAGGTTCAGCAGTTGATGCAGCTCGGTGACTCGCTTCCAATTGCCTTGGAAGGATTCACCGGATGCTTGGCATAGCACTTGCCAAAGGACCCTAGACTCGTCTCGCTTCAAACGCAGACAGTCAGCTTGTATGAATTGATCTCGCTGGTTCCACTTCAGGGGGCCAGAACAGTCTTTACTGATGGGGGTCGTACATATGGTGTCTTAACTTGGCAGGAGGGCCAGGCTTGGCGCACGCTGCTAACTCTTCCACAGAAGTCCGCGCAGCGGGCGGAGTTGGCAGCGGTGAACCTTGCTTTGTGCACCTTCGCCAAAGAGCGCCTCAACATCATTACTGACAGCCAGTACGTTAGGAATTTGCTTCACAGTCTACCGGGAGCATACATCACTCCCGCGATAGACAAAAATTTGCTGAGTTTGTTCCTCACAGCTCAATTTCACTTGCGGAACCACACGGAAGCGCTCTATATCGCCCACATCCGAAGTCACCAGGACCTACCGGGTCCGATTTCCGCGGGCAATAGCAGAGCGGATGCGGCCGCAAAGGAAATTCAGCAACGATTAGTGTTAGGTGTTTTCACTACTCCAATTCAGAGTCATGCATTCTTTCATCAGAATGCCAAAGCACTCGCCAGACAGTTTAACCTGCCACTTTCTCAAGCCCAAGGCATAGTTCGCTCTTGTCAGCATTGTGCAGGGGCACCGGGGGGGCCCTCGTGGGGGGTCAACCCACGAGGGACAGAGGCTAACCAGGTGTGGCAAATGGATGTCACACATGTCCCGCAGTTTGGCAGATGGCAGTACATGCACGTTTGCATTGATACTTTTTCACAATTCGTTTGGGCGACGGCGTAAAAAGGGGAGACAGCTTCCCATGTGGAGCAGCACCTCCTAGCCTGCTTCGCGGCGATGGGCAAACCACGGCACGTGAAAACCGATAATGCCCCGGCCTACAGCTCTAGGCAGCTGGCCGACTTCATGGCCACCTGGGATATCAAGCATACCTTTGGCGTTCCTTACAATCCGCCGGGGCAAGCGATTGTGGAACGAGTCAATCGGACACTCAAGTCCTACATTGACAAACAAACAGAAAGGGGGGAGCCGCCAGCCCTCCCCAAGTCTCAGGGTCAGGCACAGCATTGTCTGAACAAGGTGTTGTTCACGTACAATCACCTTAATGTTTTTTCGGATTGCACGCCGCAGGAGAAACACTTCCGCCACACGGAAGCTCTCCCGCGGCCGCTGGTTTGCTACCGAGTGCCACAGGACCCTTCCTGGAGGGGCCCGGCACCACTCGTAACCTGGGGAAGAGGGTATGCTGCAGTTATGTCTCCTACAGGTGTCATCTGGATTCCAGCCCGGTGCGTCAAGCCTCACTTGGAGCCGCATGGCGTGGACCCAAACTGACCCGAGTCCGATCCCGGAGATGGAGGATCTCACCCTGACCGAGGGGACCCGGCGGAAGAAGCGGCGACCGCAGATGACAGCGCCGAAGGTCACCTGGGGGACGGTCAAGGCCCTTTGCAATGAGGCCCAGGACGCCATCCAACGCGAGGACAGGGAACCGACACCGGAGAACTTCGTGGCTGCAGTCTTCGCCCGGATTACTGCCAACACCGTGGCAGTCACCATCATCCTGACCCTCTCTCTACTTGCGGGGGGAGGCGTTCAGGCAGCCTCACTAAAGGCCAGCGATCTGATGCCAGGCGGAGATCTCTCTGCCCGGATGCACTACAACCTATGGGAAAGGTTGGCGGGTCTCGTCAACCAGTCCGATTTTTGCCTAAAGCAGGACGTGGGTTCTGCCTCAATGTTGAGCACCTGCCTCATCCCGGTGTGCCACACTCCAGACGCGCGCACCAGGGACGGCGACTGGCTGGTGAAGCGGATTTTCGGTCCGTTTCTCCCAACAAGTTTCTCAGCATACGCTCGCTGGGGAATGCAGTTAACCATGACTTTGCCGGCTGATGCAGCCCTCTCCACACCCCGCGAGTGGCAGTCAGCCCGAACTCTACTTGTGCCCGAAGGACCGGCTGCTCCGCAGTCGGCCGGACTCAGCGCCGCTGCCTCGACACTGGCAGCAGCAATTGGACTTGTGATAACCCAGAGACACTTGGTTCAATATATGCTCATGTTACCCTGCCTTCAGGTTGGTTCTTCACATGCAATCAGTACACTTGGAATTACATTACTCCCCACTAGGGATATGATTGTTCCAAGCACAAATGTTTCCTCACCTATACGGCACACTCTTGCTACCCAGTTAGACAGCTCATGTGATAGCAACATTAGGGTTCTGAGTCAAGCTGAGTACGTCTTGTTGGCAGTCAGCATACTTGGCGTGCCAGGCTTAGCCGTCGGCAACGCTCGGAGAATTGGTCAATTGGCTTGCGGATTAGCAAAAGCCATTAACCATACCTCCTCGGCGATAGCGCTGCTCAACCAGGAGCAGGCAGAGCTTTGCCATGCCATCCTAACCAATCGAGCAGCGATCGACTACCTTCTGTTGTTACATCATTTGGGTTGCGAATCTGTCCATGGCATGTGTTGCTTTAATCTCACAGACAATACCCACAAGGTACAGAGCCAGCTCACGGACCTTCACACCCTGGTCAAGAACATTATTGAGGATGCTTCGTGGGGGTGGTGGCATTCGCTGTGGTCGTGGTTCCCATGGGGTTGGCTTCAGACAACACTCAAAGTGATTGTGGGGGTGGTAATACTGGGCACAACAGTGTGTTGTTTCGTGCAATGTATTCCCTCACTGCTATCGAGATGTCCCCCATGGAGGGGACCCCGAAACGTCATCCCCCCACACCAGCTGATGCCCCTCCTACGCAGAGCCGTCTGTCAGGTCCAAAAATAACAGAAAAGGGGGGAGTGCGGTATCCGCGAGCACAATTGGCATAAACAGCCCCTGGCAGAGGCCACACCGGTCGAGAAAGCTCCTGGTCACTGGGCTCTGCGGGCACAGAAATTGGGGGGCGGATTAATAGTCATAGGATTGATTCACCCATATCTGACCTGACCGGCAGCTCTGCTGAGGGAAGCGAAATCGCTAACTCCCGTTAGACATTAGGCAATTACACGCTTGCAGATTAGCCCAAGCCAGAGCGCAAATAGTGGCCATATTTACTCTCGTGTAAGCCATGAACAATGGATTTCCCCTGTCAGTATTTGCCCTAGTTAATTAACTTCCCCAAGAGAGATTCCCAATTAACCCGGGTAAACAGGTGATGTGATTTTCTGTCAGATGACGATTCTATCACACGCTGCCTTGAATTCCTATATATGATGATGATTTTCCCTCAATAAACCACTGGTCTTCGCTCCATCTTGTCTCGTGTCGTTACTTGACCAGTCTCCTCCGGAACCTCAAGGGCCGCTTCACGGCCCCAATCCAACACTGTACATCCTTAAGGGACACAAGGCACAACTGCAAAAAACCTGAAGTTTTAGAGGTCAATTGCCCATTTCAATTAAAATCCATTCATTTATTTAAGTTCTTATTCCATGGCAGTTCACTGTTGTTTGGCTTCTTTTTTTATTAAGCATCTGTTGAGAATCATCACAATTTTTTAAAAATTAAGTTTCTCAAAGACTTAAATTCAGCAGACCAATCAACCTTCTCCATTGTTCCTTTCAGATCTTCTAGCTCAGGGATTCTCAACCTGCAGCCCATGGGCTGGATGCGGCCTGCAACACCATTTCATGTGGCCCCCCACTGTCTCCACCACACCAAGAATTGCCATGTGGTAGAGGAAGGGCAAAATGGCTCTCTGGCCCCCAAAGCTGTCTGAGGGAGCGTGACCTGGCCCCTGGCTTAAAAAGGTTGAGAACTCCTGTTCTAGCTCTTCCCGGTCTCCAAAATTCTCTCTCTATAGTCTGCTTAAATGTTTATCTGAGGGCTTTGTTAAATCCCTTTTCCAACTTCTTTTCCTAATTGGTTTAGACTGTGGAGAATTAGATTTTTTTTGGACATGAAGTACAAATTCTCTCCTTTATTCCTTTCAGTTACCAAAAACCACTCCTTCAATGTAATACGTTGTCCATCAACTGGCTAGTCAGTATTTTACCACAAGAGGCTGCAGTTGAGTTCATAAGCAAGTCTATATATTTGTTGTGTATAGGACAATATGGAATGTAACTGCTACACTGTGCCTTTAAGTCAAATGTAACCGGTTCCACAGGAAATGTATACTTAAGCCATTTGTAAAGATACATTGTATTCAGCTGCTATTGGAATGCGAGCCTACTACCAGGGATGGAGTAGCGAGCATTCAACTCACATGGTACAAATTCCCCAATTGCGTACAGCCACGGGAAACCTTCCCGCCACGGATTACGTGGACAAGAATGGCGGGACGCCGAATGAGGTCACGCCTACAGTAGCCAATAGGCTACCGTGTAACCAGATTCAAATGTATAGTGACTGTATAAAAAGAGTTGTATTGCCACCATTACCTCGTGTTCGTACTGTACTCCATGCAATAAAGATGTATTAAGCTAGTCTACAGCTGCTTCAAGCGTCGTGATTCCAGAACACCAAATTGGTGACAAAGGTGGAATAATGGCTTCCCACAGCCTAAACATCCCTCAGTTCGACCTCAAGAAGCCGGAGAGATGGGGCCTCTACGAGCACCAGTTCCGGCATGCAATGGCGGTTGACGACATCCAGGATGAGGAAAAGATGTGCTCGCACCTCCTCACACAGATTGGGCTACCCACAATGGAGTTGGCCATGCACATCCTGATGCCCAGAGACATCGATACAGTGCCGCTCAAAGAAATCCTGGAGGCGCTCAGAAACCATTTCCAGCCACAGATGTCCATTTTCCCGGCGAGAGTCGTGTTCCACCGGAGGGACCAGTACCTGGGTGAGTCAGTGGCTGACTACGCCGCGGCCCTCCGAACAGCTGCGGTCCCTCGCAAGTGGGCGGACCTGGACAAGGCCCTGCGGGACCAGCTGCTGTGAGGTCTCAGGGACGAGGAGGTCCAGAGAAGGCTGATGGACCAGGACCACCTGACATTCAACACCATCCTGAGGGCAGCACAAGCAGCGGAAGCATCGAGAGCCAGAGTCAAACTGTTCAAGGCAAGGGCCCCACTAACTGATGGGGCACCAACTCCAGTGCAGGCAGCCTGGCGGGACCATCGATCCCCGGCATCCCCCTCCTCCTCATCCTCAGAGGCCAGCGAGGATGAGGGCATCCGAAAGGTACGGAAGGTGGCAACTGAGAAGCGAGGCAAGGAAAGTCACTGTTGCGATGGCTGCAGGACATCCCACAACCGAAGCAAGTGCCCGTTCTGGAAGGCCGAGTGCCACAACTGCAGACGGAGGGGCCAAATCACAAAAGTATGCAGATGATGGCGAGGAGAGGACAAGGGCCCAGCAGAGCATCCCTCGAGGAAACCGGACAGCGTTGGCAGAGTCTCCGATGATAGCGACCCAGAAGTGCATCGCGTGTACCGGTGGGTCTGTGGTGACAGCAGCACGGATGTCCACAGCGTGTCCTTGGGACACCCCCGTTATTTTGTTGAGGTACAGTTGCAGGGGGTCCCAGTTAGGATGGAAATAGACTCGGGGTCTTCCTACTCCATAGTATCCCAGCAGGAGTTCCTACACTTTCCCCCCAATGAGTGACCCAAGCTCAAGGCTCTAAAGACTCAGTTGCGGGACGTTCAAGGCGGGATCCCAGTGTTGGGGGTGGGGGAATTCAAGGTGAAATTCAAGCACCACAGGGAGAGGCTGCCCTTAGTAGTCCTGAAGGAGGGGGGTTGCTGTCTCCAGGGAACACAGTGGTTCCAGCCCCTGGGAATCTCAATAGAGGGCATCCATGTCATCTGGTCCGTCCCCATTCTGGACGTTTGCAATGCACACCCAGCGGTTTTTGAGAAGGGGCTCAGGAAATTCAAGGCCCCCCCAGTTTTATTCGACCTGGAGCCAGTGGGAAACTCCTATTGTAACCGCGTTGAAACCTAACGGAAAGGTTAGGATTTGCACAGATTATAAATGTACGATAAATAAGGCAATCCGCCCAAATGCATATCCGGTGCCGGTTGTTAGTCACCTCTTAGCAACGTTGCACAGGGGAAAACTCTTTGCTAAATCAGATTTGGCGCAGGCGTACCAACAGCTGACCATAACTCCAGCTGCCACCGATGAGCAAACAATTGTAACCCACAAAGAGGTTTTTAAGGTCACGCGCCTACAGTTCGGTGTAAATTCGGCCCCCGGGATCTTCCAGTCCCTCATGGAACATTTGTTAAAGGGGCTCCCCAGGGTCCTCCCATATTTTGATGACATGCTGATCACAGGGGGGAGTGTATCAGAACTGGCTAAGAGGTTAGACAAGGTTCTGTCAATCTTTGAAAAAGCGGGGCTGAGGTTAAAAAAGAGCAAGTGTGTGTTCCAAGCGAGGGAGGTTGAGTTCCTTGGGTTTAAGATAACCCCTGATGGCGTAAAGCCCTCCGATTCCAAGGTTGCGGCTATTCAAAATGCCGCTTGCCCCACCGTGAAACCGGAGTTGCAGTCATTTCTCGGGCTCCTGAATTTCTATCATTCCTTCCTACCAAGGAAGGCATCAGTTGCGGAGCCACTGCATAAGTTACTCAAGAAGGATGCGGTTTGGCAGTGGGGAGACAGTCAGGAGAAGGCGTTCAAAGAATTAAAGCAATGCATCATTTTGTATAATTTTTTTTAAAAAAAACCTTTTGTCTTTGCCTATCTGTGAATTGCTAATCAAAACCATAACCGTGGGCAATTTCTCAGTTGGCAATACACAGGCAAGCAAACCCATTTTTAGAAAATTAAAGTGATCCTGTTTAATTTCCTTGACTTTAAAGTCCACAAGGCTAGAAGTTCCAGCATTAATTAATAGGTTAATTAACATCACTCCTTCCTCTGACTGTAAGCTTTGATTTTTTTTCAGTCAATTCAGTCTACACCTGAATGGCAGTCTGGACAGGCCCTACATTGCTTTTTATGGTATAGGAAATGATTATTTAAGTGCCTGATTGCAGGGGGGAGGGCAGCAGCAGCAGCAATATCTTCTCCACACTTTTCAGCCAGCTATCTGAATAATCATTGGCTCTGAGTACCCTTAGCTCTGAGAAGGGGCAGTCAAAAAAGAAAGAAAGAAAAACAACAACAAATCATCAATGACAACCTTACTATGGCTAATGGTCTAGCACTGTTTGACTCGGCCTGTGATGGCGAACCTTGGCACTCCAGATGTTCTTGGACTTCAATTCCCAGAAGCCCCTGTGAATCCACAAGAAGAGGTTTACTGCGATTTATCCGGCCCACAGGCGCGTTTTACTTTCACTTCCAGGAGCGATGAGGGTGGCATGGGCCGGATGAATCACAGTAAACCCCTTCATGTGGATTCACGGGGGCTTCTGGGAATTGAAGTCCAAGAACATCTGGGGTGCCAAGGTTCGCCATCGCGGGACTAGGCTTTGAAGGAATATTTTGATGCCATTTGCCTATATTCCACTCAGAACTAGTCAGTTTCACCCCAGCCTTTCTGAAATGTTCTAGAAAAAAGTTGTGATTCCTACAACATATCTATGGCAGGTGGCAACACTCAGAACATTTCGTAACAGGCCACTCAGATGAGAGCTCAAGCTGAATTCACACCCACAGAGCAATTACTGAGCTTCAATCTAACAGAAAGCAATTCTGTTTGGAGGACGGTGATACTGTATACTAATCCTGGTGAAATGGGTGAGAATGTTTTGTCAGAGCTGAATACACAAAAGAAATATGATGTTATTTATTCCATGAGGTTGACCAACTTCTTTTCCAGCCTAGGAAGCCAAAGGCCATCTACTAATGAGATCCTGGTGAAGAGAAAAGAAATTGGAGCAAACTGCTTCAGCAACTGCAGCTTTGGCTAGAAGATCTGGAAAAAAAACAAGGCAAAACCAGCTCTTGTCACACAGACTTGCTATGATGCCCATATTGAAATGAATCTATGTAACTTTATATAAAGCAATATGTTAAATTGTCATTTATTAGAATTATGCCAGGTCATCTGAGCATTGCCTGCTAAAGGGTTGCATTGCAACTGGATGCATAATGATAGCCCTATGGAATCCAAATGAAATCATCTGTGCTTGGCAGTGTCTCAAGCGCTTCCTATATCATTTAGCATGGCTCTACATGTTGACTATCAATATGATGTGCATAGTTTCCATGTCACCTTACCAGGGGCTGCCAGGAAAAATGTGGAAACATGCTTAGCTTGGAAGACCAGCACAAAATGTTCAATACTTTCTGTGCCTTAAAAAACAACAACCCCAATCTATTTAGGGTTGCCATAATTCTCTCCCACTAAACCGGGACAGCCATGTGACATCATTGCATTCTTCAAACTGTGCATGTGTCATGGAGACAGCAGCTCTAAGGCCCCACAGAATCCCTATCCAGGGTGGGCAGCCACCATCAGTTTAAAAAAAGCTGTAGTTAATAGGTTGTTTCCCATATGATTCTTCTTGCAAAAGGTAATTCTTGATGGTTCTATTTTTATTTCTTTCCCCATCTCTGCCCCAGCTCCTGCCAAACTAGCAGTTTGAAAGTAAGAAATTGCAAGTACTGGGAAGGTAAACAGCATTTCATGCACTCTGGTGTCCAGTCATGCCTGCCACATGACCATGGAAACATCTGCAGATGCAGACAGCACTGGCTCTTCAGCTATGAAGCAGAGATGAGCACTGAATTCTAGAGTTAGATAAGACTGGCTTTAGAGCAAGAGTGACCTTTACCTTTTTAAAATTTCTTTGGCCACTCTTTAAATTTTACATGTTTTTTTCTTGAACCAGCCGGGACTGCTTCAACCTGGGAAAATTCTGGGAAATCAGGACATATGGCAACTCTAAATCTATTTATGGTAAGGTTAATTAAAACTTTGACCTTGGTTTTCTTGTCCCTCTTTACTCAAGGATGTGCCACAAAAGCAAGAGAGTTGTTGTCCTGATCTTGTTGTCTGTATAAGAGAAATTGAGAAAATACAATGTTTTCCTGAAAATAAAGTAAAATTAAGTAAATTAAAAAGCAAATAAGATTGTGCAAATTAACAAAATTATCCGTTTTATTGCAAATAAAACAAGTAGGGCACAATGAAAATGGATTAAGACAGGATTTCTCAACATTTTTGGGTCGTGGGCCGAATCACTCCCCCTCAGATGGCTGAGCGGGCTGGTCAGGTGTGTCTGCACGAGTTCCCACATGTTTACGCCGCATTTTCTGTGCTTCTGCCATTTGCAGTGGTGGTGGTGGGAACGAGGGCTGCAGGCCACATGAAATGGCTCTATGGGCACATCCGGCCCTCGGGCCATTGGTTGTGAATGCTTGGATTAAGAATTAATGTGTGGATTAGAGGTTGAAGTAGCACTCCTTGGTTTGCTCTTACTTGGAGACAAGGAATCTAGAGGAGTTGGAAAGTTCTTCAACGAGGTGTCTCATTGTGATCACAGAAATGGTTAAAAATAAATAAACCAGTGAGTATCTACAGCGTGGAAAAGTTACCCTTTCAGGCCCTTACACCTAGTATGATCCCTTGCTATGCTAGTTGGATTGAGCCTGGCCCATGAAAAAAAAGAGACCCCCCATGCCCTTTCCTTTGCACAGGCCAGGCTTCGAGCCTGGCCTGTGGAAAAAAAGAGACCCCCCACACCCTTTCCTTTGCACGGGCCAGGCTTCGAGCCTGGCCCATGAAAAAAAAGCCCCCCCCAACCCCCCCAAGTACACACAGAAACATTCAAAAACAGTCACAAAAACAGTCAAAACGAAACACAAAAACATCCAAACAAATTACCACAAAAACATCACAAAGACCCCCCAAAAATCCAACACAACCCCCCAAAAAAACAGGGAGCTTACCAAGAGACGTCTTCACTCCATGACGAACGGAACTCAACTGAGAAAATGAAGAAAATATTTACCGGAAGCGACACCCAGAGGACAAAAGAGAAAAATTGTAGAGAGGAAGAAAAGCTCACCACCCCCACCCAGAGGCCACAAGAGAAAAAACATTCAAAAATATTGAAACTAATAAAATTAATTCCCAAATTAATCCAAAAAGTTATCAAAACATTCAAAAATATTCAAACTAATCTCAAAAAATTCCCCCCAAAACAGAAATCACTTTTCACTCAAAAAAACAAAAACAAAAAATAAAAATGCGTAAAAATAAAGATTTAAAAAATCAAAATTAAATTTAAAATTAAAAAAATTAATTTAGATTAAATAAATTAAAATAAAATAACATTTGCATAAACATAAAACAAAAACCTTCCAAAATCAATTTAAAGAGCCCGGCACTGAGGACGCCGGTGTGCAAAAAATAAAACACACACTGGGAGCACAAGTCCACTGCAGGCGGACGCAGCGCCTCAAAGCCACAAAATCACAAAAACTTTCAACACCATTTAAAACAGCCCAGCACCATTGGTTCAAGGGGAAAAAATGAAACCCTTTACTATCCAACACAATTTTACAAAGCCTGGCACCGCCAGGCAAAATATGCTAGTAATAAAATAAAAAGTGAAACAGATCTTTTCTATTGCCTAGTGTGTTGAATCACCACAAACTGACCATGATGCCTTCACATTACAAAATCAATGCTCAGCCACTGTATTATGGTCTGTTTCCAAAAGGTTAATGAAAGAGCCGACAATTACGGCTGAGTAAGAAACAAAAACATGTTCCAGTTTCTTTGAGTAGTCTTACTGGAAGCTAAAGCACTGCAACTGCAGTTTAATGACGCTGGAAATATTGGAATGTTAAGGCATCCCTTCTGGGTATCATTTGCCTTTGCTTTTATTGTTCCCATAATTCAGCTGTTTTACTAGGCTTTACTCTGCTCTTTAAAATGTCCTTGAGGAAGAAGAATACATTATGCTAAACAAATAAAAGAGCAGTTTCTTTTAGT
Source organism: Bradypodion ventrale (assembly GCA_035047345.1). Lineage (NCBI taxonomy): Eukaryota > Metazoa > Chordata > Lepidosauria > Squamata > Chamaeleonidae > Bradypodion > Bradypodion ventrale. The sequence continues at coordinate 80,024,760 of JAWDJE010000006.1, read as the reverse complement.
AGTGACACCTGTTGGCTTAAAAAGAAAGCAGAAAAGTAAGAAATCTAGTCACCCAAGTAGTACGTTGACAACCATTTGCATGTACTCTGCATCTGTACACTTTTGCCATAAATGTTTATGTGTAGGAATCGGGGCCGCTAGGACGGCCGTTGGGTCCCGGAGGAGACTGATCAAGTAACGACACGAGGCAATATGGAGCGAGATCAGATCAGTGGTTTATTGAGGGAAAAGCATCATCATACATAGATCAGAAGGCAATGCAGGAAAGAATCGTCATCTGACAGAAAATCACATCACCCATTTACTCGGGTTAATGGGAAATCTCTCTTGGGGAAATTAATTAACTCGGGCAAACACTGACAGGGGAAAACCATTGTTCGAGGCTTACGCCAGAGTAAATATGACTTCTATTTGCACCCAAGATTAGGCTTAACTGCGAGTGAGTGATTGCTTAATGGGTAACGGGAGGTTTAGCGATCTGCTCTCTCAGCAGAACCGCCGGTCAGGTCAGGTGTGGGTGAATAAACTCTTATGATTTATACTATTAATCCACTCCCCCAATTTCCGTACTGGCAAGGGCCAGTGACCAGGAACCTTCTTTGCCGGTGTAACCTCTGCCAGGGTCTGATTATGCCAATTGGGCATGCGGAATCCGCATTTATGAGTTTGTTATCTTTGCTCTGAATTGACAGTATTTCTTGGTATTATCTTGACACTATATTAAAATTTAGCTATGTATTATTCTGATATCATCAGAATCTTTCTGCATAAATCTTAGACTAGCCGGAATCAAGTATATGATAGATTCATTCACACACTCCATTCAGCTAACAGCACTCTCACTTGGATTTAGTGTGGTAATGATGTAGTAATATCTGATTCATGATATAGTGCAGGAGTTCTCAACCTTTTGAAGCTGGGTGCTGGGTCATGCTCCCTCAGACAGCTTTGGGGGCCAGATGGCCATTTTGCCCTTACTCTACTGCATACCTGTCAACCGTGGCTCCGGAAAATATGGGACCTGCGCAGAATGGTTCTGTGCAGGTCGCCTTCTACGCATGCGTAGAAGGCTTTTGCGATCCCCTTCTGCGCAGATCGCCTTCTACGCATGCGTAGAAGGGTTCTACGCAGGCGGAAAAGCCTACTATGCATGCGTAGAAGGTGATCTGCACAGAAGGGATGCGCAGTACCTCTTTCACCCCCGCTGCCAATTCCGGGGGTTTGGCAGCTGCGGGCAGGAAATGGCGCAAATCGGCACCGAAAATCTGGACATCCCAGCCAATCCAGGAAGGTTGACAGGTATGCTCTACTGTTGCGATGTGCCACGGATCGTGGCCCATTGGTGCGGAAATTGCCCGCGGAGGTTCGGAGTGACTGGCCACAAGGAAAGACACGGGAGACGAAGCGTGCGGTGAAGTCCAGTCTTGATTGAAAATCAAGTGGCGCATTTATTGATCCTGCCTTGAGGGTCCTCCGTGCCTAAATGCATGGGACCCACGTCACAGAAGGCTGACGCAGGTGGCATTTCTGGTGGGTAAAGATAGCACCTGCCTCTGGCCATTGTCCAGTGATTAATGGACAAACACGCATTATCTAAGATCTGGGTTGGCGAAACCCTATTGATCTCACCCTATCTCGAAGGCCAGTTAAACTGTCTTCGGGTCTCTAACTTCCTTTCCTGCTGACTCAGCCAGCCTCGCTCAGCCTTATCGAGACCAGATGGGGGAGAGGGAATTCGACCTTGGAGTCAGCACTTTATACCTTTGTCCTATTTCCTCCGTAAGACCTCAGCTCAAGCCTTATGAATCATGCTAATCATTAATCTAACCCGCTCCCAATTTCCATTCCATCCGAGCCCATTAATTCTCAAGCTGTGTGCTTAGCGAGTGAACTCATCGGGAAGGGTGATGGCCAATCTTGGCATGCGGGCATACCACATCCCCCCTTATTTTACTGTTTAAATCAGCCTGGCCGAGGGCTTGGTGGATATAGGGCATAATTTGTCTGGGTGTGAGAGACTCTCGAGGTTTACACATGGAGAAAAGCGAAGGGATGCATTGTGCGAAACAGCAAAGCACGATCCCCACTACCACAATGCCAGCTGTAGCTTTGAGTGTTGTTTGCAACCATTTCCATGGAACCATGACCAGAGTTCGTCCCACCACCCCCAGCTGGCATCTTGCCGGATATTTTTCACAATGGTGTCAAGTTTGGTGATCTGACTTTGGACCTTGCGTGAATTATTCATGAGGTTAAAACAGCACATGTTTTGGACTGATTCATATCCCATGTGGTGCAAAAGCAACAGATAATCAATTGGTGCTCTATTATCTAAAACTGCATGTCTTAATTCAACCTGCTCTCGGTTAAGAAGAGCGATGGCTGATGAGGTGTGATTAATAGCCTTAGCTAGCACGCACACCAGCAGGCCGATCCTACATGCATTTCCCACCACCAACCCTGGCACCCCAAAAATGCTGACCACTAAGGAGACATACTCAGCCTTACTAAGCAATCTGATATTACTGTTGCATGTCTCATCTAGCCAGGCTGCCCTTATGGACCGTGCTGGTTTTGGGGTGACTGGGTCTGGAGTGATCATTTCCTTATTGGGAAGTATCAGTGTCAAGCGACTCAAACAACAGTATGAGTCAGATATGTTAGCTGGAATGTAGTTCCACGCCCGTTGATTACAAGTAAAAAACCATCCTGTGGGCAAAATGACATTTTCATACATAGAAAGGGCCATTTCTGGCTGGTTACATTTCCAAGTCTCTTTCCCGGGACTCATGCAACAGTGATGTGGCACCTTGGCTGTGGAGCAGCCTGTCATTCTGGCACAGGGTGTGTTTGGGCTGATCGCCACTCGGGGTGTGTACAAAGTGAGTGCATCAGTGGGCAAAGTCTTTGTTATCTGAGTCCCCCAGGCTGCATACATTGCATATGTGATTCAGAGATAGGGTCCATGTATTTGTCTAAGCAATAGTTCAAAGTTCTTGGCCGGCTCGCCCGGTGCGCGGCAAACTGGAATAAGGCATGTACTCAACAAAGAAGTGTCCATGGTCTGCTCTAGGCAGACGTTCGACTGGTTGACAAGTCCAGCAAGTCTTTCCCAAATGTTGTACCTGAGTCTGGTGGAGAGGTCCCCGCCAGGTGTGAAGTCCCCTTGAGCAGCTTGAACCCCTCCCCCCACAAGCAAGGAAAGGATCAAGACTATCATTAGGGAATTGTAGGTGATCTGAGCCAAGACCGCAGCTACCATGTTGTGCAGAGTGGGCTCAGAATGATTCTCTTGCAAAATCACACAGAGTTTTGATCATTCCCCATGTTTCTCTTGGCTCCTCTATCCTGGGTCATCGTGGCCGGGGCCGCCTGCCCCGCCTCCATCCCATCATCAGGTCTAGGTCCTCCATCTCTGGCAACAGGTTCAGAGCTGCCTGGTTCCACGCCATGGGGTTCGAAGTACGGCTTCACACAGCGGGCCAGAATCCAAATGGTAACTGTAGGAGACATATTTGCTGTATAGCCTCGTCCCCAAGTTATCAGGGGCGCCGGACCCTTCCAGGAGGGGTCTGGCAGCACTCTGAATTTAACCATGGGACGCGGGAGAGCTTCCCGGCTTCAAAAATGCTTTTCCTGCGGCATGTAATCAGCAAAAATATTTGTGATTGTAAGTGAATAATACTTTGTGCAGGTGTTGCTTTGCCTGGCTTTGGCTCTTGGGGGGGGGGGGGGGGGACTATCTCTTCCCTTTCTGTTTGTTTTTCAATATAGGACTTTAGCGTCTGGTTCACCCGTTCGACAATGGCTTGTCTTTGGGGATTGTATGGAATGCCAAATGTGTGCTTTAATGTCTCATGTGGCTAGGAATGTGGCTAGCTGCCTTGAACTATAAGCCGGGGCATTATTTGTCTTCAAGTGACCTGGTTTGCCCATTGTCGCGAAGCAAGACAATAGATGTTGCTCTATATGGGTCGCAGTTTCCCCCTTCTGGGCCGTGGCCCAGACAAACTGCGAGAATGTGTCAATGGACACTGCATAAACTGCCATCATCCAAATTGTGGGACATGTGTGACGTCCATTTGCCAAATTTAGTTAGCTGCTGTCCCTCGTGGGTTTACTCCCTAAAAGCCCCCCCCCCGGTGTTCCTGCACATTGCGGGCAAGAACGCACAATGCCTTGGGCTTGTGACAGTGGCAGGTTGAACTGCCTTGCCAGTGCCTTGGCATTCTGATGAAAGAATGCATGGCTCTGGATTGGGGTCATAAAGATTCCTGAAACTAGCTTGTGATGCGCTTCTTTCGCAGCTGCAGCTGCTCTGCTGTTACCTTCTGAAATCGGACCAGGCAAATCCTGGTGGCTCCTAATATGAGCTACATAGAGCACTTCCCTGCGGTTGCACAAATGAAATTGCATGGTCAGGAATAAGCTTAATAAATTCCTGTCTATGGTGGGAGTTGTGATGGGCAAATTAAAAAGGAAGACATTTATTCTCATTAATTTTAATTGTGTGGAGTAGAAATGTCCAGTTAGATTTTTATTCTGTGATGTAATGCCAATTACCAGATGTTCTAAAGTCCAGGTGCTAGCATTCCTTCACCCATTGACCAGACATGCTGATGCCCAAAGATAAGGTAAGGAATTTGTTTACCAGTCTTGGACAAATTCCTTGAACACCTGCTATCCTAACGGAGAGGAGCCCCCACCTGTCAGTCAAACTAATTACCTCCTGACACCTGCAGATCGAGTCATCTCAAGAATGCACAGCTGGGGGCTAGATGTCACATAGCACGCCCACTTGTCTCATTTCTCATGGGAACACAGGTGCACAGCAATGAGATCATTATTAGGTCATAACATTCCCGTTCTTTTTCCTATAAAAAAAGCACTGTTTGAGCAGAGAAGGAAGCACACTCCTGAGACCAAGGGAGAAGCCCTTGGCTCTCAGCCACTATATAGGCAAGATGTCTCTTCGGGGATAGAGGCTATGCCATGCGGGGCTCTTAGCCCCTAACACTTAAGAAGGTACCTGCTAGAAAGTAGCAAGATATATTTTTTATGTTTATTTCTTTGTTTTTATGTTTTTATGTAAGTAAGATTTGTAACTGTATTTCTGACAATAAAACTACAAAAGCCTGTAGTTTGAGTGACTGCCTTTTATATGAAAAAGCAGCTTGGAAACCAACCAGAGCAATCAGAAGGAACTTCAACGGTCCTCGTCACCCAGCCAGAAGGAAGAGGTGAGAGGGGATTGCCCCTGTGAGGCATTTTCCTCTCCCTATGTCTCTGATAGGAGTAATGTAAGCTCCTGGTAAATTGTGAATCAAGTTCCGGACCTACAGGCTGTCCGTAACTATATTCAATTGCTCTTGATCAAATGTTCTTAAGGCGAGGTTCACTGCTGCCAATTCCGCTATCTGCACTGATTTTTGTGGAAGTGTCAGTAGCGTTTTCCAAGCCTGTTCTTCATACCAAGTGAGGACCCCATGTATCTTTCCGCCATCTGTGAATACTGTTCTAGCCCCCTGGAGTGGAGTTAAAGACAGCATGCTTTGTAATTCGACCATCTCCGTTTGAAGCGAGACAAGTCTGGGATCCCTTGGCAAATGATATGCCAAGTTGCCTGTAAAACCTTCTAATGCAATCGGAAGCGTATCACCGAGCTGCATCAGCTGGCGTGTCTGTTCCATATTAAAGGGGATAACTATCTTGGCTAAATCATGTCCTGAGATATCCCTAGCTCTAAGCCTTCCCTTATGGATGACTGTGGCTACCAGTTCTTGTGGAGGAACGATATTCCTGGAAGTGGTATGTGGCAAATATACCCATTCCATGAAGTTCGCCCCCCCCCCGTGCCTAAAGCTCCAGTGAACATGATGCCTGTTCTATTGATGTATAGATTTAGCGGGGGGGGGGGGAGGTGTAAATGACCCCCCGCCAATCCGATCTACCTAGCGGAGGCTGAGTATGCGATTGATTTCCTGGAGAGTCTGTTTCGCCTCTCTTGGAATGTGGATTCGATCTGCCGGCTGTTTTCCTAGCGTTAATAGAGAAAAGATCGGTGCAGATTTTAAAATATGGTCTTGCCCAATTGATGTTTCCTAGAACCTGTTGGAGTTCCACTAACATTATGGAATCTTTGATCTGGATCTTAGGCAGCACTGGGGCTGCAAAAGAATGGAGTATCCAGTGACCTAAGTATGAATAGGGTTCGGTTCTCTGAACTTTTTCTGGGGCAATTATCAAGCCTTTGTCCCCTAATGAATTTTGAAGATCACAAAACATGTCACCGCCCAATTTGGGCACTGTGATCAATATGTCATCCATGAAATGGCAAACTAAGACTTTGGGGTGCAGGGTATGGAACCCTTCCAATGCCTAGTGGACATAGATTTGGCACAAAGTGGGCGAGTTGAGCATGCCCTGTGGCAAAAATTTTCACGCAAAACGTTGGGTTGGTTCCCTGTGATTGGTGACTGGCACCGTGAAAGCAAATCTTTCCCTGTCCCTAGGATCTAAAGGGATGGTGTAAAAGCAGTCTTTTAAGTCTACAATTAGGATCTCCCATCATTCTGGGATCATGTTGGGATTTGGAGTACCGTATTGAAGCAGACCCATGAGCTGAATGCATTTATTGATCTCTCTTAGATCGTGCAGAAGTCGCCACTTTCCAGACTTTTTTTAATGACAAAAATCGGTGAATTCCAGGGACTGGTAGATGGTTCTATGTGTCCCGCTTCTAGCTGCTCTTTAACAAGCTGCTTTAAGGCTACTAATTTCTCTCCAATTATGGGCCATTGTTCCACCCAAACTGGCTCATTTGTGAGCCATTTGAGCGGTAGGGCCATTGCCCAAGAGTTAGGGTAGCACGATACTGCTGCAGAATGTCCCTCCCCCAGAGGTTGACAGGCACATTCAAAATGTGTGGTCGGATGACCACTGTGCTGTCTGCCCCCGGGATGGAGACTTCCACCCAGTCATGACTTCTGTAAGCTTCCTGAACTCCTCGTACTCCCCACACATCTGCAACTGACTCAATGGCCCACTCGGTGGGTCACAATTTCTGGCTGATTACGCTCACATCAGCTCCTGTGTCAAGCAGCCCATCAAAAGGTTTTTTGTTTAAAAATACCTAAATGACTGGTCGCTGCTTCCACTCTATGTTCTTTTCCACTGTCGCTATGATCTGGTATCCTTCTACTGCCCCTTCCTCTCTCGGGCGGTTGGCTGACTCGAATCCTGAGCTTCCTCTGCTCACCTCCTTGTTTCTACCTGGCAGATGACAAGGAACCATTATCAGTTGCGCTAATGAATCCCCTTTGCTGACTGTCTGGGGTAGGTGTGTCCACAGCTGGACTTTGACTATGCCTGTGTAATCGGAGTTTATCACTCCTGAGACCACGAAGATCCCTTTCTTCCCTGCATTGCTACAAGGTAAGACTAATCCTATGGTGTCTTGGGGCAGAGGACCCTTGAACTGGGAATTGACTTGGTAGACTGAACCTGGCAGGTCGCATATGACGTCCTCCTGGCATTCCAAGTCTAGCACTGCACTTCCCTTAGTTTCTGTCTGTGCCTCGGAAATGCGGGGTGTGATGCTGGGTGAAATTATTGGGATGTCTGCTCTGGGGCTTCCAGGGCAGCTGTCACCTCTATTTGGACTGGGGCTAGAGACACGCCCGTGGGCCGGTTTCCTGAATTGGGACACTGGCTGGCCCAATGAAAGCTGCTGTGGCATCTGGGACATTGGGTAGATGGTACCGCTGGGTGGCCTGATGGGTGGCTGCCCCCCTTCTTACGGTTTTTCCCCGACCTGCATTCTTTCGCAAAGTGCCCCACCTTGCCACAGTTGTGGCAGGCTCCCTTGGCCCCTTTGGGCTTGTTTCTCCCTTGCACTGCTGCTGCTAACAGCCCCATTTTATAGGAGTCTGTTCCAACGTCAGTGCAAGCCCTGATCATGTTGGTAAGCGTCAGATCAGGTCTATGGCCCATTGCCTGCAATATTTTGCGACAATCAAGGTTGGCATTGTCTTTGGCCAATTTCATCATGAGCTCTTCCTGGGCATCTTGGTTATCTATCTGCCTACTGTTGGCTTCCTCTAATCTGTTAATGAAATCCATGTAAGGCTCTTGCGCTCCCTGCTTGACTGTGGTGTAATTCTTTGTGCCTTTGCCAGTGGCTGGCACCTTGAGGTATGCCTTAAAGGCAACTTCAGCTGCTAGCTGGAGTGTGGCTACTGGCAGAACAGACTGCGCTTGGATGGTTTCAAACTGACCTGAACCATAAAGTTGCTCAGAGATTACTACTCCCCCCATCCGGGCAGCCCTTGCCTGTGCTTCCAATTGAAACTCACTGTCCCATAAAAGGTACTGGCTAAGGTTCAACATCATCCGCATCATGGCTTTCCAGTCTTGAGGGATGAGCTGCTGGAACGTGCCCCTTGTGAATCTGCTTTGGAGTCCTGTATCTGTGATGGCTTTTTGGATTTCCGAAAGCAATTTATATGGGATGGGCGTGTATACCGCCACCTGATCGCCTGTGAGGGCGTCCGTCTCTAAGCGGACTGGACATAGCTGTTGGAGTTCGGCAAGTTCCTCTGCCGAGATTTTCCCTTTGTGTGCTTCCTCCTCTACCATGCACTGAAAGGGACTTTTCGTGACCTGGGAAGCGCCTGCGCTTCCTAGGCTTCTGTCCCCTCCCACGGCGTCTGCAGCTTCCACGGAAGGGGGGTCCCCCATGCCCCCATGCTTAAACTGAATGGTCGGATAGAGACTCTCTGGGCAGGTGGTTCTACATACGCTGGGGGTTTCTCAGTCTCCATCTGGACTGGACTAACTGCTGAAATGATCTGTCTACACTTTGCCCATGTCCCTATGATTTTAGCAGGTGCTTGGGGCTCCGTTTTAAGGCAATCTCCTACTCTATCCCAAGTCTCTGGGTCCAGCATGCCTGCTTCTGGGTAGAACAAACAATGCTCCCTCAGATACACCATGAATTCCGTTAGGCTTTAGCTATAAATGTTAATATTATGTAGCCTAGTCAGGCGCTTGAGCTCAACTCCATGAGCTCTTCACCTAATGGATGAATCTTGCCCCTCTAAGGAAGCCCCCATATTACCTGATCAGAGGTTCCCTCGTGGGATGAGTTGGCGCACCTACGGCAATGTCGGGTGATGTGGTGCACAGGTCGTGGCCTCAGGTCTGAGTAGGTGTGCAGTTTTGGCTACTGCGGGCTTCCCTCTGTCTCTGCCGATGGAATCAGGGCTCACAGCTCACCCTGATGTGGAACACGTCCGTTCCGATGATGCTTTGGGTTGCCGCCAAGCTTGCGGTTAGCGCTTGAGCACTGCCCTCCTTGCTGGTTGTTCACGGTCTCGGCTGGAAACAGCTGGCCTTGAAAGATGGAGCTGAGTTCCGATCGGGAAAGCGTCCCGATCGGAGCTTCTCCGCAGCCTCCGGGAAGAGTCACGCCGGAGCGGGACCCCTTCAACATCACATCGGGGTCACCAGTCTTGGCATGTGGGCATACTACACTCTACCACATGGCACTTCCTGGTGTGGTGGAGGCAGTGGGGGGCCACATGAAATAAAGCCATGGGCCGCATCCAAGTAATGGGATCCAGGAAGCATTTCTTGCACTCCTAATTAAACTTAACCACACTACCTGTAAGCAAGCTGGAGGTCATCACCTCACCAATGGTAAATTTGAATTAGCAGCCCCAGCTGTTTGTGGATCAAAAGAGAAGCATTTTGTTATTCGTTCTGGAAAGCAACATTTATTCTATCAGATCTGAATAGAGTGGCATCTGTGTAAATACGATTGGGTTGTAAAACTCCCAGTAGCAAAAACACCATTCAAGTACTAAAAAAGCATATGTAGTATATGCACAAGGAAAGCATATCTAGGCCCCAAACCTTCCTCTTGTTGCTTTCCTCCCACAAAAGAAACATGTTTTAGGAGAGGACCTTGTTGAACTTGTGAAGGCTATGAAACAGAACATTTGTTTGTGTGTGTCTCACATATGAAGTCTCCATGGATGTAGCAGGTTTCTGCTTTAGACCTAAAAATGTAAGCACAAGGGAAAAGGAGGGTTGTGGTCTTCCCCTCTTTACATGCCATTTAAACACTTATATAGAGCTAAAAGGGAAAGTAACATAGAACAAAAACAGTCATTTGGCCTAAAGCCAATTAGTTATTCCAACTAACAGATGCTTGCTGAATCTGCTAAATCATATTAAGTGGTTCAATTGTAGCAGTCAGACTTACTTTGCCCCTGAGTGGTTTCTTCAAAATCCACACTAACTTTATTAGAGGAAGATTTTAAATAGTCTGCAAATAATACCCACAAGAACTCTGCATGTAGCCCCAAGGCAAGAAACAAATGTCTATAGATTAAGATCCCCCAGCAATGCTTCTGGATATTGTTTGGCTATTATTTGTTTGATGATGCCCTTCCAGAAGTATGTTCAGAGGTGCTAGGAACTTACAAACAAAATAAGCACCAGATCCATCCACTTCATAGACACCTACGATCAGTGATGGGCAACTTTCTCACTCCAGCTGTTCTTTGACTTCAATTACCAGAAGCCCAAGTCAGCACTCCTGCTGATCAGGGCTACTGGGAATTGAAGTTCCAGAACATCTGAGTGCTGCCAAGGTTCACCATCACTGTAGATGATGACTGAAATTGAGGAAAAGTGTTCTGCACTCCTCTCAAGATTTAAATATTTAACCAGAGGAGGCTAGGCTAAAGTTATGTACAGCAAAAACAATGCATCTCGCTGAACAGATGAATGCTGAATCGTGTCTCCCACAAGGACAAGATTCTGGCTGGATTAGTGAGCCGTCCGGAGTCGTCCTATTTATTGAATAAATAATAAAGCCACTTAATAGAAGCAAGTAGGAAGATTAAAATGTAATCTAGTAAAATGAAGCTACATGGATATAGGACAAATTTTCTGTGAATGGGGAGAGATTTAACCAATGCAACATTTATATGCATGCAATTTATGCCCTATCACGTGTACAAAAGAAGATCTAGTAAATGGTGGAGATAACACTACTGAAGTAGCCCACTTCTGGTCTAATTGTTTTAATATTTTTAATTTGTTTTGAATGTTACTTATATTTCATATACATTAATTTAATTTAATTTAATTTAATTTAATTTAATTTAATTTAATTTAATTTAATTTAATTGTTAGACTTATACCTCACTCTACTCAAGCACAAGGCCAACTCAGAGCAGCTACAACAAATCAATAAACATACAGTTAAAACAATATAATAATACACATAAACACATATGTCAAATAAATAAATAAGCAACAAAATATCCACCATCAATAGTTACAAATTCAAATGCAAAGTATAGAGAACAACAAAAATACATACTATCACAGCATTCCAAACCAATGGAAACCTCACTACAGAAGTTCCACAAAGACCGCCAGCAGCAGAATCGCCCCAAAAAACAGAGTCAAAAGTCCTTGACCTCCTCCTGGCCAGTAACGGGTCGAGAGGGCACGGTGGCTCATGGCCGTGGCGTCTTCAAGCTCCCTGAGGCCACGGGGAGCTCCTTTCAAACCTCCCGGCTGATGTCGGAGCTTGGAGGGCGTGGTGGCAACATTCTAATACAGGCAAAGGACAGGATACCCAGTTGGTATCTGGGTATACTGTATATCTAATGCTGGAGATAGTTGCCAGTGGAAAGAACTCTTACTGTGCTGAAATCTTTCTAGGCGATTCAGTACTGCTTTTGTGGATGATATTCAAGTCAGTTAATATTTAATTTATTCTAAGTTATGACATCCTGCACCAATGATGTGGGAATGGCTATGTACAATGTTCAGCAGAGACATATTTTATTTTGAAACATGTCTCCCTGATCTCAGTGGAATATGCTTTCAGAAAAAAAAAATATTACAGCCTTAAAGTAACAGATGCTCCCAAAAATCTTGACTCCCTGTACATTAATTGTGAGTGTATGGAGCTGTGTGCCAAGAAGACTGCCATCTCAGCACAATTGCTGGCAGGAGGAATATTGTGTGATAGTCTATTTGTTTGCCATAAAGCAGAACATTCGGACTGAGGGAAGAGTGCTACATCTCATGTGTCAGGGGAGCAAAGCATTGGGAAGGAAATGAATTTTTAAAAACTTGTGTTTCCCCCTTCTAAACAGCTATCTTGAGAACATAGCAGGCAGTTCTGGACCTAATTAGGTTTACAGAATAAAAAGAGAGCTTGAGCATTAAAAGATGAAAACCAAACAATACAAGATGGTTCATTAAAACTAAGGCACAGGCAAATGTACCTTAGAGGCATTCATGTTAACACCAATTGTTCTGTCTTTGTTGGGGCCATTTTCCACATCATATATGACAACTGTTGGATTTATCCTACTGCCCACCCTCCACTCCTTATTTTGCCACAAACAATTTTTTTAAAAAAAATGTTTTCATCACAAGGCATTATCGAAATGGGCACATTCATGGAGTTGAGTGACATTATATATGAGATGATGTAATATTTCAGTGTGTTATGAGACACACACATACATGCCATTCAGTTAGTTAATGCAGTTTTCTAGACAAGAATTTTGTAGGAGACAGATTGGCCTTTCCAGGAGGTAACACAAGGCCGAGGTGTCAGGTAGCACATCCTGGGAAGCAGCAGTGACAGCCCTGGTGGCACAGTGGTTTGTCTTCTTCTTTTGTCTCCTGGTCAAACCCTGGATTGTCAAAATGAAGCCAGTTTCTTGGCTTTGTCGTTGACCAAACTTAAGTCCTCATTGACACATCTTTCTGGCGTGATGATGATGATGATGATGATGATGATGATGAAGAAAATGAATGAATGAATGAATGGTTAAACTGCTCTATTTTCAACCAAAGTTCTCAGAAAAACGGCCAAACGGTGTAACTGGGTACAGACACAAAAAACCATTGGTGCTGGCGCAGTGGAAATAATCAAAATAATGATGCACTTAACTTCAGTGAAATAAAAATTGTATTAGATTCATACACATGCTATAATAAGCCTCTTGCAGGCGCACCCCCCCAATGATGGACTCAGACACAAATGAAAGTGGATAACGGCATGGGCCACATTTATTGATTCAAGCCCTAGTCCGAATTATAAATTTCTATTGGTAAAACGACCAATCATAATTCTTAAGGCAAGCAGGCCGAAGTAACACTGGTAAGGTACCACCCAAAATTGCCAACGGCAATTGTTACAATGTATCTATTTGTATCAATTTGTTTGTTGACAACAAACAATTGTTGACCGTAGTCAATATCTAACTAATGACCCCACCCTCTGACGTGTATCCGTAAAATCAGGGGGTGATTCCAGCTGTCTAGTGGTAACCATCACCCCCTCGCCTGGTTCGTCGTTGACCGGACAACGTTTAAACAACTTATGCCTATCTAGTGTTGTCCAGTCAATTGCGAACCTGCCGGATACCTGTGGGTCATAAATGTTTACCTTACCAGTGCTACCCGCCAATGTGACCAAAGTCAACAGTAGCACAGACAAACCCCTATATCAAACCATAGCAACAGTGTGGGATGGGCGAAAAAGCCAGGACTCAAAGGCCAATTGCGAGTCCCAGCCAAAAATTCCCACCCGGCCCCGAAGCGACCAAGAAATCACACTGTTAACTAGGGAGGGGGTGGAGGGGAAAAACTTCTCCGCTCCGTCGGTTCGCCAAAATGGCAGCACGGCTGCCTCGTGGCCAGCCCCTTTTATTAGGGTGCTGGCCACGCCCCTAACTACCCGGATGGTTTCGTCCGGTGGGGGGGGGGGGCGCAAAGAGCGCGGCGGCCATTTTGGTGCCGCGCTTCCATTGCAGGCGCACCCCCCCAATGATGGACTCAGACACAAATGAAAGTGGATAACGGCATGGGCCACATTTATTGATTCAAGCCCTAGTCCGAATTATAAATTTCTATTGGTAAAACGACCAATCATAATTCTTAAGGCAAGCAGGCAGAAGTAACACTGGTAAGGTACCACCCAAAATTGCCAACGGCAATTGTTACAATGTATCTATTTGTATCAATTTGTTTGTTGACAACAAACAATTGTTGACCGTAGTCAATATCTAACTAATGACCCCACCCTCTGACGTGTATCCGTAAAATCAGGGGGTGATTCCAGCTGTCTAGTGGTAACCATCACCCCCTCGCCTGGTTCGTCGTTGACCGGACAACGTTTAAACAACTTATGCCTATCTAGTGTTGTCCAGTCAATTGCGAACCTGCCGGATACCTGTGGGTCATAAATGTTTACCTTACCAGTGCTACCCGCCACCCGGAGAGGCTTCAATAAAGGCTCGACGCCCCCCCCAAGACCGTCAGCTCGGTCGACAGGCCTGCTCGCCAATCACTCAGCAGGAGGTCCATACCTCCTCGCGACAGATGGGCCCCCTCCCCTGAATAAAGCTCATAATTTTGCAGACTGATGATGGGGAGGCGAATGACGCGTCCCCAACCCATATCAAAAAGGAACCGGGCAATAGCCCTGGAGCGACGAGCCCGGTCAAGCGCCTGGAGGCCAAACGCTCCCCTGGAAGCGTACTGCGGTATCATGTCCGACCAAATGAGGGGTGTGGCAGGCCACACATAATGTGAGTAGGCCAGGTGACTGCAAATTGCAAGCTTCCGCGATAGGCCAGTGACCTGTCCGAAACCATTGCCCCCAAGGTGAATAACCAGGACATCAGGCGAGTCAGCATCCCTGATGTAGAAAAGGAATGGCAACAGTTCCCGCCATAACATGCCGCGCTTACCACACCACCTGAGATGTGCGGATGCACCCAGTCCCAGTCGGGGTCCCACTCTGTCGCCGCAGCGTAACGCGCTGCCCTGTGCAGCGTAACGCGCTGCCCTGTGCAGCGTAACGCGCTGCCCTGTGCAGCGTAACACGCTGCCCTGTGCACGTGGCAACGGCCCACCAGCCCTACTGTCACCGGTGTAAAACGACACCCAGGGTCTGTCAAGGAAAAAAGGGGGGGTGAGAAACATTGCAGTGACTAAACTGGCACTCACGGTTGAAGAGGGTGAACACAAAACTGAAAACAATGTGATCCCCACCTTCCCATGCGGCGTATTTCAGCCCCAGAGTACCCAAAAGTAGCCGCAGTAGAAACCGCCCCCATCCTGCAGGAATGGCTGAGTGAGGGGAGACCCACCCTGGTGACAGAAAAACGGGGCATGGTGCGTGCCACAAAGTGCAAGAAACTCCTGTAGGGCACCAACCGGACAGATGTCTTCCAAGGAACATCGTAGCAGTATTACTCAACTGCCTACGCCGTGCTGATCTGTTTTAGAGGAGCGTATCCTCAACTGAGCCCAATCATAGCAACATAGACATCTTCGAGTTCCAGTGCCCTACGACTTGCATCCGCCTTAGACAGCATCATAAGCTCGCTGATGCGGAGCGCTCCAAAAAAGGCCACCGTTGTAGCCGCACGAAACAGGGCTGCCTCATACCTATCGAAACATAGGTCATGCCAGCCTCGTGCCAGTTGGGTAAGTACCCCAGGGGAAATTGGGTGACGGTCGTCCAGGCAACGCCCACGTTCCCGCACCCACCCCTCCAAAACATGTCTCACACGGAAATCAGCGGTACTGTCCGCGTGACCTCCCACCTTGGCCATAAAAGCCAGCGCTGATAGCCTAGATGCTATGGTGCGGGGTGCCAGGCCCTGGACGTGCAGGTAAACCATGAAACGGAGGATGTGGGCCACTGGGATTGGCCAGGTATCTGGCAGGCGAGATTGGGAACAAAAGGTCCGAAATGCAACCAACGCGTGGTGATACGCCTTACGCGTGCGTGGCGCCAGTGACATGCCTATCGCCCGGTTCACCTCTCCTTGCCAATGGTCCATATCTCCTGCGGTAGTGGCGAGGGAAATTCCTCCGCATCCGGAGCCAAGG
Source organism: Bradypodion ventrale (assembly GCA_035047345.1). Taxonomy (NCBI): domain Eukaryota; kingdom Metazoa; phylum Chordata; class Lepidosauria; order Squamata; family Chamaeleonidae; genus Bradypodion; species Bradypodion ventrale. The sequence goes on along the minus strand of JAWDJE010000006.1, from coordinate 80,008,815 downwards.
CACGGAACCGGGAGATCTGCAGGCGGGACAAAGCGTCAGCAATATCATTATTCACCCCCGGGACATGCCTGGCTCTGAACAGTACATTGAGGCGCAGGCTGCGCAATACAAACAGGCGCACAAGATCCATGACCCTGGGAGATTTAAAGGTCTGTGAGTTGACAATGTGGACAACAGCCGCATTGTCACACCAGAAATGCACCACAGAGTTGGCCCACTCCTCACCCCATAGCATCAAGGCCCCCAGTATGGGAAAAATTCCAAATATGTGAGATCCCTCAGGCGACCCGTGCCTGACCAGGCTGGTGGCCATCCACCATATGCCCACTTCCCATTGAAGTACATCCCATAACCAAGAGATCCCGAGGCATCAGACTGAATTTGAAATTGGGGCGAAGCCAGGAGGTCAGACCTCCAAAATGAGACCCCATTGAACTCCCTCAGGAACTGGAGCCATACGTGCAGATATGCCCTGATGCCCCGTGTCAATCTCGCCCTATGATGGGGCCTGGATAAGCCTGCCATGGCGTCGCACAAGCGCCGAGCAAATGCCCTGCCAGGTGCGACCATCCTGCAAGCGAAATTGAGATGTCCATGTAACACCTACAATCCCCGAAGGGATGCCTTGCGCTTAGCCAGCAAGCCCGATATAAGGGCCACTATCCTTGACACCTTGTCTGTGGGCAACCTAGACGCCTGCGCTACCGTGTCAATTTCCACCCCCATGAATATTAACTTATTAGACGGGCCTTCGGTCTTTTCGGGCGCTAAAGGGACACCGAGTTCCTCCATTAGCGTCTGAAATGTGTTGAAGAGACGTGTGCACATGTCCCAGCCCCGTTCACCCCCGAATAAAAAGTCATCCAGGTAATGGGCTACAGACCGAGACCCTGACCTACGGACAAATGCCCACTGCAGGAAGGTACTGAAACGCTCGAAAGCCGAGCAGGATATGGAACAGCCGAATGGCATGGCTTTGTCAAAATAATATTCACCCCGGAATTTGAAACCCAGCAACTCGAAGTCACCCGGGTGCACGGGCAAGAGGCGAAACGCCGACTTAATGTCACACTTAGCCAACAGTGCACCCGGGCCACATGAGCGCACCATGCGCAATGCCTGGTCAAAGGATGTATACCCGACAGAACAAAGGTCATCAGGGATAGCATCATTGACCGAGTGGCCGGCTGGGTAGGACAAATGGTGAATCAGGCGGAACTCGCCCGGGGACTTCTTGGGCACTAGTCCTAGCGGCGACACTTTAAGGTTGTGGAACGGGGGTGCGGGGAAAGGGCCAGCGACCCTGCCCGCAGCAATCTCCTTATTAATGCTGGCGGCAGCCACCTCCTCCCTTCCCCTAAGTGACAAAAGGTTAGGTGCATCCTGCGGTGACCTATCCCCCGTGAAAGGAATACGAAAACCCAGTTGAAAACCCTGAAGGAGGTACACAGCGTCTGCTCTCCTCGGGTACAATGCGAGCCAGCTCTCCAGCATGTCAACATTAATTGGGGAGGGGGCCTTTTGGTGAACCCGCTCCCTCCATGGCAGTCTTACCTGCCCCTTGTCCGCCCCTACCCCTGCCCCGTATCCTCCCGGCCTGGGACAGGCGGAGGCAGCATGGGGGCCAGAACAAGAGGGGCACTCATGCTTGTACTTGCAATTTTTCCTGTTGCAAGAACCATTGGACGAGAAGGTCCAGCACAGCAGGCGGGCTGGAACCCCCTGCCCCGCCACTTGGCGGGGTACCTGTACCGGGGCCGCTCGTTGGACCGCATGTCCACAATGGTATCTCTCCCCAGGCGCCGGGCGCGTGGGGGTCATATACAGAAGCCACAGCTTCTGGCAGGGCTCATCCCACCTCATCTCTGGGTGCAGTGGAATCCTCATGCTGAATTCTTCGTCGTAAGCCAGCCATGACGGACCCGGGAAGTCAACCATAGCCCGGTAAATATTGTCCAGATACTGGACCATAGGGATAGCCAAATCCGGCCTAGCCCTGAGGTAAACGGCCATGTAAATCAGGTACGCTGGCAACCAATTTGCCCACGTGCGTGGCGGCTTACGACGACGTGCCTGCTCCTTATCCTTCTCGTCCAACCCTTCCCTCTCTTCCTTGGTCGGCTCCCTATTTAGAAGGGAGAAGATATCTACATACTCGCCCCTCCAAATCTTTTCCTTGGTAGACTGTGCCAAATGGTCCCCAAGGGCAAGGAATACCCTGCTGTTGGCAAAGCCGACACCGGCACTGAGGGAACTACGGGCAAAGGAAAATGAGCCTGAGCCAGCCCGGGGATTCCCAACACATTTCCAGCACATTGGGGGCACCACCCCGACCCAGGCCCTGTTTCACGGGCAAAGTCGCTGGGTGGGCCGGGGGCCATTGGGCCGCCGGGCCACCCGAGCGAGGCCAAGGCCATTGAACAGCCCCCCCAAGGAAGTCAGTTGTGTGGGTGCATTAGCTTGGACTGCATACTCACCCGCTGCACCCCCGCGGGCCGCCCCCACCGGGGGTTCCGGCCCGCTGGGGGCGTCGGAGCTCACGACCGAAGCTGAGCTCGTCGACGGGGCCAGACCAGCACCAGACTGCTGCACCTGTGGGGTGGGGAGCTGCGAGGCAGTGGCCACCACCGGCCCGCGCGCCTCAGGCGGCTCAACCCGACCCATCGCCGGCCGCTGTTCGGCGGCCAAAGGGGGCACCTGAAAACCTAGAGACACCCCTGTTTGGTTGGCCCTTGCCAAGGACCCTTCAAGGGCCGCCACCCGGGCCAGGAGGGCCTCCACATCGACATAGGCCCCGGCCCCAACAGGGGGCAATTGGGCAACCGGCCCATAATTCACGGGTACCTGTCCAGGTCCCTGAGCCCCAGGGGCCAGATAAGGCCAAGAGCCCATGCTCAGCCCCTGGGAAGCCGTGGGAACGCCCTGCAAAGGCAGGGAACCCAACCACCCTCCGTGGCTCGCACCCCCCATAGGGAATTGCGCACCCGGGCAAGAGGGCCCCGCCGCACAGACCATGGCAGGGGCCAAGGGCCGAGGCCCCGTCCGGGGCAGCAGGTATGCTCCGCGCATCAGGCCAAGGAGCTACCGATCCCATCCCACCGTTCCCGGTGGGGTCTGCTAAAGGTGGCTGCGGAACGGGCGCAGTCGCGGTCCTCCGACCCGGCTGACGCCTCCGCGCCGATCGAGCCACGTTCGTGGCTGCCTTCTTCTTCGAGGGCATGGCTAAGGTAGCTAGGAAGCCTAAAACAAGAAAAAACTGCCCGAAAAGGCTTCCCCCAAGAGGACACGAGCGACGGAGGTAAGGAGGAAAAACTTCTCCGCTCCGTCGGTTCGCCAAAATGGCAGCACGGCTGCCTCGTGGCCAGCCCCTTTTATTAGGGTGCTGGCCACACCCCTAACTACCCGGATGGTTTCGTCCGGTGGGGGGGGGGGGGGCGCAAAGAGCGCGGCGGCCATTTTGGCGCCGCGCTTTCACTGTGATCGTTTTCAACAGTTTTGTAACATAAGTAAAATATCAACCAAAAACAGATATTCTCTTCAACTGAAATTTCTTTCTTGTATGTCTTAAAGCAGATAAATTCTCTTCCACTCAAGTTCCTTTCTTGTATGTCTTTAAATCATTCAACACTCCCGATGTCTAGCCAGTTAATTTTAGACATTTCAATGAACATTTTCTTCAAGGGAGTATTAATAACGTCTGAAAAATTCCAAAAATTACAAAGATTAACATGTTTCATAAATTGATTCCCAAAACAAACATGCAACTCGGTATACACTAACAACCTAACACAGCTTACCAGTTTCTTCTATCGCGTCCTTCTGACTCAAGCAGTTTCTCTACGGGACGTTACCTTCAACCTGTTTGCTATTCTTAAATAGATCAACCTGTGTTGCTTCACCTGTGCTTGCTTTGGGCCCCCGCAAATCCCTACATCTGTGTCATTATGAATTTCTTATAGAAAACACGAAAGATCGGATTCCTGATTCAGTCCCTTGGGGTGCATGGTGTCTAATCTGTAGATGTAATACGCTTCTTTTTGTAGTAATAATTGTTCCACATCGATCCCACTCCCACTTACAACAGTCAGCTTCTCCAATACAACAAAAGTAAAGTCTGTATTTTGGTGATTTTTTTCAAGATAATGGCTCACTAATGGTGCCTGCTCTACCTGACCCCTAATCCTGGAGCGATGTTCCGTCAGTCGAATTTTCAATTTGCGAGAGCATTTGCCCACGTATTTAAGTCCGCACGGGCATAGCCATAGATATACGCAGTATTGGCTGCTGCGAACCTGCATCAGTGTATAGTATGCAGGTTCGCATGGGAGACAAAGCAAATTAGTTTTCCTGAATCCAATTTTTACAAAACTCTTGATTTCTTTAGTAACTGCAGCAGCCAATACTGCGTATATCTATGGCTATGCCCGTATTAGGTTGTTAGTGTATACCGAGTTGCATGTTTGTTTTGAGAATCAATTTATGAAACATGTTAATCTTTGTAATTTTTGGAATTTTTCAGACGTTATTAATACTCCCCTGAAGAAAATGTTCATTGAAATGTCTAAAATTAACCGGCTAGACATCAGGAGTGTTGAATGATTTAAAGACGTACAAGAAAGGAACTTGAGTTGAAGAGAATTTATCTGCTTTAAGACATACAAGAAAGAAATTTCAGTTGAAGAGAATATATCTGTTTTTGGTTGATATTGGACTTAATTTAATTTAATTTAAATTTAATTTAATTTAATTTAATTGTCACATTTATATACCGCTCACTCGGCCAAAGCCAACTCAGGGCGGTTCACAATAAAAATTAAAAAAAAGAACATGTTAAAAACAGTTAAAACTACCCACCCCCTAAAAACAAGGGCTGCAGGATCCAAAGGCACCATGGGGAAGAGTTCTTCTACACCAACCACCCAATGTAGGTTACCCTTCCACCTACACCCTTATGTTACAAAACTGTTGAAAACGATCACAGGAGGCTTATTATAGCACGTGTATGAATCTAATACAATTTTTATTTCACTGAACTTAAGTGCATCATTATTTTGATTATTTCCACTGCGCCAGCACCAACTTTTTTTGTGTCTGTACCCTATTTTCAACCAAAACATTTTGAGTTCGATCCTGATGGGGGTCGAGGTTGACTAAGTGCAATTGCTATTGCTAATTGTTATTGCTATTCCCTGCCATTCTCCTCTTTTGGGAGACATTGTTGTCCAAGTGTGTCACACAACTTATTACGTCTACACTAATCTGTTTCCATAAGCATGGCAACGGATTCTCTCCCACCTTATCTTGGTCTCCACGTGTCTTTATTCTAGTACAGTAGAGTGCCACATTACAACATAGTGGTGACCCTGATGTGATTCTTATCTGAAGCCACGCCAACTCAGCTAGCGCAGACACTGAGCCGCAGGCAATCGCACGCTCAGGCAAGCTTCTGGCAAAACGGGGCGGACGTATTCCACAGCCAGGGCAAGTCAGAGCTCGATCCTTCACAGCAGCAGAGATGACAGCAACAGCAGACCACTGCAACGCTCCCAAAATTCTGACATCAGCAACGGCAGACCGCCACAATGCTAGCTAGTCCATTGTCCAGTACACTCGCCTAGGGCCATCCTGCTAGACGGCGTGCCAACTTGTCCCACGGAGGGTAACTACGGGGATTTCAAGGGACAGGATGGGGGCTAATTCATCCATTAGGCAGTGAGCGCATGCTCAAAGGCCTGGTCAGGCAGCTCAAGATAGAGCTCAAAGGCCTGGTCAGGCAGCTCAAGATAGAGCTAGGGAAAGGAGAGCTAGCGGATTTGATCATGTACCTGGGAGAGAACTGCTTGTTCTACCCAGAATCAGGAACGATGGACTTAGGGGTGTGGGAGAAAGTAGGGAAATGTCTGCAGGAGGAGCCCCGAGCACCTGCCAAAATCATCGGGACTTAGAGTAAATGTAGGCAAATAATTTCAGCCGTACGTCCAGCCCGGGTAGAAGCGCAGAAACCACCAGCATATGAGGAGCCACCAGTGCCCCAGTGTCTCTACCCAACCATCCACTTCAGGCATGGGGGCATAGATGACTCCTCTTCTACAGCCCCTGCAGGGGCTGTGGAAGTGGATGGGGGCTCAGGGGGACCAGGCACCCCCCCGAGTTCCCAAGAGTCCATTTCAGCTCATGGTGGAAGAGGAGCTTTGCAAGGGAGAATTGCCAGCTGCGGAACTAGCCGAACTCCAGAGGTTGTGCCCTGTCCACATAGAGACAGATGCACTTTCAGGCAATCAGGTAGCAGTTTACTCACCAATTCCATACAAGTTGCTAGCAGAAATCCGCAAAGCAATTACGGACACAGGGCTACAAAGTCGCTTTACCAGAGGCACTTTGCAGCAATTATGGGAGTCCACCACGCTCATTCCTCACGACTGGAAAGTCACAATGAGGATGATGTTAAATCCCAGCCAGTACCTCCTATGGGACAGTGAGTACAAGCTAGAAGTGCAGGCTAGGGCTGCCAGGATGGGGGGAGCAGTAATTCCAGAGCAACTCTATGGCTCTGGGCAGTTCGAATCCATCCAAGCGCAGTCTGTACTGCCAGCCACCATGCTCCAACTGGCTTCTGAGGTTGCTTTTAGGGCGTTCCTTAAGGTGGCCGCCACTGGCAAGGGAGCAAAGAATTACACGACAATAAAACAGGGAGCGCAGGAATCCTACATGGATTTCATTAACCACCTAGAGGAGGGTATTAGCAGGCAAATAGATAATCAGGATGCTCAAGAGGAGCTCATGATGAAACTGGCGATGGACAATGCCAGTCCAGATTGCCACAAGATCCTTCAGGCCATGGGACACAGGACGGATTTGACTTTGACAGATATGATCAGGACTTGCGCTGATGTCAGGACAGATTCCTATAAAATGGGTCTGTTGGCGGCAGCAGTGCAAAAAGGGGATAGACCCAAAGGAGCTTGCTATCAGTGCGGAAAGGTGGGACACTTCAAAAAGGAATGCAGATTGAGGCCAGGCGGCAAAGGGGGAGGTGCCCCCCCGTGAGAGGGGGAGAGGCAGCTCTTCAAAGGGCCATCCAGACAGACCCATGACCCAATGCCCACTATGCCACAATGGCTTTCATTGGGCCAGGCAATGTCCGAATTCAGGAAACCAGACTACGGGCTTGTCTCTAGCCCCAGTCCAAATAGAGGCTGTCCCTGCTCTGGTTGTACCAGAGGAGCCATCCCAACAATAATTATCCCAAGCATCTCTGAGGCACAGGCAGAAAATAGAGGCAGCACAGGATTGGACCTTGAGTGCCAGGCAGACGTTACATGCGACCTGACAGGCATCGTCATCTTAGTTGATTCCCAGTATAAAGGACCACTGCCAAAAGGCACAGTGGGACTTGTCTTGCCTTGAAGTAGCGCAGGAAAAAAGAGATCTTTGTGATCCCAGAAGTCATAGACTCTGATTACACCGGCATCATTAAAATCCAGCTGTGGACACAGCTGCCCCAGACAATTAGCAAAGGGGATTCAATAGCACAATTGGTTATGGTTCCTTATCATCTGCCAGATGGGGGTAAAAAGGTAGTCAGAGGAGATGCAGGATTCGGGTCAGCAGACCACCAGAAAGAGGAGAGGGCAGTAGGAAGATACCAAATCATAGCAGCAGTGGAACATAACATAGAGTGGAAGCAGCGCCCTGTGATTAAGGTATTTTTGAATGGGGTGCCTTTTGAAGGGCTTCTCGACACAGGGGCCGATGTGAGTGTATTAGGCAAGAAATTCTGGCCCAAGGAGTGGGCCATAGAGGCAGTTTCAGACATGTGGGGAGTAGGAGGAATCCTGGAGGCTAGCAGAAGTCGAGACTGGGTGGAGGTCTCTATCCCCGGGGCAGATGGAAAAGCGGTAGTTCGCCCGCATATATTAGATGTGCCTGTCAACCTCTGGGGAAGAGACATCTTACACCAGTATCGAGCCACGCTTACTTTCGGGTAACGCCTACTTTCGAGAGGCGCTTGCGTTCAAGTAGAGCATACATTCGAGTAAAGCATGGCCTTTCCGCTCAAATGGTTAACAGATGAACCGGTATGGGTGGAACAGTGGCCGATAGTTGGAGAAAAATTAGAGGCATTAAAGCAGCTTGTTAAAGAACAGCTAGTTTCAGGGCACATTGAGCCATCTACAAACCCTTGGAACTCACCGATATTTGTCATAAAAAAGAAGTCCGGAAAGTGGAGACTTCTCCATGATTTTAGAGAAATTAATAAATGCATTCAGCCAATGGGGCCACTCCAGTGTGGTGTGTCCAATCCAAATATGATTCCCGAGGGGTGGGAGATCTTAATTGTAGACCTTAAGGACTGCTTTTACACAATTCCCTTAGACCCAAGGGACAGGGAAAGGTTTGCTTTCACAGTGCCAGCCACTAATTACAGGGAACCTACCCAAAGGTTCTCGTGGAAATTTTTGCCACAAGGGATGCTCAACTCCCCAACTTTGTGCCAAATATATGTACACCAAGCACTTGCCAAATTTAGGGAACTGTACCCCAAAGTCTTAGTTTGCCATTTCATGGACGACATATTGATTGCAGCGCCAAAATATGGAACAAAGTATTTTGCGACCTCCAGAGCACACTGGAGGAAAAGGGATTGGCCATTGCCCCTGAGAAAGTGCAGAAAGCTGAACCCTATTCTTATCTGGGACACTGGCTGCTGAGATCTTTTGCAGCACCAGTGCTACCACAGATTAACATTAAAGATGCAGTCACGCTTATAGAACTTCAACAAATTCTATGAAAAGTTAATTGGGCAAGGCCATACTTTAACATAGACACTGACCTTTAAAAGACACTCTTTGCACTGTTAACCCAAGGGAAACAGCCCGGCGACCGGATACAAGTTAGCAGGGAAGCGAGACTAGTATTAGCAGCTGTAAATAGGATCCTTAGCGATCAGTGGGTGGATAGGATCGAGGAAGGGCCACTGGTCTTGATCCTCAATCTATACATAGCCAGAACAGGAAGCCTTTTTGCAGGAGCATGAGGCACCGATTCAAATGGCAGGGCAAGGATCGTGGAGTGGGTGTATTTGCCGAATACCCCCTCCAGAAACATTGTGCCACCACAGGAATTAGTTGCCACAATAATTCACAGAGGAAGATTTAGAGCCAGAGACATTTTAGGCTACGACTTAGCAAAAATAGTTGTCCCTTTCAGCAAGGATCAGATCCAGCAATTAATGCAAATGGGGGACTTTTTACCTATTACATTGGAAGGTTTTACAGGAAGCTTAGCATACCACTTGCCAAAAGACCCCAGATTAGTTTCACTCCAGAATCAGTCCATAAGGCTGCAGGGAATGCTTTCTATGGCCCCAATCCAGGGGGCCAAGACAGCATTCACCGATGGAGGAAAAACTTATGGAGTTCTCACATGGCACGAAGAAGGGGCATGGAAAATGTTGCTCACACTTCCGCAGAAATCAGCTCAAAGGGCGGAATTGGCAGCAGCAAACCTAGCCCTGAAAACGTTTGCCAATGAACCACTTAATGTGATCACTGACAGTCAGTATGTTAGGAATTTGATCCACAACTTGCCAGGGGCTTACATCACGCCATCCATAGATAAGAACCTCTTGTGTCTGTTTCTGACCATGCAATTCCACTTGCGGTGTCGCTCAGAACCCCTGTATGTGGCACATATTCACAATCATCAGGACTTGCCAGGACCCATTTCAGAGGAAAATCGCAGGGCAGATGCAGCCGCAAGGGAAAGTCAGCAGAAGTTAGCGGCGGGAGTCTTCATGACTCCAATCCAGAGCCAAGCATTCTTTCATCAAAACGCCAAAGCATTGGCATGGCAGTTCAACCTGCTACTGTCTCAGGCACAAGGTATAATCCGTTCTTGCCCACAGTGTGCAGGAACTTCCGGAGGGCCTTCGTGGGGGGGTCAATCCACGAGGGACGGGATCTAATCAGATCTGGCAAATGGACGTGACCCACGCCCAGAAGCTAGGAAGGTGGCAGTTTGTTCATGTCTCCATTGACACCTATTTTCATTTCACATGGGCCACGGCCCAGAAAGGGGAGACAGCTACCCACGTAGAGCAACACCTGTTAGCCTGCTTTGCGACCATGGGTAGACCAGATCTTATTAAGACAGATAATGCACCGGCTTATAGTTCAGACAGCTAGCAACATTCCTAGCAACTTGGGACGTAAAGCACACATTTGGCATTCCATACAATCCCCAGGGACAAGCCATTGTCAAACGGGTGAACCGGACACTAAAGTCCTACCTCGAAAAACAAACAGAAAGGGAGGAGATAGCCCCCCCGAAAAGTCAGGGTCAGGCAGAGCAGCGCCTGCACAAGGTTTTATTCACTTATAATCATCTCAATATTTTTTCGGATTGCACTCCACAGGAGAAGCATTTCCGATGGCGGGATATTCTCCCTCATCCCATGGTTCACTTCAGAGTGCCGCCAGACCCCTCCTGGAGAGGTCCGGCGCCTCTGGTAACATGGGGGGAGAGGGTATGCAGCGATTATGTCTCCTACAGGAACCATCTGGATTCTGGCCCGCTGTGTGAAACCGCATTTCAAGAGACATGGCGTGGACGAACGTGATGAAGGACCCTCTGCTAGAGATGGAGGAGATGAACCTGATGACAGGACGGAGGCGGGGCAGGCGGCCTCAGCCGAGGCGACCCAGGATGAAGGAGCAGAGAGTGACATGGGGAATGATCAAAACCCTGTGTGACGATGCCATGACCATTTTGCAAGAGAACCACTCTGAGCCCACTCCGCACAATATGGTAGCTGTGGTCTTGGCTCAGATCACCTACAATTCCTTGATGATAGTCATGATTTTCCTGCTGCTGGCCAGGGGAGGGGTTCAGGCAACTCCAGCAGTAGGGGAGGAGGACTTGACAGTTAGGTTTAAGTATAACATTTGGAAGAAGTTGGCCGGACTTGTCAACCAAACAGACTTCTGCCTTCAGCAGACCACTGATGCTTCCTCACTTCCTCACCTGCTTGATTCTGGTGTGCCACGAGCCGGGTGAGCAGACCAGAGGTGGCAAACGGCAGAACTCTCTCAGCCCACACCAAGACATGACTTATGTGTCCTGTCCCCTTTGGGGTACTAGGGCCACAAAGGTTTTGCCCGCCAATGCTGTTACTCTAAACACACCCAGGGGAGCCAATGACAGAAGCACCTCCTGTGCCAGGATGATAGGGTGCTCTTCAGGTAAGGGTGCCCACTTGCCTTGCCTGAACACGGGAAAAGAGACTTGGACTTGCAACCAGCCAGTACCCATCAGCCAGTGCACTCACACATCATTTTCCCCTTAGGTTGGTTTTGGATATGCAACCAGCGAACTTGGAACTATAGACCTGCTAATGTCACAGACTCTACTTGTTGTGTGAGTCGTTTAACCCTTGTACTCCCGGGGAGGGAAGCTGTGACACGGGGAGCGGGGGTGATCCAAATGCCGTGGGACCCCATTAGATGCCACTTGTGACAGTAACATCACTCTCCTTAGCAAAGCTGAGTATGTAGCCCTTGCAGTCAGCTTGGTGGGAGTGCCCGGGTTGACCGTAGGTAATGCAGCTAGGATCAATAAGCTAGCATGTGCATTAGCCAAGGCCATCAACCACACTTCCATAGCCATCGCCAAATTGAACCAGGAGCAATCTGAGCTCCGCCATGCAGTCTTAGATAATCGTGCAGCAATTGATTATTTACTGCTTCTACACCACTTAGGCTGTGAATCTGTCCGGAACATGTGTTGTTTTAATCTGACGGACAACTCTCATATTGTCCAGAACCAGATTTCCCAACTGGACACCTTAGTCCAAAATATCAACCAGGACGCCCCCTGGGCGTGGTGGAATGCATTATGGGGGTGGATTCCATGGGGATGGGTGCAAAAAGCAGTTCAAGCCATAATTGGCATTGTGGTCCTTGGCATCACACTTTGCTGTTTTGTACAATGTGTCCCCTCACTTCTGTCCATATGCACCTTGCATCAGAGGCCAGAAGGAAGTCTCACCCCAAGGCAACTCCTACCCCATATTCAGTGAGCCCTCAGTCAGGCAGCATTAAAGGAATAAAAAAGGGAGAAATGTGGATTACCCACGAAGTGGGAATTATTTGATATTAATCTCTCCCCTACATAAAGGTCCACTCACGGGCCACAGCCGAGGCCTGAGTCAGGGCTAAGACTTCAGAGAGTGGAAACTTGGGTCTTTCTGGAGGGGCAGATAAGAATTGGAAAATGCATTCCTTAGATGCCCCTGACTGACTTGGCACATTCTGACCTTCGCATAGACAATAGCTACAGGATACCTCCCTGAGCTAAAGAAGGTCAGTTAGAGCTAGGGAAACAGATGTTACTTAGATTAGATTAGAGACCCCCCTTCCTATTGTGTAAATGTGACGTAGTAAATGCTTAGCAAAAGGGCCAATCTGTATCGAGGGGCAGGCGACCACCTCAGAGTCACTCCGCCTACAGGCAGGGTAATAAAATATCTTTATCCTCCTCAATTCGAGGCTGGGCCACCTTATCTTGGGCTCCACGTGTCTTTATTCTAGCACAGTAGGGTGCCACATTACAACAGCTTGAGAATCAAATTACTTATTGTGAGAAATGTGCAATTCCTGATTTTATAGTGTTTTTGGGTCCTGGCATGCAGTCCCTACAGAAAATAATCAGACATGCAAATGAAGCCTGTGATTACCTCCCAGTAATCAATCACAAACAAAAACAAACAAATTTACAGAACACAGAATGAGAGAAACTTATGCTAAAACAATTAGACATCTTTTACCACTTCAGTGAACTCTGCATTTAATGACATGCTATCTGTATTGCCTTCATTGGGTGTGTGAATCAGTAGAACATTTTGTTCTAGAGCTTGGGCATTTTGACCAGAAAAGGGCACAGGGGAAGAGGGCATTAATCTTACAGAAGCAAACTCTTGCCAGAGAAAGCAAGTGATTTAATTTCAAAATGTAAATTAATTCTATGCTCCTTACTATTTACAGTGGACTAGCAGAAGCAGGTGTTAGCAACAGCGGCAGATTACCCCAAGGAAAAGCTGAATGTGACAATTTGCCAGAGAAATACCAATAGATAGAATGCAGACTTGTTTAGTTGGAATGAACCCATTCCCCAACTGAAATAAAAAACAAGGCACACTTTACTTACAGTCAGTGTAAAGAACAAAAGGACTTGACAAAGCAACAGTTAAACATACAAAACAATGTACCTGTATTTCAAGCTGAGGTTTTGGGAAAGTGGCAATGGAATAAAATGGAGAATAAGAACTTTTAGTATGTGCTGCATGATGGTTTGAATGCCCATCTCTGTCCCCATGATGGTTTGAATGCCCATCTCTGTCCCAGCTCCTGCCAACCTAGAGGTTCGAAAGCAAGAAATTGCAAATAGATAATAGGGACCACTTTGGTGAGAAAATATCTTGGGAACATGAAAGGAGCCTCATTTGGGCATCCCCTGAGCAGAGTTCCTCCAGCAAAAATCTTTTCAACCCAGAATAATTTCTGTCATGAAATTGTTATTTAATGGGTTATTTTTATTTCTCTCTTACATATGTTCAATACTCACTCTGGTTTGATCCCAAGAAGTACCTCAATGCTTCTTTGGATCACACCAGATCTTATATTAAATTCATAGCATGCAGAGAAGCCTTATTTTCTGCTTGTGTGTATGTAAAACGTCAAGACTGAGACCATCGTGTTGAAAGAGGAAGGATTAAAACTTCTAAGTCTTCTGTGTTTGCCACCCTATAGGGTGGGGGTGGGGTAGATGAGCGTTAGAGAGACACAGATCTTAATCGTACATTGCTTAAACTGACTTTTCTTGAACAAATATTTTTAAAATAGCTTCAGAACATATGCTATGAGATGTCAACGGGCTTTCATAGTAGAAATTTAAAGAGAACTTTTACTAGTTCCAGCCCCCTCCCCTGTGTCTTTCTATGACCAAGAAGGGATTTGAACCCACTGTCCAATCAGGGCTTTAAATACAATTTTCAAGAAAAGGATTTGCTAGTTCCACACCTGTTGTGTCTAAACCCTAGAAGGATTACTCGGACAGAGCTGGCTCAAACAACAACGTGGTTTATTGCAAGTAGCAAAGAACAGAAAACAGGTGCAGGGATAACAGCTTATACAGAACATAGTAGTTACATTTACCCAAAGCTTCAGGAAAAGCAGGAAATCATTAGCGAATCAGCTTCCACCAAAGTGGCGCCTATTTTGCAAGGCTCGCTGATGCATAAGCAACCTCAATACACAACAACACCTCCAGTGAATTTCCATGGCTGAGTGGGCATTTGTGTTGCAGGGTTTTGAATTTCTGGTAAAACTCCCTTTAGCTGCACAGCAGAAGTGCAGAGAAGGAAACAGCCACATGTTTTTAGAGTCTAGCTCCATGATGGCAAACCTTGGCACTCCAACTGTTCAGTGGTAGGATTCAATTTTTTTACTACCTACTCTGTGGGCGTGGTATGGCCAGGGGGAAAGCCCTGTGTTGCACCCGAATTAGGACTACTTTATTTCAAAACTTGGATGGGCGGGGCCAGCCAAAATTTCTGCTGCTGGTTCTGGCAAACTGGTGCACACCTGCTGATGCACACCACTGCAGCAAACCCAACCCAGAATAGTCCCTCCTACTCACTCAAACTACAGCATGTGAGGTTGTTGTTGTTTTTTTTTAAAAAAAACCTCCCAAAATTTGAATGCAGGACTCCCACTCCTAGTCTGTCACTCTAGCCATTACATCACATGGGGTATCCATCATTCCCTCTACTGAAAAAATATTCCATAAAAAAGAAGTAATATCCCATTTACAGAAGCCTCCTGCAAAATTGGATAAATGGAATAATATATCCTTAGTTGTTATTTTTGTGGAACACCTAAAGGGGCTTTTGTGGGCAGGAGTAGAAGAACATTTTCCCCCTAGTAAGCAATTCTAAATAGGGGAAAATTATATTGGGTTCTCTTGGGGAACAGTGAGCTTGAAAGCCTATCATTTCCCAGAAGGCTACTACTTTATTATTCCTTTCTATACCCCATTGTATTTCGAAGCAAACCCTCTACAGCAAGAGGTTACTTGTTTTTTTATACACTTTCCTCTCTCACAATGAACATTAGAGGTCTAGCAATATGAACTTTGTTTCTCTGCCAGCCTGTTTCAGTTTTGTGTGAAACAATGCTTAGTGGTATCTTGGGGCAAAATGGCACACATCAAAGATTGCTTCTTGTTCTTTTTCACAAGATGGGAAAGCTATTGAAATCTAAAACCAGCACCCCACCCCCACCCCACTCTGGAGCAGAATCATTTTCCATTTTGGATTTTAACAGATAAATATAGACAAAATGGATCTTTGCAGGTCTGTTTTAGTTATGTCTTTGAAAAGCTCAATATTTCTACCTCTTGTCACATAAAGTGAGGCTTTATTACTGTTCTTCCTTAATAAACCTGAGAAGTTCTAAGTTGGAAACACAGTTCCTGCAGGAAACTGCTTTTCAGATTACAATTTTTTTCAAAGACAACTCATAATGCAATCATAATGACAGAGATTTAAAAAGTCAGGCAAGGAGTGAACAAAATAACACTGGAATTTAAGGTCACCGTGGGGTGATTGACAGAACATTAAAACACAAATAGCAGGGGGTTAGGAAAATTAATGGATTCTAGACCCATCCATAATTGTTAAGCTATATTATAAAATGGGTCCTCCCAATTCAATAACAGTATGCCAATAAATTCAAGATTTAATGGGTTCAACAGAGATTTTCTGCTATGATCATTGAGCAAGGTGGACACTTTCACAGCTAGGTAAAGTTACCTTTTTGAGCTATAATTCACAGATATCACCCCCACTCCTAGTTTATGGCCATTCTTGCTAGAGAATTCTGGAAAATCTACTGTAAGGGCGGGGGGGGGGGAGCAACTTTTCTACTCTTATACCTAGCTCTCAGGATCAATGCTATTACTGCATCTAATGTTTTTCTCCCCTAATATTTAAGTGGCTCGTGGCATAAATATTGAAATCAAGAGTGAGTCATTGCTCTAATTGCCAGCACAGTTAGATCAATGCCATTGAGAGAAGAGGGTGCTTCAGAGCAGAGTACTCTACTTGTCATGGCGAACATTTCTTTAAAGTTTGTTCTTATTTCTTTTGGTTCCCTGAAGGAGATGTGACAGTGGTCTGACTCACAGGAATTGGCCACCCACATCAAACAGAATAATTTCTGGAATAACTTTTAAAATCTTAATTTTCTTTCTTTTTTTAAAAAAAAAGGAAGATAGGAGTTTGATGATTAAAAGTAAAACGACACAGTCCAATGGCCTTCGTGTCTCGCACAAAGTTTGGTGTGCAAAACTAGGAAGAAATATCTGTTGCAATGGCCCATGGAGGTCGGAGTGACTGGCCGCAAGGAAGGCACATGAGACGATTGTGCGGTGAAAGTCCAGTTGCGATTGGCTCAGGTGGTCTGTATTTATTACCCTGCCTTGGGGTGTTACGCGCATAGGTTGTGCGTGACCTCGTTATAGAAGGTTTGCATACGTGGCAGTTTGCTGGCCAAGTTACATTATCAGCTCTAGGAAGTTACTTGGAAGTTGCTGAGTATCCTGGAACCCCGCTGGGAAACTAATTAACAGGGTGGCCGAAAACCATTGTTCTTGCCCTAATCTCGGAGTCTTGGCTATGTTGACTCCGGGTAACTACACTTAATTAACTTGTCTGGCGCGGCCAGTTTGCTCAACTAAGTCCACAACCAGGAGTGAGATATTGTGTATTAACTTGGGTTCATCACCTTATGACTTTTGCCCTACTTCTTTCAGAGCCATCAGCCAAAGCAATATGAATTGCCCCCCCAAACTATCAATCTAGCCCGAACCCCAATTACCTTTCCAGCAAAGCCCAGTCGGTTCTCAGCTGTGTGCTAGCTGAGCGAACCCATCAGGAAAGGTTTTGGCCAATTATGAATGCGGGCAACCCACAATCACTCCTTTTTATTATTTAAATGAGCCTGGCTGAGAGCTCGGTAGATGTAAGGCATGAGGTTTTTGGGCGTAATTGTCTCTCAGGGTCCCGACATGAGGTGCACCTTGGCAAGAGTGAAGGAATGCGTTGTGCAAAGTAGCAAAACATAATCTCCACTGCTATAATGATGGTTATGATATGGGGCGCATTCTGCACCCACCTCAAGGGGACCCAGAACTATAGTGCTAGCCCAATTATGTCTTCTTGACTGAGGTGTCAAGTTTGGTTACCTGGTCCTGGTTTTTTGTGAGAGGTGTCCATCAGGTTGAAACAACACATGTCATGAACAGCTTTTCAGCCCAAATGGTGTAAGAGCAGCAAATAGTCAATCGCTGCCCGGTTATCCAAAACTGTGTGTCTAAGTTCAGCCTGCTCTTGGTTTAGCATGGCAATGGCTGATGAAGCATGTGATTGATCTTTCACCTAACTTCTTTCCCCCAGTGACAGAAATGGTTTTTCTAAGGTAATCCTAGGCTACTCTGCAAAGTGGCCACTCTTGCAATTATGCGAACATTTCCTCACACATAGAGGAGGTGTGATTGGCACAGATATAAGCAAACACAAAGTAATTAATGAATTACAATAGCCAGGGATTTCCTTTGCTGCAGGATGCTCAACCTTTGTGTAGATGTGGCCCTGTCTGGCTTCTTCCCCCACCCATGGCAAAGACATATTCTCCTAACAAGGGGTGGTACTCAGATGGCAGATTTGGGGGTAATATGCAATAGGGTATGTGCAAAAATTTACAATCTAGTTCATATGTCCCTTGAAAATCCCACCTTGTGCATTGTATAAAGGCAAAGAATTCAAAGATATGCAAAGACAATACAAGCAATAGCAAATAGTGAAGCACAGACATTCAGCTGCTTCTCTTAGGTGGAGCTTATGAAAGTCCCAATTGTCCTTTGGATGTGGATTTTATGGTATAACTCAACATGTCCATTGATAACTTGAAGAGTCAGTCAGTCCAAGTTTGCATAAAGGTAAAGCAAGGTTGTGTGTTTAATTGAGCAGGATGCCCTTTAAAGTCCCAACTGGTCATTGAGTGGCTTGTGTGTATGTGTGTGTGTGCAGTGTCCCAAATCCTTCCCCCTTGGGGTAAAAAAGCATGCCAAAATCATCTAAAAAATGGATGGCTGGTGTCATCTTTGGCTGATGTCTGTGCTTGCTGCATTTTGCTTGTTTGGTTGCTGGCATCTGAGCCTAGTCTTCTAGAGTTGGAGCCTGGTTCTGGCTGGCCTCCAGAAATGGACCTGCAGAGGAGATGAAAACTGGCTGCGAACACAGCCTTGGCATCTTGGGAGAATAAGTCTGAGAGAGTTAATTTTTGTAATTATAGGTCTTAGCTAAGGATCTGGCTGAGGACCGGGGGGGGGGGGGGCTTTCCCACTTCTTTTTTAACTAAAGGAAAAAACAGTGTAGGTTAACTCATTCCACAATTGCTTGACCTGGCATTGTAAAAATGCCATTTAGATGTAGAACTTCCTGATTCATGCTGGGAAAGTCTGCCAGAGAACAAGAATGTTAGACCCAGAAAGGAGGGATTCTCATGAAATTCTCCATGTTTGAGGGAAGGCTGTGAATGTTGGAAAAATTCAGTAATTAGAATAACAGACTGACTATCTGTGACTATATGCAGTGGCCCCTGGGTGAACGTTTTGAAAGCCTAGTTCGCTGCTGGCAGTTCTGCTCCTCTGTGCTGATTTCTGCGGAGGTGTCAGCAGCATTTTTCAAGCCTGTTTTTGTGTCAAGTGAGAACTACGTGTGTTTGTCTCCCATCAGTGAATACTGTCTTGGTTCCCTGGAGTGGAATCAAGGACAGCATTCCCTGCAATTTGATTGAACTAAGTCTGAAGTGAGACTAGTCTGGGGTCCCTTGGCAAGTAGCATGCCAGGCTCCCCTTGGGTAAATTTCCCATGGAGACCCCCCTCGCGTTCCTGCACATGGCGTGCGTGAGCATGTGATTCCTTGTGCTGGTAACAATGGCAGGTTAAGCTGCCTTGCTAATGCTTGGGCATTCTGGTGGAAGAACGCATGGCTTTGGATCGGGGTCGTGAAGACGCCCGGGACTAATTTCTGGTGTGATTCTTTAGTGGCCGCATCAGCCCTGCTGCTGCCCTCTGAGATGGGACCAGGTAAATCCTGGTGGCTCCTAATATGGGCTACATACAGCTCCTCTCTGCGGTGCTGCAAATGAAACTGCATAGCTGCATTAGCTATTGCGTCTGCTCTTTATTGAATGGCATGACCATTTTGGCCAAATAGTGTCCTGAAATGTTGTGAATGACTGTGGCCACCAACTCCTGTAGAGGAACGATTCCCCCCCCCCCCCCCGCTGGAGTCTATGCCCAGTGCTCCTGCGAACATGGTCCCTATTTTAATGATGTACAGGTTTAGGATGGGGGCGTGTGGCCCCTTGCTAATCCTGTCTACCCATTGATGGCTGAGAATGCGGCTTACTGCCTGAAGCGTTTGCTTAGCCTCTCTCGGAGTGTGTATCTGATCAGCTGGCTGCTTTCCTTGGGTTAGCAGCAGAAAAGGTGGCCCTAAGAGGCCTGTGTCTATTTAAAAATATGGCCTTGCCCAATTAATGTTCCCTAAAATTTGCTGGAGTTCCTAGGTAGTACTGGTGCTTCAAAAGATTGGGGCAGCCGATGTCCCAGATAGGGTTCAGCTCTCTGCACTTTCTCAGGAGCTTGACTAATCCTTTTTTTCCCCTTTTGCTCTGGGGGTTGCAAAATGTGTCGCTGCCTAATTTGGGTGCTGCGATCAACGTGTCATCCCTAAAATGGCAGACTAAGACTTAGAAGGACAAAACAAGCTAAAAAGACACTCCTAATGCACAATGCTGTAGTGAACTAAAATATTAAAATGAAGAAAACGAGTTAAGTATTTAAAGCAGTGTTGCTCTAATGACAAGGAGAGAATCAGAGGATGAAAAAAGTCAGAGGTTAACGCCTTATCAGATAATGAAAATGTAACAACTTCTTATCAGTTAATGAGAATGCAACACACCCTTGAATTCCTTTCGCTGTGGAGATAACAATCCTTGTCAATGAAGAGTTAATTAACTAAGGAGGCTGTTGAAAAAACACTATACCATTCGCAAAGAGGTTGGAACTTAGTTCCAGGCATGTTATGACTGCAAGAAAATAAATTGCCATTGAAACGTGGCGCTTTGGAGAGAAGTTTGCAAACATCAAAGCATTATTTATGTCATCTAAAGGGATCAAGCACAGTTATAGCAGCGCTGTGGAAATAAATTCAAGTCGTGAGGTTTGTTCATAATGCAAAGGGTTAGTGACATTTGACCTAGATCAAAATTCCATTTGACGTAAGTGCCAGGGTCAGACTTAATGCAAAAACTGAGCTTGTGATTTTGCCTGCTGAAAACCTCAATTTCATACGATCTGACTTTATTACATTCTAGAAACATTTAGACAATACTGGACAATACTTAACCAGTAACATGTTATTTGAAGATATAGGGGCCCCATTTCGTGAAGATGATTTATGAAGATGAACAGGATTTTCTCTTTCCCCTTTTGGGAGTACTCTTGCTTGGTGAAAAACTTCAGAGACAGTTTTTTCCGGTTCACGAGGCTGTCAAAATTGTTTCTTCCAGCGCAAGTCTCTTAAAGTGAATCAATCCCCCCCCCCAATTTTTAACTCTCCAATTAACTGTCTGCTTTGTACAGCACTAGTGGCCAAGCAGGCTTAAGGATGTGGAAGTTATGGCTTAATTCTTTGAAGAAGAAAAAGCCTCCCTTGCACACTTAAGGACAGGTTTGGCTGAGAGGGAGGGGGGTCACCTTTGCCCCTGTTTCGGGCTAGGATTTCCCCCTCCTTTTTCCTCCCTCATCCCTGGTGCTTAAGCAGGCGACCAGGGAACAAAGGAGTTTTTGCCCACTGCTCTTTCTCATACTCTCTCCAGCCTGCTCCTTGAATGGATCAGGACTGGGGCAACCTCTTTCCTACCATTGAAAGCAATATATCCAACTGATGAACAGAGTTAACTGTCTAGAACACAATACCTGATACTGTATCTCATTATAACATAAACCATGCAAACACATATCACACATATAAATCATAAAACATTCATTCTGGTGCACCATTCATTTACACGCATGACACATTCAAGCCTTGTATATAAATCCACATACCTTCCTGGGTGATATTCCCCTCCCCAGGTCTGCAATGTTTTGCTCTAACTCATGAGGAGATGATTCCTCGCTGCTAGATTTTTTAGGCTGTCCTCAGATGGCTGGTTACAACCACTCTGGGCTTTTCTGCTTAGGAGTGAGTTTCCTTTCTTTCTCTGTGCTACTTCGAGGCAAGACAAGTTCCACTGCACTTTTTGGTAGCGGTTTTTGTACTGGGAGTTAACTAGATGGACTGTGCCTGGCAGGTCGCATGTAATGTCTGCCTGGCATTCCAGGTCTTGTCCTGCGCTGCCCTTGGTTCCCGCCTGCACTTCGGAAATGCTTGGGGTAATTATTGCCAGGATGTTTCCTCTGGCACTGCCAGAGTGGGGTGGACATTGCCTGGCCCAATGAAAGCCATGATGGCATCGTGGGCATCTAGTAGTTGGCTTATCCGGACGGCCCTTTGAAGAGCTGCCTCCCCCCCTTTGTGGGGGGGGGCACCTTCCCCTTTGCTGCCTGGTTTTGATCTTCCCGCACTGATAACAAGCACCTTTGGTTTTGCGCTGCTCTGTTCCTGCGTTCCTTAATGGATCTGCTCTGGAGCCCTGTGGCTTTGCGGGTCTCTGCGAGCAGCTTGTGCAGGACGGGCATGTGGATGATGGTCTGTCTGCCCAAAAATGTGTCTGCCCCTAGGCAGGTTGGACACAGTAACTGAATTTCGGCTAATTCTGCTGCTCGCAATCCCCCCTTGCATAAATCTGCCTCACTCATCTGTTGGGTAGGACTCCTGGCTGCCCTGGAAGTGCCAGGGTTTCCTAAGTCCTCTAAGCCCCCATGCTGGAATTTGATGATCGGGTAGAGACACGCTGGGGCATAAGCTGGTGGATTCTTGGTCTCTACCCGGACTGGACCTACGGCTGCAATTATCTGTCTACACTTGCTCCATGTCCCTATGATTTTAGCGGGTGCTCGGGGTTCCCTCTTAAGGCAGTTCCCTACCCTGTCCCAAGTCTCTGGATCCAGCATGCCTGCTTCTGGGTAGAACAAACAATGCTCCCCCATATGCACCATGACCTCCCGTCAGGCTTTGGCTATGAATGCTAATGTGATGTAGCCTGGCCAGGCGCTTGAACTCCTCCCCATGAGCTCTTCGCCTAACAGATGAATCTTGCCCCCCCAAGCAAGACCCCATACTACCTGATTGGAGGACCCCTGGAGTCGCCTTCGCGGGATAGGTCAGCGCACCTCAGGTAGTAAGTTGGGTGAAACGATGCACAGGACGTGGCCTTGGGTCTGAGTGGGATCGCAGCCTTGGCTGCCACGGGCTTCCCTGCCTCTGCCGATGGTGTCAGGGTTCACAGCTTACCCCGATGTCAAACGCGTCCATTCCGATGATGAGTGGGATCCGCTGAGCTTGCGGTTGCGTTGCCTTCCTTGCTGCTGAATGGTTGCGGTCTCGGCTGGGGACCACGTTGGCCTAGCCTTGAGATCGTGCTGAGTTCCGATCGGGGTAGCGTTCCAATCAGAACTGCTCCGTAGCTTCATAGAAGAATCATGTCGTGACTCTCGAGGAGAATCATGTCGGGGTCACCAGATGTTGCAATGGCCCACGGAGGTCGGAGTGACTGGCTGCAAGGAAGGCATGTGAGACGATTGTGCGGTGAAAGTCCAGTTGCGATTGGCTCGGGTGGTCTATATTTATTACCTTGCCTCAGGGTGTTATGCGCATAGGTTGCATGTTACCTTGTTACAGAAGGCTTGATACATGGCAGTTTGCTGGCCAAGTTACATTGTCACCTCTAGGAAGTTACTCGGAAGTTGCTGAGTATCCTGGAACCCCGCTGGGAAACTAATTAACAGGGTGGCCGAAACCCATTGTTCTTGCCCTAATCTCGGAGTCTTGGCTATGTTGACTACACTTAATTAACTTGTCTGGCGCGGCCAGTTTGCTCAACTAAGTCCACAACCAGGAGTGAGATATTGTGTATTAACTTGGGTTCATCACCTTATGACTTTTGCCCTACTTCTTTCAGAGCCATCAGCCAAGGCAATATGACTTGCCCCCAAACTATCAATCTAGCCCAAACCCCAATTGCCTTTCCAGCAAAGCCCAGTCGGTTCTCAGCTGTGTGCTAGCTGAGCGAACCCATCGGGAAAGGCTTTGGCCAATTATGAACGTGGGCAACCCACAAATATCAGTTTCCTAAATTGAATGGAAGAATGGATTGGGCTGCCATTTTATACAAAAAAATGCTTGTGTACAAATCACACACACACACACACACACACACACACACACACGCACGCATGCACGCACGCACGCACGCACACACACACAAAACAAAACCCTGCTGCTACTTTAAGGATTGAATATGAGTAGGAGTAAAATGGGCCTGACATTTATAATGGGCTATTGGGCTTCAGTAAGAGTTCTGCTCCAGGCACTATTTAAAACTGCAGATTATTTATTTATTCAATTTGTATAGCCGCGACTGGGCGGCGTACATAAAATCCCCAACGTTTAAAATATAGAAACCCTTAAAATTCCCCAAAACACTGAAAAACTACCTTCCACCAGCACCAATTAAAAAATCTAGTTAAATCTAGATTAAAGGAAGCAAGCATGCCAGACATGGAGGATGCATAGCTTCATGGAAGGGCTATACTGAAAGAGCCTCCTCAAAGATTGTGGTATTTCTGAAGCACAATCAGGCATACTCTGGTAATGGCAACCTTGTGTTGCTGGCTAATTTTTCTCACACTAGGTCAGGCAAAAGGAACTGCAGAATGAACTCACCAAAAGGTGCCTTCATTTTGGCAGTTTCACATCTGCCCTAGATATGGAAGAAGAAGAAGCTTCGTGAATCAGACATTAGTGAGGGAGAAGCAGAAAAACAGGACTATGAAGAGGCAGTAGGAGGTCAACATATGAAATTTCCTCAAAAGAAAAATTCAAAAGGAAAGAATTCCCTCAAAATAGGAAATGTGAAAAATGTTGGTCTAAGAAAAAAGCACCAATTAATCTACTGCCTCTTTCAGTATTTGCCATAATGCAGATCTTCAGACTACCAATAAAAATGGTTTTCCCCTGCATTATGTAAACAAATACTAGTTAAAACTTTTGATGCCCAAGAGAATATTTCTTTTAGAGGTTGTCTAATGAGAGCATAGTGCCTTTGCTAACACATTGTTATAGCCAGTGAAATGAATGTAGAAGCACAACCAGAATACGTTAAATGTCCTGCTCTCATTTGTAGGCAAGGTTCAAAATAAGGCTCCAGGGAACAGATTTTACTATGCAGAAGGATTTTTAAAAGGTATACTTGAGGGGTTTATTTTCATGAAGAATAAAATACAAATTAATCTGCCCACAAACTATTTTAAGGGTTACAGAAATATCTAACGGTAAATGCCTCTTTGTGCTACTTTGTGTGGTATTGTAGACATTGACTAGGTTGAATGAGGGAAAGTGTGCTACTTTGTGTGGTATTGTAGACATTGACTAGGTTGAATGAGGGAAAGTGTGCTTTATTTCATAGGCCAGTGCCTGAGAAGGCAGAACGTAAAGATTTTCTCTTAAAATTTGCAACAACACAAGCAACTAATAGCATTAGAAGAGTGGATCATTGGGTGGTGGGGGTGGCGGCGGCGGCGGCGGCACAAATTTGGCAAATGTTGGGTGTGCAAGCAGGAGTAGCCCATGGAATGGAGTAGGTGTGTTCGTCATTTGAAAATTTTGGGAGGGGCCCTGCTCCTGTCATAAACTATCTACATACCAATGTACAAGCACCAATGTGTTGAATGAGTAAACCCCAGAACCAGTTGGGAGTAATGTTGCCAGATGATAATTTGAAAAAGGAGGGCTGATGGGTCTAAAAAGGAGGACTTTCTATAAAAAAGGGAGGACTTTCACAAATCAAACAAGTTTTTTAAAAAAATAACTTGGTTTTTTAACAAATAAGTATGAAAATCTCCACATGACATGTTTTTAAAATTATATTGTGTAAGAATCAACGATTTTACTGACTCCACACTGAGTCTATTCCTTTATTTGCTCTATTGCACATTAATTAGCGAGAAAATTCTTTCAACATTCGCGTTATGTGTGCTTATACAAAAGTAAAACTCATAGATCTTGAGTAGTTCTGAGAAACATTCAATGTTTTAAACAGTTTTAAAGTAAATTGTTCACTGCTCGTGCAACTTCAAATCAAAATATTTGTCATCAGGATCACCATCTGATTTTGATTTAAGAAATGAAATCAGATTACAAAATTGATCATGTATCTTAACATCATTAATCTCTACATCTCTACATCTCTACACCTCAAGAACTCAATACATGGAACTAGGTCATCATATTTTAGGTTTTCATTCTCTTTCAGCAAAGTCATCCACTCAAAACATTTGAAATCTTCCAATGGTTTTATCCATTCCATCAAATAATCTTCACAAGCCTTGTAAAAACTGAAAAATTCGTTTGAAATGGACTCTGCCTCTTCATTATCACGCAGCAGCTGCCTTACTGTTAGTGGCAAAAAATTGTCATTTGTTCGATTTCAGAGCATATGCAGTATGGATTGAAGTATCTTTGAAATTTCCAGAACTGAATTATGTTCTTCTCCTACTTTTGCCAAATTCTCATGGTAAATAGACATAAGAGAATGTGTGAACCATAAATATGCTTCAGAAGTTGTGCTTTCGAAAAATGTCTTTATCAGGTGTGGTATTGTTCTTTGGCTTAAAAAGAATTCTTTCAATGTTGGATAGAGCTTCAAAATTCTGTCTATGCACGGAAACAGGCTAAGCCATCTTGTTTTGATGTGCCTTAGCAAAGGTTGGTAATTGATTTCGACGTAATCGCAAAATTATTTCAAGAACTTTTGTTTCGATTCCCTTTCCAGTCCAGTTGAAATGTTGAATCGATATAGGAAACAGTTTCTCCGCACCATGATTGCTGGCATCTGTGGCAACAGAAAGGCATGAAATGTTCTTCAAAGTTTCAATGATAGTTGAAATGGCATGTGGAGCAATAACTTGATTTACTATAGCTTCTGTCTTAGTTTATCTGCATTTAAGATTTTTTGCCATTTCAGAATCAGCATAAATTTTTCTTGTCAACCTCGCTGTACATTCCGTAGAATTGTATGACTGGTTGTGCTTTATCATGTGGAGTGCAAGTGTTCCCGCTGCAGCCTGGGTATTTTTGAGAGTGATTGAAGTAGAAGGTTGAAAATAGTTGATTATTTTGGAAGACCTACCTGCTACTCGTATCATCTTCTTATGCTTTTCCATAGCTACGTGCCTTTCTAAAGCAATAGTGCCCTTTTTGCTTACATCCACATGGCAGTCATCCCGTCCTGGGATAAAACACGGATATTTGGCTCTTAATACTTCCGAAAACTTACACTTCCGCTTACTCATAATTAGCAAGTGCTAGTAGCACAATGCAAACTCTTAAACTGCATAAATATAATTAAATATTTAGTAATTCGTGCACAATAAATAACGTTACACAACCAATTCCTTGCAAATACTTGCAATGTGACCAGCGGGGACTGCGGCAGTGGAGAGGGGAGGAACCACACGCACATGTGTGGCCGCGCTCGTGGCAGGTATGCGGGGGGCGCAGCGCGCAGCACGGGCGAGAGACATTAAAGTCAGACAGCACACAAGCCGCTGTGCTGCTGGTCGGCATGCACACACGCCTCTTTGGTCACGGTGCACGGCATTATCAGCATGCATTAAAGACATATAGCAAAAGGAGGACATTTTGTTGTTGTTCAGTCGCACAGTCGATTCCGACCCTTTGCGACCCTATGGACAATCGTTCTCCAGGCGCCTCTGTCCTCCACCATCCCCCTCAGTCCTCCCAGTTCTGTGCCCATTGTGTCTACAATACCATCTATCCATCTCATCCTTGGCCTCCCCCTTCTTCTTTTGCCCTCCACCTTTCCCAACATCACGGCCTTCTCAAGTGAATCCTCCCTTCTCATTTGATGCCCAAAGTACTTTAGCCTCATCTTTACTATTTGACCTTCCAATGAGCAGTCAGTGTTGATTTCTTCTAAGATTGACCTATTTGTTCTCCTCGCTGTCCAAGGTACCCTCAAAACTCTCCTCCAACACCACATTTCAAAGGCATCTATTCTTCTGCGTTCAGCTTTCCTAATTGTCCAGCTCTCACATCCGTACATTACCACTGGGAATACCATTGCTTTGACTATTCTAATTTTTGTTTTCAAGGTGATGTCTCTGCTTTTCACTATGTTCCCCAGGTTTCTCATGGCTTGTCTCCCTAGAATCAGCCGCCTCTTTATTTCATGGCTGCAATCTCCATCTGCAGTGATCTTAGATCCTAAGAAAGTAAAATCTGTCACTGCTTCTACTTCTTCCCCGTCTATTTTCCAGGAACTGATCGGGCCTGTTGCCATTATCTTGGTTTTCTTGATATTGAGTCTCAAGCCAGCTTTTGCACTCTCTTCCTTCACACCGATCAAGAGATTCTTTAGGTCTTCCTCACTTTCTGCCATTAGGGTGGTGTCGTCTGCATATCTCAGATTGTTGATGTTTCTCCCAGCAATTTTGATCCCATATTGTGATTCCTCCATCCCTGCATTGCGCATTATGTGCTCTGTGTATAAGTTGAATAAGCATGGTGACAGAATGCAGCCTTGTCTTACTCCTTTTCCTATTCCAAACCACTCTGTCATTCCGTGTTCTGTCCTAACTGTTGCTTCTTGGTTCATGTACAGATTTCTCAGGAGGCATATGAGGTGCTCTGGTATTCCCATCTCTTTAATCACTTGCCACATCTTGTTGTGATCCACACAATCAAATGCCTTAGTGTAGCCAATAAAGCAAAAATAAACTTGTTTCTGGTATTCCTTTGTTTTCTCCATGATCCAACGTATGTTGGCAATGTGGTCTCTAGTCCCCCTGCCTCTTCTGAAACCAGCCTGCACCTCTGGTAATTCTCTTTCCACATGCTGCTGAAGTCTATCCTGTATTATCTTGAGCATCACCTTGCTGGCGTGTGGGATGAGCGCAATTGTTCGATAATTTGAACATTCTTTGGCATTGCCCTTTTTTGGGATTGGAACATATACTGATCTTTTCCAGTCCTGTGGCCACTGTTTTGTTTTCCAAATCTGCTGGCATATTGAATGCAGTAATTTGATGCCATCATCTTTTAGAGCTTTGAAAAATTCAACTGGGATACCATCATCTCCACTAGCTTTGTTGTTTGCAGTGCTCTTTAGGGCCTTTCTGACTTCACTCTCCAGGATGTCTGGCTCAGGTTCAATTTCTTCATCATTGTGACTATCAGGAGTGTTGAGTTCCTTTTTGTAGAGTTCCTCTGTGTACTCTTTCCATCTTTTCTTAATCTCTTCTGCATCAGCTAGCTCCTTTCCGTCTTTGTCCCTTATCATGTTCATTTTTGCTTTAAATGTTCCCTTGATTTCCCAGATTTTTTTGAAAAGATCTCTGGTTCTGCCTCTTTTGTTGTTTTCTTCCATTTCTTTGCACTGTTCTTTTAGATAGTTTTCCTTATCTCTCCTTGCTTTTCTTTGAAATTCTGTGTTCAAATGATTGTATTTTTTCCTTTCTCCTTTGACTTTTGCGTTCCTTCTTTCCTCTGCTATTTTAAGAGCCTCATCAGACAACCACTTTGCTTTCTTACTCTTCTTTTCTTTTGGTATGGTTTTCTTTGCTGCTTCCTGCATGATGTCCCTCATCTCTGTCCATAATTCTTCTGGCACTCTATCTATTGAGTCTAAGCCATTGAATCTGTTCATCACCTCCACCGTGTATTCTTTAGGGATGCTGTCTAGGTGATATCTGTCTGGTCTCTTTGTTTTCCCTATTTTCTTTAGTCTAAGCCTGAATTTTGCAATCAGTAGGTTGTGATCTGAGCCACAATCTGCTCCAGGTCTTGTTTTTGCTGACTGTATGGAGGTTCTCCATCTTTGGCTGCAGAGTATGTAGTCAATCTGGTTTCGGTGTTGGCCATCTGGTGATGTCCATGTGTAAAGTCGCCTCTTGTGTTGCTGGAAGAGGGTGTTTGCTATGACCAGTGCGTTCTCTTGGCAGAACTCTATCAATCTTTGTCCTGCTTCATTCTGTGTTCCATGACCGAACCTGCCTGTTATTCCCTCCACTTTTTGATTGCCTACTTTGGCATTCCAGTCTCCTAGAATAATTTGAACATCATTTCTTGGTGTTTGTTCTATGAGGTGTTGTAAGTCCTCATAGAACTGGTCCACTGTGGCTTCATCTGCACCCGTGGTTGGTGCGTATATTTGGATCACAGTAACATTGAAGGGTTTGCCCTGAATTCTTACTGACATCATTCTGTCATTTTTGAGGTTGTATCCCATTACTGCTCTTCTCACTCTTTTATTGACAATTATGGCTACTCCATGTCTTCTAAGGTTTTCTTGTCCACAGTAGTAGATGTGGTGGTTTCCAGAGCTGAATTCGCCCATCCCTGTCCATTTGAGCTCACTGATTCCCAAGATGTCAATGCTTATTCTTTCCATCTCATTTTTTACCACTTCCAGTTTACCTTGGTTCATTGATCTCACATTCCATGTCCCTATACAGTATTGCTCCTTACAACATTGCATTTCCCCTCCCCCTTTCCTGTCCATCCCCTTTCTCCCCTCTGAGGTGTTAAGCATCCTGTATCACCTAGCCTGCCCTTTTGTTTTGCCTTTTGTTTTGGTCCATAGGGTTCTCTTGGCAAGCTTTGTGGCGTGGTTTGCCGGTTTCTACGCCATTTTTTTCCTCGCATCATACATCATATCACAGTTTTAAAAGTTTAAAACAGTTTACACAACATATTATCATGCATAATTATCACACTCTAAAACACAGTCTCTATGTTAATTGCTATATTAAGTCAGTATGAAGTCTCTATGTCAGTCGCTATATTAATTCAGCTACATTTTTCACATCAGCTACTTATCCTTGTGTCCTCACTCCCCAGGTGGGGTTGTTGTCTCTGGGTCCCTTGCTCCAGGGGCATCGCAGTGGCGGGCAGTGGATGTTTTCCCTGTGTCTCAGCTGTTCCTCTTCCTCTGGCTGCAGTGGTGGATGGTGACCTTCTCCCTCCAAGGCTTCTGGATGGTTACTGGGCAGTTGGGGCCTGTGTCCTTCTCTGCCTCTTTCTTCCTTACACCCAGGTTTTAGGATGGGGTGGGAGGGAGGGGCCGATTCTTCACTCACCTCCCTCCAAGGCCTCTGGATGGTTTCTGGGCAGTTGGGGCCTGTGTCCTTCTCTGCCTCTTTCTTCCTTACACCCAGGTTTTATGATGGGGTGGGAGGGAGGGGCCGATTCTTCACCCACCTCCCTCCTAGGCCTCTGGATGGTGACTGGGCAGTTGGGGCCTGTGTCCTACATACAGTAGGTATATAATATAATATAATATAATAGTCATATTTATATATGCCGCCCACTCAGGCAGAACCCGACTCAGGGCGGCATTACAACAAGTTCTAAAAACACATAAAAACACTTTAAAAGACCCATATCCCACCCACTTTAAAAGACCCATATCCCACCCACCCATCTCACCCACTATAAAAAGAAGAAGAAGAAGAGAGAGTTCTTAATTGTTTACATTAAGGTAAGGGAGGACGGGAGGACAAATTATAGAAAAGGAGGACATGTTCTCCTTTAGGATACCAACTGGCAACCCTATCATGGGCATACAGGCTTTAAAACAGTGATTCTCAACCTGTGGCCTGTGGGCCAGATGCGGCCCATGACACCATTTCATGTGGCCCCCACCTGAAGTGCCATTTGGTGGAGGAAGGGCAAAATGGCCATCCAGTCTCCAAAGCTGTCTGAGGGAGCAGAGCGTGACCCGGCCCCCGGCTTTAAAAGGTTGAAACCTCCTGTTTTAAAACTTCTCACACAATAAAACCAAGCTTATTGCTTTATTAAAGATTTCTTTTCCTGCCTGTGGGGCTTGGGAAGCAAAACCGTTCACTAAGACTTCAGCTGTGCCTTGAGACCTGACAGTCTTGTTCCCCAGTGCCTTTTCGTGACAGATAGTTAGTGATATGGCTAAACTCCATGCACTCTTATTTGCCTCTAAATTCCAATTTATGAGACTGCAGAGGGATGGAGAGATGCAGTAGAATATGACAGAAGCACAATAGGCTATAACGATAATGCTGACAAGAGTAATGATGAACTTTTCTTGGTCTGTATATACAATAGCAGCAATAATGGAGCTGCCACTTTTCAAAGGATTGGCGATTTACACACTACTTCATAATTATATAAGAATGCAAATCTGATGGCCATTTGATTCCTTTGATAACAACATTTAATCATTTGCATATGACATGTTATATTACACTCCTCTTAGTTTAGCTCTGCTTTTCTAAATAAATGGAGGCAGCAAATCTAGACCTATTATTGTTAATGAACTTGGTACTGGTCATATAGATCTCTGAATTTAATTTCTCATTGGATGTCTCCTCTATGGCATTGCAGTGGTTAAACTGTTGCACTGCAACCAAAAGGTTGTAATTTTGATCCTGACCAGGGCTCAAGGTTGACCCATCCTTCCATCCTTCCAAGGTTGGTAAAATGAGTACCCAACATGTTGGGGGCAAAATGCTAATTAACTTGTGAACTGCCCAGAGAGTACACTAAGTGCTATGGGGTGGTATATAAGTGTGATTGCTTTGCTTTTGCTTTGTCTTTTGATGTTTTAATGTCATAATAGCCCAGGCCATTATGACTCTTGCTTAAATTGCTCAAAGACCCCTCCAGCTGCTGTTAAATTCCCTACTCTGATATCATTAAAAGGCTTGTTATCTTTCAGCAGGGAATCATATCAATCCAGATGTTATTAGATTACAACTTTCGCCCTATGATGAGGGCAGCTCCACTATGAGACAGATCAGATCAGAAGGGGCATTCAGAGCCCTCTCTGTGGGCACGTTCACCATCACCCCAGCACAGTGTTCATCTCACCCCTCTGCCCAGCAGCCCAATGGGAGTGCTTCCTCTCTCCCCAGCACAGAGTGTGCCCCGCCTTTCTGCCCAGCAGTCCAATGGGAATGCTTCCTCCCTCTCGCAGCTCAGAGTTCACCCCGCCTTTAGTGTATGGGACCAGAGACAATGAAACAGCCGAAGGGTTGGCTGAACACAGGTTTATTGCATGATGATCCGGGGGAACATGAGGTAATGGCGGATGGGTAGCTCAATATATACGGTGGCTATACATTTTGAATGTGGCTCCTCGACAGTCTATTGGTTACTGTCCGCGTGACGTCATGGACGGTCACGCCCTCCTTGTCCAGGTGTAGGTGATGGCGGGAATCTTCCCGTGCTGTTGTTTGCTGGTGAGTCTGGGCCAGGAGAGCTTGAGCGCTCGCTATTGCCACCAGGTGGTCATTAGCTCGCGTTCTATTGTAAGGGCTACAGTTAAGCAGCTGCTGGTTATAATGTTACACAAGCATGGTTACATTGGATACACGTGAATGGATACATTGTAAAAGGTACAGTACTAGAACACAACATCCCTCCCCCCTAGGATGGGACGAAGTCCCTCAGCCAAGATGGCTTATTGCAAACGCGTTTGGGCCGCGATGTGGGCTGACCTGCCCCAGGGGCGCTACTGCTTCCTCGTTCCCTGGTCCCTTGTCCTGAAACGGGAGAGGGAAACTTGTTAGCGGCTTGCCGTGGTTTGGCGGTTTTGGGGGAAGGGAAAAACTCCATTGTGGGCAAACCGGAGACACTCGGGGCTAACGAAAAACCCCTCTTCTCGCTTGGACGGGTGGGGGACCACTCCGCAAAACTTCCCCGGTTCTGAAAATCAAAATCTAACTCTGTTGGGGTATCCGTATAAGTGGGGAGATCCCGCGGGATATCTATGAGATCGGCTTCCCTTCTCTCTGCTGACCGATCCCGCAGGATATCTACGAGGACAGATTCCCTTTCCTCCCCTCTTGGTGGGGACCCATGGCCCCCCTTTCCTCCCCCTTGGGCTGAACGGGTGGGGGAGAACCCTAACGCTGAATCCTGTTTCCCGCGGTCCGTGCCCTGCTCGCCGGGGACTCTGCGCCGGAGCTGGTCTGCGTGCCGCCTCCAGAGTAAACCTGTGCCGGTCTCGACGCGGTACGAGACGGGACCGGTCTGCTCTAAGATGACGCCCGGTACCCAGGCCGGACCCGCGCTGGCGTAGTTCCTGCAATACACGGGGGCACCCACGTCGAAACTCTTTGTGTCCTCTATCCCAATGTTCTTCCCCGTGTCGTCTACTCTCGTGGGGTCTATTCTAGTTAGTATGGTGGTCAGTTTCCTGCGCATAAGCAGCTCCGCGGGGGAGTACCCTGACGCTAGGGGAGTCACTCTGTAACCTAGCAGGAACTGGCACACCTGATGGTTTAGGTCCCCGGGCCCCATGCGCCGCAGCGCACAAGGCGCTCTACTTGGCCGTTTGTGGCAGGGTGAAAAGGAGCGGAGGTGATGTGCCAAATGGCGTTGATTTCTGTGAATGCCCTGAACTCTGAGGACGTGAAACAACTTGCGTTGTCGCTCACGAGAGTGTCGGGTAAACCGAATGTGGAAAAAACCCTCCGCAAGTGCTTTATGGTTGTGGCCGTGGACGTGCTTGTAACCGGAATGACCTCCAACCACTTGGAGAAAGCATCCACCACAAGGAGAAACAGCGTCCCACGGAACGGGCCAGCAAAGTCTACATGAATCCGGGACCACGGCCCCTTCGCCGCGTCCCACTCCCTGTGAGGCAGGCGGGCTTCTTCTGGTCTGGAACTTTGGCAGGGCTCACAAGTGCCGACCATGTGCTCGATGTCGGCGTCTAGCTGGGGCCACCAGAAATAGCTCCGTGCCAGGGCTTTGGAGCGCACAATTCCAGGGTGACTGACGTGCAGGAGTTTGAGTACCCGCGGTCGTAAGGACGCCGGAATCACTACTCGCTGGCCCCACAGAAGGCACCCCCTTTCAAGGGACAACTCTAACTTCTTTCGAAAAAATGGGTAGAACTCTGCTGCCGGGGAGGACGCTGGCCACCCTTTCTGCACCCAGGAGCTAACCTTTGCTAAAATGTTGTCCTTGCCGGTCGCCTTGGCGATGTCGGCGGGCAGTATTGGGGGCGAGTCGAGGACCTCTATCATCAGCACCTGGTGGTCTGGCTCCTCCCCGCCCACGTGGCTGTTACCCTGGGGAAGGGGGGACCTCGATAGAGCGTCCGCATGGCTGATCTCCCTCCCGGGCCTGTACACTAACGCGTGCTGATACGCGTTGAGAAAAATAGCCCACCTAAGCATCCTTGGGGACAGGATCTGTGGCATGGGCTTATCCGCGGTAAAAATGCCTAGCAGGGGCTTGTGATCGGTTACGATTGTGAAGGGGCGGCCGTACAGGAAGTCGTGGAACTTTTTTGTTCCCGCAATTATCGCTAATGCTTCCCTGTCAGTCTGGGCGTAGTTTCTCTCCGCTTGGGACAGGGACCTGGAGTAGAACGCTATCGGGGCCTCCCTCCCGTTTTCCAGCACATGGCACAGCACTGCCCCCACCCCCACCGGGGATGCGTCACATATCAGGACCACTGGGCACTTGGGGTTGAAATGGGTGAGGATGGCATCAGACGCTAGAAGCTGCTTTAGCTCAGTAAATGCCCTCTCTTGCTCGTCGCCCCACTTCCATGCCTCGTCCTTTTTAAGCAATCTGTGCAACGGTTCGGCCACGGCTGCTTTCCGGGGAAGGAAGGAGTGGTAGAAATTCAGCAGCCCTAGGAACGACTGCAACTCGGGCTTGGAGGTGGGGCGAGGGGCTTTCTTGATGGCGGCTACCTTAGATGTGGACGGCCTTATTCCCTCAGGAGTGACACGGAACCCTAGGAATTCGACCTCGGTCGCGAAGAAGACGCATTTGTCTTTTCGCAGTCTCAACCCCGCCTTTTCGAATACCGCTAGAACCTCGCCCAACCTCTTTGCCAATTCTGCCCGACTCCCCCCCGTTATCAATACGTCATCAAAATAAGGCAACACCCCCTCGAGCCCCTTCAGGAGGCGTTCCACGAGTGACTGGAAAATCCCAGGCGCCAAGTTTACGCCGAACTGAAGGCGCGTCACCTGGAATGCCCCCTTATGGGTGACTATGGTTTGTGCAGCCACTGCGGCTGGGGTCACCGAGAGCTGCTGGTAGGCTTGTGCTAAGTCGAGTTTAGCGAAACACTTTCCCCCATGTAACCTGGCCAGCAAATGGCTGACTACCGGCACCGGATAGGCATTAGGGCGAATGGCCTTGTTGATGGTGCACTTGTAATCAGCGCATATGCACACCTCCCCATTGGCCTTTGGTGCTGTTACAATTGGAGTTTCCCACTCCGCAGAATCAACAGGAACAAGAATCCCCTGGCCCACCAATTTGTCCAGTTCTGCCTCTATTTTGTCCTTGAGCGCGAATGGCACCCAGCGTGGTTTGAGTCTTATTGGGCGGACCTCAGGGTCTAGGTCGAAGGCTACTGGGGGTCCCTTAAATTTCCCAAGTCCCTTTTTGAAGACTTCGGGGTGCGCGTCGCACACCTCCTGAATCGGGTCAGTCCCCACGGCAACGGCGTGCACCCCCCCAATGAACAAACCCAGGGGCTGGAACCATTGAGTCCCGAGGAGGCTGCAATTCCCTCCTTTTAGAACAACTAGGGGGAGAGTCGCGGCGTGTTTCTTAAATTGGACCTGAAATTTCCCAACCCCCAACACTGGAATGCAGTTCCCTTGCACGTCCCGTAGCGTGGACCTCAAAGCTTTGAGTTTGGGCCGCACGTGGGGGGCAATTTTTAGAAACTCCTTCTGGGGAATGATGGAATATGAGGAACCCGAGTCAATTTCCATCCTAATGGGGGCCCCTTGTACTAGTACCTCAACAAAGTAACGGGGGTGTCCCGCGGACACGCTGAACACCGGCGCGTCGTCCTCGCTGTCGTCGGCGATGCGGCCCATGCCGTCTCGCTTCCTCGTGGCCTGGGTGCCGTCCTTTGGTCTCGTCGCGCGGTCTCTCGACCTCTTCCGGGCCTCGCGTCTTTTCCTACAGACTTTGGCGATGTGCCCGCGGCGGCCGCAGTTGTGACACTCGGCCTTTCTGAAGGGGCATTTGGCGCAGTCGTGGTTCGCTCCGCAGCCGTCGCAACGCCGGCCTTCCTTCCGGACCTTCCGGACGTCCTCTTCGTCGCTGCTCTCCGCGGACGACTTCGAAACTCGCCGGGCCGCATGCACCGAAACGTGCACCGAAGTCTCTGCCTTGCCCGTCTTTGGCCGCCAGTCCTGGAGCTCCTGGACCCCGGCCTTTGTAGCTTCCGCGGCTTGCGCTTCCTTCAGGACCTCCTGCAACGTGGGGGGTGGCTCCCGGTTCATCAATGTGCGCTGAGTTTCGGCATCGCTCAGGCCGCACAGCACGCAGTCTCTTAGTGTGATTTCTGCGTTCTCCCATTTGCATGGGCCGGCCGCCAGTCGCAGGGCCGCTGCGAAATCGGCGACCGTCTCCCCGGGCGCTTGGACTCGCCTCCAAAACGCACTCCGAGCGGGGAACATCGCCATCGAGGGCCGGAAGTACTCGCGCAGCATGTGCATGAGCTCTTTCACCTTGAATTCACTCGCCCTCCTCGGCGCGATCAGGTCCAGCAAGACCCTCTTGGTGTCTGGCCCCAGCATCCTGGTGAATATGGCCCTTTTCTTTGCCTCATCCGTGACTTCGGATTCCACCAGGGCTCCCTGGAAGTCCATCTCGAAGATGTCCCAGTCTGCCGGTCTCCTGATTTTGAAACCGGCGCATGTCTTGGTCCCGTGGGCAGCCATAATCCCACCTTCGTCGCCAATTTAGTGTATGGGACCAGAGACAATGAAACAGCCAAAGGGTTGGCTTAACACAGGTTTATTGCATGATGATCCGGGGGAACATGAGGTAATGGCGGATGGGTAGCTCAATATATACGGTGGCTATACATTTTGAATGTGGCTCCTCGACAGTCTATTGGTTACTGTCCGCGTGACGTCATGGACGGTCACGCCCTCCTTGTCCAGGTGTAGGTGATGGCGGGAATCTTCCCGCGCTGTTGTTTGCTGGTGAGTCTGGGCCAGGAGAGCTTGAGCGCTCGCTATTGCCACCCGGTGGTCATTAGCTCGCGTTCTATTGTAAGGGCTACAGTTAAGCAGCTGCTGGTTATAATGTTACACAAGCATGGTTACATTGGATACACGTGAATGGATACATTGTAAAAGGTACAGTACTAGAACACAACACCGCCCCTCTGTGGCGCAGATGGCAGCTTGTTGAGTTTGGTCACTTGGTCTCTAAAAGGTTCACCACCACTGCCTTAAGTGATTGATGCCATGAGGTGTTGGAGGAAGTTGAGTGTTATGGGACTGCCCTGCACCATATTAGCTAGCTTTGAGAGGCAAAAAAGAACACAAGCCCATTCTCAGTGTTGAAAATTCAACTGTCCAGTCTGCTTTTGTACATAGAAGAGAATGGAGTGCCATCTTGTTCTTTTCCTCAGGCCATGGCCCATCTTTGGCCAGCCCTAAAGCTACACAACAGCCACTGCAAATCCTCTGTAGCCTTTGAGGTGCCAGTACAAAGTATTACTCATCACTGTGTTCCAAATGTAGGCATCAGGGTTTGTTACCAGATGAAATCTGGAGGAGTATATCCTGAAAAAAGAGTGAGGACTTTCTCATCTGAGAAAACGGGCAGCTTGCTTCTTCACACTTAGGTTCTAGAGCCCTCATCAAGATGAATTTGAAGAAGCAAAAGAGAAATAACCATGTGATTCAAGTTGAACTGGACACAAGCTTTGAGTTTGACTCACTTAACTACACATACAACTAATTCCAAAAGCCTCTGCAGCACTTCTTTTTGTTGTTCAGTCTCACAGTCGATTCCGACCCTTTGTGACCCCATGGAGCAGCAGCAGCCAGACTTCTCCAGCCTCTCTCGGGTATCACACCACCAGCCTTGGGATGGGAGGCAGCTGTGTTGGGTGCCCCTCCCCTTGGCCCCATCCGGGCGGGGAGCTGAAAAGGCGCCCGAGCCTCAGCAGCATCAGCCGGACTTCTCCAGCCTTTCCCGGGGCTCACGCCTCCAGCCCTGGGATGGGAGGCAGCTGTGCTGGGCGTCACCCCCCCTGACGAGGTTGGGTTTGAAGTCTTTTTTTCCTGTGACTGTATAGATTGTTTGTTTTTGACATGTGCTGATATTGTCTGCTGATATACTGTTCTGTCGATATATTGTTTTGCTGATGCCTTTTGATATGATATATTTTCTGATATGTTTTGAGGTAATATTGTTTCTCTGATATATTGTTTACTGACATATTGTTTCGCTGATATATTGCTGATACATTTTGATATATATTGTTGATACTGTATTACTGTATTGCATTATTTGATATGTATTGTTGATACTGTATTATTTATTTATTTTTGTACAGTACTACTGCATTGCCATTTGTATTTGTTTCGATGTATTGTAAGCTGTTCAGAGTCGGCCTGTGTCGAGTAGGGCGGGGTATAAATCAAATAAACATAAACATGGACCACCGCCCTCCAGGCACCTCTGTCCTCCACCATCCTCCTCAACCCGCCCAGCACTTCTACCATCTAGCACAATTTTTTTTTGGAACAGATAAAATAACAATAACAATTACACTTATATACTGTCCCATAGCACTTGGTGCACTTTCTGGGCAGTTTACAGGTAATTAGCATAAAATACAAATACTGTATTGTTTAAAATTAAAAGAACATGCTACTCCATTATTCTATGATCCTATGATATTTGCTATAGCTATTTGCAATGAGTCAGTGGAATGACTTAAAAGAAAGTTATCTTTGTGGCCTTAAAGAGTCATAGCAGTGTTTCCCAACCTTTGGTTTCTGGACTTCAGTTCCCAGAAGCCTAAGTCAATTCCCCAAAGCACTGATCAGCCAATGTACTGATTTAGGCTTCTGGGAATTTAAGTCCCCCTGTGGGGCATGGGCCCCACGTTGGGAACCACAGAGTTATAGTATACACAAATACATATACAGTGGAACTTCATACAACAATCGCCGCGTATAGCAATGAAATCGTATAACAATTAGGTTTTGGGGGAGAAATGGCGTCCCGCATAACAATTTTCCCTATGGAAAAAATTGTACAACAATTTTTCAATTGGAAAAACCACTTAGTGAAACAAATCGTTGTACGATGAATCCCATTAGGGGAAATCGCTATACGATACATACATTGTATAGCAATTGTTTCGTACAACAATGAGCCCCGTGGAACGGATTAAAATCATTGTATGAGGTACCACTGTACATTTTAAAAATGATATTCCTTTTTTCATTTTAGGTGGTAAAAAATATTTCCAAGAATACTTTTTTCATTGCTTCTAGTGACATAAGACACAAAAATCTAAATGCAAGTTAGGTGCAGTCAGCCTCCATTGCAACCAGTGACTCCACTGCAGTTCCAAGAATGACTGGTTTGCTTAATATCAGTTAGATGCCATATCCTCACTCTCTGCAGTGGCATGTATTATACTTGGCAATAGGGAGAGAAACATGGTGTGATTGTGTTGACTATCTGTCTTCATACAGTCCCTCTATTCACTGTTAACGTATTAAGAGTGTTTTCTGTTTAGATTGAGGTTGAAAAATAAATGACACCAGGAAAATTATTTTGCATATGATTCAGAAAATCCCCCCAAGCAGCTGTTCCCTGCCCATGCCCAACAGTAGTTACACAAAAATCATATATTAACAACTAACAATTTCCTACCCTTTGATCATGACATTTTGATTCTGCTGCCTAAGGCAGCCTTCTCACCCTGCTTAACAATTTAGCCGGCCCTGTGAATTCCCTTGTGAGACCTACTTCACAATGCTTCAAGTGGCTTCTTTCTATACTACTCAAATAAGGATAATGTTGCAGGCTCATTTGCACATCAAATGCAGTGCTTTCAGATATGCGCAGGACCCATGATCTAAAAGACTGGGCAGTTGAATTTTCAACACTGAGAATGGGCTTGTGTTCTTTTTTGCCTCTCAAAGCTATTTGGTTCTGACCAGCTATGTCACATTAGCAGAGCAACATGGCAAAAAACAATAACAATGACTCCCCTGCCATGAACATCATGTCAGAAGGTACCCCCAGTTTTTTATAATGCAGGTTGAATTTTAACAATTAGTTCTGCCCCAATATGCTGAACTAACTAATAACCAACAACTAATAACTGCTATCTATTTTCTAGGGCAATTGAATGGAAAATAATCTTCTATAACATGTTCAAAAACATTTGAAGATCTCAGCTTCTGAAGATTATGTTTCCAGACCAAGTATTCTTTACATGTTTAAATAGGAAAGAAAACAGATTTCCTTGCATTTTCAAATATATCTGTTAAAATAATCCAGTGGACCAGTCATAAACCATAATCCTTTGCAGGAAATTAAAAGCTTCCTATCCCCCCACCTTTTAAATTTGAGATTCCCTTTCATCTTGGAGAAGTGTTTGGGGACTGCAGACTGCAGGGAGGGGACTCTTTAATGCCTGAAAATAGCTGGTGGTGGTCTTGAGAGCAAGGCACATTCCCTTCCTCATTCTGTGGCTCTCAAAGGATTCTCCATGACAAAAAGGGATCTCTGGGGACACACAAAACCTGGGGAGGGGGGAAGGAAGAGAATAGGAAGCTTTTGATTCTGCCCAAATGTCTGGGGCTCATGAGGTCCTCACAGTTGTGTGGTGTAAAGTTGTGTAATAGGATTCTGGCCAATATGTCATTGCCCTGATGGAAATGCTGATGAAATTGTCGAGATATGCAGGCAGAGAAATCAGACAATGCAGGAAGATGTACCAATGGAACAACTAAAGTAATGGAGAATCATGGGCTGGGTTGAGGTGGCACCGGAACGGAGACATTTATGTCATATCTTTTATGGTCTTTTGTGGATTCCCCGTGCCCCAATGGGCACAGAACGGCCCGGCAGAGGCCACTTCGGTGAGAAAGGCTCCTGGCCCGTGGGCTCTGCGGGCACCGAAATTAAGGGGGGTGAATAAATGATAGGGTTTGATTCACCCAATTCCTTGACCTAACCAGCGGACCTGCTGAGAGAGCGAATATGTCACCCATTAGAGTAATCCCTCATCTCCGAGTCTCAGTCTTATCCCAGAGGCAAACAGGAGTCATGATTGCCTTATCCTAAGCCCTAACACAATGGTGTTTTCCCAGTCAATGTTTGCCCGCACTAATTAACTTCCCCAAGAGAGATTCCCAATTAACCTGAGTAAATAGGTGATGTGGTTTTCTGTCAGATGACCATTCTACCATGGCAGCCTTGAACATAATATATACTGATGATCTTCCCTCAATAAATCACTGGTCTTCGCTCCATCTTGCCTCGTGTCGTTCCTTTGACCAGTCTCCTCCGGGACCTCAAGGGCCGCTTTACGGCCCCAATTCCTACATCTGGTGACCCCGAGACGTGATCTACTCGAGAGTAAGCGACCCCCGAGCGGTCTACTCGTGAGTAAGCGATCAGCACAGCCAGGTTCTGCGCCAGAACCTTGTCCCATCATCCCGGAGGACAGCGCGGCAGCCCGGTCGGTAAGCCAGCCGATCGGGAAGACGGCCCAAGCGGCGAGGCATTACAGAAGAGGCATCCTACAGCTTGCTCCCGGCTTTCGCGGCGGCTTGCAACAAAGGGAAAAACGCGTTCCGCTCAGGGCAGCTGTGAGCCCCTGACAGCGCAGTGGCCACCGAGGGCCCGTGGCCGCAGTCCACGCTCCGAGCTCTACCCAGAAGCGTCGTCGCCAGAACCTATTGCCTGCCACAGACACGTCGACTCGTCCCGAGGAGGAAACTTCCGAGGACCCAACCGCAGGTAATATGGGGACCTGTCCTCAGCGACAGCGTCCATCCGCTACCCAAAGAACTCGTGAGGGAGAGTTCAGAATCCTGGCCAGGGTTTTTAAGTTGCGTTTTCACAGCGGAGAGCTAGCGAGACTTTTGGTGAACCTAGGGGAGCACTGCCTACTTTACCCAGAAGTAGGTACGTTAACCCTTGAGCTCTGGGATCAGATAGGAGACTGCATTCAGCAACCCCCGAAAGCTCCAGAGGGCATAATTCGCACAAGGAGCAAATGTAGGAAGCTCTTAGCAGAGGTAGATGCAGTCCGGATAGAGACCCAGAAACCCCCAGCGCATTCAGAACCATCAGCCCCAAGGAGTTTCTATCCGTCATTTCAGCTTAAGCAGGGCAGTGTAGGGAGCATTCCCTCAGTGGCAGCTGCAGTCGTCACTGAAGGAATTCATGGCATGAGAGGCCCTGGCGCTTCTCTGGCAGTTAAAAGTCCCCTGCTAATTAAGAACTCCATTCAGCGCATGGGTGAGGAAGATCCATTCACGGGGAAATTGCCAGTGGCACAATTAGCTAGCGCCCAACTGCTGTGTTCAGCCCATCTGAAGGCAGACACACGTTCAGGCAGGGCTGCTCAGCGCCCACTGCTCACGGAAATCTGCACGGCCCCTGGCCACGCAGGGCTCCAAAGCAGACCCATTACC
Organism: Bradypodion ventrale; assembly: GCA_035047345.1. NCBI lineage: Eukaryota > Metazoa > Chordata > Lepidosauria > Squamata > Chamaeleonidae > Bradypodion > Bradypodion ventrale. The sequence goes on along the minus strand of JAWDJE010000006.1, from coordinate 79,966,004 downwards.
ACACTCAGGCGCAGAGCAGTGCCAAAACCCCAAGGCGCCTGCTTCCAGTGTGGAAAAATGGGACACCTTAGAAGAGAATGCCAGTCTAGACCAGGCAGATCTTCAAAAGGTTGTCTGAATACCAAATGGCCACGCTGGCACTCGAAAGGAGGCCCAGGCTAGAAATGAGGCAGCCATCGCCCTGGCTATGCCAGAGGAACCATCCCAGCCATAGTATCCCGAGTTCCCCCAGGGCACAGGCAGAACCTACTTGTCTCACCTTGGGAGTAGCCCAGAGAAACTTGCCCCTAAGTAAAAGCACCCAGATGGCTGTAAATAGCCAGCTGTGTATTAGCCATCTCCTCATGTGTAGTATAGAACGCTGCAGATCAGGGGAGGAATGTGCGAATGCATAAATAAATGTGTGTATGTGTGGTGCACCACTGAATGTATGTCTGCAAGAACTGTGTATGATTGCAAAAGCCTTGTCTCTATGACCACAGTATGATTGAAAAAGTGTTCCTTGTGTGTAACTGCGTGGTAATGTCACTGTGAAATATGTGTTAAACAGTTTGCACTCTGCTCATGGGCAGGAACTATTTAAAGTTTGAGAAAGCATGATGAACAAAACCCTTTGCCTTGCCTGCTTAGCAGCTTAAGCAGGAGAGGGGGGGGAATCCTAACCTGCAATCTTGGAAACCGGTTTTGCAATCCTTGCCACTCAGGAAAACAGATTTTTCTTTTCAGAAGCGTGATCTGAAAACAAAAATCACTTCTATGAGTTTTCCTCACTGTATCATAAGCTATGGGGCCCCTCCCTACGTCTGTGTTCCTCAAACCCCCATCTCTGTGTTTTAAGGTTTTTTGAATGTCTCTTAGCGTCTTGGAGTAACGTATCTCACCAGGAGTGAGAGAATTGCATTGTCTTCATGTGTGTACTGTGTTATCATCTTGTAACCTCGGTTCTCAACCTTTTAAAGTCAGGGGCCAAGTTCCGGGGCCTCAGGCAGCTCTGGGGGTCCGGACAGTCATCCTGCCCTTCCTTCGCCACACAGCCCTTCTTGGCTTGGTGGGGGTAGTGGCAGAGCAACGTGGGCTCTGGCCCACTCGCCCACATCTGGCCGCAGGTTGAGAATCGTTCTAACTCTCCTTCATTCTCTTAGGAAAGATACTGTTCTGGTATTTTGACTTGAATCTGTGCAAAGTAACTCACTCATTGTACCCCTTTCACAGGAAAAAGCACGCAAACATTCCTGCGCTCTGCATATTCAGAAAATGCTTACCTTTTTACAGGAACAAAATTCCTCTCCAGGCCTTAATTGTAACCAATTTATTTATTTCTACAGCCTTCCTTTCACAGGCTCCAGAGTTAATTACTGATAGGTATTTCTTAACAGGAGGACCCGGTTGTCTTAGTTACCTGACCTAATCTGATTTCGTTATGATAAGAGTTGTTGCATTCTCATTGTGCTAACTCCTGACTTGTCTTTCCTCCTTTCCTCCTTTCGCCAGTGGAACTCCCTGCTGGAAATGTTTAACTTGTGTGTCTTTTCATTTTTTGTGTATTATTTCCTTACAGCTGGCACGTCATAGTTGGCTTGTTTTTAATAAGTCTTAGTCGGTCATTTTAAGTATGGCACCTGGCCCACAGCACCCTCTCTAGTGAGCAGACACATTTTGCAAGCTCCAGAGCACAGAGGAAGGATTAGCCCCTAAGCTCCTGAGCACGTGCAGAGTGCCACCCATTAGCCAGGACTGCCTAGGACCATTTCAAGAGTGCAGTCAGGTCACACCTTCAATCAGATACAGGCATTTTTAGGCCACCCCTTCCCTTTTGGCTGCTAGTCTAAACACAGGCAAAAGGCTAAGCCACCATCTGGCACTCTTCTAAACGTGTGCACGCACGCCATGGGCGGATGTGCGCAGGGGGGCCTTCATGAGAAATTTACCCAAGGGAAGCCTGGCGCTTCACGCACCAAGGTTTGCCATAAGACCCCAGACTCGTCTCGCTTCTAGCAGACAGTCACCTTGTGTGGATGAATGTCACTGGTTCCTCTTTGGGGGGGGGGGGGCTAGGACAGTTTTCACTTATGGGGGTCGCACATATTAGGTTCTTACTTGGCAAGAGGACCAAGCTTGGCGCACGCTCCTGACTCTTCCGCAAGCGGGCAGAGTTGGCAGCCGTGAACCTCGCTTTGTGCACCTTTGCCAAAGAACGCTCCAACATAATTGCTGACAGCCAGTTTCCTAGGAATTTGCTTCACAGTCTACCGGGAGCATACATCACTCCCGCGTTAGACAAAAATTTGCTAAGTTTGTTTTTCACTACTCCAATTCAGAATGCCAAAGCGCTCGCAGGGCAGTTCAACCTGCCACTTTCCCAGGCCCAGGGCATGGTCCGTCCCTGCCTGCATCGTGCAGGGGCACCGGGGGGGGGCCCTCGTGGGGGGTCAACCCACGAGGGACAGAGGCCATTCAGGTGTGGCAAATGGACGTCACACATCGCCACATTTTGGCAAATGGCAGTACATGCACGTCTGCATTAATACCTTCCCACAGTTTGTTTGGGCAACAGCACAGAAGGGAGAAACGGCTCCCCATGTGGAGCAGCATCTCCTTTCCCACGACCAAGGGCGAACCTCGGCACACGAAGTCCGATGACGCCCCAGCTATATGGCTCCAGGCAGCTGGCCACCTTCAGGGCCACCTGGGATATTAAGCTCACTTTTGGCGTTCCTTACAATCCTCAGGGGCAAGCGATTGTGGAACGGGTCTATCGGACGCTTAAGTCCTTCATTGACAAACAAACAGAAAGGGGGGGAACAACGTCCCATAGTTGCACAGCAATTGCTATCCTATAAGTGCAAAAACTAACTAACTCTTTCAGAATTTTTATCTCCCAAACAAGTCTCTTCCCCATGCAGGTCCCAGAGGCCAGAATCAGACCCGGATGATTGCAAAGAGCAGCACCAGTCACTGTCTTGGATGTCATCAGCTTTCCAGCTTCCTTTATGACTTACATCTCCAAAGACATTTCTATGGACATTTTGCATACTCAGTGCTAAGACTTCTCCAAACTCAAGTTACACAGGAAACCCCACCAAGAAGGGAAGCCTCACCTCCGGAAAAGCTGCTGAATGTCTTTTATTGCTATTATTATCTGTAGTTGCTCTTTATTTATTCATGCCTTGTACAATGCTCCAGTTGGGATTTGCAAGGGACACTTGAATTTCTGTATATTGTTAATAACGGCCAGCTTCCACCAAAGGAAGCCAGACCGGCCCATGTTTTGCACCGGCCCATTGCTTGGAAAGATTGAGCACCCGGTAGCCGGCTATCTCCAGCCATTGTTAGTTTCACACCTCCCCATAGGTGCTAGAAAGACATTTGCACAACACCAGAGGTTGCAGAGATAGCTTAGAGTCACCCCAGGTCACAGTATCAATGACACATCTCATTATCTTACCTTGCTACAGTAAGCAGTCTGGATTCAGACCCTGAAAAACCAGGCTGCAGTCAGCGTGCCCGGCTTAGCCATAGGCAACGCTCGGAGAATTGGTCAATTGGCTTGCGGATTAGCAAAAGCCATCAACCACACCTCCTCAGCAATAGCGCTGCTCAACCAGGAGCAGGCAGAGCTTCGCCATGCCATACTGGATAATCAAGCAGCTATCGATTATCCCCTATTGTTACATCATATTGGCTGCAAGTCTGTCCATGGCATGTGTTGCTTTAACCTCACAGACAATACCCACAAGGTGCAGAGCCAGCTCACGGACCTCCACACCCTAGTCTAGAACATCAAGGAGGATGCTTCATGGGGTGGCTTCAGACGACACTCAAAGTGATTGTGGGGGTGGTAATACTGGGCACAACAGTGCGTTGTTTCGTGCAATGTATTCCCTCAATGATATCAAGGTGCCTCCCCTGGAAGGAAACCCCGAGACTCAGTCCCGCTCATCAGCTGATACCGCTCTTGCGCAGAATTGCCGGTCAGGCTCTTAGATAAAACAGAAAGGGGAGATGTGGATTCTCCATGCCCCAATGGGCACGGAACGGCCCGGCAGAGGCCACTTCGGTGAGAAAGGCTCCTGGCCCGTGGGCTCTGCGGGCACCGAAATTAAGGGGGGTGAATAAATGATAGGGTTTGATTCACCCAATTCCTTGACCTAACCAGCGGACCTGCTGAGAGAGCGAATATGTCACCCATTAGAGTAATCCCTCATCTCCGAGTCTCAGTCTTATCCCAGAGGCAAACAGGAGTCATGATTGCCTTATCCTAAGCCCTAACACAATGGTGTTTTCCCAGTCAATGTTTGCCCGCACTAATTAACTTCCCCAAGAGAGATTCCCAATTAACCTGAGTAAATAGGTGATGTGGTTTTCTGTCAGATGACCATTCTACCATGGCAGCCTTGAACATAATATATTTATTTATTTATTTATTTATTAATCACATTTGTATATGCCGCCCACTCAGGCAGAACCCGACTCAGGGCGGCAATATACTGATGATCTTCCCTCAATAAATCACTGGTCTTCGCTCCATCTTGCCTCGTGTCGTTCCTTTGACCAGTCTCCTCCGGGACCTCAAGGGCCGCTTTACGGCCCCAATTCCTACAGTCTTTCAAACCATGCCTATGTCCCAGGAGATGATTTAATCCTACCCTTGAACTGGATTTTCCACAAGGAGAAAAATTAAAGCATGAAATGTGTTTGTTTGTTTGTTTGTTTTTGGGCTTGTAGGCCGCCTTTCTTGTCACAATGAATCAAGGCAGCTCACATCGGTTAAAACATCGGTTAAAACATTCCATACCATAAAACCAGTGCTAAAACATTTAAAATGTCCATAAAAAAACCTGACCCCTCATTTAAAAAATGAGCCAGCAGGCCTGGGTTGTGGTGCTAGATACACCCCAGACCTGCTGGCAAAGCCATGTTTTTAACGCCTTCCTGAAGAGGGGCCTGGAGGCGTAGTTCTGATGGCAGGAGGTTCCATAGAACCGGGGCGGATACCGAGAAGGCCCTTTTCCTGGTCCCACTGAGACATGCCTCTTTTGCTGATGGGACCACCAGAGAGCCCCTATGGTTTATGACATGCTCCCTGTATTAGTTTTTCTCTCTGAATGCCCCAGTGGCAGACTGGTAGGGGAACCAGCCTGCAGTGTAAGTTTGAGTCAAAGGAGCACCCTCACTTTCCCCCCATTATTGTTTCTAGCTAGCTTTGCAAAAACTGAGTGTGGACATCCTCCTCTTCCCATTTAACAGATTGGGACTGAAAATATCACAAGGACTTTCAACTTTCTCCAGCATGGAAAAGAAAAAAAAGTGCAACAATAATAAATGAAATAACATTTTGCTGTCCTTTCATGACACCCATCAACTGCTACCTGACACTACTGCCTCATGTTAGTGCTAGCATTTTGAAGAGCATGGAATGAAGTCCTGTGCATTGATTATTTAAATCCCACTCAGTGTTTGCTTGTTTAAGGAAAAGGTGATTTATGACTTATGTGACATTTAGTAATGAATCATGATTGTATCTCTTTCTTTTCTTTTCCCCTTTCTTTCAGCTGGGAGTGAGATAGATGTTGAGGGTACAGGTCTATCAATTGCCATGCTACAATTCATGCCTTTATGCTAAGAACTACCATACTTGTTGTAAGAATGATTCCCGTGAGATCTCATTATATCAAGTGTATATACTTTTTAGCAGATTGGTCATTGAGAGAATGCTGCAGAACTGCAAATAGGTTCTGAACATTTATACCTAAATTGACAGCCATTAAAGCATGAAGAATTGAGAGAATAATACATTTTTTTAAAACTCTGTGCACTTGACAAAGGAACAGCCATGGGATATAGTTAATATGTTCCTTACTGTTTCTATTAAGCTGCAATCCTAGATATTATTTTGAAGTAAGTTCTATGAATTGGACACATTTCCGTATCAAGGTACTTATGGATTTTATTTTATCTGTGTTTTAAAACAAACTGACAAATGACATAGCTACTGGACACTTTCTTTAGAAGCATATAGTTGTCCTTTAGATATTGCACTATCGCTGAATTTAGCAAACAGTCCTATGCTCAAGTAAAGGCTCAAAATGTGTATCAAACAAGGTGTTTTAGGATAAACGTGATCAAGAGTCTTGCTGAGACACCAAGATGGAAAACATCTCTCTTTGGTCCTTGAAGAATTATTTCTTTGTGCATGTATTTTATTATTTTTTAAAGAGATCTTGGGAGGTTTCATGTGAAAATAAATAGGCAAAAAAATTTTCCGGGGGGATGGGGAAAAGGATCCAGGAGCTTTTCAGGATGAGTTGAGAAATCTTGACATGAGTATAGTTTTCAATATGACAAGATTTGGAAGATCACTAAGAATGAGAACTCTCCCCCCCCCCCCCCCAAGTAAAGGTAAATGTCTCCCTTGCACGAAAGACAGTCATGTCCAGCTCTAGGGGGCAGTGCTCATCTCGGTTTACAGTGCTATCTGCGTCTGCAGATGTTTCCGTGGTTGTGTGGCAGGCTTGACCAGACACCGAGAGGGCACAGACGCTGTTACCTTTCCTGCCAAAGTGGTACCTATTTGTCTACATGCAATGTCTTGCTTCTGAATTGTTAGGTTGGCAGGAGCTAGGATAGATGACAGGTGCTCACTCTGTCGCACAGCACTCATGTCTCAAACTGCTGACCTGCCAACCTTCTGGTTGTCAAGCTCAGCATCTGAATCACTAAGCCAACGTGGTCCCCTGAGTGAAGTTAACTACTAAAAAATAGCCTTTGTAAATATTGTTGGTGAAGAGTGCCACAGAGTTTCTGCAGTTGAACTGTTTTATTCATACAATCATTTATTCATATCATTCATATAATCACTAGCCTTACTGTATCCTTGGGACCATTAATTCACTTCTTTTCCTTTAACAGCCACACCCCACCTCTCTTAAAAAGATATTGATTCATTTTGAGGACAAAGTCTATAAAATCTCCCCTTTGAATCTATTTAGTCTCATCAACCCTTTTAAAACCTTGATTTTACATGTCAGTTTATCATTAATAGTTATATTCCAAATTTCTTTACACCATTCAATAAGAAGAAAATCAAATCTTACTTTCCAATTTTTCACTATGATTAATCTCACAACTATCACCAAAATTGTAATTAATTGTTTTTTTTACCATAACAATTGGACTTCACCAAACAGGATAACAAGACTATTTTTGGACAAAATTACACTCATTCCTGGTCCACAAAAGCTAACATTAAAATGCAGCAGTTAGTCTTTTACATGCCACAACATTTTGTTTTGTTCACTCTCTGATATACTAATTTCATTAAACATAACTTCCCAAATTTTCTGAATCTCCTCACATTCCCACCATAAATGGAAATAGATACCAACCTCTTGATTACACCTGCAACATGTTACCGAATATTTGGCATTATAACAATTCAATTTTAGTGTTATTAAATACTATCCCCGTATTGTTTTATAACAATTCTTTTTAATCCTTATTGATATGTTCTTTTAAATTATTATCTTCCACAGCATCCTCCATTCTTCCTTAGTTATTTCCCAACCTGAATCCATTTCCCATGTTGCTCTCAAACTCTTCTTGTGACCCTCTGCTTCTACCAAAATTCTATAAATTTTGCTTATAAATCCTTTCCTTTTTCTTATTTTCTTCTTTCATCATCTTTCCCACTATTAGTTCTTCAAACTTTGTCTATTGTTTTTAACTAAGTTAAACAATAACCACAATTTTAAGTCAGTTCAGCTTCTAAAATATTAAACCCGAAGTTCTGAATGTATTAAACAGACTGACAATGTGCGTATATTTGTATAATGCAGATCAATATGCTAATATTTGCTTTGTTCTCAAGCACGAGACATATGTTGATATACAGCTGCTATTAACTACGTGTGATAGGCTATAGGATTAAAGAGCTGAAGTAAGTATGCAGGTCCAAGGCTTTTTCCTTAGTATGATCAATTGTCCTATGTGGTGAATTGGAAAGTTCGATAGTAAAGACGTTTTTGTTCTATGCCAATCTTGCTGGGATATTTAGATAATTGAACACAGATACTGTAATCAATCTGGTGATTCATTTCAGTGCCAGTTTTGATAATATAATATCCTTCTTCAACTTTCTAGATGGATTTGGATAAAAAAGGTCATGTTATTATGAATATTTTTGAACACTCAGAAGTTCTCAGTTACAGATGTTTGTAGCAATAAGGCCACATCCATAGTTTAATGAGATTGTGGGTTAAAATTTTGGATAATATCAACCATTAAAACATCACAAAAGCTCTGCCTTTTATTTATATCCTACAAATATTTAAGGTACATCTTTTCTATAACTCGAAATAGTTCTGCAACAAAATAAAAAACACAACCCAAAATTAAACATTAGATACGCAGTCTTGACAAGAGGCAGCTTCTTTAAAGATCAACTTGTGAATTGAAGGTTCCTCACAGACATTCTCAGTTCGACCAGATTTGAGACTTTTATGACAGAAGCATGATGAAATAGACATTTGACTTGCTGTTGTGTATGAGTTTTCGGTGGTTAATGACTATATTTTTCTGTTGATTACATGATACAGTATAAACAAAATCACAATAGAATGAGGTACACAAAAAGAGTCTCCTTGAAGATTGTGGTATTTTTGAACCACAATTGGGCGTACCTGGTAACGGCAGCCTTCTGTTGCTGACTAATCTTTCTCACACTAGGTCAGGCAAAAGGAACTGCAGAATGAACTCACTGAAAGGTGCCTTCATTTTGTCAGTTTCATGCCTGGCCTAGACACATAAGAAAAAGAAGAAAAAGAAGCTAACAGAACTTGGTTGTTTGGAGGGGAGAATTAGCATTTTCTGACTTGTCTGATTGCTTATAATCGACCGTTTGGGGGTAGTGGTGGGGGCCTGTCTTCATTGCATTGAGAGTGAACCTTTCAAGAGGATTGTATATAATGGCTCAGCATTACTTGTTTCAGGTTCATACCTCTACAATTGACAGCTCTTAAATACTTTAAAAAAATGTTTTTTAAAGTTACTTGTATAGCAAACACTATACAAAATAAGTAATGTAGCAGTAATTCATAATGGCTGTCACTTGTTGATTTAGTGCTATGTCATTTGCATCTGAAACTGGAAAGGGAGGCTGGTGAGAAAGAGTGTGAGTTAATGGCAGAGGAAAGTGTGACATAGTATGTAGAGAAATATGTATGTATGTATTCATTCATTCACTCATTCATAGGATTTCTATACTGCCCATCTGGGTGTTATCCCACTCTGGGCGGTGAACAAGCAGAGAAACCAATAACAAAAATATCCACAACAAATTAAAACCCATCACTAACAAATACTTCACAGACTAAACTAAACTAAAATAATTGGCATCTGAGGACATCAGGACTGAACCTAACTGGCTAATATCGATAAGGGGACAATGCGTGATGCATTATATGACCCTTTACTTTGCGGTTATGTGACATACACTTTCCCAGGAAACCTCATATCAGCCTGGGGAAATGTCCAGTTTAGTTGTTCCTGGGCTGCTGAAGGTATGAAAGATTTAGTCTCCCCATGAGAAGGGCACCTCACTGCATTTCTGCCAATAATTTAAATGTGGTGTATATGGCTGTCCTCCTCCTGACTCTATACTCAGAATAACTCTCTTCCAGATTTTTGGTTTGATAATATTACTCTGATCATGTGTGATATATTCCTTGAAAAGTAGTATCTATACTTTTAAATCCAAGCGTTAACCGTTGGAATGTGACAAAGGCTCCCGCACCCGGCCACACTAGCCCATACCGAGCCTCCTGCACTCGCCCAAACCCGGTCCGGAGGTCAACAAATGTTTGAGAAACGTGCCATTGGGGCAAGAGCCCCACGAACGCAAACAAAGAAAAAGAACTTCACTACCCAACATCCTGTTCACTGCGCCGAGCCGCAGCCAATTAGGTTGAGAAGTGTGACCAAATAGAATGTTGTGAGCTGCACCGTAGCCAATCAAAATTAAGCTACAGAAAAATTTCTATGCATGAACGGTAACATCATAAATTAAACTTCATATCCCAGTATCCTATGCTCCTATGGCATGTAAGCTGGGAAAGCCTGCGCACACGGTTAAAAAAACCCGCCAATGTGCTGAACTTTTGCTGCCATCTGCCCCACCAGTGAAGGCCGGTGCCGGCCTTGCCATAGTTTTGGGGGAAGAGGAGCCCCTCCTCTTCCCCCTCGCGGCTTTGTCAAGGTAGCAGGGAGAAAAGATTGTCTTCCCACAGTCCTGGAGGCCGATGCAAGCCTCACCGTAGCTTGGGGGGGAAGGAGCCCCTCCTCTCCCCCCGCGGCTTTGGTGAGATAGCGGGGAGAGAAAATTGTCTCCCTGCAACACTGGAGTCCGGCACCGGCCTTGCTGTAGCATCAGGGGGGAAGAGAACCACCTCCCCCACTGCAGGTTTGGCAAGGTAGTGGTGAGAAGGCAGCCCAGTGAGCGTCCCTGCTCACAAGGCCGTGCCGGAGAAAGACCAAGCCGGCAAAAGGTAAGTGGGGTGGGGGAGAGGGACTGGGGGTAGTGGTGGAATGGGCCTGGCAACCATGCCTCACCCGCCCCACTCCCATGTCCCCCCAGTCCCTGTACCCCATCCCACTTACCTTCGCTCTCCCACCCCCCATTGAAAGCGAACCAATTCCCAGGAAAGCAAAGGCACCGAACGAGGCTCCGGTCGCTGCCTTTACTTCCCAAGGAAGTGTTTCGCTTTCAAGGGGGGAAGGTACTGGCGCATTTGCCCCCCCTTGAAAGCGAACCAATTCCCTGGGAAGCAAAGGCAGCGAACGGGGCTCCAGGCGCTGCCTTCGCCTCCTGGAGGTACTCACCCGGGCACAGCCTCCAACCTCAACTGCAGCCTCCTCTCTCTCTCTCTCTCTCACTCACTCACACACATACACACACACCTACTGGGCTGCACATTTCAAAACTGCCCAGTGTGTGTGTGCGCGCACACCAAAACTACCCCTAACCACCAACATACACAATAAACAAAGTAAAGTTACCAACAAAAACAAACACCAGTTTTTAAAAAAATAAAATAAAACAAAAATAAATCAATAATTAAAAAACCATTAATAAACAAAAAGAAATAAACCACGAAATACACAAAAACATCCACAATGACACAAAACCACATACAAAACACCTAACTACAACACAAAAACCCCCACAAAGTACACAAACAACAACAACTAATTACACAAATAAACCACAACAAAATAAGAAAAATTAAACAAAACCAGAAAAAACCAAATCAATTAAACAAATCTAAAACTAAACAAAAACAAAAAAGAAAAAGCAGAAACACCTCCCAACCCACCACCACAAAAACAAAACAAAGGAAAACCCCAGAAGAAAGAAAACCAGACAACTCACTAGCATGTCCTCCCTCCACGACGACCAGAACAGAAATGAAGAAACAAAGAGACTACTTACTGGAAGAAGCCCCACCCAGAGGCCAGGAGAGAAAAACACGTGAAATGAAACCAAAACCCCTAGCAGCCCCACCTGCAGGGCAGAATAGTAAAAACAACTCAAAAAGACTCAACTGCCCCACCCAGAGGCCACAAGAGTAAAAACAAGTCAAAAACATAACAGTAAATCACAATAAATCACAATTTTATACAAATCACAAACATATGTAAAAATAAATAAATAAAAAGATTTATAAAATCCTGTGTTGAGTTTTAACTCAAATAAAAACCCAAAACATCTAAACACAGTTTAAAAACATTGAATGTAAAAAACATGCACTTTCACATTTTTAAAATTATTACCTACGATACAACTATTAAAAAAGCCACATACTAAAACATTATTTGGTTAAATAAAAAAATTATATCATCCTTTGTCCTTTTTAAAATCCACAACCCACCCCCACACCCCGAAAAAAACCCCAACTGATCACAGTTTATAACAGCCCGGCAACGCCGGGCAACCTACGCTAGTAGCTAATAAAATTAAAGAAATTCAACTCTGCTACATTGATTTTAGTGGAGCTTATTACTGTGAAGAAATTAATAGGATTGCGTAAAAATAATTATGTGCCCTCAAGTTGACTGTGACTTATGGTCACTCTTTCTAGTATTTTCTAGATTCAGAATGCACAGAAGTGGTTTACCATTCCCATCTTCTGGAACACCCTAGAACTGTACAGGTTGCCGAGGCTGGGTCTTCTCCCTGGAGGCACAGTGGAGAATTGAACTCAAAACCTCAGGCTCCACTGCCAGATACCTAAACCACTAAGCTAACCAGCCAAGCACAATAGGATTGTACAGTAAACCAGTAAAACTAAAAAGGCCTAATTTTGCTTTCTTAAAAGGAGCAAGAAATTTAAAAAGCTGCCTTCCCCTGGCCTCGTTATTCGAGTGCAGCGGTTCCCAACCTTTTCAAACCGGGGGCCAGGTCATGCTCTCTCAGTCAGCTTCAGGGGCCGGATGGTCATTTCGTCCTGCCTGCACAATGGGGGTGACCATTTTGTCCCAATAGCTTCAAAGGGGGTGGCAATTTTGTTTCTCAAATTCCCTTAGAGGGGTGGGAGGCCACATGAAATGGTGCCATGTGCCGGATTCAGCCTGCAGGCCTTAGGTTGGGAACCCTTGTTCTAGTGTATTGTAGTCTTATAAAGCCTTTAAGTGCTCTCCAAAACATAAATGGTCATAACTGGAAATGTCTGGGCAATGCCAGCATAGACAATGCTCCTCTTTATAACAGGGCTTTGTAAAAGGATTTAGGCCAATGAGTAAAATAGCAGTTTTCTTACTGTTTTCTTTGCCTGCATCAGGATAGCAGTTATTACTACAATTAATCTAGCATAATGTTAAATTAACTGCTTTTTAATTCATGTTTTTAGAGTTATATAAAGCCAAAAATGGAATAACATAATAAAAGAGTTCAGTGTATGGTGAAGATAAGAATCTTTTTGAATTGGTGTGTCCACATATTGCCAACAGCAAAGCTAGAAGAATTCTGAGAGCTTCCTCCTGAAAAGATTGCATTCTGAAATATAAGCAAGGTCTAAAATTTGAGATATGCAGATGATACCACCCTAATGGCAGAAAGTGAGGAAGACCTAAAGAACCTCTTGACTGGATTGAAGGTGGAGAGTGCAAAAGCTGGCTTGAGACGTAATATCAAGAAAACCAAGATAATGGCAACAGGTCCGATCAGTCCCTGGAAAATAGATGGGGAAGAAGTAGAAGCAGTGACAGATTTTACTTTCCTGGGATCTAAGATCACTGCAGATGGCGACTGTAGCCATGAAATAAAAAGATGACTGATTATGGGGAGACAAGCTATGAGAAACCTGGGGAATATAGTGAAAAGCAGAGACATCACCTTGAAAACAAAAATGCGCATAGTCAAAGCAATGGTATTCCCAGTGGTAATGTATGGGTGTGAGAGCTGGACTATTAGGAAGGCTGAGCGCAGAAGAATAGATGCCTTTGAGATGTGGTGTTGGAGGAGAGTCCTGAGAGTCCCTTGGACAGCAAAGAGAACAAATAGGTCAATACTGGGAGAAATCAATCCTGACTGTTCATTGGAGGGACAAATAGTGAAGATGAAGCTAAAGTACTTTGGACATCAAATGAGAAGGAAGGACTCATTTGAAAAGGCCTTGATGCTGGGAAAGGTGGAGGGCAAGAGAAGAAGGGGGCGTCCAAAGATGAGATGGATAGATGGTATTGTGGACACTATGGGCACAGAGCTTGGTGGGCTGAGGAGAATGGTGGAGGATAGAGGTGCCTGGATGAAAATGGTCCATGGCGTCACAAAGGGTCGGAATCGACTGCGACTGAACAACAACAAAATGGCAAGGCAATAAAGCCTGTCTGTGACACAGTTTAGTAGTAGAAAAGCAGAAACAATCCTCTGCTATTATATTAAATTTTGCTTGACAAAAATTTAAGAATCACACCTAAAGTATTTACAGAATGCAAATAAGAGAGAACTTATTCGAAAGGTAGGTAGAACAGTAGATACACAGTCAATTTATCTCCACAGCTACCTCATGTTACATAGCCGTCACCACCACACTAGACTACTGTGGTGGCTCAGTGGTTAAGAAGCTCACCTTGTTAGCTGGACGGCTGACAAGTAGGTAGTTTGAGACCCGGGTACTGCATGATGGTTTGAGCGCCTGTCTCTGTCCCAGCTCTTGGAAGACATGAAAGGAGCCTCATTTGGGCATTTCTTGAGCAGAGTTTCTCCTGCAAAAATTCTTTTAACGCAGAATAATTTCTGATGTGAAATTATTATTACTAGACTACTACCACTTTTGAAGCAAAAATTAAAGTGTAAATCCAGTTGGTACCTGTACATGCACTGAAGTCAGTGGTGGGATTCAAATTCTTTTACTACCAACTCTGTGGGCATGGTATGGTGGGCGTGGCAAGGGGAAAAGCCCTGTGTTGCACCCAAATTAGGACTACTTTATTTCAAAACTTGGATGGTCGCAGCCACCCAGAATTTCTGCTACCAGTTCTGGCGAACTGGGGCAAACCTGCTGAATCCCACCACTGACTGAAGTTCATTATTTTCTCTTCAGTTCCTGAGTCCAAATTGCTTCTTTGATTTCTGGGAGCAGCACAGCTTGAATATATAGGTCCATATACAAGAAAAACCAAGGGCCATGACCGGGACCTCCTATTTTGCTAGAGATGGTCCCCAGTTCAGGGAGCTGGTCACTATGGTCCGTGGGCTGGACGGGTGCATTTTACTTCCACTTCCGGGAGTGACGAGGACTTCGCGGGCCGGATGAATTGGCATCAGGGGCCGGATCTGACCCCCGGGCTGTAGTTTGGGCACCCCTGCTGCAGTCAAATACTTTCCCATTATGAACATGATTGCAATCTTCAGATTTTTGCATGGCTTCTAACAGACTGGAAAATATGGTACTTTCCTTTGAGTGGGAGGTGACTCTACTTAGGTTCTCAGGAAAGCATTGCGTGTTCATTTATAGTTTACTCTTGCACAACATTAAGCAATTATGTGCTCTTTTAAAATTTATTGAATGATTTGTCCTAGCTTTGTAATACTATTTGTGATAATTGCTTGCCTGTGCAATCCAATAGTTTATTGGCCATCTGTTCCTTTATATTTTATTAAATAATTGCTTTGACTTGCGTAGCTATTCTTTGAAGAGCCATTGTTTCTTTATACATTTCACTGAAATATTCCTAGGGCTGACTGAGATATTTATTCAGGGAATAGGCAGAGGAGAGGGAGTCAGATGATTCATCAAAATGGAAGAGTGGAGACTTTTGTAGAATTCTCGGAAGATTGTCCTTGCATCTTAACAGAAATCCATAGAACAGCCATTGGTGTATATATAATATTATGGTAAACACAACTAGGAAAAGTTACCTCTTCAAGTACAATTCCCAGAAGATCCTAGTCAGTATAGCTAATGCAGTTTGTGAAATGTGTACTTCAAAATTGTTTCCAAATTCAGATGCTAATGTTGATGCACTTAAGTCTTCACTTTCACTTCACTTTCACCTCTTCCTCCCTTTCCAAGTGTTGCCTGCAAGTTATATCATATATTGGCATAAACTCTCTTGGTTTTGATATAATAAAGAACTCTGGTTTCCAACTACATGTAGTTCTACATAAATTGTCCAACTCCATGTTGACATCATTGTCATTTTCTTTCTTTGTTCGAGGATGAGCTTGCAATTCTTACTTCTACTTTTAAACTAATTACAGTTCCTTATGATGAAAAAAGTCAATAAACATGGATTTGCTCCAGCTCTGGTTAGTGAAAGCAAACTGGATCAAACTCACAATAGATGAAACATGC
Organism: Bradypodion ventrale; assembly: GCA_035047345.1. NCBI lineage: Eukaryota > Metazoa > Chordata > Lepidosauria > Squamata > Chamaeleonidae > Bradypodion > Bradypodion ventrale. Next base: position 79,950,153 of record JAWDJE010000006.1, on the reverse strand, counting down.
AGAGATTCCCAAGGTTTACCTCTTTCTAGCACTTTAGTATACATATATACATAAAATAATAATAATTTAAGAAGCAACCTTTCAGTTTAGAAATAGTAATCCAAAACCAATATTATCTAGAATTTTTCAAGCTCTGTATGTGTTGAGTTCGGACAAAGAAGTATTCTAACCAGCAGGGTCGGGTTAAACTCAGTGATCTTTATTCAGCTCAAGTTCCGGACTGGGGAATATGTACAGGGGTGGCCTCTATATACACAGTGATTTGACTGTTAGAAAACAAGATACATTTAGGCGGGCTTCCGGAGGTACAAACAAAGTTTAACTTTAACATTTTACCCACACTGACGTTCCTTTGAATTTCACACCCTTTTGAATGGCGCGCTTCCGGTTTTCCGGTTTTGGCGCGGTTATTATAATTATTTATTGAATTTTTACCCCACTCTACTCAAGCCAAGGCTGACTCAGAGCGGCTGCAACAGTTCAATATACATACTATTATAATCAATAAATACAATACAGATACAAAGTATAAGAGCAAAAAATACATAGTATCCAAAAGCATTACAAAATCACAAATCGAATAATACAAGAAGAACAGGTGGAAGGGGCGGAGAGAGACAGTCTCGCGGTGGCGGCGGCACAGTGGTTTGACTTTTAAACAGAATAAACCTTTATACACAATAGTATGGGACATCATTTCCTCCTGATGGGTGAACTAAGCCTGTGTGCTTCTTCTAAACTACATAGTTTAGGCGGGAACGCAGTCCCGTGATATTTATAAGACCAAGAAGAAGGAGACAAAATGGAGGATCATATGATCCTAAATAGTTCACAAATGTTACAGCATAAATTGTATTCAAACACAACATTCCTCCCCCCTAGGATGGGACAAAGTCCCTCAGCCATTGTGGTGGCTTACAAACCCTTTTGGGTCGCGCTTGTACCTGGCTGAACTTGGACGTCTGAGGTAGACTTGGTTCCATAGAGTGATACCCCGTGCTGGGGGCTTGACCTGACCCATTTGAATTAAGGGAGCATTGACCCGACTCAGAGGTGGAGCCAAGGGGAGAGGGGCAAACTAAACCAAAACCTCATTTGGATGAAGCTGGAGCAGGGGATTGCTCGAAATTAAAACTAGAATCAGGAGGGGTAAAACACAACAAAAAGTCCTGCCTTTGAGAATCATGAGTAGGGGGTGACTCAACAAAAACTTGCCTCATTTGGGTGGGAGTTGAGGTAGACTCAAATGCAGCAGGATGGGGGGGGGGTTCCCTGGGATAAATCAAAGCCCCACTTTTCTCTTGGATGAGTGGGGGAACACTCTGCAAGCTCCCGCTGATCCCGTAACTCAAAAGATAGAATTCCATGCTCTGGGCTTGCTGACAGCCTCCAACTGAATTGGGGTTGTCCTGAGTTAGAGGGCTGGGAACCACAACCGCCTTCCGAGGCTCCGTCCATGTCTCCCCCTGGGAGTAAGTGGGTGGGGGAGGACCCTAACGTGGGATTACTGTATGAAGAATCACCTGATATCTCTGAAAACTCTGTGACCCTATGTCTGAGCTGGTCAGCATGGCACCGCCAAAGCAAACCAGTACCTGTTTTGACATGATAGGATACTGGTCCCATTTGTTCCACCACAATGCCTGGAATCCAAGCTGGACCTGTGGCCACATAGTTCCGGCAGTGCACCGGATCCCCGGCAGAGAATACCTTTTTGTGAGCAATTTCAACATTAACACCCCTATCCTCTACCCTGGAAGGATCTAACCGGTCAAGCAATGAGAACGGCATTAAGAGTTCGGCTGGTGATAGCCCTGAAGCCAGGGGTGTTGTCTGGTAGCACATAAGGAATTGGCAAAGTTGTACCTCTATGTCCCCCTGACCCATGCAGCAAAGTGCCTCTTTAGTAGTGCAAACTTGACGTTCCACCTGACCGTTGGTGGCAGGGTGGAAAGGGGCAGAAGTTACATGCCGAATGGCGTTCCTTTCCAGAAATGCCTGAAATTTGGCAGAGGTGAACGTTGTGGCATTATCGGATACTAGCATGTCTGGTAACCTGAAACAACTGAACAACCTCCGGAGCTGTTTGATAGTGACTGCAGAAAAGGTACTAGGCATAGGAATTACCTCCAGCCATTTAGAAAACGAGTCGACCACCAGTAGGAAAAGTGTGCCCCGAAAAGGGCCTGCAAAATCAACATGAATCTGTGACCACGGACCATGGGCAGTGTCCCACTCTCTGGCTGGAAGCCGGGACTCCTCAGGACAGGAACTCTGGCAGCTCCGACAAGTGCCCATCAATTGCTCAATGTCACGATCTCTTGGGCCACCAGAAAATACTCCTGGCCAAAGCCTTTGAGCGTACTATACCAGGGTGACTAATATGTAGAAGCCTCAGTACCTTAGAGCATACTGCGGTAGGGATGACTTACCCTTTGACCCCATAGAAGACAACCTCTCTCTAGCAAGAGGTCGATCTGTCTCCTAAAGAACACTTTAAACTCCTCACCAAGAGGAGATGTGGGCCAGCCTTTCCTAACCCAGGAGATTACCTGGGACAGGAGTTTGTCTCGCGCAGTTGCCTTAGCAATGTCGGAAGGTACAATGGGGGGGGGGGTGAGTCGAGAGACTCGATTAACAGCACCTGAACATCCTGCTCAAGCAATCTGCCTCCCCCAGGTCTGGCAATGGAGACCGTGATAATGCATCAGCGTGGCTGATATCTTTACCTGGACGGTGCACCAGGGTATACTGATAAGTGTTCAAAAAAATGGCCCAACGTAACATGCGGGGGGAAAGAATCTGGGGAGTTGGTTTGGAAGTCACAAAAATCCCCAGCAAAGGCTTGTGGTCCATTACAATGGTGAACTCCCTCCTGTAGAGGAACTCGTGGAACTTTTTTGTTCCAGCAACTATGGCCAGGGCCTCCCTGTTGGTCTGGGCATAGTTGCGCTCAGTTTTAGATAGGGACCTTGAATAGAATGCAATCGGGGCTTCTTTCCCATTCTCCAAGACATGACACAGGACAGCCCCCACCCCCACCGGCGATGCATTTCACACAAGAAGCTCTTTTAATTCACAGAACGCATGATCCTTAGCCTGCCCCCACCGCCAGACTGCATCTTTTTTAAGCAACCAGTGTAATGGTTCCGCCACGAAAGCCTTCCTTGGCAGGAATGAATGATAAAAGTTGAGCAGACCCAGGAAGGACTGCAACTCAGACTTTGTGGTTGGATGGGGGGGGGGGCATTGTGGACAGCAGCAACCTTTGATTCAGAGGGTTTAACTCCCTCGGGAGTGACCTTAAACCCAAGGAATTCCACTTCCCTTGCAAGAAAAACACATTTGTCCCTCCTAAGATGTAACCCCGCATTTTCAAAAACGTGCAACACCTAATCTAACCTGCTGGCGAGTTCGGACTCGCTCCCAGCGGTTATAAGGATGTCATCAAAGTATGGGAGGACCACAGGGAGACCCTTCAGTAAACGCTTGACAAGTGACTGAAAAATACCCGGGGTTGCATTCACCCCAAACTGAAGGCGCATTACCTTGAAAAACCCCTTGTGTGTAACAATGGTTTGTGCTGCCGCAGCAGCAGTTGTGACTGATAGTTGTTGATAGGCTTGTGCTAGGTCTAATTTGGCAAAGCATTTGCCCCCATGTAGAGCAGCCAATAGATGGCTAACCACCGGCACCGGGTAAGCATTAGGCCTGATAGCCTTGTTAATGGTGCATTTATAATCTGCGCAAATCCTCACCTCCCCATTGGATTTGATCGCAGTCATGATAGGGGTCTCCCACTCCGTGGAGTCCACCAGAACCAAAATCTCCTGGCCCACCAGTTTGTCCAGTTTGGCCTCAATTTTGTCCTTTAAATCAAATGGCACTCTACGAGGTTTGAGGTGGATTGGCCGCATGGCCTGATCAAGATCGAAGGACACTGGGGGCCCTCTGTACTGTCCTAGACCTTTTCCAAAAACTGCCAGGTGAGCATTACAGATGTCTTGCATGGATGGCATTGATGGCATTGATGCTGGACAGTTTAATTCCTAATGGATCAAACCACTGCACCCCCAGCAAACAGTTAGTGCTGCATTTGACCACTACAAGGGGCAGTTTAGTTTTAATGTTTTTGAAAGCAACGGAGAAATCCCCCAACCCCAGGACTGGAATCAGGAGAGACGTCTTCAGAGCCCGAAGTTTCGGGTGAAGCTTTTGAGGGAATTCTCAAAAATTCCCTCTGGGGGAGGATGGAGTAGGATGTCCCTGAGTCTACCTCCATCCTGACCGGAACGTCGTGCAGCTGGACCTCCGTGAAGAAACGGTGGGCAATGCTGGACACACGGCGGGTGGACAGCTCGTCGGCTGAGATCTTCAACGCTTGTGCACCCTTCCGGCTTGGTCGGCTGTGCGGCTCCGGGGCTTACTTCTGGCACTGCCTGCAAACCTTGGCGATCTGGCCCTTCTTGCCACAATGATGGCATTCGGCATTTCTGAAGGGGCACTGACAGTGGTCGTGCCTCGCTCCACAACCAACGCATCTGTGCTGGGCCCTCTCAGTGGTGCACTTGTCTGCTGCCTTCTTGTGGACCTTCCGGACCTCGGCGTCCTCGTCGCTGGACCAGGACCCGGATGTGGAGGAGGACGCCGGCAATGCTGAAGATACGGAGGAGCGGGGAGAGAAGCAGCGATGAGCCCGCCTGGCGGAGTCTGAACCCCCAGAGGCTGCAGGCCTATGCTTAAAGGACTTGATGCCCGATCTGGCAGCCTCAGATGCCAGAGCCTCCCGGAGGACCAACTTGAAGGTCAGGACATCTCTGACCATGAGCCGGCGTTGAGTCTCCTCATCTCACAACCCAGCCAGTAGACGATCCCGCAACGCCTCCTCCAGGTTGTCCCACTGGCATGGAGCGGCGGCCAGTCTCAGCGCTGCAGCATAGTCAGCAACAGACTCCCCAGGGCATTGATTCCATCTGTGAAACGCCACCCGAGCTGGGAAGATGGACACCTTTGGCTGGAAGTGTGTCCGAAGAGCCGCCAAGATTTCAGCCTGGCCAAGACGAGGTGCGTGGCCAGTTCGAGAGTGGCCAGGCCGCACTGCGACAAGAAGCAGGAGCGCTTCTTGTCCTCTTTGGCAATGTCCGCCATGGTGTGGCAGAACTGCCGCTCATACAGGAGCCATTTCTCTGGAGAAGCCATGTTGAAGGGAGCGAGGGTAGGTGTATGAGATGCCATTATCCCATCCTCGTCACCAATTTGATGTTCTGGTAGAAACATGAAGCAGCCGGCATAACAGGGCTAAACCGTTTATTAGGCAGTCAGAACATGGAGAACAGTGGCGCAGCACCGCTCATATTTACAAGACCAAGAAGAAGGAGACAAAATGGAGGATCGTAATAATCCTAAATAGTTCACAAACATTACTGCATAAATTGTATTCAAACACAACAGTAGGATAATATAACCAGAAATGTCTCTAGGCTACGTACATCAGGGTGAGCTTAGGAAAAAATTATCTGGAATTCTGTTTCTTCTCAGAAATAAAAATATTTCAATATACATAAAAAATCAATTTTTGAAGACCTTTTAAAGAATTGGGGTGAGTGAAAGACAAGATTATTACTATCTATTTCATCCCTCATATCCTTTTAAAATTATACTTTATTTAATAAGTGATAATTAGCTGCAGTTTAGAGATTGGACAGAAAATGATTTATTCCACCTCTATGACCTTTTTTCAGTAATGCACGCACGCACGCAAGCAAGCATGCACACACAAACACCACCACAGGATCAGACTATGAGTGTCACTTGATGATATAAGAACTTCATGGTCCCAAATCCTTTTCATACATTTACGCCAAATTAGAGAAGTACTGTTGATAAACATCTACCAATAATGGCAATCATTATTTTATTGCACAATTAAGACCATAAGGGCCAGAATGCTAAGATTTGCCCTGTAGTAATTAATACATAATATGGGAACAATAAAGGGGTTCAAAGAGATTTGGATATAAGATTTTAGATTTACTATTAGGAATGAATTTTTTGAAATGGTAGCCGTGTTTGTCTGTGTTTCAAGCATATCAGAGAGTAAACAAAACAAAAAGAGAAGAAATGCTGTAGCAGTTTAAAGACTTAACTGCTGGATTTTAATGATAGCTTTCATGGATCAAGTCCACTTTGTCAGAAAGATGCTATATATTTTTACTGAATAGTTTAACATCCAAGCTTTCATCTGTTTGCCTATTATTTAGAGTTTGACACCTATTTTATATCTTTGCAAATTGGTATGAGAAAACTCAGCTATACAATCATCACCAGAAATAATATTCTAAGGTCAGAATGCAAAATTCATTACCATTTAATTTATGAAACATGTGCTTTTACAAGTCAGTTTATCTGACAAAACAATCTTCCCATCAAATTTAGACAGCTATGGATGTTGACATAGCACTCCTAATCTATCAATATGTGTTGACAGTTTTTGAAGAGACCACAGCTAGGAGACCTTATCAAAAGTTTACATGAGAGGCCAGGAGACCTAAAGGGTATAAGAAGCAAGAGGAAAGGTAACTACTTATTGCATTTTACCATGAGGAGCAGTTTGCATCTAAGCAAATAAATTTTATTTCAAAAAATCAGTACAACAAGAAACATTCTGATTGCTATGTTTGAGATGAATAATCACAAAAAGAAGACTTAATTGCATCAGTATTCTTACTATGTGCCTTGAGTTTCTTCTTCTTGGTTATAAATAGTACTATCTTCCTCATGAAACTCCTACCATGAAGAGATGGCAGCTGAAACAATACTATATTCACAGAGGTGTATTCATTATAACAAGATAATATACGTGAAGAACTAGGAACATTCTTCTTGAAGTACATATTATATAAATGCTATTGTTCATTGTCATCTCTATTAAGTGAGCAAATTTCTTTCAGACTCATTATGATCTCTCCAGTTCCACTCCTGATGGATATATTTGTCCTTTGTTTTTCCCTATTCTTTCTCCTCTGCACTCTTCCTTGTGCCACAAAACATGCAGTCACATTTATCTATGTGTCTGGTGGCTTAGTGGTTAAAATGCTGAACTTGATGACTGGAAGGTTGGCAAGTTAGCAGTTCGAGACCTGGGAGCTCCACGATGGAGTGCACTCCCATCTTTGTCTCAGCTCCTGCCAACCTAGTAGTTTGAAAGTGAGAAATTGCAAGCAAATAAATAGGTACCACTTCAACGGGAAAGGTAACAGCATTCTATGCACTCCAGTGTCTAGTCATGCCTGCCACATGACCACAGAAACTTCCACAAATGCAGATAGTGCTGGTACTTTGTAAATGGAAAGGAGCACCACACCCTAGAGTCAGATACATCTGACTTTAAAGTAAGGGAGACCTTTACCTTAAATATTTGAAGTCTGGGAGAGAGAGATAAAACCACACGGGCACCGCCGCTGCTGCCAAAAGCTAACTGCTTAACTCTGCATGATTCGAACCCAGACCACAACACCTAACAATGTGGGACACCATTTCCCCCCAAAACCTAATTGTTATGCGAATTCGTTGCTATACAGGGACGATTGTTGTATGAGGTTCCACTGTATTTCTACCTGCAGTGAAAGAAAAATTGTCACCCTGCCATAATTCATAGAATCATAGAATAACTGAGTTGGAAGGGGCCTTTTAGGCCCCCATGCCCAAGCCCCTGCTCAATCATACCTGTCAACTTTTGGATTTGAAAATAAGGGAAATTTTGGCCACACCCCTCTGTGGGTATGGCCAAATCTGTGGGCGTGGCCAAATATAGCCATGTGACTTGCTGGGCTCTAGTCATGCCTGCCACATGAACATGAAAATGTCTGCTGCGGATTCCCCATGCCCATCTGGCATGGAAACGGCCCTTGCAGAGGCCAGAAGGCTCCCGGCCGTGGTTTCTGCGGGCAGAGAAATTAAGGGGGGTGGATTAATGATAGGGTTTGATTCACCCAATTCCTTGACCTGACCAGTGGTTCTGCTGAGAGGGCGAATATCTAACTCCGTTACCCATTAAGGTAATCACTCATCTCCAAGGAGAACATAATCCCCGGTGCAAATAGGGGCCATATTTATCCTGATCTTATCCCTAAACAATGGTGTTTTCCCCTGTCAGTGTTTGCCCAAGTTAATTAACTTCCCCAAGAAGAGATTTCCCATTAACCCGGGTAGATGGGTGATGTGATTTTCTGTCAGATGACGGTTTTGCCACCGTTGCGCTTTTACTCCTATATATGATGAAGTTTTCCCTCAATAAACTACTGATCTGATCTCGCTCCATATTGCCCTGATTCCTACATCTGGTGACCCCGACGTGATTTACTTGTGAGTAAGCGACCCCCGAGCGGTCTACCTCAGAGTAAACGATCACACGGTCCGGTTCTGCGCTTGAACCGCGTCCGATCGTCCCGGAGGACAGCGCGGCAGCCCGGCCGGTAAACCAGCTGGTCGGGAGAACGGCCTAAGCGGCGAGGCATTACCGAGAGGCTTCCAACAGTTTGCTCTCGACTTTCGCGGCAGCTTGCAGGTTACGGAAAAACGCGTTCCGCAGGGTCAGCTGTGAATTCCTGACAGCGCAGAGGCCACCGAGGGCCTGTGGTAGGGGACCACGCTCCGAGCTCTACCCAAAGAATCGTTGCCAGAATCTATTACTTGCCCAAGACGCGTCGACTCGTCCCGAGGAGGAAACTTCGGAGGACCCTTTGCAGGTAATATGGGGACCTGTCCTCAGCGACAGCGTCCGTCCGCTAGCCAAAAAACTCGTGAGGTAGAGTTTAGAATTCTGGCCAGGGTGTTTCAGTTAAGGTTTCACAGCCGAGAGCTACCGAGACTTTTGGCGTACCTAAGGGAACACTGCCTGCTTTATCCAGAAGTAGGTACGTTAACCCTTGAGCTTTGGGATCAGATAGGAGACTGCATTCAGCAACCCCCGAAAGCTCCAGGAGGCGTAATTCGCACATGGAGTAAATGTAGGAAACTCTTAGCGGAGATAGAACCAGTCCGGGTAGAGGCCAAAGAACCCCCAGCGCCAGCCGAGCCATCGGCGCCCACGGCACTCTATCCGTCATTGTAGTTTAAGCAGAGTAGCGTAGGGAACTTTCCCTCGGTGACAGCTGCAGACGTCACCGACGGAATGCAAGGAATGGGGAGCGCAGGCGCTTCTCTGACAGTTCCAGGTTCCCAAGTTACCAAGAGTGCCCTTCAGCGCACAGTGGAAGAGGAGATCAGGAAGGGGGAATTGCCAGCAGAAGAACTAGCTGAGCTTAGTCAGATTTGTCCAATTCGCTTAGAAATGGACGCCCTCACAGGGCCCCAGAAGATAGTTCATTCACCAGTCCCGTATAAGCTTCTCATGGCTATACGGAAGGCCATTTCAGAGACAGGGCTCCAAAGTCGGTTTACTAGGGGCACGCTTCAGCAAGTGTGCGAGAACACCATGTTCATTCCACATGACTGGAAAGCCGTCATGCGGATGATGCTCAACCCTAGCCAGTACCTGATTTGGGACAGCGAGTTTCACCTTGAAGCTCAAACTAGGGCTGCCAGGATGGGAGGCGCAGTAATTCCTGACCAGTTATATGGTTCAGGTGCCTTCGAATCCAGCGATGCGAAGATCAACTTGCCACTCGCCACTCTTCAGATGTCGGCAGAGGCTGCCTTTAGGGCTTTTTTCAAGGTCCCTGCGACCGGCAAAGCGGCTAAGAATTATACCGCGGTCAAGCAGGGAGCCCAGAAACCCTACATGGACTTCATCAATCGCTTGGAGGAAGCGATCAGTAGGCAGATCGATAATGAGGAAGCCCAGCAAGAGCTCATGATGAAGTTAGCTAAGGACAATGCCAATTTAGACTGCCATAAAATCCCACAGTCACTGGGCAATCGTCCCGACTTGACTCTCACGGACATGATTAGAGCTTGCGCCGACGTTGGCACAGAATCCTATAAAATGGGTTTGCTAGCGGCAGCGGTGCAAGGGGGTAAGAGACCTAAAGGTAAAAATCAAGGAGCATGTCACAATTGTGGCAAGGTCGGCCACTTCGCTAGGGAGTGCCGATCCAAGGGAGGCGGACAAAATTCCGGCCGTTCCAAGGCTCCAAACACCCTGTGTCCGAAGTGCAAGAAAGGCTACCATTGGGCCAGAAAATGTCCGAGTTCGGGAAACCGGCACGCAGGCACGTCTCTGGCCCCGGTCCAAACAGAGACTTCCCAGATTCAAGGCTCGCCAGAGCTAGACTAGATTCAGGTCACATTCCAGGCATTGCGAGGGCACAGGCCAGCCCCAAGGGTAGTACAGGGTTAGACTTGACTTGTCAGGCAGACGTTACATGCGACCTGCCAGGCACAGTCTATCTGGTGGACTCCCAGTACATGGGTCCACTGCCCAAGGGCTTTATAGGTTTAGTTTTGCCCCGCAGTGTAGCAGGAGCACACGGAATTCTTGTAATTCCAGGAGTCATTGACTCCAATTTTTCAGGCGTTCTCCAAGCTCAGCTTTGGACGCACCTGCCCCAAACAATTCACAAAGGAGACACATTAGCGCAACTGATCATGGTTCCTTGTCACATGCCAGCAGACAGCCAGGGAAGGCTCAGGGACAGCTCAGAGTCCCGGTCAGAGGACCGCTCGAGCGCCAGTGAGGCGGTACAAGGATACCAGGGTCTTAGCGACCGTGGAGACCAACATTGAGTGGAAACAGCGCCCGGTTATTGAGGTATTTCTGAATAATAGATCATTCTCAGGCCTGCTAGATACCGGAGCGGATGTATCCGTGATAAGCAGAAGCCAGTGGCCAAGGGAGTGGGCCATTGAGCCGGTCTTCGATGTGTGGGGGGTAGGCGGCATTCAGGAAGCGTTTAGGAGCCGGGAGTGGGTGACAGTCACGATTCCAAAGGCTGATGGCACAGCGGTAATTCGGCCGCACATTCTTGACATGCACATCAACCTTTGGGGGCGAGACATCTTGCAGCAGTACGGTGCTACGCTTACCTTCGGTTAATGGCGTTGCCACTTAAATGGCTCACCGATACGCCGGTCTGGGTGGAACAATGGCCGGTAGTGGGAGAGAAATTAGTCGCCCTGAAACAGCTGGTTAAAGAGCAGCTAGACGCAGGACATATAGAGCAGTCCACTAGTCCTTGGAATTCGCCCATTTTTGTCATCAAAAAGAAGTCGGGGAAGTGGCGACTCCTCCACGATCTCAGAGAGATCAATAAATGCATACAGCCAATGGGTCCGCTTCAATGCGGCATCCCAAATCCTAATAGGATTCCCGAGGGGTGGGAGATCCTAGTTGTAGATCTCAAGGATTGTTTTTACACGATTCCCTTAGACCCCAGGGACCGGGAAAGGTTTGCCTTTACGGTGCCGGTTGTGAACCACAGTGAGCCTACGCAGCGTTACGCGTGGAAATTTTTGCCACAGGGCATGCTCAATTCGCCCACCCTGTGCCAAATTTATGTTCACAACGCACTGGCAAAGTTTCGAAACCTTTACCCAAAAGCGTTAGTTTGTCACTTCATGGACGACATCTTGGTCGCGGTGCCGCAACTCGGCAGCGAAATGTTTTCAGACCTCCAGGCCAGCCTGGGGGAGAAAGGGTTACTCATCGCCCCGGAGAAAGTGCAGAGAACCGAGCCCTTCTCATACTTGGGTCATCGGCTTCTCCGCTCTTTCGCAGCACCAGTTTTGCCCCAAATCAACTTGAAGGATTCAGTCACCTTAGTAGAATTGCAGCAGGTTTTAGGGAATATTAATTGGGCCAGACCGTATTTTCAATTGGATACGGATCTTTTGAAACCGCTCTTCTCGCTGCTCACATTAGGTAAGCAGCCAGCAGACCGGATACAAATTTCTCGAGAAGCACGTTTGGCTCTCGAGAAAGTCAACCAAGTTCTCAGCCAGAGGTGGGTAGATAGGATCACCCCAGGGCCATATGCTCCAATCCTGAACTTGTACATCATTCGAGCAGGATCCATGTTCACCGGAGCTCTAGGAGTAGACTCCGAGAAAGGAGCGAGTATTGTGGAATGGGTGTACTTGCCGAACACCTCTTCCCGGAACATCGTTCCTCCCCAAGAATTGGTTTCCGCGGTGGTCTACCGCGGGAGGCTGAGAGCTAGGGACATTTCAGGGCACGACTTAGCCAAAATTGTAGTCCCGTTCACCAAGGAACAAATTCAGCAATTGATGCAGCTCGGTGACTCACTTCCAATTGCTTTGGAGGGATTCACCGGATGCTTGGCATACCACTTGCCAAAAGACCCCAGACTTGTCTCGCTTCAAACGCAGACAGTCAGCTTGTTCGAATTGCTCTCGCTGGTTCCGCTTCAGGGAGCCAGGACAGTTTTTACTGATGGAGGTCGCACATATGGTGTCTTGACTTGGCAGGAGGGCCAGGCTTGGCGCACGCTGTTAACTCTTCCACAGAAGTCCGCGCAGCGGGCAGAGTTGGCAGCGGTGAACCTTGCCTTGCGCACCTTCGCCAAAGAGTGCCTAAACATCATTACTGACAGCCAGTATGTTAGGAATTTGCTTCACAGTCTACCGGGAGCATACATCACTCCCGCGATAGACAAGAACTTGCTTAGTCTGTTTCTCACTGCTCAATTTCATTTGCGAAACCGCACGGAGCCGCTCTATATTGCCCACATCCGAAGTCACCAAGACCTACCGGGTCCGATTTCGGCGGGCAATAGCAGAGCGGATGCGGCGGCAAAGGGAATTCAGCAACGTTCAGTGTTAGGTGTTTTTACTACGCCAATTCAGAGTCATGCATTCTTTCACCAAAATGCCAAAGCGCTTGCCAGACAGTTCAATCTGCCACTTTCTCAAGCCCAAGGCATAGTTCGCTCTTGCCAGCATTGTGCAGGGGCACCGGGGGGCCCTCGTTGGGGGTCAACCCACGAGGGACAGAGGCTAACCAGGTGTGGCAGATGGATGTCACGCATGTTCCGCAGTTTGGCAGATGGCAGTACATGCACGTTTGCATTGATACCTTTTCTCAATTCGTTTGGGCAACGGCGCAGAAAGGGGAGACTGCGTCCCACGTGGAGCAGCACCTCCTTTCCTGCATTGCGGCCATGGGCAAACCTCGGCATGTTAAAACCGATAACAGCCCGGCCTACTGCTCTAGGCAGTTGGCCGCCTTCATGGCCACCTTGGACATTAAGCATACTTTTGGCGTTCCTTACAATCCGCAAGGGCAAGCGATTGTGGAATGGGTCAATCGGACGCTCAAGTCCTATATTGACAAACAAACAGAAAGGGGGGAGCCACCAGCCCTCCCCAAGTCACAGGCTCAGGCACAGCATTGTCTGAATAAGGTATTGTTCACGTACAATCACCTTAATGTTTTTTCGGATTGCACGCCGCAGGAGAAGCACTTCCGCTGTTCGGAAGCTCTCCCGCGACCGATGGTCCGATACCGGGTGCCACCGGACCCTTCCTGGAGGGGCCCGGCGCCAGTCGTAACCTGGGGAAGAGGGTATGCTGCAGTTATGTCTCCTACAGGTGTCGTTTGGATTCCAGCTCGGTGTGTCAAGCCTCACTTGGAACCACATGGCGTGGACCCAGGCCAACCCGAGTCCGATCCCGGAGATGGAGGACCTCACCCTGACCGAGAGGACCCGTCGGGAGAGACAGCGGTCGCAGGGGACAGCGCCGAAGATCACCTGGGGGATGGTCAAGGCCCTTTGCCATGAGGCAAAGCGCGAGGAGAGGGAGCCGACACCGGAGAACCTCGTGGCTGCAGTTTTTGCCCAGATTCATGCCAACTCCATGGCAGTCACCATCATCCTGATCCTCTCCCTACTTGCGGGGGGAGGCGTTCAGGCTGCCTCATTGAAGGCCAGCGATTTGATGCCAGGCGGAGACCTCTCTGCCAGGATGCACTACAACATATGGGAAAGGTTGGCGGGTCTCGTCAACCAGTCCGTTTTTTGCCTGAAGCAGGACATTGGTTCTGCCTCAATCCTGAGCACCTGCCTCATCCCAGTGTGCCACACTCCAGGCGCACACCCCAGGGATGGGGACTGGCTCGTGAAACGGATTTTCAGCCCATACATCCCAGCGGCTTCCTCGGAGTATGCCCGTTGGGAGATGCGGCTCACCATGACTTTGCCGGCTGATGCGGCCACTCTCCACACTCCTCGAGTGGCGGTCAGCCCGAACTCTATTTGTGGTCGAATGACCGGCTGCTCCGCAGTCGGTCGAACCCGGTGCCGCTGCCTCAACGTCGGCAGTGGCAATTGGACTTGTGATGACCCAGTGAAACTTGGTTCAATGTATGCTCATGTTACGTTACCATCTGGTTGGTTCTTTACATGTAATCAGTACACTTGGAACTACATTCCTGCAAATGTATCAGATGCTACATGTTGTATTAGTTGTTTGACACTGTTACTCCCTACTAAGGATATGGTCACCCCAAGCACAAATGTTTCAAATGTCTCGGTCCCTATACGGCACACTCGCACCACCCAGTTAGACAGCTCATGTGAAAGCAGCTTTAGAGTTATGAGTCCAGCCGAATATGTTTCATTGGCAGTCAGCATAATTGGCGTGCCAGGCTTAGCCGTCGGCAACGCTCGGAGGATTAGTCGACTGGCTTGCGGATTAGCTAAAGCCATCAACCACACCTCCTCTGCGATAGCGCTGCTCAACCAGGAGCAAGCAGAGCTTCGCCATGCCATTCTCGACAATCGAGCGGCTATAGACTATCTCTTATTGCTACATCATTTGGGTTGCGAATCTTTTCATGGTATGTGCTGCTTCAATCTTACTGATAACTCCCACAAGGTACAGAGTCAGCTCTTGGACCTCCACACCATAGTCGAGGGCATCAGAGAGGGCTCTGCATGGGGAACATGGTGGAGTTCATTGTGGAATTGGATGTGGTCGTGGATTCCGTGGGGGTGGCTCCAGACGGTACTCAAAGTGGTTGTGGGGGTGATTATACTAGGCATAGCGGTATGCTGCTTCGCGCAATGTATTCCCTCACTGATCTCGAAGTGCCGCCCCAAGAAGGAACCCCGAAGCGTCATTCCCGCTCAGCAGCTGATGCCTCTCTTGCGCAGAGTTGCCGGTCAGGCTCTTAAGTAAAACAGAAAGGGGAGATGCGGATTCCCCATGCCCATCTGGCATGGAAACGGCCCTTGCAGAGGCCACTTAGGTGAGAAGGCTCCCGGCCGTGGTTTCTGCGGGCAGAGAAATTAAGGGGGGGTGGATTAATGATAGGGTTTGATTCACCCAATTCCATGACCTGACCAGCGGTTCTGCTGAGAGGGCGAATATCTAACTCCGTTACCCATTAAGGTAATCACTCATCTCCAAGGAGAACATAATCCCCGGTGCAAATAGGGGCCATATTTACCCTGGTCTTATCCCTAAACAATGGTGTTTTCCCCTGTCAGTGTTTGCCCAAGTTAATTAACTTCCCCAAGAAGAGATTTCCCATTAACCCGGGTAGATGGGTGATGTGATTTTCTGTCAGATGACGGTTTTGCCACCGTTGCGCTTTTACTCCTATATATGATGAAGTTTTCCCTCAATAAACTACTGATCTGATCTCGCTCCATATTGCCTCGTATCGTTTCTTGATCAGTCTCCTCCGGGACCTCCGGCCCTTAGCGGCCCCGATTCCTACAGTCTGCAAACACAGACAGCACTGGCTCTTTGGCTGTAAATGGAGATGAGCACTGCACCCTAGAGTTGGATATGACTGGCAGATTTTACTTTCTTAGGATCAAAGATCGCTGCAGATGGTGATTGCAGCCATGAAATAAAAAGGCAACTGATGCTTGGGAAACAAGCTATGAGAAACCTGGGGAACATAGTTAAAAGTAGAGGCATCACCTTGCAAACAAAAAATTGCATAGTCAAAGCAATGGTATTCCCAGTGGTAATGTATGGGTGTGAGAGCTGGACCATTAGGAAAGCTGAGCACAGAAAAATAGATGTCTTTGAAATGTGGTGTTAGAAATAGGTCAATCCTAGAAGAAATCAACCATGACTGCTCACTAAAGGTCAAATAGTAAAGATGATGCTAAAGTACTTTGGACATCAAATGAGAAGAGAGGATTCACTTGAGAAAGCCTTGATGCTGGGAAAGGTGGAGGACAAAAGAAGGGGGTACCCAAAAATAAGATGGCTAGATGGTATTGTAGATGCAATGGGCACAAAGCTGTGTGGGCCAAAGAACCCTTTCCCCATCTTCTTGGGGGACTTTTGTTTTGTTTTCTTTCTTGTTTACTCAGTGGCTTAAGTGACTAAGATGCTGACTGGGAGGCAGAAGGTCAGCAGTTCGATTCACGAGTACTGCAGGATGGAATGAGCTCCCGTCTTTGTCCCAGCTCCTGCCATCCTAGCAGTTCAAAAGCAGGAAATTGCAAGTAGATAAATAGGGACCACTTTGGTGGGAAGGTAACAGCGTTCTGTGCGCTCTGGTGTCTAGTCATGCCTGCCACATGACCACGGAAATGTCTGCAGACACAGACAATGCTGGCTCTTCAGCTTTGAAACAGAGATGAACACTGAACCCTAGAGTTGGATACGACTGGATTTCGAGCAAGGGAAACTGCCCCCCTCTCTCTCATATAGTGATCAGGCAACACACACACACACAATTAGGGTGGAGGAGCAAGGGATTAATTCCCCCCCCTCTCTCATATAGTGATCAAGAACCCCCCCTCCCAAGTTAACTCTAGAACTCTAGAAACAAAATCCTCCAGTCAGGAGGCAGGGCAGAAACAGCTCAATAAAGCATGAGGTTGCCCCTGCATATATGAAATATATCACTCACCTAGAGTAGACTCCAGCTCCCAGCAGCCAAAACGAAGCCCCCAGGACCATGTGGCTGGCAGGAAAGGGAAAGGCAAACTACAGAATGCCTCCCCCCCACCTTCTCTCTCTCTCTCTCCTTCCACAAGCGAAAAGCCTGCCACACAGCGACCTCTGGTGGCTGAAAAAAATACTGCAGCTTCACCTGTGAGGGCTCCGGTCAGGATATTTTTTTAAAAAATAAGGGGAAACACGGGGAAATTAATAAAACGGGAGAGGGCGGGAAGAGGGGTAAAAATAAGGTGTTTTCCCGGGAAAAACGGGATAGTTGACAGGTGTGGCTCAATGCAGTAATCAGAATCAAAGCAAATATGACAGGTGTCTGTCCAAGTCTCTCTTGAATCCTTCCAGTGTTGGAGTGCTCACCACCTCTCGAGGCAGTTTGTTCCACTGTCATACTGCTCTAACTATTAAGATGTTTTCCCGAATATTCAGCCTATACTGGCTTCCTGTAGTTTTAGCCAATTATTGCATGTTCTGCATTCTGGTATGATGGAGGACAGAGCCTTCCCTTCTTCTTTATGATTATCTTTCAGTTACTTGAGGAGTGCTATCATATCCCCCCTCAGTCTCCTTCTCAAGGCTAAACATGCCCAGTTCCTTCAGCCTTTCCTCATATGGCTTGGTTTCAAGTCCTCTGATTATCTCTGTGGCCCTTCTTTGTACCTGCTCTAATTTGTTTAAATCTTTCTTAAAGTGTGGTGCCCAGAATTGGTCACAGTACTCTAGATGTGCTCTAACTAGTGCTGAATAAAGGGGGACAAGTTCCTCATGGGCTTTGGAGGCTATACATCTGTTAATGCACCTTTAAAAAGTGTTAACATTTTTGGCAGCCAAATCACACATCTCTTTGCTGCTCCTTACCACAACCACAGAGGAGGACTAATTCCCTCTGCCGAATGGTAATTCCATCCTGTCACTTTAAATTCCTGGTTGGGAGGAAGAAGGAACCAAAATGTAATAAAGAGACATATGAATGCAACTTGGTGCCTACATTTGTTAAACCTGCTTCTCTGTTCTGCATTATCTTCACTATGGTCTCACAACCATTTGTAGTGATTGCTGTGCAACCCCCCCAAAACAAACAAACAAACAAACAAAAACCCAAAACACCTCTTTATGACATTTTTTAAGACAGGAGCCTTAAATTTTGTAAGCAGCTGCTGGTAGCTATGAAAGAGAAAATGACTACTGTATTTTGAAATGATCACTGCGGCAACCAAGGATAAATTGAGATTGAGGATGTGTTGCGTATGTAACTTTAATTATTGCTGTAACGTTGTGTAATTGTTATTATGGGATCGGGGTGATCCTCCATTTTTGTCTTCTTCTTGGTACTGAACTATCTCAGGACTTGCGTTCCCGCCCTTTCTAACAAGACACACGAAGTCTTCACTCAGGTCCGGTAACTCCACAATCACCCCACTCCTCTCCTAACCAATCATATTGTTTCCCACCCAAATGTATCCATTGTATAGTGTATATAAGGAGCTGTTGCACCATTGCTGTTCATGTTCGGTTTGCTTACAATAAAGTTGTGTTTGGCCCTGCCCCTTTCATGCTGGCTGTTTCTCTTCAATTCCCGAACATCAAAGGATGCTAAGGATTGTATTAAGCAGCCAACAGAAGAGGATAGAGAGAAAGAGAAGAGGAACATCAGAATAAAGAGAGAGAGAAAGAACAATGTCTCTGTGTGTGTACCTCTGCACATGCACATGTATTTATGCAAGACATGAGAAATGAACGGATTAAGCTGTTTCTGTCTGTAAAATGACTAAACTTTTTCTGAAAAGCAATTTTTGGGGGATAATAGCAATCTTACATGTACTAAACCTGGATATCAATTGGAGAGGGGTTTACAGCCTAATATAATTTTCCTTTACCATTAACCGTACAGGTAAGAGTTCTGTTCCCACCTCCTCTTCCTGTTTCCCCCCTGTTTTTTTAAATAGCTCTCTTCTTGCTTTGACTTCTGTCCAAGCAACAAGTATGGAGGTTCTCTCCATATCCTGGAGATTCCATTTTCCTATGTTTCCTTTTAACTGTGACTACAAATTTTAATTGTAAGTAAGTATACATTTTTCTACTTTAAATGCTTCTAGCATTAATTTTCTATGTTGTTGTTTTTCTGTATACTCTGCTAAGAGGAATAAATAAAACCTACCAATAATTTTATTGGTTTCTTCCATAGAAAGATCCTGAATAAAATATACAGTGTATGCAAAGTTGTAGTCCATGGCTGGGTTCACTAATTAAGTTACACAATTTTAGTTTTTGCTTTGACAACACTAGTAGCTCACTAGTTTCCTGAAGTTACTTAGTAACTTTTCTTTCTGAGGATTTACAAATTTGTCTAGCGACCAACAAATTTGTCTAGCGTTTGCAGACATTTCCGTGGACATGTGGCAGGCATGCATGGAACACTGTTTATCTTCCCACCGAAGTACTACCTATTTATCTACTTGCAATTTCTTGCTTCCAAACTGCTAGGTTACCAACTGACCAAAAACATAGAGAAACAGTCTGTGAATTCTTTTAGTGGCCTTTCCTGATATTGTACTTTCAAAATACACAGTCTGCCAAAAACATTTTTGGAAAATCAGCTGCATAGGATATTTTTGGTAAATTTTATGTTTTCTAGTGTGCTGAATCCAAAAATGACCTCGATTTCCCTCCATCATGTGCAGTTTTTTCACAAAATATGAGGGTTTTGCATTAAAAGCATAAGAGTGATGAGAAAATCACTATTTTACTACAAACTAAACATTATTTCTTATAATTAAACAAACAATTTCTTCATAATATATACTTAATATTCCATGTTCACTCTTTTTGTCTGTGAATCCTTTTATTCTTCTCTTTTATGCTCCTCCGAACACGTTTTTGCTTTCCATTTTCTGTTTCCCATTCAACAGTAGTCACCTAGCATATTGATGTTCCATCTTCCTTGGTAGGGTCTCTCGATATCACGGACATCCTGGTGAAATCTTTCACTCTGCTCTTCACTGTAGGCTTCCAAGTTTATAGGGAAATAGTCGACATGGGAGTGTAAGCAATGAACTGTTAAACTCATCTTGCATCCTTGAGCTTTATATGCATTCTACATGCGCTGTACAATGGTTTTGTAGTAAGGGTCTTTAGTACATACCAGTCAAGTATCCTGTTTCCCCCGGAAAACCCCCTTATTTTTACCCCTCTTCCCGCCCCCTCCCATTTTATTAATTTCCCTGTAATATCCTTTTTTAAAAAAAAAACAAAAAACAAATCCTGACCGGAGCCCACACACGCGAAGCTGCAGTATGTTTTTCCGGCCACCAGAGGTCGCTGTGTGGCAGGCTTTTCACTTGTGGAATGGGAGAGAGAAAAGGTGGTGGGGGTGTTCTGTAGTTTCTCTCTCTTTCATTTTCCTCCTGCCACATGGCCAATATGGAGGCTTTGTTTTTTGCTGCTGAGTTGGTCGGAGCCACCATGCTGGGAGGGACGAGAGAGAGGGGGGTTCCGTTTCTGTTCTAGAGTTATCTTGGGAGGGGTGGGGGTGGGGATGGTGCTTGATCACTATATGAGAGAGAGAGGGGGGTTCCGTTTCTGTTCTAGAGTTAACTTGGGAGGGGTGGGGGGGTGGGGATGGTGCTTGATCACTATATGAGAGAGAGGGGGGGTTCCGTTTCTGTTCTAGAGTTAACTTGGGAGGGGTGAGGGTGTGTGTGTGTGTGGGATGGTGATTGATCACTATATGCTAAAGGTAAAGGTTTCCCTTGCTCGAAAGCCAGTCGTATTTATAGAGTGCCAAGGTTTGCCATCACAGTCATAGATTCCTACAGCGGCCAATTTTTAGAGCAAGAAGCTGCTTTTTGTACGAGAGAGCAGATCCAAAATACATGGGGAGAATTATCAGAGCTCATAGATCCAGTGTGCTTGCACAGTTGTGTAAAGGGATCTGAATTAGGTAAAGGTAAAGGGTCGCCCTTGCTCAAAAGCCAATTGTATCCGACTCTAGGGTTCAGTGCTCATCTCTGTTTCAAAGCTGAAGAGCCAGCGTTGTCTGCGTCTGCAGACATTTCCATGGTCATGTGGCAGGCATGACTAGACACCAGAGCACAAGCTGTTACCTTCCCACCAAAGTGGTCCCTATTTATCTACTTGCAATTTCTTGCTTTCGAACTGTTAGGATGGCAGGAGCTGGGACAAAGACGGGAGCTCATTCCGTCCTGCAGTACTCGGGAATCGAACTGCTGACCTTCTGCCTCCCAGTCAGCATCTTAGTCACTTAAGCCACTGAGTAAACAAAAAAGAAAAGAAAACAAAAGTCCCCCAAGAAATGGGGAAAGGGTTCTTTGGCCCACACAGCTTTGTGCCCATTGCATCTACAATACCATCTAGCCATCTTATTTTTGGGTACCCCCTCCTTTTGTCCTCCATCTTTCCCAGCATCAAGGCTTTCTCAAGTGAATCCTCTCTTCTCATTTGATGTCCAAAGTACTTTAGCATCATTTTTACTATTTGACCTTTAATGAGCAGTCATGGTTGATTTCTTCTAGGATCGACCTATTTCTAACACCACATTTCAAAGGCATCTATTTTTCTGTGCTCAGCTTTCCTAATGGTCCAGCTCTCACACCCATACATTACCACCGGGAATACCATTGCTTTGACTATGCAATTTTCTGTTTGCAAGGTGATGCCTCTACTTTTAATCATGTTCCCCAGGTTTCTCATAGCTTGTTTCCAAAGCATCAGTCACCTTTTTATTTCATGGCTGCAATCACCATTTGCAGAGATCTTTGATCCTAAGAAAGTAAAATCTGCCAGTCGTATCCAACTCTAGGGTGCAGTGCTCATCTCCATTAAATTAAATGGACAGCCAAAGAGCCAGTGCTGTCTGTGTTTGCATACATTCTCATGGACATGTGGCAGGCATGACTAGAGCCCAACAAGTCACATGGCTATATTTGGCCACGCCCACAGATTTGGCCATACCCACAGAGGGGTGTGGCCAAAATTTCCCTTATTTTCAAATCCAAAATTTGACAGGTATGCTTTAGTATTCCCTAAAAACATGTGAACTATGTCTTTGAAAGAGTCCCACCATTCCTTTTCTTTTTCTCCCATTGTTTCTAAAAAGAGTGGGTCGGATAACAGTTTTCGTATGTCGGGGTCGGTAAAAACTCCCTCTTTCAACTTGGCTTCAGACAGTTTTGGGAACATCGAACACAGATATCTGAAACATTCCCCATCTTTTGGCAGTGATTTAACAAACTGCTCCATAAGCCCTAATTTAATATGAAGAGGTGGCAATAAAACCTTTTCTGTTAGAACCAAGGTCTTATTGATGACGTTTTTTCCACCAGGGATTAAGGTGTTTCGAAGTGGCCAGTCAGTTTTTGTCCAATGAAGGTCTCTGGCTCGACTGTACCATAGGTAGTAGGGATATTTTGTATAACCTGCTAGCTGGCCTAACAACGTGGTTATTATTTTAAAGTCTTCACAAACCATCCAGTGATGTTCTTGATATTCGATTTTGTCAAGAATCACAGTTAAATCATTATAGTTTTCATCCAAATGCACTGAGTGTCCTATAGGAAGTGATACAAATGTATTTCCATTATGCTTTGAGGCTTGTTTTAGATGAATTAATGAATAGGCGCCACTCAGATGAATCATATTCTTTTTAAAAGCACTTCATTAGCCCTTGAACATCACTACAATCAATGAGATTTCCATGTTTGGAGAAAAACTGAGTGAATTCTTTCTCTCGGTGCCTGTACCCAAAAAATAATGTTCCAGGTGACAGCAGGTTTTTATTTGTTAGTCTTGACCCCAGCAATTTAACTGAATCTTTCGAAAGGCCAAAATCTGTAACTAGGCCATTGAGCTCGCTCTGAGGAAAAAAATTAAGGTATCTCATCAACAGAAAAATTTGAGCTAGATTCATCATGGGAAAGCAATGTGTCTCCATCCTCCGAATCACTCAGAATATTATCCAAACTGGAAGGTGGGTGTGGACTAGTATTTCAGAACTATGAAGCACTGGACAAATAGCTGAATTAAAATTTGGGTAAGATATCTTCTTTTTATTTTTGTACCTTTCACATCTACCGAACAGAAATAGCAGTCGGTAGTGTGGTTTTGCTGTTCACACCACATCATAGGAATGCCAAAACCACGAACAAAGATCTTCTTCACATCTTCTACACACCTTATGAGGAGCCCATGTTTTGTCTTGATCCTCAAGTTTCAACTTGAAGTAAGCAAAATACATTTCTTCACAAAATAACTTATGTTTCTTTGTTGACTTTTAATAGTGTATTCACCACAAATAAAACAAAAGTTGTCCGGAGAAATAACACAACCTCTTGGAGCCATAAGACAGAAGTAAAAACGAGCACAGTTACATTTGAATGCAGGATGTAAACTGAGCATACCTAGCTTCAGAAACAAACAATTTAAGATGGCACAAGACAAAATTGAGAATGAGATAAAGCTGTTGCAAGAACAACATGCAAGGACTAAGGATAAGAAAGTTTTTGATAATATGCAAAGATTGAAGACCGAATTGATAGGAAAGGATATAGAAAAGGTAAAACAAGATTTGGTATATTTAAAAAGAGAATATTTTGAATATAGTAATAAGAATTCAAAATTATTAGCAAGGGCTGCAAAAGAAAAGAGAGAAAAAAGGGAAATAGGAATTTTGATAATAACACAGGAGCAGAAGAATAGGATGGAAGAACGAATAACGGAAAAGGAAATAAAAGAGGTTATAGCCAGCTTAAAAACAGATAAAGCACCTGGAGAAGATGGGTTATCAGCTGAGTTTTATAAGGAGTTTAAAGATGTAGTGGTGCCAAAATTGACTAAATTATATAATTACATATTAGAAGGTGGGTAAATTCCGACTTCATGCTATAGGACTATAATCGTATTATTGTCAAAGCCTGGAAAGGATCCGGAAAAAATTGAATTATATAGACCAATTTCATTGATAAATCAAGATGCTAAGATCTTCACAGCAATATTGGCTAATACTGAATAATTTTATGGTAGTTATATAAATGAGGATCAGGTGGGATTTTTGAAGGGTAGGCACATGTCAGATCTGACAAGAAGAGTTGTAAATTTAATTGACATGGTAGGACAAACCAAAGAAAAAATAGGAATATTATCCCTAGATATCTTTAAGGCATTTGATTCTTTGCAATGGGTAACAATTAATGAGATAATCAAATGCTATGGATTTGGGGACAAATTTAGGAAAACAATTGGACAATTATACCAACAAGGTACAGCAATTGTAAGGGTAAATGATGAGGATACAGAAGCAGTGAATCTTGAAGCTGGCACAAGGCAGGGTTGTCCTTTGTCTCCAATTTTATTTATTATGGCAATGGAGTTGCTGGCGAAGGCTGTAAGGGAAGATAAAGAAATAGAAGGAATTTTAGGTAATAAGATAAGTTTATATGCGGATGATACTTTGATAATAGCTAAACACCCTGGGAAGTCATTGGACAGAATACAAGTGCAGTTGAAGGATTTTGAGGAAATAACAGGTTTGATAATAAATTGGGATAAATCAGAAATGATATTGTGTAATATGGGTAAGGAAGAACAGCAAAGGATTAAGGGAAAGTGCAATTTACAAATTAAGGATAATCTGAAATACTTGGGGATAATACTGTGATCCAAATATACGCACCAACCACTGGCGCAGATGAAGCCACAATGGACCAGTTCTATGAGGACTTACAACACCTCATAGAACAGACACCAAGAAATGATGTCCAAATTATATTAGGAGACTGGAATGCCAAAGTAGGAAATCAAAAAGTGGAGGGAATAACAGGCAAATTTGGTCTGGGAGTACAGAATGAAGCAGGGCAAAGATTGATAGAGTTCTGCCAAGAGAACGCACTGGTCATAGCAAACACTCTCTTCCAGCAACACAAGAGGCGACTTTACACATGGACATCACCAGATGGCCAACACCGAAACCAGATTGACTACATACTCTGCAGCCAAAGATGGAGAACCTCCATACAGTCAGCAAAAACAAGACCTGGAGCAGACTGTGGCTCAGATCACAACCTATTGATCGCAAAATTCAGGCTTAGACTAAAGAAAATAAGGAAAACACGGAGACCAGAAAGATATCACCTAGACAACATCCCTAAAGAATACGCAGTGGAGGTGATGAACAGATTCAATGGCTTAGACTCAATAGATAGAGTGCCAGAAGAATTATGGACAGAGATGAGGGACATCATGCAGGAAGCAGCAAAGAAAACCATACCAAAAGAAAAGAAGAGTAAGAAAGCAAAGTGGTTGTCTGATGAGGCTCTTAAAATAGCAGAGGAAAGAAGGAACGCAAAAGTCAAAGGAGAAAGGAGAAACTACAATCATTTGAACACAGAATTTCAAAGAAAAGCAAGGAGAGATAAAGAAAACTACCTAAAAGAACAGTGCAGAGAAATGGAGGAAAACAACAAAAGAGGCAGAACCAGAGATCTTTTCAAAAAAATCGGGGAAATTAAGGGAACATTTAAAGCAAAAATGACCATGATAAGGGACAAAGAAGGAAAGGAGCTAGCTGATGCAGAAGAGATTAAGAAAAGATGGAAAGAGTACACAGAGGAACTCTACAAAAAGGACCTCAACACTCCTGACAATCACAATGATGAAGAAGTAGAACTTGAGCCAGACATCCTGGAGAGCGAAGTCATAAAGGCCCTAAAGAGCACTGCAAACAACAAAGCTAGTGGAGATGATGGTATCCCAGTTGAATTTTTCAAAGCGCTAAAAGACGATGGCGTCAAATTACTGCATTCAATATGCCAGCAGATTTGGAAAACAAAACAATGGCCACAGGATTGGAAAAGATCAGTATACGTCCCAATCCCAAAAAAGGGCAATGCCAAAGAATGTTCAAATTATCGAACAATCGCACTCATCCCACACGCCAGTAAAGTGATGCTCAAGATAATACAGGATAGACTTCAGCAGCATGTGGAAAGAGAATTACCAGAGGTGCAGGCAGGTTTCAGAAGAGGCAGGGGGACTAGAGACCACATCGCCAACATACGCTGGATCATGGAGAAAACAAAGGAATACCAGAAACAAGTATACTTTTGTTTTATTGACTACACTAAGGCATTTGACTGTGTGGACCACAACAAGATGTGGCAAGTAATTAAAGAGATGGGAATACCAGAGCACCTCATATGCCTCCTGAGAAATCTGTACATGAACCAAGAAGCAACAGTTAGGACAGAACATGGAGTGACAGAGTGGTTTGGAATAGGAAAAGGAGTAAGACAAGGCTGCATTTTGTCACCATGCTTATTCAACCTATACACAGAGCACATAATGCGCAGTGCAGGGATGGAGGAATCACAATATGGGATTAAAATCGCTGGGAGAAACATCAACAATCTGAGATATGCAGACGATACCACCCTAATGGCAGAAAGTGAGGAAGACCTAAAGAATCTCTTGATTGGGCTGAAGGAGGAGAGTGCAAAAGCTGGTTTGAGACTAAATATCAAGAAAACCAAGATAATGGCAACAGGCCCAATCAGTTCCTGGAAGATAGATGGGGAAGAAGTAGAAGCAGTGACAGATTTTACTTTCTTAGGATCCAAGATCACTGCAGATGGGGATTGCAGCCATGAAATAAAAAGGCGACTGATTCTTGGGAGACAAGCAATGAGAAACCTGGGGAACATAGTGAAAAGCAGAGACATCACACTGAAAACAAAAATTAGAATAGTCAAAGCAATGGTTTTCCCAGTAGTAATGTATGGATGTGAGAGCTGGACAATTAGGAAGGCTGAACGCAGAAGAATAGATGCCTTTGAAATGTGGTGTTGGAGGAGGGTTTTGAGAGTGCCCTGGACAGCGAGGAGAACAAATAGGTCAATCCTAGAAGAAATTAACCCGGATTGCTCACTGGAAGGTCAAATAGTAAAGATGAAGCTAAAATACTTTGGACATCAAATGAGAAGGGAGGATTCACTTGAGAAGGCACTGATGTTGGGAAAGGTGGAAGGCAAAAGAAGAAGGGGGAGGCCAAGGATGAGATGGCTAGATGGCATTGTGGACACAATGGGCACAGAGCTGGGAGGGCTGAGGGGGATGGTGGAGGACAGAGGCGCCTGGAGAGCAATGGTCCATGGGGTCGCAAAGGGTCGGAACCGACTGTGCGACTGAACAACAACAACAAAATATTTCAAATAAATTTGAAGAGCTTAAGAAATCGATCTATGTAAAATTGAAAAAAGAAATAAAGGATAGAATACAACACTTACAAAAACTGAAGTTGTCCTGGTTTGGAAGAATTGCAATATGCAAAATGATATTACTACCAAGAATTATTTTTTTTATTTGACGCTCTGTCAATTCAATTGAAGGACAAAGAAATTAAGGAGTTTCAAAAAATGACTAACAATTTTCGTAATGGGGGGAAAAGGCCCCGATTGGCGAAAAAGTTTTGGTATTTACCCCAGAAGGAAGGGGGATTAGGGATGCCAGATTTGATAATATATTACCGAGCTTTTCAAATTAAGAATGTTG
Organism: Bradypodion ventrale; assembly: GCA_035047345.1. Lineage (NCBI taxonomy): Eukaryota > Metazoa > Chordata > Lepidosauria > Squamata > Chamaeleonidae > Bradypodion > Bradypodion ventrale. The sequence goes on along the minus strand of JAWDJE010000006.1, from coordinate 79,922,712 downwards.
TGAAGATCTTAGCTAGGGAAAAGGTAATTTGGGAAGAAATTGAAATGAAAGACTTTAGTCATATAGGAAAATGGCCTTCCTAGGAGGTAGTATGGGGAAAATAGTTATAAAAAATAGAATGATGAAGGCAACAATGGGAACATGGAAAAAAGTAAAGAGGGAATTGGTACCGGATATTTCTCCTATTATAGAATTGGAGGATATAGTAAATTTTCCAATAAAAATTAGTAAAAGGGTGAAAGAAGTACTTGATAAGAATGAGGTTTTCCTGCTGAGAGACTGGATACAGGCCTGTAAAGATAGTGAGAGGAAAACAAATTTGTATGGGCAATTGAAATTGAATTGGTTACAGGTAGGGATGATTAATAAATAGAATATTTATGAATAAAGCTGGATTAGAAAGGGGCAGGACAGAGTTTGAAGAATTGATTTTAAAAATAAGAAAGGGACAAGGCGGTATAAAGGGGTTGGTAAGTAAAATATATAGAAGGATAAATAAGGAAGGTAATCCACAAGAGGAGTTGAAAGCAAGTTGGGAACAAGAATTAAAAATAAAGATAGAGAAACAGAACTGGAAAAATAAATGGAAGAAAAGAATTATGAGAACCATGTCTGTCAGAGTTAAGGAACATAACTATAAAATGTTATGGAAATGGTATTTGACTCCAGTGAGGTTGTACCAGATAGATAATAAGAAAGATAAAATGTGTTGGCGTTGTAAGAATGTACTGGGAACATATGAACATATGTGGTGAAGTTGTAATGTGGTAAAGGATTTTTGGAGAAAAAATGAGTTTGAGATAAGCAAAATTATGGGAATAAAAATTTAATTGGGTACAAATGCTATTTTGCTGACAGACATGGAGAATATAAATTTAAGTAAGGATAAAAAAGAGTTATTAGAAATAATGCTGACAACGGGTAGACAGTGTATTGCCAGAAAATGGAAAAATGATGTGAGCATGAATATTGAGGAATGGTATAAGGAAATGTGGGAGTTAGCATTGAATGATAAGTTAACGTGGGAGATAAATTTTAAAAAGGGAATGGTCAAAGAAAATAGATTCTGGAATGTTTGGCAAGTCTTTGTGGATTACTCATTGAAGGGAGATGAATTGAATAGACCTGTACCTGGACACAAGAGTTTTTGGGAATAGTTTTATTGAGTCACTCTGTGCTCTCCAGGGCATTGTAAATAACACTAGGTAGTTAAATTTTATTTTTATTTTTTGCATTAATTAGTATGGTAATTTTTGTATTGAAACCATGATTTGGATGTTTGACTTAGATAATATGTTATATTATAGAGGATATGAAAAAAGACTGAATATGTATATTGGGATAATAATAAATTTAAAATTTAGAATTTGTATATCTGATAATGGTAAGAACGATATAAACATATATAAAAACTATACTATTAAGTCATACACAAAAATATTTTTAATGATGTGGCAATGGTTTGTTGTTGTCTCTTTTTTAGGTATGTAATTCTGATTTTTTTTATGTGTGTAATCTTGATGTTGTTTATTTGTTGGTATTATATTTTGTTAAAATTCAATAAAAAATTATTAATAAAAAAAACAAAAACAAAATAACTTACGTTTCTTTGTTGATTTTTAATAGTGTATTCACCACAAATAAAACAAAAGTTGTCCGGAGAAATAACACAACCTCTTGGAGCCATAATACAGAACTAAAAACGAGCACAGTCACATTTGAATGCAGGATGTAAACTGAGCATACCTGTCAAGTATCCCGGATTTCCCATATTTCTGCGCCGCTTCATCTACTTTCCCGCTGCCATCCTGTAATTTGACCGGCGGGGAAAGTAGGTACTGTGCATGCATGTATGCACAGAAGGGTTCTGTGCATACCTGTCAACCCATGGCTCCGGAAAACGGGACCTGCGCACATCGGTTGTGCGCAGGTCGCTTTCCACGCATGCGTGGAAGGCTTTTACCCCTTCCATGCATGCGTGGAAGCACTACGCCGCTTGCACAGCCCCTACGCAAGGAGCGTAGCGCTTCCGTGCATGCGTGGAAGGGGTAAAACCATTTCATGCATGCGCGGAAGCGCTAAGCTGCTTGCATAGGGGCTGCGCAAGCGACGTAGTGCTTCCGCACATGCGCGGAAAGTGTTTTCCCCCGCTGCCAAATTATGGGGTTTTGGCAGCGCGGGGTGAGTTATGACGTCAATCGACGTCAAATTACGGGGTTTTCCCGGACAAATCAGGATGGTTGATAGGTATGGTTCTGTGCAGGTCCCGTATTTTCCAGAGCCGCGCTTGACAGGTATGAAACTGAGTGTGGCTCATACAGCAACCAAGATCCTGAACTTATTTAGAATGTTGAAACATGATCTAATCTGACAGTATTCATTTTTATACTAATTTATAATGCCCCAGAGAACATTTTGAAACATGCTCAACCCAGCCAGTAAGATACCTGGATATGTTCACCTTTCACTAAAAACAAAATAAACCTGTTGGGACATGATCATCTGAGCTTCCTCACACCACTAAACCTACACTACACCCAGTGGTGAGCTCCAAAAAAATTTACTACAACACTGTGGGCGTGGTATGGTGGGCATGGCCAGGAGGAAAGCCCTGTGTTGCATCCAAATTTAATTTAATTTTAATTTAATTTAATATTTCAACTTGTTCGCCACCCACTCAGGCAAGCCCGACTCATGGCGGCTTACATAATCTAAAACCCCATACAATAAAAAGCAGTTAAAACCCCCACCCACATTAAAAAATCTCACACACCCCTAGAAGCAGAGAGAGGGTACATCTCATGGTAAAAGCCAGTGAGCAGGAGCCACATTGCCCTCAGGGCTCCACACCTGCCCCGCCAGCCAGATCTTAAGGCCTTTTCTGAAGGGCAGCAGCTCCGTCTGTAACCGTAGCTCTACTGGCAGGAGGTTCCAAAGGGCCGGAGTGAACACGGAAAAGGCCCTTTTTCTTGTGCCAGAGAGGTGGGCCCCCCTGGCTGATGGAACAATTAGGGAGTCCCTCCAGTCCACTCTGGTTGGACGGACAGATGTTCTTAGGGCAATGCGGTCTCTTAGGTATCCTGGCCCACTATCATATAGGGCTTTAAAGGTCATAAACAGCACCTTGAATTGCGCTTGGAGGCAAACTGGTAACCATTGCAGCTCCCAGAGCAGGGGCAAGGCATGGGCATAACATCCACACCCCATCACTACCTGGGCTGCTGCATTCTGGACCAGCTGCAGCCTCTGAATGGTCATCAAGGGCAGCCCCATGTAGAGCGTATTACGATAGTCTAGTCTGGAGGTGACCAGGGCATGTGTGAACGTAAGAAAGGAGTCCCTATCCAGGAGCAGGCACAACTGGCATATCACACAGAGTTGTGCAAAGGCCTTCCTGGCCATGACCACCACCTGCTCTTCTAGTAGCAGTCGAGAGTCCAGGAGAACCCCCAAGTTGCGCACTGGGTCTGTCTGGGGCAAAGTAGCCCCATCCAAGACCAAGGATGGCAGCTACCAGAACGGCGTAGGACACTGAACCTACAGCCACTCAGCCTTGCTGGGATTCAATTGTAACCCGTTGGCCCCCATCCAGACCCCCACAGCCCTCAGACATCCAGATAGGACTTCAACAGCATTGCTGAGGTCCCCACTGGCTGAGATGTACAACTGAGTGTCATCTGCGTACTGATGATACCGCACCCCATGGGAATGGATGATCTCGCCCAGTGGCTTCATGTAGATGTTAAATAGGAGAAGAGGAAGCACTGAGCCCTGAGGCACGCCATATTGGAGGGGCCTAGGGCTGGACCTCTCAGTCTCCAACCACACCGACTGGGCCCGGCCCTCCAGGAATGAGGAGAACCAGGACAACACAGTGCCCTGGATCTCCAACCCCTTGAGCCATCCCAGAAGAATACCATGGTTGACGGTATCGAAAGCCGCTGAGAGGTGAAGGAGAGCAAGGACAGATGGGTGACCACCGTCCCGCTCCAGCCAGAGATCATCCATCAGTGTGACCAATGCCATCTCCATACCATACCCGGGCCTGAATCCTGACTGGAAGGGGTCCAGATAATCTGCTTCATCCAGGGCACCCTGCAACTGACATGCCACTGCCTTCTCCAATACCTTCCCTAAAAAGAGAAGGTTGGAGACTGGCCTCTAATTAGATGGTATCGCTCGGTCAAGACATGTTTTTTTCAGGAGAGGGCGCACCAGAGCATGTTTCAGAGGTGCCGGAAACACCCCCTCCCATAGAGATGCATTTATTATGGCTGGCAGGGCAGGTGTGGGGCCCTAATGGGAATACGGCCCCAGCCTGTTGGCTTATTTCCAACTAGAGCTCAACTGTCCCTCCTTTTTGTGTTGTGTACTGCGGTATTCCTCCATTCCCTATTCCCTTTTGAGTCTTTTATGTGGGGTGGGAGTGGGAGGGTGGGTTGGTGGGTGGTCGAGTGAGGGTTTTAATCTGTTTTGTTATATTTTACTGTATTTTATCTGTTTTTACCATTGTGCACCGCCCTGAGTCGGGTTTCCCTGAGTGGGCGGCATAAAAATCTAAGAATAAATAAAATAAAATAAAATTATTGCTCCCACCCAGCTACCTGTCACCTCCTTGGAAGCCTTCACCAGCCAGGACTACTTTATTTCAAAACTTGAACTGGAGTGAACCTGCTGATGCCCACCACTGACTCATACCTGTCAACCGCGGCTCGGGCCAATCCGGGACCTGTGCAGAATGGTTCTGCGCAGGTTGCCTTCTACGCATGTGTAGAAGGGTTTTACGCTTGCATAGCCCCCTTCTACGCATGTGTAGCCTTCTACACATGCGTAGAAGGGTTCTACACAAATGTAGAAGGGGGTCTATGCAAGCATAAAACCCTTCTAAGCATGCGTAGAAGGCGACCTACGCAGAAGGGCTGCGCAGTACCTCCTTTCCCCCACTGCCAAATTCCGGGGATTCGGATGCATGGGGCGGGAAATGGTTTTATTAAAAAAAAATTAAATAAAAAATAGTTTTTATTTTTATCCCGTTTTCCTGGCACAGGTGCCACTCAAAGCAGCTTACAACATATAGAAATACAGTATCACAGATATAATTACATAGTTACAGAGAACAGATTGCAAATTAACATATTGCAAGTAAAAAGTCCCATACAATTAATTTCAAAAAAATACAAGCCCCATACTGCCCCCCTCCAGCGGAACCACCGAGAAGCTCCCACTTCCCCACGGCCAATGCCAGGCCAGGGAAGGGGCTTGGGTGATGGCTGCTTCCCTCCCCCACACTTGCGGGCATCCCTTTTTTAACCCCTGGCCAGACAGGACCAGGGGGGAGGGGACAGCGTCCGCAGGTGCCACCAATTCCTTCCCTGTGCCAATGGTGAGGGTGACGGGGAGACTCAGCAAGGTCTGAACGCGATATGAGTCCTCTGATACTGTGGGCATCCCTGAAAAATGGGGGCCAGCGATGGTGGTGTCCTTTTCTGCTCTCTGGGCGGGCGGGCCCAGAGAGGAAAGGCAGCTGAGTGGCAGTGGCGGCTCCCACCTGTCTCCACTCCTGGGAGCCAATGTTGTGGACTCCCGGGCGAGACAGGGAGCTCCTCGAGGGGCCAGCATCCTTTTCTGCTCTCCGGGTGGGTGGGCCTGGAGAGCGAAGGCAGCTGAGCGGTGGTGGCAGCTCCCACCTGTCTCCACTCCCGGGAGACGATGGTATGGATTCCCGGGTGAGACCTTGCTTTTCTGTGAAGTGATACATAATTTTAACAACAGCTTTCACATGCCATGCTAACATTTTTGACCAAAATGACAGGGCAAAAAGTAGAATATTCCTTAGGGGGAAAAGTAGTGGGGCCAAACGGTGAAACAGTGGAAAGGAGTGAAAAAACCATTTGTAAAAAGTAGCTTTACTGAAGGAAGTAATAAGGGTACAGTCAATGAATGCAAAGAGGATAATTCAAGTCCTAATAACAGGTACAAAAAATTCCGTAAATTCAAAAATAGAAAGCTAAATGTCCCCGAGAATCAGGTATACAATAAATGATAAAGCAAAATGATAACTCTCAGAAGAGGGAGGTCAGGGACCAAAGGTAAAGTCTTCTAAACATATGCAAAAAATATGCAGAAAATATGTAATAATTTAGTATAAGGGACCATGAGTAAATGCTGAAGGTCCACGAAATACAACTTGTAGACAGATATGTAGAAGTGAGGATATTTCCGAAGCTATCCAGTTTATTAGCTTTTCAGACTTGCTATCTTTTATCAAGGAATCTACAAACAATTAATAAAAAATAATTATAGTATATATACAACAATGGCAGATAATAATATTAAATGCAACAATGCTTACCAAATATGAGCAGCACTATATATGATATATTACAAGATAATATAAATTCAGAAACCAAACAGTTAAATTATATAATCTCTGTTAATTTGGAAGCATTTGAGTAATAAGTCAAAAATAGCTTAGAAAGTAGCAATAATAAATGAAGAAAGCTTACCATATTTTTAGTAATTATTTATACTCATCCATTGCCTCTCTACGAATACTGTATAATGTGCGTCGGCACGTTAATTAGGTCTGCTACCTCTAACGCTTATGTAGAGAAAATATTACTAACAGGTGTAGAATGGAAAACACCTGCGTGGGAAAGGTAAAAAGTAAAAAAGGACTACTAATACTTACAGACCTGGAAGCTCAAAGAAAGGAGGAGAGTTCAATTTCAGAATTGAGTCCCTTCAGAGCTAAAGTGTTAAAAAAATGAATATAGAAAGCTTCACGCTGCAAACGTTTTTTTGCGTATATTAATTTTTTCATATTTAGAAGGACAAACCTGTTCCAGAACTACAAATTTGATATCTTTATCAGAATGACCCAATTCAACAAAATGCGGAGTAAGAGGTGCAGATAAATCATTAAGGCGAATTTTAGAACGATGTTCGGATATTCTAGTTTTTATAGGGCAAGAACTTTGTCCAATATATTGTTTGTGACAAGGGCATTCTATCATGTATACCACATTAGAACTATTACAATTGCTGAAATGTCTGATTTTAAAGGAGTTTTGACCTGGAATATGTATCTCTTTAGTTTCCCAACTGTATCTGCATTGGATGCAGCTGTAGCAACGGAAATGCCCCATAGCCAGGGGTGGTTCATTAGAGCAATGTGCTGTATGATCTGATTTAGAAATAATATTTCCAAGTGTTATAGTTTTCCTAAATCCAATGTGGGCTTATCATGGCATCCTGGAAGTTCTTGAACTATGTGCAAAAACTTGTAAATAGTGTGTTTAATTTTTAGTGCTAAAAGGTGAGAACTCAAAAGAGGTGTAGATGGAGCCTCCCCTGACTCGATCCTTGCATTTAAAGAGAATCGGTCTGGGTGTCTTTCTGATTTTGTCAAGGTTATAACTAACTATACGTTCGGGAAACCCTCTATGTATCAGAGTAGACCTAATCCTATTAGCAGTAGTGGCAAAGTCCTCATGTAAGGTAGAATTCCTTTTAGCACGTGCAAATAATCCGAAGGGAATATTGTTCTTAACATGCGGCGGGTGATGTGAATTGTAATGTAAATACACAGAGACTAACGCCCAATCATCTATTGATTGAGATATATACATTTACATCAAGAAAAGGGAGAGAGTGGTGGTCTGTCTGATGACTAAACCTTAGATTCTCATCACATTGGTTGAGCCATGATGCAAAATCATTCGCAAAATCCTGATGATCAATTACAAAAATCAAATCGTCGCTATATCTTTTATATATAAGAATGTGCTGCAAAAATGGGTTAGACTGGTTATAAATGTATTTTTCTTCAAAACTAATCATGAAAATATTGGCAAGACCTGGCATGAGGGCCGTGCCCATTGCCACCCCTTTAGTCTGGAGATAAATAGAATCTCCAAAATGGAAATAATTATTTTCAAGAACTATGTCTAATAAGTCAATCAAAAAATGAGTAGGAGGTTCACATATATCTCTAGAATCTAATACATCTTGGATAACTAACCTAGCAGCATCTGTGGGGATGTTGGTGTAAAGAGCTTCAACGTCCATGGCAAGAATTATTGCACCTGGAGGTATGTAATTACCTTCTAATTCGGAAACAAACTGAGTAGAGTCTTTAATATAAGATGGTGTATTTTTAGCAAAACATTTTATGTGGGAATTTAAGTATTTCGATAGTGGCTCTAAAAGGGAATTATTGCCTGCTATTATGGGCCTGCCTGGGGTTGGGGCTCCTATTGGTTTGTTTTTGTGAATTTTAGGGATGAGGTGAAACAATGGTATTCTGGGGTACTCATTCTGTAAATATTTAAATGTGTTGTCAGAAATATATCCAAGCGAGAAGTCTTCAAACAATACTGTTTTGATTATGTTAAAGATCCTTTGGGTTGGATCTTGCAAAAGCTTTCTATAAAACATAGTATTGGTGAGCTGTCTATGAGCCTCTGCTAAATATTCAGACATATCCATAACCACTATACCTCCTCCCTTATCTGCGGCTTTAATAATAATAGATTGGTCATTAGCTAAATCCGAAATAATCTGATAGTCAGTCTTAGAGATGTTACATCTATATCCGCATGCCTGGTATTCTATCTGTTGTAATTCCTTAAGTACCATCCGGCTAAACACCTCAATAGCTGGGTCCATGCTCGGGGGCGTAAAAGTAGATTTAGGTTTAAAGGTACTTACAGTAGTTGATTCCATTCCTTTGAAAAATACCTTAAGTTTGAGTAGCCTAAGAAGTTTGAAAAAATCAACACGGGTGTTAAAATAATGGTACATAGGGGTAGGTACAAAATTAAGTCCTAATGATAATAGCTCTATTTCTCTAGTTGTAAGTACTCTAGAAGACAAGTTAAATATCAGACTTTCTTTTTGTATCTCTGGCCCTTCCCCAAAAAAGGAGGATCTGAAGAAGTAGAGGATAATGAAGGTAAACTGGATGGTGTTCTCTGGCAATCTCTGGTCTGTCATAGGTTATAGGATCTGGATGACTCACCTTCATTGGAGCTGGTGGGTCCGTCAGAATATGAAGCCTCAAAGTCGGAGGTGGTGAAGGGATTCTTCCGTCTTGATCTGTTAATAGTGGGTAGATATTTCCATTTATAAATCCATTCATTAGAGTAATCATTTTGATCCCTAAGGAACTTTTTAGTTTATACTGCAGCAGGGCTGTCTGGAAAGAATCAATTTTAGATTGTAAATCATCTAGATTCTTGTCATAATCAGACTTCGACGAATCAGCCTGAAGGGACAATTCGATGTCATTAATCTCCTTCTGAAGTTTATCCATTTCTTTTTGAGATTGGTCTATAATAGTTTAAATAAGGTCAAAAGAGCAACGGTTGAGTATGGTAGTCCATCTATCAATAAATTCTATGTCAGTGGCAAAAAGAGTAGGGCCTTTGTGAATACGGAGACCTCTGGGAATGCGAGAAGCATGGTAGTAATCCCCAAAAAAAGATGCATGGAGTTTGAGCCAGATCTGTTTCTTCTTGAGGGATTCGAGTTTAGTAAATTGATTAGTAAGATTGTTAGAGTGCGTCCTACACAAGGTAACATAACTTAAAATCCTATTACGTTCATCATCGCTATAAGAAGAAGCTTTGTCTATCATAGACATGATGCCCAAAATCACTAGGAAAAAAGTAGTGGGGCCAAACGGTGTAAGAGTGGAAAGGAGAGAAAAAAACATTTGTAAAAAGTAGCTTTACTGAAGGAAGTAATAAGGAATGAATGCAAAGAGGACAATTCAAGTCCTAATAACAGGTACAAAAAATTCCGTAAATTCAAAATTAGAAAGCTAAATGTCCCGAGAATCAGGTATACAATAAATGATAAAGCAAAATGATAACTCTCAGAAGAGGGAGGTCAGGGACCAAAGGTAAAGTCTTCTAAACATATGCAAAAATGTGCAGAAAATATGTAATAATTTAGGATAAGGGACCATGAGTAAATGCTGAAGGTCCACGAAATACAACTTCTAGATAGATATGTAGAAGTGAGGATATTTCCGAAGCTATCCGGAAAGCATGAAGCTTCCTATATTCATTTTTTTTAACACTTTAGCTCCGTAGGGACTCAATTCTGAAATTGAACTCTCCTCCTTTCTTTGAGCTTCCAGGTCTGTAAGTATTAGTAGTCATTTTTACTTTTTACCTTTCCCGCACAGGTGTTTTCCATTCTACACCTGTTAGTAATATTTTCTCTATATAAGCATTAGAGGTAGCAGACCTAATTAACGTCCCAACGCACATTATACAGTATTCGTAGAGAGGCGATGGACGCGTATAAATAATTACTAAAAATATGGTAAGCTTTCTTCATTTATTATTGTTACTTTCTAAGCTATTTTTGACTTATTACTCAAAAACTGGTGATTTTCTCCCCAAATGCTTCCAAATTAACAGAGATTATATAACTTAACTGTTTAGTTTCTGGACTTATATTATCTTGTAATATATCATATATAGTGCTGCTCATGTTGCATGTAATATTACATGTTGCATGTAATATTATTATCTGCCATTGTTGTATATATACTATAATTATTTTTTAGATTCCTAGATAAAAGACAGCAAGTCTGAAAAGCTAATAAACCGGATAGCTTCGGAAATATCCTCACATCTACATATCTATCTACAAGTTGTATTTCGTGGACCTTCAGCATTTACTCATGGTCCCTTATACTAAATTATTACATATTTTCTGCATATTTTTTGCATATGTTTAGAAGACTTTATCTTTGGTCTCCGACCTCCCTCTTCTGAGAGTTATCATTTTGCTTTATCATTTATTGTATATCTGATTCTTGGGACATTTAGCTTTCTATTTTTGAATTTACGGAATTTTTTGTACCTGTTATTAGGACTTGAATATTCCTTAGGGACTGTTGATATGAATTCAGCAAATAGGCTTCTCAAAAATCTGTTGAGAGTCTTTGTGACATTGAATTTTTTGGAATAGTAGCCATGATAGTTTGTGACATTGTCATTCATTGTAAGTGATGCTTCCTTTTGTGGAGCAAGAAGAGACCTCAGGCAAAAAAATACCATCATTTCTTGCTAGTGGGGCTTTCCAGTGCTAGATATATGTCCCTTCTATTTATTTCTTGTCAGATAATCATGCTCCAATTTCCTTCTGGCACAGAGACCTCCCCCAGATAGTTCTCGGAAACCTTTTAGCAAAACCAAAAGGCTTTGCCCATATATAGGTCCTGTAGGCATTTCTCAGCTTCAGAAATTTGGTCTTTTTCTAACTGTTCTCATGAGAGAAATATGGACTGGCCATTCAAAAATAAAAATACAAAAAGTCATTATGTTAATAAAAAACACATAGCACTGCTTTTCATCTCACCTACCCCCATGAATCGAAGCAAACAAATAAAATATTTACTAGCAAATATAAAAGCAGATCACCTCAGGTGATCAATTATTTAGCAAGAAGGTTTCAATGCTGCTTGTAAAACATTAACTGCTCAGGGTTGCTGAGCAAAAAAGGGAGGAGAGGCAGAGGGCTTTGGTTTTGGCTTTGAAAAATGTATAGGTATCTTCTTGCTTTCACTTCCATGCCTAGCCATGCTCCCGCCCTTGTAAAGTAAGCTTTTGTTTGTGCTGTTAGTCTTCCTATGAGTTGCAAGGTGAATTTAAACCATTTGCTGCCCTCTGTTGATGTAAATGGTTAGCAGAGTGGTATGCAGTGGCCAGCAAGAGGTTCGCACCTGGCAAGGTGGTCCCTTGTGAGAAAAACGGACAGACAGATCTTGGTGCAGAAGAAAACTCAAAGTAGGTTTACTCAGGAAGTAAAAAGGGCCGCCACACACCTGGCCCCGCTGGGGGCAAAGAGGCTTCCCGGCCACGCCACCGGCCGGATCCCTGGGCCCCGCCCCCTCACCCTAGGACTTGAAAGGCGAGGGGGACGCCCAGCGGAACGCCACTGCCGCACACATGGCCCCACTGGGGGCGAAGAGGCTTCCCGGCCATGCCACTGGCCGGAGCCCTGGCCCCCGCCCCCCTCACCCTAGGACTTAAAAGGCGAGGGGGACACCCAGCGGAATGCCATCGCCGCACACCTGGCCCCGCTGGGGGCGAAGAGGCTTCCAGGCCCCGCCCTCCCCCTTCGAGGGTCTCTGAAGACATGGGAATTTGTGGGTGGTTCTAGCTGATTTGTATTTATTGCATTTTTGTATTGTAGTTGGTGTAATACCATGTACTGTTGTGTAATTTTGCATTGTTGTTTTGCTTGTGAAATTGTATTTTGCTTTGTATTGGTGCTATATTGTATTTCTGTACGTTATGCATTGTGAATCGCTTTGGGTTGTCTGCTGGATGAGGAAAGTGGTATATAAGAATAAATTTCAATTCAATTCAATTCAAGTATATACAGTGCAACAACTGTAACACAAAATAGATATATTCTCTTGGGCTGCTCAGTTGACCTCACTGAGACAGTTGAGTTGTGCTATATACAAATCCATTAACAATCAGCAACAGTTCAGTACAGCAGGGTAAAGGCAAGCTGTAATTACAGACAATGCCAAAGAGTTCTACAGCTTCTGTCCTCCTGGTGGAGACTTACCCCAAGTAGTCCTTCTTTGTCCAGCAAGCACAAATGGCATATCAGGCAAAAGCCATAGTCAGGATCAGAGCAAAGATTCAGTCCTCATAGCAGGTTCTGGAAGGTGCAGGAATCTTTGTCCAGACTGTCAGCAGAGGAAGTTGAGCATTGTAGCTAGAAGTCTGCAATCATGCTGTGACCTAAATACACTGGCCCATGGAGCACACCAGGGGAAAGTCCCAGCACCTGTGTGCCCCTACAGTAGGGTCTTAAAGGCACTACAGACACAATATGCCTTGCAACCAGTTAGGGCGTGAAGCGAAGAGTTATATCCTCTTACACGCTCCACTCTTTTCCCAATCTGAGGACACCAATAAGAAAAAGAGACAATTTTAGGAATTAAAAACCATAGTAGAATGGTATCTTTAGTAGGACCAACTATGTTGGGTTTTAATTGGTTTTAATTGGTTGTACTGTTTTATGTGTGTTTTAACTTGTTGTGAGCCGCCCAGAGTCGGGTTTACCTGATTGGGCGGCATATAAATTTGAATATAAAATAAATAAAAATAAAATAAAGTATTACTAAGTCATAAACAAACTAGTTAATTTCCCCAGAACTCTTGTTCGTACTGGATATTAAAACAAACAAAAGGCGGGTATAGTGGGATGAGAGAAAATGGAGCACTGTGGGTTGGCCGCAGGAATAATTGGCCAAACCTTTCCCCAGGGGTTTGCTCAGCTTTTGACAGATCCGGGGACCAACTGGGCCTGGCAGGAAAGGAAATTGGGGTGCAGGCTAGTTAGCTATTTAGGGGTGAATCATAAGGCCTTGGCTGATGGCTACAGTAGAGCAGGGCAAAACTAAGATGATGGCTCTAGTGGAACAACATGATCCTCAGCTGCTGGCTGCAGCAAAGTTAGGCAAACAAGCCAAGCCAGACAGAAGACAAAGATAGATGCCCGGAGTCAATAAACAAAGACCCCAAGATAGGGCAGGAACAATGGGTTTCGCCAGCCCAAACCTTAATTAACTGTGAGCTGTCCATTAACCACAGGGCAATGTCCAAGAGCAGGTATTGTCTCTGACCACCGGAAAATGCCACGTATGCAAGCCTTCTGCATTAGGGGGTCACACGCATCATAGACACATATCACCCCAAGGCAGGGTAATAAATATGTATCCCCGACTCTCGTCGGTGCTGGACTTCACCGCACAACTGCCTCCACGTGTCTTCCTTGCGGCCAGCCATTCCTACATCTGGTGACCCCGATGTTATTCTTATCTGAAGCCACAACATGACTCTGAAGCAAGGAAGAGACGCAAGACGCGATCGTAAGCCCGGCAGACCCCACGCATAGGAACAGATGCATTCCAAAGCAGGGGGAAAGCCGTGATCCACAGCAGCAGAGGCAGAACAGCAGAAGCCCGTGGCAGAGAGCCATAGCTGCAATCCCAATCAACTGACCAGACCCGAGGGACATCGTCCTGTGCATCACCCGCCCTGACGTACTACCCAAAAGGTGCGCCGACTCATCCTGCGGAAGGAAGTCTGGGGACCCCCGATCAGGTAGTATGGGGGCTTGCGTGGGGGGGGGGGGAAACTCATCTGTCAGGCAGCGAGCTCAGGTGGAGGAGCTCAAAGACCTGGCCAGGCAGTTTCAGATAAGGGTGAGGAGGAAGAGCCTGATGGAATTCGTGGTGCATTTGGGAGAACATTGCCTGTTCTGCCCAGAAGCAGGCATGATGGATCCAGAGGTATGGGAGAGGTTAGGAAGGTGTCTGGAGGAGGAAGCCCAAGCCCCACCTAAAATCATAGGGCCTTGGAGCAAATGTAGGCAGATAATTGCAGCTGTAAGTCCAGCCCGGGTAGAGACTGAGAAACCCCCAGCTTATGTAGAACCATCAGCCCCAGCACGACTCTACCCGACCATCAAATTCCAGCATGGGGGCTTGGAGGACTTAGGAAGTGCAGGTGCTTCCAGGGCAGTCAGGAGTCCTTCCCAACAGATGATAGAGGCAGAATTATGCCAGGGGGAATTGCCGGCCGCAGAACTGGCCGACCTCCAGATGCTGTGCCCAGTCCACTTAGAAATGGGCGATCAGCTGGTGACATACACGCCTGTTCCATACAAACTGCTTGCGGAGACCCACAAGGCCACTACGGACTCAGGGCTCCAGACCAGATTCACTTGGGAACTCAGGAAGAGAGCAGAAACAGGAGGGGCAGCAGGAGTTGGGTAGGGACCCCCAGAAGCCAAGTCTAAAAGTTTATATCAGATAGGAAGGTAACTGAACTGGAAAGGAAGCTAACTTCTAAGCAAAAGCCCAGAGTGGTTGTAAAAGCCACCTGAGAAGAGCCTTAAAAATCTGGCAGAGAGGAACCATCTCCTCATGAGTAGAGCGAAGCATTGCAGACTTGGGGAGGGGGAATATCCCCAGGAAGTAATGTGGACATCTAAGGTTTGAATGTGGGATGTGTGAATGAAAGATGAATCAGTGTGACTGCAGAATTGTTGAGAGTTGTTATGTGTTTGCATGGTTGTGTTATAATGTTGCAACATTAAACATGAGATGCCAGTAATTGTGCTCTAGAAGTCATAAGAAAGCTGACAGTGAACTCTGTTCATGGGTTGGATACATTGCTTTCAATGGGAGGAAGAATGTCGCCCCAGCCCTGATTCATTCAAGCAACAGGCTAAAGAAAGTATGAGAAAAAGCGGTGGGCAAAAACTTCTTTGTTTCCTGTCTGCCTGCCTAGCAGCATAAGTACCAGGGACGAAAGAGGAAGAAGGAGGGGGGAAATTCTAGCCCAGAAAACGGGCAAAAGTGACCCCCCCCCTTCCTCCCAACCAAGCTTGCTTTTAAATGTGCAAGGGAGGCTTTTTCTGGTTGCTGATCTATCTCTTCATAGAATCAAGCCGCAACTTCCACATTCTTAAGCCTGCTTAGCAATTAGTGCTGTTACAAAGCAGACAGCTAATTGGAGAGTGAAAAATAGGAAAGAAATATTGGAGAGTGAAAAGTAGGGAAGAAATTGATTCATTTACATTAAAGAGACTTTCACTGGAAGAGACAATTTTTACAGCCTCGCGAATCTGAAAAATTGTCTCCGAGTTTCTCACCCGGCAAGAGTGCTCTAAAAAAAGGGGAAGAAAAAAAATCCTGTTCATCTTCACAAAATGGGGCCCCTATTTACAAATAACATGTCTCAGAATTGGTTAAATAATAGGTAATGAATAGTAAGTCTTGTCTAGGCTTGTCTAAATGTTTTAACAATATAGTAAAGTCAGATCGCCTGAAATTGAGTGCTCTGAGCATGTAAAATTACAGGTTCAGATTTTGCGTGAATATGACACTGGCGATTGAGCTGAATAGAATCTTGATCATGGTAAAATGTCACTAATCCATTACATTATGAACAAGCCTAACAACCTTGATTTATTCCCACAGCTTCTGCTATAAGAACATAAGAACAGCCTTGCTGGAACAGGCCACAGCCCATCCAGTCCAGCATTCTGTCTCACACAGTGGCTCACCATTTCCTTCAGGGTATTCCCAAGGAGATGCCTTCACCTGCTTAGGATTCCCTGGAAATGGCATTGAGAGATATCCTGCCTATCTCTCCAACACGGAGGTTGTCCTTAAGTATCCATAATTATAGCCATTGATACTCTTGTCCTCCATGAACTTGTCTAATCCTTTCTTAAAGCTGTCAAAACTGACAGCTGTCACCACTTCTTCTGGCAGGGAGTTCCATAGACCAGTAATCCTCTGGATGAAAAAGTACTTTCTCTTATTTGTTTGAGAACTAGTACCCAAAAGTTTCATGGAGTGTCCCCTAGTTCTAGTGTTATGCGATAGGGAAAACAGTTTTTCCTTATCTACTTTGTCCACACCGTGCATGATTTTATAAACTTCAATCAGGTCACCTCTTAGACGCCATCGTTCAAGAGTGAAAAGGCCCAACCGTTGCAGCCTCAGATGGTAAGGAAGGTGCTCCAGTTCCCTAATCATTTTGGTTGCCCTCCTCTGCACTTTTTCCAACTCCATAATATCCTTCTGGAGGTATGGCGACCAGAACTGTACACAGTATTCCAGATGGGGCCTCACTATAGATTTATAAAGAGGCAAAATGACACTATGCCTAATCCCTTTACATTACATAAATAAATAAATAAATTCTCTCCTAGCGCCACATTTCAAAGGCGATTTCCTTTTCCGCAGTCAGAACATGCCTGGAACTAAGTTCCAACCTCTTTGTGAATTGTATAGTGTTTTTTCACAGCCTCCTTAGTTAATTAACTCTTCATTGACAGGATTGCTATCTCTTTCCACAGAAACAGGAACTCAAGGGAGCGTTACATTCTCATTAACTAATAAGAAGTTAACCTTTGATGTTTTCATTTGCTGCATGCTCTTTGTCATTAGAGTAACACTGTATGAAATTTTCAGCTCGTTTCTTCATTTTGATGTTTTTTCCACCACAGCATCGCGCATTAAGACTGTTTTTCCAGCTTGTTTATTTTTTCAACATCCACCACTTTCCCTTGAGACATGCAGGATTTCACTAGAATCCCTTCTTTCTTGATCTAACATTTTTTCATTTTCTCGCAGACCTTCCTAGCAGGAACCTAGTAATAACCTTGAATCAGGAAGTTCTGCATATAAATGGCACTTTTTACAATTCCAGGTCAAGCAATTGTGGAATGAATTAACCTACACTGCCTTTTCTTTTAGTTAAAAGAAGGGGGGAGGGCCTTCCCCCGGATCCTCAGCTAAGGCAATATTTATCTATTATTACAAAAACTGTAGTGCAGTGTGGTACATGGTGTGGACGGTGTGGTACTGCAGTGGCTCAAGTCGCTAAGACGTTGACTGGGAAGCGGAAGGTCAGCAGTTCGATTCCCGAGTATTGCAGGACGGAAATGAGCTCCCGTCTTCATCCCAGCTCCTGCCAACCTAGCAGTTCGAAAGCAAGAAATTTCAAGTAGATAAATAGGAGCCACTTCGGTGGGAAGGTAACAGCGTTCCGTGCGCTCCGGTGTCTAGTCATGCCTGCCACATGACCACGGAAACGTCTGCAGAAGCAGACAGCGCTGGCTCTTCGGCTTAGAAACAGAGATGAGCACTGCACCCTAGAGTCGGATACGACTGGCCTTCGAGTAAGGGAAACCTTTACCTTTACCTTACAAAAACTGACTCTCTCAGACTTCTTCCCAGCCAGCTTTATCTCCTCTGCAGGTCCCATTCTGGAGGCTCAGATGCCAGAACCAAGGCCCAATCCTAGAAGTCCAGGAGATGTTAGATGCCAGCATCAGTCCCAGCCAACAGCCAAAACACGGCCAGCACAGACATCAGCCAAAGATGACACCAGCCATCCATTTTTTGATGATTTTGGCATGCTTTTAACCCAAGGGGGGGGGGAGATTTGGGACACACACACATGGACACCACACACAAACTATGCATACCAGGCAGGACTCAATGTTACACACCAATTGGGACTTCAAAGGACATCATGCTCAGTTAAACACACAACCTTGTTTTACCTTTATGCCAACTTGGACTGCCACAAATACAGACTCTTCAAGTTACCAATGGACAGATTGGGTTATACAATAAAATCCACACCAAGGGACAATTGGGACAATTTATGGCTTCACCACATGTAACCCTACTTCAAGGATCAGCATCAGAAGAAGCAGCTGAATGTTTGTGTATATGTTTCACTATTTGCTATTGCTTGTATTGTCTTTGCATATCTTTGAATTCTTTGCTTTTATACAATGCTCAAGGTGGGATTTTCAAGGGACATATGAACTAGGTTGTGAATTTTGCACACACCCTGTTGCATATTACCCTCACATCTGCCACCCCGATTACCCCCCCCCCTTGCTAGGAGGTCATGTCTTCACCCATGGGTGGGAGAAATAAACTGAACTGAGCCACCTATACACAAAGGTTGATCATCCAGCAGCCAAAGAAATCCCTGACTATAGTAATCCTTTAATTACCTTGTATTTGCTTGTCCACTATAGCATGAGAAGCTGCTCACTGCATAATTGCCAGAGAGGCCTTTCTACAGGATAGTTAAGGATTACCTTAGAAATTGGATTACCTTAGAAAAACCATTTCTATCACTGGGGGAAAAAAGGTTAGATCCTCTGAGCAAGACACTTGAATGCCCTCAAGCAGCACAGGATTGCTTAGCAAGGCAGAGTATGTGTCCTTAGCTGTCAGTATCATAGGGGTGCCCAGACTGGCAGTGGGTAATGCACGCAGAATCGGCCAACTGGCGTGCACCCCAGCCAATGCCATCAATCACACTTCATCAGCCATTGCCATGCTAAACCGAGAGCAGGCTGAACTGAGACATGCGGTTTTAGACAACCACTCAGCAATTGACTATTTGCTGCTTTGACACCATTTGGGCTGCAAATCTGTCTGGGACATGTGCTGTCTCAACCTGACGGACACTTCTCGCAAAGTCCAGGACCAGATAACCAAACTAGACACCTCAGTCAAGAAGACAGAATTGGGTTAGCACTGTAGTCATGGGTCCGCTGGATGTGGGTGCAAACAGCACCCCATACCATAACCATGGGGATTATGCTCTGCTGCTTTGTGTAGTGCATTCCTTCACTCTTGTCAAAGTGCACCTCATGGCAGAGACCCCGAGAAATAGTTATGCCCAAACAGATCATGCCCTACATCTATTGTGCCCTCAGCCAGGCTGACTTAAACAATAAAGGAAGGGGGTGTGTGGGTTGCCTGCGGGAATAATTGGCCAAACCTTTCCCCAGGGGTTCGCTCAGCTTTCGACAGATCCGGGGACCAACAGGGCCTGGCAGGAAAGGAAATTGGGGTGCAGGCTAGTTAGCTATTTAGGAGTGAATCATAAGGCCTTAGCTGATGGCTACAGTAGAGCAGGGCAAAACTAAGATGATGGTTCTAGTGGAGCAACATGATCCTCAGCTGCTGGCTGCAGCAAAGTTAGGCAAACAAGCCAAACCAGACAGAAGACAAAGATAGATGCCCGGAGTCAATACAAAAAGACCCCAGGATAGGGCAGAAACAATGGGTTTCACCAGCCCAAACCTTAATTAACTGTGAGCTGTCCATTAACCACAGAGCAATGTCCAAGAGCAGGTATTGTTTCTGACCACCGGAAAATGCCACGTATGCAAGCCTTCTGTATTAGGGGGTCACACGCATCATAGGCACGTATCACCCCAAGGCAGGGTAATAAATACTTACCCCCGACTCTCGTCGGTGCTGGACTTCACTGCACAACTGCCTCCATGTGTCTTCCTTGTGGCCAGCCATTCCTACAGAGGACATAATACTGTGACCTTGAAACCTGTAGTTTGAACCTGTCTTAAGATGAAGTGGAGGAGGAGTCATGAAGATTCAGGCTTCTCACAGATAAATCCAATGTTTTCTCTTCTGCTTGCTGAAAACATTCATATTGCAACCAAACATCTAAACTTGGCAGAGGAGGTGTAGTGTTGCTGTAAGTCAGGTCTGACACATAACATATTGTGTGTAAGATTTGTTTGTTCCTTACATATAACCACCCAAGCTTTAAAAAACAACAGCAGTGGATCATAATACACATCGTTGTATGATAAAAATAAAAAGAGGAGGTTGACAGATGCTTAATGGACAAGAGATGATTTCTTTGTTCATATCCTATGTGCCATCATATTAGAACCAACTTATAACAACCTTAATAAGGCTTTCAGGCTATTTATTTATAAATAAACCAACTTATAACAACCCTAATGAGGCTTTCAAGATAAGTGAGATGTCTAAGGAATGGCTTTACCAGTTCCACCACCCCCACTCCATGGGTTTCCATGGCCAAACAGAGATTTGAAACCCAGTCCCCCGAGTCTTAGTCATCAGAGAAGTCTAGAATGAGACTTCACGGTATAAAGTGAAGGATGCAAGGAAAGAAGGCCAGGCCACAAAGGAAGAGTTCCATTAAGTAGCAAGGAATTGAAGGGATGGCATTAGGAAAACCAAAGCAGAATGAGTTAAGATTATTAGCAAGCAATGCTAAAAAGCAACAACAACAACAAAAAGCATTCTTCAGGTACTTGTTTAGCAAAATACAGAGAAAAGAAACAGTGCACCAGCTCCTCAGCAGAGATGGAAAAACAATAACTTATGACAAAGAAAAAGCAGAAATGTTTGATTCCTACTCTAGTGCTAGCTTTTCCAAATGACAGGCAAACGTGAAACACAAGTGGAGGGGACATGATTGGATCTCATGGTGCTCAGTCCCCAGTCTAAAGAGAATAAGCTACAGACATACTCAGAAATTTACTAAAGGTTAAAGTTGGCTCCTACCAGTCAACCAGTCAGTTCTAGTCAAGGGGTGCTAGATCAGAGGCAAGTAGTTCAAGCCAGCAAGCCAGCAAAGGAAATGTGACAAGGAGAAATGAAAGGAGCAAGAAATTACCTATTAAGGTGAGCCATAGCAAAACAGTAAACAAGAGTCCAGGGAGTGGGGCTTTGTTGTCACAGTTCTAAGTAAAATCAAATGACATTTCCTGTTATATCTGGGCCGTGAAGCGGGTTGCACAAGCTGGATCAGGGCCGCGACGTGGCTGTTGGGTCCTGGAGGAGACTGGTCAAGCAAAGACACAGAAGGCAAGATGGAGCGAAGACCAGTGATTTAATGATCACAAATCATGAGTATTTATGCCATTCTGGCTGCATGCATAAGCGTAGCGACACAGTGCAAACTCTGGCTTCACGCATCATGTTTACACAAGTTAATTGGGGAAGTCTACACCGGGGAAGTTCGTTATCTAACTTAATTAACTACAGGGGACACACATTGTTCTATGTTATCGGAAGTAAACAAGTGGCCAACATTGACTCTAGGGCTTTAAGGAATCTGCAGACGCGAGATTACCTATTACATGCCTAGTGAGTTAGTCATTAGCTCTCCATTGTTTTAGCTACCTGTCAGATCAGCTATTGATGAATTAAACTCTATCAAATATCCGCTCCCCAATTTCTGTCCCCTCAAAACCTTACAGCTCGGAGGAGCGATCTCCCAAACTGGGGTTCTGTCAGGGACAGTTAACCAATTGTGTGTGCGGATCCCACACTCCCCCTTTATTTGTTAAATTGGACCTGACAGATGGCTCAACATAGGAGCAGCATCAACTGACATGGAGTGAGGACATCCTGGGGTATTCTCCATGGGGGACACCTTGTCATCAGTGAGGGAATAAATTGCGCGAAACAACAAACCGCTGTTCCCAGTATTATCACCCCCACAATCACCTTGAGTGTCGTTTGTAGCCAATCCCATGGGAACCACAACCATAACGAATTCCACCACCCCCACGTGGCATCTTCCTTGATATTTTTAACCAAGGTATGGAGATCTGTGAGTTGACTCTGTACCTTGCGAGAGTTGTCCGTGAGGTTGAAACAACACATGCCATGGACTGACTCGCAACCCAAATGGTGTAACAGTAGGAGGTAATCGATAGCTGCTCGATTATCCAATATGGCATGGCGAAGCTCCATCTGCTCTTGATTAAACAGCACTATCGCTGAGGAGGTGTGGTTAATGGCTTTTGCCAAGGCGCAAGCCAATTGACCAATTCTCTGAGCATTGCCTACGGCTAAGCCTGGCATGCCAAACAAGCTGACTGCTAATGAAACATACTCAGCTTTACTCAGAACCCTGATGTTGCTATCACACGAACTGTCTAACTGGGTGGCATGAGTGTGCCGTATGTGGGGAGGTACATTAATGCTTGGGGCAACCATGTCTTTAGTGAGGAGCAACAGTGTCAAATGACTGATACAACAAGAGGAATCAGATACATTTGCAGGAATGTAGTTCCAAGTATACCGGTTACATGTAAAAAACCATCCTGAAGGCAAGGTAACATGAACAAACATCGAGTTAATAGTCTCTGGGTTATTACAAGTCCAAGTGCTGTTGCCGGGGTCGAGGCAACAGCACTGTGGCCCTTCGAACAGCTGGTCATGCGAGCACAAGTTGAGTTCGGGCTGACTGCCACTCGGGGGGTGTACAGAGTGGCCACATCAGCCAGTAGGACTTTCCTGACTTGGGTTCCCCAGTGCACGTATGTTGAATAGGCAGTCTTGTGAAATGGACCAAATATCTGCTTCACCAACCAGTCACTGTTCCTGATGCGCGCATCTGGGGAGTGACACACCGGGATGAGACAAGTACTCAGAAGAGAGGCAGAATCGGTGGTTTGCCTCAGACAAAAATTGGACTGATTGATGAGGTTTGCCAATCTTTCCCAAATGTTGTAATGCAGCCAGGCAGAGATATCTCCGCCTGGCATCAGGCTGTCTGCTTCTAGTGAAGCTGCTTGAACCCCTCCCCCTGCAAGCAAGGAAAGGATCAAGATGATGGTGGTTATCAAGGAATTAGAAGTGATCTGGGACAAGGCTGCAACCAAGATGTTCTCCGGTGTTGGTTCCTTGTTCTCCTGCCGAATGATGTCTGCCTCCTCCTGGCCCAGGTGATCTTTGGCGTTGGCATCTGCTGTCGCTGCCTCCTCTGCTTGGCTCTCCCCGTCAGGGTTAATCCCTCCATCTCCGGTATCGGATCCGGGAGTGCCTGGGTCCACGCCATTGGACTCGAAATGAGGCTTGACACACCGGGCTGGAATCCAGATGACACCTGTAGGAGACATAATTGCAGCATACCCTCTTCCCCATGTTATGAGTGGTGCTGGGCCCTTCCAAGAAGGATCTGGTGGCACTCAGTAATGCACCATCAGCCGCGGGAGAGCCTCCATGCAACAGAAGTGCTTCTCCTGCGGAGTGTAATCTGAAAAAACATTGAGGTGATTGTACGTAAACAATACCTTGTTCAGACAATGCTGTGCCTGACCCTGATTTTTGGAGAGGGCTAGTTCCTCCCCCTTTCTGTTTGTTTGTCAATGTAGAACTTAAGCGTCCGATTCACCCGCTCCACAATCGCTTGCCCTTGCGGATTGTATGGAACGCCAAAGGTATGCTTAATGTCCCAGGTGGCCATGAAGGTGGCCAGCTGCCTGGAGCTATAAGCTGGGCTGTTATCGGTCTTCACGTGCCGTGGTTTGCCCATGACCGCGAAGCAGGAAAGGAGATGCTGTTCCACATGGGAAGCCATTTTTCCCTTCTGTGCTGTAGCCCAAACAAACTGAAAAAGTGTCAATGCAAACGTGCATGTACTGCCATCTGCCAAACTGCGGAACGTGTGTGACATCCATCTGCCACACCTGGTTGGCCTCTGTTACTCGTGGGTTGACACCCCATGAGGGTCCCCCCACCGCCCCTGCACAATGTGGGCAGGAACGGACTATGCCCTGGGCTTGGGAAAGTGGCAGGTTGAACTGCCGTGCAAGTGCTTTGGCATTTTGATGAAAAAATGCATGACTCTGAATTGGAGTCATGAAGACTCCCAAAACTGACCTCTGCTGAGTTTCCTTTGCGCTCTGCTATTGCCCGCAGAAATCGGTCCAGGCAAATCCTGGTGACTTCTGATGTGGGCGATATAGAGCGCTTCGGTGCAGTTCCGCAAATGAAATTGAGTTGTGAGAAAAAGACCTAACAAATTCTTGTCTATCGCGGGAGTGATGTACGCTCCCAGTAGACTGTGAGGCAAATTCTGGACATACTGGCTGTCAGTGATGATGTTCAAGCGTTCTTTGGCAAAGGTGCACAAGGTGAGGTTCACAGCTGCCAATTCCATCTGCTGCGCGGATTTCTGCAGAAGAGTTAGAAGTGTGCACCAAGCCTGGCCCTCTTGCCAAGTAAGAACACCATATGTACGACCCCCATCAGTGAAAACTGTCCTAGCCCCCTGAAGTGGAATCAGGGACATTAATTCACACAACCTGACTGTCTGCGTTTGAAGTGAGATGAGTCTGGGGTCTTTCGGCAAATGGTATGCCAAGCATCCAGTGAATCCTTCCAATGCAATTGGAAGTGAGTCACGGAGCTGCATCAGCTGCTGAATCTGATCTTTTGTGAATGGAACAACAATCTTTGCCAAATTGTGCCCTGAAATATCCCTAGCTCTCAGCCTTCCTCAGTAAATCAACGTGGAGACCAGTTCCTGTGGAGGAACAATATTTTGGGAAAAGATGTGTGGTAAATACACCTATTCCACGATTTTCGCCCCCCGCTCGGAGTCTACGCCTAGAGCTCCGGAGAATATGGCTCCAGTTCAGACTATGTACAGGTTTAGGACAGGAGCATATGGCCCGTGACTAATCCTGTCCACCCATCTCTGGCTGAGAACTTGGTTGACTTTTTCGAGAGTCAAGCGAGTCTCTCGAGGAATGTGTATCCGGTCTGCCGGCTGCTTACCTAGCATTAGCAGCGAGAAGAGTGGCTTCAGAAGTTCCGTATCTAGCCTAAAATACGGTCTAGCCCAATTAATATTCCCCAGAATCTGTTGCAATTCTACGAGGGTGACTGAATCTTTGAGATTAATTTGTGGCAAAACTGGTACCGTGAAAGAATGGAGAAGCCGATGGTCCAAGTATGAAAAGGGCTCGGTCTTCTGAACTTTCTCTGGGGCAATGAGTAACCCTTTCTCCCCCAGAGTGGTCTGGAGGTCTTTAAACATTTCGCTGCCGAGTTGCGGCGCTGCGATCAGGATATCATCCATGAAATGACACACTAAGACTGTGGGGTGGAGGTTTCGAAACTTTTTCAGTGCATCGTGAACATAAATTTGGCACAGGGTGGGCGAGGTGAGCATCTCCTGTGGCAAAAATTTCCACGCGTAACGTTGCGTGGGCTCTCTGTAGTTCACGACTGGCACTGTGAAAGCAAACCTTTCCCGATCCCTTACGTCTAAAGGAATGGTATAAAAACAGTCTTTCAAGTCTACAACCAAGATCTCCCGACCCTCGGGGATCATGTTCGGATTCAGGATGCCGCATTGAAGAGGACCCATTGGCTGGATACATTTATTGATCTGTCTTAGATCATGAAGGAGTCGCCACTTCCCTGACTTCTTTTTAATAACAAATATGGGTGAATTCCAGGGACTGGTGGACTGTTCTATATGTCCTGTGTCTAGCTGTTCTTTGACCAGCTGTTTCAGGGCGACTAATTTCTTCCCTACTACCGGCCATTGCTCTACCCAGACTGGCATGTTGGTAAGCCATTTAAGCGGTAAAGCCATTACCCAAAGGTAAGAGTGGAACGGTACTACTGTAGAATGTCTCACCCCCAGAGGTTGACATGCACGTCCAAAATGTGCGGCCGGATGACCGCCGTGCCATCAGCTTCAGGGATCTTGACTTCTACCCAATCTTGGCTTCTAAACGCTTCTTGAACACCACCTACCCCCCACACATCGGAGACTGGCTCGAGAGCCCACTCACGCAGCCACTGACTCTGGCTGACCACACTGACATCAGCTCCCGTATCTAATAATCCGTCAAAAGGTTTTTTATTTAAAAATACCTTTATGACTGGCCGCCGCTTCCACTCTATGTTGGTTTCCACTGCCACTAAGACCTGGTATCCTTGTACTGCCCCTTCTGCGCTCGAGCGGTCTGCCGACCCAGACTCTGAGCTGTCCCTGAGCCTTTCCTGGCTGCCTGCTGGCGAGTGACAAGGAACCATGATCAGTTGCGCTAACGTGTCTCCCTTGTGAATGGTTTGGGGTAGGTGTGTCCAGAGTTGAACCTGGAGTACACCCGAAAAATTGGAGTCAATGACTCCCAGAATCACTAGGATTCCTCGTGTTCGTGCGATACTACGGGGCAAAACTAAACCTATATAGCCCTTAGGTAGCGGTCCCATGTACTGGGAATCCACCAGATAGACTGTGCCTGGCAAGTAACATGCGACTTCTGACTGGCAAGTCAAATCTAGTCCCGCACTGCCCTTAGGTCTGGCCTGCACCTCCGGAATGCAGGGAATGTGACCGGAATCTAATCCAGCTCTGGCTCTCCCAGAGCAATTGTGGTCTCCATTTGGACTGGGGCCAGAGACAAGCCCGCGCTCTGGTTTCCCGAATTCGGGCAGTTCCTGGCCCAGTAGAAGCCCTTATTGTATCGTGGACATGGAGTGGTCGGAGCCTTGGGACGGCTGGTGCTCTGGCCGTTACCCTTCTTAGATCGGCATTCTCTAGCGAAATGACCGATCTTGCCACAAGTGTGACATGCTCCTTTGGTCTTGCCTTTGAACTTCCTACCGCCTTGCACCACCGCTGCCAACAGACCCATTTTGTAGGAATCTGTACCAACATCGGCACAAGCCCTAATCATGTCGGTAAGAGTCAGATCAGGACGATTGCCCAGTGACTGCAAGATTTTACGGCAGTCAAGGTTGCTGTTGTCTTTCACCAGCTTCATCATGAACTCCTGTTGGGCTTGCTCGTTGCCTATCTGTCTACTGACCGCTTCCTCCAGTCTGTTAATAAAGTCCATGTAGGACTCCTGGGCACCCTGTTTGACTGCTGTGTAATTTTTGGCTGCTTTGCCAGCTGCCGGGACCTTGAGATAAGCCCTGAAGATTGTCTCAGCCGCCAAATGAAGTGTGGTGATCTGCGCATTGATGGATTCGAACTGTCCTGACCCATATAGCTAGTCAGGGATTACTGCTCCTCCCATCCTGGCAGTCCTTGCCTGTGCTTCGAGTCGATACTCGCTGTCCCATAGCAAATACTGGCTGGGGTTGAGCATCATTCTCATGACGGCTTTCCAGTCGTATGGAATGAGCATCATAGTTTTGCACACCTGCTGAAGTGTGCCCCTAGTGAAGTGACTCTGGAGTCCTGTCTCTGTGATTGCCTTCCGTATAGCCATAAGCAGCTTGTACGGAACCGGTGAATGGGTCGTTTGCTGCTGACCTGTGAGGGCATCTACCTCTATGTGGACTGGGCATATCTGCCTAAGCTCAGCTAGTTCTTCTGCTGACAACTCTCCCTTACTGGTTTCTTCCTCAACCATGCGCTGGATGGAACTCTTGGTGATCTGGGAACTTTTAGCTGTCAGAGAAACGCCAGCTTTTCTCATACCATGCATTCCTTCAGTGTCGTCTGCAGCTGTCACTGAGGGAAAGCTCCCTACGCTGCCCTGCTTGAACTGAAGTAACGGATAGAGAACCATCGGGGCTGATGGTTCTGACTGCGCTGGGGGGTTCTCGGTCTCTATCCGGACTGGGTCTACCTCTGCTATGAGCTTCCTACATTTGCTCCATGTGCTGATTACTTTAGCTGGGGCTCTAGGTTCTTGCCTAATGCAGGTTCCTATTCTATCCCAAAGTTGGAGACTAAGCATGCCTGTTTCTGGATAAAACAGACAATGTTCCCCCAAGTACACCAAAAGATCCGCTAACTGGGCGCTGTGAATGCGTGTACGATTTACCCTGGTCAGGGCCTTGAATTCCATTAAGTGAACTCTCTGGTTAGCAGTTGGACATTGTCGCTGTGGACAAGTCCCCATATTACCTGCCTGTCCTTTGAAGTTTCCTTCGCGGACGAATCGACGCGTCTGGTATCAGGCAACTGTTGGCGTGACATCCCTTTGGGTAGGACTCGGAACGTGGACTACTGCCACCGGCCCTCGGTGGCCTCTGCGATGGAGTCAGGGTTTCACAGCCGACCCTGAGCGGAACGCGTTTCCGCCGAGCAAGATGCCTCAGACCTTTGGAGCGTGCTCTGCCTCTGGAATGCCTCGCCGCATAGCGTAGCTGTCACTCTGGTCAGATGGCTTTCTGACCGGAGCTGCTGCGCTGTCCTCCGGGAAGACTCGGACACGGTTCTGGCATAGAACCGGACTGAGGGGTGTCGCTACTTACGAGTAGAATCACATCGGGGTTACCATATGTAGGATCTGGGCCGTGAAGCGGGTTGCGCAAGCTGGATCAGGGCCGCGACGCGGCTGTTGGGTCTCGGAGGAGACTGGTCAAGCAAAGACACATGAGGCAAGATGGAGCAAAGACCAGTGATTTAATGATCACAAATCATGAGTATTTATGCCATTCTGGCTGCATGCATAAGCGTAGTGACACAGTGTGAACTCTGGCTTCACACATCATGTTTACACAAGTTAATTGGGGAAGTCTACACCAGGGGAAGTTCGTTATCTAACTTAATTAACTACAGGGGATACACATTGTTCTATGTTATCGGAAGTAAACAAATGGCCAACATTGACTCTAGGGCTTTAAGGAATCCGCAGACGTGAGATTACCTATTACATGCCAAGTGAGTTAGTCATTAGCTCTCCATTGTCTTAGCTGCCTGTCAGATCAGCTATTGATGAATTAAACTCTATCAAATATCTGCTCCCCAATTTCTGTCCCCTCGAAACCTTACAGCTCGAAGGAGCGATCTTCCAAACTGGGGTTCTGTCAGGGACAGTTAACCAATTGTGTGCGCGTATCCCACAATTTCCAGCAGTATCTCCTGTTTAAGAGCTGAAACTTTTCAAGCTGAGTTACTGCAAACCACAGCCCAGTTTCAGTAGTAGGCCTTTTAGCATCAAGTCTTTCCAAGGGAAAAGTAGCCTGTTCTAGGAGACTCTGAAAGAAGCCCCTATTCATAAGGAGGCCCTGCTCACAAGCATATCTTTGGGATGCCTTTATCCTTGCTTGTAAATCCATTCAATGTTGCTTTCTTGAGCAATATACTATATATAACAGGGCTTCCTGCTTCTATGAGGGGAAAAGTCCCCTCCAAAAGTCCAAGATCTTCTGAGGCAGTCTTTTGCCCATGCCATCTGTAACAGTTACAAATGGTCTCAGCCCCAGGCCTTTGACCCTCTACCTCAAACTCTGTCTGCCTTCAGTGGCCCACACCCCTCGGTGAAGCCCACACACCCTTAGTGTGGCTCCTGGGTACCCATGGAACTGCTTCAGGCCAGAGAAACTGTGATAGGCATCATCCACTGACTGTTTGAGTGTGCAAACCATCTAGATCAGATAGGACAGGCAGTTCAAAAGACTGAAGGTAGTTTAGGGTAGCTTAAGGTAGCATTACCAAGACACCAGATCTTCTCAAACTACCTTAGCTCTGCACCACGGGTGCCCAAATTATGGCTCATGGGTCAGATCTGGCCCAAAGTGCCTAATAATCCGGCCTGTGCCACCCGTGCCACTCCTGGAAATGTGTTTCAAGCATATCAGAAAGTAAACAAAACAAAAAGACAAAAATGTTGTGGCACCTTAAAGACTAACTGCTGCTTGGAGGTAGACTGACCCAGGGAGCTCCATTGCCCTCATTCCCCCCTCACAGGGAAACCCCCTTAGCCTGCTTCAGAGTGTCACACATGCATGCACGTGCATGCGCATGTGCGAGTGCACACACACATACAGAGAGAGAGAGAGAGAGCGCCTCAGGCAAGGGACTTACCCAAAAGGGGCAGGTGGCAGGATGCTTTGGCAGCAAAAGCATCGTTGACGGCAGCGTGGTGGCTGCGGCTGCAGCGGCTGCAGTGACGGCAGCGGCGGCAGCGGCAGCGGTGTATCCCTGCCGAGCCCAGCCAGGCCACTTCTTCCTCCTCCTTCTTGCCCTCGGGGCCACAGCAGTGGTGGAGGCTCGGCAGGAAAAGGAGCACCTGAGCAGCGGTGGCACATCCCTGCCAAGCCCAGCCGGAACATTTCCTCGTCCTCCCCGCCCCCGGGGCCACGGCAGCAGCAGAGGCTCGGCAGGAAAAGACATGCCTAGGTGGCAGCGGTGGCAGCAACGTGTTCCTGCCGAGCCCAGCCAGGGTGCTTCCTCCTCCTCCCCACTCCTGGGGGCCACAGCAGTGGTGGAGCCTTGGTGGGAAAAGGAGCATCTAGGCAGTGGTGGCAGCAGCACATCCCTACTAAGCCCAGCCAGGGCACTTCCTCCTCCTCCCCACCACCGGCACAATGGTGGCGGCGGAGGCTCAGTGGCAAAAGGGCACACCCGGAGTGGGGTGAGAGGGGTGGGAGGAGGGGGTGGGATGGGGTGGGGAGCTGGGTGGGGCCAGCTGGTTTTACTACCAGTTCGCCCGAACCTGTCTGAATCAGCTGGAGCCCACCACTGATTAAAGAGTAAAGGTAAAGGTCACCCTTGCTCAAAAGCCAGTTGTATCTGACTCTAGGGTTCAGTGTTCATCTCTATTTATAGCCAAAAAGCTGATGCTGTCTGCATCTGCAGACATTTCCATGGACACGTGGCAGGCATCATTGGCAGACATTGAAGTGCACGGAACGCTGTTCACCTTCCCACCAAAGTGGTCCCTATTTATCTACTTGCAATGTTTTGCTTTCTGACTGCTAGGTTGGCAGGAGCTGGGACAAAGACTGGAGCTCACTCTGACATGCAGTACCCGGGAATCGAACTCTGACCTTCCAGTCAGCAAGTTCAGCATCTTAACCACTTGAGCCATTGCAGTCCCTAGCAAAAATTAAAAGTAATGGATAAAATTATTTAGGGGAAAAGAAGCAGAATCACTGGAGAGAAAATCATTCAGCAATAGGAGATATTAGACTAAAAACGCAGGTCATATGTATATCTATATGTGTTGCGATGGCTCCCCGATGTGGAAGTGGCTGGCCGCAAGGAAGACATGTGAGACAATTGTGCGGTGAAGTCCAGCCCCGATCAGAGTCAGGTGGTACGTATTTATTACCCTGCCTTGGGGTGATAGGTGCGTAAGATGTGCGTGACTCCCTAATACAGAAAGCTTGCATACATGGCATTTTCCGGTGGACAAGACAATACCTGCTCTTGGACATTGCCCAGTGGTTAATGAACAGGCCGCTACTACTTAAGGTCTGGGCTGGTGAAACCCATTGTTCCTGCCCTATCTCGGAGCCTTATGTGTACTGACTCCAGGTACCTAGCTTGTCCTGCTGTCTGGCACGGCTTATTTGCCCAACTTAATCTGTAGCCAGCAGCTAAGGATTTGTGTTTCCACTGGAACCATCATCTTGGTTTTTGCCCCATTTCAATTGTAACCATCAGCCAAGGCTTTCTGATTCACCCCCCAAACTAACTAACTAGCCCTCTCCCCAATTGCCTTTCCTGCCAAGCCTGGTTAATCTCCGGATCTATTGAAGGCCGAGTGAACCCCTGGAGAAAGGTTTAGCCAATTATTCCCACAGGCAACCCACATTCCCCCTTCCTTTATTAGTTAAATCAGCCTGGCTGAGGGCACGATAGATGTAAGGCATATCTGCTTGGGTGTAACTATTTGCCGAGGTCTTCGCCATGAGGTACCCATTGACAAGAGTGAAGGAATGCACTGCACAAAGCAGCAAAGCATAATTCCCACTACCACAACACCAGCGATAGCTTTAAGCGCTGTCTGCAACCAACCCCACAGCACCCAGGACCAAAGTTCGTCCCACCAACCCCAGTTGCCGTTTTCCTTGATGTGTTTAACTATGGTGTCAAGTTCGGTGATTTGACTCTGGACTTTGCGAGAATTGTCCATGATGTTAAAACAACACATGTACCAAACAGATTCACAACCCAAATGGTGGAAGAGCAGCAAATAGTCAATTGCTGCATGGTTGTCCAAAACCACATGTCTCAGTTCAGCCTGCTCTTGGTTTAACATGGCAATGGCTGATGAAGTGTGATTGATGGCTTTTGCTAGTGTGCATGCCAGTTGGCCGATCCTTACTGCCAGTCCGGGCACCCCTATAATACTGACTGCTAGGGACACATACTCTGCCTTGCTAAGCACGATGATATCACTGTCACATGTCTCATCTAGCTGGACCGCTCATATGGGCCGTGCCGGCCTTGGGGTGACCAGGTTTGGGGTGACCATATCCCTCTCGGGGAGGACCAGGGTTAAGTGACTCACACAGCAGTATGAGTCAGACACAATAGCGGGTATGTAGTTCCAAGTCCGTTGGTTACAAGTAAAAAACCATCCTGTAAGCAAAACAATATGAGCATACACATAATTGATTGTCTCTGGTTGGACACATTTCCAAGTCTCTTTCCTGGGGCTCAGGCAACGGTGGTGCGGGCCCTTGGCTGTGGATCAGCCGGTCATCTTGGCACAGGGCGTGCTCGGGCTGATGGCCACCCAAGGTGTGTAAAGGGTGACTGCATCAGGGGGCAAAGTCTTTGTTACCTGAGTCCCCCAGTTCAGGTAAGTCGCGTACGTGATCCAGTGGTGGTACCCAAACGCGCGCACCCATTCAGTGTCCCCAGCCTGCTCCCCCGGCGCACGGCACACCGGGATCAGGCATATACTTGGTAAAGAATCAGTGTCCGTGGTTTGTTGCAAGCAAAAGTCCAATTGGTTGACAAGTCCAGCTAATTTCTCCCAAATGTTGTACTGGAGTCTGGCGGTTAAGTCTCCGCCAGGTGTCAAGTCCCCATAAGAAGCTTGAACCCCTCCCCCCCATCAGCCAGGAAAGGATCAAGACGACCATCAGGGAATTGTAGGTGATTTGAGCTAGCACTGCGGTCACCATGTTTTGCGGGGTGGGCTCAGTGTTTTGCTCCCTCAGGATGGACAAGGTGTCATCACACAAGGTCTTGACAATCCTCCAGGTCACTCTCTGGTCTGGTCTTGGCCGGGGTCATTGGCTCCGCCAATGTTATCAGGGGTGCCGGACCTCTCCAGGAGGGGTCTGGCAGCACCCTGAAGCAAACCATGGGTCGCGGGAGGATTTCTTGCCTTTGGAAATGCTTCTCCTGCAGGGTGCAGTCAGCAAAAATGTTAAGGTGGTTATAAGTGAATAAAACTTTGTGCAGGCATTGCTGTGCCAGACATTGCTGTGCCTGACCCTGGCTTTTCAGGGGGACTATCTTCTCCCTTTCTGTTTGTTTTTCGATGTGGGACTTTAGCGTCCGGTTCACCCGTTCGACAATTGTTTGTCCCTGGGGATTTTATGGAATGCCAAATGTGTGCTTTATGTCCCAAGTTGTTAGGAATGTTGCTAGTTGTTTGGAAGTATAAGCCAGCCTGTTATCAGTCTTCAAGTGGCCTGGTTTGCCCATGGCCGCGAAGCATGTCAAGAGATGTTGCTCTACATGGGTTGCAGCTTCTCCCTTCTGGGCAGTGGCCCAGGCAAACTGTGAAAGAGTGTCAATGGAGATGTGCATATACTGCCATCTCCCAAACTGTGTGACGTGTGTGACGTCCATCTGCCAAATTTGGTTAGCTCTTGTCCCTCGTGGGTTAACCCCCCACGAGCCCCCCCCCAGCGCATTGCGGGCAGGAGTGCACGATTCCTTGTGCTTGTGACAATGGCAGGTTAAACTGCCTTGCTAGCGCTTTGGCATTTTGATAGAAAAATGCATGACTTTGGATCGAGGTCGTAAAGATGCCCAAGACTAATTTCTGGTGAGTTTCCTTAGTGGCCACGTCAGCCCTGCTGTTGCCCTCTGAAATGGGACCAAATAAATCCTGGTGGCTCCTAATGTGGGCTACATACAGCACTTTTCTGCAATGCCACAAGTGAAACTGCATGGTCAAAAATAGGCTTAACAAATTCTTGTCTATGGCTAGAGTAATGTGAGCTCCCGGAAGACTGTGGATCAAATTCCTAACTTACTGACTATCCGTGATGATGTTTAATGGCTCCTTGGTGAACATTTTCAAAGCGAGGTTCGCTGCTGCCAGCTCCGCCCTCTGTGCTGATTTTTGTGGAAGTGTCAGCAGCGTTTTCCAGGCCTTTTCTTTGTGCCAAGTGAGAACTCCATACGTTTTCCCCCCGTCAGTGAATACTGTCTTGGCTCCCTGGATGGGAGTCAAGGACAGCATTTCCTGCAACCTGATTGTCTGAGTCTGAAGTGAGACTAGTGTGGGGTCCTTTGGCAAGTGGTATGCCAGGCTCCCCGTGAACCCTTCTAATGCAATGGGTAGGGTGTCTCCCAGCTGCATTAGTTGCTGCATCTGCTCTTTGTTGACTGGCACGACTGTCTTGGCCAAGTTGTGTCCTGAAATGTCCCTTGCTCTCAGCTTCCCCTTATGAATTACTGTGGCTACCAATTCCTGCAGAGGAACGATGTTCCTGGAGGAGGTGTTTGGTAGATACACCCATTCTACGATTTTCGCCCCCCTGCTGGAGTCTATACCTAGCGCTCCTGCGAACATGGTGCCTGTTCTAATGATGTACAGATTTAGCATGGGGACGTATGGCCCCTCACTAATCCTGTCTACCCATCGCTTGCTGAGAATGCTGTTTACTGCCTGTAGCGTTTGCTTAGCCTCACGCAGAATGTGTATCTGGTTGGCTGGCTGCTGTCCTTGGGTTAGCAGTGCGAAAAGTGGTTTTAAGAGGTTGGTGTCTATTTTAAAATATGGCCTTGCCCAATTAATGTTCCCTAAAATTTGCTGGAGTTCTACTAGCGTGACTGTGTCCTTAACATTGATCTTAGGCAGCACTGGCGCTGCAAAAGATCGGAGCAGCCGATAAGAATAGGGTTTGGCTCTCTATACTTTATCAGGGGCTATGACTAATCCTTTTTCCCCCAGTGTGTTTTGGAGGTCTTGAAATATGTCACTGCCTAATTTGGGCGCTGTGATCAGTATGTCATCCATGAAATGGCAGACTAAGACTTTGGGGTGTAGGTTCCGGAACCCCTCCAAGGCCTCGTGGACAGAGATTGGGCACAGGGTTGGCAAGTTGAGCATTCCCTGTGGCAAAAATTTCCACGCGAACCTTCGGGTTGGCTCCTTATGGTTAGTGACTGGCACTGTAAACGCGAACCTTTCCCTGTCCCTAGGGTCTAAAGGGATGGTGTAAAAGCAGTCCTTTAAGTCTACTATCAGGATCTCCCACCCTTCGGGGATCATGTCGGAATTGGGGGTACCACATTGAAGCGGTCCCATGGGCTGAATGCACTTATTGATTTCCCTTAAATCGTGAAGAAGTCGCCACTTTCCGGACTTCTTTTTTATGACAAAAATCGGTGATTTCCAGGGACTGGTAGATGGTTCTATGTGTCCCACATCTAGCTGCTCTTTAACGAGCTGCTTTAAAGCCTCTAACTTTTTCCCAACTATCGGCCACTGTTCCACCCATACCGGTTCGTCGGTTAGCCATTTGAGAGGCAGGGCCATTATCCGAAAGTTAGGGTAGCACAATACTGCTGTAGAATGTCTCTCCCCCAGAGGTTGACGGGCACGTTTAGGACATGCGGGCGTATTACTGTTGTGCCGTCTGCCCCCGGGATAGTGACCTTCATCCAGTCTTGGCTCCTGTAGACTTCTTGAACTCCTCCTACCCCCAACATGTCTGAAACTGCCTCGATTGCCCACTCATTGGGCCCTAATTTCCTGCTAATTACTGTCACATCTGTGCCCGTGTCCAACAGACCATCAAAAGGCCTTTTATTCAAAAATACCTTAATGACAGGTCGCTGTTTCCACTCTATGTTCTGTTCCACTGTCGCTATGATCTGGTATACTTCTACTGCCCCTTCCTCTCTCTGGCGGTCTGTTGACCTGAATCCTGAATCTCCTCTGATCACTTCCTTGCCCCAACCCGGCAGATGATACAGAACCATGATCAATTGTGCTACGGAGTCCCCTTTGCTGATTGTCTGGGGTAGGTGTGTCCATAGCTGGACTTTGATGCCTGTGTAATCAGAGTCTATGACTCCTAGGATCACGAAGATCCCTTTTTCCCCTGCACTGCTTCGAGGCAAGACTAACTCTACTGTGCCTTGGGGCAGGGGACCTTTGTACTGGGTGTTAACTAGGTTGACTGTGCCTGGCAGGTCACAAACAATGTCCTCCTGGCATTTTAGGTCCATCCCTGCGCTGGCTTTGGTTTCTGACTGTGCCTCGGAAATGCTGGGGGTAACTATTGGGATGTCCACTCCAGAGCCTCCAGAGCGGCAGTTGTCTCTATTTGGACCGGGGCTAGAGACATGCCCACAGCCCAGTTTCCCGAATTCGGGCAGTGGCTGGCCCAGTGGAAGCTGTTATGGCACCTTGGGTACTGGGTGGATGGTTTGGCTGGCCGGCCCACGGGAGGGCTGCCTCCCCCCTTGCAGGGCTGTTTTGACCTGCATTCTTTGGCAAAATGTCTTCATCTTGCCACACTGATAGCAAGCTCCCTTGGGTTGGTTCCCCCTTGCATGGCCGCTGCTAACAGCCCCATTTTATAGGAGTCTGTTCCAACATCCATGCAAGCCCTGATCATATCAGTGAGCGTCAAATCGGTTCTGTGACCCATTGCCTGTAGAATTTTACGGCAGTCGAGGTTGGCATTGTCCTTTGCCAACTTCATCATAAGCTCCTCTTGGGCCTCCTGGTTGTCTATCTGTCTGCTAATCGCTTCCTCTAGCCAGTTAATGAAGTCCATGTAGGGTTCCTGCGCTCCCTGTTTGATGGTGGTGTAATTCTTGGCGCCCTTGCCAGTGGTGGGTACCTTGGGGTATGCCTTGAAGGTGACCTCCGAAGCCAGCTGGAACGTGACTGCTGGCAGGACGGACTGAGTCTGGATGGTATCAAACTGCCCTGAGCCATATAGTTGCTTGGGAATTACTGTTCCTCCCATTCTGGCTGCCCTAGCCTGCGCTTCTAGCTGGTACTTGCTGTCCCACAATAGGTACTGGCTGGGGTTCAGCATCATCCTCATCGTGATCTTCCAGTCATGAGGGATGAGCGTGGTGGATTCCCACAGCTGTTGGAGCGTGCCCCTTGTGAATCTGCTTTGGAGCCCTGTATTGGTGATGGTTTTGCGGATCTCTGCAAGCAGCTTATAGGCGTGTATACCGCCAGCTGATTGTCCATGATGGCATCCGTCTCTAAGCGGACTGGGCACAGCATCTGAAGCTCAGCCAGTTCTGCGGCCGGCAATTCCCCCTTGTGTAATTCTTCCTCTACCATTAACTGGAAGGGACTCTTAGTGACCTGGGAAGCTCCTGCGCTTCCTAGGTTTCTGCCCACTCCCGCAGTTTCTGCAGCTGTCATGGAAGTAGAATCCCCCAAGCCCCCATGTCTGAACTGGATGGTCGGGTAGAGACGCGCTGGGGCTGATGGTTCTATGTACACTGGGGGTTTCTTGGTCTCTACCCGGGCTGGACTGATGGCTGCAATTATCTGTCTACACTTGCTCCAAGTCCCTATGATTTTGGCGGGTGCTTGGGGTCCTTCTTTGAGGCATTTCCCTACTCTGTCCCAAATCTCTGGATCCATTGTGCCTGCTTCTGGGTAGAACATACAGTGTTCCCCCAGATGCATCACCAGGTCCGTCAGGTGCTTCCTCTGCACCCTTATCTGAAATTGCCTGGCCAGACCCTTGAGCTCCTCCACCTGAGCTGCTTGCCTGACAGATGAGTTTTGCCCCCCCCCCACACACAAGCCCCCATTAGTACCTGATTGGAGGTTCCCCAGATTTGCTTCTGCAGGATGAGTCAGCGCACCTTTAGGTAGTACGACGGGGCGAGTGATGCACAGGATGATGTCCCTCAGATCTGGTCAGAGGATCGGGATTGCAGCTATGGCTCTCTGCCGCGGGCTTCTGCTGCTCTGCCTCTGCTGTTCAGGATCACAGCTCTTCCCTGGCTTTGGAACGCATCCGTTCCAATACGTGGCATCTGGCGGGCTTGTGGTCGCATTGGCTTCCTTGCTTCCGGATTGTCGTGGCCTCCGCTAGGGACCACGCTGG
This sequence comes from Bradypodion ventrale, assembly GCA_035047345.1. Classification (NCBI taxonomy): domain Eukaryota; kingdom Metazoa; phylum Chordata; class Lepidosauria; order Squamata; family Chamaeleonidae; genus Bradypodion; species Bradypodion ventrale. The sequence continues at coordinate 79,884,548 of JAWDJE010000006.1, read as the reverse complement.
CCAAGCCTCAGGATTGCATCGGGTTCCGATCGGGGAAACGTTCCAATCAGAATCACGTCGGGGTCACCAGATGGTGCGATGGCTCCCAGATGTGGGAGTGGTTGGCCGCAAGGAAGACATGCGAAACAATCATGCGGTGAAGACCAGCCCCGATCAGAGTCAGGTGGTATGTATTTATTACCCTGCCTTGGGGTGATACGTGCGTAAGATGCGCGTGACCCCCTAATACAGAAGGCTTGCATACGTGGCATTTTCCAGTGGACAAGAAAGGAGAGAAAAAAGAAGAAAAACAAACGCTGCCTATCCTGATACCATTTTATATCTCTCCTTATAATTCAAATACACTAAAACCTCCTTTAAACATAAGTTCACTTAATTATAATTTTATGATTATTCTTTAACATTAACTAATATCTTCCCAATAAAACATTCACTACTCTATTGGATAGGAAACAACAACTAAAATAGCATTACACATAATATTACACCCGGTGCTTATTTACATTGCCCTGGAGGACTCAGAATGTCTCATTGTTTTACTTCCAAAAACCACTTTGATCGGTTACAGGTCTATTTCTTTCAACTCCCATAAGGGAGTGATCCACAAAAGGCTTCCAAATGTTCCAAAATCTATTTTCTTTCAAACCACCCCTTTTTTCTTTTATCTCCCAAGTCAATTTATCATTCAAAGCTAAATTCCACATTTCTTTATACCATTCTTCAGTTTGTATAGTTACATCATTTTTCCAATTTCTAGCAATACATTGTCGCCCCGTTGTAAGCATTATTTCTAATAACTCCTTCTCCACCTTGTTTAAATTAATACATTCCACATCAGTTAACATAGTGGTACCTGGACCCAGCTTGATTATCTTTCCCAATATTTCACCGATCTCTTTTTCAATTCTTTTCCAAAAATCTTTTACCACAGTGCAGCCCCACCACATATGTTCATATGTTCCAATTGTATCTTTGCATCTCCAATACATTTTATCCTTTTTATTATCAATTTGATGTAACCTCACTGGGGTCAAGTACCACCTCCATAACATTTTATAATTATGTTCTTTTATTCTAACCAACATAATTCTCATTATCCTCTTTTTCCATTTATTTCTCCATATATCATTTTCTATCTTAATGTTCAAATCCTGTTCCCACTTTAGTTTCAAATCCTCCTGTGGATCACCCTCCCTATTTAATAATGTGTATAATTTGCTAACTAATCCCTTAATATTTTTATCTCCCTTTCTGATTTTTAAAATCAGATCCTCAAAATCAGTCTTTTCTCTATCCAAATCATATTCTCTCATATATTTACTATTCCATTTACTAATCTTCATTATCTGGAACCAATTCAATTTTAATTGCTCAAACAACTTCGTCCTACTAACCACATCCCTACAGATCCGAAACCAATCTTTCAACAGGAAAATTTCGTTCTTATGCAATACTTCTTTTACTTCATTATCTATCTTAATCGGAAAGCTCGCCATGTCTGAGAGTTCCAAAATTGGAGAGATACTCGGGACCAGATCCTTTTTTACTTTCTTCCATACACTCATTAATCCTTCCATCATGGTATTTTTGGTTACTACCTTTCCCAAATTAAATCCTAAAAAAAAAAAAAACATTTTGCCTATGTGCTTCTAGTCCTTCATCTCAATTTCCTCCCAAATCACTTTATCCTTTGCCAAGATCTTCACAACATTCTTAATTTGAAATGCTCGATAATATGCCGCTAGGTTTGGCATTCCCAATCCACCTTCCTTCTGAGGTAAATACCATAATTTTTTTGGTAACCTAGATTTCTTTTCTCCGTTACAAACATCGTTAATCCATTTTTGAAATTCCTTAATTTCCTTATCTTTCAGCTGAATTGCTAGTGCATCAAATAAGAAATTAATTCGAGGTAACAACATCATTTTGGTAAGTGCAATCCTCCCAAACCATGACAGTTTCAGCTTTTGAAAACTATATATTCTAGATTTAATTTCAATTTTCAAACTGTCATAATTTAATCTTTTCAACTACTGCAATCTATTTGATATAATTATTCCCAAATATTTCAACTTATCTTTAACTTGAATATTTCCCGTTCCCTTTATCTTCTTCTGATCTTCTTCTCCCATGTTACACAGCATCATTTCCGATTTATCCCAATTTATCTTTAAACCAGTAATATCCTCAAAATCCTTTAATTGTGCTCTAATTCTATCCATCACCTTCTCCGGATGTTTTACAATTATCAATGTATCATCAGCATACATACTTATCTTGTTTTCCATAATCCCCTCTATTTTTCCATCCTCCCTTATAGCTTTTGCTAATATCTCCATAGCCATAATAAACAATATCGGGGATAAAGGACAACCCTGTCTCGTACCTGCCTCTAATTTTACCTCATCAGTAACCTCATCATTTACTCTTACAGTAGCTATTCCTTGCTGATATAATTGATCATTTACCCTTCTAAATTTATCGCCGAATCTATAACTTTTAATTATTTCCTTAATTGAAATCCATTGTAAATAATCAAATGCCTTAAAAATATCCAAAGATATTGATCCCACTTTTTCTTTCATTTGACTCACAATATCTATTAAATCAACAACTCTTCTAGTCAAATCTGCCATATGTCTCCCTTTCATAAAGCCCACTTGATTCACATTTATGTAATTACCCATAAAATTGTTTAAACGATTGGCCAATAATGCTGCGAAAATCTTGGCATCTTGGTTTATTAGCGATATTGGTCTATATGATTCTACTTTTTCTAAGTTCTTTCCAGGTTTTGGCAATAGTACGATTATGGTCCTGTACCATGAAGTCAGAATTTGCCCCCCATCCAATATGTAGTTATATAGTTTTACCAACTTTGGTACCACTATGTCTTTAAATACCTTATAAAAATCAGCAGGCAATCCATCTTCCCCGGGGGCTTTCCCCAATTTCAAACCCCCAATAATCTCTTTTACTTCTTTTTCTGACACTTGTTCTTCCATTCTGTCTCTATGCTCCTGTTTTATTCCACTAACTATTTGCTTCTCTAATTGCTTTTTAAGCTTTTCCACATCTATGTCTTTTCTTGCATATAAGGCTTGATAAAATTCTTTCACAATTTTACATTTATCTTTAATCTTATTACATTTTATTCCTTGTTTATTAATCAAAACTCCAATTTCCCTTTTATCTTTTGCTGCTTTTGCTAATAATTTTGAATTTTTGAATTTTTATTACTATATTCAAAATACTCTCTTTTTAAGTAAACCAAGTCTCTTTTCACCTTTTCTATATCTTTGCCTACCACTTCGGCCTTCAACCTTTGTAAATTAGCAAAAACCTTCTTGTCCTTCGTCTTTGAATGTTCCTCCTGTAGCTGTAATATCTCCTTTTCAATTTTATTCTGTGCTAACTTATTATTTTTATATCTATTACTTGCCAACTTGATACATTCCCCTCTAAAAACCGACTTCATTGCATCCCAAACCATGTTAAAATTTACCTCACCATTATCATTCCATTGCCAATTTTCCTTCCAACTCTCCATAATTTGTTCTTTACACTTTTGATCTTTAAATTAATTAACATCATATCTCCAACTTCTTCTTGAACTACTTTCCTTCTGTAATCTCAGTTCTAAAACCACTTTAGCATGATCTGACTCTTTGAAAATTCCAACTTCAGTATCCTCCATATTTGTGACCATATCTTCAGTTACAAATATATAATCTATTCTGGAGTATGAGTTATGAACCTGTGAAAAATAAGAATATACCCTTTCTGAACCCTTAATCTCTCTCCAGGAATCTCCCAAACCTAAGGCAGCTATCCAGTTATCCAAAATCCATCCTTTAAGACCTTTTCCACATCTTGATAAATTAGTACAGTCCAAATTTGATCTTACTAAATTAAAGTCACCAGCCACAATCATTTTTGTTGTTTTTTCTTTTATCAAAATTTTACGCATTTTTTCTAAAAATTCAGCTTGATGATCATTTGAGGCATATATGTTCACCAACGTTACTTCCTCGTCGTCTATTTTCCCTTTTACTATCAAATATCTGCCCTCTAAATCTGAAATAGTATTTGTTATCTCAAACCCCAATCTAGTCAAAATCATGATTGCGACTCCTCTTGCTTTTGATGTTCCAAATGACTTTTCATAGTGTTGCATCCACCCTAAGAAAATTTTATTTGTATCTTGAGATTTTTGATGAGTTTCCTGTAGAAAGACTATGTCCGGTCTGCTTTTCCTCATAGCTGATTCTATTCTCCTCCTCTTAATCACAGATCCTGTACCTTTGACATTCCACGATAACACTTTAATGACTCTCATACTTAAACTTAGTACCCTCTTCTACCACTTCCGAGTTCTCCATTAGGCGTGCTACCAACCCACAATAATTAAAACAAAACCTAAAACAAAGAACACTCATTACCAACCTCCCCACTTTTTCTTCAAAAAAGTCACCTTTACCTTCCAAAGGGGGACACACGTGTAAAATGTACGTGGTGATCGATGCCCTGGTGCACCCTCCACATTATAGAAACAATCTTATTAAACCATCCTCTCCTATGAGGATTCTTAATTTCATTCCTTTAACCTTCTAACCTTTGCTCAACTCTTCCTCCACCACAATCAGTGATAGGTCATCCTCTGCTCCAGCTTGTTGCCCTCCTCCTGCAGCCCCACCCTCATCCGCTCCATCATAATCTCTTCTTATACCTCCTGAATCCAACAAATCTTTCCTCAAAGCTAGCCACTCATTTGAACCCACCTTAACCAAATCAAGTAGGCTCACCTACTCCAATCACCTGCATTTTTCTATCGTAGAAGAATCTTAATTGTTGTGGAAATCACCAATTGTATTTTACACCTTTTTTCATCAAAAATTTTGCTACAGGTTTTATCTTGTACCTCCAACCACGTTCCTTGATAAAAATGTCATTATATACCTCCACATCAATCCCATCGATTTCCAGAGCACCAGAACCAGCTTGTTTTTAAAAAGCCATTACCTTCAACTTATCTCCCCAATTTGCAAATTTAACCAAAACATTTCTTGCAGCTTTTCCCCTTCTCGGGCCCACTCTGTGGCACTTGCAATATCCTCATTAACAAAATCTTTCCCCATTTTCAAATTATTTAACCAATCAACTATTCTATCCCTTAGCTGATCTGGTGATCTTTCCATCATATGGCGAATCACAATATTTTGCTTTCTCATTGATTCTTCCATTACATCCATCCTTTTTTCATGATCATCCACTTTCATCTTATTCTCCTTCACCTCTTCCTGTATCCTTTTTATTTCCCCTTTCATCACTTTCACATCACTTTGCATCAATTTAACATTTCATTCTATTTTTTGAAAATTTAAATCCACTTTTTTTTAAAAAAAATCAATAAACATTGTGGCCAATTTGTCCTGTTTCTCCAGAATTTCATTTTTGTCTTTTACTCTTGCTTCTTCCATCCTTTCAAATTTCTGGAATAATTTGCCGAATTCAACCATTATTTGAGTCTGATCATATGGTTCAGGCGAAGGTGAAGATGATGGAGGAACCTCTGCAGCTACTGATTTATCTTTCTTCTTAGGTTTCACCACCGGCTCCTCCTCCTTTCCCTTTCCCCTTGTAATCTTATCCATTGTGACATCAAATAAAAGTTTCAAAGCCGCAACACTCTTAGCTCGCACAAACCCCTCCCCTTGAAACTGTTCCAGTGTATCAGCAAAACAAAACTCCCTTCTTCTGTTAAAAAAGCCAAATATAAATTCCCAGCTTCTTCAGACACGTTGTAATTCAATCAGATGCCATACGTGCGTATTATAATCCAATTGTAAAAATGTATCCCAAAATCTTGAGCTCAGATGAAAACTCCAGCCACAATGTATCCAAATAAGCAATGAGGAGAGGAAAAAGGAAGGCACAAAAATGTATCAGTACTTTCACTCAAACAGTCCAGAGATGGAGGAAGAAGGAAAAAATGGAATTTATAATCCACAATGAAGCAGGAAAAAAGTATATTTGTAATCCACAGTGGAGCATGGAGGAAAACCAAACCAGCATAGCAGTAACAGAAACCTTGTAATCCAATTTTATAATCCAGCTGCAACAAGCTTATACCCACTTTCATTCAGAGTCAATTCCATCCACGAAGAAAGCACAAAGAAAAAAGACAAAAGGATGCCGCCATTAACCTCCAGCCACAGCTTCGGTTTTCGTGGGGTGCCCCTTCTCTCTCAAACTTCCAACTCTTCCTTCCTCCACTATTCTTCCAAACACCCTCTCCTTTCGTTCTTCTTTAACTCTCCTTCTCCTTCTTTCTAAAACCTTCCTCCTTTATTCCAGTCTGATCTTAACTTTCTCCTTAAGTTTCGATTCTTGCCGCCATTAACCCCCTTCTTTCAATCCTTTTCATTCGTTCCACACACCTTCTTCACTTACTTTTCCTTCCTTGATCCAAACTCTCCGCTCTCACTTCACTCACCCCAACGACGACACCTGCCGCAGCACCAAATCTGTTTTCGGTAAAATTCTTTTCTCGTCACTCCGTTCTCTTCTTCGCCACAGCCCAGCCGCTAAAGCCGCAGCTTTTGCTGCCTGCCTCTCCGGCTGGGACTGCCTCCCAAACTCTGACCACAGGAAAAAAGATTGAAGGCTTTCTTCGGGTAAGCTTTTCCAAGCTTTTGTGAAACTTTAAAGCTTATTTTATAATTGTTTTATGGTTATTCACTCATTGTTGTGCACGAGCCTGCGATTCAGTGTGTTAATCTATTGCCATCTTGGCCACGCCCCCAAAACCCATTGTTCCTGCCCTATCTCGAAGCCTTATGTGTACTGACTCTGAGTACCTAGCTTGTCCTGCTGTCTGATGCGGCTTATTTGCCCAACTTAACCTGTAGCCAGCAGCTAAGGATTGTATGTTTCCACTAGAATCATCATCTTGGTTTTTGCCCCGTTTCTATCGTAGCCATCAGCCAAGGCTTTCTGATTCACCCCCCAAACTAACTAACTAGCCCGCTCCCCAATTGCCTTTCCTGCCAAGCCCGGTTGATCTCCGGATCTGTTGAACACCGAGCGAACCCCTGGGAAAAGGTTTAGCCAATTATTCCCACGGGCAACCCACATATATGTACAGCGGAACCTCATACAACAATTGCCCTGTATAACAATGAAACCGCATAACAATTAGGTTTTGTGGGGAAATGGCATTCCACGTAACAATTTTCCCTATGGAAAAAAACACTTAGCAGAAAAAATCATTGTACAATGCATCCCATAGGGAAAATCGCTATATGATGCATGTATCATATAGCAACTGTTTCATACAGCAACAAGCTCCATGGAATGGATTAAACTCATTGTATGGGATAGCACTGTATATGTATATGTATATGTATATGTATATGTATATGTATATGTATATGTATATGTATATGTATATGTATACGTATATGTATTTCATTCCACTTTATTTTTGTATACCACTCTACTCTGCCCGAAGGTGACTCAGAACGGTTTACATAGGTGCATGCTGTCTGAAGGCAGACAGCAGCAGAAAAGTATACAATAATAGAATATAGAAATTACATCAGAACACAATACAATAAAAGCATAATCAAATACAAAATACAATGTTCAAAATACATATAGTCAAGAGCCCCAAATACACAATTAAGTAAGAGAAGAACCTGCGCTTACATAAAAAATAGAGTCTGAGAGTCGGAGTCCTTTAACATATGTATATGTATGCACTGTACATGAATCTTCTCTTGTTCTCACGAGGATAACAAACAGGCGGTCTCTCATAACACAGATCCATTCATTGGTAATCTTGTGGATTGACTTCTGTAGTGCTCTCTAAGTGGGGCTGCCCTTGTGTCTGATATGGAGATTACAACGGGTCCAGAATGCAGCAGCCAGGCTGGCGACAAGTTTAAAGAAATTTGATCCTATTTCCCCAGCATTTGCAGGCCTACACTGGTTACTTGTTGCCTACAGTGTCAGATACAAGGTGTTAATGTTATCATACAAGGCCCTATGTGGTTTGGGACCTTGTTATCTGTCGGAGCATTTCTCCATCAGAGAAACTCCCTGCATCACCCACTCATCACAGTTGGTGCAGCTCCAGGTACCAACCCTGAGGATGGCTCAAAAGTCTTTGACCAGAAATAGAGATTTCTGGTGGTGGCACCAACACTGTGGAATACACTACCGGTGGAGCTGCGTCAGGCCCCATCACTGGCTACCTTTAAAAAACAATTAAATATGCTCTTTTTCAAAGAGGCCTTTCATTGTGTTGTTCCCCTGTCGATAAATTAGCCAGTTAGGTTTAGTCCTGATGTCCTCTGATGTCAATTATTTTTAGTTTAGTCTAGTTTAGTCTAGTCTATTATGTATTTGTTGGTGGTGGGTTTTTATTTATTGTGTGTATTGTTGTAACTTATTTTCTGTTTGTTCACTACCCAGAGTGGGATAAATAAATAAATAAATAAATAAATCATCCCTAGCAGAATGGCCAGATATTTTCTATTAATCTTTCAAATCTCATGAGGGTTTTCACATTTGTGCAAACATTTTTCAACAAATTACTGTATTTGCTGGCATATAAGACCCACTCCCCCTATTAAAATACACTTGAAAATGGGGTGTATCATGTACTGTATAAAGTGGCCTATAGTTGGCTATTTTGGTAATAACGGGGTGCATCTTATACTCCAAAGCGTCATATACACCGTCAAATACGGTATATCACTCGTGCAAATCATGAAGCTAAACGATGATATCTGCTGCCTTACTACATGGATTTTTAGAAGACAGGAAATTTGAATGGGTTGTTTGACCAAAAACAAAAACCCCAATCAATTAGTTGGTCCTTCTGTATTTGCATGCACACACTCTCTCTGTCTGTATATCCTTTGGTTCATAAAGGGAAAAGACACTATAAGATGTGGAAATTTTGATTTTTAAAAGTGTTATCTCAATCTTGCAATGGGCTGTCACAAGAGTGACAAATTTAGCTTATGCTGTTCTTCTGCTATTTCCCATCATACTGACTTTTCTATGGTAAGGTTAAAAAATATTAGCACTATAAAAACATTGATTACAATTGGAGCATAATGTCATATTGATACATCCTCTTGGCAGTAAAAGCCTTGTCTAGATGCACCCTTAATTATATTCATCTTTGCCAGCTGCTAAGAAGATGAGAGATTACAGCAAGAACTACTGCCTGAAGCAATGAAGTAATAATGAGCACTCACCCTTTTCATAAAATGAAATATCAAGCAGCTGCTCAATGTTTCTGCACTGAACAGAACACTGAGATTGCCTTTTAAGTCAAATTCTAAAGAAAAATGCAGTAGTCTTCGAATGGGCAATCAAGAGACATGGTGGTTTGTATTCTGTTTGGGAGTCAGTAGTTGTAATATAATTTTCAAAAAAGTTAAGAAGTAGTTTGGTGTCCACAGAAGCTTGAATTCAATTAAACACTACCATCATTTCATTTCAATGTTGTATTGCATGTTTGTGTGTCTTGCAGAGATACATCATACCCTGTTTTTGTATGACAGACTTATTGATTGGTCTTGGTATTTCCAATTCTTTGTCAGTAAGGGAAAGAGCTATGTATTTAAATGTCAAATATGATTTCCAATTTATTCCTTCAGGGATATGCTTGTCATTGGACTGAGACAGACTATGAATTGACGCAAGGGCTCAGCTGTCAAGTGCAGTGGAAGATACTTGAGATGTCTAATGTGAATATTTTCCATGGGCAGGCATATCTGTGTGGTAGCCTTTCCCTCCTGCAATCAAATGTAGTGAATAGATATAATTTTGCCAACAAGGGATGAGTTTCAGTTCTGATATATAGCCTTGGAAAAATGAAAAAGAGGGAAGGTACCTATTGAGTCTGGCGCTTAAGAAGTATTCTGACCAGCAGGATTGGGTCAAACATGAGTGATTTATTATTCAGCTCAGACTGGGGAACATGTACAAGGTGGCCAGTTTATATACAGTGAGAATAGCAGTAACACAGGTTGATACATTTCAGCGGGCTTCCAGAGAAGCGGGAAGTTTGTACTGACAAATCAGCTAACTTGACAGTAGTTTGAAATTGGCACCTTTGAAAAAGCCATGCTATTCCACCGTAGACATTACGGTGCTAATAGCTGCTTTAATAAATAATGCTTGGACACAACATTCCTCCCCCTAGCAAGAAACCCACTTGCCCCATCTTTTTGGTGGACCACAGGTCCGTTTAGGGCGTCCAAAATGGTCAGGACTTAGGGAAGGGGGTATGGGTCGATCTGGAGCTCTGGGACTGTGGGCTGGCTCGCTGAACTGCCTAGGCATGCTAGGTCTTTGAGGCTTTTTTTTTACCAGATACTGGAATTGCTTCTGCACCTATACCCATAGAGTGAGGGCCTACCTCTACTGCAGACTCGGCAGTGGTCAGTTCTGGGGCACTACCCGGGGAGGATTATTCCTGTATAGAGTCGCTTGGCAGCAGCTGAGTGGACAACTCTTCCTCCAGATTGAAAATCTGGGAGATCCATTCCGTTTAATGAAGGATCTGGGACTAGAGGCTGGCGAGCCTCTGTCTCTGTTGTGACATTGTTTCCCCAAACCCGGGGATGCATCTGATCTGCGTGTCTCCTCCAAATTAAACCGTTGTCCATAAGGACTTTGTATGACACTGGCCCTGTTTGTTCCAAGACCTCACCCCCCAACCACGGAGAACCTGGCACATAGTTGCAGTAATGGACAGCTTGCCCAACCTGGAAGTTTTTAGTGTTGCTAACATCTATGTTGAGACCCTTGTCCTCAACACAAAGTGGGTCCAAACAGTCAAGGACCGTAGACAATCGTCTCTTCATTAAGAGGTCTGAAGGCAAAAAACCCAAAGCTAGGGGAGTAACCCTATATGCTAGCAGATACTGGCAGAGCTGCAATTCTAGATTCCCTGTGCTCATATGCTTTAGTGCTTCCTTTATGGAGCGAACTGTTCTCTCTACTTGCCCATTGGTGGTGGGGTGAAACGGGGCAGCAGTGATATGCCTTATGCTGTTGTGGCTAAGGAAATCCTGGAATTCCGCCGACATGAAAGTTGATGCGTTATTGGAGACAACAATGTCGGGCAATCCAAAAGTGCAAAAACCCTTCTTAATTTACGAATTGTGACAGCTGACGAAGTCCTTGATACAGGTATTACCTCTAACCATTTAGAGTATGAATCAACAATAAACAGGAAAGTAGCTCCACTGAATGGGCCAGCAAAGTTGATGTGGACTTGTGACCAGGGGCCCTTCACAGTGTCCCACTCCCTGGTGGGCTGGTGGGTTTCCTCTGGCCTGGAGGACTGGCACTCTCTACAGCAGCCTACCCAAGCCTTGATATCTAAGTCTATCCTTGGCCACCATAAATAACTCCTGGCAAGCACCTTAGAGTGGATGATGCATGGATGACTAATGTGTAATGTGTGTAAAACCTTATCTCGACGAGTAGGCGGAATTACCACTCTGTCCCCACAACCAAACTTCCCCTTTCCAATGATAGCTCATTGCATTTTGTATAATAAACCTTGAATTCTTCAGAAACCGGTGGCAATGGCCACCTTTTCTGAACCCACGAGACAACCTTCATTAAAAGGGGATCCTTTCTAGTAGCATTAGCAATGTCCTTGACGGACACGGGGGGGGGGTGTGTCTCTAAAACCTCTAACATTAGGACCTGATGGTCCGAACCAATCTTGCCCACCGTCTCCACAGGGGATCTAGATAGGACATCTGCATTAGAGATACTGGCACTGGGCCGGTGCTGTAGAATGTACTGATAAGCCTGAAGGAACATTGCCCAACAAAGCATTCTAGGAGATAGTACCTGGGGGGTAGGCTTGTTGGGAACGAAGATGCCAAGGAGCGGCTTGTGATCTGTGACAATTGTAAATGGCCGCCTGTAAATGAAGTCATGAAATTTTTTGGTACCTGCAATAATTGCTAAAGCCTCCCTGTCAATTTTGGCATACCTTTTCTCTGTATCCGTCAGAGATCTCGAATAATAGGTGATCGGCACCTCTCTCCCTCCCTCCAGGTCGTGGAGGAGCATGGCCCCAACCCCCACAGGGGAAGCATCACAGACAAGAATGACCAGTTTACTTGGGACAAAATGTCTTAGGATGGCATCCGAAGTAAGAAGCTTCTTAACTTCTCGAAATGCCTTGTCCTGTGGGGGACCCCAATGCCACACCACCTGTTTCCTAAGCAGTTGGTGCAGTGGGGCGGCCATGGTGCCCTTTTGAGGCAAAAAATGAGTGATAAAAGTTCAGAAGCCCCAAGAAACGCTTGCAATTCACTTTTCGAATTCAGATGCAGAGCATCCCAAACCACTTTTACCTTCGAGTCAGAGGGCTTAACACCTTCTGGGGGAACCTTGAAACCCAGAAAATCCACTTCTGTAGCAAAAAAACAACATTTCTCTTTCTTAGCTCTAAGACCAGCATTTTGGAAATGCTCGAGTACTTTGCCCAACTTCTCGGCAAGGTCCCCCCTGTTTTTCCCAGCAATCAACATGTCATTAAAGTATGGCAGAACACCTGGAAGACCTTTGAGCAATTTTTCCACCAACCCCTGGAATATACCGGGTGCCGCATTGACACCAAATTGCAATATTTTAACTTTAAATGCACCCTTGTGTGTGGTAATAGTCGATGTAAAGCAGATTCAGGCATGACAGGCAACTGCTGATATGCCTGTGCCAAGTCCAGTTTGGCAAAACAGTGTCCTCCATGAAGTGTAGCCAGTAGGTGACTCACAACTGACACCGGGTAAGAGTTTGGGTGTATTGCTTTATTAATAGTACACTTGTAATCCGCACAGATGTGGATGTCACCATTGGACTTGATAGCAGTGACGATAGGAGTATCCCATGGAGCTGAGTCCACCGGTTCCAGGATACCTTGCGCAATCAGTTTGTCAAGTTCGGCCTCGATATGGTCCTTTAGCACAAAAGGCACCCGACGGGGCTTCAGCCTGATGGGCCGAACAGATGAGTCAAGTTCAAAGTGAACAGGGCCCCCTGTGAACGTATCCAGCCCTGGGAGAAAGATGTCTGGGTAACAATCACAGGTCAACTGAATGGAATCAGCCTCAACCTTACTAATACCCAAAAAGGCAGCACCCAGGGCCCCAAACCATTGTGTACCCAAAAGATTGTTCTTACCCGCCTAGACCACGACAAGGGGCAACCTGGCCAACAGGGACTTGAAATGCACATGAAAACTGCCTACACCAAGTACAGCGATGTGACGACCCTGCACATCACTGAACTTAACCTTAAGAGCCTGCAACTTCGGGTGGGTGGCTGGAGGAAGCCGGAGAAATTCCTTCTGTGTGATGATCGAAAAAGATGATCCTGGAAGCTTCAAGAACAGAGAAGGAAATTAAAGAGGTGATACAGAGGTTGAAAATGAATAAAGCTCCAGGTGAGGATGGATTTACCACAGAATTTTACAAAGAATTTAAAGATCTGGTAACCCTAAGGCTTCTAAAGCTGTTTAATTATATATTAGATGGAGGACTACTACCGACTTCATGGTATAGATCAGTAATTGTCTTGATTCCAAAACTGGGAAAATATCCAGAGAAGATAGATTCATACAGACCAAATTCATTAATAAATCAAGATGCTAAAAATTTTACTGCAATATTGGCAAATAGATTAAATGAATTCATGAAGGACTATATAAATAAAGATCAAGCTGGGTTTTTTAAGGGTAGATACATAGCAGATCTTACAAGGAGAGTGGTGGTCTTGATGGATATAGTAGAGCAAAATAAGGAAAAGATTGGATTGTTATCCTTGGATATTTTTAAAGCTTTTGATTCTTTGCAATGGGTCACAATTAAAGAAATTATAAGAAATTATGGGTTTGGAACAAAATTTATAAATTTGATTGATCAGCTATATCAAAAAGGTATAACTAGAGTGAAAGTGAATGAGATATTTACTGATGATATAAAACTAGAAGCAGGTACCAGACAAGGGTGTCCACTATCACCGATATTATTTGTAATGGCCATGGAATTACTAGCAACATCTATAAGGGAAGAGAAAAAGATTGAAGGAATAGAAGGTATAAAAATTAGTTTATACGCAGATGATACAATGATTATAATGAAAAATCCTGCGAGAGCAATGGAGCAAATTCAGGTACACCTTGGTGAGTTTGAGCAAATAACAGGATTAAAAGTGAATTGGGATAAATCAGAGGTAATTTTTTTGTAACGATGATGAAGAAGAACAAAAGAAGATAAAGGAAAGATATAATATACAAATTTAAAAAGTGTTAAATATTTAGAAATAAATATTACAAATAAAATTGAAGACCTTAAGAAATTGAATTGTGATAAACAAATAATGGAAAATAAAGAAAAAATAAAACAATATAGCAAGTTGAATTTGTCTTGGTTTGGTAGGATTGCATTAGGTAAGATGAAGTTATTGCCAAAAATAAACTTTTTATTTGATGTTCTCCCGATTCAACTAAAGGAAAAAGATATAAAGAATTTTCAGAGTATGTTAAATACTTTTTGTAATGGAGGTAAAAGACCAAGAATTTTGAAAAAATATGGTATGTACTGCAAAAGGAAGGCGGTATGGGTCTTCCGAATATTAAATATTATTATAGAGCATTTCAATTAAAAAGTATTGAAAAAGTTATAACAAAGTCTGAGGTTCAGGGGAGAGGAAAGAATGTGTTCCCCTGGTCTGAACATCTCACCCCAACTGTTCATGTCACTGAAACACCACATACAGGCACACCTCTTGTCTTCACAAGAACATATCAGAACTAATCACATGGGGAAAAGGCTGTTCAAATTGTTCTGCATTGAAACAGCAGCATTGAAAAACACTTTGGAAGCAAAAAGGGTTGGATTGATTTGATTATGCCTTTGGATCATGGGGACAATTTTTTTAAAAATCCCTCAAAGTTACCCATTTTATAAGTAGAGCAAATGTTGCATATTAGAGTTGATTTAAAGTCATTGTTTTCTTTTAAGAATAGCTGCAGCAAGTTCATGGACAATCAGGATAGAAACCACATTCTAAGGGAAAGGTGTCCTTTCATCTGGGCATGACTGCCAAAGAAAATTTATTTATTTATTTATTTAAATACATTTCTATCCCGCTTCCCTCACTCGAGAACGACCCGAAGCGGCTCACAACATAATCAAAAACAACAATAAAACAAAGCCCATTAACAAAGCCCATTAAAAACAATTTAAAACCACCTAAAAAACCCTCCCCTCCCCATAAGAACAGCCTTGCTGGAACAGGCCACAGCCCATCCAGTCCAGCATTCTGTCTCACACAGTGGCTCACCATTTCCTTCAGGGTATTCCCAAGCAGATGCCTTCACCGGCTTAGGATTCCCTGGAAATGATATTGAGAGATATCCTGCCTATCTCTCCAACCCGGAGGTTGTCCTTAAGTATCCATAATTATAGCCATTGATACTCTTGTCCTCCATGAACTTGTCTAATCCTTTCTTAAAGCTGTCAAGACTAACAGCTGTCACCACTTCTTCTGGCAGGGAGTTCCATAGACCAGTAATCCTCTGGGTGAAAAGGTACTTTCTCTTATTTGTTTGAGAACTAGTACCCAAAAGTTTCATGGAGTGTCCCCTAGTTCTAGTGTTATGCGATAGGGAAAACAGTTTTTCCTTATCTACTTTGTCCACACCGTGCATGATTTTATAAACTTCAATCAGGTCACCTCTTAGACGTCGTCGTTCAAGAGTGAAGAGGCCCAACCGTTGCAGCCTCAGATGGTAAGGAAGGTGTTCCAGTCCCCTAATCATTCTGGTTGCCCTCCTCTGCACTTTTTCCAGCTCCATAATGTCCTTCTGGAGGTATGGCGACCAGTACTGTACACAGTATTCCAGATGGGGCCTCACCATAGATTTATAAAGAGGCAAAATGACACTTGCTGACTTATTTTCTATACCCTTCCTAATGATCCCTAGCATTGAGTTTGCTTTTTTCACTGCTGAGGCACACTGGGTTAACACCTTCATTGAGTTGTCCACCAGGACACCAAGGTCCCTTTCCTGGTTTGTCGCAGAGAGTTCAGACCCCATCAGTTTATAAATGTAATTGGGGTTCTTTGCCCCAACATGCATCACTCTGCACTTACTAATGTTGAAACTCATTTGCCATTGTTTTGCCCACACCCCCAGTGTCGAGAGATCCCTCTGGAGCTCCTCACAATCTCTCACAGTTTTCACTACCCTGTATAAAATTTGGCTACCTTGCTTTTTACTCCTACCTCTAGATCATTTATGAAGAGGTTGAAAAGCAGGGGTCCCAGTACTGAACCTTGGGGGACCCCACTCTTTACTTCCCTCCACTTGGAGAAGTGTCCATTTAGTGCTACCCTCTGTTTCCTGTCCCTTAGCCAGTTGCTGATCCAGGACAAGACCTGTCCCTTTATTCCATGACTGGTAAGTTTATTCAAGAGCCTTTGGTGTGGGACCTTGTCAAAAGCCTTCTGAAAGTCCAGATAAACAATGTCAACTGGATCCCCCTTATCCACATGCTTGTTGACACTCTCAAAAAATTCCCCACACAATTAAAAAACAAAAAATATCAGGACAAGCCAGTATATGCCTAATAAGCCAGTGGGACTGGGAAGTTGATGCATCCATGCCCCATGCCCGCTGGAATAGCCAGGTTTTCAGTTGTTTTCTAAAGGGGAGCAGCTCTGTCTGGAGGCATAGTTTGAGTGGCAAGAGGTTCCAAAAGGCCGGGGCTGACACGGAGAAGGCCCTCCTCCTGGTCCCAGCAAGATGGGCTTCTTTTGCTGCAGGGACCATAACCAACCCCCTCTGGTCTGCCCTCGTAGGACGGGTAAGACACCTTGGGGTGATATGGTCTCTGAGGTATCCTGGCCCATTGCCATGAAGGACTTTAAAGGTCAAAACCAGCACCTTGAAATGCACCTGGAGGCATACTGGCAACCAGTGCAGCTCCCGAAGCAGTGGTGAGGCACGGGCATAACGGCCACACCCATCACCACCCGAGCAGCCGCATTCTGGTCCAGCTGTAGCCTCTGAATGGACATCAAGGGCAGCCCCATGTAGAACGCATTACAATAATCCAATCTGGAGGTGACCAGAGTGTGAGTGACCGTGAGCAAGGAGTCCTGGTCCAGGAGCAGGCGTAATTGGTAGGTGACAGGAAGCTGTGCAAAGGCCCTCCTGACCACTGCTGCCACCTGCTCTTCGAGCAGTAGCCGCGAGTCCAGGAGGACCTCCAAATTACATACCGGGTCTGTCTGAGGCAACACTGCCCCACCCAGAACCAAAGATGGCAGCTCCCGAGATAACATGGGACCCTGAACCCACAGCCACTCAGTCTTGCCAGGATTCAACTGAAGCCCATTGTCCCCCATCCAGACCCGATCAGCCTCCAGACACTTGGTTAGAACTTTGATTGCATCACCCGTGTCCCCACGGGCCGAGATGTACAGCTGGGTATCATCTGCATATTGATGATACTTCACCCTGTGGAAACGAATGATCTCACCCAGCGGTTTCATGTAGATATTAAACAGTAGAGGCGAGAGCACCGAGCCCTGAGGCAGCCCACATGGGAGCAACCTATGGCTGGACAGCCCGCTCTCTAGAGACACCGACTGAGTCCGACCCTTCAAAAATGAGGAGAACCAGGACAACACAGTGCCCTGGGCCCCCAATCCTTGGAGCTGGCCCAGAAGGATACTGTGGTTGACGGTATCGAAAGCCGCTGAGAGGTCCAGAAGAGCAAGGACGGAGGGGTTGCCTCCATCCCGCTCCCGCCAGAGATCATCCAAGAGTGCGACCAATGCAGTCTCAGTACCATAACCGGGCCTGAATCCAGACTGAAATGGGTCCAGATAATCCGTATCATCCAGAACCCCCTGGAGCTGCCACGCCACTGCTTTCTCCAACACCTTCCCCATGAAGGGAAGGTTGGAAATTGGTCTAAAATTAGAAATAACAGTAGGGTCGAGCAATGGCTTCTTTAGGAGAGGGTGAACCAGCGCATGCTTGAAAGCTGCTGGAAACACCCCCTCCCGCAGAGAGGCATTCACCACCGCACCAACCCAGCTGCCCGTTGTAGCCCTGGCTGCTCTAATCAGCCAGGCAGGGCAGTCATCTAATAAGCAAGTGGAATCACGAACAGCTCCAAGGAGCCTGTCCACTTCATCAGGGTAAACTGGATCAAACCGATCCCAGATAATATGGCTAGACTCTGCTCCAGCCCACTCCAGGCGACCAGCTTCCATGTTAGGATTGAACCCCCGAATGGATGTGAGCAACTTTTTCTGTAAGATGGTCAGCAAAATCGTCAGCAGAGCCCTGCCACCTGGGCCCTGCCACCCCACCCCCAACCCAGGAGGGATCTGGTAACCTGGAACAGGGCCGCTGGATGATTATCAGCAGAGGTGATGAGGTGGTGAAGTAATGGCGCTTCACCCCCCCCCCCCATTGCCACGAGGTAGGCTCTAATAGCAGCTCTAACCCGTGTTTGGTCACACTTGCTCTGGGTCTTCACCCAACGGCGCTCCAGGCATCTCTTTACCCACTTCAGTTCACCCAATTCTTCTGTAAACCAGGGAGCCCTGCGTGGTCTGCGGGTTGGGAGAGGCCGCAACAGCGCAATTGTATCCAAGACCGATGTCGCCTCTTTTTTCCAAAGGGCGACCAAGGTCTCAGCCAAATCGTGCAGTCTGTCCAGAGGAAACAACCCCAACTCCCTTTGGAATCTCTCAGAATCCATCAGTCACCAGGGCTGGACCAATTTAACCAGTCCTGCCACCCTACAGTGAGGCGTCGCTCCCAAAAAAATCCAGAGTCACCAGATAGTGATCTGACCATAACACAGGCATTATCTTAATATCTTATAATTGCACATCACTCAGCCACCGCTCCGACAGGAAAACCAAGTCAGGGGAGTGGCCACTGCTCCTGGTTGGACCCTGAATTACTTGAGTCAGGCCCACGGCTGCCATGGACGCCGTGAACTCCCGAGCAGCCTCCAAGGTCAGTCCCAGCGACGGCAAATTGAAGTCGCCCAGAACCATAAGCCCGGGCAGCTCAATTGCCAGTGCCGCGACCACCTCAAGCAAGTCGGGCAGGGAATCTGCTACCCGGCAAGGGGGCGGGTACAGGAGTAGGATCCCCAACTGACCCTTAGGGTCAACCCAAAGGAGGAGCAACTCACAACCCTAAACCTGTGGTGCAGTGACCCTGGTGATTCCCAGAGATTCACGAGCCACAATAGCAGTGGCGACGCCCTTTCCCAAACCCTTGGGCTGGTGCCACACCCCGAACCCAGCTGGGCACAATTCTGATAAGGGAACACCATCCTCAGGTGCCAGCCAGGTCTCGGTGATGCATGCCAGGTCGTCCCACTCCCCCAAGATCAGGTCACACACAAGAGAAGCCTTATTGCAAACCAACCTGGCATTCACCAGCAGCAACCTAAGGGAGGGGTCACTCTGGACCTGCTGACCAGGAGCCTGAGACTGAACCGAGGGGCTGGAAGAAGAGACAGATAGCAAACAGCGGTCCCTAGTTCCCCGAGTGCGGCCCACCCCATAGTTCCCGCCATATCGCCCCATACCCATCACTACCGGAATGTAGGCCCCAGGAAACTCAATCTGACCCCCTGGCCGGGCGCTCCCCCCATCTATTGGCACCAGCCTAGTCCTAAGTACCCTACCACCCCTCCCCTAAAATCTCCCCCATCCCTAAAAGGGGAGGCCCCCGACCCCTACACGGCGATGTTGGGGCCACCAAGAGATGTCGGCCCACCTTCTTTGCCCCCCCTGAGCATTTTGCCAAGGGAGGATTTGGTGTTCAGGGAAGCAAGACGATAGAAGCAGCCGTATGCTGGCTAACACAACTTTATTGCACGATGTACCATTCGAACACGAGGTAATGGTGGCAATACAAATCTTTTTATACAGTCACTATACATTTGAATATGGTGCATGGTAGCCTATTGGCTACTGTCGGCGTGATGTCATCCGGAGTCCCGCCCTTCTTGTCCAGGTGTGTCTGTGGCGGGAAGGTTTCCCGTGGCTGTGCATGATTGGGGAATTTGTACTATGTGAGTTGAATGCTCGCTGCTCCCCTCTGTGGTAGCAAGCACACATTCCAATAGCAGCTGGATACAATGTGTTCTTTACAAATGGCTTAAGTATACATTTCCTGTAGAACTGGTTACATTCAACTTAAAGGCACAACGTAGCAGTTACATTTCATACTATTCCATACACAACATCCCTCCCCTCTAGGATGGGACGAAGTCCCTCAACCAATGTGGTTTCCCGCATGTGCGTTTGGGGCGTGCGGCTGCTGTGCTTGGCTCGGGGGCCCTTGCGCATCTCTGCTCTCTTGGTTCTTGCCCTGCAATAGGAGGGATGGACTCGTTAGCGGTTTGCTGTGGTTGTGCAGCCCCTGATTGAAAACGTGGGGAACTGGGGTTTCGCGTTTGCGCCGGCTCTTGGCTGGAAATGTGGGGTAGGGGTGAACTCTAATGTCGAGAAACCGGGGGCTACTGGGACTAACGAAAAACCCCGTTCTTCACTCGGACAGGTTGGGGAACACTCCGAACCCCTCCCCCCGGTTCTGAAACTCAAAATCAAACTCTTCCTCCCCAACAAATTTGTCCCTCTCTTCCAAAGTATCCCTGGTGTCCAAAGGGTATGGGCTTGTATCAACCCCCTCCCCCCTAGGTGGGGATCGCTGATCCGCATTTGTACCCGAAGGGTACCCTGTGTCTCCCCCTTGAGATAAATGGGTGGGGGAGGACACTAACGCTGAATCCTGTGGCTGCATGTCTGTGTCCTGCCTATCAGTAACCCTATGCCTGAGTTGATCGGCGTGCCTTCTCCAGAGTAGACCTGTGCTGGTCTCCACACAGTACGAAACTGGCCCCGTTTGCTCAATGACTACTCCCGGGACCCATGCCGATCCTGCGGCCGTGTAATTCCTGCAATATACAGGCTCTCCTATTCCGACGCTTTTGGTATTTCCTATTTCTGTGTTCCTCCCTTTATCCTTCACCTGTGTGGGATCCAACCTAGTTAGAAGCTTTACAGGTTTCCTGCGCATGAGGAGCTCTGCAGGCGAGAGCCCCGACGCGAGCGGCGTCACCCTATAGCACAGCAGGAACTGGCACAGTTGCAGGTTCAGGTCCCCGGGGCCCATGCGCCGCAATGCCTCTTTTGTAGTTCGCACCTGCTGTTCTACCTGGCCATTTGTTGCAGGGTGGAAAGGGGCAGAGGTGATGTGCTGAATGGCGTTTTTCTCAATGAATGCCTGAAATTCCGCAGACATGAAGGTACTGGCGTTGTCACTCAGAAGCACGTCTGGTATCCCAAAACAACTAAACACCCTGCGCAATTGCTTTACAGTTGCAGATGACGAGGTGCTGGACATCGGAATTACCTCCAACCACTTGGAGTAAGCGTCTACTATTAGCAGGAACAGGGTTCCCCTGAAGGGACCCGTGAAATCTACATGTACCCGAGACCACGGCCCTCGGGCCGTGTCCCATTCTCTATGGGGAAGTCAGGACTCTTCAGGTCGAGAACTTTGGCAATTCTCGCACTTGCTGACCATGTGCTCTATGTCAGCATCCATTTGGTGCCACCAGAAGTAGCTTTTGGCCAACGCTTTAGAGCGTACAATCCCGGGGTGGCTGACGTGCAGTAGCTTGAGCACTCTCGATTTCAGTGACTCAGGAATGACCACCCGCTGGCCCAATAGGAGGCAGCCCCTTTCTGTGGAAAGCTCATCCCTTTTTCTAACATAAGCCGTGAATTCCTCTCCAGGGGAAGTCATTGGCCACCCTTTCTGAACCCAGGAGCTCACTAGGGAAAGGGTCTTGTCCTTCGCCGTGGCTTTGGCGAGGTCTATGGAGACTATCGGGGGTGAGTCGAGGGCTTCGATGAGAAGCACTTGATGGTCTCGCTCCACCTTGCACTCAGGGTCTCCTAACTGTGGCAGGGGTGACCTGGAAAGAGCATCCGAATGGCTAATGTCTTTCCCCGGGCGATGGACCAGCGTGTGCTGGTATGCATTGAGAAAGATAGCCCATCGGAGCATTCTGGGGGACAGAATCTGTGGTGTGGGCTTGCCTGTGGTGAAAATGCCTAGTAGGGGTTTGTAGTCGGTCACAATGGCGAATGGTCGACCATACAGGAAGTCGTGGAACTTCTTTGTACCAGTGACTATGGCGAGAGCCTCTCTGTCTGTTTGTGCGTAGTTGTGCTCCACCTGTGAAAGTGATCTGGAGTAGAACGCAACTGGGGCTTCCCGCCCATTGTCTAACACGTGGCACAGCACTGCCCCCACTCCTACTGGTGAGGTGTCGCAGACTAGAACTACGGGCTTTCTAGGGTCAAAGTGGGTCAGGAACGCTTCTGAGAATAGAAGCCGCTTTAATTATTTAAACACCTTTTCCTGAATGTCTACCCACCGCCAAACCGCATCCTTCATAAGTAACTTATGCAGTGGCTCCACAACTGATGCCTTCCTTGGCAAGAAGGAATGATAGAAATTCAGGAGCCCAAGAAATGACTGCAACTCCGGTTTCATGGTGGGGCGAGGGGCATTTTGGATAGCCGCAACCTTGGATTTGGAGGGCTTTACTCCATCGGGGGTTATTTTAAACCCAAGGAACTCAACCTCTCTGCTAGGAACACACACTTGCTCTTTTTCAGCCTCAACCCCGCTTTTTTGAAAATCGACAGAACCTTGTCCAACCTCTTAGCCAGTTCCGACACACTCCCCCCTGTTATCAGTACGTCATCAAAATATGGGAGAACCCCGGAGAGCCCCTTTAACAAACATTCCACGAGGGACTGTAAAATCCCGGGGGCCGAATTTATGCTGAACTGCAGGTGCGTGACCTTAAAAGCCCCTTTGTGGGTTACAATTGTTTGTGCAGCGGTGGCAGCTGGAGTTATGGTCAGCTGTTGGTGCGCCTGCGCCCAATCCAATTTAGCGAAAAACTTTCCCCCGTGCAGCGTAGCTAATAGGTGGCTAACAACCGGCACCGGGTATGCATTTGGGCGGATTGCCTTATTTATTGTACATTTATAATCTGCACAAATCCTAACCTCCCCATCAGGTTTCAAAGCAGTCACAATAGGAGTTTCCCACTCCGCAGAGTCCACTGGAACCAAAATCCCCTGGCCCACCAGTTTGTCCAGTTCTGCCTCTATTTTGTCCTTGAGGGCGAATGGGATCCTCCTTGGCTTGAGCCGAATGGGCCGGATTTCCGGGTCAAGCTCGAATGAAACTGGGGGGCCCTTGAATTTCCCGAGCCCCTTCTCGAATACCGCCGGGTGTGCATTGCAAGCGTCCTAGATGGGGTTGGACCCGATGGCATGAATACCCTTTATTGAAATCCCCAGGGGCTTGAACCACTGCATTCCCAGGAGACAGCAACCCCCCTCTTTCAGGACTACTAAGGGCAGCTTCTCCCTATAGTGTTTAAATCGTACCTTGAATCCCCCCACCCCCAACACTGGGATTCTGACCCCTTGAACTTTCCACAAATGAGTCTTTAAGGCCTTGAGCTTGGGTTGCTCATTGGGGGGAATACGCAGGAACTCCCGCTAGGATATGATGGAGTAGGAAGACCCCGGGTCTATTTCCATCCTAACTTGGACCCCTTGCAACACTACCTCAACAAAACAATGGGGGTGCCCCAAGGACACGCTGTGAACAGCTGCACTGCTGTCGCCGCAAACCCGCCAGTACACACAATGCACTTCTGGGTCGCTGTCGTCGGAAACTCTGCCGACGCCATCCGGTCTCCTTGGGGGACGTTCCGCTGGGCCCTTGTACTCTCCTTGCCATCGTCTGCATACTTTGGCAATGTAGCCCCTCCATCCGCAGTTGTGGCACTCGGCCTTCCGGAACGGGCACCTGCTTCGGTCGTGGGATGCCCCACAGCCATCGCAATGGCAACTCTCCTTGTCATGCTTCTCAGTTGCTGCCTTCCGCACCTTTTGGATTCCCTTATCCTCGCTGACCGAGGAGGAGGAGGAGGAGGGTGATGCTGGGGATCGATGGTCCTGCCAGGCAGCTTGTACTGGATTCGATGTCCCGTCAGTTGGTGGGGCCCTTGCCTTGAACAGCTTGACTCCGGCCCTCATGGCTTTAGCTGCCTGTGCTTCCTTGAGGACCTCTTGGAATGTCAGGTCGTGGCCACGGGTCATCAGCTTTCTTTGGGTCTCCTCGTCCCGCAGACTGCAGAGCAAATGGTCCCTGAGGGCAGTTTCCAGGTCTGCCCACTCAAATGAGATTGCCGCCACACGGAGGGCCACCACAAAGTTGGCCACAGACTCACCCGGGCACTGGTCCCATCTCCCGAAGGCAGCTCTGGCCGTGAAGATGGACACGGTTGGCTGGAAGTGCTCCCGCAGCGCTGCTAGGAGCTGCTTGACCGGGACATCTTCCACCTTTCTCGGTGCCACCAGGTTGACCAGGAGCTTCACAGCATGGTACCCCAACATCGTGATGATCTGGGCGTACTTTTTTCCCCTCATCAGTGATTCCGGCTATCGCCAGCGTGCTGCGGAAATGCATTTCGAACCATTCCCATTGCTCCGGCTGGGTTATGTCAAAGATTGGTTGCGTCTTGTTCCCATGGGAAGCCATATCCCATCCTCGTCGCCAATTTGGTGTTCAGGGAAGCAAGACGATAGAAGCAGCCGTATGCTGGCTAACACAACTTTATTGCATGATGTACCATTCGAACACGAGGTAATGGTGGCAGTACAACTCTTTTTATATAGTCACTATACATTTGAATATGGTGCACGGTAGCCTATTGGCTACTGTCAGTGTGACGTCATCTGGAGTCCCGCCCTTCTTGTCCAGGTGTGTCTGTGGCGGGAAGGTTTCCCGTGGCTGTGCATGATTGGGGAATTTGTACCATGTGAGTTGAATGCTCGCTGCTCCCCTCTGTGGTAGCAAGATCGCATTCCAATAGCAGCTGGATACAATGTGTTCTTTACAAATGGCTTAAGTATAAGTTTCCTGTAGAACCGGTTACATTCAACTTAAAGGCACAACGTAGCAGTTACATTCCATACTATTCCATACACAACAGAGGACCTGTCCGGGAGGCTGGCTGAGAGGCTGGCGAGGCAAGGCAGTGGCGGAGTTGCCGGTGGGTTTTATCCCATCTGAGCCACCCAGGTGTTCTCTGTTTGCCTCCCCACCTTGCCTCCTCAGCTGCTGCAGCGAAGTTGGCAACAGCTGCAGTGGCAGCGATGTCGGGGCCGCCGGGAAACATCGGCTCACCTTCTTCGCCCCCCTAAGCATTTCGCTGGGGGTGGACCTGTCCGGGAGGCTAGCCGAGAGGCCATGAAGTGCTTTTGGTGGCAATGACAGGTGCTTTTCCAAAAGGAACAGCAGCTTGGGATGAGAAAAGGTACAGGTGAAAGTGATATGGAGCAACTTATAAACTAAGGTTCAACTCGCATTACCCTGTTTGTTGATGTTGTTATGTGCTGTCAGGTCATCTCAACTTAGGGTGACCCTATGAATGAGAGATCTCAAAAATGTTGTGACCTCAATAGCTCTGCTTTTCTAAACCCAACCACTTTGTATGCTTTCAGTATTTCCCAGCACTATTGTCCTTTCCAGAGAATCTTTGCCTTCTCATGTTATGTCCCAAATAAGACAGCCTCAATTTCATCACCTTTTCTTCCAGAGAAAGTTCAAGCTTTACTTGCTCGAGGATCTATTTGATAATCTTTCTGGCATTCTAAGGTATCTGGACTGTAAAGGTCTCCTCTAGCACCATATTTCAAACACATCAAATTTTTCCTATCAGCTTTCTTTACTGTCCAGCTTTCACATAGTGATAACACATCCTTACACTTGATAACTTTTTGTAATTCCTTCATTGCTGCCAGTCTGAGTCTCAGTTTTCTTCTGATTTCTTAGCTGCAATCTTCATTTAGAGTGATGATTCAGCCAAGGTATACAAAAGCTTTCCTCATTTCAATTTCTTCATTGTTAGCATTAAAGTTGTGTCGTTCTTCTGTAGTCATGATTCTTGTCTTCTTAATGTTCAACTGCCAAATTATCAAAGAAACAATACTTGAACCTGAGTATGTTTTAATTTGGCAATGTTACATTTTATAGACCACACAGGTTGGGATATTTTGGGAGATAGTCCATGAAAATAACTTCTTCAGACTTTTGTCAATATGACCAATGTCTGGTTTCTCCACTGACATTTTTTTGGTAGTACAGTACTATCTTTGTCCTTGACTTGCTGCTTCAAAATAATCTTGTAATGCTATCTGCTGCAGAATCTGGAAATGAAAAAAATAAATGAGTGATTGATATAACAGGGTTTTTTGAGCTGGCAATTCAATTAAAAACCACAAAATATCCTTCTCCAAATTTTAGAAAGAAAAGTGGAAAGGATAGGTAAAAATAGCCACACTTGGTTTCTGGATGATTCATTTTATGAGATACTTACTCATACTTTATATACTTTCTATATACTTGAAATGATTGCTTATAGGAAAAATATTACTTTTGTCCTTCAGTATGAAATATGTTGAGATTAAATGGACAAGGACATTAGAACAATGTCTTTATTTATACCAGTTAAAGCCCACAATGATGTATGTATCATGTGCTTTTCCTCAAGCTGGACATTGAAAACACGCCATGGATAGCCTTCATCATTAAAAATTGAAAAAACTCCAAATCACATCCTTTGTCCCGCTGGGTCTATAATTTGGGCTTTAATTCCCCATTAATTCTGCTGGCCAGGGAAAAAGATAGGCAGGAGTGTCTTCCTCAGAGCCCTCGGCACCCTAATCAGAGATGGGGCAGCGGTGCGCAGAGCAGCAGCCGGAGCAGCAGAGGAGGCGAGTAGCAGAGGAGCTTCGGCATCAGGCGGGCAGACAGATGAACCAGAAGCGATGGCAGTGGGTTTGAGACCAGGCCATGCTGCAGCCATGCCTGCCTTGCCCCCATGGTTCGGGGGGGGGGGAGGAGTAAGAGGAAGACCCTCCTGCCTCTCTTTTCCCCCTGGTCTCAGGGAGGAGAGGAAGAGGGAACCGCGACTGCCCAATGTGGTTGGCCTGGGCCCGGGGAGAAGAGGAAGATGGGCAGTCTCCACTTACCGCCACTTGGGCATTCCTGCCTCTGCTTCCCCCCATGTTCCCAGGGAGGAGAAGAAGAGGGAACTGCGACCACCTGACATGGCTGGAGGCCTGCCCGATGCCTCCACTCCACTCTGCTGCTACCTCCATGCTCAAAGCAGGAAATGCCAGCTTGGCTTGGCTTGGCGTGCATGCACAAGTGGGAAAGTGGGCGTGGCCACACCCACACCCACGTGGACCAGGGTGGACCAGGAGCTGCCCACCAGAGCCAAATAACCAGTGCTATCTGCTTCTGCAGATGTTTCCATGGTCATGTGGCAGGCATGACTAGACACGGAACACTGTTTACCTTCCCAAAGATGGGAGCTCATTCCGTCCTGCAGTAATTGGGTATCAAACTATTGACCTGCCACGCCTTGCTAGTTAAAATCAGAAATCTCATTGGAAGGAAGTCTTTTATGAATGCTTCAGTCTCAGAATAGGAAAAATAACCAAAAAATTGGAAACATAAGGCCTTACTGGTTGGATACCTCTAGTGCATATAAAAAAGACAGAAAACTCAGGATGTAGATACTGCAATCAGTAAGACATTAGATCTGAATATTTAAGACAAATAGTTTCATCTTTCAGATGGAAATTTCCTTCATAGTACCAACCCATCTTGAATCACCTGTCTTTGCTATGTCGACAAGGTTTGTCAAAATCAATAACCAGCCCAGAATGTTTTGCTGTTTGTGTCCAAAATACCATTCTGGAAATGTGGAAAGGAAATTGCTAGTTCTCACAGTCCACATAGCCAATCTTTACCTATAAGAAGGGGGGCACACCCGGCCCAACCATCCTGTACCGAGCTGGCCACACTTACCTTAAGACCCTGCAAGCATCGTCACAAGGGTCTGACAGCCGAGAGTGGGGCAACCGCCCCACAAACCAGAACCAAAAAAACTACGCCTGCCAGTGTCCTCTGCGCCACACCACCCCTCAGCCAATCAGGCTGAAGGACGCGAGCATGGAGGAGGCGGGGCAAGTGGCGCACGCTTTTAAAAAATGGCCGATGCGTCCAGAAGACAAAGGCCAAGAACGGCAATCCATGGAAGGCGATGGCTTCCCTCCGGGAGACGGAGGCCGAAAATGGAGCGCTGTTCTTAGCCTTCATCTCCCGGAGTGAATCTATCCCTGCTGCCCTGGTGATGAAGGCCGGCGCCAGCCTTGCCATGGCTTTGGGGGGACAAGGACGGGGAGCCCCTCCTCTCCCCGTGCAGCTTCGGTGGGGTAGTGGGGAGAGCCCATCATCTTCCCACCACCCCGAAGGCTCCTCCTCTCCCCACGCAGCTTTCTCTCCCTCTGTGTGTCTCCCTCTGTGTGTGTGTGTGTGTGCGCACATGCATGCGTGCACGCCACCCAAAAACCACCACCACAAAATATACTTGCCCGGCAAGGCCGGGTTAAAAATGCTAGTACCCTCATAAGAAGAGTCCAAAAATAAATGAAATAGGATTGTCCACATAACAATTGAGGAGCAGATCTTTTCTAATTGCAATTGGCTTTTAATTGCCAGTTCAATACCAAACAATAAATTGCAACAATATCCTGTTTTTGAAAATGTCAACTATGCTCAAAAGGGACAATGAAGATTCAGGGTGAGTGGTGTCATAGTCCCTGTTGTTTAGAACTCCCTCAATGTCTACATAACAATTGAGGAGCAGATCTTTTCTAATTGCAATTGGCTTTTAATTGCCAGTTCAATACCAAACAATAAATTGCAACAATATCCTGTTTTTGAAAATGTCAACTATGCTCAAAAGGGACAATGAAGATTCAGGGTGAGTGGTGTCATAGTCCCTGTTGTTTAGAACTCCCTCAATGTCTACCCTAAAAATCATGGCTCTGCTACACCGCAATGCAAGTAGCCAGTCTTTTCTACTTTCATATTTTATGCTTGCTTACTTATTCATTCATTTATTCATTTAACGTACTGCCCATCTAGGAGGTGTTTTCACTCTGGATGTTTTACAATAAATAAATAAATAAATGAGGAAGTACTTCTTCCGTGTCTAGCCCAGATGTGAAACTGCCAAAATGAAGGCACCTTTTGGGGAGTTCATTCTGCAGTTCCTTTTGCCTGACCTAGTATGAGAAAAATTAGCCGGGAACACAAGGTTGCCGTTACCTGACTGTGGCTTAAAAATACAACAATCTTCGAGGAGGCACTTTTTGTGTACCCCAATGAGGGAAGGTACTAATATGATATGATCTATAATATAATATAATATAATATAATATAATATAATATAATATAATATAATATAATATAATATAATATAATATAATATAATATAATATAATATAATATAATATAATATAACTAGGATATTTTGCCCAGCCCTGCCAGGCATTTTAAATGTGTGTGTTGGTGGTTTGGGGTGGTTTTGGTTATGCTCAACCACCACTCCTATGTAAAAAACCACTCCAACCACCAACACACACATTAAAATTTTTATTATGGCAGAAGTGTTCTCTCTCTCTCTCTGTGTGTGTGTGTGTGTGTGTGTGTGTGTGTGTGTGAATGTTATCCACCAGAGGGTGCTATTTTTAGTTAATAGTTTTAGTTAACTAAAAATAGCAATAGCACCCTCTGGTGGACTACAGTCAATAACGTTCAGTGCTGAGTAGGATTCTTTTTCTGTTGTTCTCTGTAGGTAGTTTTTCGTGGTTTTTTGTTGTTGTGGGTGGGAGGGTTTTATGTTTGTGTTAGTGTGTTAGTGTGTGTGTGTGGGGAGGTTGGGAAGGTTATTGTGGCCTTGCCTTGCTGGCCAGGCCATGTTAAATCCTTGCTTTGGGGGGGGGGATTTATTTATTTATTTGTTTGTTTGTACAGGGGGGCCAGCCGGTGCCTTGCTGTAGCCTGGGTTGGGGGGGGGAGAGGGGAGTATCCCCTCCCCCAAGCTACGGACCGGCTTGTGCAGGCCTCCAAGGCTGCGGGGGGGGGGATTGCTTTTCCCCGCTGCCTCACCAAAGCATGGGTGGGGGGGGAGAGAGAATGGTATCTTCTCTTTCCCCCCCCATGCTATGGTGGAGGCTTATGCTGGCCTCCGAGGCTGTTGGGGAAAAATATTTTTCCCCTGCTGTATTTGCGAAGCCTGGGGGAGAGGGGGTATCCTCACACACCCCCACGCTATTTTAAGGTGTTTTTAAGGTGTTCGTCTTCGTTAGAAGACGGGGGCCGAATCTTTAGGCCTCTGTCCTCCTAGGAAGACAAACGGCTTCCCTCAGGGAAACAGGGGCCAAGAACGGTGCTCCGTTCTCGGCCTCTGTCTCTTGTAGGGAAGCGTAACAGTTTCTCTCAGGGAGACAGAGGCCTGAGAACGGAGTGCCTTTCTGGGTCTCTGTTTTTCTGAGGGAAGCTTTTCGCTGGGTTTGTGGAGAGAAGAAGGTCTCCCTCTTTTCTCTGCAAACCCGCCAAAGTTGCAGTGGGGATGGCGCTGGCCATCGCTGCTGGTCTGGGAAGTAGGCGCGGCGCAGCGGCGGTTTGTTTAATTTCCGCGTGCCGTGCTTTCCTGGCCTCCTTTGTGGTCGCGTCCCTCAGTCTGATTGGCTGAGGGGTGGTGCGGCACAAAGGATGATGGGGCTTGAAGTTTTTTCCTTTTGGTAACGTTTGTGGGACCGCTGCCCCACTGGCGACCACCAGAACCCCACAGCTTTGGGAAGGCAGGGGTTACGGTAAGTGCAGAGGGCTCGGTCGGGGATGGTTGAGTTGGGTGCGGGAGCCTTTGAACAAACCCAACGGTTAAGGGCACTTTTTATAGGCATAGATATAATATAATATAATATAATATAATATAATATAATATAATATAATATAATATAATATAATATAATATAATATAATATAATATAATATAATATAATATAATATAATATAATATAATATAATCTTAGCCTATAAATCCAAGGGTTAACCGTTGGAACTGGCTATAGGTTGCTATGCCTCGCCCTACTTGCCTGCACTCACCCTTCGTGCACACGGCCGATCTGGGTACGCAGGTCAACGAAGGATTGAGAAAACCGGCAGTGGGGCAACAGCCCCACAAACGCGAAGAAAGGGAAACAACTTCACTTCCCAACATTCCTTGCGCTGCGCCAGAGCCAAAGCCAATCAGGCTGAGAGGCTCTCGCACGGCGCAGCGTTCGGAAACGCGCCACAGCCAATCAAAATAAAAGCATTTTTAAAAAATGCAGCAAAAACACAAAGCACCAACCCATAACTACAAGCCCCAGCGTCCTGCGTGCCATGAGCGCGCAGAACGCTGAGGAAACCGGCGCCCGAAAAATTAAAAAGAAAAACAACTCACAGCCAAGCAAACACCAGCTGGCTTTCTTTCCCTCACCCGCGGCGCCTGAAGGTCCCGACTGGAGTTTCCCCTTTAATATCAGTGGGTGGGGGTTGCGATCCCCCTCTCCCCTGTCTCCCCTAGGGTTGGGAGGTTTGTGGGAACAAAGGGGGTATGTTTCCCAAACCCTTCTGGACTCAGGACACCAGGGAGAGGGGATCGATTCCCACCCCCTCCTTAAAACAACTCCGTCTTTTCTTCTCTTTAAAAACGGAGTTGTTTTAAGGAGGGGGGGAGGGAATCGATCCGCTCACCCACTGATATTAAAGGGGAAACCCGATCTACTTTCACGTCTCCATACAAAGCACCATAACACACTAAATCCCCCTCCCCACCACCTAGCCCACCCTTCCTAACCCCAATGACCATGCCCCCTCCCCACCACCAAGCCCACCCTTCCTAACCCCAACGACCATGCCCCCTCCCCACCACCTAGCCCACCCTTCCTAACCTCAACGACCATGCCCCCTCCCCACCACCTAGCCCACCCTTCCTAACCCCAACGACCATGCCCCCTCCCCACCACCAAGCCCACCCTTCCTAACCCCAACGACCATGCCCCCTCCCCACCACCTAGCCCACCCTTCCTAACCCCAATGACCATGCCCCCTCCCCACCACCTAGCCCACCCTTCCTAACCCCAACGACCATGCCCCCTCCCCACCACCTAGCCCACCCTTCCTAACCCCAACGACCATGCCCCCTCCCCACCACCCTTTCTAACCCCAACGACCATGCCCCCTCCCCACCACCTAGCCAACCCTTCCTAACCCCAACGACCATGCCCCCCTCCCCACCACCTAGCTCACCCTTCCTAACCCCCAATGACCACGTACCTTCCCCACCACCAAATAAATATTTTTTAAAAATTACTAAAAACACTCAAACACATCCAAAAATACACAAAAACAAAAAACAAAAACAATACAAAGTAAACAAAGACACAATCAAAAACAAAACAAACAGACAAAAAACACAAACTCCACCCCCCCTCCCCCTGCCCACACACACACACAAAAGAAAGAAAACAAGCAAACTTACCAAACGAGGTGCTACC
Organism: Bradypodion ventrale; assembly: GCA_035047345.1. NCBI lineage: Eukaryota > Metazoa > Chordata > Lepidosauria > Squamata > Chamaeleonidae > Bradypodion > Bradypodion ventrale. The sequence continues at coordinate 79,851,890 of JAWDJE010000006.1, read as the reverse complement.
TCCACCAGGACTGGAAAAGAAATGAATAAAGAAAGACACAACTTACCAGAAGAAGCTCCACCCAGAGGCCAGGAGAGAAAAAAAAGTCAAAATACAATAACCCCTACCAGCACCACCTGCTGGCCACAATAGTAAAAACAATTCAAAAACACACAACAGCCCCAAACAAAAGGCCAGAAGAGTAAAAACAAATCAAAAACATAACACAAATTCACAATTTTACACAAAAGGTCACACCAATAAAAACAAGTTAAAAAAATTACACTAAACACACTTTAACACAAATCACAAATATATGTCAATAAAATACAATACAATAGAAATTTTTAAAAATCCTGTGCTGAGTTATAACTCAAATTTAAACTCAAAACATCTAAACACATTTTAAAAACATTGAATGTAAAAAACATTTACTTTTACATTATTAAAATTATTACCTACGGTACAACTAATTAAAAAAATTCAAAAAACTAAAACATTATTCGCTTACATAAAACAATTTGAAAAAATTATATCATACTTTCTTCTTTTATTAATCCTCAAAAAAACCCAAAAAAGCAGATCACAGTTAATAACAGCCAAGCCAAAAATTTTTTACATAAATAAACATTTAAAAAATTAAAATTACAGACTAAGCAATTTTTTAAAAAAATTAACACAATTTAACCTTCCAACACAATGTAAAACTATTGCAAAAATAAAATTGGTTCATTTTTAATTAAAACACACGGGGGGGAAGCCCGGCAACGCCGGGCAACCCTTACTAGTATAATATAATATGAGGTAAGGTAAGGTAACGGACTGCAGAGGCTCAAGTGGCTAAGAAGCTGACTGGGAGCCAGAAGGTCAGCAGTTCGATTCCCGAGTACTGCAGGATGGAATGAGCTCCCGTCTTTGTCCCAGCTCCTGCCAACCTAGCAGTTTGAAAGCAAGAAATTGCAAGTAGATAAATAGGGACCACTTTGGTGGGAAGGTAACAGTATTCCATGCACTCCGGTGTCTAGTCATGCCTGCCACATGACCACAGAAACATCTGCAGAAGCAGACAGCACTGGCTCTTTGGCTTTGAAACAGAGATGAGCACTGAAACCTAGAGTCAGATACGACTGGCTTTCGAGCAAGGGAAATCTTTATCTTTACCTTTACCTTTACCTTTACCTTTACCTTTACTATAATATAATATAATATAATATAATATAATATAATATAATATAATATAATATAATATAATATAATATAATATAATGGTGCTAAGCTAACCTCTTGTTGATATGTATAAAATTAACCCCAAATATTATGTCTTGAAACCCATCATAAATAAAGCCAAATCAACTCAAGAACCAACATAACCCTAGACTAAAACTAAACTAAACCAAACCTTGGCAGACCAGGGCCAACAGGATTAGCCAGATGAAGATGTCTATGATAAAGTGCGGTCATACCTCCAGGCACTATTTATTCCTTCAGTTGCCTGTTACATGTTCCCAGAAGCTACTCAGAGATGCATCAGCAACTTCTTTTTCAGCTGGCTTCATTAAAGGTACAAAGTCTCCTAGAGATAAGGTCTACCTAAACACCTTTTCAGTCACCAAAACTCAGTATTTACCAAAGAATTCAATTAGTCTCTATTTCTTTCCAGAATTCCTGTTTCTTGCATAGGACCTGTTATGGTAGGACTTGGATATGGTAGTCTGTCCTCTAATGGGATCTTGGTCTAGAACTATTGCTTAAAATGGAGTTACAATACTTTCTAATTTCAAGACTGTCTAATGAGACTAGAGAGAGATTGTTTCTGTCTCCCCCTAAAATCGATGTTAAAAAGTAATTTCCTCATGTTTTAGTGATTCTCCCATCTATCTGCCACCTCTTTTTCTTTGTGCATAACTAGGGATTCTTTTTGGCTGTAGAAATGACTGGCTTTTGAGCAAGGAAGACCTTTACCTATGGAAATAGCTTTGTATGCTTATATTGGTGACCAGTGTGCCTCCGGGTGCAATTCAAGGTGCTGGTAATTACTTCTAAAGCCCTACATGGTAGTGGGCCAGGATACTTAAGAGACCGTATCACCCCAAGGACATCTGCCCGTCACACTAGAGCGGACTGGAGGGGCTTTTTAAAAATACCAACTGCTAAAGAGGCGAGCCTCTCTAGCACTAGAAGAAGAGCCTTTTCAGTATCCGCTCCAGCCCTATGGAACCTCCTGCCAGTTGAACTGCATCTCCAGATGGAGCTGCTGCCCTTCAGGAAAGAGCTGAAAACCTGGCTGGCAGGGAAGGTGTGGGGAGGTGGAGATGGAGCACCCCCACACTGGCTCATTTAGAGCAGGATCACTCATGCTTTTAAAAATTTTAAACTAGATTTTTAATTGGTGCGGGTGGGAGGTAGTTTTTCAGTGTTTTTAGAAATTTTAAGGGTTTCTATAATTTAAAAGTTGGGGATTTTATGTACGCTGCCCAGAGTCGCATGTCGATTGAGGTGGCTATACAAATTGAATAAATCAATAAATAAATATAATTTGGTGTGTGTGTGTGAGGTGGGGTGCTGGTGGTGGCGTTAGTGCAACCAGGAGTTGAATGATTAAATGTTAATCAGTAGGTCTGATTGGAATGTAATTGGGTATAATACAGTTTTTGGGTTTCTTAAAATATCAGATGTATTTGTAGCTGGACACTTTCATTTTTAATTAAATTCCTGCTGAAAAATATAACTAGATTTTTCAATTTATCTCTTTTATATTTTGTGTGTACATACTACGTCAAAGTTTTTCATTCTCGATCTTCACAGCACTCCTTAACTGTTATCCAAAATATATGTGGATTATTTATTTCTGTTACTGTGTTTGAAGTATTATGTCATAAAAAGTAACCCCATACATAAACAGAGAAAATGCAAAAAGCATTAAGTGGGAAGAAAAGTGTGTTTTAAAAAAAGCTTTGTATATGTCTTGCTAGATAAATTTATTCTTCTCCTGCTGGTAATGAACTATTCAGGATATTTGATAACAAATTAAAACCAATAAGAGACAAAAACTATATATGTATATGTCTGTGGAATAAATGACTGAGCAACATTTTTATTATTCAAATAAACACTTATTTCTCAAATTTTTACATAAGACTCCCACATCATAAATGTTGTTTTGCCCTTTATTTTGCATTGCAGAGTTGTTACTTTGTCTGACAGTTAATCAAACCTATTCATTTTTAACACGTCAGACTTATTGCAGTGTCTATACTTTTCCTGCAGGATCCGCGAGCACAATTGGCATAACTGTCCCTGACAGAGGCCATGCCGTGTGAGAACGCTCCAGGCCTCTGGGTTCTGCGGGGACAGAAATTGGGGAGCGGATTAATAGTCATAAGATTGATTCACCCATATCTGACCTGACAGGCAGTCCAGGCAGGAGGAAATTGAATGTCTAACTAGCAGTTAGGAAGTAGGTAATTCCGCACCTGCAGATTACCCCAAGCCCTAGCGCAAATAGTGGCCATGTTTACTCTTGTGTAAGCTATGAACAATGGACTTCCCCTGCCAGTGTTTGCCTTAGTTAATTAACTTCCCAAGAGAGATTCCCAATTAACCCAGGTAAACATGTGATGTGATTTTCTGTCAGATGACGATTCTATCACACGCTGCCTTGAATTCCTATATATGATGATGATTTTCCCTCAATAAACCACTGGTCTTCGCTCCATCTTGCCTCGTGTCGTTACTCGACCAGTCTCCTCCGGGACCCAACGGCCGCTCCACGGCCCCGATCCAACATCTTCCATCAAGTTTCATAGTTTCAGAGCCTTGTATATGAATTCATGCTTACCAAACAAAGAAAAATCTGTGTCTTCTAGACAGATAGACATTCAGACTGCTATTATTATCCAAGAGGGTGCTCCTGACAACTTACTTAATTTTTTTCTCTCTCCTCTTCAGCAATATCTTTTTTCCCAATTTGTTAAAGCTACAGAAGCAAACATTTTTCATCTATTCAAGAATGATTAAGAGATAATTTCAGGAAGCATAATTTCAGTAGGCAATGCATTTACTTTCTATGCATTTAGTACATAATACTTCAATATCTCAAAATACAGTAAAACCTTGCATAAAGAGCGCCTCACTTAGAGACTAACTCGCTTAGAGAGTATTATTTATTTATTTATTTATAATTCACATTTGTATATGCCGCCCACTCAGGCAGCATATACCCGACTCAGGGCGGCATTACAACAAATCTAAAAAATACATACATAAAAACATTTATAAAACCTTATAAAAAACCCACATCCACCCCAATTAAAAAACCCATATCCCACCCACCCATCACACCCACCATACAAAAAGGGAAGAAGAGAGAGTTCCTATAAAAGCCAACCGGCGGGGACCATAGTCCCGTTCGGGCCCCACACCTGCCCTGCCAGCCAGGTCTTTACTCCTTTCCTGAACGGCAGCAGTTCACTTTGAAGTCTTAGATCTATTGGCAGGAGGTTCCAGAGGGTTGGTGCGGACACGGAGAAGGCCCTCCTTCGGGTGCTAGACAAATGTGCACCCCTCGTTGACGGCACCACTAGAGAGCCCCTCCGGTCCGCTCTGGTTGGACGGGCAGTCACTCTTGAATTTTCTAATACTTTTCTCTGAATTTAGAATTTTCTCTGAATAGTCACCCTCATTTAACAACAAAAAACAACCAAAAACTCGCATAACAACTAAATCAGGGTTCGCATTTTCCCACGCCAGAAGTCACAATCGGTCACTTACAATGGTAGCAGTGGCGCTTTCCCCAAGTGTTTCTCTTAAAGAGTGACTCACTTAAAGCGCAATCCCATGGAATTAATTATGCTCTTTAAGAGAGGTACCACTGTAAATAAATTAATTAAAAATTATGTGTTGCTATGAGCCTTGCCCAGCAGAGAGAAGGAACGACAGACTTCAGGAATCAGGATAAATGGCTAATTTAATTCAATTTTTCAGTCCCATTAAATAGACAAAAACTGCTTTGTGGCTATACTACTAATTAACAGAGAGACTAGCTGTTTTTCTAAAATGACTAACAGAGTTGTATTCTTGGCTCAACAGATTAACATTCCATTTTCTACCAGGAAGAAATCTCTAACCAGAAAGTTAAGTATTAGAATACACAAGAAAATAATTAGGTATTAGGTTGCCCTTGACACGGGTGACTTTTTGGTCAATTTAGGAGGTAAAATGTTACTTAGAATAATCAGTTTAAGGATTCTGCCCTGTTGCTTGGTTGAGTCTGAGGGCATGTCTTCAAAACTCGCTCCAGCTTGGAACCCTTAATATTAAATAATGTGTTTAATATATGAATCTGCTCAGGTCAATCTAATGCATTCCTACAATTATGCAACCCACCAAATGCGTTGGAATGACATATTGCATGGTGCATGATAAGCTTGAACAGTGGGATGAAACCAACAAAATGAAATTTAACAGGGATAAATGCAAAGTTTTACACCTAGGGGAAAATCCAGATACTCAATTACAAGATGGGGGATACTTGTCTCAGTAATACTACGAGTGAGAAGGATCATGGAATTGTTGCAAATCACAGGCTAAGTATGAGTCAACAGAGCGATGGGGATGCAAAAAAAAGGCCAACACTGTTTTAGGTTGCATTAACAGAGGAGGTATAGTCTTCAAAACCCACGAGGTACTAGTCCCTCTCTATTCAGCTCTAGTTAGACCACATCTAGGGTATTGTGTTCAATTCTGAGCACCACACTTTAAGGAAGATGCAAACAAACTAGAACAGGTACAGAGAAGAATGATCAGAGGAATGATCAGAGGAATGGATGATCAGAGGAATGGAAACCAAGCCATATGAGGAAAGACTGAAGGAACTGGGCATCCTTAGCCTTGAGAAAAGAAGACTAAGAGGGGCTATGATATCTCTCTTCAAATACCTGAAAGGTAATCATGAATAGGCAGGGATCTGTTCTCAGTCATCCCAGAATGCAGGATGTGTAACAATGAGCTAAAGCAGTGTTTCCAAACCTTTAGTTTTCGGTCTTCAATTCCCAGAAGCCTAAGTCAATTCCCTAAAGCACTGATCAGCCAATGTACTGACTTAGGCTTCTGGGAAGTGAAGTACCTGTGTGGGGAGCAGGCCCCACATTGGACCCCACTTGGCTAAAGGAAGCCAGATATAGGCTGAATATCAGGGAACGCTTGAGCAGTATGACAGTGGAACAACTACTTCAAGAGGTAGTGAGTGCTCCGACACTGGAAGCATTCAAGAGAGAATCTATCAGATCTGCTTTGATTTGGATTCTTGCATTGAGCAAAGGGTAGGACTTAATCACCTAAATTCTATGACCTGACTGGATGCAAAAATTACTGAGCAGAGCAAGGAGCTAGTCACCAGCACTCTAGCAGAAGGAGGCAGTCTAACAATGCACCTGGATTCAAAAGACTGTATCAGAAAAGCATATATAAATGCTTGTATGCAAATGCCAGAAGCCTCCGGAACAAAATAGGGGAGCTGGAATACTTAGCAATAGATAAGAATATTGATATTACTGGCATCACTGATGGATGATAACCAATGGGATACACTTATCCCAGGCTACAAACTGTACAGGAAGGATAGGAAGGGGCAAACGGGAGGCCTAGTATGTCAAAGAAGTGATAAAATCATATGAATTGGAATATCTAGGTAATTTGGAGTCACCATTAGAAACTCTGTGGGTAAGAGTACCAGGCCACAAGGATGGTCTAACAGTAGGCATATACTTTCGGCCTCCAACCCAAACTCCTGAGGGAGACTGGCAGTTGGAGAATGTTGTAAAGGAGGCATCCAAGAAGGGAAGCCTGGTTATAATGGGGGACTTCAATTACCCTCACATAGACTGGGTGAACTGTTGTTCAGCACATGATAAAGAGATAAAGTTCCTAGATATGCTAAATGATTGTTCCCTGGGACAGATGGTTGAAGACCTTTAGTGTATGAAGACCAAGACACAGGACACAGCCTCGGGCTGGGTTAACTCAGGTTTATTGCATCGTGGACAGAGGGAACATGAGGTAATGGCGGATCGATAGCTCTTTTTATACAGCAGTAATACATTTGAACGTGGTGCCATGGTAGCCCATTGGCTACTGCCTGCGTGACGTCATTGCGAGTCACGCCCTTCTTGTCCAGGTGTAGGTAGTGGCGGGAAAGCTTCCCGCGCTGTTGCCTTTGATGAGTTCGGACCAATAGAGCTTGGACGCTCGCTGCTGCCAGCTGGTGGTCATTAGCTCGCGTCCTATTACAGGGTTTATATGATACAGCTGAAGGTTACATTGTTGCTATAGGCAAGGTTACATTGGCTCCGATACATTGTAATCCATGTGGAAGGAAAACCATTAGAACACAACACCCCTCCCCCCTAGGATGAGACAAAGTCTCGAGCCCCCACTCAAACACGCTCCCCCCCCTAGGAGACAAAGTCTCTCAGCCAAGATGGCTTATTTCGAACACGCTGGGGTCTCGATGCGGGCTGCCTTTGCCCGGGTTTGCTACCTTCTCTTTGTCCCCTGGTTTCCTGCCCTGTAATTGGAGAGGGAGACTCGTTAGTGACTTGCCGCGGCTCCGCGGCGTTGTTGGGAGGTGTGCTCTCTCTTAGGGAAAAACCGGGGGCACTGGGGACTAACGAAAAACCCCTCTTCTCGCTTGGATGGGTGGGGGAACACTCCTGAAAACCCCCCCGGCTCGCAAAACCAAAACCAAAATTACATTCGGGGGCAGCGGTCGCGAATTCCTCTCCCCCTTCCCCGGCCTCTGATGGAACTGGTTTATCAAAAGGATATGAGTCGGGGCCGCTGCTTCTTCCTTCCCCCCTTGCTTGGGACTGTTGTCCGCTGATGTCTCCCCCTTGGGCTAAACGGGTGGGGAAGAACCCTAACGCTGACTCCTGTTGATGAGCCCCACTGTCCGGTACGCTCACTCGGTGCCTCAGCTGGTCCGCGTGCCTCCTCCAGAGGAGACCTGTGCTGGTCTCGACCCGGTACGACACTGGCCCCGTCTGTTCTACTACCGTCCCCGGCACCCAGGCTGGCCCTGCGCTGGCATAGTTTCTACAGTGAACAGGGTCGCCGGCGGCGAATCCTTTCGAGACTGCCAGCCCTATGTTTTTTCCCTTCTCCTCGACTCTCGTCGGGTCTAGCCTGGACAGAATCGTGGTCAGTTTTCGCCGCATCAAGAGCTCTGCCGGCGAGTAACCTGACGCTAAGGGGGTCACCCTATACGCTAATAAGAACTGACATACTTGGTGATTTAGGTCCCCCGGGCCCATGCGCCGAAGCGCATCCTTTGTTGTGCGCACCAACCGTTCCACTTGGCCATTCGTGGCCGGGTGAAACGGTGCGGATGTGACATGCCGAATTGCGTTCGCCGCCATGAATGCTCCGAACTCCGAGGAGGTGAAGCAACTCGCGTTATCGCTGACTAACGTGTCGGGTAAACCGAACGTGGAAAAGACTCTCCGTAGCTGGCTAATTGTCGTGGCGGAGGACGTGCTCTTTACTGGGATAACCTCCAGCCACTTGGAGAACGCATCCACCACCAGGAGAAACATGGTTCCTCGGAATGGGCCAGCGAAATCTATGTGTACTCTGGACCACGGCCCCCTTGCTGCGTCCCATTCCCTATGCGGGAGGCGAGCCTCCTCTGGACAGGATCCCTGACATGCCTCACAAGTGCCGACCATGTGCTCAATGTCCGCGTCCAGTTGTGGCCACCAGAAATAACTGCGGGCCAGCGCCTTCGAACGAACGATCCCCGGGTGGCTGACGTGCAGCAGTTTGAGCACCCTCGGCCGCATGGATGTAGGGACCACCACCCGTTGGCCCCACAACAGGCACCCCCTTTCTAGGGACAGCTCTAGCTTTTTTCGAAAGAATGTGTCGAATTCCGTGCTCGGGGACGATGCCGGCCACCCCTTCTGTACCCATGAGCTAACCTTTTCCAGCGTTTTGTCCTTGCCTGTCGCCCTAGCAATATCGGCTGGTACTAGTGGGGGTGCGTCTAAGACCTCGATTAGCAACACCTGGCGGTCTCTTTCTACTCTAGCCTTTTGGTCATCCGACAGGGGCAAAGGGGATCTCGAAAGTGCATCAGCATGGCTGATCTCCTTTCCGGGCCGGTACTCCAACTCGTGTTGGTATGCGTTGAGAAAGATAGCCCAACGCAGCATTCTCGGGGATAGGATCTGCGGCGTGGGCTTGCTTGCCGTGAAAATCCCTAACAGGGGCTTGTGATCCGTTACAATTTTAAACGGGCGGCCATACAGAAAGTCGTGGAACTTTTTGGTCCCCGCTACTATGGCTAATGCCTCCCTGTCGGTTTGTGCGTAATTTCGCTCTGCTTGGGACAGGGACCTTGAATAAAACGCAACCGGGGCCTCCCTTCCGTCATCCAATACGTGGCAAAGCACCGCCCCCACCCCCACCGGTGATGCATCGCAGACTAATACCACCGGCCGTTTGGGGTCGAAATGCGTTAGAATTGCGTCAGAAGTCAAGAGTTGCTTTAGCTCTTTGAATGCCCTCTCGTGCTCGTCACCCCACATCCATGTCTCCTCCTTTTTAAGCAACCGATGAAGCGGTTCGGCTACGGACGCCTTCCGCGGAAGGAATGTATGGTAAAAATTGAGGAGCCCCAGGAATGACTGTAGCTCGGTTTTGGATGTGGGGCGAGGGGCCTTCTTGATGGCTGCCACTTTGGATTTGGATGGCCTAATACCCTCGGGTGTGATTCGGAACCCTAAAAACTCGACCTCGGTTTCGAAAAAGACACATTTGTCCTTCCTCAGTCTCAGCCCCGCTTTCTCGAACACAGTTAGTACTTTGTCCAATCTTTTTGCCAGTTCGGCCTCACTCCCCCCTGTTATCAACACGTCATCAAAATAAGGCAACACCCCCTCCAGCCCCTTCAGGAGGCGTTCCACAAGCGACTGAAAAAGGCCGGGTGCCGAGTTCACGCCGAACTGTAAACGCGACACCTGGAATGCTCCTTTATGTGTGACTATCGTTTGGGCCGCGGCCGTGGCGGGAGTTACGGGGAGTTGCTGATAGGCTTGTGCTAGATCGAGCTTAGCGAAACACTTTCCCCCATTTAGCCTGGCCAAAAGGTGGCTGACCACCGGCACCGGGTATGCATTAGGGCGGATCGCCTTGTTAATTGTACACTTATAATCAGCGCAAATGCGCACCTCCCCGTTAGCCTTCAGAGCTGTTACAATTGGAGTTTCCCACTCCGCGGAATCAACAGGAATAAGAATCCCCTGGCCCACCAATTTGTCCAGTTCCGCCTCTATTTTGTCCTTTAGTGCGAAGGGCACCCTGCGCGGTTTGAGTCTTATCGGGCGGACCTCCGGGTCTAAGTCGAAGGCTACAGGGGGTCCCTTGAATTTTCCCAGTCCTTTTTTAAAAACGTCGGGATGCGCGTCGCACACCGCTTGTATTGGATCCCCCCCCACCGAATGTACTCCCCCTATGAACAGGCCTAAAGGCTGAAACCACTGTGTCCCAAGGAGGCTACAACTTCCCCCCTTGAGGACAACTAGGGGCAGTTCCGCAGAATGTCTCTTGAAATTAACCCGAAACTTCCCGACCCCCAATACCGGAATGCTGTTTCCCTGTACATCTCGTAGCGTGGACCTCAATGTTTTAAGTTTGGGCCGCACGTGGGGGTCGATTTTCAAGAACTCTTTCTGGGGGATTATGGAATAGGAGGACCCTGAGTCAATTTCCATCCTGATAGGGGCCCCTTGTATTAGTACCTCAACGAAGTAATGGGACTGTCCCGTGGACACGCTGAACACCGGGGCGTCATCTTCGCTGCCGTCCGAGACGCGGCCCACGCCGTCCTTCTTCCTCGTGGTCTGGGCGCCATCTTTGGGCCTCGCGGGACGGTCCGGTCTGGTCGAACGGTCTGGTGACTGCCTCCGGCCCTCCTTTCTTTTTCTGCATGCCTTGGCAATGTGCCCCCGACGGCCGCAGGTGTAACATTCAGCCTTTCTAAATGGGCACCTCGCGCGTTCGTGGGCCGCCCCGCAACCATCGCAGCGGCGCCCCCCTTTCCGGACCTTCTGGACCTCCTCGCCGTCGCTGCCTTCCGAGGACGATTTTGAGGCCCGCCGAGTTGCGTGCACCGATTGTCCGGGCCTCCCGTGCACCGAATTTTCTGCTTTGCCGGCCCTGGGACGCCACTCACGCCACTGGTGCATCTCGTCTACTCCAGCATTCGTGGACTCCGCGGCTTCGGCGGCCTCGACGACCTCTGCCAGCGTGGGTGGCGGCTCCTTGTTCATCAAGCTGCGCTGCACCTCCTTGTCTTTCAGGCCACACAGCACGCCGTCCCTGAGGGCCATGTCTAGGATGTCGCCCCATTTGCAGGGGACGGCGGCTACCCTCATGGCGGCCACGAATGCCTCAACCGACTCGTCCGGCGCTTGGACTCGCCTCCAAAACGCGCTCCGAGCGGGAAACATCGCCCTCGAGGGTTGGAAGCGCTCCCGTAGCAGCTTCATGATGTCGTCCGCCTTAAATTGGCTCACCTTCTTCGGAGCGATGATGCCCACCAGCGTCCGCTTGGTTTCCACCCCAAGCATTCTGGTGAGGATGGCCCTCTTCCGCTCCTCATCGTCTTCCTTGACTTTGAGTTCCACCAGCGCCGCCTGGAAGTCCATCTCCAACAGCTCCCAGTCTTGCGGTTTGGTGATGTTGAACCCGCTCTGCGCCCTGGCTGCTCCTTGGGGATCCATTATCCCACCTTCGTCGCCAATTTAGTGTATGAAGACCAAGACACAGGACACAGCCTCGGGCTGGGTTAACTCAGGTTTATTGCATCGTGGACAGAGGGAACATGAGGTAATGGCGGATCGATAGCTCTTTTTATACAGCAGTAATACATTTGAACGTGGTGCCATGGTAGCCCATTGGCTACTGCCTGCGTGACGTCATTGCGAGTCACGCCCTTCTTGTCCAGGTGTAGGTAGTGGCGGGAAAGCTTCCCGCGCTGTTGCCTTTGATGAGTTCGGACCAATAGAGCTTGGACGCTCGCTGCTGCCAGCTGGTGGTCATTAGCTCGCGTCCTATTACAGGGTTTATATGATACAGCTGAAGGTTACATTGTTGCTATAGGCAAGGTTACATTGGCTCCGATACATTGTAATCCATGTGGAAGGAAAACCATTAGAACACAACAAGACCCAACTAGAGGTACAAGAATCCTTGACTTGATCCTGAGTAATATTCAGGATCTGGTGCAAGATGTTAATGTGACTGATCCAATAGGGAACAGTGACCACAACTCAATTATGTTTAACTTGATCATAGACCACAAGTCACTGATAAAATCTAACACAGAGACCTTAAATTTTCAAAAATAAAATTTCCCAAAGTTGAGGAAACTAGTAAAAAAGAAGCTGAAAGGGAAAATTGAGAGAGTCCAAACACTCCAAGAAGCATGGAGGCTGTTTACAAAAACAATAGAGGCCAATTGGAATGTATACCCAAAAGGAAAAAGGGCACTGCCAGGTCCAAGAGGACTCTGATGTGGCTTACAAGAGCTGTTCGGGAAATGATCAAAAGCAAGAAAAGCTCATTTAGAAGATGGAAGGCTTGTCCGAATGAGGACAGCAGCAGAAACATAAATTCTGGCAGAACAAATGCAAGGCAACAATCAGGAAAGCAAAGCAAGACTTTGAGGAACGTATAGCTAAAAATACTCTGAGAAATAACAAAGACTTCTTTAAGTACATTAGAAGTAAGAACCCAACTAGGAAGGCCATTGGACCATTAGATGACAATGGAAGGCAAAGGGTTATTAAAGAGGAAACAGAGATTGCAGAGTTTGGTGTATGGGACCAAAGACAATGAACAGCCGAAGGGTTGGCTTAACACAGGTTTATTGCATGATGATCCAGGGGAACATTAGGTAATGGCGGATGAGTAGCTCAATATATACAGTGGCTATACATTTGAATGTGGCTCCTCGACAGTCCATTGGTTACTGTCCGCGTGACGTCACGGACGGTCACGCCCTTCTTGTCCAGGTGTAGGTGATGGCGGGAATATTCCCGCGCTGTTGTTTGCTGGTGAGTCTGGGCCAGGAGAGCTTGAACGCTCGCTATTGCCACCAGGTGGTCATTAGCTCGCGTCCTATTGCAAGGGCTGCAGTTAAGCAGCTGCTGGTTATAATGTTACACAAGCATGGTTACATTGGATACACGTGAATGGATACATTGTAAAAGGTACAGTCATAGAACACAACATCCCTCCCCCCTAGGATGGGACGAAGTCCCTCAGCCAAGATGGCTTATTGCAAATGCGTTTGGGCCGCAATGTGGGCTGACCCGCCCCAGGGGCGCTACTGCTTCCTCGTTCCCTGGTCCCTTGTCCTGAAACAGGAGAGGGAGACTTGTTAGAGGCTTGCCGTGGTTTGGCGGTTTTGGGGGAAGGGAAAAACTCCATTGTGGGCAGACCGGAGACACTCGGGGCTAACGAAAAAACCCTCTTCTCGCTTGGACGGGTGGGGGACCACTCCGCAAAACTTCCCCGGTCCTGAAAATCAAAATCTAACTCTGTTGGGGTATCCGTATTAGTGGGGAGATCCCGCGGGATATCTATGAGATCGGCTTCCCTTCTCTCTGCTGACCGATCCCGCAAGATATCTACGAGGACAGATTCCCTTTCCTCCCCCCTTGGTGGGGACCCATGGCCCCCCTTTCCTCCCCCTTGGGCTGAACGGGTGGGGGAGAACCCTAACGCTGAGTCTTGTGTCCCGCGGTCCGTGCCCTGTTCGCCGGGGATCCTGCGCCGGAGCTGGTCTGCGTGCCGCCTCCAGAGTAGACCTGTGCCGGTCTCGACGTGGTACGAGACGGGGCCGGTCCGCTCTAGGATGACGCCCGGTACCCAGGCTGGACCCGTGCTGGCATAATTCCTGCAATACACGGGAGCACCCACGTCGAAACTCTTTGTGTCCTCTATCCCAATGTTTTTTCCCTTTTCCTCTACTCTCGTGGGGTCTAGCCTAGTTAGTATGGTGGTCAGTTTCCTGCGCATCAGCAGCTCTGCGGGGGAGTATCCTGACGCTAGGGGAGTCACTCGGTAGCCTAGCAGAAACTGGCACACTTGGTGGTTTAGGTCCCCGGGCCCCATGCGCCGCAGCGCGTCCTTGGTGGTGCGCACAAGGTGTTCTACTTGGCCGTTTGTGGCAGGGTGAAAAGGAGCGGAGGTGATGTGCCGAATGGCGTTGATTTCTGTGAATGCCCTGAACTCAGAGGACGTGAAGCAACTTGCGTTGTCGCTTACGAGGGTGTCGGGTAAACCGAACGTGGAAAAGACCCTCCGCAAATGCTTTATGGTTGTGGCCGTGGACGTGCTTGCAACCGGAATGACCTCCAACCACTTGGAGAAGGCATCCACCACAAGGAGAAACAGCGTCCCACGGAACGGGCCAGCAAAGTCTACATGAACTCGGGACCACGGCCCCTTCGCCGCGTCCCACTCCCTGTGAGGCAGGCGGGCTTCTTCTGGCCTGGAACTTTGGCAGGGCTCACAAGTGCCGACCATGTGCTCGATGTCGGCGTTTAGCTGGGGCCACCAGAAATAGCTGCGTGCCAGGGCTTTGGAGCGCACAATCCCAGGGTGACTGACGTGCAGGAGTTTGAGTACCCTCGGCCGTAAGGACGCCGGGATCACTACTCGCTGGCCCCACAGAAGGCACCCCCTCTCAAGGGACAACTCTAACTTCTTTCGGAAAAATGGGTCAAACTCCGCTGCCGGGGATGACGCTGGCCACCCTTTCTGTACCCAGGAGCTAACCCTTGCTAAAGTGTTGTCCTTGCCGGTCGCCTTGGCAATGTCGGCGGGCAGTATTGGGGGCGAGTCGAGGACTTCTATCATCAGTACCTGACGGTCTGGTTCCTCCCCGCCCACGTGGCTGTTTTCCCGGGGAAGGGGGGACCTTGATAGAGCGTCCGCATGGCTGATCTCCCTTCCGGGCCTGTACACTAACGCGTGCTGATACGCGTTGAGAAAAATGGCCCACCTAAACATCCTAGGGGACAGGATCTGTGGCGTGGGCTTATCTGCGGTAAAGATGCCTAGCAGGGGCTTGTGATCGGTTACGATTGTGAAGGGGCGGCCATACAGGTAGTCGTGGAACTTTTTTGTTCCCGCAATTATCGCTAATGCTTCCCTGTCTGTCTGGGCGTAGTTTCTCTCTGCTTGGGACAGGGACCTGGAATAGAACGCTATCGGGGCCTCCCTCCCGTTTTCCAGCACGTGGCACAGCACTGCCCCCACCCCCACTGGAGATGCATCACAGATGAGGACCACTGGCCGCTTGGGGTTGAAATGGGTGAGGATGGCGTCAGACGCCAGAAGCTGCTTTAGCTCACTAAACGCCCTCTCTTGCTGGTCGCCCCACTTCCATGCCTCGTCCTTTTTAAGCAGCCTGTGCAACGGCTCGGCCACGGCTGCTTTCCGGGGAAGGAAGGAGTGATAAAAGTTCAGCAGCCCTAGGAACGACTGCAACTCGGGCTTGGAGGTGGGGCGAGGGGCTTGCTTTATGGCGGCTACCTTAGACTTGGACGGCCTTATTCCCTCAGGAGTGACACGGAACCCTAGGAATTCGACCTCGGTCGCGAAGAAGACGCATTTGTCTTTTCGCAACCTCAACCCCGCCTTTTCGAATATCGCCAGGACCTTGCCCAACCTCTTTGCCAATTCGGCCTGACTCCCCCCCCCCCGTTATCAATACGTCACCAAAATAAGGCAACACCCCCTCGAGCCCCTTCAGGAGGCGTTCCACGAGTGACTGGAAAATCCCAGGCGCCGAGTTTACGCCGAATTGAAGGCGCGTCACCTGGAACGCCCCCTTATGGGTGACTATAGTTTGTGCAGCAGCGGCAGCTGGGGTCACTGAGAGCTGCTGGTAGGCTTGTGCTAAGTCGAGCTTAGCGAAACACTTTCCCCCATGTAACCTGGCCAGCAAATGGCTGACTACCGGCACCGGATACGCATTTGGACGAATGGCCTTGTTGATGGTGCACTTGTAATCAGCGCATATGCGCACCTCCCCGTTGGCCTTTAGTGCTGTTACAATTGGAGTTTCCCACTCCGCAGAATCAACAGGAACAAGAATCCCCTGGCCCACCAATTTGTCCAGTTCCGCCTCTATTTTGTCCTTGAGTGCGAATGGCACCCGGCGCGGTTTGAGTCTTATTGGGCGGACCTCAGGGTCTAGGTCGAATGCTACTGGGGGTCCCTTATATTTCCCAAGTCTCTTCTTGAAGACTTCGGGGTGCGCATCACACACCTCCTGAATCGGGTCAGTCCCAACGGCAACGGCGTGCACCCCCCCAATGAACAAACCCAGGGGCTGGAACCATTGAGTCCCGAGGAGGCTGTAATTCCCCCCTTTGAGAACAACTAGGGGGAGAGTCGTGGCGTGTTTCTTAAATTGGACCCGAAAATTCCCCACCCCCAACACCGGAATGCAGTTCCCTTGCACGTCCCGAAGCGTGGACCTCAAAGCTTTGAGCTTGGGCCGCACGTGGGGGGCAATTCTCAGAAACTCCTTCTGGGGAATGATGGAATAGGAGGACCCCGAGTCAATTTCCATCCTAATGGGGGCCCCTTGTACGAGTACCTCAACAAAGTAACGGGGGTGTCCCGCGGACACGCTGAACACCGGTGCGTCGTCCTCGCTGTCGCCGGCGATGCGGCCCACGCCGTCTCGCTTCCTCGTGGCCTGGGTGCCGTCCTTGGGTCTCGTCCCGCGGTCTCTCGAGCTCTTCCGGGCCTCGCGCCGCTTCCTTCAGACCTTGGCGATGTGCCCGCGGCGGCTGCAGTTGTGGCACTCGGCCTTTCTGAAGGGGCATTTGGCGCGGTCGTGGTTCGCTCCACAGCCGTCGCAACGCCGGCCTTCTTTCCGGACCTTCCGGACGTCCTCGTCGTCGCTGCTCTCCGCGGACGACTTCGAAACTCGCCGGGCTGCGTGCACCGGAACGTGCACCGAAGGCTCTGCCTTGCCCGTCTTTGGCCGCCAGTCCTGGAGCTCCTGAACCCCGGCATTCGTAGCTTCCGCGGCTTGTGCCTCCTTCAGAACCTCCTGCAATGTGGGGGGTGGCTCGTGGTTCATCAATGTGCGCTGAGTTTCGGCATCTCTCAGGCCGCACAGCACGCAGTCTCTTAGCGTGATCTCTACGTTCTCCCATTTGCATGGGCCGGCCGCCAGTCGCAGGGCCGCTGCGAAGTCGGCGACCGTCTCCCTGGGCGCTTGGACTCGCCTCCAAAACGCGCTCCGAGCGGGGAACATCGCCGTCGTGGGCCGGAAATACTCACGCAGCATGTGCATGAGCTCCTTCACCTTGAATTCACTCGCCCTCCTCGGCGCGATCAGGTCCACCAAAACTCTCTTGGTGTCTGGCCCCAGCATCCGGGTGAAGATGGCCCGTTTCTTTGCCTCATCCGTGACTTTGGATTCCACCAGGGCTCCCTGGAAGTCCATCTCGAAGATGTCCCAGTCTGCTGGTCTCCTGATTTCGAAACCGGCGCATGTCTTGGTCCCGTGGGCAGCCATCATCCCACCTTCGTCGCCAATTTGGTGTATGGGACCAAAGACAATGAACAGCCGAAGGGTTGGCTTAACACAGGTTTATTGCATGATGATCCAGGGGAACATTAGGTAATGGCGGATGAGTAGCTCAATATATACAGTGGCTATACATTTGAATGTGGCTCCTCGACAGTCCATTGGTTACTGTCCGCGTGACATCACGGACGGTCATGCCCTTCTTGTCCAGGTGTAGGTGATGGCGGGAATATTCCCGCGCTGTTGTTTGCTGGTGAGTCTGGGCCAGGAGAGCTTGAACGCTCGCTATTGCCACCAGGTGGTCATTAGCTCGCGTCCTATTGCAAGGGCTACAGTTAAGCAGCTGCTGGTTATAATGTTACACAAGCATGGTTACATTGGATACACGTGAATGGATACATTGTAAAAGGTACAGTACAGAACACAACACAGAGAGACTCAATGAATTCTTTGCTTCAGTATTCACTGAAGAAGACAGAGACAACATGCCCAAAACAGAGCCTATCTTCGTAGGGAGGGAAAGCGAAGAATTAAGCAAGATATAAATAACCAGGTAGGAGGTCCCTGCATGTCTTGTTAAGCTAAACACTAACAAATCACCAGAACCAGATGGCATCCATCCACGAGTTCTCAGGGAACTTAAAGATGAAATTGCTGATCTCCTAGCCAAAATATATAATATTTCCCTCAAATCAGGCTTTCTGCCTGATGACTGGAAGGTAGCGAATGTAACACCAACTTTCAAAAAAGGATCCAGGGGTGATCCAGGAAATTACCAACCTGTCAGTTTGACATGTGTCCCAGGTAAAGTGATGGAAACCATCCTAAAAGATAGAATTAATAGGCACATAGAAGAGAAGGCGCTGCTAAAGGAGAGCCAACATGGCTTTTGCAAGGGCAAATCATGCCTCAGTAATCTGTTGGAATTTTTTGAGAGTGTCAACAAGCATGTGGATAAGGGGGATCCAGTTGACATTGTTTATCTGGACTTTCAGAAGGCTTTTGACAAGGTCCCGCACCAAAGGCTCTTGAATAAACTTACCAGTCATGGAATAAAGGGACAGGTCTTGTTCTGGATCAGCAACTGGCTAAGGGACAGGAAACAGAGGGTAGCACTAAATGGACACTTCTCCAAGTGGAGGGAAGTAAAGAGTGGGGTCCCCCAAGGTTCAGTCCTGGGACCCCTGCTTTTCAACCTCTTCATAAATGATCTAGAGGTAGGAGTAAAAAGCAAGGTAGCCAAATTTGCTGACAACACTAAATTATACAGGGTAGTGAAAAATGTGAGAGATTGCGAGGAGCTCCAGAGGGATCTCTTGACACTGGGGGAGTGGGCAAAACAGTGGCAAATGAGCTTCAACATTAGTAAGTGCAGAGTGATGCATGTTGGGGCAAAAAAAACCAATTACATTTATAAACTGATGGGGTCTGAACTCTCTGCGACAAACCAGGAAAGGGACCTTGGTGTCCTGGTGGACAACTCAATGAAGGTGTTAACCCAGTGTGCCTCAGCAGTGAAAAAAGCAAACTCAATGCTAGGGATCATTAGGAAGGGTATAGAAAATAAGTCAGCAAGTGTCATTTTGCCTCTTTATAAATCTATGGTGAGGCCCCATCTGGAATACTGTGTACAGTTCTGGTCGCCATACCTCCAGAAGGATATTATGGAGTTGGAGAAAGTGCAGAGGAGGGCAACCAGAATGATTAGGGGACTGGAACACCTTCCTTACCATCTGAGGCTGCAACAGTTGGGCCTTTTCACTCTTGAACCACGGCGTCTAAGAGGTGACCTGATTGAAGTTTATAAAATCATGCACGGTGTGGACAAAGTAGATAAGGAAAAACTGTTTTCCCTATCGCACAACACTAGAACTAGGGGACACTCCATGAAACTTTTGGGTACTAGTTCTCAAATAAATAAGAGAAAGTACTTTTTCACCCAGAGGATTACTGGTCTATGGAACTCCCTGCCAGAAGAAGTGGTGACAGCTGTCAGTCTTGACAGCTTTAAGAAAGGATTAGACAAGTTCATGGAGGACAAGGGTATCAATGGCTATAATTATGGATACTTAAGGACAACCTCGGGGTTGGAGAGATAGGCAGGATATCTCTCAATGCCATTTCCAGGGAATCCTAAGCAGGTGAAGGCATCTCCTTGGGAATACCCTGAAGGAAATGGTGAGCCACTGTGTGAGACAGAATGCTGGACTGGATGGGCTATGGCCTGTTCCAGCAACGCTGTTCTTATGGATTCTGATGAGGGTTGAGGTTTATAAATTGGGGTTGGGATGGTGAGTGTCTAGGGGAATGGGTTAAGTACTTAGAACATATAGTCTGGATAATAGGTATCTTCCGTGCCCCCTCTCCCTTTGGTAGTGCAGAGCAGGCTTTTTAAATTGAAAAGTAGGGAGGAGGAGAAAAAACTTGTTTTCATTTTCTATCTGTATTTTTATGTTATAGGATGTGGGGTAATGAGGGTAAATTGTTTAGTTGTGTGCACGGTCTTTGAGGACTGCAGTAGGTTCAGTAAGATGAAGCTAGAACTTAGATATGAAGATTATTGAGATATGAACATGGAATATGAAAGGTACTGGTTGTCAAGTGAAGAATTAGAATCAGCTCTTAGGAAAGATCGACCAGATGTCATCTTCCTTCAGGAAACACATCAAAAATCAGAAGATACAAACAAATTATTTCTAGGATAGATTGATAAAAAAGCCTTCGATACCTCAAAGGCAAAGGGGGTGGCGATCTTGATTTCTAATAGATTAGGTTTTATGATGACAAAGAGCATTAGTGACCCGGAAGGTAGATATTTAATTGTGAAGGGTACAGTTGACAAGGAAGAAATAACTTTTGTGAATGTATACAAGATATGAGTACAAGATATATTATTAGATAAAATGTATCAAATATTGACAAAAGAGAAAACGGTAAAAATGATAGTAGCAGGAGACTTTAATTTAATAAGATCTAGTATGGATTGTACTAACGTGATAAGAAATAGAAGTGGTTATAAAATGCAAATAATGGATAAGTGGATTAAACTTTTAGGTTTAAGAGATGCTTGGAGAGAGTTTAAAGTTTCAGAAGGGGTTTATACTTATTTTTCACAGGTGCATAACTCGTGTTCTAGAATAGACTATATTCTAGTAACAGATAACATGATAATATGATTAAAAATATAGAGGAGATGGTACTGGGAATTTTTAAAGAGTCAGATCATGCAAAGGTTTTGTTAGAATTAAGGGTGGGAGTGAAAAGTGGGAAGAGGAATAATTGGAGGTATGATCCTAGATTATTTAAAGATATTAAAAATAAAGAAAAAATTGTTAAGATTTGGAATGAATGTTGGCAATGGAACGATACAGGAGAAGTGAGTTATACTATTGTATGGGATGCCATGAAGTCGGTGTTTAGAGGCGAATGTATTAAATTAATGAGTATAAAGAATCGTGAATTAAGGAGTGAACATGAAGAAATTGAAAAGGAAATTAAATGGCTTCAAGAAGAGCATGTAAGAACTGGAGAGAGGAGAAATTTTGAGAAGATGCAAAGGCTAAAGAAGGAATTGTTTGGAAAAAGTATAGAAAATGTTAAAAGGGATTTGGTATATTTAAAGCGTGCGTATTTTGAATATAGAAATAAAAATTCAAAGTTATTAGCAAGAGTTGCAAAAGAAAAGAGAAGTAAAAGAGAAATTGGGGTGTTAATAAATAAACAGGGAACAAGGTGTAACAAGATGAAGGAAAAAAATGAAATAGTAAGAGAATTTTATCAAGAGTTATATTCCGAGAAATAAATAAAAATAGAAAAATTGAAAGGTTATGTAGAAAGGCAGAAAGGTGTTAGAATAAGTCAAGAGCATAGGGATAGAATGGAAGCTGTAATAACAGAAAAGGAGATTAAAGAGGTTATATCAAAATTGAAAACGAGTAAGACACCAGGAGAGGATGGATTTTCAGCAGAGTTTTATAAAGAACCTAAAGATGTGGTAGTTCCAAGGATGCTGAAGTTGTCTAATTATATATTAGAAGTGGGTCAATACTGACTTCGGCGTATAGATCAGTAATTGCTTTGATCCCAAAGCCTGGAAAGGATCCAGAAAAAGTAGATGCTTATAGACCAATTTAATTAATAAATCAAGATGCCAACATTTTCACTGCAATATTGGCAAATAGGTTAAATGGCTTCATGAATAGTTATATAGATAAAGATCAAGCAGGATTTCTGAAGGGTAGGTATATGGCAGATCTTATAAGGAGAGTGGTAGACCTGATCGATATAGCTGATCAAAATAAAGAAAAGATTAGATTATTATCCTTAGTTATTTTTAATGCTTTTGACTCACTTCAATGGGTTACAATTAAAGAAATTATTAGAAATGATGGTTTTGGAATAAAATTTGTGAGGTTAATTGAGCAGTTATACCAGAAAGGTTATGCTAGAGTGAGAGTAAATGAGGCGTTTACAGATGATGTAAGACTTGAAGTGGGAACTAGGCAAGGTTGTCTGTTTTCTCCGATATTGTTTATAATGGCCATGGAGTTATTGGTGAGATCTATAAGAGAAGAAAAAAAATTGAGTGAATAGAAGGCACAAAAATCAGTTTATATGCAGATGATATGTTGATTATAATGAAAAATCCTATAAAAGCTATGGAACAGGTTCAGATACATCTTAATAAATTTGAGGAAATGACAGGATTAAAAGTAAATTAGGAAAGTCTGAGGCAATATTTTGTAATGTAGATAAAGAAAAACAAAAGGAGATAAAGGAGAAGTATAACATACAGGTTAAATGTAGTGTTAAATATTTGGGAATAAATATTTGAAATAAAATTGATGATCTTAAGAAATTGAACTATGAAAAGCAAAGAATGGAAATTAAAGGGAAAATAAAACAGTATAGCAAGTTGAATTTGTCTTGGTTTGGCAGGATTGAATTATGTAAGATGAAACTATTACCAAAAATAAATTTTCTGTTTGATGTCCTGCCAATCCAACTCAAGGAGAAAGAGATAGTTGCCTTTCAGAGTATGTTAAACAATTATTGCAATGGGGGAAAAGACCAAGAATAGCAAAGAGTTTGTGGTATTTATCTCAGAAGGAAGGTGGGTTGGGACTTCCAAATGTTATAGACCATTTCAATTAAAAAATATTGTGAAGATCCTAACAAAGACTGAGGTAATTTGGGAAGAGATTGAGATGGAAGAATTACAATGATTAGGTAATGCAATTTTCTTGGATAAAGATGTGAGAATAAAGGCAAATAATATGTTGACAAAGGTAATGATGAAGGTTTGGGGGGAAAATTAAAAAAATGGCACGAGATGTATCTCCAATTATTGATATGGAAGATGCCCTCCATGAACTTGTCTAATCCTTTCTTAAAGCTGTCAAGACTGACAGCTGTCACCACTTCTTCTGGCAGGGAGTTCCATAGACCAGCGATCCTCTGGGTGAAAAAGTACTTTCTCTTATTTGTTTGAGAACTAGTACCCAAAAGTTCCATGGTTCTAGTGTTGTGCGATAGGAAAACAGTTTTTCCTTATCTACTTTGTCCACACTGTGCGCTATTTTATAAACTTCAATCATTCAAGAGTGAAGAGGCCCAGCCATTGCAGCCTCAGATGGTAAGGAAGGTGTTCCAGTCCCCTAATCATTCTGGTTGCCCTCCTCTGCACTTTTTCAAGCTCCATAATATCCTTCTGGAAGTATGGCGACCAGAACTGTACACAGTATTCCAGATGGGGGCATCACCATAGATTTATAAAGAGGCAAAATGACACTTGCTGACTTATTTTCTATACCCTTCCTAATGATCCCTAGCATTGAGTTTGCTTTTTTCACTGCTGAGGCACACTGGGTTGACACCTTCATTGAACTGTCCACCAGGACACCAAGGTCCCTTTCCTGGTTTGTCGTAGGGAGTTCAGACCCCATCAGTTTATAAATGTAATTGGGGTTTTTTGCCCCAATGTACATCACTCTTCACTTACTAGTGTTGAAGCTCATTTGCCACTGTTTTGCCCACTCCCCCAGTGTCAAGAGATCCCTCTGGAGCTCCTCGCAATCTCTCACAGTTTTCACTTCCCTGTATAATTTAGTGTCGTCAGCAAATTTGGCTAGCTTGCTATTTACTCCTACTTCTAGATCATTTATGAAGAGGTTGAAAAGCAGGGGTCCCAGTACTGAACCTTGGGGGACACCACTCTTTATTTCCCTCCACTTGGAGAAGTGTCCATTTAGTGCTACACTCTGTTTCCTGTCCCTTAGCCAGTTGCTGATCCAGGACAAGAACTGTTCCTTTATTCCATGACTGGTAAATTTATTCAAGAGCCTTTGGTGTGGGACCTTGTCAAAAGCCCTCTGAAAGTCCAGATAAACAATGTCAACTGGATCCCCCTTATCCACATGCTTGTTGACACTCTCAAAAAATTCCAACAGATTAGTGAGGCATGATTTGCCCTTGCAAAAGCCATGTTGGTTCTCCTTTAGCAGCGCCTTCTCTTCTATGTGCCTATTAATTCTATCTTTTAGGATGGTTTCCATCACTTTACCTGGGACACATGTCAAACTGACTGGTCGGTAATTTCCTGGATCACCCCTGAATCCTTTTTTGAACATTGGTGCTACATTCACTACCTTCCAGTCATCAGGCACAAAGCCTGACTTGAGGGAAAGATTATATATTTTGGCTAGGAGATCAGCAATTTCATCTTTAAGTTCCCTGAGAACTCGTGGATGGATGCCATCTGGTCCTGGTGATTTGTTAGCATTTAGTTTAACAAGACATACAAGGACCTCCTCCCTGGTTATTTCTATCTGGCTTAATTCTTCGGTTTCCCTCCCTACGAAGATAGGCTCTGTTTTGGGCATGTGGTCTCTGTCGTCTTCAGTGAATACTGAAGCAAAGAATTCATTGAGTCTCTCTGCAATCTCTGTTTCCTCTTTAATCTCCAACTATAAATTGTTGGAGATGTAAAGATAGCCTGGGAACATATGAACACACATGTGGTGTAGTTGTAAAGTGACAATGGATTTTTGGATAAAAATAGAGAAAGAGATACAGTATTGGAAATTTTGGATTTTGATTTTAAGTTGGAGTCAAGTACCGCCTTATTGACAGAAATATATGAATATGGATTACATAAAAAAAGATTTGTTGTCTATAATGTTAACTGTGGCAAGACAATGTATTGCAGGAAATTGGAAAACTGATTCTGTGTTAAAATTGGAAGAATGGTATAAAGAAATGTGGGAACTTGCGTTAAATGATAAATTGACATGCGAGTTGAACAAAAAGAAAGGTATAATCAAAGAAAGTAAGTTTTGGGAAATATGGAGACCCTTTGTGGAACATACATTGGTGAAAGATAAAGGAGACAAACCAGTACAAGATCATGTGAATTTTTGGAAATGTTAGAGTACTGACAAAACTGTGGTCTTCAAGGCTTGTAATATATCACAGGGTGATATTATTATTTTGTTATTATTGTTAAGTATCTAGGTTCTTTACTTGTGTTACTTAAATGCAGTAGTGATATGTGTTTTCTTTCTTTTCTTTCTTTCTTTAGTTTGTTTTTATTGTATATTGTATTGTGATGTGTTGTATTTTCCCCATTATTTGATCTTTTTTATTTTAAAATTCAATAAAAATTACTATTAAAATATCATATTGTTTCTGTTTATTCTTTGGATTTAGCCGTATATTGCTGCTTCACTTACACTAATATTTTCCATTAATGTGTAATTTCCATTGATGTGTAATGTCCATTAATATTTTCCATTAATGTAGTTATATCAGTGATGGCGAACCTTGGCACTCCATGTGTTCTTGAACTTCACTTCCCAGAAGCCCAAGTCTTTGTGAATCCACACAAATGGGTTGGGTGGGTGTATATGTCACAATTTCATTGTCACAATGACGCTATGAGGCAGCTTTCTTCTGACACAGCTTTACATTGTATATAGCCAAGGAGAAGTTAGTCTCAAGAATAAACAACTTTAAAATGACCACACTCCCCCCCCCCCTTCAAAACAGTTTGAGGAAGAAATCTTGGATTGCTGCATGTACCTTATGGACAAGAGCAAACTTAATCGAACTAATAGAAGAGAACCCATTAAGATCTCCAGGGTCACGTCTGCATTGGTATGTCCGTTAATATATTCGTTCACATTGATTAGATTCTCTTCTGTCTAGGTGAAGAAAACAACCTGCCCTTGCCTTAGTCCAGGGATTTCCAACCAAAGGCCTGCAGTCCAGATCCGGCCTGTGGTGCCATTTAATGTGGCCCCCCACCCCTGCAAGTGCATTTGAGAAACAAAATGGATACCCCTTTGAAGCTGCTGGGACAAAATGGCCAACACCCCACCCACCCCAAATCATGCAGGCAGGGCAAAATGGCTGTCTGGCTCTTGAAGCTAACTTGAGAGAGTGTGACCCGGCCCTCGGCTTGAAAAGGTTGGGAACCCCTGCTTTAGTCAATCATTCTAGTGTCCTCATGAGGTATGGTTAAATGGAAAAGGAAAAAAGATATGCCTAGTATGAAATCTAAAAACAAGAATAAGGGAGCCCTAGTGGGGCCATGCTTAAATTTGTGTACTGCAGCTGAAACTGCTGATGTTGTGAGTTCGATCCTGACAGGACCAAGGTTGACTCAGCCTTCCATCCTTCCGAAGTCAGTAAAAATAAACACCTCATATTACTTAATGCACTCTCTGGGAGGTTTACAAGGGAATTAGCATTTTGCTCCCAAAATGCCAATTCCCTTGTGAACCGCCCAGAGAGTGCATTAAATACTACAGGCAGAGGAAAAGGAAAAGACAGGCCGGTACTGCTGTGAACTCTCCCAAGCAAATTGAGACTGATAAACAAATGAAGTTAGATATTTTTCTTGCAAGGGAGGAGAGAGAAAATCTGTGTGCTGACTTCCCTACCTCCAACAAGTTTGATGTTTTAGCTACAGTCTCCAATACAGTGGCTGGGGAAAAGCTTAATAAAGTGGAAGAACTTAACCAGAGGCCAGGTGGACGCCGAACTCTTGAGTTGTGCAAAGCTCAGCAATCAAGGACCTGCCCCTCCCTCCCTCCAGGTGATATGGACAATGTCAACAACATGGGAGAGAAGCCAGAAGCAAAGGATATGAGGGTTGGTGATGATAACTCAACGCTTGGGGATATAAGGACTAATTTTATAGCAGAGCAATGTATTTTAATTTACCAGACGGTTGCAACCATTTTTAAATCTTTGAAGATAATAGAAAGCAAACTAGAGCAGATAAAACCATTCCCTGAAAACTATCCAACAATATGTGGTAAGAACCTTAAGGAAGCCAATAAACCAGCAAGAAATAAATCCCAGTACTGCCCTGAATATAATCAAATCCTAAACAGAGGTTTCTGTGGGCCGGCGGTAGAAGGCCGATTTGCCAGCACAGCGTCTACCAAGTTTTCTCGTATATTGCAAACAAACCAGGTTGCCCTCCAAATTGCAATGACAAATAACAACTACGGTCGTTGGTCCTCTGAATCAGCAGTCAAACTTTCCTTAACCCAGATTTTGAGATGTCAAAGTAGCCAGCTAGATTTACGTAAAATAATCTGGCTTCCAATTCTGCCAGGGTTCAAACGTATTCTACTAATTTTTAGTCGGGCTACTATACCTGGTATGCTTCTCAAAATGAACCAGTATTTAGCAACCTTCCAGATATTCCCAAAAAGGGTATTCCAAGATAATGCTGTGATTCCACTCCTTAATTCTATGACCAATCTTCAAGCTACCAGATCAAAAAAGGCGAGCATAGATGATGGGAAAGCTGAAAGAGTTTTACCAACCTTCAAATCAAGTACCTGCATTCCAAACAACTTAAGGACTCAGAAGGATGATCACAAGGATGATCACAAGCCAGTTACCCCTGATGAAGAGGAGCTTGCATTAATTCATTCATTCGGGGTCCTACCTGAGACAGAGCAGATGGAAATCTTGCACAGATTAGACAGCCTTAAAGACACACTTATGACAATTATATCCATGGGCAATCAAGACTCGGGGGTACCGGCTAGGAGTAAGGAAACAGGGGCAATGCTTAGTACACAAGGAAATGCCTCCAATGTAACAGACTCCTGTGCTACAAACAGGCCAAGGCCAGGTAACCCAGCCCTAAAACAGAGTCGTGCTGACATCCATGCTAACTCCTTAAAAACCATCACCAAATGTTTTAATATACAGCAACAGCAATCGGCCCCTCTTGGTGATGTGGTCAACCCGCTAAGTAAAGATCCTTCTTGTTCTACCAAGACCAATCCGGCACAGGAAAATGATCTCCGAACTCATCATCCAGGGGAGCAACCAATATCAGAGGCCAATGGTTGCATTGTCTTTGATTCAGAAGGCCTCTTTGATCAGATAAACTGTGAATGACAACCAATCAGACCCCACTTGCCTAATGAGGACCATGATGAAAATTTATCGTTCATCTCATGGAATGTAATGGGCTGGACTACTAAAGTATTGGACCCCACAATCTGTCGCTACCTCTCAAACTTTGATGTGGTCATTATGCAAGAGACATGGATTACAAACCCCCCTTTCTTAAAAGGATATGCCTCATCGGACCTGGCAGCTATCCCTTCATCACATGGCCGAGCAAAGGGGGGCTTGGCTATCCTGGTGGCCACATCGCTAGCAGTTAATGTCTCTGACTTACCCTCATGTCACAACATGGGTATGGCCATCCTCATTAGCTACCGCCAAATTACTATTTTGGTAATCAATATCTATATCCCCCCTGCCAGGAACAAAATAGAGTCCGACAGGGATTGGTCAGAACTAGAAAGATACTTGAATATTCTCTTAACTGATCATCCCACAGCACTTGTAATATTGTGTGGAGACTTTAATGCTAGACTGGGACCTAACGACAAATACTTAGGTTTAAATTATATCATCCCTTACTTGAGTAGTGATCAATCACCACTCCCCTTTGATAGACACTCAAAGGATCTAAAATCAAATTATGCAGGTAGCCTCCTGGCTAGGATGTTGTTCAACCTGGATCTTTGGGCACTGAACGGCTCAGTTCAAGAGGATCATCCAGCCGAATTTACTTTCTGGTCTGGGAAAAGGAAAAGTGTGATCGATTATTTCATAGTCTCGAAGGAGACAGTCAGGTTCGTGGACCAATTTAAGGTTTCCTCGTACCACGACAGCGATCACTTGCCATTAAATCTCTTGCTCAAGTTACCGTCAAGTAATCTGAGACTCAGGGACAAACATAGGGGGCCTTCTGAATTAGAGTCAAAACTAAATCCAGTTAGGTGGAAAGCGGATATGTCCCAGATTTTATCTGATCTGTTTAAGACTCAAGACTTTAACAAGATCTTGGATAAATATATGAACAATGTAAACATAGGAGTGGGAATAGAACTTTTTGAGGTTTTACTGAAGGAAATTCTTTTAGCCCTTGAGGGTTTTAACTCACGCTACGGAAGTGCCAAGGGCACTCAAAGTAAATCATGGTTTGATAAGGAGTGCCTCCAGGCAAAAGGTGCCCTGAGACTTAAATATAGAGAATATTGTTTAAACCCTACGGATAGCCTGTGGACTGAACTATCTATAGCCAAGGTACAATACAAAAAGATAATTAAACACAAAAAGATTGACGAATGTAATAGAGCTTGGGATCAGCTAAATCAAGCAATTGAGCAAAAAAACCATTCCAAATTTTGGAACTTAGTGTCCAGTTGCTCTAAAAGTCCCCATATGCCATCTGTCATACTCCCAGAAATTTGGGAGAAACATTTTCGTGAATTATATCTGGCTTTGGATACAAGTGATACATCCAGTGGGTATACAGCCAGTAGCAATAACCTTCCCCCATGGAATGCAGTATCGATCTGTGAGGTAAAATCATTAATAAGTAGATTAAGATCTGGGAAAGCTGCCGGCCTTGATCAAATACCCCCAGACCTGATTAAATCAAATTCGGAGTGGTGGGCCCCTGTCCTGGCAAGACTGTTTACAATAATTGACAACACAGGACAGTTCCCTAAGAGCTGGGAGGTATCAGTCATCTGCCCAATTCACAAAAAGGGAAGTCGCGGTGACCCTGCCAACTATAGACCGATCAGCCTCCTGAGCATCCTTAGTAAACTTTATGCAAGCCATCTTCTAGGGAAGCTCCAAGATTGGGTTGAGGATACTAAGTTATTAGCCGACGAACAAGGTGGGTTTAGAGGAGGCCGCTCTGCGCTTGATCATTGTGTAGTCCTTGATTACTTTATCAACAAATATTCTTCTAATTCCTCTGTATCTTTATACGCAGCATTTGTTGATTTGAAATATGCTTTTGATACTGTCTCAAGAGTTCTACTATGGGAGAAACTGGAGAAAGCATCCATTGACCAACGACTATTGTTTCTTATAAAGGCGATTCATGGCAACACAAGTATAAGGGTGAAGTGCAGTGAGCAGGGACATCTGTCAAACTCTATAAAAACAAGTCGAAGAGTTAGACAGGGCTGTGTCTTAGCACCAACCTTATTCAATATATACATCAATGATATCATCGAGTACTTACAATGCAGGGATCACCATCCACCCAAATTAGACAGCAAACATGTCCCAATCCTACTTTATGCAGACGATGCAGTTCTGCTTTCAAGAACACAGGTGGGGTTACGCAGGGCCCTGCGTTCGCTTGCTAAGTATTGCTCTCAAAACCAACTTGTGGTTAATTATTCGAAAACGAAAATAATGGCTTTTGCCAGAAAGCCCAAAATACATCGATGGCATCTAAACCACCAGGTACTAGAGCAAGTCCTTCATTACAGCTACTTAGGAGTTATATTTCAGGCTAATGGGTGCAGGAAGTTACATACAATGTATTTAGCTTCTAAAGCAAAAAAAAGTGCGGCCGCTATACAAAACTTCCTTCGGAGGAAAGGTGGGCATAATGTAGTTGCGGCCCTTAGACTCTTTTCAGCAAAGTCACTTGCCCAAATGTTGTATGGATCCCCTCTGTATTTTGACTCAAACATAAATCCGCTTGAGGTCACGCAATCAAAGTTTCTTAGGACAATTTTACAGTCCCCTTGCAGTATTTCCAACACGGCTTTGAGATTAGAAACTGGAATGTATACAGTGCGAGCGAGACTGTTAGTAAACGTGGCTAATTATTGGATAAGAATTCTGTTTGCCCCATCTGGCTTACTCAGACTAGTGATGTCAGACCCTTGGATGCCACCATGGATTAGCTCTCTTGAAAGGACACTAACCACTTATGGCATTTCAAAACCTTATGTTCTTTCCTTAGGATCTATTGATGCTAGAGAGTTAATAAAACAAAGAATTCTCGATATACATCGCCAAAATGATTTAAGTAAACTAGTCTCCCCATTGTTTGATAGATCAACTTTCAATGTTGCTAAGCCTTTAGCATACTTGTCTTTAATAAGAAATCCCGATCATAGACGTTCCTTTACACTTATTCGGTATAACATGCTTCCCTCCTCCTACAGGGAGAATTTCTTTAAGAAAGGCCTAGCACTCGAGCGTTTATGCCCATGTCAGCTAAATACGATAGAAACCTCTGAGCATATTCTGCTAGAGTGTCCCCTATATAATAAACACAGGAGAGACCTTTTTAGTGTTTTCCCGAACTTGAAGTCTAACAATAAAGTCAGGACATTGAATATTCTTTTATCGGGTGAAGGGCAAGATATGACGATAGCGGTCGCTAGATTCGCATGGTATGTAACTTGCATTCGTAAAGGCAAGATAAAATCAAAGGAATAAGGAAAATGCTTCCAGATTACAACTTGACTGTCATAGAATATGACTGCAGGACATAGAAATAACATCCCTTGTAATTCTGGTTGTATGTTGCTATTGTATATATAATCTGGTGTCCATGATTTTGTGATAGTTTTATTAGGTTGCCTCACTTGTGTCAAGCAGCTTGATTTTGTGATATTGTAACACTGGCCTTGGGCTGTAATAAAGAATTTGTATGTTGTACTATGAAAGGGGTACTTGTAATTGCAACTACTACTGCTTGACTCTGTTGTGAATTGCTTTGACCACATGGACAGAGTCTGTACACAATTTACACTTGCATGCAGGAAATCATGTAATTATTGCTTCCTAATTATTACTTCGTATTGGCTTTCTCAAATTAGTGATTACTACATAAATTATCCCAACACTAAAATATATTGGTACCCAAAATGCAATAATTGATGCATAGTATTGCCAAAAAGGCCATCTAGTTTCTGGGTTCCAATATATGGAGTACTGTAGATTGAAAAAAATTGAAATTGTTTACATAGACTAGCAAAGCTACCACTTTTGACAACTAAATCTATATAGACAAATTACAACCACCTAAATGTTCAAGCCATAATATTTAAAGAATTGGTGCCTCAGATCTCATTCCTTGTAAACTGGCTTTGAAGTTTTTTTTAACAATTCAAGAACTTGTGAAAGCTATTTGACCAATGAAACTAAAACAGGAAGTATAAGCAATGAAGGTTCTCCAAAACTACTGCTAGCCCATGCAAAAACATTGTTTTGTTGTTGTTCAGTCGCATAGTTGAGCCTGACCCTTTGCGACCCCATGGACCACAGTATGCCAGGCACCCCTATCCTCTACCATCCTCCTCAACCTGCTGTTTTGTGCCCACTGTGTCAACAACACGATCTAGCCATCTCATTCTCTGCTGTCCCCTTCTTCTCTTGCCCTCAACATTTCCCATCATCAAGGCTTTCTCAAGTGAATCCTCTCTTTTCATTTGATGACCAAAGTACTTTAGCTTCATCTTCACTATTTGACCTTCCAAGGAGCAGTCAGGGTTGATTTCCTTTAAGATCGACCCATTTGTTCTTTTTGCTGTCCAGGGTACTCTCAAAATTCTCCTCCAACACCATGTTTCAAAGACCTCTATTCTACTGCACTCAGCCTTCCTTATGGTCCAGTTCTCACAACCATATTAGAAATACCATTTCTTTGACTCTGCAGACTTTTGATGTCTCTACTTTTGACTATGTTCCCCAGGTTCTCATAGCTTGTCTCCCAAGAATCAGTCACCTTTTTATTTCATGGCTGCAATCTTAATCTGCAGTGATCTTGGATCCTAAGAATGTAAAGTGTCACTGCTTCTACTTCTTCTCCATCTATTTTCCAGGAAGTAATAGGGCCTGTTTCAGAGCCGCCATCGGGGGCGGGGGGCAAGCAGGACTGATGTGCGGGGCCTGAAGCTGACAGGGGGCCCAACGACGGGCAGCCCCTGCTCAGCTCTGTGTGATTTTTTAAACTTTTTTTTAACCACGTGGCCCGAGCGTCCTGGCAGGCGTGAGAAGGGGGGAAGGTTCCCACCCAGGTTTAGTCTCCCCTCCTCCTCCCGCTTCCTGCCCTCCTCTCCTGAGTCCTCCCCCTCCATGGAAAGCCAGGAGTTTTCCCCAGACTGTGGAAGCCTAGGCAGCTGGAGGCAGAGGACAAACAGCAGCAGCAGCTGCGCCATCGTGTGAGCCGCCCTTAAGAGTTGCGCCCAGCCCTCAGCAGTGGCAGCTCTGCCGCTGCCTGCCATAACTGTGAGGATGGGACCCCCGCCGCTGCCAACTCATACGGTAATTACCGTACTGTACGGTAATTTGGCCCTCCATACGATGTATGACTACCATACGGAGATGTACGGTAATTTTCAGTAATTTTTGAAAAATAATAATAAAAAAAGATTATTTCCGGTTCCGTCCTGGGTGGAAAAAAACAAAACAGATTACTTCTGTTTTCTTTCCTCATAAATATTCAAAAAAAATGCCTGCCCAGGCTCCACCCAGGCTCTGCCCATAGCTCCACTCAGACTCCGCCCAGTATGCATGCGCAGAAATGGGTCTGCGCATGTGCAAACCCCGTACGGTAATGTACGGTAATTTTTGCACAGCCCGTATGGTAATGTATGGTTTCCAGGTTGGCAATGCCACGGGCACCCTCGCCCTCCCTTGGCTTTTATTTGGGCCTTGCCTTCCTCCCTCTTTCTCCTTCCTCCCCTCTCTCTTTCTCTCCTTCCTCCTCTCCTTTTCTCCCTCTTTCTCTCTTTCTGCCTCTCTCTCTCCCTTCCTCTCCTCTCTCTTCCTCTCCCTCCTTCTCTCCCTCCCTCTTTCTCTCTCTCTTCCTCCCTCCCCCTCTTTTCTGCCCCCCTGCACAGGACTGAGGACGCACCCCGTGTCATAGCACTAGTTGGGACGGAGAGTAGTATTTGTGTGTGTGTGTGTGTGTGTGTGTGTGTGTGTGTGTGTGTGTGTGTGTGTGTGTGTGTGTGTGTGTGTGTGTGTGTGTGTGTGTGTGTGTGTGTGTGTAGCTTCTCTATGGGGCAATGCAGCAGCCTTCCACAGCTCAGTGCATCCCCGACCGGGAGGAAGGAAGATCCCCTATCCCTCCGCTGCTACAGTGGGAAGTGCGGGCTTGGCATAGGCATGCCTCTCCCTCCCTCCACACAGTGCCGAGGTTTGCTTCACCTCCCGATGCCCAGACGAAGGGGATCTACTGGGGGGGAGGGCCAGAGGAGAGGAGGCTGGCTGGGCTTCCGACCCCCCAGCCCACCCAGCCGTGCCAAGTGGCCCCATGTCTGCCCCTTGCCTTTTTGTTTAGTCTTTTTACAAAACAGGACACAGAGGCGTCCAGGTGGAAGGCGGTTCACATGCACACATGTCGGTCCAGGCACCCATTCGGGGTAATAAATGCACCTAGGGCTCCATTTTGCACCTTTCGGTCCCCCTTTTTCTTCCCACTCCTTTCCATCTCCCTTTTCCTCTCTTTCCCTTTGGCGATCTCTCTCCCCTCCTAAAACCCCTCTTTCACATTTCTTTATCTTTTCCCTCTTCAGCTCTGATTGTTCCCTCTTCAGGTTTTAACCCCCCTCCCTTTCCTGCAGGTCTCCCTTCCTTCAATACTAGTTTCTTACCCCCCACCCCCACCCCACCCGAAATAGTGTCCCTTTCTTACTCCGGTGTGCAACCGACGGGTAGGATCGGATGCAGGGAACTGTTCTGAAAAGGTAGGGATTTTGGTACACCCTCCCCCACCCCAGAACACCTCTGAAACCATAACATTGCCCCTGACTGCTCTTTGGAAGGTCAAATAGTGAAGATGAAGTTTAAGTACTTTGGACATTTTGGTGTCTTGCAAGGAAGACAATAG
Source organism: Bradypodion ventrale (assembly GCA_035047345.1). NCBI lineage: Eukaryota > Metazoa > Chordata > Lepidosauria > Squamata > Chamaeleonidae > Bradypodion > Bradypodion ventrale. Next base: position 79,817,091 of record JAWDJE010000006.1, on the reverse strand, counting down.
AAGGAGCCGCAATAGGGCTAAACACAACTTTATTGCATGATGGTCAGGGTGAACATGAGGTAATGGCGGACAAAACAGCTCTATTTATAGTACACTGTACATTTGAATATCCCAGGTGGTAGCTCATTGACTACTGTCCGTGTGACATCATAGATCGTCATGCCCATCTTCTCCAGGTATTCGGGGAATCTGTACCATGTGAGCCGGATGCTCGCTACTGCCACCTGTGGCCACTTAGCTCGCATCCTTATACAGCTTGCTACAATGTGTCTATGATTAGATACAATTGGATACATCGACTGGTTACATTCTGTTAAAAGGGAACCTTGCAACATTCATTCAATACATAACACCCCTGCCCCCTAGGTGAGGACGAAGTCCTTCAGCCATTGAGGCTTCCCGCATGTTTGCTTTGGGCGAGTGGTGGCTGCACTTGGGGCCGGAGTTCCTGCACGCTCCTGACTACTCTGTCCTCATCCTGCAATGGGAGAGTATAACTCGCTAGCGATTGGCTGCGAGTTCTGAGCCAGGGTTTGGGGAGGTCTAGGTGTGGGAGTAAACTCCAGGGATGTGAAACCGGGGGCTCCAGGGACTAAAGAAAAACCCCGCTCTTCACTTGGATGGGTGGGGAACCACTCCGAAAAATCCCCCTGGTTTCCTAACTCAAAGTCTAACAGCTCCTCGAAATCCGCCTCTTCCAAATTGTTCCTGTTACCTGGGGGGTCAAAAGCATGCGGGTTTGTGTCATTTCCCTCCCCCCTGTGGTCTGTATCTCCCCCTTGGGATAAGCAGGCGGGGGAGAACCCTAATGCTGAATGCTCTGCTTGGTCACTCAAGTCTTGCCTTCCTACTACCCTACCCCTGAGCTGGTCAGCATGCCTCCGCCAGAGGAGTCCTGTGCTAGTCTCGACATTATAGGAGACTGGCCCCGTTTGCCCAACCACTACTCCAGGCACCCAGTTGGGTCCGCCAGCCACGTAGTTACAGCAATGCACTGCCTCGCCGATCTCAAAACTCTTGGTGCCCCCTGTTTCTATATTTCTACCCGTGTCCTCCACCCTGGTTGGGTCTAACCTCGAGAGGATCATGGCGGGTTTCCTCCACATAAGGAGTTCGGCAGGCGACAGACCCAACGCTAAGGGGGTTACATGATACCTTAGTAGGAATTGGCACAGTTGCAAGTTCAATTCCCCGGGGCCCATCCTACGCAGTGCGTCCTTAGTTGTTCGCACCAGGCGTTCCGCTTGACCATTTGTAGTGGGGTGAAAAGGGGCCGCAGTTATGTGGCGGATTTTGTTAATCTCTATGAAACCCTGGAACTCCGCTGATGTGAAAGTTGTGGCGTTATCGCTCACAAGTATGTCAGGTAACCCGAAACAGCTGAATACCTTCTGTAATTGTTTAATCATCGCAGCTGACGATGTACTGGCCATTGGGATTACCTCCAACCGTTTGGAGTAAGCATCCACTATTATAAGGAAAAGGGTGCCCCTGAAGGAACCCGCGAAATCTATGTGCAGACGTGACCACAGTCCCCGGGGTGTGTCCCATTCTCTGTGCGGAAGTTGGGAATCCTCGGGCCAGGTACTCTGGCAGCTCTCGCAAGTGCCAATCATGTGTTCTATGTCTGCATCCAACTTGGGCCACCAGACGTAACTTCTAGCTAGCACTTTGGAGCGCACGATCCCTGGGTGGCTGATATGCAGCATCTTGAGCACTCGAACCTCAGAACTTTGGGGATTATTACCCGCTGCCCCCAGAGTAGGCAGCCCCTTTCTAAGGAGAGTTCGTCTCTCCTCCTACCATAAACCTTGAATTCCTCCATGGGGGAGGTTGCCGGCCACCCTTTTTGTACCCATGAGCTGACTAGGGCCAATGACTGTCTTTCACCGTAGCCTTGGCGATCTCCGCTGGCAGTATCAGGCGCGACTCTAGGGCCTCGATAAGGAGCACCTGGTGGTCCTGATCTACCTTGCACTCTGGGTCCCCTGCCTGTGGGAGGGGTGACCTGGAAAGGGCATCGGCATGGCTGATCTCCTTGCTGGGATGGTAGGTCAACGCATACTGGTACGCGTTGAGGAAAAAGACACATCGCAGCATCCTTGGGGACAAGATCTGTGGGGTTGGGTTGTCTGTGGTAAAAATCCCTAGCAGGGGCTTGTGGTCAGTCACGACTGTGAATGGTCTGCCATAAAGGAAGTCATGGAACTTTTTGGTTTCTGCAACAATCGCCAGGGCTTCCCTATCTGTTTGTGAGTAGTTGCGCTCTGCCTTGGATAGGGATCTCAAATAGAACGCCACCGGGGCTTCTCGCCCGCTCTCTAGCACGTGGCAGAGGACTGCCCCACCCCCACTGGTGAGGCATCACAGACTAACACAACGGGCTTCTTGGGATCAAAGTGGGTCAAGACAGCCTCGGAGGACAGAAGCTGCTTGAGCCCTCGGAATGCCCGTTCCTGGCTGACCCCCACCGCCAAGGCACATCTTTCTTGAGTAGTTTGTGCAGCGGCTCCACTACCGACGCCTTTCCCAGCAGGAAATAGTGGTAAAAATTTAGGAGTCCTATGAAGGACTGTAGCTTGGCCTTGGTGGTGGGGTGAGGGGCATCCTGCACTGCTGCCACCTTTGACTCTGCTGGTTTGATTCCCTCAGGGGTTATCCGGAAACCCAGAAACTCTACCTCTTCTGCGAAAAACACACACTTATCCTTTCTCAGCCTGAGCCCCATTTTCTCGAACACGGTTAGTACCCGGTCTAAGCTCTTGGTCCATTCCTGTTCCCCTCCCGCCATTATCAAAACATCGTCAAAGTAAGGGAAAACACCTGGGAGCCCTTTCAACAATCTTTCCACGAGGGACTGAAAAATTCCTGGAGCCGAATTTACGCCGAATTGGAGGCCGTCACCTTAAAGGCTTCCTTATGAGTAACAATGGTTTGAGCGGCGGCTGCAGCTGGGGTCACCGTTAATTGCTGATATGCCTGTGCTAAATCTAGCTTGGCAAAACACTTCCCCCCCATGTAAAGTTGCTAACAGGTGACTTACTACCAGCACCGGGTACGCATTTGGGCGAATTGCCTTGTTAATCGTGCACTTGTAGTCAGCACAGATTCTGACCTCCCCGTTAGCCTTAAGCGCCGTAACAATAGGGGTTTCCCACTCAGCGGGGTCCACTGGTACCAAAATCCCCTGACCCACCAGTTTGTCCAGTTCAGTCTCAATTTTATCCTTTAGTGCAAAAGGCACTCTCCTTGGCTTCAGTCTGGGTCAGATGTCGGGATCCATGTCGAACGAAATTGAGGGCCCCTTGAACTTTCCTAGTCCCTTCTCGAAGATGGCAGGGTGTGCGTTACACACCTCCGTGATCGGGTCAGCCTGCACGGCATGTATGCCTCCAATGAAAACCCCCAGAGGGCCAAACCACTGTGTACCCAGGAGGCAGCAGGACCCTTCCTTTAAGATTACCAGGGGCAACTGCGCGGAGTGCCTCTTGAACTGCACCTTGAACTCTCCCACCCCCAACACTGGGATGCTTTTGCCCTGAACGTCCCGCAAGTTAGTCTTTAGGGCCTTCCATTTAGGGCATGACTTGGGGGGAATGCGCAAAAAATTCCTGGTGGGAGATGATGGAGTATGACAACCCCGAGTCTATCTCCATTCCTACTGGGACCCCTTGTATCAGTAGCTCAACAAAGAAACAGGGGTGCCTCAAGGGCATGCTGTGAACCACCTGGTCGTGGTTGTTGGGAACTCGTCGAGACATGCGGTGCTCCTGGGGCTCGTCGTCATTGAAGATTCTGCCGACCCCATCTGCTTTCTGTTGGGACCATTCCGCCTGGCCCTTGCCGTCGTCTCGATGCTGCCTACAGACCTTTTCGATGTGCCCGCGCCGCCCGCAGTTGTGGCACTCCGCCTTCCGGAATGGGCACCGGCTCCGGTCGTGGGATGCCCCACATCCATCGCAGCGGCAGTCCTCTCTGGTGTGGTCTCGAACCTCAGGCCTCCAATGCACCCGCTGCATGTCGTCGTCCTCGCTGAAGTCGGAGGTGGACGTGGTGGACTGGGAGGGCCCCTGCTCTCCGTGGGAGGAACAGTTGTGGACTGGGACCGCCGGGGGGCCCCTCAACCACGGCGGTCCTAGCCTGGCACACCCGGTTGCCTTGTTGCACTGACTCGGCGGCTTGGGCAATGCGCAGGACATGCTCGAAGGAGATGCTCTCGTCTTTGGCCAGTAGTTTTTTCCTGGCCCCCTCGTCTCACAGGCCCAGCAGGAGCCTGTCTCGCAGCGCCTCACTCAGGGATGCTCCCCACCGGCAAGGCACAGCAGCCACCCTCAGGGCTGCCACGAAGTCGGCCACAGACTCACTGGCCCGCTGGCACCACTGCTGGAAGGCCAGCCTTGCTGGGAACACCAACACTTTTGGGCGAAAGTGCTTCCTCAGCTCGGCGAGGATCTCGTCTAGGGGTACCTCCCTGAGTGGCCTCGGCATCAGGAGGTTCGTTGCCAGTTCTAGCATTTCCAGGCCGCACTGGGCCAGCAGGAATGCCTGGCGCTGGGCTTCCTCCTCAATGCCCTCGGGGTCCATTGCATATAGGAACTGCTGTTCGTAGAGTTCCCATTTCTCTGGCTTTGTGGTGTCGAAGGGCGCGATGTTCACTTTTCGAGATGCCATCCCACCTTCGTCGCCAATCTTGCAAGGAAGACAATAGAAGGAGCCGCAATAGGGCTAAACACAACTTTATTGCATGATGGTCAGGGTGAACATGAGGTAATGGCGGACAAAACAGCTCTATTTATAGTACACTGTATATTTGAATATCCCGGGTGGTAGCTCATTGGCTACTGTCCGCATGACATCATCGATCGTCACGCCCATCTTCTCCAGGTGTGGTGTGGCAGGAAGGTTTCCCGCTCTTCAGGTATTCGGGGAATCTGTACCATGTGAGCCGGATGCTCGCTACTGCCACCTGTGGTCACTTAGCTCGCATCCTTATACAGCTTGCTACAATGTGTCTTTGATTAGATACAATTGGATACATTGACTGGTTACGTTCTGTTAAAAAGGAACCTTGCAACATTCATTCAATACATAACAGACATCAAATGAGAAGGGAGGATTCACTTGAGAAGGTCTTGATGCTGGGAAAGGTGGAGGGCACAAGAAGGGGGTGTCCAAAGATGAGATGGCTAGATGATTTTGTAGATGCAGTGGGCACAGGGCTGGATGGGCTGAGGAGGATGGTGGAGGACAGAGGTGCCTGGAGAGCAACAGTCCATGGGGTCACAAAGGGTCGGAATCGACTGTGCGACTGAACAACAACAAATTTCACGCCCACAGATTTGGCCATGCCCACAAATGTATGCGTGTGTGTGTGTGGGGGGGGGGGGGATAGGATTGCTCAGTATGGGGCCCAGAAATTGTTGATGGCGGCCCTGCCTGTTGCCATTATCTTGGTTTTCTTGATGTTGAGTTTCAAGCCAGCTTTTGCATTCTCTTCTTTCAACCTAAGCAAGAGCTTCTTTCAATCTTCTTCACTTTCTGCTATCTGCATATCTCAAATTGTTGGTGTTTCTCCCAGCAATTTTCATTCCAACTTTTGATTCATCCAGCCCTACACTGTGCATTATGTGCTCTGTACATACCTGTCAAGTATTCCGGATTGGCCGGGATTTCGTGTATTTCGGCGCCGATTTTTGTCCTTTCCCGCCCGAAGCTGCCACTATCCCGGATCTTGGCAGCGGTGGGAAAGGAGTTACTGCGCATCCCTTCTGCGCAGATCCTTTCTCGCATGTGTAGAACTTTTCTACGCATGCGCAGAACCCTTCTACGCATGCGTAGAAGGATTCTGTGCAGAAGGGGATGCGTAGAACCCTTCTATGCATGCGTAGAACCGACCAGCGCAGAACAGTTTTGCGCAGGTCTGTTGTACACATGCGTAAAAGCCTTCTATGCATGCATAGAAGTGACCTGCACAGAACCGTTCTGTGCAGGTCCCGTATTGTCCGGAGCCACGCTTGACAGGTATGGCTCTGTATATAAGTTAAATAAGCAGGGTGACAAAATGCAGCCTTGTCTTACTCCTTTTCTTATTCCAAACCACTCCAACATCCCGTATTCTGTCCTAACTGTTGCTTCTTGACTCGTTGTGTTTGGAGTAATGTGCCTTTAAGTAATGTAAGACTCGAATGAGTGGATGTAACAATCACCAACAGTAACACTGTAACCTTCTGTATGAGGGCGCGAGCTAGTGACCACTAGGGGCAATAGCGAGCACCTAGCTCACATGGTTCCAATTCCCCAAATACCTACAGCCGCCACTACCTCACCTGGACAAGAAGGGCGTGACTGAGAGTGACGTCACGCAGATAGTAGCCAATGGGCTACCGAGGAGCCACATTCAAATGCATAGCCACTGTATATATTGAGCTGTTCGTCCACCATTACCACATGTTCCCCCTGACCATCATGCAATAAAGATGCGTTAAGCCAGGCTTTCGCCTGTTTCTATTGTCTTGGTTCTCAAACACTAAATTGGCGACGAAGGTGGGATAATGGATCCCCACGGAATCAAGACAACACAGGCCAGTTTCAACATCAACAAACCGGAGGAATGGGAACTGTTCAAGATGGATTTCCAAAGGGCACTGATGGTGTCCGACATCTCGGACGAGGAGAAGAAAAGGGCCATCCTCATCAGGATGCTCGGGTTCCCGGCCATGAAGGTTTTGGTGGACCTGGTGTCTCCAAGGAAAGTGGGCGAGGTTCCGGTCAAGCAGCTCCTGAAAGCAATGCGGGACCATTTCCAGCCCTCGGTCTCAATGTTGTTGGCTCGGGACGCATTCTGGAAGAGAGTTCAGTCGCCTGGTGAGTCCATGGCTGCCTTTGCAGCGGCCCTCCGTTTGGCCGCCGGCCCATGCAAGTGGGAGAACCTGGAAATCGCCCTCAGGGACCGCATGCTGTGTGGCCTGTGGGACGAGGAAGTCCAGCGAAAGCTGATGAACAAAGAGCCGCCCCCAACGTTACAAGAGGTCGTAAAGGAGGCGCAGGCGGCAGAAGCCACGAGGGCCGGGGTTAAGGGGTTCAGGACAAGGTCCCCACAACCCGACAAGGCAGCAGGTTCGGTACAAGCGGCCAGGCGGGCACCACACTCCTCCACGGAGCAGCGAGGACGAGGACATCCGGAAGGTGCAGAAGGACGGCCGGCGTTGCGACGGCTGCGGGGCGTCCCATGATCGCAGTAAGTGTCCGTTCAGGAAGGCGAAGTGCCATAACTGCGGGCGCCGAGGCCACATAGCCAAGGTTTGCAGGCGACGGCGCAAAGACCGGAAAGGCTCGACAGACCACTCACCAAAGAAGCAGGAGGGTGTCCGGCCCTCGAGGAAGCAGGACGGCGTGGGCCGCATCTCCGACGACAGTGATGACGACACGGTGGTCCACAGCGTGTCCTTAGGACACCCACGTTATTTTGTAGAGGTACTGGTGCAAGGGGTCCCCGTTAAGATGGAGATAGACTCGGGTTCCTCCTATTCCATCATTTCCCAGAGAGAGTTTTTGAGGATTTCCCCCAAGCTCAAAGCACTGAGGTCTATGCTGCGGGACGTTCAGGGAAATAGCATTCTGGTGTTGGGGGTGGGAAAATTCAAGGTCCAATACAAGCAACACGCCTCGGACCTCCCTCTGGTTGTTCTCAAGGGGGCGACTGTTGCCTCCTCGGGACACAATGGTTTAAGCCCCTGGGTTTGTTCATTGGGGGGGGGGGGTGCATGCTATTGGAGCTGACCCAATACATGAGGTGTGTAATGCGCATCCCGAGGTGTTCAAGAAGGGGCCCCAGTTGCGTTCGACCTGGACCCGGAGATCCGCCCAATAAGACTCAAACCGCGAAGGGTGCCCTTTGCACTTAAGGACAAAATAGAGGCGGAACTGGACAAATTGGTGGACCAGGGCATTCTAGTTCCTGTAGATTCTGCAGAGTGGGAAACTCCGATTGTAACAGCGCTAAAGGCCAACGGGGAGGTTCAAATTTGCGCTGATTACAAATGTACCATTAATAAGGCGATACGCCCAAATGCGTATCCGGTGCCGGTAGTCAGCCACCTGTTGGCCAGGTTACATGGGGGAAAGTGTTTTGCGAAGCTGGACCTGGCGCAGGCTTATCAGCAACTCTCGGTAACCCCAGCTGCAGCTGCTGCGCAGACGATAGTCACCCACAAAGGGGCGTTTCAGGTGACACGCCTACAGTTTGGCGTGAACTCGGCGCCAGGCATTTTCCAATCATTAGTGGAGCGTCTTTTGAAGGGTCTGGAGGGGGTCTTGCCATATTTTGACGACGTATTGATAACAGGGGGAAGTGAGTCAGAATTGGCTGAAAGGCTAGACAAAGTACTGACGGTATTCGAAAAAGCGGGTTTGAGGCTGCGGAAAGACAAATGTGTCTTCTTCGCAAAAGAGGTAGAGTTCCTGGGTTTCCGGATAACCCGTTGGCATAAAACCCTCTGAATCAAAGGTGGCCGCCGTTCAGAAGGCTCCTCGCCCCACCTCCAAGCCAGAGTTGCAATCGTTCCTGGGACTCCTAAACTTCTACCATTCCTTCCTGCCTAGGGAGGCGTTGGTGGTGGAGCCGCTTCATAAATTGTTAAAAAAAGACGAGGCATGGCAATGGGGTGAGAGTCAGGAGAGGGCATTCAATGAGCTGAAACAATACTTATCCTCAGACGCCATACTAACCCATTTCGACCCCCAAGAAACCAGTGGTTCTGGTATGTGATGCTTCTCCAGTAGGGGTGGGGGCAGTCCTGTGCCACGTGTTGGAAAACGGGCGGGAAGCCCCGGTGGCGTTCTACTCCAGGTCCCTGTCTAAGGCAGAGCGTAACTATGCACAGACAGACAGGGAGGCACTAGCGATAATTGCTGGGACGAAGAAGTTTCACGACTTCCTTTATGGCCGCCCCTTCACCATCGTGACTGACCACAAGCCCCTGCTAGGCATTTTCACCGCAGACAAGCCCACACCGCAGATCCTGTCCCCTAGAATGCTGAGGTGGGCCATTTTTTTAAACGCGTACCAGAACGCGCTGGTTTACCGCCCTGGAAAGGACATAAGCCATGCAGACGCCCTATCGAGGTCACCCCTGCCCCACATGGGCAGCCCCGTGTGTGAGGTGGAACAAGACCACCAAGTGCTCATGATAGAGGTCCTGGATTCACCCCCCATAGTGCCCGCGGAAATCGCCAAGGCGACGGGCAGAGATAAGACGTTGGCCCTAGTTAGTTCATGGGTGCAAAAAGGGTGGCCAACGTCTTCCCCGGCGGCAGAATTTGCTCCGTTTTTTAGGAAAAGGTTGGAACTGTCCATGGAGAGGGGTTGCCTCCTGTGGGGCCAGCGGGTGGTCGTCCCTGAATCCCTGAGAGCAAGAGTGCTCAAGCTGCTGCACGTCAGCCATCCAGGGATTGTCCGCTCCAAGGCATTGGCCAGGAGCTATTTCTGGTGGCCCCAGTTGGACGCTGACATTGAGCACATGGTGGGCACTTGCGAGAGTTGCCAAAGCTCTCGGCCCGAGAAGGCCCGACTTCCGCACAGGGAATGGGACGCGGCAAAAGGGCCGTGGTCCCGCGTGTACATTGACTTCGCGGGCCCTTTCAGAGGTTCGCTCTTTCTCCTTATAGTGGATGCTTAATCCAAGTGGTTAGAGGTTATCCCAGTGGCAAGCACCTCCTCAGCCGCAACCATTAAACAATTACGCAAGGTGTTCAGTTCGTTCGGTATACCCGATACACTTGTGAGCGATAACGCAAGTTGTTTCACGTCCGCCAAATTCCGGGCGTTCATTGACATTAACGCCATCCGGCACATCACCTCCGCACCTTTTCACCCGGCGACAAACGGCCAGGTAGAACGCCTCGTGCGTACCACCAAAGATGCGCTGAGGTGCATGGGCCCCGGTGACCTGAACCTACAGTTATGCCAATTCTTGCTTGGGTATAGGGTGACCCCCCTGGCGTCAGGTTATTCACCCGCAGAGCTCCTAATGCGCAGGAAGCTGACTACGATACTGACCAGGCTAGACCCCACGAGAGTGGAAGACACTGGGAGGAACATCAGGATAGCGGGCACAAAGAGTTTCGAAATAGGTGCCCCGGTCCATTGCAGAAACTACGCTAGTGCAGGGCCAGCCTGGGTTGTGGGAATAGTCATTGGGCAAACAGGACCTGTGTCGTACTGCGTAGAGACCAGCACAGGTCTACTATGGAGGCGGCATGCAGACCAACTCCGACGCCGGGTTCCCAGTAACCAAGGCGTGGAAACCGCGAAACAGGACTCAACGTTAGGGTTCTCCCCCACCCGTTCAGCCCAAGGGGGAGGAGAGGGGGGCCAGTGGTCCCCACCGAGGGGGGAAGGAAATAAGTTTGTCCCCGCAGATATCCTGGAGGATGGCCCCATAGATATCCCAGAAGATGATTTTGACTTTGAGTTACAAAACTGGGGGGGTTTTCAGAGTGGTCCCCCACCCGTCCAAGCGAGAAGCGGGGTTTTTCGTTAGCCCCCAATGCCCCCGGTTTTCCCACAATGGAGTTTACCCCTACCCCGAAAACCGCAGAACCACGGCGAATCGCTAACGGGTCTCCCTCTCCCATTGCAGGACAAGAGACCAGGGAACACAGAAGCGATAGCGCCCCTGGGACAAGCCAGCCAGCCTTGCGCCCAAAACGCTCTTGCAATAAACCATATTGGATGAGAGACTTCGTCTCAGCCTAGGAGGGAGGGATGTTGTATTTGGAGTAATGTGCCTTTAAGTAATGTAACACTCGAATGAGTGGATGTAACAATCACCAACAGTAACAATGTAACCTTCTGTATGAGAACGCGAGCTAGTGACCACTAGGGGCAATAGCAAGCGCCTAGCTCACATGGTTCCAATTCCCCAAATACCTACAGCCGCGGGAAGATTCCCGCCACTACCTCACCTGGACAAGAAGGGCGTGACTGAGAGTGACATCACGCAGACAGTAGCCAATGGGCTACCGAGGAGCCACATTCAAATGTATAGCCACTGTATATATTGAGCTGTTCGTCCGCCATTACTACATGTTCCCCCTGACCATCATGCAATAAAGATGCGTTAAGCCAGGCTTTCGGCTGTTTCTATTGTCTTGGTTCTCAAACACTAAACTCATGCAGAGATTTCTCATGAGACATATAAGGTTTTCTGGTATTCCTATCTCTTTAATTACTTGCCACATTTTGTTGTGGTCCACACAATCAAAAGCCTTGGTGTAGTCAATGAAACAGAAGTAGACTTGTTTCTGATATTCCTTTGTTTTCTCCATGATCCAATGTATGTTGGCAATGTGGTCTCTAGTTCCCCTGCCTCTTCGGAACCCAGCCTGCACTTCTGATAATTCTCTCTCCATATGCTGCTGAAACCTATCCTGTAGTAATCTTGAGCATGACCTTGCTCGCATGTGGGATGAGCATTATATTGTACCTTTTAAAAAGTTAACTAAGAATATGTCCAGAGAGGGTTTTTAGCTTGCTCGCTGGAGTTCTTTGGGGTTGTTCCTCCCTCCAGCACCCATCCCAACAACCCATCAGGGGATTCTACTTTTTTGCAGCAGTATGGGGTGTTCCCACCACCTATGAACAGCATATGTGGAGCTTTGCAGCCATCAAAGGCTGTTTCCACTAGAAACATTTGGTTTACTGAAGGGTTAACAAGCCACTTCAACATATTGAATATTCCCATTAGACACTTCGCCTGACTCTCTACAAAGGAGCAAGGAGAGTGTAATTATTTCCCCTACCTTCAGCTGATTGCTGTAGCGCAGCATTGGTTAGGGTTCTTCTCATTTTTCTATTTATTAGTGATCAAGAAACAGTTGGTCTGATTGATGCTACAAGGAAAAACAAAGAAAAATATTACCTTCCTAACTGATTCAGCACTATGATGATTTGCTAGAAGGAAAAAATAATTACACTTTTCCCTACTTTTCTTTAGATAAGCAGGGAAAGTGTTTCATTTGCTCATATGGTAAAGTGAGTTGCTTGCATTATTTAGATGGGGTAGCAGGCTAAATGTGATTTAGCTTTGACTCTCTCTCTCTCTCTCTCTCTCTCTCTCACACACACACACACACACACACACACACACACACACACACACACACACACACACACACACACCTTAGTGTTCTTGGTATTTACAACAGTAAAAAAACTATATTGGAATAAGGATAAAGATATGTGTACACAAAGTGACACACATTCATACACACATATTTATGTCTCCCCCTTAGAATTCTACAAGGAAAGCAGAGGTAGGTAGACAATTTCCATTGTGAATGACAGAATGTTTGTAGTTCAAAGAAAGCCATGGCCTCATCTTTTTTGAAGGAGAAACATTAATTTTGCAAACTGAACCCATTCTGGAATCAGCTATTTGGTTCACTTGGCTCAAATTTAGCAGTGTCTTGGTGTTCAGCTGCTCCCTCAATTGTTTCTGCTCTTCTGTTGAGTGTTTAACCTTCCTGCTTATGTAGCAGATGGTCTGGAATCTCTGCTGGGAATGTGTATGATATTTACAGACAGATTAGCTAGCATACAAGAATGGCACGATCCATATGAGATAAGCAATGGGTACCAGCAGATGTTAGATCAACCACAGAAACTGGACGCGGAAAACTATTGTGGAAAAAGACAAATTAGAAACTGAGACTGAATGAGATTGTTTATTTACTAAAGATGTGACCATTGTTGAGCTTGCCTATTTTTTAATGAAAGATTTATCAACTAACTTGCCTACTGTGCCCTTCCTACACTTACAGTTCATGGACAATATGGGTATAGAAACTGGGTTGGGTTCCAGGTTGGACAAGTGTCCTACGCTACAGAGGGCATGCTGCTTAGAAGGACTGTCAGAAGATATCTTTCAAGAGATTCCCTGCTTGAAGAATCATCCAATCTGGATCTAACTATTCACTTCAAGTTGTTTAAAGGAAAATAATAAAATATCTAAATATCTTATTGTTAGAATGTAAAGCCCTAAATAACTTGGGAATTTTTTTTGGAGAGGCTCCCTGTCTCCTTTATACATACCTTCTGTTTTGGAGATCAAATGGAAGGGAGGTCTTGGTGATACCACCTGTTTGTGGAGTCCATCTAGCAGTCAAAAAGTGAAATATAGCATCCACTTTATCTAATATATTCACTTCAAGTAATGTTACACATATTCTGAGGGTCAGAGTGCCTAAATGTAAGACCAACATGCTTAAGTGGGGACTACTGACGAACAACCACATGCTGTGTGACTGTGGAGGGATACAGAATAAGGCTTATTTACTGGTCTGCCGATTATTACAAGAAACATATACCAACAGTTGCCAACTGTAATAGGTTGGCAACACATTTTAAGGCCAAGGTAGATTTCATTCATAGGGACCTCAACTCCAAATTTAATGCAATAGATCAGAAGGAGATGTCCTGTGTACTGTCTGTCCTGTGTGTTTTGGAGCAGTTTCACCCGATAACATCTCAGGAGGCCTCCAGGGCACCCATGGGCTGTAGGGCCACAACTTGCCTAGATCTTTGTCAACCTTGGATCCTAAGAGCAGCTAGTGATGGGATATCTGGATGGGTTGGGGAAAGTGTTAACTCCTCCTTTCGTGAGGGCATTGTGCCCACATGATTGAATGAGACAGGTCTTGTCCTGGATCAGCAACTGGCTAAGGGACAGGAAACAGAGGGTAGCACTAAATGGACACTTCTCCAAGTGGAGGGAAGTAAAGAGTGGGGTCCCCCAAGGTTCAGTACTGGGACCTCTGCTTTTCAACCTCTTCATAAATGATCTAGAGGTAGGAGTAAAAAGCAAGGTAGCCAAATTTGCTGACGACACTAAATTATACAGGGTAGTGAAAACTGTAAGAGATTGTGAGGAGCTCCAGAGGGATCTCTTGACACTGGGGGAGTGGGCAAAGCAGTGGCAAATGAGCTTCAACATTAGTAAGTGCAGAGTGATGCATGTTGGGGCAAAAAACCCCAATTACATTTATAAACTGATGGGGTCTGAACTCTCTGCGACAAACCAGTAAAGGGACCTTGGTGTCTTGGTGGACAGCTCAAAGAAGGTGTCAACCCAGTGTGCCTCAGCAGTGAAAAAAAGCAAACTCAATGCTAGGGATCATTAGGAAGGGTATAGAAAATAAGTCAGCAAGTGTCATTTTGCCTCTTTACAAATCTATGGTGAGGCCCCATCTGGAATACTGTATACAGTTCTGGTTGCCATACCTCCAGAAGGATATTATGGAGTTGGGAAAAGTGCAGAGGAGGCCAACCAAAATGATTAGGGGACTGGAACACCTTCATTACCATCTGAGGCTGCAACAGTTGGGCCTTTTCACTCTTGAACGACGGCGTCTAAGAGGTGACCTGATTGAAGTTTATAAAATCATGCACGGTGTGGACAAAGTAGATAAGGAAAAACTGTTTTCCCTATCGCATAACACTAGAACTAGGGGACACTCCATGAAACTTTTGGGTACTAGTTCTCAAATAAATAAGAGAAAGTACTTTTTCACCCAGAGGATTACTGGTCTATGGAACTCCCTGCCAGAAGAAGTGGTGACAGCTGTCAGTCTTCACAGCTTTAAGAAAGGATTAGACAAGTTCATGGAGGACAAGGGTAGCAATGGCTATAATTATGGATACTTAAGGACAACCTACAGGTTGGAGAGATAGGCAGGATATCTCTCAATGCCATTTCCAGGGAATCCTAAGCAGGTGAAGGCATCTCCTTGGGAATACCCTGAAGGAAATGGTGAGCCACTGTGTGAGACAGAATGCTGGTCTGGATGGGCTGTGGCCTGTTCCACCAAGGCTGTTCTTATGAGACAATCATCTGACCTGTCTTGAAGAAATTCAACCTGCCACCGGATGATTTTAACAACTATCGTCCAGTTGCCAACATCCCATTTATGGGCAAGTTGATGGAAAGAGTGATGGCAGGTCAACTGTGCCTGTGGATGTTCCTGGAGATCACAGAATGCCTTCATCCATGCCAGTCTGGCTCCAAGCCACACTATGGTCCCCATGCTGGATGATCTTCTGAGAGATGCTGATTCTCTTGGATTTTTCAGCAGTCTTTGATGCTGTCAATCACGGTATCTTTCTGGACAGGTTTGTCAGGATAGGTATTGGGGGTCAGGATTGGCGTGGCTCTGGTCTTTCTTGGAGGAGCATGTTGAGTTCAGCTTAGGGAAAGAGTTATTCAACCCCTGGGTTCAACAGTATGGGATACCTCAGGGGTCGACAATCTCCCCGATGCTTTTAACATCAATATGAGGCTGCTGGGAGAGGCCATCAGGAGATTTGGAGTCGACTTTCAACAGTACACTGATTATACGCAGCTCTACTTCTCCTCTTCCACCTCAGCTGTGGATGCCGTCTGGAGCCTGGAGGAGTGCCTGGAGACAGTCATGGTGTGGATGGGGGATAGGTTGAGACTGAACCCGGACAAGATGGAGGTGATGCTGGTAAAGGGTAATTGATTGCAGGTAGAGAGGATCCCCATTAACTTGGGGACTGCCATTCTCCCTTTGAAAGAGAGCATATGTAATCTGGGCATGCAACTTGACCAGTGTTATACATTAGAAAACCAGGTATCATTGGTGGTCAGGTCTGCATTTTTCCATCTGTGGCACATAGCCCAGCTCCGCTCCTTCCTGGATGGAAGATCCCTGATAGCATTAACCTATGCACTGGTAATCTCCAGAATCAACTACTGTAATGGCCTCTATATTGGGCTACCCTTGAGAGATTCTTTCCAATGTCAACTCTAACGTGGAAATGAAAGCATGAGTTTTCTGACCATTTCAACAATCTAAAGAACCATCCAGTGTGGTTTTCCTTATTTTTTCATTCTCATTCTGCAGTAGCTGCACTATCTGTTTACTGTGCATAGGATTGTCATTAGCAAATAAACTAATAAATTCCCAATGTTTGTAATTGGATGACTATTTCGAATGAGCTACTCCCTCAAAAGTGAATGATGGCTGAAATCCAGGAGTAACCTGCAACCAAGGTGGGCCCATTGAATTAATGGAAGTTACAGTTGACTCAACAAATCTCCACTGATTTAACGGGTCTACTTTATTTGCAACTTACTGCTAGATTTCATCTTTTGAGTACCGTATTTATTCGTGTATAACGCGCAAAATTTTATACCAAAAAAAGAAATCAAAGTTTGGGTGCGCGTTATACACGAGGACTGGGTGCGCGTTATAAACGAGCCTCTTTTACTCACCCGCACGCACCCGCCGGGACGAGAAGGGAACCCTCCGGGGGAGGCGCTACCGCCAGCCACCCGAGCTCCCAGGCCGCGCGACTCAAGAGCCGGCGCCGGGTAGGCACGGAGCACGCCACGGCCCTCCTCCCAGGCGGCGGCAGGCGCCCAGGTCCCGCTGCCGCCGCCGCTCACCTGCACGCACCCGCAGGGACGAGACGGGAACCTTCCGGGGGAGGCGCTACCGCCAGCCACCCGCGCTCCCGGGCCGCGCGACTCAAGAGCCGGCGCCGGGTAGGCACGGAGCACGCCACGGCCCTCCTCCCAGGCGGCGGCAGGCGCCCAGGTCCCGCTGCCGCCGCCGCTCACCTGCACGCACCCGCAGGGACGAGACGGGAACCTTCCGGGGGAGGCGCTACCGCCAGCCACCCGCGCTCCCGGGCCGCGCGACTCAAGAGCCGGCGCCGGGTAGGCACGGAGCACGCCACGGCCCTCCTCCCAGGCGGCGGCAGGCACCCAGGTCCCGCTGCCGCCGCCGCTCACCTGCACGCACCCGCAGGGACGAGACGGGAACCTTCCGGGGGAGGCGCTACCGCCAGCCACCCGCGCTCCCGTGTTCAACAACGTTTTTTTATGTCAATTTCAATGCATGGTGTGAAACAAAATTTTATACCGAGGTTTCATGGAAAATTATGGGTGCGCGTTATACACGAGTGCGCGTTATACTCGAATAAATACGGTATATTTTTGATCTTTATGTTAGATACCCCATGCCGAACAACACTAGTAAGCCTGTCATTGCATAGATTGCAATAAAAACAGAACTAGTGCTGCCATCTCCTGGTTGTTATAAGCCTAGAATGATAAGGGGGAAAGAAAAAAGAATAGAGCAAGAGTTGACAGTTGAGTTTGTACCTCTGAGAATCTATGGGTCTGAAACTCAGTGCTTATGTGACAATAAACAGTAGTGTCTTCCGCCGCCAGTAAATAAAGGCACATAGATTGGTTCTGGACCTGTGTTTTTCACAACCATTCAACCAGGAAAAAATAATAGCCACAAGAATTTTGATTAGTAAAGCGAAGTTCATGTTTATTACTCATTTCAAAACAATTCCACTGGCTAGATCTTTACTTTTAGGCTAAGATCCTACTACTTACACATAAAGTCCTAATAGTTGGAGCCCAAATTCCTGAAGGAGCACTTCTTTGTTAGGGGTTAGAGATTTTCTTCTTCTTTTTGTGCCTTGGTCAGACTTTAAATCGCCAAAATGAAGCCACTTTTTGGTGAATTTGTTCCATAGTTCCTTTTGCTTCATCTAGTGCAGGGGTTCCCAACCTTTTCAAGCTGGGGGCCGGGACATGCTCTCTCAGTCAGCTTTGAGGGCCAGATGGCCATTTTGCCCTGCCTGCATGATGGGGGTGGCCATTTTGTCCCAACAGCTTCAAAGTGACCACCATTTTTGTTTTTCAAATGCCTTGAGAGGAGTGGGGTACCACATGAAATGGCACTGTGGGCCAGATCCAGCCCACGGGCCTTAGGTTGGAAACCCTAAGGTTGCCGTTGCCCAGGGTCCGATTGTGATTCAAAAATACCACAATCTTCAAGGAGGCTCTTTCTGGGTACCTCAAGATTTTCTGCTGAGAACCCTCTTCGTGTACTTTAATCAATATATAATATACAATAACATTACATTTTAATAATATTAGTAATAACATTAAGTATTAATTGATAATAAAATGGAGTAGTAATAAAAAATTTCAGCAATCATGTTTATACTACCACTACCAAATATTTTTGAGTGCCAGGATGAAGCCATTTTTTTTTTTTGCCCCTTTCAGGCATTTGAGCCTAGGGGTGCTTTAAAGACCTTACCTGCTCTTCCAGGATTGCATGGATGGTGTCATTACAGGTGGTCCACTACCCAGGAATTCTAAATAGAATGAATAATGATAGGTACGATAAAGTCACCCAGGACTGGTCTTAGTGGAGGCTGCTGGCTCTAATGTCAGTGTAGCAGTAAATCTGCTCTGCGTTTTAGTATGACCCTAATATGTACTGACCCCCCCACCTGAACCCAAGGTGCTTCAGCATCCAGCCTGGAGGGGGAGAAGGAGCAGCAGATGTGCAGCCAACCTGCCTTAAAACCGCCGCGGAGGCATTGGCTTTTCCCCAAGTTGCATTGTGCCTGGGCAGTATAAAAGGCACAACACATGCATGCATTGCTCTTGTGGGTTTTGCACAAGGCGAAGAGTGCTTAGGAGTGGTTTTTAGCATGATTTTGGATTTTTTTGAATTTTTTCATCAGAATTTTTAGAAGCATTCCTGGGATTTTTGCAGCATTCTTCAGGTTCTTGGACAATCAGGGTTGTTTGACATGTTTTTGCAATGTATTTAGCCTTCAGACAATGATTTCTTAAAGTTCTGTCAGTTTCCTGTCTGTTTCCTTGACTTTGCCCTGAAGTCTGTGCTGTTACAGTACAATGTATCTCTATGGAAACGACGTTGTATGAGGCATCGCAGCAAGGATTTGGAGGTTGTATGAGGCATCGTGGCTAGGATTTTGCATGCCACATACAAAGTCCAAATCCGTATAAAGTCCAAACTTGTGGAACCAAGTTTGGACATTGTATGAGGTATCACTGTACTTGGGAATGAACTCTGACCTTCCAGCCGTCAAGCTCAGCTTGAGCCACCATAGTCCCTTTAAGGTTAGAGAAGGATTAACTCTTTATGGGAGTCTAGGAAACACATCATTTCTATGATATAATTTTAACCCCCCACCTCATAAAAGAAATTGCCAGTGAAAGCTATTTTTCTAATCTGGCAGAGATTGAGAACCAAAGTATCAGAAACATTATATAATACCTTGGAGTCATTATTCAGCGAGGCGTCTGCGCAGTAGCAGACATCTCCCTGCCATTCTGCACACGCAAATGGACCTGGGAAATCAAGTCTATTTGTATGTGGTTTTTTTAGCCATTTGGATATCATTTCACCCACTGGCTAGGCGGACCATGACGTGTGCCCTCCGCTTTCACCTTGTCCAAGGGATCCGACAGAGGATGCTTTGGTGAGTCTTAATCCCGGCCTAACATCATTGATAAGTGTTGGGCAACACTGCCTAGGGGGCTTCTGCTTCCATGAAAATGTATAAACAGATGTTTTCTTGTGGCTAATGTCACCTGTCCAGTAAAATGGATAAAGAGAATAAAATTTATCAGGTGCTGTGCTTGTGCCAAACCAGCTCATGAAGGCCTATATACAATGTTTGAAAGCTTATATCTGATGTGACGTCCTTATGCATTCAGTCTGAGTGTCAGTCTAGCTGTTGTAGGGCTCCATAAAATAGCATTTCTTTTTTTAAAATATTTTTATTGAATTTTACTAATAAAAGAAAATAAAAAATAAGAAATATAACATAATATACAATAAAACACAAAAAAGAAAAATACATTTCACTACAACATTTGAATGAAACAAAAAGAACACCAAAATACATATTAATAATGACAAAAATAATATCACCCTGTGAAATATACAAAGCCCCGAAGACCAGTTTTGTCACAGCTCTATCATTTCCAAAAGCTCATATGATCTGGTACTGGTTTATTTCCTTTATCCTTCACCAATGTATGCTCCACAAAGGGTCTCCATATTTCCCAAAACTTACTTTCTTTAATTAAACTTTTCTTTTTATTCAACTCCCATGTAAGTTTATCATTTAACTCAATTTCCCACATTTCTTTATACCATTCCTCCAATTTCATCACCGAATCATTTTTCCAATTTCATGCTAATATCACCTGTCCAGTAAGCAAGATGGATAAAGAGAAAGTTCGGTTTCACTTACCAGTGATAACTTTCGTTCTTCGAGTATATAGTTTGTGAATACACACTATTGGGTTATGCGCCTGCGCAGAACGCTGATCGGAGGCTTAAAAAGCTATTGGTCAAAAGTTTTGGTGGTAAGACCGCCCACCGTACCGCCCACCCTGAGGCGCCAGTCTGCCATTTTACCTCAGTTCCATACTTAAGCCAAGCACAGGATAAACCAATTGATCTCATCCGTGCAGCTCAAGAGAGGAGGCAGGGTGGGTAGTGTGTATTCACAAACTATATACTCGAAGAACGAAAATTATCACTGGTAAGTGAAACCGAACTTTCTCCTTCGTATAGTTTGTGAATCCCCACTATTGGGAGATTAGCAAGCTCACACTCACGTGGTCGGTGGGCAGTCGGATGAGATGATCCCACGATGAATATGATGGTCAGGTAGGGTGAACTGTCAAGGGCGATGAGCCCGGAGCCCCCTGGTGAGGACGACACGGCCAAGTCTGGTGTCCGCAGAGGCTCTGGTGTCCACCCTGTAATGTTGGACAAATGTAGAAGGTCTGGACCAGGTGGCAGCCTTACATATGTCCTCAAGTGGTGTGCCCTCCAAAAAGGCAGTGGATGTGGCAACCGCTCTCGTAGAATGCGCCCTGACATGTGGCGGAGGTGGCAGTGAGGCCGACTCGTAGGCCAGGTGGATGGTAAACGTGATCCATTTGGAGAACCTCTGGGCAGAGATGGGTTCACCCTTGGACTTTCCTCCATAAGCCACAAAGAGACGCTGTGACTTCCTGAACTCCCTTGTCCTGCTGGTGTAGAACAATAAAGCTCGTTTCACATCCAGCGTGTGCCAAGTCCTTTCTTGGGCGTTGGTGGGGTTCTGGAAGAAGGTTGGTAACGAGATAGTCTGTGCCATATGAAACTCGGAGACCACCTTAGGAAGGAAGGTGATATCCGTGTGAAGCACCCCGCGGTCATTGAAAAACTGGAGAAACGGTGCGTCTGCCCGCAGAGCAACCAGTTCACCAGCTCGTCGAGCAGACATGATAGCCACCAGAAATGCCGTCTTCCACGTGAGGAGATGAACATCCGCGGTAGCCATAGGCTCGAAAGGAGTCCTGGTGAGCGCGTTGAGAACGGCAGACAAGGACCATTGTGCTGTTGGAGTCCTGACCGGCGGGAAGGCGTTCCGCAGTCCCTTGAGGAAACGCTTCACCATATGGTCGCGAAAGGCACCAGAGGCAGGTGAACCAGCCAGGGAGTGAGCTACCACCGCTGCGAGATGGACCCGGATGGAGGTGATACTAAGGCCAGACTCCGCCAAATGGAGGAGGTAGGCCATGATGTCCTGTAGTCCCACCTGTGGGGGGGGGACGTCTGCTGGGATGCCAGGAAAGCACAAAAGCGCCTGTATTTGGAAGCATAAGACTTCCTAGTGGAAGGGCGCCGTGCTAGCTCCAGGATCCTGGACAGTCTGGGGTTATCCTCCACGCGGTGAGGTGGAGGCTGGGTAGGTCCAAATGGTGGAGCTGGCCGTGTTCCATTTGGAGAAGCGTTGGTGATTCCGGTAGCGTGCGATACTGCGACGACATGCGTAACAGTAGCGGAAACCAGGGCTGGCGAGGCCATGCTGGAGCCACGAGAATTGCGTTGGCCCGGTGTTGGTACATCCTGATGAGGACCTTCTGGACCAGAGGAAATGGGGGAAAGGCGTAGAGGTAGTCCTGATCCCACCGTTTCATGAAGGCATCGCCCTCGGAGTTCAGTCCGATGCCTGCCCTGGAACAGTACCTGTGGCATTTCCTGTTGGACTCCAACGCAAAGAGGTCGATGCTCGGAGTCCCCCAGGCCCTGCAAAGGGACCGAAATACCTCGTTGTCCAGTTCCCATTCGTGGGTCGTCGAGGTGAGACGGCTGAGGTCGTCGGCCAAGACATTCAGCTTGCCCTGAAGGTGCACTCCAATTTGAAAGATGTGTCTTTCCAGGCACCACTCCCAGAGTTGCACTGCAAGGTAGAGTAGGGTGGTGGACCGTGTTCCTCCCTGTTTGTTCAGGTATGCCACTGCCGTGGTATTGTCCGAGGCCACTTGAACCACATTGCCGGTGAGTAGGGCCTCGAAGGAACGTAGGGCCTTCCAAATGGCCAACAGCTCCAAATAGTTGATATGGTGCACCATCTCGTGAGGCGACCAAACATTGTTGACCGTTAGAGTCCCGCAGGCAGCCCCCCAGCCGAGGTTGCTTGCGTCGGTCAACACCTGCAACGAAGGTTGCGGGGGGTAAAAACTCTTCCCCATGGCCACATTGGGTGGCATGGTCCACCACAGTAACTGGTCCATCAGCTCTGGAGACGGAGTCAGCCGTTTGGACTGGCTGTCCCTGAGCGAGTCGAATTCGTGGAGGAGCCACGACTGCAGAGACCGGAACTTTAACTTGGCGTGATGAATTACCACCGCCGTGTTTGGCCATGAGGCCTAGAAGTCTCTGTGCCTTTTTCGCCCGGATGAACGGTTTGGTCCGGAATTCGCTCACCCCATGTGCAATGTCCAGCAAGCGTTTCTGGGGGGCGAAGGCTCTGGTAACAAGCGAGTCGAGTACCGCTCCAATGTACTCGACGTGCTGAGAGGGAATCAACTTTGATTTGGCGAAGTTGATCCGAGGCCAAGACTCTCCATGAGGTGAACCGTGAATTGTGTGTCCCGAATGGATGACGAGCTGGTGGGGGAGACAATCAGCCAGTCGTCGATGTATGGGAAGAGCCTGATCCCCCGCTGACAGAGGAAGGCAGCCACCGGAGCCATGCACTTGGTGAAGACCCTCAGTGCCGTGGCCAGACCAAACGGTAGACACCGGTACTGGTACACAGAATTGCTGATTCGGAAGCGGAAGAACCGCCTGTGGTCCTCGAGGATGCTGACATGGAAGTAAGCGTCCTTGAGGTCTATGACTGTGAACCAGTCCCCTTTGTTGATGAGGGGGAGGACGGTCTGCAGGGTCACCATCCGGAACTTCCTGGTGTGGATGCACTTGTTCAGGCAGCGCAGGTCCAGAATTGGGCAAAGTCCTCCGTCCTTCTTCTGAACCACGAAGTACCTCGAGTAGAAACCGTTGTCCCAGTCGGACGGTGTTACCCGCTCGATGGCTCCCTTGGACAGAAGAGTTGATATTTCTTCCTCCAAATGGGGGGACGAGGTGGTGAAACGATGTCTTCCTACCCGAGGCACTCGTACGAACTCGATGGCGTAACCAGCGGACAAGATCTTCAAGACCCACCGGTCGTCCGAGATGCCTGACCACACCTGGAGGAAGTTCCGGAGGGGAAGGTATGGGAGGTGGAGCGAGAGAGACTTGGCCATCGCAGTTTCAAACCCGGGACTTGGATTTTGCGTCGGAACGCTTGCCCTGTCCGTAAGGCTGGTAGCGAGGCTTGTGTTGGCGCCGCTGTTTGTAGAACCCGGGCCTGGGCTGGTCAGTCGAGCCACCCTGTTGCTGTGAGTCCCCCCGATACCGGTGCGTAAAGGGTTGGAACCGCGGTTTGCCAGGCTGAGCTGGCGTGGTGAGCCCCAGGAACTTAGCCATCGAATTCGTCTGTCGCAGTTCGTTCAGTACCTTATCGGTGTCCTGTCCGAACAGGCCTTGCCCATCAAACGGGAACTCCTCGATGAGCTTTTTCATGGCGTCATCGAGAGAGGTGCCCCTGAGCCAGGCATGACGACGGAGTAAAATGGCAGAAGACATGTCCTTGGTCGCGTAATCGTTAATGTGCCTGGACGTCCTCATCTTCTGCTCAGCCAGAAAGTCTCCCTCTGCCGCCAGCGCGTCGAACCCTTTCTGTGCATCGGCAGGCAGTTTAGCAGCAAGGACCTTCACTTGCTCCCAGAGGTGAGACTGATTAGAGGCCCATGGCAGCCGAGTAATTAGCGGCTCGTAGGAAGAGGGAACCGGTGGCGTAAAACTTACGGCCCACCGCGTCCAGCTTCTTCCCTTCCGGAGTCGAAGGTACCGGAAACCCGCTGACGGCCGTTTTATGTTGGAAGGCCTTGACCACCAACGAGTTCAGCAAAGGGTGCGCCTGGAGAAACTCAACGTTTTCGTCCAAGACTCTATACATTCCGTCGAGCCTGGACGAAACGGAGTGCGACGACACCGGCTTCTTCCATGTTGCCTTCGCTGACGTCAACATGGATGGAAGTATGGTGATGTGGACCGGTCGAATCGCCTTTTTGTCCAATTTGGCGGTCATTTGGTCCTCGCCCTCCAGTGGCGGCTGGTCCACCTTCAGGTTAAGAGCGGTCCCCAAACGAGTCAGCATTGCCGTGAGGGAGCATTAATCCTCACCACGCGGTGGGTCAATAGCGCCGATAGCCTGGTCCGGCATCTTGTCGATGTCCCCCTCGTCCTCCTCCGAAGACGCGCTGGAATCATCGGAGGATGAGGGAGGAATCCTGTTATCCACGTCGGGACCGCATCAGTACGCCCTGGGCGGGCCGACGGGTTGGGAGCTCACCGCATCGACGTCTGGACCACACCAAGACGATATGGGTGGGCCAGCGGAGCGAACGCTCGACCCTCGAGAGGTCGGAGGAGCAACAGCAGGACCAACATCCCTGGGGCTTGCGGTGGTCGGCACCGGAGCCGCAGAGGCCGCAGGCATGGAGGCCTTGAACTGCTGGGCAAAGGATTTTGCCATAGCCTCGAACATCCCTTTAAAGAAGTCCACCTGGGATGCATCCACCGCCAATGGTTGGGACGAAACGGTGGCCGGCGAAACGGTGGTTGGAATGATCGGACGAAATGGTGGCCGGAATGATGGTTGCTGGTTCGTCTAATGTTGGAGTCCTAGGCCTCGGGGAGACAGAAGCCTGTCTCGTGGGTGGACGGCCCCTCTCACGAGGCGGAGAAGAGAGTACCTGCAGTGGGCGAGCTGGAGCCCCAGCCCTGCGACCTTTTGCAGGAGATCCCGAAGAGGACCGTCCGCCCCATATCGAAGATCCGGGTGAAGGACATCTCGCGACCGAAAAGGGAGGCGAGGGCCCCGGAGAAACAGGAGGGCGAGGCGTAGGCGGGAGAGATCGCCTTTTCTCCGACCCATGTTTCTTCTTCTTCTCCCCATTTTTATCCTTCTTTTTCTTCTTTCTGATGGAGAGAGTGGAAGAAGAAGGAGGAAGCAGTAGACGCCGAGAGGGCTGAGAGGCACCGGCAGAGGTGGAAGCAGCCGCGGCGGGAGCCAAAGCGAGCTCCATAAGGTGCGCTTTCAACCGGTTGCTCCGGTTCTGAACTGCAAGTCGAGTAAAAGTTCTTACAGTGAGCGCAGGATTGGCTCTGGTGAGATTCTCCCAGGCAAAAAAGACAGAGGCTATGCCCGTCGGAGGCAGGGAACTTCTTGAGGCAAGCAGAACACTGCTTGAAGGCTGCAGCCATCAAAAAATTCTTCCGACGGAAGGTACGAGAAGGCGAGCACCCCGAAGGGCAGGCCAGCCGCCACCCCCTTGAGGGGGGAAACGGTGACCGAAGCGAGTAGGTAACTGAGTCCACCAGAAGGAAGAAACAGCACCGGGGTGGCAATCCTGCCCAAAGGACAAGATCGCCGAAAAAATTGTAAAAGTTCATCAAAGACTTTCCATCAGAAAAGACAAAAAAAAATGAGGAAGCTCTCAACGATCGTCCTGCTGCTAAGGCGGAAAGAAGAGAACTGAGGTAAAATGGCGGACTGGCGCCTCAGGGTGGGCAGTACAAAACTTTTGACCAATAGCTTTTTAAGCCTCCGATCAGCGTTCTGCGCAGGCGCATAACCCAATAGTGGGGATTCACAAACTATATGAAGGAGAATGAAATTTACCAGGTGCTGTGCTTGTGCCAAACCAGCTCATGAAGCCTATATACAATGTTTGAAAGCTTACCTGTATATCCAATGTGACGTCCTTATGCATTCAGTCTGAATGTCAGTCATGCAGCTGGGTTGAGTAACATGAAGCCTTTTAGATGTTGTAGGGCTCCATAAATAGTATTTCTGACCACTGGCCATGCAGGTAAAAGCAAATATGGCAATAAAGAAAAGTAGTCCTTTGGTGTCACTATAGGATGGGGCTCACTTCCATTTATGCATCTGTTTGTTTGATAGTAGAAATGGGGCAACTGTGAGATAAGAGCTTGTAAATATTACATTTTGGACTACAGATCCCAGAATTTCTCAAATGAGCATTGCCATGCTGGATTCTATGAGTTAATGTCCAGAAAATAATGTTTTCTAAAATCTGCAGCTGGGCCACCACACATAACTTTCCTATTTCTCAGCTGTGAAGCTGGGTAGCAGCTGGAAATTTCTAGCAGCCATCTGGAGTCTGATAGAATCAAATGTGGTCACTGTAAGATATAAATCTAGAATTAACTTGACATGCTGTCACTTCACATTCCAGAATAATGCAGCGTCTAGCTATATTATCTGTGTCTGTATTGGAAAATTCCACCGAAATGAACAAGGAATTAGCAAAGCATTGCTGAAATATCAAAAGTCCTATTATTTAACTATTTATTAAATGGTTGCATTCTCAGTGGGTGAACAGAAAGCAACAGCAGACGCTCTTCAAAATAGACAGACAACAAATTTCAGGAAATTTCCTAAGAGGTTTACTCAGAAATGAGCTGGTTCCATAGCTTTTATGCAAGAAGCTGAGGGTTCATTATTAATGTAAAGGGTAACACAAATAAGTCAGATTAAGGAGACAGACTGTAGTTAATAACCAGTCTATGACAGAAAGCTCTCCAATTTTTTTTAAAAATGTTCTGATATCAGTCACTAGATTGAAGAAGGAAAGAGATTCCCCATTTAAGAACATAAGAACAGCCTTGCTGGAACAAGCCACAGCCCACCCAGTCCAACACAGTGGCAAAGACATTTATTAAGAAGTCATCCATGACTTCCAATTTACAATCTAAAAAGAAATCCTTAGTGTGTATGTGTTAATATGTGTCATTTTAATGACAGATATATAGTCTGAGATTATTCCTGTTTTTTAGACCACTCACTAATCATTTTTGTAGACTATTATATAATCAAACTGGTTATTTCTAAAGGTTTTTTTGCATATAGTTGATATGCAAAATAGGTATCATGTAATCATTAGTAAAACAAATTCTTATTTTTTTCAACATGGTTCATTTTAAAGATTTCTTTCAACAGAGAGCATGTTCAAGTAGAACATCGCAAGTTTAAACAGATGCCATAAGAACAGCCTTGCCGGAACAGGCCACCGCCCATCCAGTCCAGCATTTTGTCTCACACAGTGGCTCACCATTTGCTTCAGGGTATTCCCAAGGAGATGCCTTCACCTGCTTAGGATTCCCTGGAAATGGCATTGAGAGAGATCCTGCCTATCTCTCCAACCCGGAGGTTGTCCTTAGGTATCCATAATTATAGCCATTGATACCCTTGTCCTCCATGAACTTGTCTAATCCTTTCTAAAAGCTGTCAAGACTGACAGCTGTCACCACTTCTTCTGGCAGGGAGTTCCATAGACCAGTAATCCTCTGGGTGAAAAAGTACTTTCTCTTATTCGTTTGAGAACTAGTACCCAAAGGTTTCATGGAGTGCCCCCTAGTTCTAGTGTTGTGCGATAGGGGAAACAGTTTTTCCTTATCTACTTTGTCCACACCGTTCATGATTTTATAAACTACAATCAGATCACCTCTTAGACGCCGTCGTTCAAGAGTGAAGAGGCCCAACCGTTGCAGCCTCAGATGGTTAAGGAAGGTGTTCCAGTCCCCTAAGCATTCTGATTGCCCTCCTCTGTACTTTTTCCAGCTCCGTAATATCCTTCTGGAGGTATGGCGACCAGAACTGTACACAATATTCCAGATGGGGCCTCACCATAGAGTTATAAAGAGGCAAAATGACACTTGCTGACTTATTTTCTATACCCTCCCTAATGATCCCTAGTACTAAGTTTGCTTTTTTTTACTGCTGAGGCACACTGGGTTGACACCTTTATTGAGCTGTCCACCAGGACACCAAGGTCCCTTTCCTGGTTTGTCGCAGAGTTCAGAACCCATCAGTTTATAAATGTAATTGGGTTTTTTTTGTCCCAACATGCATCACTCTGCACTTACTAGTGTTGAAGCTCATTTGCCACTGGTTTGCCCACTCCCCCAGTGTCAAGAGTTCCCTCTGGAGCTCCTCACAATCTCTCTGTTTTCACTACCCTGTATAGTGTTGTCAGCAAATTTGGCTAGCTTGCTATTTACTCCTACTTCTAGATCATTTATGAAGAGGTTAAAAAGCAGGGGTCCCAGTACTGAACCTTGGGGGACCCCACTCTTTACTTCCCTCCACTTGGAGAAGTGTCCATTTAGTGCTACCCTGTTTCCTGTCCCTTAGCCAGTTGCTGATCCAGGACAAGACCTGTCCCTTTATTCCATGACTGGTAAGTTTATTCAAGAGCCTTTGGTGTGGGACGTTTAGTCATCAAGTGGTCTGCAAGGACGAAACACACACTGAAAAGACTCTGAAAGCCACACAGGTGGAAGGGCTCATTTAAACATTCTTATTGGAAATGAATGGGAGTCTATGGCTAAAGGGGAAATGCATTTTTTAAAACCTTACTCACTTACTTCATCTTCTGTGTCTAGGCCAGAGGTGAAACTGCCAAAATGAAGGCACTTTTTGGGGAATTCATTCTGCAGTTCCTTCCGCCTGACCTAGTGTAGGAAAGATTAGCTGGCAACACAAGGATCTTTTATCGTCCACTTGTTTTGTACTTTGAAGGCCTGGAGGCCCATCAATATTACGTATTTTAGTTGTTGGAGTCCAAAATAGATGGTGGCCTACGCTACATGTGAACATTAGGGTCTGAGCAAAATGCATTCTCGGTGTGTGTGTGTGAATACCATCCACTCCAACAGAGTCTGAATAATCTGTTTTACAAATCAGTTTATTTAAAACTGATCTGGAGCCTGTCTGATCCACTTTGTATCCAGATATTTTAAATCACTTGCGTGTATTTGTAAATAATGAGAATACAGTACATGAAAATAGGAAAAATAAAGGGCTCGGACCCATGTATGGTATATGAAACTCAATAATAGCAAGCACTGATCAGCTTCCAATGTGCAGGCAAAGCTCCCTTCTCTCCCTCCCTGCTCTAGATTTTAAACCTTCAAAGCAAAATTTAACACTTCAGAGTTCAACATTTATTAAGCACCACTTTGAGATTCCTCACTTCACTCCATATTGGTTTACAAACGGACAAATATTCCTCATTCACTTTGTTTTTCAAATGAATTCCAAATCTAGAGCATACCCCTACTCAACTCTATAGACAGAAAAAGCATGAGTTTGCCAAATGTTAATCATGCCACTTCTTGACAACTTGGGAGATGGCATTTCCGACTTGCTTTCAAGCTGAGGTCTGAGACCTGTACCATTGCTTTCAGCTTTGTAAGGTACGCTTGATACAGGCCTGCAAGTGGCATTTAGTAAGAACTAAACTGCACACAAAATAGCATTTCTGATGTGGTAAAAAAGCTGGCTGAGTTTGATTTCCCACTGTGCCTCTATTGAGAAGAGCCAGCCTATGTAGCCTTGGCCAAACTACACAGCCCTAGGGCACCCCTAGAGAAGGGAATAATAGACTACATTTGAGTACTCTTTACCTAGAAAACACTGGAATGGGTCACCACAACTCTTAATTGCCCTGCTGGCACACAATTGTTTTTAAAATCAACAAGTCTCAAGACACCTGACGTAACTTCTACCTTTTTAAGGAGCCCTCATGGTGCACATTAAACTGTAGCAGTAAAATCAATCCTGATGGGCCTCAAAGTTGACTCAGCCTTCTATCCTTCCAAGGCTGGAAAATGAGTACCCAGCATGTTGGGGGCAAAATGCTAATTAACTTGTGAACTGCCTAGAGCAATGATGGCAAACCTTTTAGAGACCGAGTGGCAAACTACAACCAAAAAGCCACTTATTTATTGCAAAGTGCCAACATAGCAACAGGGAGGAAGGAAACACTCCCATAGGGCTCACAGCTATCAAGTCTCCCGTATTGGCCAGGAAACTCCCGTTATTTATCCCTCTTTCCTGCCATCATTCCGTATCTGTATTTTCCCGTAAATCTCCCATATTCTCTAATTGGTGCCTTGCGCGGAAGAAAAAGGCAAAACCCATACTGTGCATGTGCACAGCGCTGCTGGATTTCCCTTATTTTCAAATACAAAACTTGACAGGTATGATTTGGGCTGCTGGGCAGAGGCGGGAAGAACTCTGTGCTGAGGGGGGTGAGGAAGCACTACCACTGGGCTGCTGGGCAGAGAGGTGGGGTGAACTCTGTGCTGGGGTGATTGCATGGATGCCCGCAGAGGGCTCCAGTTGCCACCTCTGGCACGTGTGCCATAGGTTCACCACCACTGGCTTAGAGAGTGCACTAACACAATGGGGCAATATATAAGTGTTATTGCTATATCTATTTGCCACAGAACATCCTCACTTAAATTCAGCTTTTTGCTGAACGTCCCAGCTATAATTCTAGAACCCCTGAAGAATTTTGCAAAGCACACATTCTTCCACCATTTCTTCTCCAAATAGTTTCAGCAAGCCTGACAAAATTACATATTCAGCTGTGTATATGTGCTGTACAGGTCCACACAAGACATTCTGATGCTAGATAAATGACCAAGATGGCAGCCTATTTTTGTACCCTGTGTAAATCTGACTGGACTGGCAACACCTGCAATAAGAGAATATTCCCTACCTCACTCAAAGGCAGTAAGCGAGTTCGGAGGTGTAAGCAAAGCTGCCTGTCACAGTTCCCTCCTGCTATGCACATCACACTTACCTGCATTCCCATCTCTGCCACCAGAGGAAGGCTGTCTAACATGCCTAATAGTAGGGCCATTCCTGACACAAGGCTGACACTTTCATTGAAATGTGCAGAAAATATGCAGGTAAAAACTTTTTTTACTGTCTCATAATCAAACTTAACTTAATTCAAAGAATCATATCCTATGATTAAGGGAATTTCTCCATCTTGGTACTGAAGGTGAAATCTTCCACTGGTATCCATGAAGGGGTTTCTGAAAAGGAAAAAGCTCAATAGAGGGATTTTCTGCAGGAGTGCACCCACTTCAGCGGTGTTATTCAGGCTTGGCACCAAAATATAGAGGGCAGAAAAAAATTGCTTTTGGAAGAATTCAAATCTGCCCCTTTTGTTTTCTTGCTGGACAGAAGGAAACAAAACAGTTGGGCTCAAAGAACAAATATAGACATCAAATTTTCAGCTCCAAGTGTTGTTTTGCATTTGTCTGTCCTCTCTCCATTTATTTATCTTATGAGAACTATGATTAACCAACTGGGTAGCAAAGCCCTCGGCATCAAAATTGCTACAGTTCTGGCAGAGAAACAAATGGTTAACTGCCTCTGGCCCCCACCTTATCTAATTAGTTGTCTGCCAATTAAGTTGGAACTGACCTTCTGTATCCCTAATATGGCTTTCAAAGTGAGATATTTAAGGAGTAGTTTTACCACTTGTACTTCCCCACTAATATTTACCGCATCTATTTACTTCCGCACTGAGCTTCACACGAATGGGTTTACCGCACGTATGCACATATGGGAATGCAGTGTATCAATTTTCCTCAATCATGAGGAAGCAATAGAATTTTCCCTGCAACAGATAGGCTCTCTACTGCCCTATTGCAGCTGTATGGCCATACCTTTTCTCAGCCTCTCTCTTGGAAGCGTTAGCAGGACCTGATCTCTGTATTAGTGTTATGTAAGGTCTTCTCTTACCCTTAGCATTCTTTTCCAGCTGTCCTTTGCATGTGGACTGCTCTAAAACTATCCAAAGTAATTAGCTAGCTAGCTAGCTAAGGTTCACTAACCTTGTTTGTGCCATTTAAACACCCAAATAATATCTAACCAATGTGCCATGGGTTAGTTCTGCCGTAGTGGAAAGGATGGACTAGGACTTAGAAAACCTGGCTTTGAATCTCTGCTTAGCCACGGAGTCATCTTGTTTGTGCCATTTAAACACCCAAATAATATCTAACCAATGGGTTAGTTCTGGTGTAGTGGAAAGAACAATGGACTAGGATTCAGAAAACCTAGCTTTGGATCCCTGCTTAGCCACGGAAAGACAAAGGGGATTAGCTGGGAATAACTTTTTAAATATCTTGCACCATGAAAATGCTATTAGGGTTGCTGTAAGTCAGATGCAACCTGATGGCACATCATACACACAGAGCCAATTTACTTTTTTTTACTTTTAGGTTAAAAATTTGAAACTGATACTTACAGGTTGATATATAGACACATTCTGCTATGGCAAACATATTTCATTTTGGCGTTTTATAGATTTGAAACAGTCTTCCTCTACCCAGAGTCTTCTAGATGCACTGGACAGCAACTCACATCAGTTCAGGACAAAAGGAATAAGGAGAATCTAAGTCCAACACATCTAGAGGGAATTAGGCTGAGTCGCCTCACTGAGAGAAACTCATCTACCTTAATCTTTTGGTTTTAAAGCAATGTATTTCCAGATATTCAAAAGGTGCCCCTTACTTTAGGCCTCTTAGGGCAAAACTAGATGGCCTGTGCATACACAGCAAGCAAACAGGTGGCATTTTAATAGTAAAATGGCTGGTGAGAAAGATCAAGGTATCCAGAATGAAATTGGCAGGTTGAGGTTTTTGTTTCTTAACTGCATCTTCCCTCCCCCACCTATGGTTTGAGTAAATACTTTCTTTTGTGATATAATAGTTGAAGAGTTAAATTTCTACACCTGTCCAAATTAGGGCACTGTGCACATTATTTAGTTCTAAATTATATGTAATCATTGATTCTATGAGCGGTACCTCATTAAGTTTGACCTGCAAAGAACTAGTAAACCATTAATACAGTACTTTGATAATAATTGTTCTGCTTTGGCTTGCTGCATATTTCTGGACCACAGCTCCCACAATCCTTCACCGCTGGCAAATGCTTATGGGAACTGTAGTCCAACATCTGGAGGATCTCAGCTGCTTACCCTGTTTTGAAATGTGGACGTACAACCTGTAAAAGCTATCTTAAATCCACAGTTCAACCTAATTATAGCCTCCCAGCCATGTAATGTGTTTTGATGGGTAAAAAGAGAAACCAAACCAAAACATTCTACTATAAAGGAATAAATTTAGCCTTTCCTCTTGCTTTGACAACTCAGATCTTTGTTGGGTGTTTATCACTATAATTATTTATTTAGAGTATAGCAACTATAATAACTTCAAACATATAATAACTTCTGGGGAAATGTGGGAAGCTGTGCAAATGTAAGCCTCCATTTTTATTCAACGTAACATTGTTTATTTCTTCACTGGGAAAGTACAAGATGTCAAGATGATCCTGCTGTTCAAGAATTCAATGCATTTTTAAAACAGAAATCTTATCCTTTGTAACATTCCAAATATTAGAGACAAAAAAAGCATTATCATTTGAAGCTTGAAACTAGACAGGGAAGAAGAAACAATATTGCAGGCTTTAGCTGATTCACTCTGCCCAAAAGGCAGTTAAGAGTTAGAGTGGAAGAGATGAGATTCCTCCTACCCTACCAATTTCTGGCAATGGATAAAATAAGGTGACATCTAATTTAGGTGTGATTATGTGCCAGTTGTCTGCAGTCAAGAGTACCATCAGTTATTTAGCTTTGCGCCCAGGACTGAGTAAACTAATAGAGGCAGGGCAGAAAAGAGACTGGCAACCGTCAACTTGAGTCTAATAATCTTCAAACAAAGCCCAAATTGTCTCTGGATAGGAACATGTTCCAAAAACATCCAACCGAGGGAGTAGGAAAGACATTTATTAACAAGTCATCCATGACTTCCAATTTACAATCAAAAAAGAAACCCTTCGTGTATATGTGTTAATATGTGTCATTTTAATGACAGATATACAGTCTGAGATTATTCCTGTTTTTTAGACCACTCACTAATCATTTTTGTAGAATATTATATAATCAAACTGGTTATTTCTAAAGTTTTTTTGCATGTAGTTTATATGCAAAATAGGTATCATGTAATCATTAGTAAAACAATTTTTTTATTTTTTTCAACATGAATGGTTCATTTTAAAGATTTCTTTCAACAGAGAGCATGTTCAAGTAGAACATCACAAGTTTAAACAGATGCCAAATAATAAATACACTGATCTAGCTCTGGGATAGGAATCTTCCAGAAGCGGTTTTACTATATCCTTCATCATCCCTCAGTAGGCTCTGTAGACAGCAGCAGCAGCTAATTTCACTATCAGAGACTCATGTCTAGAATCTGCTCCTTAATTTTTCCTGACTTTCCATAAGAATTCTTCATGCAAGAACTGCAGGAAGGGATCGGCAAAGCTTTACTCTGATATTGCAGAAGAAATAAGAGGAAAAAGCAAAACTGAAGGACTCATAGCCTTTGGGTGCACAGGGCAGGCAGCACAGATCTCTGAAAAATTCAGAGCATAGTCCAGAAGGAATGCTTCAAGATTGCCCAGTGCACATCTGAAAACATATGCAGTAGTTGTATTTCCCAGTGCAAATTCATGTAAAAAGAAATTTTATACATCAATGGAAACTGCAACAATCTCAAGATGATCTATTTAGACCTAATGGAGGTTGGAGGCCTGTATTGAAAAATGATCTGTAGGATATTTTACAAAAGTTGTAACGTAAATAGGCTGCAATGCTTGACTAACCAGGGCTGCTTACAAAGACAGTTTTTTCTGATCTGTTAAGAGATTGTTCCTGCCATTAGAATGGATTACAAATAATCACTGCCTTTAAATCCCATGGAATATAATTTATTGTGAATTTCAATTTAGCTATCTACTAGAGTCAGCTATATAGTTTACAATGATGTAGAATGTGTGAAGCATCATTACTGAATCCAACTATCATCATAATATTGTATATTGTAAAGTCTTCCAAGGTCTTGGAAAGGGGAGACAACCAGTTGTCAGGTTCCCTCCAAGCTCATGGGCTACATGAACTTAGAATTTAATGTCACTATATTTTAAGCACTTAAAATTTCCTTTTTAAACTTTGGTGTGTGTGTATTCAAGCAGCAATTACTTCCTCACTGATACAATCCATCCTTTATTAAAGAATATTTTTTAAAAAAACATCAGCAGCTTCCTTTACTAGCTAAAAAATATTATGGGGGTGACTAGATCAATACAGCATAAGTCCTAGAAAAGCTTGCTTAGCACTATAATATTTTAGAACCAAAACAGGAAGAAACCTCCACCTAAGGCCAGCAATAGCAGCCATTTCCTAGATATCAGCAACACTTTATCCACCCAGGCAGTTGTATTTGCCATATAATCTCAATCAGAAACAAGCAATGCTATTTCAATTAACCTCAGTTTTATGAAACTCTTGTAAATGCTTGCAGTCGATGTTGTTTTGTTTATGATTATGCTTTCTGAAAATTTTCCTTGTTTCCCAGATTGCCTGAATGCTGTGACTATGTTCACCATTTGATGGCTCACAATTAAAAGATCCTGAAAACTCAAGTGATTAATATAATAAGCATTTTATTTAAGCTGCAAAACACATGGTTTTAATACAACATTTAAATCAGGTGAAAAGTAATACACTGAACTATCAGCAATAGAACATTTCCATTGGAAATGTGTTAAAATTCTTAAGGATCTTGTGTTACCATCTTACTGCCGTTTTCTTATGTGTTTCTAGTCTACATTCCATATGTTTTCTGTAGTCATGCAAAAACAAATCAGATTTTGAAAGGAAAGTCCATTTACTGCAAAGAATCATATTTCACAGAGTGGTAAGAACATAACCAGCAGAGTTCTTCATATAAGCACACACATTTTAGAATCCATGAACTTTCAGCTGCTCCTCCTTAACAATGCCAACCTGCAGAAAACAGACAGAAGGCAGTAAGCCCTTCTTTAGTTAGATCCTCAGATCTTGTGAATGTAAAGATGAACCCATGCATTGATCAGTTTGTAAGGATAGAGGTGGGAGGGATTCAGCATGCAATGATCAGAGACTATTTCAACATGATCTTCAGCTGTTTATGTTACATTTGAGAAAGTCAGATGACTCAGATACTGCCTTATTTAAAACCCAGTGGCTCAAATACAGTATATAACAATTTCCTCATGAATGTCATCAAACAAGGCAGCCAGTCATATAGGTACTTGTTATATTCTCTCTCTCTCACACACACACACAGAGACTCAGTTCACAATTATTATTAACTTAGTCAGTGCAGCAATTACTGCGCATAGGTGGGTTAGTGACTCATTCAATCCTGTCATGTCACAATGTTCAAGCCCAAAGGATCCAAATACAGTATTGGCTTAATTTAAATGGGTGCCTCTGTGTGTTTTAACATCTGAGATAGCAGGTTGTACTGCTAAGGTTGCAGGGACTCACCTCCAGGAGGAACTGGCAAATGTTCTTCCTCTGGTCACCTTGTAACTGGATCACTTCCCCGTATTCAGGATGTTCAATCACAGTACCATTACAGGCAAATTTCTGTAGAGAAATATTTCATACATTGAACAGTAACAAATTATCTTCAGATCACTTGCAGAAGAAAAATTCCTGATGCTTTAGCTAGCTTTCGTCATAAAACATAGACCAACCATCCAATATTGACTTAACAGAGGTTGGGAGAAGGCTTTTTTTTATGGTTCTGGAAGTTGTAGTCCAGAACAGATAAATGTTGTAGTTCATAAATGCACTTTTCAAGATGTTCCTAGATGTTTTGGACAACAGCTCTTAGTACTGTCAGAACTAAGATCAGCCAGGACTATGGAAACTATGGGAGCCCAGGGAGGTCCTTAGCCCAACTTCCCATTTCCCCAATAATTATCTTTCCACATATTTCTCTTAAATATGAACACCACAAACTGGATGTGTATAGTACTCTTTTTCCAATGTTCCCTTCATGTCATATTCTCATAATTCTCTCACTAGTCCATGTTTATCGCCTTTTCTATTCACTACCTTGCTAGATAGATACAATAAATACTAGAAATTCTTACTTGGATGTTTTAAATCCACATCTTTGATACATAAAAGCAATGACTCATATGACTATTCTAAATAATCTGCCATTGGGGATTTAGTTTAACCGTCTAAAGATGTTTTTATAAGGTATATTTTAGCTGTTTAAGTTTACTGTTTTTAGTCATAGTACTGTGATTCGATTTTATACTGGGACTGTTGTTTTACTGACTGTAAGCCGCCTTGAGTCGCCATGGCGAGCGGGTGGCGATATAAGTCTAAACAAATAATAAATAAAAAATATTTGAAGTGGTAACTGTGTTAGTCTGTGCAAGCATATCTGAGAGTAAAGAAAACAGAAAGCAAAAAAAAATGTTGTGGCACCTTAAAGACTAACTCCTGCATTTAAATAGAGGAGTTAGTCTTTAAGGTGCCACACATTTTTTGTCTTTTTTTGCTGTTGTTTTATTTACTCTCACATAAGATCAAGGCTCAGTCAACAGCACACTGAGGTATTTCTTCCAGCCAGAAATTGATAATGAATTTTAACTGCTTTTTTTGCAAAAGTATCCCTACCTGTGAGGTGTAGAATCATGTTGAAGCAAGAGTGAGCCAAGTTGATGGACTTCAAATCTTAGCACTGCTCAAAACTACCTATGGCACTGATGTTTCAATCTCACACACTTGAAGACATGAGAAAAACAATAGCTCTACCTTTTTGAAGGCTTTCACAAGCTTCTTTTTGTCATAGTCATCTGCAATCCCCTGAACAGTAGTTAGTGTCTTTCTGCCGTTTCGTTGCTGGATCCTTATATGGATGTAGTCTTCAGTCCCTGCCGGGAGTAAGTCGTCACCCTTAGTGGCATCAGCAAAGGGGTCTGGAATGAGGAAATTCAAATGAGTTAGCCTAATGCAGGGATTCTCAACCTATGGTCTGTGGGCCGGATGCGGCCCATGGTGCTATTTCATGTGGCCCACCACCACCTCACCAGGAAGTGCCATGCGGCAGAGGCAGGGCAAAATGGCCATTCGGTCCCTAAAGCTGTCTGAGGAAGTGTGACCTGGCCCCCGGCTTAACAAAGGTTGAGAACACCTGGCCAAATGCAAACCCTCAAATTCCCATATATTATCTTGACACTCCTAACTAGCAGATATCACTTTTCTCATCATACACTTACCTACCTTATTCAAGCAACATCAGCTCTTTATTATACATATCCATACAATTATAAATGTACAGTAATTCCTCGGATAATGCTAAAACTTGGTTCCACGAGTCTTAGCGTTATCCAATTTTTAACGTTATGAGATACATTTATCACACACTGTTAAAAAAAAAGCCAACTTCCTTTGGGGGAAGCCGGGGACGAGTGTGCCCACCTGCTTTCCCCCAAACCAAGCCGGGGATCAGACACTGTGATCCCCGGCTTTGTTTGGGGAAACTGCACGGGCACGCCTGTCCGCTTTCCTCCAAACTAAGCCAGGGTTCACAGCGTCTGATCCCTGGCTTGGTTTGGGGAAAACTGCACGGTTGCGCCCACCCGCATTCCCCCAAACCAAGCCGGGGATCAGACGCTGTGATTCCCAGCTTGGTTTGGGGAACTGCTAAGACCGCCCGTTTCCTTGGGGTGAGAGGGCGGCTGCGCGCATTCACCCCAAGGAAACCGGCGGTCCGATGCTTGGCTCTACGGAGGCCCCTTTGGCTCAACGGAGGCACGCAGGGGGCTTCCGGAGATCTCTGCCCCAAAGCCGGCAGGGCTGGTCTCCAGCTCTGCGGGCTTTGGGGCAGAGATTAACGTCGGGGAATTTGAGGAAAACTTTTGTATCGCACAACGTTATCTTAACGTTGTGCAGTGCAAATGTGTTCCTCAAATTCCCCGACGTTATCCAATTTTAGCGTTGTCCGATGCATTTGTTATCCAAGGCATTACTGTATTATTATGTTCAATAATCAGTACATTTGTGGGCTTGGGTCAATTTCCCCAGTCCAAGATTAATACTCTACCCCGCCCTTAAAATTATTTGCTACAAACAAACCCATATTACCTCAATAATCTACTCAAACATTCCAAAAGAATATCCTAATGTTTTTTAGGACTTACCAACACTTGTATGAGAGAAAAAACAGCCCAGAAAATGGTATCAGCTACCATTTCATTACATGATTTGTCAATGAGAGGGATGTCTAATACTACTGCCCTTGTACTGCAATTATCCCCTTTAAACCCATCACTAGATCCATATTTTCATTCTGAAGGTCCATTCCTTGCCTGTTTCATGGTTGAAGTCCGCCGGTTTCCAAGATCACAAAAATCCCACATGCCTTCAAATATCTCCTTCCACTTCAGTTTGTCACACAAGTTTTGAACATCTTAGGAGAATACGGGATCAATTTCTAACCCCCGCCCCATTGATGACAAGCACTGCAGAGGTCTGTTGGACCTACACCAGAGATGGGTAGTCTTGGCCCTCCAGCTGTTCTTGGACTTCAATTCCCAGAAGCCCAAGTCAACACACCAGCTGGTTAGAGTTTCTGGGAATTGAAGTTCAAGAACAGCTGGAGGGCCAAGACTGCCCATCACTGACTTACACACTGATATATAGCAGCCACTCCACAATTAAACCTAG
Organism: Bradypodion ventrale; assembly: GCA_035047345.1. Lineage (NCBI taxonomy): Eukaryota > Metazoa > Chordata > Lepidosauria > Squamata > Chamaeleonidae > Bradypodion > Bradypodion ventrale. The sequence continues at coordinate 79,777,366 of JAWDJE010000006.1, read as the reverse complement.
AGAGTAAAGCTTTGCCAAATTAACAAAGAGAGGAAATGGCAAGGTTAAAATAACACTTAGTACAGTGGTTACCAACATGGGGCCCATGCCCCACAGGGGGACTTCAATTCCCAGAAGCTTAAGTCACTATATTGGCTGATCAGTGCTTTGGGGAATTTACTTAGGCTTCTGGGAACTGAAGTGCAAAAAACCAAATGTTGGGGAACACTGATATAGTACAAGCTGTAAAATAAATTTAATACCTGCTCTAAATGCCAGACTCTCAAATGGCCATGTTATTCTGGCTGCATTATTCAGTCATGCAGTTCTTTAGCCACAGCTTGGTTACAACAGAAATCATACTGACTACTTCACAGATTTTAATACATCCAAGATCTTAAGAGGTGCTAAGCCTCATGGAGGGCCACGGGTTCTGATGTGCAGACTGCACCAAGCAGTCTTCATAGGATTTTCTCTGATTGACAGCAGGAAAAATACACCCTTAACAAAATATAGATAATTTTCTGCCTCCCCCTACAAAATAAACTGATGTCACAGCCAATTAAGAAAGACATAAATCTCTAGAAATCTAGGTATCCTAAGTATTCAATGCAAGGCAAGAAATACTAAGAACCTATGCTTATGATAGAGACTATAGAAGACGTTCTGCTTGCAGGATAAATGCTCTCTGAGTAGAAAGGGAGTGCAGCGCCAAAGGTGACAGCAAAATAAGGTAGCTTTTCATTGCAGTGGCTCAAGTGGTTAAGATGCCGAACTCGCAGACTGAAAGGTTGGAGTTCGATTCCCGAGTACTGCACAACAGAGTGAGCTTCTGTCTGTCCCAGCTCCTGCCAACCTAGCAGTTCGAAAGCAAGAAATTGCAAGTAGATAAATAGGGACCACTTCGGTGGGAAGATAATCAGCATTCCGTGCACTCCGGTGTTGAGGCATGCCTGCCACATGACCACAGAAATGTGTGCAGAAGCAGACAGCGCTGGCTCTTCGACTTTGAAACAGAGATGAGCACTGAACCTTAGAGTCGGATACGACTGGCTTTCGAGCAAGTGAAAACTTTACCTTTATAAGCACCTAAAAAGATATTTTAAAAAAATCTTAAACTAGTGGCCACACTTTTTCAGCTGTGGCACCAACACTTTCTATACCCTAAGAAATTAGGTCTCTTTATTGTCTTTCAGGAAAATGCTAAAAACATTATTATTTAGAGACACATTTCCAAATTAGATCTCTCTATATCTTGGACAACTATGTACTATTTGACCCTTTTCTTGTTTCACTATTATTTTGGAGATTTGTTATGGATCAGGCTAGGTTTTTTATATTGATGTCTGGTTACTGTTTTGTTGATTGCTTTACAGAATTTTATATTATTTACTGTCTTGGTTATATTTACTGAATTGTTTCTTCTTTTTGTAAGCCATCCAGAGTAGTGTTCACACAAATTGGGTGGAGTATTAAATGAATGAATGAATGAATGAATGAATAATCTTGCTCCTAGATTGTATGACTATGAAGGCTCACATAGCTTCAGGCTACTTCATACAACACTCCCCACATCAAATTTCCAGAACAAAGCTATGTGAATAAATTCTCACAAATACAGTGGAATCCCATATAACGAATGGCTCACACAACGGAAAAATCGTATAGACGATTTTTGGAAAAATGGTGCATTGTACAATGGAAATTTTCGTTGTATGATGCAATGCTTCCCCACCCCACCCCCACACACCCCGGTGGCTGGGGGGGGGAGTGAAGTGAAGACAGTGCCTCACTGTCCCAAAAGCCCCATTTGGATCCCCGGATGGCTTTGAGGGCAGTGAGGCTCAGCCTTCACCTCCCTCCCCCCAAACCCTGATCGGATCCTCCAATCCCCCCGCCCCCTGGCTTTGGCAGAGTACTCAGAAGTGATTTATCACTCCCTTCTTCTCAAAGCATCCTGAACTTGCGCAATGTATCCAAAGCTAAGAGGAGAAGACCATAGGTCTCTCAAAGAAAGTTGTGAAAGGTTATTCCATTAAAAGAAAAGGAGGTGCAGTTACCCAATTCAGCTTCTTCCAAATAAATAAATTATGGTGGTGTGTATTATCTCAAATGCAATTTTAACTTGCAAGATGCCATGCCAAGACTCTCCAAAACACCATGAGAATGATTTAGCCATGGAGGTGAGACCCATAGTCTCTATAGAGAACTACAAGAAAAATTTTGAGGCTGGCAATTATCACTTCTACAAGATGTCCCCCAATACCACTCAAACTGAAAGAATCACATAATGAGTGGGCAATGACGTATAAAATTAGCTAGTCCGCTATTCAGGGAGAGAGTGGAAATACAGTGATAGATACCTCATACAATGTCCAAACTTGGTTCCACAAGTTTGGACTTTATATGGATTTGGACTTTGTATGAGGCATGCAAAATCCTAGCCGCGATGCCTCATGCAACGTCCAAATCCTTGCCGCGATGCCTCGTACAACGTCGTTTCCATAGAGATACATTGTACTGTAACAGCACAGACTTCAGGGCAAAGTCAAGGAAACAGACAGGAAATTGACAGAACTTTAAGAAAACATTGTCTGAAGGCTAAATACATTACAGAAACATGTCAAACAACCCTGATTGTCCAAGAACCTGAAGAATGCTGCAAAAATCCCAGGAATGCTTCTAAAAATTCTGATGAAAAAGTCAAAAAAATCCAAAATCACGCTCAAAACCACTCCTAAACACTCTTTGCCTTGTGCAAAACCCACAAGAGCAATGACCGCATGTGTCCTGTCTTTTGTACTGCCCAGGCACAATGCAATCTGGGAAAACACCAATGCCTCATACAAAGTCGAGCGACTTTGTATGAGGCAACTTTTTTCAAGAAATTAGGTGATGTTGTATGAATTCGATGTTGTATGAAGCGAACTTTGTATGAGGTATTAACTGTACAACTTATTATTTCAACTTATATACTGCCCCATGCTGCACATACTCTCTGGGCAATTGACAACATACTTATACAATCAAAAGAAATAACACAGCACCAAAAAGAATGTATCAACAGTGGGGAAAATATAGCTATGAGAAAGCGTTTCCCAAACTATGATCCGTGGAACACTGATGGACTTCAATGATCGGTGCTTTGGGGAATTGACTTAGGCTTCTGGGAACTGAAATCCAAAAACCAAATATTGGGAACCACTGGCCACCTCAGATGCTAAGTGATCAGCACTCCAGCAAGAATAATGCATATTTGACTACACAGAAGCCCTGGTGGTACAAGTGGTTAAACTGCTGTACTGCAGCCAAAACATTGTGAGTTTGACCCTGATGGGATACAAGGTTGACTCAGTCTTCCATCCCTCTGAGGTTGGTAAAATGAGTACCCAGCATGTTATGGGCAAAATGCTAATTACCTGCAAACCGCCCAGAGTGCACTAAGCACTGTGGGGTAGTATATAAGTGTAACTGCTATACATTTCAAGACCAACATTAAACAACCTCATCTAGACTAGCAATTCAGGACAACGCACCTCAAGCATTAACACCACTAATGCCAGATCAAACACAGCCCACTGTAGATATTATATTTTTCTAAGCAGGCAACACTTGCGCTTGCTTTCAACCCTGCCGTTTTTCAAGAGCACAAAGCCTAACAAAGTCAATATTGACTAAATTCCTGAAACATCCACTTTTCCAGATAACATATAAGCATACAGTAAGTCAATTACACATACAGTAGAACCCCGCATAATGAAAAAACTCCGTTCCAGAGCGCTTCGCTATGCGGTTTTTTTTATTATGCGGTTCCCTATGGGAGATGCCCCGCATAACGAAAAAAGTTTGTTAACCGGGGTTCCCATTAAATGGGTATATCCCGGTTACAAAAAACCCTGCATAACGATTTTTTTCCGTTATGCGGGGTATCGCCATTGCATAAAGAACGCTTCGTTGTGCGATTTTTTTTCGCTATATGATGCGTTCGTTATGCGAGGTACCACTGTATTTCAGTCACATCGGAATGGTTCTGGAGTTTCAATAAGGGAAGCAGGAATGATGGAAAAGGGAGAGCAGGCCTGCACAATATTCCAGTTAACTGCCTTTTAAATAATCCAGGCAATGAAGCCTGAAAGATTCAAACCTAACAACTTCTAGCCTTTGCTACAGAAATAAAAGGCAGCAAGATATTAAACCATATTCTAGTTTCAATGGGTCCAGATGCCAATTTTATACCATAGGATACTGTGAAGATTGCAGACTAACAAAAATTGCAAAAACAGGACTGACAGTGATTGAGTAATCTCGCCTTGTTAGTTGGAAGCCAGCAAGTCAGCAGTTTGAGACCCGGGTACTGCATGATGGATTGAGTGCCCTTCTCTGTCCCAGTTCTTGGGGACATGAAAGGAGCCGTATTCAGGCGTCCCCTGAGCAGAGTTTCTCCAGCAAAATTCATTTTAAGCCAGAATAATTTCTGACACAAAATTATTATTATTATACTTCTACTTTTTAAAAAATGATTGTTTTCTTGTTATACAGCCCATAACCATATCTGTCAAGTTCCCCGTATTGGCTGGGATTACCCCGTAATTCTGCGCCGATTTTCTCCATTTCCCGCCCGGAGCTGCCGCTACCCCGTAATTTGGCAGCGGGGGAAAGGAGTTACTGCGCATCCATTCTGCGCAGGTCCTTTCTACGCATGCATAGAACCCGTCTACACATGCGTAGAACCCTTCTACGCATGTGTAGGCTTCTGTGCAGAAGGGGATGTATAGAAGTCTTCTACGCATGCGTAGAAGTGACCTGCGCAGAACGGTTCTGTGCAAGTCCGTTCTACGCATGCATAAAAGCCTTCCACACATGCACAAAAGCCTTCTACGCATGTGTAGAAGGCTTTTACGCATGGGTAGAATGGACCTGTGCAGAAACGTTCTGCGCAGGTCCCGTAATCTCCAGAGCTGCGCTTGACAGGTATGCCCATAACATATTTAGAATGTGAATCACCATTCCTAGAGGTTTCTGAAAGGTAAGACCCCATATGGTAGTGGGCCAGGTTACCTAAGAGACCGCATCACCCTAAGGACGTCTGTCCGTCCAACCAGAGCAGACCGGAGGGGCTCTCCAATTGTGCCATCAGCCAGGGGGGCTCGCCTCTCTGGCACAAGGAGGAGGGCCTTCTCCGTGCCCGCACAGGCTCTTTGGAACCTCATGCCAGTAGAATTGCGCCTCCAGATAGAGTTGCTGCCCTTTAGAAAAGAACTAAAAACCTGGCTGGCGGGCCAAGTTTGGGGTGCAGGTGGAGGGGTGGCTTCCGTTGGGTGGTTGGTATAGAGGATTATTCCTTCCCCCACGGTTCCTTCGGTACCTGCACCCTTTTTTAGGGGTTAGGTTCTTAGTTCTGTATTATCTGTTTTATTTATGATTGTGAACCGCCCTGAGTTGGCCTTGGTCGAGTGGGCGGTATAGAAATCCAACAATTAAATTAAAATTAAATTAAGACTCTTTTTCCTGGAGGGGTGGGGAGGGAGGATTCTATGTCAGAGTAAGGTTTCCCTTGCTCGAAAGCCAGACGTATCCGATTCTAGGGTTCAGTGCTCATCCCTGTTTCAAAGCCGAAGAGCCAGCACTATCTGCTTCTGCAGACATTTCCGTGGTCATGTGGCAGGCATAATGAGACACCGGAGTGCACGGAACGCTGTTTACCTTCCCACCAAAGTGGTCCCTACTTATCTACTTGCATTTTCTTGCTTTCGAACTGCTAGGTTGGCAGGAGCTGGGACAAAGACGGGAGCTCATTCCGTCCCGCAGTACTCGGGAACTGAACTGCCGACCTGCCACCTTCCCGTCAGCGTCTTAGCCACTTGAGCCACTGTTTCGGAAAAATAAAGATAAGGCTCTATTTTTTTCCTGGGGAGGAGAGGAGTCTATGGAAGAGTAGGGACGGCAAAACACGGCCAAAAAGTGGAGCCACTCTCAACAAAGGGCTGCTGGACTGAAACAGAAGACAGGGAACTCTGTACTGATGCAAAAACCGTTAGAAAGCAAAATTTGATGACAAGGCAAAAATCTCTACAATAAACTTAATTTGAAACATTCTAGGCATGACAAATTTACGGTCCTCTTAGAATAGAAGCAGAACCAGAATGCTGTAATGGCAAGTACGAAGGACTAAGATTCAGGAGACCTGGGTTCGAATCCACACTCCCTCCGTCACGGAAACTCGCCGGACCTTGAAATAGCGCACTTACCTCGAAAACCCTATTACGGTGGCTGTAAATAAATCGGATGCGACTTGAGGGGTATTATTTAGCAGCTACAGACTAGAAAGGGACTCAAGCAGAAAGAGGAGCAGAAAGCGGATCCTCCAACTGCAGCCCCCGCCTGCGATCGAGGATGACAGGAAGAAAGGAAAGATGCACCAGCACAGTCCCAAGGGGACCAGCCCGAGGGGGGGGGGGAGAGATGTGGGGAGGCGAAAGGTAAAGGAGGCATCATGCGGGCCGGGCCGGGCCGGGCCGGGCGGGAGGGGAGAGATCTTATGGAGGACCATTTCCATCTCATTTGACGTACCTGAGATGAGAACCGAACACGCCAGACACGGCCGGACCACACACCCCCAAGTAAATAAATAATAATTTTGTTTCCGTTTTTACACAAGGGCCCAAGGAAACGTGTCTCTTACCGAAAGATTGGAGGTTCTGAATAGTGGACATGCGATTCTGTGGCTGGGCGCGTATCGGGGGGGGGGAAAAGCCGCGGCTGGTCCCGCCAGGGGCTCTCTCAGGTGCGGCAGTGAGGGAAAAAGGAAGAGAGGCAATGCAAACAACGGAAGAAGCCTTGACGGCAGAGAAAGAACCCGACTCAGGGGTTGGGGAGAAGGGGGGGGGGGAGAGACACAGCAGCGACAACACAGCAAGGGAAACCGACAGGGCGACGGTCGCTCACAAAATGGCCGCCGCCTCCCCTTTCGCCAATTCGCCCCCAGCGCAGAGCACGTGACTGCGGAGGCTTCCCTTTGCATCCTGGGACATGGAGTCCCTCTGGTGGACAGCGTCGAAACCATAAAGGTATTTTAAAAAAAAGCAGGAGATGGCGCTACAGGCTTCATGCTGTAAGTTTTTTGAAGCCAGTGGGCGTGGCCTGCCGCCATATTAGGTGGACCAAAACATTAGCAGGCTACCGTTTACGATTGCTTCTTGTATGTGTGTGTGTGTGTGGGAAGGGGTGGTGGATTCGATCCCCTCTCCCTGGTCCCCTGGGTTTGGAAGGGTTGGGGGGATAAAAGGGATCTGTTCCCCTCAACCCTTCCAGAGCCAGGGGAACCGGCACAGAGGGGATTTCCCCCCCCCCCCGGCCCCCAGGATACCCGTTATTAAAGAGAAGAAACCAAGCGGTTTCTTCTCTTTAAAAACGGAGTGTTTGTGAGGGGGTGGATTCGATCCCCTCTCCTTGGTCCCCTGGGTCCAGAAGGGTTGGGGGGACAGACCCCTTTTGTCCCCCCAACCCTCCCAACCCCAGGGGAGCCAGCGGAGAGGGGGATCGCAACCCCCCACCCACTGATTTTTTTGTTCAGTCGCACAGTCAACATAAGAACATAAGAACAGCCTTGCTGGAACAGGCCACAGCCCATCCAGTCCAGCATTCTGTCTCACACAGTGGCTCACCATTTCCTTCAGGGTATTCCCAAGGAGATGCCTTCACCTGCTTAGGATTCCCTGGAAATGGCATTGAGAGATATCCCGCCTATCTCTCCAACCTGGAGGTTGTTCTTAGGTATCCATAATTATAGCCATTGATACCCTTGTCCTCCATGAACTTGTCTAATCCTTTCTTAAAGCTGTCAAGATTGACAGCTGTCACCACTTCTTCTGGCAGGGAGTTCCATAGACCAGTGATCCTCTGGGTGAAAAAGTACTTTCTCAGTCAATTCCGTCCCTTTGCGACCCCAAGGACCATTTTCCTCCAGGCACCTCTATCCTCCACCATTCTCCTCAGCCCACCAAGCTCTGTGCCCATTGTGTCCACAATACCATCTATCCATCTCATATTTGGACGCCCCCTTCTTCTCTTGCCCTCCATCTTTCCCAGCATCAAGGCCTTCTCAAGTGAGTCCTCCCTTCTCATTTGATGTCCAAAGTACTTTAGCTTCATCTTCACTATTTGTCCCTCCAATGGTTGATTTCTTCCAGTATTGACCTATTTGCAGTGATGGGCACCAATTTTTTTACTACCACACTGTGGGCGTGGCCTAACTGGTGGGCGTGACCTAACTGGTGGGTGTGGCCTAATTGGTGGGCATGTGACTGGGTGGCCAATCTAGTCATGCCTGCCACACAGCCCATGAAAACATCTGCAAACACAGACAGCACTGGCTCTTTGGCTGTAAATAGAGATGAGCACTGCACCTTAGAGTCAGATACGACTGGCTTTTGAGCAAGGGCAACCTTTACCTTTACCTATTGTTAGATCCAAAGCTGCCAGTCGTATCTGACTCTAGGGTTCAGTGCTCATCTATTTATAGCCAAAGAGTTAGCACTGTCTATTTGTAGATGTTTATGTGGACAGGTGGCAGGCATGACTAGACACCAGAATGTTGTTACCTTTCCCACCAAAGTGGTTCCTATTTATCAACTTGCGGTTGCCAGGAGATGGGACAGAGACGGGAACTCAAACGGTCATGTCGGCCTTCCAGCTAACAAGGCAAGCTTCTTAACCACTGAGCTCAAGTGGCTAAGGATCTGACTGGAAGGTGGCAGGTCAGCAGTTGGAGACCCAAGTCCTGGATGTTGGAGTGAGCTCCCGTCTCTGTCCCAGTTCCTGCCAACCTAGCAGTTCGAAAGCAAGAAATTGCAAGTGGATAAATAGGGACCAGTTTGGTGGGAAGGTAAACAGCGTTCCGTGCACTCTGGTGTCTAGCCATGCCTGCCACATGACCATGGAAACATCTGCAGAAGCAGACAGCGCTGGCTCTTCTGCTTTAAAACAGAGATGAGCAACCTGAACCCTAGAGCATGGGATACAACTGGCTTTTGAGCAAGGTAAAGGTATCCCTTGCTTGAAAGCCAGTCATATCCCACTCTAGGGTTCAGTGGTCATCTCTGTTTTATCGTGGAGCGCCCTGGGCCAGCTGCAGTCTACCTTGAAGCAACAGTAAGTCTTTAAGGTGCCACAACAGTTTTTTGTTTACTCTCTGATATGCTTGCACAGAATAAAATGGCTACTAATTCTAAAGTTTTATTCTGTGCAAGCAGATCATGAGGTAAAAAAAAACCCACAAAAATGTTGTGGCACCTTAAAGACTCACTACTGTTTAGGGAGCTTCACGGCCCTCATTACCCCTCCACCACCCCCCTGGGAAATCCCTTTAGCCTCTGCTCCCCTACACACACACACACACACACACACACACACACACACACACACACACACACACACACACACACACACACGGGGGGAGTAAACAAAATGACACACCCAGAAGGCACCACGTCGGGCTGTTCCTTTCTCCCAGGGGGGGGGGGGAGTGCTCATGTAACGGCTTTGGCTTTGTTTCCCTCCTCCTTTAGTCCTCCGCTTTGCATGCAATGAGTCTATCTCATATATTTGTTTCACCTATTAAGTTGCATTACTGGACTAAATGAACATTTGCACAATATTCTAATTTTCCAAGTTTCACCTATACAGTACAGTAATTAGCATTTTGCCCCCAACACACTAGGTACTCATTTTACTAACCTCTGAATGATGAGTAGAGTAGACCATACTGCTAATGACTCGACACCGATCGTCAGGTGGCAGTTAACTAACCTGACAATCCTGAAGACTTAGCACCCTTGGGTGGCGAAGTCCACAGGGAATGGCGATGGTCCCTAAATGGATTAAATCTCACTTGACTCCATCTTGATGGGCAGCAGCAGCTTTAACAATATTGCCCTAGGGCTGAGGAGGACTCTGTGTGCCAAAAGGGCTCATGACCAGAAAGTGACTTGCAGAACCAAATCAGTAGTATGGGTGTCACGCTGTGATGTGGAAGTCTGCTGCATTATATTATTCCCAGGACAAGCTTCATGGCTGTGCAGTGGTCTTCCACTACAGCTGATCGCCATGATGATAGTTATTATATTCGGAATCGGATATGGCACTTGAAGAAGAAGGATGAAAAACATGCAGAGTGGGGTGGGGGAAGGCAAACTTGTGGTTCACCTACTGCAGAGACATGTTTTGCAGCCTAATTTCCCCTTGCCAATACATATACAGCCGCTCCACCCTCATTCTTTATACGAATTCTCCATAGTACTACTCTATCAAAGAGAGAAGTCTGGCCCAAAAATAATTTAGCCAGGAAACCTGCCCCGCTAGTCCAGCCACTAAGGTGCTAGAAATGACCTGGCGAACAGAGGGATGTGACTTTTTTTAATGTTAGTGAGAAAGAGAGAAATCTGCGAGGTCACACAAAATTTTCCTCCATATCTAGAAAAGCAAGAGCTGCAGGTCAGACTCATTTTTCAGTTCCTGGAGTCTTGAGGCCAAAAGGAGTGTCAGAAATGGGCAAATGCTGGAAAGAGAAAACCAGACATGGTAGGAACCTGACTTCCAGCTTTGAGGGTTTGATGATTGTAGATTGATACGCTGTAGGCAGCAGTCAGGGGGCCAAACACATCTTTATTGCAATTTAGTCAATCTGAACATGAGATAATGGCGGAGATGCAGCTCCTTATATATGGTACAGTACATTTGAATTTCGCCCGAAGGCGCCCATTGGTTACTGTGTCAGTGACGTCATTCTGATGTACTGCATACCTGGCGTGGCTCACCTGTGGCGGGAAGGTTTCCCGTGCTAATCACTGATTGGGTGATTGGGGCCACGTGAACTGAGCTCGTTCAGCTGCGCTATCGCTGGCAGCTGAGTTCTATGTGAGTGGCAGAAGACTTACATGCATACACAGTATCTATACAATAGAAGTATTCACAAAGAGGGGAAAAGGAAGGGGGAACATGGAGGATCGCTAGATCCGATTCATTCACATTACACTTGGTTACATGGAGGATCGCTAGATCCGATTCATTCACATTACACTTGGTTACATGGAGGATCGCTAGATCCGATTCATTCACATTACACTTGGTTACATACACAACAGAGGGGGAAATGGGTTTGTGTGAGTGCATGAAAATCTGCAAAGATGGTGGATCAGCAACCATTCAAAGACGTGAATTGTGCCTCTGAGAGTTCCAGGAGAGGCAGTTTCCCCCTTTTTGGCAACTGATGAAAGCAGTGGGATTGGGGCAGGGGCAGGATAGGCAAGTCCAGAGGCCACAATAACAGTTTTATATGGGCCACATATAATCATTGGGTCACACGTTTCTCATCATTGTCTTAAAACTACATAAGCCTTTTTCATGCATTCATCCTATGACAAGCCTTAGATGTTTGAAGTAAGGCTGTGATGGTAAAGATGGTTTCTACAAATGCCTAAAGGCATTTTAAAAAATCAATATGAACAGAGCTCTTATTTCACGATTAAAAATAATACTGTACTAATAAAAGAATTCATGGTGACCTTTCTTCTGAAAAGTTAGTGTATCCATTCTGTTTATGAGTATAAAGCTCAAAATGTCTTGATAACTACACCCAAGGGAAAATCCTTGAGATATAGGAGTTCTGGGATTTGTTTTAGTCTTTTTGCAGGAAGAAACAAACACCCTTTAACAAGGGTCCAAATAACAAAGATGTTATTGATGAACCTGCAGTATAGTAGAGGCTTCTGGGAACCAGAGCTGAGAAAGTCCTGTTCTAAGTCTGCCATGAATATGTTGACATATTGGGGTCTATCTGTATTCTCATGGCTGCTCTATTGGTTTAAAGGTACAGTATAAGTCCTCACCTAAATTGAGATAGTTGTGAGTAAGAACAAAGTTGCAAAGTGTCATGGCCAAATATGATGTGCTGTTGTTTTCTTATTTTCTACAGCAGACTAATATGGTTATGGTTGCCTTCTGGATTGATTTAAACTTTTAAAGAGTAGTTGTGGCTGCACAGTGTTTTACAAAATCTGGGAAAATGCATGCAATAAAGACTGTGAAGAACTTATTGTTTTGTTTTTGTTTTTTTAAGATAAGGAACAGCTTTTAAATTCTGCTTTAAGATGGTACAACAACTACACTTTCCTTAATGTCCTTGAAATAAATTGTTATGCATGATGCAAACACTAGATGGTGCTTGTTTACTAAAGAAAATACAAATTCGTTTCAAGGTGGATATGATCTGCAAAAGCGGGTAGGAGGGGGAGCACAGTTCTCCCTAATTCATGTTCAAGACAAGAGTAACAGAAAGGCTTCTATATTTTGTAAGAGTAAACAGCAGTGATGCAAAAAATAATTGGTAATTCACTAATGCTTTTATATATATACAGTTTAGTTGCTTCATTTTTAGTGGTGAAAATCACTGTGGAGTGTTGGAATGGCTGGCTTGGAAGGAAGACACGTGGAGGCAGCCGTGCAGTGAAGTCCAGCCCTGACTTAGAGTCGGGGGTACGTATTTATTACCCTGCCTTGGAGTGATACGTGCCTATGATGCGCATGACCCCCTAATACAGAAGGCTTGCATACGTGGCATTTCCCGGTGGTCAGGACAATGTTTGCTCTTGGACCTTGCTCTGTGGTTAATGGACAACTCACAGTTAATTAAGGTTTGGGCTGGCGAAACCCATTGTTCCTGCCCTATCTCGGAGCCTTATGTGTATTGACTCCGGGTGCCTAACGTTGTCCGCTGTCTGGCTTGGCTTGTTTGCCCAGCTTAATTGCAGCCAGCAGCTGAAGATCTTGTGGCTCCACTAGAGTCCTCATCCCAGTTTTGCCCTGTTTCTACTGTAGCCATCAACCAAGGCCTTATGATTCACCCCACAAACTAGCTAACTAGCCTGCACCCCAATTGCCTTTCCTGCCAAGCTCGGTTGGTCCCCGGATCTGTTGAAAGCCGAGCGAACCTCTGGGGAAAGGTTTGGCCAATTATTCCCGCTGGCAACCCACAGTGGAGTAGTAAATTTTGATAAGTAGGAGCTGGTTGAGACAGCATGCACTGGCATTGTCTGGAAAATGCATAATAATACCTCCAGAAAGGATGTGTGTGCATGTGCTTGTGCAAGTCCCTCCTTCCATCTCTGTTTTCTGTTATACAGAAAATAAGTTTGCATCCAGCTTGAATTTCACACTCCAGTCCAGACACCATTGGGGGAAAAGAAATGGCCAGTCCTGCAGACCCTGGAACCTTGGCCAGCCAGAAGCTCTAGCCTGAGGTTGACAAGGGCACAGGGGCTAAGTCAGAAGATAAGGTAAGACACCCCACCCCCCACCCCCAACTCTGCCCAATCCCCAGCAATGGAGAAAGCTGAAGGCAAGAGCCTGTCCGAAGCACCATTGCAAAGAACTTGACTGGAGAAGGAGATTCACCTACAGAAAAACTCATTAGGAACAGGAGGTACCTTTGGATTTCTTTCTCAGAGAGGCTGAAAGGCTAAATCTTGTAGCTGAATTTTTCCACCTGTTGCCTGAATTGTTGTTGTTGTTGTTCAGTCGCACAGTCGATTCCGACCCTTTGCGACCCTATGGACCATCGCTCTCCAGGCACCTCTGTCCTCCACCATCCTCCTTAGTCCACACAGCCCCGTGCCCATTGTGTCTACAATACCATCTAGCCATCTCATCTTTGGCCGTCCCCTTCTTCTTTTGCCCTCCACCTTCCCCAGCATCAAGGCCTTCTCAAGTGAATCCTCTCTTCTCATTTGATGTCCAAAATACTTCAACTTCATCTTTGTTATTTGTCCTTCTAAGGAGCACTCAGGGCTAATCTCTTCTAATATTGACCTATTTGTTCTCCTCGCTGTCCAGGGGACTCTCAAAACTCTCCTCCAGCACCACATCTCAAAGGCATCTATTTTTCTTCGCTCAGCCTTTCTAATGGTCCAGCTCTCACAGCCATACATCACCACCGGAAATACCATTGCTTTGACTATGCGGACCTTTGTTTGCAGTGAGATATCTCTACTTTTCACTATGTTCCCCAGGTTTTTCATAGCTTGTCTCCCAAGAATCAGTCGCCTTTTTATTTCATGGCTGCAATCCCCATCTGCAGAGATCTTGGATCCTAAGAAAGTAAAATCTGTTACTGCTTCTACTTCTTCCCCATCTATTTTCCAGGGACTTATAGCGCCTGTTGCCATTATCTTGGTTTTCTTGATATTGAGTCTCAGGCCAGCTTTTGCACTCTCTTCTTTCAACCTAATCAGGAGCTTCTTTAGGTCTTCTTCACTTTCTGCCATTAGGGTGGTATCATCTGCATATCTCAAATTGTTGATGTTTCTCCCAGCAATTTTGATCCCATATGGTGATTCCTCCATCCCTGCATTGCGCATTATGTGCTCTGTGTATAAGTTGAATAAGCAGGGTGACAGAATGCAGCCTTGTCTTACTCCTTTTCCTATTCCAAACTACTCCGTCATTCCATACTCTGTCCTAACTGTTGCTTCTTGACTCATGTACAGATTTCTCATGAGACATATGAGGTGTTCTGGTATTCCCATCTCTTTAATTACTTGCCACATTTTGTTGTGGTCCACACAATCAAAGGCCTTGGTGTAGTCAATGAAGCAGAAGTAAGCTTGTTTCTGGTATTCCTTTGTTTTCTCCATGATCCAACGTATGTTGGCAATGTGATCTCTGGTCCCCCTGCCTCTTCTGAACCCAGCCTGCACCTCTGGTAGTTCTCTTTCTACATGCTGCTGTAGTCTATCCTGCATTATCTTGAGCATCACTTTGCTGGCTTGTGGGATGAGCGCAATTGTTCGATAATTTGAACATTCTTTGGCATTGCCCTTTTTTGGGATTGGGACATATACTGATCTTTTCCAATCCTGTGGCCACTGTTTCGTTTTCCAAATCTGCTGGCATAAAGCATGTAGTAGCTTGATTCCATCATCTTTTAGGGCTTTGAAGAATTCAACTGGGATACCATCATATCCACTGGCTTTGTTATTTGCCGTGCTTTTTAGGGCCTTTCTGACTTCACTCTCTAGGATGTCTGGTTCAAGTTCAATTTCCCCCTCATTGTTATTATCCGCGGTGTTTAGGTCTTTTTTGTAAAGTTCCTCTGTGTACTCTTTCCATCTTTTCTTTATCTCTTCTGCATCCGCTAACTCTTTGCCATCTTTGTCTTTTATCGTGATCATTTTTGCTTTGAACGTTCCCTTGACTTCCCCAATTTTTTTAAAGAGATCTCTAGTCCTGCCTCTTGTATTGTTTTCCTCTATTTCTTTGCACTGTTCATTTAGGTAGCTTTCCTTATCTCTCCTTGCTTTTCTTTGAAATTCTTTATTTAAGTGATTGTATTTTTTCCTTTCTCCTTTGCCTTTTGCGTTCCTTCTTTCCTCTGCTATTTTAAGAGCCTCATCCGACAACCACTTTGCTTTCTTGCGCTTCTTTTCTTTTGGTATAGTTTTCCTGAATATTTGTAGTCAATGCCAGGTAGCCATAGCTGGATATAGGAGACCAGCAAAAAAAAAAAAAAAAAAGGCCTCAGTCAGGACTACAAACTAGTAGGGACAACTCACCCACTCATTCTTATACAGTGGAACCTCATACAACAATCACCCTCTATAGCAACGAAATCGCATAACAATTAGGTTTTGGGGAGAAATGGTGTCCCGCATAACAATTTTACCTATGGAAAAAATCATACAACAATTTTTCAATGGGAAAAACCACTTGGCAAAAAAAATATATTGTTGTACAATGCATCCCATAGGGAAAATTGCTATACGATGCATGCATCATATAGCAATTATTTTGTACAACAATGAGCCCCATGGAACGGATTAAAATCATTGTATGAGGTACCACTGTATTTGTTTCCTTGATTCATAGACTGCTTGGATGCACTTTTGGACTCTCTTTGTGGCTTGTGACTGACCTGGCTTTAACTCTTTGGGTTAAATATTGGACTCTGGTCTTAGGACACCCTGCCCCCGAGGTCTGCTTTGTGAACTCTTCAGTTCTTTGCATAGTGTCTTCCCTGGAGTTTGTTTGTTTGTTTTTTGGTCTGAAAGGTCCACCATCTTTGCCCAGCATGGAACAGAACATGTGGGGGCTTTTATGGACAACATGAAGTGCACAGTTTGTTCAATCCTGTTCTAGAGGGAATAAATGGAAGGCAAGCCAGTAAATGGTTGCTCTTCCTGCTGCTCTCTTTGGATTGCTCCCAGAGGGGAAGCAAGCTGGATGGGTAGGAGAAGGGAGACAGTGACATTGGGAAGCACATATTTAGAAATAATTACTGTTATGTGAATAGAAATGCAGTACTCTTGAAATTCAGTACACTTGAAATGAAAATTGAGAGCAGCTGGTTTGTCTACTTGCTGAATCAGTTTTTTTAGGTTTAAGCTCATGACTGGCCACATCCAGAATCATTATGTCCTTTTGATAGTTCTGCCCCTTACCCTGAAACATGTCTGGAACAGACAACATCATGTCCTCTTTACAGGAGTGCATATGACCATTCTTAACATCTGCCACTCATGTAGCAGATATCATAACTTAAGAGTTAACTTCTGAAAAACCCAGCTTTGAAAGTGATTATTCCAGAGTCAGCCTCCCTTCCCCCTTTTTAGTGTCGGAAGCATTTAATAAGCCTTGATGAAGCGTGTATGCACGTACACGCATATGCACGCATGCACACACACACACACACACACACACACACACACACACACACACACACGGTGTAACAGAATGAAGTATACCCTGTTCTTTATTCTCATTCAATATGGCGATGTCAGATTAGGGGGAGAGAGAATGGTATGTAAACAATGTGAGCCTCATGGTGTAGAAGAAATGAAACCTAAGGTGTGATTGACATGTCTTGCTGTAAGATCCTTGGTCCAAAGGTGGACCCTGTGGGAGGAGATATAACCCAGAGACTCACACATGCACACATGCAGACACAGAGACACTCTCTGGGATGCTGTGCTTTTACGCTTGCCAAAATGTAGATGCTTGGGAGAAAGGGAAGCCTATGGGGCTATCCCTGGAACATGTAACTTGCTTTATTTCTGCTTTGAAATGCTTTCTAAGCTATTGCTGGACTGTATCCCGAATCTTGCTATGCTTTCAATATATTTCTTAAAATACCCAAAGAGACTTGGGGTGATTACTTGGCACACGTTACCTGAATCTACATTAGTTTCACGTGCACCCTTTGCTCACTACCTAGATTTCGGTCGGGAGTGACTGGGCACACTGATAGGAAAAGTTCTGAACTGCTGGGTCCGATCTGGTCCAGGGAAGCAAGATCAGGCGCAATCCCATCGCCAGGAGGCTGGAGGACTACCGAGTCCTACCTGGGAGTAAGCAGCGGATTGTTACCCACGGTCCATTAGGAAACAGGGAAGCGGGTTTCTCACTTTAATATTCTTTAAATATTTAAATATTTTTAGTGTTCTTAGAAATTTTGTAGGCTTTATGAAATTTTGTAAACGGATGGATTTTGTAAAATGGATTTTGAAAGAGGATTTGGATGCAAATCCTACTCTACACTCTACAAGGCTAGTGAGGGATTATATAGGGATGGTTGCGATCCAATTGCACCAAATGACATACTGGACCTCCCAGCGACCTTATTTAGCTTGATCCAGCCCTCAGAAGCAGGATGGGACAAGAAGAAAGAGACAGCCCTGTTGGTTCATAACCTTGGATCCCACCTTTATGTCCAGACCAATGGGACCTTTTGATGCATTTTTTTCCTATGGAGGTCTTTGGGTCAGGCACCGTTGTTTTTAAGACAAACTAGGATTGTGCTTCAAATGGGGTACCCTTCGAAGAGTAGGTCAGATGGCCACCCTTGGGACAAAATGCATAATCCTTTCTCCAGATTCAAATTCTGACTGCTTTTATCCCTCAGTGTTTATTTTCTTATGAATATATGTCCAGTTTAAAGAAGTCATGGGAGGCACAGAAACATCTGGAGGAATTTCCTGGATGCGTTTTACAAAGGAGAAGAGATTTTATATATAAAGAGATTTTCATCTGAGACTGCTGCAGTGTGATATGTAGTTTACCCCCTAGCTTATGCAGGGATGTGCAGTTAATAAGGCTGCTGAATCTGAAAATTGATTTGGTTTCTAAATGTTTCCCTGCCCCCTTGCTCTAGGCAGTTGTCAGAGGAAAGCGTTTCAGAAGCACACAAGATAATGTACTAAAAGTGGGCGAAAGAGAAGATGTAAATGTATTATTGACTTAAGAGCCATCTTCAGACAGCACTATTGTAACTTGGAAGCTTTGAAGAAGATTCATGTTTCATCACCATACTAATTAATTAGGCTGGTGTCGAGGTCAAAATCGACACAAGAAGCCTTTGACTATGGTTCTATAAATCATATCCTCCACAAAATGAGGATATTTCTTTTCTTTCTTCAAAGTTACAGAAGCAAAAGATATCTAACAGTTGTTGAAAGCTAAGGATAAGGAACAAGAGATATTGTAGTACAGTACTGCAAATACCAGTATCCCTCACTACTGGCCAGAACAGATATTTGCTGTAGGCAAGTATTAGAGGAAAGCTGAGCACTAGGAGCTAAATGAGGGAATCACAGCAAGAAACATTCCAGATCCAGAAGAATTTACTGTCTAATCAAGGTTGCACAACAATTAAAAAAGGAAGCTATTTAGTTGTTCTAAACTGCAAGTTCCCTGATAGCAGCAGTTGGAACAAGTGGCTTTACCTGGCCAGCTTCAAACTCCAATTAAGAGAGCCTGACCTCTGAAATCAGCTGTGTCGGAGGAAGTAACCATGGTTGGCTGATGACATTTTGCAAGCGGACAATTTCTTCTTTCTGTACAGAAGCCAAGCGGTTGGATCTTAACTTACTTTACCACATCGCTGATGGGAGAGTATTCTTTCCCACACCAAAGGCTGCAAGGGTGCAGTGATGGGCTCCCAAAAAATTTACTACCACACTGTGGGCATGGCATGGTGGGTATGGCCAGCGGGAAAGCCCTGCATTGTACCCAATTTAGGACTACTTTATTTCAAAACTTGGATGGGCGGGGCCAGCCAGAATTTCTGCTACTGGTTCTGGCGAACTGGAGCGAACCTGCTGATGCCCACCACATACCTGTCAACCATCCCGTTTTACCCGGGGAAAACCCTTATTTTTGCCCCTCTTCCCGCCCCCTCCTATTTTATTAATTTCCCTGTATTTTCCCTTATTTCCCTCCGTCTGGAGCCGTGCGGGGGCTGCCTGGACTGGAGACCACTACCCCCAGCCGGGGGTGAGGAGGAAGAGGAGCAGCAGCTGAGCGGCGGGAAGGCCAGCTACCACTGCCACCACTAGGCCTCCGTCCGGAGCTGGGCAGGGGCCACCTGGACCGGAGATCACCACCCCAAGCCGGAGGTGAGGAGGAGGAGGAGCAGCAGCTGAGCGGTGGGAAGGCCAGCTACCGCCGCCGCAGGGCCTCTAGAACGGGGGCCAGCTCAGCTGGTCCTCCTCCTCCTCCTCACCCCCGGCTGGGGGTGGTGGTCTCCGGTCCGGGCGGCCCCCGCCCAGCTCCAGACGGAGGCCTCACAGCGGCAGCGGTAGCTAGCCTTCCTGCCGCTCAGGCTCCTCCTCCTCCTCCTCACCCCCAGTCCTCCTCCACCTCCTCACCCCCAGCTGGGGGGAGGTGGTCTCCAGTCCGGGCGGCCCCCGCCTGGCTCTGGAGTTGTCCCCCCAACCCTCCCGGACCCACGGGACCTAGGAGAGGGGATCGAATCCATCCCACTCCCTGATATTAAAAGGGAAAACCCAATCGGGGTACTCAAGGCGGCCAAGGGTTGTTTGTTGCCGGTGGTAGAGCAGCCACTTTCAGGGCATCGGCTGTGGGAGAAGCCAGGCTGGCCTTCTGGTGGCCACGAGGTAGCCATGGAATGATTCTTGCTTTGGCTTTACCCACCGAACTTACCCGAGCAAGAAAAGGAAGTAGTAGCTCTGATGGTTCGGTGGTTAAACTGCAGTAAAGGTAAAAGGTTTCCCTTGCTTGAAAGCCAGTCGTATCCGACTCTAGGGTTCAGTGCTCACCTCTGTTTAAAAGCCAAAGAGCCAACGCTAGACATTTCCGTGGTCATGTGGCAGGCATGACTAGACACCGGAGCACACGGAGCGCTGTTCTACCTTCCCCACCCAAGTGGTCCCTATTGATCTACTTGCAATGTCTTGCTTTCGAACTGCTAGGTTGGCAGGAGTTGGGACAAAGATGGGAGCTCATTCCGTCCTGCAGTACTCGGGAATCGAACTGCTGACCTCCCGAGTCCCGCCTCCCAGTCAGCGTCTTAGCCACTTGAGCCACGCAGTAGAGCAACCTAAAGGTTCTGAGTTCGATCCTGACCAGGACTCGAGGTGGAGTCAGCCTTCCCTCCTTCCAAAGTAGGTAAAATTGAGCACCCAACATGTTGGGGGCAAAATGCTTATTACCTTGCGAAATGCCCAGAGAGTGCACGAAATGCTATGGGGCAGTCTAGAAGTGTGGTTGCTTTAGCTCTCCCCCCATCAAATTCACAAGTCTCAGACCTCAGAGCCCATGGAAGAGATTAGCAAATCCCACCCTGTTGAGCCTGCAAGACCTATTTTGGGCTCTTCTTTCCTTCTCTGAGCAGTTCAGCATCGCCAAAAGGAAAGGGTCGTCGGGGGTGTTTGCTCGTTTGAAGGAAAAGTGGGGTCCTGTGGCCTCCTCCCTGCCTCTTCCAGCCAATCCTCCGGAGGAAATAGGGGTCCTTACCAACCTAGCAGTTCGAAAGCAAGAAATTGCATGTAGATGAATAGGGACCACTTCGGTGGGAAGGTAACAGCGTTCCCCTTTTGTCGCCACAACCCCCTGAACCCAGGGGACCCAGGAGAGGGGATCGATTCCATCCACCACCACCCAACACTCCATTTTCAAAGAGAAGAAACCACTTGGTTTCTTCTCTTTAATAACGGGGTGTCCTGTGGGGGGATCCCCTCTCTGCCAGTTCCCCTAGCTCTGGAAGGGTTGGGGGGATTTGGCCATGCCCACCAATTTGACCACACCCACCAATTTGGCCATGCCCACCTATTTGGCCACACCCACCTATTTGGCCACACCCACAAAATTTCCCTTATTTTCAAAGCCAAAAGTTGACAGGTATGGCCCACCACTGTAAG
Organism: Bradypodion ventrale; assembly: GCA_035047345.1. NCBI lineage: Eukaryota > Metazoa > Chordata > Lepidosauria > Squamata > Chamaeleonidae > Bradypodion > Bradypodion ventrale. Next base: position 79,756,181 of record JAWDJE010000006.1, on the reverse strand, counting down.
GGGGGCAGAAGAATAGTTTGTGGGGTCTCTGATGTTACATCTGTCAATGATGGAGAACAGCTGGAAAATCTGTGACTTGCCCCTTAGAGCACTTACTTTCTAATGGCAGACTTAGGCCTTACAACTAAGGTATTCCTCACTCACACACACACACACACACACACACACACACACACACACACACACACACACACACACACACACACACACACATTTTATTTCATCAGAAGTGCCTATAAAAGGTAAAAGTAAAGGTTTCCCTTGCTTGAAAGCCAGTCATATCCGACTCTAGGGTTCAGTGCTCATCTCTGTTTCAAAGCTGAAGAGCCAGCGCTGTCTGCTTCTGCAGACGTTTCTGTGGTCATATGGCAGGCATGACTAGACACCAGAGTGCATGGAACACTGTTTACCTTCCCATCGAAGTGGTCCCTATTTATCTACTTGCAATTTCTTGCTTTCAAACTGCTAGGTTGGCAGGAGCTGGGACAAAGACGGGAGCTCTTTCTGTCCTGCAGTACTCCGGAATCGAACTACTGACCTCCCGCCTCTCAGGCAGTGTGTTAGCCACTTGAAGTGCTTGAGTAGGATGTAAAAGTATATTTTATTTAAAAAATAGTCAGTGGAAGAAGGATTTAAAAACCAACTACAAATGGCAATTGAGCATTTAAACACACACACCTCACACACATTTTATACAGCTATTCTCCACTCTGTTTTGCAGTCACATGCGATCCCAGGCAGTATATGAAAGCATAGTAATAGCAATTACATCTATATACCGCCCCATAGTGCTTAGTGCAGTCTCTGGGCAGTTCACAAGTTAATTAGCATTTTGCCCCCAACATGCTGGGTTCTCATTTTACTGACCTTGGAAGGATGGAGGGCTGAGTCAACCTTGGTCCTGTTAGGATTGAACTCACAACAATTTTTTTGCTGCAGTGTAGCAGTTTAACCACTGCTCCACCACAACGTGGCTCTGAACTGACATTTGTGTTGCATTAAAAAAATCCTTTCATTTTTTGGTCTGCAGCAGAGCTGCCTGTGAGTGTTCCATGATTCAGTGAGCTTACTCTAGTGCAACATACTAGACAGAGCCAGAGGTTTCCAGCCAATAAATATTTCAATAAATGAAATCTATACATTAAAGAAATTAATGCTACCTAGCATTAGCTGGGAGCAAAATTAATTGAAATTTGGCTTCATTTCCATTCCAGGTCTGAACAGATCGATGGAGCTGAAGTATAATTCATCTCTTCCTTTCTTGCTGTTCCTTTCTCTGGGTAAAAGTGTGTGTGTGTGTGTGTGCGCGCGCGCATGCATGCGTGTGTGTGTGTGTGTGTGTGTGTGTGTGTGTGTGTGTGTGTGTGTGTGTGTGTGTGTGTGTGAGGCTTTGTTGGCATTGGTTGTGCAAAGCTAACAAAATGCCCTCAACACATACTTTATCAACACCACTTCTGGCTTGCCTCGATCTGCTTTGAAATAGCTGTACTAGAATACATGCTCATCAAAGCAGTTGACGTGTCATCATCCATTTCACTCTTCCCCTCCCTCTAGCCAAAGACCTATAAAAAGTCCAGCTATGGTTATTTGGGGACACTGGTCATCTGTTGAGCAGCCCCTGAAGGAACAGGTAAGTGCGAGTTTGCCTAGCTTTCCTCTGAAGGGAAGAAAAAGCAGCAGATGCTGGAAAGGCATTGGTGTTAATTAGAACAAGTTCTGTAGGAATGGAGTAGATATATTAGACCCTTTTAAAAACATCTTTGTTTTTGTCCAGGATTCATTTCTCTCTCCGACAGATTCTTATATCTTTAATAAAACAAAGATTTCTTTGTTCGTTTGTTTCTTATTCGCTGTGTGTGTGCATTCTTTTTTTTTCTTTTCATAGTGTAAGTAGCTAGAAAAATATCTATAATTCTGTGCAATCTCACAGAGTTGGATGGAACTTGCTTAGTTGTGTTTGTAAGCTTGCAGCCTTGTTCTATTTTACTATTATTTTATTTTGCCTTTTCTATTCAGCTCTTAACCTGCCATTCAAGGTGCCCAGTCAATACAGTGGTACTTACATGTGCATGTGTGTTTCTAGGATTTGAATTTTACCAATGAGCATCCACTGAGTATGAGTGACCCCTTATTCCAGTAATAGGAATTCAGCAGAAAGTTGATTGTTGGGCATTTTTCCCATTCGTTTTCTGTGGTGTTAGCAAATGGCTTAGTTTCACATCTGGGATCCATATATATAAAAGATGCTCACATCCAACATTAAAAAGAATTTTTGTTCCTTTAAAAATCAGCTAGATTTTTTAGTTTAGTTAGGTGGTTAAATATGTTGAATATTTGATCTTCTCATTTCCATCTCCATAATATGGCCATGGAAACGTCGGCAGAAGCAGGCAGCACACTGGCTCTTTGGCTTTGAAACAGAGATGAGCACTGAAGCCTAGAATTAGATATGACTGGCTTTCGAGCAAGGGAAACCTTTACTGTTACCTAATATGTTCTTCTGGGCAGCAAAAATATATATGTATATTTTAGAGTTGTGACTAGGCATGAATAGGAAAATTTCCTGTTAGTATCATTCAACAGCTAAAACTGTAAGCATGTACACATTTATTAGAGAGTAACCACCTATGAATGCAGAGGGTTTTAGTTTTGGGTGTACATGCATACAGTTGTGCTATTAGATCCCAAAGGAATAGTGCATGCCCAAATGCTATAAGAATTGTACTTTGGCATTTCCAAAGAAAACAAACTGTATTCTCCTGGACCAAGAAATATTGCTTCCTGAGGTTAAGAATAAGGAGTCTTTGTACTCTTGTTCCATCAAGAGGAGCTGATGGCACTGCAATCTTACTGTAGTATTGGTGACAGGGAGCATTGCTCAAGAGCTAGGAGGGCAGCAAGCTCATGTAAGTCAGGCAAACAGGTTTTGTGGCCATAAGTAATGGTGTAACAATAACATCAGTACTGGTGGTTACACATTACTTTTGAGAGTAACAAGGACAGTCATATTATTTGTAATGTAAAGTAATGGCCAGCAAATTTATTACCTTTTAGTAAATTTGTTACCTTTTAGTTACTTTAGTTTTGGAATGAGACAATTTAAGGGTGATTTTAATAGGTCTCCTTTCTTCTAATACATTTTTGTAAAATAATAAAATAACAAAAAAAGTTAGTTACCCTTTAAAAAAAAGGGTGGGCCACATGAGGCCTCCCAAACACCCAGTACTGTACACTAAACAAGGAATAGCATTTAAGGACGATAAGGATGAGGAACTTGACCTCACCTATGTCACTTGGAAGACCCTGAAGAGGCTGAGGGTTGGAATTCCTAAATGTAAGACCAACATGCTCAAGTAGGGGCTGCTGGTGGACAACAACACGCTGTGTGAATGTGGAGAGATACAGAATCCATCTTATTTGATGGTCTTCCAGTTAGTACCGAAAACATACAGTGGTGGGCATAAAAAAATTTTTTTCTACCAAACTGTGGCCGTGGCCATGTGACTGGGTGGGCGTGGTCTGTTGGCCATTTGACTGCTCTTCACAGCGAACCTCTGAAGCCATTCCCCCTTTGTCCAAGGCTTTTCCAGGGCTCCGTTTCACCCTGAAGCGCCTCCCCAGCCTTTTTTACTACTGGTACACGCATACTGGTGCGAACCTGCTGATGCCCACCACTGGAAACATGTACCGATGAGGATTTAAGTTTGACCAATGACAAAACCAAGAAGGTGGCTTCATAGTGGTAGTTTAAAATCCGACCTGGACATGAAAGAAGAACACCCAGTACACACACACACACACACACACACAAAAAGGTTTTTTTTTTGGGGGGGGGGCAATTGGTTCAAAAAGTTCTTTTGTGCTCCCTAGAGGGAGCTGGACACAATTTTGCCATTTTTGAGGCAGCCTTAGCTGCCCCACCCCATTTTAAAAACAGAGAAACCATGCTTTTTTTAAAAAATATTTTTTTATTAAATTTTAACACAATAATACATCTTAACAAAATAAGACAACAGTAATACATAACATAAACAAACATTACAAATTAACAATCTTAATACAATAAAAGAAAACATATAAAATACCAATGTGTATGACTTAGTAAAATATATGTTAACACATTCACCTTCATACTTTTAATAAGTAACTTACTCATCTAAATACTATATTTTTACCTCTATTAATTATACATCCCACTAATTTCTAAACTCAATTTTATAATTTATCATTATCACATTAAACAAATTCTTACTAATTTCATTCCTACACATTCTAATACATCAACTAAGTCAAACTCCATAATCATTATTTCAATATAAAAATTGTAATACTAGTACAAAAATAATCAAAAAACACCTAGTGTTTTTTGCCCTACAGAGTACGGATTTCTCATTCATTTCTTATCCAAAACATCTTTGGTCAGGTACAGGCCTATTTGTATCATCTCCTTTCAATGCATGTTCCACAAAAACTTGCCACACCTTCCAGAATCTGTTTTCTTTAATTATGCCCTTTCTCATTTTTAACTCCCATGTTAGCTTATCATTCAACGCTAAATCCCACATTTCCTTGTACCGTTCCTCTATTTTCACAATCACATCATTTTTCCAAATCAGATTGATAATAAGAAGGATAAAATGTGTTGGCGGTGTAAGGAGTCAGTGGGAACTTAAGAACGTATGTGGTGGAGTTGTAAAGTAGTTAAAGACTTCTGGAGGAAAACTGAAAAAGAGATAGGGGAAATTATGGGTATGAATATTAAATTGGGGTCAAGTACCGTTTTGTTGACAGATGTGGAAAGCACAAATTTAAGCAAGGACAAAAAAAGAACTGTTAGAGATAGTGTTGACAACGGGTAGACAATGTTTCGCTAGAAACCATGCTTTTGATCACTTTAGGGTGCAGGGAGAATTTTGCAGTAAACCCATTTGTCTAAGAAAAAAAGCAGAGGACAAGATTGGATGTAGCCCTGTAAATAAATAAATGTTGTGTCAGAAATTACTCTGGGTTGAAAGGATTTTTGCTGGAGAAACTCCACTCAGGGGATGCCCGAATGAGGCTCCTTTCATGTCCCTGTAAAATCCATGGATGGATGTGCATTGCCTCCAGCAATCTGACATTTGCCCACCCCATCTCAAAATAACCAGTGTTGTCTAACTTGAAAGCAGTTAGTGTTCCAATCTCTGTCTGTGAGGTACTCCCCTGGTATTTGTTCAGAAGGTGGCTGTGGTCGCAGTAGCACCAGCTGTCACATAACCAGTGCAACACGGATATGTGCAAGCAGTGTCTCTCTGTCTGCTGCCTCCATCAGCGAGTTCTGTCAGCACCAGAGCCCACCTTGCCTAAGAAGAGAACAGTGAGGGGTGACATTCTAGATGCCAGGATCTGTGTCAGCAGTTTTCAAATCCTATCTTTTTGTCTCATATTAATCTGTTATAAGCAGAAAATAAAAAAGTTATATCTGGAGACTAGGACTCCTGAAAGCCACGCTGAGTGGAGGATTCTGGGAGTTATAGTCCCCAAAGTGATATGTTCCAAGTTTCAATTGGAATCGGAAACCAAACCAAATAAAGCACTCACAATTCAACTGTTTGAAGTATTGTATGCCTCTACCTTGCCGGGTAAAGTTTACCAGAGATGCAACAATGCAAAGAATACAAATAATGAATTACTGATGTAAATAGAGAGCTTAGAAGCCTCACCGTGCTCTATGGAATGATTGCTGAGGGGCTGATGTTTTGGACCACTTACTCTATGGGTGGAAAGGCAGAGGCCTCCCTGGACAATTAGGAAAATTGTCCACCGATTTTCAAATTCCTGCCTAACCCTCCTTAATTCTCTAATATCTCCCCAAATAGATCTTGAAACTATACTACTGCTGCAGCATAGGTAATTTCTGCCCTCCTGTTACTTGACAGGGGAAAGAAGAATCCCTTTTGTTGGATTATAAGGATTTTGTAAGTAGTAAAGGTCTCCCTTCCTTGAAATCCAGTTGTGTCTGACTCTAGGATGTGGTGTTCATCTCTGTTTACAGCAAAAGAGGCAGGAATTGTTTGCATCTGCAGATGTTTCTGTGGACATGTGGCAGGCATGACTAAACACATGAGCGCATGGAATGCTGTTACCTTTCCCACTGAAGCAGTATCTATTTATCTACTTGCAATTTCTTGCTTTCGACTCCTGCTAGGTTGGCAGGAGCTGGGATAGACAACAGGCGCTCACTCTTGTAGGTGTTTAGCTCATTATATATAATTAACTTATTTATTAATTTGTAACAAAAAGTAACTTCATGACTTGTCTAATTCCTAGGTGCAGGTAAGTATTTTGTTTTTAACTAGTTACTTTCAAGCTCTGACCACTGAACACTGGCTTTTGCTATAAGAGGTAACATAACTGTTTCTTTGAAAATGCTTTCCTCCATAAAGTAAAGCAGGGGTTCCCAACCTATGGCCCATGGGTCAGACATGGCCCATGGCACCATTCCATGTGGCCTGCCTCCTCCTCCACTGCACCCAGAAGTGGAAGTGGGCGCATTTATGACAGCTGTAAAATGCCCCTGCGTATGTGTGAACATAGTTATGTCAGCTGTAAATGTGCCCATGGCTATTGTAAAACGTGGAAGTGAGCGCATTTACTTCCACTTCCGGAGGCATGGTCTGGCCCACTCAGCTGTGGGGGGGGGGGGCATGGTCAGGCCTGCAGCGTAAAAAAGTTTGGGAACCCTTTAAGTAAAGGGAGGAAAACAGTTAGCAGAAATCACAAAGGTCATTAGAAATCTCATTTCTGTTGCTGATGATGACGTGAAACCTAATGTGCCTGTTCCCCTCCAAGAGCTAGACCTAAAGGATTATAAGGGTTAATGTCTACATAAAATGGCTCTTGGGCAATGCATCCTGGCACCACTTTGTAGGACCAGAAGGCAATTGTTAAAAGCCCTTCAGAGTAGACAGAGCCAGGCCCCTTTTCCAGGCATTTCTCTCCTGGCTAAGCTGGACAAGGTTCTTGGTTATTTTGTTTTCTGCAGCAACAAAATAAGATCAACTTAGATTGGAATAGCATTGCATAATAGGTGGAAAACCATAATGTTTCTGTTACGTATGATAACTGTGTGTATCAAAACTGTCAAGATTCAAACCGCCAAGTTCCCACCCAAACTGCGTCGCTGTTTGACAGCTGCGAGATCTCAGGAAATCGCGAAGTATCGCGAGAATTCACAGAGAGCGCAATTTGAAGTTCGACAGGCATGCTATGTATTTCTTTCATGCAAATGAAGGGATTAAGAAGTGTACATAGGTTGATTGACCAATCGGCATTGTTCTTTGTTGTAACTGTATCTTTCTGTATATGTATAAAAGTCCGTGTTTTGCCCCATCCAAGTGTGTTCAGACCCTCCAAATAAAGAGCTGTATTTCACTTTCAATGCTTGTCGTCTCCAATTCCTGAACACCAAAGTTTCTCAGTGCTTTCGTTCTAGAAAACAGGAGGCAGAAGTGATTGTTTTGTCAAAACATATACTTTTTCCTGTATAGTGGCATAGTTAAGTATATGAACCAGAATGTTTCTACAGAATGCTTTGAGTCATTTAAAACAAAAACAAAACCTCCATATATATGCTATTGAAAGAGGAAGGTATGAACATGTGTGCTTTTATGTAGAACAGGGATTCTCAAACTGTGGTCCTTGGGCCGGATACGGCCTGCAACACCATTTCATGTGCCCCCCCACTGCCCAGTGATGGGATTTAGCAGGTTCGCCCCAGTTCGACAGAACCGGTAGCAGAAATTCTGGCTGGCCCTGCCCATCCAAGTTTTGAAATAAAGTAGTCCTAATTTGGGTGCAATGCAGGGCTTTCCTCCTGGCCACACCCACCATACCACACCCACAGAGTAGTTAGTAATTTTTTTTTAATCCAACCACTGCCACCGTGTTATGTATGTTAACAGTGTTTTCTGACAAGGCGGAATGTATCTTTTCTCATGTATCTATTCTTATGCAAATAAGTGGATCAAAAATGTGCACACTCTGTTAGCCAATGGGCTTGTTGTATTATTGTTACTGTTACTGTTTATAGGAGCGGAATGTATCTTTTCTCATGTATCTATTCTTATGCAAATAAGTGGATCAAAAAATGTGCACACTCTGTTAGCCAATGGTCTTGTTGTATTATTGTTACTGTTACTGTTTATAGTGTATATAAGTCTGAGTTTGCCCCATCCAAACTGTATTCAAACCCCACTAATAAAGAGCTGAATTTCACTACTTCACTCGTCTGCTTCTTCATTCCCTGAACACGAAACAGGCGATGAAGGAGGGATGGCGTCCCCACACGGCAGCAACATCAGCCATTTGACCCAGCGCGTCTAGAGAAATGAGCAACATACGAATGCCGATTCTGCCACGCAATGGCCTCGCAGAAGATCACCGACAAAGACTAGAAGCACTCCAGTTTCCTCACTCAGTGCAGTTCTGAGACGCTTCAGCTGGCAACCCACCTCGCTCTCCCAAGGGACGTGGATGTGGTGCCGCTCGCAGAAATCATGTCCGCACTGAGGAAACACCTGCAGCCAGAGGTCTCGATCTTCCCGGCCAGGGTGGCCTTCCACAGAAGGGAGCAGTGACCTGGGGAGTCTATTGCAGACTATGCCACCACTCTGTGCATTGCTGCCGCCCCGTGCAAGTGGGACAACATCGAAGAAGCACTCCAGGACCGTCTGCTGGCCAGCATGAGGGACGAAGATGCTCAATGTTGCCTCATGATAAGGAAGACGCTAACTTTCAAGGCTGTCCTAAAAGAGGCGGTAGCGTCTGGGGCTGCATGGTCTGGCATCAAGCTTTTCCGGCATCGCCACTCCACCACCAGTGCCACCAACTCAGCTGTGAAAGCTCAGCAAAATTCATCTTCATCCTCCTCAGCATCGCCTGGTTCCACCTCTTCATTGGAGTCCAGCGACGCAGAGGGAGAAGTCTGAGCAGTCCGACAAAAGCACCAAGACAATCGAGAGAAGAAATTCCTTTGCAAGTGTGATGGCTGCGGAGCCCGGCATGACCACAGGAAGTGCCCCTTCTGCACAGCAGAATGCCACAACTGAAGGCGACGAGGGCACATTGCTAAAGTATGCCAACAGCGAAAGCAAAGAACTCCAGCACCTGAGTCCAAGAAGAGTTATCACCACAAAACGTCCATTGCCAAAGTGTCACCAGAGCTTGAGCCATGCCAAGTGGGCATCGTCAGCGAGCATTTCTTTGCAGACCTGAGCCTGCAGGACATCCCCTTCAAGATGGAGGTGGATTCAGGTACTACTTTTTCCATAATCCCACAGCGGAAGTTTTGGAGAATTCCCCCTGCCTCTCGGCCCAAGCTCAAATCTTTTAAAACTTCCCTCCGGGATGTGCAAGATTGCCAGATTCTGGTCCTGGGGATGGGAAATTTCTTGGTCAAATTCAAAAACATTCGCACCTCCTTGCCATTGGTTGTAGTTAAGCAGGGCACTAACTGTCTTATTGGGACCCAATGGTTAAGGATCCTGGGAATCCGGCTTTCTGGCATTCACGCAATAGACGCTGACCCAATCTGGGACGTTTGTGCTGCACATCCCGAGGTGTTCAAAAAGGGTTTAGGGTTATACAAAGGACACCCTGTAGACTTTGAGCTTGACCCAACCATCCGACCCATCTGGATGAAGCCATGCCGGGTACCCTTTGCTTTAAAGGAGAAGATAGAAGCTGAGCTGGACAAACTGGTGGGGCATGACTAAACACATCCTAGTGCCAGTGGACTCTGCAGAGTGGGAGACACCAATAGTGACTGCTTTGAAAAGTAATAGGGAGGTCAGGATATGCGCTGACTACAAGTGTACCATCAATAAAGCTATTCGCCCGAACGCATATCCTGTGCCCGTGGTAAGCCACCTTTTTGCCTCCTTGCATGGAGGAAATTGCTTCGCAAAACTTGACCTTGCTTAGGCTTAACAACAATTGACTGTCTCCTGCTGCTGCCATAGCCCAGACCATAGTAACGCATAGGGGGGCATTTAAGGTAACTTGACTACAATTCGGGGTGAATGCGGCCCCCGGAATATTTCAATCTCTTGTAGAACGTATTTTAAAAGGTTTGCCTGGTGTCCTGCCATATTTTGACGATGTCCTGATCACCGCTGAGGACACCGTCGAACTAGCGGCCAGGCTCGATCGAGTCCTCTCACGTTTCGAGAGGGCCGGTCTACGTCTCAGAAGAGACAAATGTGTGTTTTTGGCACAGGAAGTGGAGTTCCTGGGGTACCGAATTACACCCCAAGGTATCATGCCCTCTGACTCCAAGGTGGCAGCCATGCGAAATGCACCCAGACCAAAATGTAAAGCTGAATTGCAATCATTTCTAGGATTGTTAAACTTCTACCACGCTTTTCTCCATTGCAAAGCCTCAGTTGCTGAACCATTATATCGGCTTCTTAAGAAAGATACTGTTTGGCACTGGGGCCATTGCCAGGAGAAAGCGTTCCTAGAACCTAAAAGGCAACGAAGGAGGGATGGCTATATTAACTCATTTTTTCCTAACAAGGAAGTTGTACTTGTGTGTGATGCATCCCCTGTGGGGGTGGGAGCTGTGTTATCCCATGTACTAAATGCCGGGAGGGAAGCCCCTGTAGCATTCTATTCCCATTCACTTTCAAAGTCTGAGAAAAATTATGCTCAGACACACAGGGAGGCGTTGGCAATCATGGCAGGCACTAAGAAATTCCACGATTACCTTTACGGAAGGCCTTTTACCATCGTAACTGACCACAAGCCCCTCCTTGGAATCTTTGTGAACGGGAAGCCCACACCTCAAATTCTGTCCCCAAGGATGTTGCGTTTGGGCAATTTTCCTAAATACATACAATTTTACTTTGGTGCACAGGCCTGGCGAACATCAGCAACGCTGATGCTCTGTCACGTTCTCCACTGCCAGGGATCGGGGAAGCCGATTGCGAGATTGAAAGCGGCCACCAGGTCCTTATGATTGATGTTTTCTACTCGCCCCTGGTCGTCCCCTCAGATATAGCCAAGGCTATGGCCAAGGATGTAACATTGACTAAAGCAATGTCTTGGGTACAAAAAGGCTGGCCTGTCTCTCCTCTAGAACATTCCACCACAAGCATTTGGAACTGTCAGTGGAACGAGGTTGCCTTCAATGGGCCCAGCGGGTGGTCATTCCTGTCACTCTCAGGAAAAAGGTTTTACATCTACTTCACACAAGTCACCCAGGAATTGTCCGTTCCAAAGCCTGTGCCCGTAGCTACTTTTGGTGGCCTCAACTGGACCAAGACATAGAACAAATGGTCAGCACTTGTGCCAGTTGTCAATCCTCTCGCCCAGAGCAATCCCACCTTCCCTCTCGGGAATGGGATTCTGCTCGGGGCCTGTGGTCCAGGTTGCACATAGATTTTGCAGGTCCATTTAGGGGTGCCCTATTTTTGTTGGTTGTGGATTCATTCTCTAAGTGGCTGGAAGAGATTAGGGTACCTAATACCACTTCAGCCACCATGATAATGCACCTAAGAAGGCCGTTTGCAGCATTTGGACTTCCAGATGTGCTGGTGTCCGACAAAGCGTCCACATTCACATCTGCAGAATTCCAATCCTTCATGGAAAGGAATGCAATTAGGCACATCACTGCCTCCCCATTCCACCCAGCCACCAATGGCCAGGTAGAGTGGCAGGTGTGCACAACTAAAGACGCGCTTCGGTGTATGGGTGAAGGGGATTTGGAGCTCCAATTATGCCAGTTTCTTTTCACATATATGCTCACCCTCCTTGCCTCAGGGCTGTACCCTGCTGAATTGCTCCAGCAAAGGAAACTGTGATCCTTGTTGGACAGATTGGATCCCTCTAGGGTAGAGGACAAAGGCACAAATATAGCGATCCAATACCAGAAGGGTTTCTCATCCGGAGACCCTGTACATTGCCGCAATTATGCAGCTGGTGGCCCTACGTGGGTACCTGGGTTTGTGATCGATCAAACTGGTCCTGTTTCTTACAGAATCTAAACAGCCACTGGTCTGATCTGGAGGAGGCATGCGGATCAATTGAGACCCAGAGTACTGGACCCACAAGACGAATACAGACACTCAACGCTAGGGTTGGCATCCACCCATTTAAACCCAAGGGGCAGAGGTAATAGTCAGCAGGAAGCCATCATTGACCCAGAAGTGTCTTCTAGGAACCAATTTCAAGGGGAATTTGTGGAATGCTCCCCTATTCCGGCCAGGTGTACCCATACACTGTCCCAGCGTAGCATTCTGGATTCCTTTATTGATGATGACCAATTTTGTTTGGAGTCACTCTCCACTCTTAGTACACACAGGAGGGACCCTGAGTTGTCTTATTCATCCACACAATTAGATTTTGGTTTTGAGTGATCCCCTGCTCCTCCATCTGACAAACGGGGCTTTAATTTGGGTTTACAATCCTCCCCCTCTAGTCAATCCCTCACTCCAGTCGGGTCGCCTATCCTAAGAGCCCCTGAGCTGGCTCAGCCAAGAGTCCGACCCAGAAGGGAAACTTGACCGCCATCCTGGTTAAAGGATTTTGTTTTTACCTAGGGGGGAAGAATGTTATGTATGTTAACTGTGTTTTCTGACAGGAGCGGAATGTATCTTTTCTCATGTATCTATTCTTATGCAAATAAGTGGATCGAAAATGTCCACACTCTGTTAGCCAATGGGCTTGTTGTATTATTGTTACTGTTACTGTTTATAGGAGCGGAATGTATCTTTTCTCATGTATCTATTCTTATGCAAATAAGTGGATCGAAAAATGTGCACACTCTGTAAGCTAATAGGCTTGTTGTATTATTGTTACTGTTTATAGTGTATATAAGTCCGAGTTTTGCCCCATCCAAACTGTAGTCAAACCCCACTAATAAAGAGCTGAATTTCACTACTTCACTCGTCTGCTTCTTCATTCCCTGAACACGAAACACCGCCTCCATTTCGCATGGCCGCCACCTTGGAGTCAGAGGGCATGATAACTTGGGGTGTAATTCGGTACCCCAGGAACTCCACTTCCTGTGCACATGACCCGGCCCCCGGCTTTAAAAGGTTGAGAACTCCCGATGTAGAGGTACATGTGTGCATATTTACACACATGTAAATGTATTAATGTATGTATGTATTGTTGGTGTTCCTGATGATGTACATTGGTATCAGAGGCAACAGATTTTTACAGTTGTCTGATGATCTCAAGCTGAATCATCTGTGTATATGTAAATCAGTTGCTGAAAACTAGAAGAGACAATTAACGCTTGTGCATATTCATGTCCTGCTGGCAAATTCCCATATGCAACTGACTATCCACAGTGTGAACCAAATGGTGAACTACATCAGCCACAGTTCTTCTTAATGTTTCTAATGCTCCTGTTGTTTGTGATTACTCCTTCTAGAGTTGATACGTCACTTGGGCTTCTGCAATGAGATTTCACCCACATCAATTTTCTCCTCTTCTGTACCCTTCAAAACTGATCACAATCTACATCATGGTGTTGTTGACATCTGTCACTTTCACTTCAGGCCAACAAAGATCCTACAACCATCAGGTTGACAACAGAAGTGAGTCACAACTTGCTGGCTTTTCCAGCTAGTCTTCTGGCTTGTTTGTTTGCTGAATTTGAGCCCGATGCTTCTTCCTGACATAAATATCAAATCACATAGTAACATTTCATGGTATAGTCAAAGATGTTTAGCCAACCTAGATTAAAAACAGTCTTATAACAGAGGTGCCTGACGGGCAATGGTCCATAGGGTCACAAAGGGTCGGAATCGACTGTGCGACTGAACAACAAAAGCCTGTTTATGATACAGTCAACCCTCACATAACAACGTGTTCAGATAGTATCATTTTCATTTAATAACACGTTGTTATGCACCATATGTTCCCCTGCATAACAACATTTTTAGTGTCGTCCGGACAACGACGCTAAAATAATCGTCATTATCCGGACAATGACGCTAAAAACGCCATTATGCAGGAAACTCCATAGAAACCCACATAACAACAAAAATGGCTAAGCAACGCTACTTGGGGAACCAAGTAACATCGTTATACGAGGGTCTACTGTAGTTAAGTGTGACTTGGAATTTTTGGGGAAACAGGTAGGGATCTATTTTAAAAATTTGCACTGTATCCACAGAGTCAAGGGTGGGTTTTTTCATGGCTTCATTCATCCTGAAACTGGACTCTCATCATGCTCTTTTGGGCCTCCATGAGTTGGGGAGTTATGAGAGGAAATGTGTCAACATTTCTTGTCCACTCTCCTGAAACCTTCTCATACTGAACTGTAAAGCATATGAGGTTAAAAAGATTTTGGGCTGGTCACTGGTCTTGAGTCCGATCCCTTTTTTGCTATGTAATGGAGGAATGGAGATTTCTGAAGGTAAAGGTAAAGGTCGCCAATCATAGCTGACTCTAGGGTTCAGTGCTCATCTCTGTTTATAACCAAAGAGCCAGCTCTGTCTGCATTTGCAGACGTTTCTGTGGACATGTGGCAGACATGCCTCAACACTGGAGTGCACAGAATGCTGTTTACCTTCCCACCGAAGTGATACCTATTTATCAACTTGCAGTTTCTTGCTTTCAAACTGCTAGGTTGGCAGGAGCTGGGACAGAGTCGGAAGCCCACTCTGTCATGCAGTACTCGGGAATCAAACTCCAACCTTTCAGTCATCGAGTTCAGCGTCTCCAACACTTGAGCCACCACAGTCCCTTTCTGGAGATTGGAGAGAAATAAATTGCAATTGATAGTAGATTTTAAAAAACTTAATGGCTCTCTCCATTCGCACCTCCAGAATTTTTAATATATGCTGTTACAGAGCTCTTCTCAAATTTCCTTCATCCCACAAGTGACAAGCTTAACATTCTGCAGTTCCATTCCACCCACTCAAAACCTGGAATCTTCTTCAGAAGTTGAGACTTTATCAACTGCCAAACATCTCTCCCTAACTATAAGGGCTGGACAAATAAATGAAATTTGAGGCTTTCCCTATCCTTTCTGACCCTAAAGAGAATCAGTATATGCACAGTACTGCAAATGCCAGATTAGAAGCTCTTAAAAGCAGCAGCGATTTTGCCCTTTGGTTAGAAATCCAAGATCTTTCATTTTTGAAGAAGCTTTTGATTGGAATTAATACCCACTATATGACAAATTTCTTTAGCCGTTTAGAGCAGGGGTTCCCAAACTTTTCAAGCCAGGGGCCGGGTCATGCTCTCAATCAGCTTTGAGGGCCAGATGGCCATTTTGCCCTGCCTGCATTATGGGGGTGGCCATTTTGTCCCAATAGCTTCAAAGGTGTGGCCATTTTGTTTCTCAAATGCCTTTGGAGGAGGGGGGGCACATGAAATGGCACCATGGGCTGGATCCGCCCCATGGGCCTTGGGTTGGGAACTCCTGCTTTAGAGATTTTGCACTATCAGGACAATGATGAAGATGATGATTACTTCTAGCGTTGCTCCTTGACAGCTTTATAGTTTACTATCCCAGATGTGTGGAACGCACAACCTTAGAAGTGTTGTATGCTACCAGGGAGCCTTTACAGTGTTGCAGAGGATTTTGAGTAAGCATCTCATAGCCTGTTGCATTAACAGACCTAGACTTTTATTTTGCATTCATAGGTGAATTGATTTTCAATGCAAAGTTCGATCAGTGGTAGTGATTATTGCAAAATCCAGGCCGAAAGTTGAAGATATGAATATATGCATCAGGCTTTAAGAAAAAAAAAGAAAGAACAGAGAAAGAAAAGCCTATATTTATCATTGGTTGTATATAAATGTATTCCAAATGAACATTTTATAACAAAAGTGGGTATTTAATGATAAGTTATTTCCGATAGTAAGAACTGTCAGTTGTGGGTTGCATTATACAGCTATCAGTAAAGAGCAAAGCCATAACTGTCTCTCTCATTATCCAAACATTACTGTCTTAATCAGCATTATTTCCACTTTAAGCAAACAAGTGTATTTTTTTGGAATACAAACAAAGCTATTTTGAATGTATTGGCTCATGTGCCTCTGAGAGCTGTAAATGCAGAAGCCAGCTAGAACCAATGACCCATCCAGGGTGACTTTTCCCATTTTTAGTGGCCCACTCCTGTGTCCTTTTAAGCAACATTTGGACAGAGATATGAAGCAAGCAAAGATGTTATCATCAGTCAAGCCTAGAAACATGGTTTTAGTAGTTATTTGCATTGCTTATGCAGTTGTGCCATACTTTAATGCTTTCATATATGGGCCTTATATGAAAATGTTTTCTGACGCAGAGATCAGTTGGTTCATGCCAGGTCACTTACCTTTGGTATGCAAATACAGAAATATGGTAATGCATTTTATCTCTCAATGCTCCCAGTACAGCACTGTGTCTTTTCTTACTTATAAGTATGTCCCATACTTGTCAGTTAGTTTTACTATGAGGAAAGGATGCATAGGAATACAGCAGAGATGACTGAATTGAGATGGTGCTCTGTTGTGGGTCATTAGGCAGCTTTATTTCCATGTATCAGTCACAAGTGGGGCTTCTATTACAATCTGAAGGGCCTATATGTTAGTTTATTTTGGGCATGATTGTCTCTTTTATTATGTAAACTGTGGCACTTTTGGTGAGAAAGGTGAAGGCATATGCTTTATATTGGATTTCATTTGCATCCTTTTGTGACCTTAACATAGTTTCAGACTGAGTGTTGCTCATTTGATATAAGAGTTTAATACCTGCATCTTCCCTGCTGCTTTTAATTGCAGGTCCTGAGATAGATCCGTTCTGGTATATGGGGCGTGGAGTTCGACCTATTGGCCGGTTTGGGAAAAGGCAGGTGAAATTTGGTAAGAACATCCGAAGCTCTGGAAGCAGCATCCTGGATCTGGTATTGACTGCTATACGAGACCAAGGAGCACTGGAAGCAGAAGATGCTGGCTGATGATCTTGTCTTTTTTTGCTGTACATGCTAGAAAAACATGTCATCTCTGTCTAAAGAACAATCACTTTTCTCTGTATATCCCCATGGTCATGTATATTTTTCTGCTTTTGTCAGGTTTAGGGGTAGGCAGAGATCAAGCTTCTGAGATTTAATTTGATTTTAACCAGAACCCTGTCATCAATCAGCTGGACTTAGGTAGTGAATAGCAGTTTGGGCAAATTTGCTGTGAATGAAGGAACAGGGTATTTTTGAGCAGATGGTCAGCCCGGGAATTTGTTGATATTAAAACTAAGTCCATGTGTTCTTTCATGTATCAGTCTCCTTTTCATTTCCATATGTTGTTATGGTTGGTTTTGACAAAGACTTTTTTGGTGGATTCATTCTTCAGTTCCTTTGATCTGGTGTTAGAAAGATTAGGCAGCAAGGTTGTTGCCCAGGGTACACCCAATTGTATTCACAATTTTTGAGGAGGCTTTTTCTGAACAAGCAACAACATTAAAAGAGGATATAGCTGAGGAACTCAAACTCTCCTACGTCACTTGGAGGACCCTGAATAGGCTGAGGGTTGGAGTCCCTAAATGCAAGACCATCATGCTCAAGTGGGGGTTGCTGGCAGACAACAACATGCTGTGTGAATGTGGAGAGATACAGAATCCAGCTCATGCACTGATGAGGACTTAAGATTGGCCAATGACAAAGCCAAGAAAGTAGCTTCATTTTGACAGTCCAGGATTTGATTGGGACATGAAAGAAAGAAAAGAATTTCCATACATTGCTCTTTTCCAAAAGCCTAATATAATGGTAGTGCAAACTTTTGGGTTATTGCTCATTTAGACAGTTAGGGGTCAAGAGACAGAAACCAGACAGGGCTTGCCCATGCCTATACGAGGACATTCTGGTGACCTACATACTATCCACTAACCAAGAAAAAAAGACAGCACCACTCTTCCTAATTGGTGTGTGTGTGACTTCACGATGCAAACACAGTGATATGGCATTGGCTACACATTGTAAGGTACAGGAATGTAGGATATGTAAGAGCCAGCAGATTGTTGATACATGGTTACTAAGAAAAAAAAATCACTGGATGATTCCTGCTTTATCTTGTTAATCAGCCTTCACCGACAGTAAAACTCCTGTTTACCACATTTGCAGAAAAGATGTGTAAGGGATGCCAGATGAAGAGTTTAGGAAGAAAGGGAGAAATGGTGTGGGCATGGCTTCTTTGGGAAGATGTCACATCATGGCCACTACAGGAACATCATTCTTGTGCTGATATAGGAATAGCACCTAGTGGGCATGATTGATCATGTGAGGTTTTGTAAAAATCAAGGGGGTGGCCAAGCCAAATATAACATAATCAAGATGATTATACCATGCTAAGATGAAGATCAGCAATGAAATATAACAACATGAAGAGGGCTATCTGAATTCTACCACTGTCCTCTCTTGATGTCTTGCAACTCTACCAAAGATCTACCAGCAGATATCAGGTCTTCTGCCCACCTTTGACTTTTTCCTTTGCTGCTATCTATTTCATGTTCAAATCATATACATTTAAATCCAAAATTGTAGAATGCAGTCTAAAAAAATGTTCTACTCTTGATTATCATTATCTTTCCCTCTTTTTTTCAACCTGGCATTTTTGTTTCGTAAAACTTGAGTCTGAACAAAAGGATTGTAAAGGATTGTAGACCTACCAAACAGATGATTTGCCCTCATCACCTTGTTGTTGAAGGAGTGGATGTCTCATTTGCAGCTGGGAATCATTAGGTATTCTTGAGTTGCAATTCCCAGAAACACCTTAGGAGGTGTATCCAACCCACCCCCTACAAACCTTGGTCTCCCTTACTTCTCACTACCTGAGGCAAGTGATCAGTATTATGAGTGTTTATTGACAGAAATTCTTGGGCCAAAACCACCAAAAGGCAAATATTAAATTCCACTCAGACTGAATCATATTGTCTTCATTTGTTTGACTATTAATAATTTCCCCATATTCAGTATATAACAATGGTCTGAATAGAAATGGACTGAAATCATTTGATGACAGAATCATTTTGTGTGTGCTATAACAAATACGTTTTATGGATTTTAAAAACAGTAAAATAAATCTTTGCACATTTGGCACGAGTTAACTTTTGTAAAAATCGAAATGCCACACAGCAGCCAGGGATTTCTTTTTGTTTTTTGCAATGCCTACACAAGTATACATTTTTTTCCTTAAAGAAAACTGAAAAGTTTAACATTTGAACACTAGTTGTTTTTCATGCCTCTTATGGAAAAAAAACCCTCTACTCCAAACTCAGTTTTGTTTTGTATCACACCAACAGGACAAAAGCCAAAGAGTAATCTATTAAAAGTAGTCATGTCTTGATTGAATATTACATACACAGAATTAGTTTATAGTATCATTGGACAAATATCTATACCAACTGTCATTATTGATGTTTCATTAACACAGAGACCTTCAGAAACAGAAATCTGGGTATGTCTTTGAGACAAGTGCAGAAAAGGTCATGTGAATGTGCACTGAATTTTTATTCAACCCCTAATTTTTCAAAAGATGCCTTTATACAATATGTTTTTATATGCTGTAGACAAAATTTTGTGATGTGGGTAGTCAAGTCCTATAAAAGACAAATAAGAATTCCATGCATGTGTATGATAGCATCATTTTGTCTGCAGTTTGGAAAAAAGTGAGCAGATATTGATAGGAAGTTTAGGTGAAGCCCTAAAGTCCTAGGAATGCATAAACCACCCAAAAGAAACCAAAAATGGTGGCAGGTACATACTTATATAATGCAGTCTTAAGCTTGTTTGTTGAGAAGCATAGCTGTCAAGTATTCCGTATTGCCCGGGAAAACCCCATAATTTTAGCCCCTCTTCCCACTGTCATGTATTTTTTAAATAATCTCCTGTATTTTAAAAAAAATCCAGGGAGCATATAAATCTCCTGTATATTATTGTTATATCTTTATTCATGAGGTATGTGCCTCATACCAGAGCAAAAGAGGAGTATTGGGCTCCCCCTGGTGGAGGAGTAAGTGCCCCCTAGGCACTCCCCTTAGTACGACTGCTTCCCTTCATGGAAAACAAGGAAGCAGGCCAGCCTTATTGTAATAATTCTGTTTTAAATCTCTTTCCTCATTCTCTGCTGCGACAGCATTTCATATTATGATGATTTTTCATGGAACTGTTTTTTACACTTTAATCACTTAATTGTCTACTGTGTTAGCCTTGTGTACCTCAATTTCATTTTTAAAAAACTCTGTGTTTAAGGCAGAACCACGGAAATATCCTCTTTATGTTGTATGCAAATATACTTGATGCCGATTGGCTCATTGTCTCTTCTCTCTCTCCTGGGAAAGAGGGTGTTAAAGGGAAGAGACAATGAACCAATCATCTTCAAGTATATTTGCATTCAACATAAAGAGGATATTTCGATGGCCCTGCCTTAAACACAGATTTTTTAAAAATGAAATTGAGGTACACAAGGCTAAGACAGTAGACAATTAAGTGATTAAAGTGTAAAAAACAATTCCATGAAAAATCACCATAATATGAAATGCTATCGCAGCAGAGAATGTGGAAATAGATTTAAAATAGAATTATTACAGTAAGGCTGGCCTGTAGGGGCTGGCCTGTTGCCTTATTCCCCATGAGGGGCAGCAGTTGTGCTAAGTGGAGTTTGTGGGGGAGGGGTGCCTAGGGGGTGGTTCTTCCTCCATGGGGGGGGGGGGAGGAAGCTCAACACTCCTCCCTGGCTCTGGTGGCTCCTCCTCTTCTAGGTTCTTGGATGTGCCTGGATTTTGGGGAGGAGGGGGCCTGGCCTGGTGGGTGGGGGCATGGTCTGGTGGGGAGAGGGGTGTGGCCCAAAATTTCCCTTATTTTGATGTCCAAAACTTGACAGGTATGGTTGAGAAGCAGGGGAGTAATGACAGAGGAAACTAAATCAAATTTTGGACCACTTTTGGGGTGGTCCAGTGTGATCTATATTTCGCAGAGATCATATGAAATATGGGAAATTGCATTCCAGTCTAACCCCAGTCCTTACCAAAGCTGGACTTTTTTGAACCAGCTGTAAGGCCACGACTTTTTGTGGTTGGGCTGCAGTGATTCCCAAACAGATGGAAGGGTCATTCTAAGAGAGTGCAAAGTGACCCATTCCTGTGAGATTCGATATGTGCTTTTTTGCTATCTGATCACATCCTAAACCCCATTAAACCTTGTGGGGTTTACTCCACAGTATGGATACTTTGGACTGCAGTCCAAATCTCATTTTTAGCCATTTTTTTATTCTTAACATCAAAAAGAGGTTAAAAAGTGACCTTTCTCATATTTTGCACACTTAGGGATGGGGTAAGGGAGATTCTAACAGTATTAAAAATTGCAATATGGGTCTGGGAGTGCTAGATGTATCAATGCTGAGACAGCACAAGGGTACAATCTTGTACAGTGTGCCTGGACCTTATGGACACTCTCAATCTTAAACTCACTTTAATGCCTTGGGAGATTAGACCTTAACATATAACAGGAGCATTAATAAGAGAGATTTATTTTAATTGCATTGCAACAAAACTTGGATTTAATTTAAAAAAAAAACCCCTTTCTTTCAGTGGATATAAATACTGAAGCTTGCCATCTCTTTGGTCTGCAGCAGGAAATTTCATTTCTTTGCTAGACACATTCCAGATGTACTCAATGCTGCTAATGTTTAGTTCACATGCTCAGCCAAGAGGCCACCTAATGATGCTGGTTCAGTGCCAATAATTGGCAGCCATACAGAATGAAGACTAACTAGTATAGTTTGGTTGTTTAGGTTGTGAAGACTGAAAGCAATGATGCGGACTAATTCCATGGAATTATAGCTGCCAGAAGAGGAATATAATCCCTCAAGCATTCTTTTTTCTACATTTTGGAGGAGAAATCTAGTAAAAGGGGCTATCAAAAGCAGATTCATAACTTGCAACAGTGCACTTTTAAAAAAAGGAACCCAAATTGTAAGTACACTTTATGGCTAGCTCACTCTGCTGAGAGCCCAATTGCACTGCATTTGCTGCAATATGATTCACACACTGTATTATGTTTGAAATCACAGTCACTGCTCATATAGGGGCTTCAGAGTGATTTGGTAATTCCCTGTTCGAACTGGTTGCAACGTGAGTCACACTCCCACCCATAGCTCTTCTTCCCTTTCTTCTCTGGTCCTGCCTCTCTAGGAAGCAGAGGGTTGTTTTCATTGAAAGGGCTGATTTCTGACCTTCCAGGGCTTTCCCTTCCAATATGTGTGAGAGAGGCAAACCCATACCCTTCTCTGGCTTGCCTCCTCCCCTACTTGTTGGTGGCTTCTTCGAAAAGTGACTTCAAGGGAAAAAAAGAAAACAAGGCTTGATCACACTCAGCGACAACCACACCTCGACTTTTTCCAAGATAAAAAAAAAATTCAAAATGTAACTTTCCCACTCACTGGTTTGTTTCAAGAAAAGCTCCTGAATGGCACCAATGGTGGTCTTTCTTTGTGCAATAAAATAACAATAAAAAGCTGCTCTTGTGCTAATCTCAAAAATTATTTTTTTAAAAAAAATCAGAGGATGATTAGGGAGGAGGAAAGAATGGGGAAGTGAGTTCTCTCAGCCATGAACATCATGCCTCTACTACCTATATCACTGAAACACCATCTACAGACACACCTTCATCTTTACAAGAACATCACACAATTAATTGCATGGGAAGATTCTCATTGGGTTTGGAAAAGCCGAGGTACTGCAGTGGCTCAAGTCGCTAAGATGCTGACTGGGAAGCGGAAGGTCAGCAGTTCGATTCCAGAGTACTGCAGGACGGAAATGAGCTCCCGTCTTCATCCCAGCTCCTGCCAACCTAGCAGTTCGAAAGCAAGAAATTGTAAGTAGATAAATAGGGACCACTTCGGTGGGAAGGTAAACAGTGTTCCGTGCGCTCCAGTGTCTAGTCATGCCTGCCACATGACCACGGAAGCGTCTGCAGAAGCAGACAGCGCTGGCTCTTCGGCTTAGAAACAGAGATGAGCACTGCACCCTAGGGTCGGATACGACTGGCTTTCGAGCAAGGGAAACCTTGGAAAAGCCGAAGCCCTCAAAGAAAAATGCCACTTTGGGAGCAAAAAGGGCTCGACCAATTTAAATTAGCTTCATCATGTGGTCAGTAAAAATACTTCAAATTCTCTTTTTATAAGAGCATATCCCATGGCAGTGGTGGCAAACCTATGGCATGTGTGCCAGAGGGGGCACTCAGAGCCCTCTCTGGGGGTATGCATGCAGTCACCCCAACACAGAGTTTCACAACCCCTCTACCCAGCACCAAATTGGAGTGCTCCCTCCCCCCAGCACAGAGTTTACACCGCCCCTCTGCAGCATGGATGGCAGCCTGTTGAATTTGGGCACTCGGGTCTATAAAAGGTTCGCCATTACTGTCCTATGGTACTTAACACTCTTATTAGGTATTGTTAACCATGTATCTGGAGAGAGTAGATCTGCATTAGTCTGAATTTTGCCTCATCAAGTAGGTTTGTAATTAGTAATGTCCTAATCAAATTTTAGCAAGAGAAAGATTGGGACTGGTTTTAGTTGGGAATAACACTACCCTGCCATTTCTTAAAGAAGAAAGAGACTTCAGATTCATCTGGGTGAAAGTTTACTTCACCAGCAAATACGACCTCTTAGATATGCACACTTAGAACGTTCATTTGTTGTCTAGCAGAACATGCCATGATACAAGGAGATATCACAAATGGAAGACTGCTCTCCTGCCTGGTTGGACCTTTAAGCCATATTTCTGACCAACTACCCCACAATTTCAGTATTATCAGTTACTCCTGGGAAAGCATCTTATTGCTCTGACAAGATCATATGTGATTATGATTGTGTGAACAACAATAAGGTCCCACCAAAAATGGAGCATAGTATTCTGAGTTTTTTTCTTGACATTTACATGAGTATTGGCTTATATTAATGGATGAGTTGAGAATACAAAAACAGACAATGTTTTAAAGACAACATACTATTGTACAAATGACAATGTGGGGAAAGTGCATCTTAAAATACAGAGCCTTGCTTATATGAAGCTCAACATCCTTCCTGGACTCTCATAGAACATTAAGGCAGAATTTCCAATAGTAGACCACAACACTGAAGACTTGAACAGCTTGCTCAGTGAGGTATCCAAAGCAGCCCTATTACTGAGGCATTGTGGGTTCTTGAGGATCCATTTTTTATTGGATGTATATAATGGCTGTATATAAAGGCACTCTAGTGTGTAGCCTTAGGCAGTGTGTTATTGGCAGTAGGATTTTGTAATTTTAGTACATAACAGCAGAGCCTATAGTTGGTTCCTAGAAATAGAAAAAGACAGTTTAAGAAATAATTAATTGAAAGAATGCCAAATGTCTCTAAAAGTCAACTACAGAGCAGTACAACTAACCGGCTAGATATTTACCTGTTTTCCTATTAGCTTTGTTAGTTAGATTGTTTAGTACTGTACAGTGGTACCTCGTATAAAGTCTGATTCAGATAAAGTCCGATTTGGATAAAGTCGCGGTTTTCATGCATGCGTGATGCATCGCATAAAGTCCAAAACCGCTTAAAATGGATGTTATCCGAGGTATTTGGCATAGGAACCTCGGGTAAAGTCCATTTTTGGACGTTATCCGATGCATCGCCCATTTGATTTGGATAAAGTCCAAAATCAGATAAAGTCCAAACTTGTGGAACTGAGTTTGGACTTTATCCGAGGTTCTACTGTATTTCACAGTATATTTTGGCCTTCTTCTTCCCTTGGTTTAAACAAACAAACAAAAAAACCCACCCAGATCTAGAATTCAAATACATTTACAAACCAGATGGAGCTTTCGGATTCCGAAATGTATCTAAAAATCTTGTTTTAAAAATATTTCTGCCAACTCACCACAAATTCTTTCAAAATTAAAAATAGAGAGCTAATTCTGTCAGTTGAAAAGTTCTGCTTGATTCACTGCATTTCATTGATATATGAATATTAGAATTTGTCATTTGTAGGTCTTTTCCTGGATCTGGATGTGGGATGGAAAGCTCTACTTAGATCTTACCTTCAAGTCCTTGGCAGTATTTTTTCTCTCCATATTTGTCCTTTGTGTTAGAGATCCTTGGAGTATGAAATTCCTGTTAAATGATCTAACAGGAGTAACTGGAGCAGAAGCATTCATGTTTTCACCTGAAAAAGATTTTTTCAGAAGCATTCAAAATCATGGCTTGTGTTAAACAGAATGGTGGAAGAAGCAAAATACCTATTTTTACTGCAAAAGACTAAGTTGAAATGTCTGGTGTAGCATGCCCATGAATCCTGGGGCTGTACAACCACAGTTTTTCTTGGTTGAAACTGCACAGGAATGAAATTAGGTGTTGATTTTCTAGCCTTCCTTCTGAGTTAGCAAATGTTGACTTGGGTGGGGACCAGGTGTCACTCTTCACTGGTATCTTAACTGATACACAAAGCAGAGGATGCTCAGGTCCATAGCTGCTGATCATATACATTACTACTGCTTATACCAGGGGTGGCCAACCTTTTTATGCTGCAGGCCTGACCACACCCCCTGACAGCTGAGCTGGCCAAACCACGCCCCCTAAAAGCGGAAGTGGGCACATTTACGGCTGTCGTAAATGCACCCACCTCTGTGTTTACAACAGCTGAGGGGGCGTTTGCACATGTTTTACGGCTGATGTAAATGCACCCGCTTCCACTTCTGGGTGCAGCGGAGGTGACGATGGGCCAGATGGAATGGCATCATTGGCCGGGGGCCAGCCCATGGGCTGTATGTTGGGAACTATACTTTTGTAGTTAAAAGCAACCACACAAATGGCCTGCTTATTATATAATAACAAAGAAGAAATTACAATCTAACATATGGAGATAACAGCAGTGGTGGGATTCAATTTTTTTTACTACCTACTCTCTGGGTGTGGTACATACCTGTCAACCATCCCAATTTGGCCGGGATTACCACGTAATTTGATGCCGATTTGCGTCATATCCCGACCTGCGCTGCCAAAACCACGTAATTTGGCAGCGGGGGAAAGGAGGCACTGCGCAGCCCATCTGCGCAGGTCGCGTTGCGCGCATGCGTGGAAGGGCTCTACACTTCTGTAGCTCCCTTTCACGCATGCGCAGAAGGCTACGCCGACTGCGTAGAAGGCTACGCAAGCGGCGTAGCCCCCACGCACATGCGTGCAATGCGACCTGCGCAGACCCGGTCTGTGCAGGTCCCAGAATTGCCGGATGCGCGGTTGACAGGTATGGTGTGGTATGTGGGCGTGGCCAGGGGAAAAGTCCTGTGTTGCATCTGAATTAGGAATTTTTTATTTCAAAACTTGGATGGCCAGGGCCAGCCAGAATTTCTGCTACCGGTTCTGGTGAACTGGGGCGAACCTGCTGAATCCCACCACTGGATAACAGTTAATATCATAATTATACTATCTGGAAAAACCTGAAAAGATTTTGAAAGAAAGTTTTCCTTCTCCATTTCCAGCCATTTCCAGCCTCACTTTTAGAAAACTAGACATTCTGATAAGAAATGAAAGTATTGCATTTTTTAAAAAAATAACATTTCAAAATCATTAGGGAAATGCTTGCTAAAATAAAAATGGTCTTGGACCATAACAAAGATTGATTAAAAATAAAAATGGGCTCTGCTGATATTTATTTATTACAGTATTTTATTTTACAGTAAAACCCCTACTTACGAAAAAAGTCCGTTCCGTAGGCTTTTGCTTAAATTGGTTTTTTAAAATTTAACTTGAAGCAAACCCATAGGAAAATGAAATTTTTAGGTAAATTGAAGCAAACGCATAGGGAAATGAATTTTTATGTAACTCAAGGCAAGCCCATAGGAAAAAGAATCTTTATGTAACTCAAAGCAAGCCCATAGGAAATCGTGTAAATTGGGACGTGGCTTAGCACAAAATCATTATGTAAGTCAAATTTTATGTAACTCGAGGTATATGTATGTCGGGGTTTTACTGTATTACAATTTTATTTATTTATTAAAATGTATTGATTTTATTACAGTGTAATCCAAACATTTATCAGAGATAAATCATACCAAATTCAATGGGTTGTCCTCCCAGTATCCTATTTACAGGACTGAAATGTAGTACAATATATATTACTGTACATAAATTGTAATATATTTGTGCAGTGGTGGTGAGCCAGAGGTGGCACTTGGAGCCCTCTCAGTGGGCACCCATGCAGTCACCCCAGCACAGAATTTGCCCCGCCCCTTTACCCAACAGCCCAATGGGAGCACTTCCTCCCTCCCCCAGCACAGAGTTCACCCCACCCCTCTGCCCAGCAGCCCAATGGGAACGTTTCCTTCCTCCCCTGTTGTGGTATTGCCACTTTGTGATAAATAAGTGAGTTTTGGGCTGCAGTTTAGGAACTCAGTTTCTAAAAGGTTCACCATCACTGCATTAGTGTATCAGATGAAAGCTTTAAAATGTGTCTTATTTGTTTTTAACAAATAAAAAAGTCCCAAATACTGACATATCTAATAAATTCTTAGGAAATGTCTTCACATTGTTTAGTTTAATCATACTAGTGATGGAAGTTTGATCCTATCCACTGAATAAAACTAAGCACATTGTATTTCCTCCTGCTTTTCATCACCTTTCATTGGTGGAGCTGGCAGCTTTCGTCTCTGTTGCCTGGATGTGTCTATGGTAGGCATCTATGGGAGAAAGGAAATCCCACAATTTATTCGTACCTATTAACCCAGAACATTTACCAATAGTAAGGTAGAGGTAAAGGTCACCCGTGCTCAAAAGCCAGTCGTATCTGACTCTAGGGTTCAGTGCTCATCTCTGTTTATAGTCAAAGAGCCAGCGCTGTCTGCATCTGCAGACGTTTCCATGGACGTGTGGCAGACATGCCTCAACATGAGAGTGGACGGAATGCTGTTTACCTTCCCACCAAAGTGGTACCTATTTATTTACTTGCAATTTCTTGCTTTCGAACTGCTAGGTTGGCAGGAACTGGGACAGAGATGGGAGCTCACCCCGTCATGCAGTACCCAGGAATTGAACTCCGACCTTCCAGTCAGTGAGTTCAGTGTCTTAACACCTTGAACCACCACAGTCTTATACCAATATATAGCTCCAGCCAAATTCTCTTTGCATGTAATTATGCAAATGCATCCAGAATTACCACTGAATAGGGATGCTGTTCACAGCCCACATCGGTACCAAACTTGACCACTTGATGAGCAGTGTGATAGGGATATGAACATGCAACTGGATGGGCATATGAACAAGCAGAGGTACACAAATCTTTTCCCACTCTTCTCCTTTGACTGGGGGCATGTTTGCCAGTTGCTTACCTGATTTTGGTCACATTTCCTTTTCAAGTGAACACAAGGAGCCACATTCAAGCCAGCTACCATAAGTGCTGAAATTCTGCTCTCAATGTCTGAAATCTAAATAAAAAAACCCCACACACCATATGTTCAATAAGGAGGGAAATTTAAATAGCAATTGGAGTGAACTGACCTGTGCTTCTTTAAAGACATTTACACTTTTGTCAATTAGAAAGGAATAAAACACATTAGATCTAATGTTTCATGCGATTCCATACATTGTTCAGTAACACGTACTCACGTTAACCATGGATGTCAGCTTTACTCATAAATGTGAATGATGAATATATGTCAGGCATTTTTAAACCCAAAGTGTAAAATCCTGCAGCTTAAAGTAGTAAGTCATACTAGAGTAAACCCATTGAACCAGTAGAAATGTGGTGAGTCAACTCCTCCATAAGTTCCATTGATACAAATGGGAATGCTCTAGTTAAAATATAATATGCTAAAATAAGTCTCATTTACTACAATAAATAACAGAAATTTAGCCAAAGAATGAGACAGAATCTGGGAAGAAAAATAATAAACAGTTTCTTGATAATTTGGAAAATGTGCCCTCCATAGCCCTTACAAAGCATAAGGAGACTTTTGCTTCCAGACTTTGTTGGGGTGTGGTGGTGGTTGAGGGGGCAGGATGTGGATAGGGGTGCTGTAGATACTAAGCAATTTCTGGGTTATCTCACCTGAAGTTCTGCATGATGAACTTGTGCTGCTGCTGTTGCTACTTGGTCCTCCAGGTCAGCGAGCTCTGATTCCGCAGTTTCACTGTTAATGCTACGAGCTGCATCCTCAAGCTCACTTAGATGACTCTCCAAGCCATAAACGCTGCCAGCTGACAGGTAGACCTAAGCAATCCCAAAACAGGGAGGTTGGGTTGATCTTCATGCCTCCTACTCTTCTTCTGAGATAATTTATGAAACTGGGTGGTTACCTTTTCCATTTTAAAAATTATTTTCACTATTACTAATATTTGCTTATAATCTGACTGAAGTCATCTAGGTAGCATAGAAAAGATATTTTTAAAGTAAAGCCTCAATGGTATGCTTAATATTTAAAATAGGTAAACCACAAAAAAGAAAGAAAGAAAATCAATGAAAGGACTAAGGAGGGTGTCAATCCAAAGAATTCAGGGGGAGAAAGCAAAGGGATTTAGATAACAGAGTAAGGTAGATGTAAAAAGTTACAATGTAGAGGACAGTGAAGTAACAAGATAATGTGGAGAAAATTATGAACCTAAAAAAGTAGGGGAAGAAAATGCAGGTAGAATTCAGAGAAATGCAATAATGTCAAGACTGGGAGACCTTTCACATCCCTAGAAAACTAGGGATAGATACTTTCCATTGCCTCAGATATATTTCCTCAGATTTCCCAGTACTAGTTCAAGACTTTGCAAAGCAGACCCTGGAAAGCACAACTATGTTTGCCAAAAAATTCTGGGAACTATACAGCGGTGGGCTCCAAAAATGTTTACTACCACACTGTGGGCGTGGTATGGTGGCCATGGCCAGGGGGAAAGCCCTGTGTTGCACCCAAATTAGGACTACTTTATTTCAAAACTTGGATGGGAGGGGCCAGCCAGAATTTCTGCTGAACTGGGGCGAACCTGCTGATGCCCACCACTGGAACTATAGTCCAAAATTATTCTTTCCCTACACCACCACCTCCAGGTTCTACCCTCCAAGCTGCAATTGCCTTTTTCTTATGAGCAAATCAGTTAGGGGATGTGATGATTAAGAACACAATTTAGACTGAGGTTAAAATACAATGCTTCGTGACATAGGTACATTTTATTTGTCTTTAATAAAGATATGCAGAAGTTCAAAACCCAGCACAGCATAAATATAGGTAACCAATTAGAGAACATACTGTATATGAAGTCAGTCATTTTACTATGTTGCTGTGGTGAGTAAATTACTTCTCTCCTACCTTATCCCTTCTATCCCCTGCACTGCTCTGAGTGGTTTGGAGTTCAATTAGGTAGAAGCTTTTAAACATAAAATAGGAATGAGCATGAAGTGGTTGAATATATTACTGACAGGTACTATGGGAAAGAAGAGGAAAGGAAAAAGACCACAAATGACATTATTTGTGCAGCATTGTTTGAATTGATGGGCTCCATTGATTCAAAAGGTAAGGACTTTCTCTCCTCCAAGAAGATAACTGTAGCCCCTAATACCAGAACAGCACTTCAGAAGATAAGAGGGGTCTTCTGCAGGTTGGGTAGAGTTATGCTCAGTAGGAATTTAGTTTCATGTGAGTGAAAAAGCTTTCCACTAGCATAGTAAATTCCTGGTGTCAAGCCTTCTTTACATTTATAGTTCTACAGTATTCTGATGTTGCAGTGTGAGATGACGAGAGCGTGCATAAAGTGACACTTTTGGCTCAAAGGATATAGACCAAGGATTCTCAAGTTGTGGCCTGTGGGCCAGATGCAGCCCCCAGTGCCATTTCATGTGCCCCCCCCCCCTGCCTCTACCACACCCAGAAGTGCCATGTGGTGGAGGAAGGGCAAAATGGCCATCTGGCCCCCAAAGCTGTCTGAAGGAGCGTGACCTAGCCCCCGGCTTAAAAAGGTTGAGAACTCCTGATATAGACCTTTCATTTTGGACAAGTGGCAGGCATGACTAAAGTGTATGGAATGCTGTTACCTTCCCACTAAAGTGGTACCTATTTATCTACTTGCAATTTCTTGCTTTCAAACTGCTAGGCTGGCAGGAACTGGGACAGAGTTGGGAGTTCACTCCATCGTGCAGCACTCGAGTCTCGGAACTGCTGACCTGCCAACCTTCCATTCATCAAGTTCAGCATCTTAACCACTAAGCCACCACACACAGGTGCAATTTTCTTGGAAAATGTCCTTGTTCTGTGTTTTCAGTTTAATTCACCCTTTCTGGCTTCAGAAAATGCCCTAGCAGCTTGCTTTCATTTTAGGTTTGGGCTTCCAGTATACAGAGCTAACCCTCAAACCCAAATGTGTCTTCTTCTCAAAAATAAATAAATGCTCCAATGTCTTTCATAAACAGGATTTTCTACAGTATGCATCATCATATTCATACATCAATTTGTCTTCCTTACATTTTCTTCCAGCGTGGTGAGTTGCTCATCTAGCCTGATAGGATCTGCACCTAGTGGAAATTCTCCTTTCCCTTGGCCATGGGCATCTGTTGGCAAATCACAAGGTCCTGTGGATTCCGCTATGAGCTCCTCTGTTGCATTGATGACTTTTAGGACCTCAGTAGATATGTTGCAGAGAGACGCAGCAGAGTATTTCTGTTTTGATGAGGAAACAATTTTGTATTAAAAGAAAGAGACAAATCTCGTGAAATGACATTAATTTGTAGACAGAGAAGTTCCGGAGGATGGGGCAGATATCTTCCCCTTTAGCCTATGGCACAGAATTGATCACTCCTTACAGAGCATTTTGCCCATCTATATAACAAACTCTTTGGATCTTGTGCTATTTGAGTTGCCCTGTATATGGT
This sequence comes from Bradypodion ventrale, assembly GCA_035047345.1. Lineage (NCBI taxonomy): Eukaryota > Metazoa > Chordata > Lepidosauria > Squamata > Chamaeleonidae > Bradypodion > Bradypodion ventrale. The sequence goes on along the minus strand of JAWDJE010000006.1, from coordinate 79,724,340 downwards.
GATAGTTTTTAATGCTATGCATGCTGTCCCTTGAACATATAATACACAGATTAACATTTTATGTATAGGAAGAAAATGGTACAAGCTTTATTTTCGTTGTCAACAACTAATATTATACATTATTATACTGGGAAAACTATACGTAATTACTGGGAGGTTAAGGGCATTGCTACACTAGCAGCAGGTTCCAAAGTGAGCTAGTGTAGGCCACTTTGAAATGGTCAGACTTGATTAGAATGGTATAATCAAGCCTTAACATTCACATGGAAATGGCCATTCCAAAGCCAGTATTGTGAAATGATTCATAAGCAAGTCATTCCTGATAATGGCAAATTAATCACTTCCCCTGCTCAGCAGAGGGCAGGGGAAGTGCTATTTTTTTTACTGTTTAAGACTATTGATGGAGTCACCATCAAAGATTGAACTGCAAAGTGTTTCTTGACTGGTAATGGGAAAAAAGATGTTAAAGTTTTAAAAACTATTGGTCCATAGTGCACTGACAAAAGTCTTAAACAGTCTAACATATAAAGATGATAATGATGATGATACACCTAGCTACAGGTATATAGTTTAATCAGTTAATTATCTGGTACAGAGCCTGAGGTTGGTTGTTCAATTTCTCACTGTGCCTCCTAAAAGAATTTCCAGCACATGTAGCCCTGGCCAAGCTGCAGAGTCCCAAAGTGCCCCCAGAAGAAAGGAATGGTAAACCATTTCTGAGTACTTTACTTAGAACACATTGGAAAGCATTGCCATAAATTAGAATAGATTTGGTGGAAAGTTTTATATAAGAGGATATAATGGAGACCTGGGAGGGGAAAGGCGGAAGTCCAGCCCTGTCCTTAATATCCCCACCTGGGTACGCCATTCAGCATCAGGGCAGAGCTGAAGGAAGGGGTGGGGTTGCTGTAATCTACAGGGATACCACCATTGTTAGTACGATTTCCACTGTCTCAGATTCGGATAGGGAGGCCTTTCACTTGTTTGTGGGACAGAGAGATAGAGTTGGGATTGGACTAGGGGTACTGGACTTTCCACAACCTAGACCTCTCCCGCCCAAGTCTTTCCGATTTCATCTCGGTGACAGTGTTGGTGTTACTCAGACTGGTGTTGCTGGGAGACTTCAACATTCAAGCTGAAGAGATGCTTGTCAGATCGGCTTCAGAATTCATAGACTCCATGATATCCATGGACCTATATTAGCATGTTAAGGGCCCTACAATGTGGAGGGACATACTCATAATCTGATTTTTTTTCAAGGGAGCATGGAGATGATGTTCTGAACATGGTGGATTTTTCCCTGTTGAGATTTAAAGTACTGACATCACTCCCTCTTCATGGGGAGCTAGGACCACTTCAGATGGGCTGCACACAAATGCTGCTGGATCCAATTGGTTTTCCAGCAGCACTGGGTAGGTTTCTGACTGATTTGTTTGGTGCTCCAGTCAAAGCCCAGGTTGCCAAAAGGTGCATGGAGGCAACCCAGGCAGTCGACATGATCACTCTTAAATGCCCTCTCCACTGAAGAATTCATCTATCCCCATGGTTCATGAAGCAATGAAACAGAAAGCTAGATAGTGGGTGGAGACAAGCTTCCTTGGATGTGAAACTGACTTTGGTAAAGCAAGCAACTTCTGAATACTTGCAACAAACTAAGAGAGTGAGAAAGATCTATAATATGCAATAAATTCAAGAGGTGACAAGTCAACAAGTGGAGTTTTATAATAAAGTCAAACCTTGAGATAAGAACAGTTCAACTTAAGAAAAACTCGAGATACATCCAGAAATCTCAGGGGGGGGGGGGGGGGGGAAATCAGGTTCAAGATACAAATTTTTAATAGGATTTTTCCGAGATACAAAATTCAATGCATTTTTATGGGAAATTCAAGATAAGAATTTTTTGAGATGCAACTAACCTCAAGGAATGAATTAAATTTGTATGTAGAGGCTTAAGTGTATAGTATAGTTCATGAAATTGTCTTTGTACTGCTAACAAAAGTGTCAGAACAGAGCATTTATCTTTCCCCCTCTGCCCAATTATTGGCTGGATTGATGAGAAAAACCAAGTTGTAGACATGGAATCTGTAGACCTCATGGAGAGTGGCTAAGAACTGTATGCCATCCCACAGGCAAGTTAGATGAATCTCAGGAAGCATGTCTATAAAATAGCTCATCTTCAAATTCTAGAGAAGCTCCCGTTAAGAATAGTTGTCTCAGACCAAGACAGAGGAGGAGTGGTAGATTTGTGTGCCTTCATTTTAAAACATCAGTTATTCAGTGAGATGTTTATTACGGGAAAGTTCTGCGAGTATTTCTGTTAACTTTTCTTTCTTTTAATGCACTACTGAATTAGGAGGCAAATGTAGAAGCACTGTCATAACAGCAGAAGCAGAGGCAATAGGTTAGAAGTAATTGATTTTTAGCCTGCTAGCAAGCATAGCTAGATAATGAAAGTAGATACAAGACATTTATCTTTAAAGATAGGGACACGAAGTACTTGAATCATAAGGAGTTTCCATACCACTCATGATTTTTCCTTGTTTTGCATTTACTTTTGCATGTCCCAATTAGTTTGGAGGGAATCAATATTAACACAGGATATTGATCTTATGGTGGAAGGTTTGGGGTTTATTGGGAGGGGCGTTTGTTCCCCCTTTCATGTCTTATTTTTCTATTAATTAAAGGTCCCTCAAAGTTCACTGAAGGAGAGCCTTTTCTTCAAAGTATTCCAGTACTGATAAATGGTTTCAGTCTTCAAAGAAGCATGCCCTGAGCTGCACTCCCCCGCCCCATTTAAAAAAAGCCTGCTAACACTCAGGAGCTATTCATTAATTCTTTTAGGTTTGCTATGATCTTTGGTTAAAAAAAGTGATACATTGATGTGAAATGTTTAGTGCTCATATGCACAAACACATATCACTGGTTACAGAGAACAGTATGGTGACGGCTATACTCTATTCACTGTTTAAACACTTTGAGTCACCAGAGCTGTAACTTTGCTGGAGATGGATAGAAGCTTACTACCGTGTTTCCCCGAATATAAGACACTGTCTTATATTTTTTAGAATTCCAAAATTAGCACAAGGTCTTATTTTTGGGGATGTCTTATTTTTCCCAGCTGGGGGTGTGGTCTCTGGGTCTGCGCCGGAGGCCAAGCGGCCGTGGAGGTAGCTGGCCTCCCTTCTCACTGCGGCCCAGCTCCTCCTCACCCCTGGCTGGGGGTGTGGTCTCCAGGTCCGGGCAGCCCCCGCCCGGCTCCGGACCGCGGCCGCAGTGGTAGCTGGCCTTCCTTCCCGCCGCGGCCCAGCTCCTCCTCACCCCCGATTGGGGGTGTGGTCTCCAGGTCCAGCCGGGGGTGAGGAGGAGCTGGGCCGCGGCGGGAAGGAAGGCCAGCTGCCACCGCGGCCGTGTAGCCTCCATCCGGAGCCGGGCGTGGGCCGCCCAGACCCAGAGACCACACCCCCAGCCGGGGGTGAGGAGCTGGGTCACGGCGGGAAGGAAGGCCAGCTACCGCCGCAGCCGCATGGCCTCCATCCGGAGCCGGGCAGGAGGTAAGGAGGTCTTATTTTTGGGTGGGGCCTTATATTTCAAAGGCAGGGGGAAAGGGGGGTGTCCTATTATGGGAGGAGGTCCTATAATTGGGGAAACATGGTACTACTACTTCTGCTTCCATATCCGAATCCAAATATTGCCAATCATCATGGCAATCAGCCGTGAAGACTGTCCTGAGAATATAATGCAGTGGCCTTTCATCTGCCTTCTGCATTGCAGCATGACCCCCATGCCACTTATTCAGTTCTGTGAGTCACTCTCAGGTCCTGAGCCCTTTTGGCATGCAAAGTCCTCCTCAGCTTCAGGCCAGTATTGATGAAGCTGCTGCCCTCCACCAAGCTGGATTCAAGTAGGATTTAATTCACTTGGGGACCATCACCCTTCCACTCTGTGGACTTTGGCACCCAAGCCTGTTAGTCCTCAGGGTTATTAGGTTTATTAACCACTGGCTGACACTCAGCATTGAGTCGCTGACAGTGTGGTCTTCTCTTTTACCATAGCTGGATAACCTGTACAGACTGGAAGGTTACTATTGGCTGCCTACATAATCCAGAGTGACAGAGGCATAACATTGGCAGAGAATAAGCTATTAAAATGGAGTGCACCTTTCCTTAACCCAGTGGCTCTCTACTGGTGGTGCATGTAGTACCAGTAGTTTGCACAAATGGTCGAGAGAGGATGCAATAGAAGTTCATTAAAAGTTTAAAAGCTGATAGGAGTCTCTCGGCATTTCACTCCGTAGTTTGACGAGAGGTAGCCGAATGTTCATTTGGCCAAGCACACGAAGTCAAAGGAAGATAAAACTGATAAACATTCTAAAATGCGGCATTAAAATATAAACAGTCTACTAAAGTCATTCTTGTTTTGAAGGGAAAAAGACAAAACAAGATAAAAAGGGGAAGGAGGAGAGAAAGCAACTTACAGCCTCACCTCCTCCTCTGGAACCTATATTTGTAATGAGCTTATTATTTTTGTGCATTTACTAATACCAAATAAAATTAGTAATTTATCCTCAGAAATGGCCCTGCATTAAAAAAATACTATAACTTTTTAAAAAAGATTCATATTTTACAGTTACTCAAAGCAGCAAAATCTCTACCTAACCATCATTACAATTTTAAAATTATGATGTGAACTACTGATTTTGTTCATGCACAACACTGCTATTGTAATTTTTATGACTTTAAAAAACTTAATATAAATCTAACTATTAAAATAGGCTATTTTTCTTAGAAAAGAGTAGGCTTTCTGTTTCTTTCATGCCTGGGACTACATTTTTTGATAGCTTAATTTGTAAACATATGATTCAAACAGTTGAGAACATCTGCCCCAACCAACAATTTTAGACTGAAATTTCTCAGCACAAACTGTTTTCCTCATTCATTAAAGTGTTTCTTTTAACGACTGTTTTCTATCAGGATATAACGCCAAATGTCACCCAAGCTGCGCCAGCATTTGCACTATTGCAAAACAAAAATATGCTAGCTTGAATGAGATGGTTTTTTTTAAAAAAAATCCAAACCAAAAAGATACAAGGATAACCACTTTAAATTTAGGGTTATTCAGGTGATTTTAAAAATCTTAACTAATATACATGCTGATGCTTCTGGATTGCTGGTTTATAGCATGGCATGACTTCAGTTCCTAGGCAGTCAGGCTATCATCTCAATCACCAGGAGGAACAATACATTGTGAAGTTTAGGTAAGAATGCTATGTGAGGAGACACCTGACTTTATTTTTCTTAGGGATCTTTATGAAATGGAGGGTTACAACAGCGATTCTTTCATATGTGCAGAGAAGGGTCAAGCCAGTAAGTGGATGGAGTTAAAAGAAGGTTAAAAAGCCTCATTTATTATACCTCAATCTTCTTTACTGCTAAAAGAAAGCTCATCCATAGCTCCCACAGGTTATTCAAAAAGATAGTTGTCACAACTACTCTATTTCTCAACCAAGCAAGTAACCTGTCAGCAGAAAAATGATTGGAGACCCACAAAGGGAGCAAACTGAGAAATAAATTAAGTTATATCAGTCTAGTCCATGCCCTATGCTACCACATAGTAGGCCAATTTCCAATGCTGGTAGGCTTGGAGGGGAATGGATTCAGCTATTCAGCACTGTTCAGTTGACCTAGTCTCAACTAAGCAGTTCTCAGCCATCTTGGTTAGTTAGGCTTCAGCTCAAAATGGCTAGGCGCTGTGTTGTATCACATTCGCATATGCTGCAATCTTAGATCAAGGCTTGTAGGTGAAACTACAATTGAGTTTAAAGGTATTCTGAATTTTCTGTACATTTTCATGCTCCACCTCAAACATCCTTCCCTCTCAGCAATATTTTTCACAGGAATGAATCTTTGTTGCCACCAAATGATGTTTCCAGGTGTCAATTCATAGCTACTTCTATCAGTAAGTAGGCAGGGCTATGTTTTTTTGATGTGAATGCAGTTTGAAAATGAATATGATGTGAACAGATAACATCAATGTACAAATATGTCTTTACACAAGTTTCCAGAATCATCTGATCTAGCCACATAGAGGAAAAGGCCATGAGATGAAATGGAGGACATCTCAGCATGGTAGATGAAGTATGAGGGAATGTTTTCGCACCTTCCTTCCCTGTGCTGATTTATACTGAAGGCAAGCCATTGCTTTTAATGACTCTAAGTGACAGCATCCATTTTAAGTCCTGGTGACTGCTATAGGAGACTTATACGTGTTCTTACATTTTATCTAATACAAATAAGTGATACTAAAAATGTTTTGGACATGGTTTAAGTCACAGTAGTGTTCCTGGACTCTAATTCAGTCATGATTTATGTAGTGGCTTACGTTAACTCTGAGGAAATGTCAAATGAACATCAGGTGTGCAAAGTGAGTATATAAAATCTTTTCCATCACTAATGGCTCCTGCCAATACTGACCTGATCCTTAAATCACCATGCAAACATCACAAGCTCCATTCTTAAGGTGTTTTATCATGCTCACCATGACGTGACTGTCTTTCAATCAATATCTGCTATCTTCATTTAAAGAGTGGTAAACCATCTGCACCTTGATTCATCAGTCTTGGGGCTTTACAATTAACTCCACAATTCACAAAACTAAGCAGAAAAATTTCTTGTGAACATACTAAACACCCAATTGTTTGTATTTTTTTCTATTCATATTTTTAGTCTCATTCTAAAATAGTTGTGCCAGCTACTGCCTGATAACCTATCTACTAATATCTAACACATTCCTTTACATGGATATCATGTAGTCAAAATGACACCTTAATGCTTGCAAAAAGTGGAAAAATTCCACATTCCCCCATTCCCCTACAGCTCAATATGGACTAAGTGTACTCAGTGTGAAGGAAATACTGGGTGGTGGAGGAAAAAGGGGGTGAAAAGAGGGGTGAGGGACAGAATAGAATGAAGTATCCTAGGAAACGTTTGGCATCCTCAGCACTATGCATCATTTTGTTGCAAATCTTCATTGTTGCCATTGTATAAATATGAGCCAGGCAGAAATTACACTAACACCCCCCTCCCCCCGAAATATAACTGTCCCATTTCCTATCAAGCTGTCTATGTATCCTATTTATTTAAAAACTTTCCTTACCAGTTTTCCTACACATTGAAGGTTATTTCCTTCTTGAAAAAATTACAAATTATACAGAAATTTAAAAAATCATGTTAAACAAATAAAAATGGTTGCAATCTAGAGAATATTGGAAGTGGATTTAATTGTGATTAATATAAGCTCCTTAGGTTTCAAGGGCACTTAACTGTAACTTACGAGCTCTCTGACCCTCTTCTTTATTTAATTGTTAATTTTGGAAATTTAATGTGAAATGGATCGGGTGCCTCCTAGGTTTGTATATTGCTGCTTGGTCATTGTGTTATGCTATTTTGGTTTATATGCTATCTAATGCTTTTTATGTTGATTGTTTCTATGTGCTATTATATCATTTTAGCTGTTGTAGGCTGTCCAGAGTAGTGTTGAACACTAATTGTTGGTGGGATATTGAATGAATGAATGAATGTACATTTGCTAGTTTGCACATTAAGGTGTAGAACAGGAGTGGCCAAACTTTTTGGGCCAGGGGCCTGACCATGCCCCTGGAACAGTTGAGCAGGCCTGACCACGTCCATGGAAGTGTGCGTGTTTGCACATGCATGTCTGGAACCACTTCCAGGAGTGGCATGGGGGAGTTTGTGCATGCGCAAAAGCCTCAGCGCCACTCCCAGAAGTGGCTTTGAATGAACAAACACATTGACGGGCATGTCCCCCATCCACTTCCAAGAGCAGCGAGGGCACCGTGGGCCTGATGAATTGGTATCATGAGCCATATCCGGCCCATAGTTTGGGCACCCCTGGTGTAGAATATACAGTATCTTCACTTTTAAAAAAAGCAGCAGCAGAGTGATAAGAATAATATTTGCCTGAGACCCTGGAGAACCACTGCCAGGCAGAATTGATGGACAAAGTGTTAGATGGCAGACTTGTAGATCTACATTAGTTTAGTTTAGTTTAGTTTATTTGATTTATATGCCGCCCTTCTCAGCACATGCCGACTCAGGGCGGCTCACAGCACATCAAACAAAATACAATATAGCAAAAATACAATAGCAAATACAATGTTGCAATGGACAAATACAATATAGCATAGGGCAAGGACAGAAATACAGCAATACAGTAACAATAGAACTCAATAATAATTCTTATGTGTTGGGTCACCACTGTTTGGAGAAGCTAATTTTTTGGACTGTACTTGGCAGCAACATGCCAGATAGTTCACTTTGCAAGCAACTAAGTTAAATGAGGGGGGGGGGGGAGTCTGAAAGGGCAAGAGGTCAATGAGATGTCATGAGATGTCATGGTACCCTGTTGAAACTGCTGTAGACTATCAGAAAATGATGAAGAAAGGGGCAAAAAGACTTATGAATTAAATGAAGCTCTCACACCTAGATGAAATGGACCAGTCTCACCTGTTGCAGTGCTGAGGTTAAAAATTGAAGTTTAAAATGGAGATCAAAAGCCTTTTGCTTTTCCTAGACATTTTGACAGCAATTTCAAAATAAGAGATGGGAGAAAAGAGAGATAGAGATAGTAATTAGCTGATAACTGGATACAGCTCTTTGAGAAAGAACTATGGAATGAAGGAAAGAGAGAAAACACACACACAACAAATATATAGTAAAACCCCTACTTACGTAAAAAGTCTGTTCTGTAGGCTTTTATGTAAATTGCTTTTTTACTTAACTCGAAGCAAACCCATAGAAAAAATTAATTTTTACTTAACTCAAAGCAAGCTCATAGGAAAAATTAATTTTTTTACTTAACTCGAAGCAAACCCATTGGAAATTATGTTATGTAAATCGGGACATTTATGTAAATTGGGACATGGTTTTAGTGCAAAAATCACTATGTAAGTCGAATTTTATGTAACTCAAGCCATATGTAAGTCGGGGTTTTACTGTACAGTATTCTTAATAAATAACATGGTTAGTCTTTGCCAGCATATATGATCAAGAGACAAAGAAAAGAAGAACAGTTTGAAAGCTAGTTTTCTCCTGCTTTGCTTCAGCTTTTTCATTTCTCCTATTTTTAAAAATTATTATTATTTTACTCAGTTATAGTCATATTGTTTTAGCAAAGTATTTCATTTGAACACCTTGAATGTTCATTTTATCAAGATAAATATTGATATAAATATTAAGTCAGTTTTGAAAGTTGTACTAGTTCCATACTAAACTTTGTATCAGTTGGACAAATTTATTTATTTATTTATTTATTTATCGTATGATGAACTTCAGTTGTCTATATTAATGTTGATATATATACAGTAAGCACAAATTGTCCATCTCAAGTTCCTAGCTAGAGTTCCACATCCAGATTTGAAAGCCACTGAAGGATGAATAAACAAAGGAAACAACTTTTCTTTTTGATGCCATTTTAGTGCAGTAAGAAGCAGACACATCTGTTTGACTTACATGTTACTGATCCTTTGAAAGTCATCAGTTCTAGAGTTCAGGCATATCAGAAAACAAAAACAGATAAGCATGCATTCTGCTTGGTTACTCTTTACCTCATTATCTTGTAACCCATTTACCTTGTAACATCTTGACCTCTGCATCTGGTGTATATAAACCATACCTGGAAGTTTTACTCCTTTGTCTGAAGAAGTGGATTTGATCCACAAAAGCTCACATTAAAAATATAGCACGTAGTCTTTAAAGTGCTGCAGTGTTTTTATTTTTATTTTCTGAAATGCTTGAACCACAGACTAACATGGCTACTATTCCAAAAAGTTCTAGAGTTGTTACTTTTTATTAGAAATATGCTTTGATCAGCAATTAAATCTGTTTACTTAGTTTTACTCAATGGCTGATCAAAGCTTGTAGCTGCAGTTCTACAGGTGAGTTTGTGTTCTCATCCAATTATAAGAAGCAGATAATTTGTGTTGTGTGATACTCTGTTCTGATACTGTAGTGCTGGGGTGCCCAAACCTTTTGGGCCATGGGCCGGTTCTATGGTTCAGGAGCGGTCACTATGGCACATAGGCCAGATCTGGCCCAGACGCCAATTCATCTCGCCTGTGAAGCCCTTGTCACTCCCGGAAGCAGACAGGCATGTTTTACTTCCACTTCCATGAGTGATGAGTTGGCATCGGGGGCCGGATCTGTCCCACGGGTCATAGTTTGGGTACCCCTGCTCTAGCGGGAATGTTTAATCTTGAAGTTTTAGATGGGGAGAAAGAGTTATATATTGCAGTCCAGAGAAATGGATATGGTTGCAGTAGGACATATGATTACAGAGTCATCTACAGTGGAACCTCAATTAATGTAATTAATGCGTTCTTACAGTGAAAATTACTTTTAACCAAATTTCCCATAGGAATGCATTGAGTGCAATTTCACATAGGAATGCATTGAAAACCAAAATATTTCAGCCGAAACGCAGTTTCCCATAGGAATGCACTGAAAACCAATTAATCCATTCCAAAAAAAAAATCCATAAACCAAGCCACTATTTTCTATGGATTTCCTTCTGTTATGCGATTTTTATGTTATTTGTTAACTGTGGTTCCACTGTATAAATAGGGGCTGCAGCGGCTCAGTGGTTAAGAAGCTCGCCTTGTTAGCAGGAAGGCCAGCAAATCGGCAGTTCAAAATCCGGGTACTGAATGACGGATTGAGCACCCATCTCTGTCCTAGCTCTTGGGGACATGAAAAGAGCCTCATTTGGCCATTCCCTGAGCAGAGTTTCTCCCACAAAAATCCTTTCAACACAGAATAATTTCTGACACAAAATTATTATTACAGTATTGCCCCTGGGAGGGGTTCTTTTGTTTGCAATCCTAAAGTGGATAATAGCTCTGAAATGTGTTGTTTACCAACAATTTGATTACTGACACTGCCTACCTTCTTTAACTCCTCCTGAATGCTTTTGTCATTGTCTTCTGATGGCAAACAGGATTTCTGGTTTTCAAATGTTATTCCTGGCTCCTCTGCCACCTGCTCCTCGGAAGAGATTTCCCTGCTGTCACTCATTGGGGCAGGCAGTCCAAACAATCTTGACTTCATCTTTTCTTCCATAGGGTCTGCCTTCGTTTGGTGCTGTAGTTCACTACTACTTATGTCAGTTTCTGATAGATTCTCAGATGCCTTAAATAATTAAAAAGAAAAGAAAAAGATGAAGCAAAGAACAGCTCAAGGAAAAAAGCAAAATTGTATATACAAAAGCTGTTTACACTGAAGGAGATCTATAAATGTTTTACTTTGAGGGTTGCAACATCAATACATAGACGCAATAGGTTTTTTATTTTTGAACAGTATGAGCTGAATACCCACTCATTCTCTCCAGATGAGAACAACCCTCATCTTCACACTTAATCTTGTACCTCAGTTTTTAAGTGTTATGCGATACTGTACATATCCAATTCTTCATGACAGAACAAAATCATTATTGTTGTTGTCCTTGAACATATATTGTACTCCTTTAAGGCATGTTGAATTTTTTTGTACAATGTATTTTGTTGTTGTTCAGGCGCATAGTTGAGTCCAATCTTTTGTGACCCCATGGACCATTGCATGCCAGGCACCGTATCCCCCACCATCCTCCGCAGCCCACTCAGCTCTACGCCCACTATGTCAACAATGCTATCTAGCCATCTCATCCTCTGCCACTCCTTTTTTCCTTTTTCCTTTGATTTTTTCCAGCATCAAGGCCTTCTCGAGTGAGTCCTCTCTTCTCATTTGGTGTCCAAAGTACTTTAGCTTCATCTTCAATATTTGTCCTTCCAAGGAGCAGTCAGGGTTGATTTCCTTCAGGATCAACTTTTTTGTTCTCTTTGCTCTCCAGGGTACTCTCAACATTCTCCTCCAGCACTACATCTCAAAGGTGTCTATTCTTCTTTGCTCAGCCTTCCTTATGGTTCAGCTCTCACAACCATACATTACTACTGGGAATGTACATTTCTACTGGGACTATGTAGACTTTTATTGGCAGGGTGATATCTCTACTCTCTATTATGTTCCCTAGGTTTCTCATAGCTTGATTTCCAAGAATGTTTATTTCATGGCTGCAGTCACCATCTGTAGTGATCTTTGATCCTAAGAAGGTAAAGTCTTTCACTGGTTCCATTTCTACAATGTATAATCAACTGGATACCTCCAATGCTCTGAAAGGGAAATAATATTCCCATGTTCTATCTATTATTTAATGCAGGTCCTGCTTTTTCAAACAAATTAACAAAGACAGAATCCACAAAGAGTCAATTCCTGGAGCTGGTTCTGCTAAGATCTGGCCCCCTTCCCTACTCTCATGTTCAAAAAGAAGATAAGGAAGATAGCACCATTTATTTCATTTATTATTTATTTATTACTCACGTTTCTACCGCCGCCCCCTCGCCAAAGGCGACTCCGGGCAGCTTATACATAAAACATAACAAATAAAAACTTACATTTTTTTAAAAAAAATAACATTAAAATTGGATTGTTTAAATTAATTTTTTTTAAAAATGCCCTCCCAATGCCGCATCACAAGATTTACTAAAACTGACAGCCCGGGCAATAGTTAAACAAGCCAGCCCAGGGTGGCTATCTTCCCAGCCACCCCCCCACACCCGCTGTGCCAACCAGGTCTTAGGCTCTTACAAAAGGATAAAAGCTCTGCCTGGAGGTGAATTTCGGTCAGAAGGAGGTTCCACAGGGCCAGAGCAGACACAGAGAAGGCCCTCCTTCTCGTGTTAGAGAGGCGAGCCTCTCTAGCAGATGGAACTATCAGGGAGCCCCTCTGGTCTGCTCTAGTGGGACGGGGAGATGTCCTTGGGGTGATGCGGTATCTTAAATACCCTGGTCCACTACCATGTAGGGCTTTAAAGGTCATCACCAGCACCTTGAATTGCACCCGGAGGCACACTGGCAACCAGTGCAGCTCCCAAAGCAGTGGCGAGGCATGGGCATAATGCCCGCACCCTATCACCATGAACGGCGATGTGAAGTCAACAGGATAGGAGAAGACAACTGTAAAAAGTAACCTACATCCAAAATGCTGTGGCAGTTTGCTAGTTCATAAAGATGTAGACAGCCAACAGCTGCATACCAAACCATGCCTTTCTGAGACAAAAATTGTTAAATTAAACTAATAAATGCTGGTTGCTAATCCTAATAATAAATAATTCCATTAAATTCAAATTCAATAAACTAAGAAGAAATGATTTAAAAAATCTGTATAAAAGACTACTGTGTGAATTACAGTTCATATAGCACAGGGACAGACAATTTCTAGCCCTATATATGTAAGGCTACAACTCTTTGACCACCAGTTCTACTGTTTGTGTTTAATCTTTACATATAAAAAGGCTCGTTAATCGTTGGTGTCCGGCATGCACATCCCTACTATCCTGTACCGAGTCGCCTACACTTACCTACCACCCTTGGAGCATCGCCGCAAGGATCTGCCCAGCTGCGAGTGGGGCAACCGCCCCACAAACGCGACCAAAAAAACCTACAATACCCAGCAACCTCCGTGCAGCGCCACCCCTCAGCCAATGGGGGCGGCGCAGAGGAGGCCAGAAAAGTGCCGTGCACTAAAAAAATGGCTGACGCGGGCTCTCCATGCTTCCTCACTGAAGCCGCATTGGGAGAGAAGGGGCTGCCCCTCCTCCCCCTGAAGCAACAGCAAGGCCAGCGGCGGCCTGGGGCCCCAGGGAAACCAGAGATAAAGGCCACACCTTCGGCTCCCGGAGAGAAGGAATCCCCTTCATGAAGGGGGTTAGCTTCTCTCTTGGTTGGCTGGGTCCCCAGCCAACCAAGAGAGAAGCAATTCCCCTCTCTCCGGATAATGAAGGCCGCACCTTTGCCTCCCGGAGAGAAGGAATCCCCTTCCACGGAGGGGGTTAGCTTCTCTCTTGGTTGGCTGGGGACAAACGTCCCCACAGCCAACCAAGAGAGAAGCGATTCCCTTCTCTCTGGGAGGGAAAAGCCACGCCTTTGCCTCCCGGAGAGAAGAAATCTCCTTCCACAGAGGGGGTTAGCTTCTCTCTTGGGTGGCTGGGGTCGAAACCTTTGTCCCCAGCCAACTAAGAGAGAAGCGATTCCCCTCTCTCCGGGAGGCAAAGGCAGCACCTTCGCCTCACGAAGAGAAGAAATCCCCTTCCTCGGAGGGGGTTAGCTTCTCTCTTGGTTGGCTGGGGTCGAAACTTTCCCCTCTCTCCGGAAAACAAAGGCCGCACCTTCGCCTCCCAGAGAGAAGGAATCCCCTTCACGGAAGGGGTTAGCTTCTCTCTTGGTTGGCTGGGGTCAAAACTTTCATCCCCAGCCAACCAAGAGAGAAGCGATTCCCGATTCTCTGGGAGGCAAAGGCCATGCCTTCGCCTCCCGGAGAGAAGGAATCCCCTTCCCCCATCTCTCTCTTCCCCCTTTCTCTCTCTCCCCCTCTCTTTCTCCCCCTCTTTCTCTTTCCCCTCTCTCTTTCCCCCTTTCTCTCTCTCTCCCCCTCTCTCCCCTCTCTTCCCCACTCTCTCTCATCACCCCCTCTCTCATCACCCCCTCTCTCTTCCCCCTCTCTCTTTCCCCCTCTCTCCCCTGTCTGTGTGTGCACGCACACCCCAAAACCACCCCAGCCACCAACGAAATCTATACCTGCCCGGCAGGGCAAAGCAAAAAAATGCTAGTGAGTCTATAAGGAAACCAACTGGGAAAATTCTGGGTTCCCACTAGGAAAGGTCCCTTCTGCCCTCTTCTCTTTCCCCCTACTTTCCCACCAAAACTACCCAAGCCTTTTAGACACAGTCATTTTAAAATCAAGGCCTTTTTCTTGGGTGTTACAAAGTCCAACAATATTTGGATCCATGTTTCAGAGAAACTATCTCCTTTTTGTAATTTTTCTTTTCTCCTTTGGAGATTGAAGACTTCATTACGCCAAAGGTTCAGGTGAAATGAGTACATATCTTCCCTGCCGAATGGTTACCTTTAGTGATACCTCGCTTGAAGAGCATAATGCGTTCCACGGGATTGCTCTTTAAGTGAGTTTGCTCTTTAAGCGAAACACCATTGTAAGTTACTAATTGTGACTTCTGGCAGGGGAATTGTGAACCCGATTTAGTTGTTAAGCGAGTTTTTGGTTGATTTTAGTTGTTAAGCATGGCTGAAAATTCTGCACTTTAAGTGAGTTAGTCTCTAGGCAAGGAGCTCTTTATGTATATATGTACAGTATATGTGATTATGTGCATCATATGTAGAACTACCAGAACTGAATATCGCTTGGAATAAATGCAATGTGACAACAGGGGTTAACCTTACATACACTGAGCCATGGGAATTTCCTTCCATATGAAATGCAATATTTTGAATAGGACAAAGGAGAGAGCAATGGAAAGGCTCTGTATGGAACGATGGCATAGATTAGAAGGTACAATTGAAAGAAATGGAAGAATGTGTAGAGAAAAGAGATGATAAAACGGTTGCAAAACTAAACCCACATTAAGAAAAGAAATGGTAAAACAGAAAAGGGACATAGAAAAGCGGCAGCAGGAAATTATAAAAGGAGGGGAGAATTGTTAGCAAGGTTCAAGGATATACCAGATTGTACTTTCATTAAATAGAAAAAATAATAAAGTTACCAGAATATAACAAAGGACATGAAGATAGCCCAATAGGCATGATCAGCCCATGATAACTAGGTAAAGGTAAAGGTCGTGCTTGCTCAAAAGCTAGTCATATCCGACTCTAGGGTTCAATGCTCATTAGCCAGTGCTGTCTGCATTTGCAGACGTTTCTGTGAACTTGTGGCAGGCATTAGAAACTGGAGTGGATGCAACACTGTTTACCTTCCCACCGAAGTGGACCCTATTTATCTATTTGCAATTTCTTGCTTTTGAACTGCTAGGTTGGCAGGAGCTGGGACAGAGACGGGAGCTCACTCCATCCTGCAGTACTCAGATCTCAAACTGCTGAGTTGCCAAACTTCCAGTTGTCAAGTTCAGCATTGTAACCACTAAGCCATTGCAGTCCCCCATGATAACTAGGGCAGTGGTAGGCTCCAAAATGTTTAACTACCTACTCTGTGGGAGTGGTATGGTAGGACTACTTTATTTCAAAACTTGGATGGGTGGGGCCAGCCAAAATTTCTGCTACCAGTTCTGGCAAACTGGTGTGAACCTGCTGGTGCCCACCACCGAACTAGGGCCATACAAATAAAAGATTAATCTAAGAGTTTATTATCTCCATGTAAAGTACAGTATTCAAAACATCTTTTCACTGTTTTTAAACTAGTAGATTGGCTCCAGATTTAGATGTGTGCACCTACCAGTTGGAAGTGGATTCCCATCCCCTATTTTCCAGATGACAGTATTTCCAGGCCTCTAGAAGTCTTGCACAGAAGGGTGGGAGACTGTACTGAACTGTAGTCTTATGGAAACAGGAATACAGTAATACCTCATACAAAGTCCGCTTCGTACAACATCGAATTCATACAACATCGCCTAATTCCTTGAAAAAAGTTGCCTCATACCAAGTCGCTGCAACTTGGTAGGAGGCATTGGGGTTTTCCCAGGTTGAATTGTGCCTGGACAGTATAAAAGGCAGGGCACATGCGTGCATTGTTCTTGCGGGTTTTGCACGAAGCGAAGAGTGTTTAGGAGTGGTTTTGAATGCGATTTTGGATTTTTAAAATTTTTTTGTCAGAATTTTTAGAAGCATTCCTGGGATTTTTGCAGCATTCTTCAGGTTCTTGGACAATCAGGGTTGTTTGACATGTTTGTGTAATGTATTTAGCCTTTAGACAATGATTTCTTAAAGTTCTGTCAGCTTCCTGTCTGTTTCCTTGACTTTGCCCTGAAGTCTGTGCTGTTACAGTACAATGTATCTCTATGGAAACGACGTTGTACGAGGCATCGCGGCAAGGATTTGGACATTGTATGAGGCATCGCGGCTAGGATTTTGCATGCCTCATACAAAGTCCAAATCCGTATAAAGTCCAAACTTGTGGAACCAAGTTTGGACGTTGTATGAGGTATCACTGTACCTAAACATTAGGACAATGCAGACTCTATATTTAACTCATTATAGTAGGAGCACAACCTATTCCTTGCGGCATAAGCTGTTTCATCCTCACAATTTAAGAAAAAAAAAATCGTAGCTCTGTCATTTGAATGAACAGCCTCATTGGTAAAATGTAAATTTGATCAAAAACATATTTGTCATCAAAATGATAAAAATGGCCTTTTTATTTATTTATATTCATATTTATATAGCCGCCCAACTCACAATGACTCTGGGCGGCATAAATTAAATTAAAAACCACATGCAACTTGAATGTTTGCATGCTGCAGGATGAGAAATGTTCAGCAACACTTCAGTGTTGTACATACAAAGAACCTAACCCTACAGCAGGAGTTCTCAACCTTTTAAAGCCAGGGGCCGGGCCACGCTCACTCAGACAGCTTCGGGGGTTGGATGGCCATTTTTCCCTTCCTCCATCACATGGCACTTCCAGTTGTGGTGGCAGCAGTGGGGGCCCACATGAAATGGCACCATGGACCGCATTCGGCCCACAGGCTGCAGGTTGAGAATCCTTGCCCTACAGTGAAATAAGGGATTTAAACTGAATTCCTTCCTCACTTGCAAACTGAGCATAAGCACCACCTAGTGGAAGCACAGAAATCAAATTCTAAAATGTTTATAATAATACGGCAACAGTGGTTTAGGTCAGGGGTTTCCAACCTTTTCGCGCCATGGGCCGGACCATGCCCTGGACAGCTGAGCGGGTTGGTCATGTTGTTCCTCCCGCCATAAATGCTGCTGTAAAATGTGTCTGTGTCTGTCATAAATGCATTTACAACAGCCACGGGTGCATTTATGGCAGTGTTTATGGGAGGTATGGGCGTGTTTATGCATGCACATTTTATGGCTGTCATAAACGGGTCCACTTCTGCTTCCAGTAGCAGTGATGGCAGCGGCAGGCCACATGAAATAGTACCGCAGGCCAGGTCCGGCCCGTGGGCCGTAGGTTGGCTACCCCTGCTTTAGGTATTCAGCTGCAGAGCAAGAGGCTGAGGGTTGGATTCCCCACTGTGCTTCCTGGGAGAAGAGCCAGCCTGTGTAGTTAATAGGCAAGCTGCAAAGTCCCAGGACACCTGTAGAAGAAGGGCAGGTAGATCACTCCTGGTCATTCTCTACTTAGAAAACTCCAGGAAGGGTTACCGTATGTGAGAATTGACCTGATGGCACACAATTATTATTATTATTATTATTATTATTATTATTATTATTATTATTATTATTATTATTATTATTATTATTATTATTATTATTATTATTATATACAATAAACAAAGCCCTCATTCTCACTTAGGAAAAGCTTTATTTGATTATGCACCAAGCTCCTTCCTCTTCCAATGGACAAAGTTTTTTTTAAAAAAATAGCACAACAGAAGCTGTGTTCGTTTTCTCTGAATGCGACACCTTTGCTTCAATGTGCCACAGTTTGCAGAAAAATAGCAAGGAACATTCCCCCACCCCTCCAGTATGTTACATTGGATGGGACAAAAAGTACCTCAATTTCAGATTTGCCCCAAGTACAATTCAACAGATTTGTTGTCACAGGTATACTATTTTAACAGGAAAAATATGTACATGAAATTGGCAATGAAACATCAGGATGTGAAATTTGAGGGAAATTGTTTAGAACTAAGTGAGTGACAGTATACACAATGGCATGCCCTGGAAATTTACTCTTATGCATATTCTGCAAGACAAAAATGTATCTGCAAAACTCAAATACATTGTAGTGCAGAACATTGAGAAAATAAATATGATGACAGTTTGGAGCCATCCATAACTGAGCAATGGCAGGATAATAACCCTGGGACTTAGTTGTGGATTGGCTTCAGTCCATCATTACATTCATTATTTTAAAAATTCATTCGTTCATTCTTTGAATTTGTATACCACACCAGTTAGTCCAAATGCACTACTCTGGGCAGCTCACAACATTACATACACCAGCAATAGTGAACAAAAAACCCAATAATCATAAAATAAAAAAACATAAAAAATACAACAATACAAAAAAACACAACAAATAGAAGTAAATAAGCCTATCCACTCAAATGGCCACTGTAAAGTCAAATTAACTCATGTCAAAATCAAAACTAGATTAGTTATTAAAATTGAGATGATTCAGGTGAAAATGCTTGATGAACAAGATACAGTCTTGTTCCCTAAAGGTATGGAGCTGATCTTATTTCATACAGCAAACAATTCCATAATGTGGGGGCTATAGCAGAAAACAATCTTCCTGTAGTCACAGTTTCTTGACTTCTTTAGGAGTGACTACTTGTATCTTTAAGCCAGGGGTGCCCAAACTACGGCCTGTGAGCCCAATTAGGCCCATGCATATCAGCAACGGCTATCACGCTTTATCCCGGCTGCTCCGAGCAGCCTCTGGTTCAGTCCCATACCCTCTGCATCCTTTGACATTTCAAAATCTGCGGCAATAGGAGAGCCCGCCTGGCGCGCCTGGGATGACATTACTGCAGCATGCCAGGTTTACTCTTCCAGTGCCGTGGATTTTGAAACAGAGGAGGCTCTGAAAATTTCCCCAATGCGGTGATCGGCTTTGGAAAAGGCTGCAGAGGGGATGGGACCAAGCCAGAGGCTGCTCGGAGCAGCAGGGACAAAGCGTGATCGCCACCGCCGCCACTGACATCAAAATTGTGGCACCACTGCTTGAAGCTATTGAGCTTTTTGGGTAACATGTCTTAGGGAGAGGCACTCCTGCAGATAGTATGGTTCTAATCTGCTTATGGCTTTATAAGTCATAACCAACACCTTGAATCTAACATTGTAAATAACAGACCAACCAGAACCGGGGTAATATGGTTATAATGACCTATACCTGTTATCAGTTTAAAAATAATTTTCCAAGGTCCGGAAGGATATCACAGCCAAGAATCAATCTGAACTTTAGTTACCTGACTTGTGCTCATCTTCTTGCTGTAGGTTTTTGTGCAATTTTTGCCTTTGTATAAGTCTTCTGAGATAGCCTTGCCCTTTTTCCACCGCCTTGATCTCTTTTCGAGGTCATGATAAGCTTCCTCACTCTCACTGCTATCTGAATAATCTAAACTGGTAGCCTGTAGATTAAAGTTCACATCCAATTCGCCATGTAATTGTGCTGTTTCTTCTCTGGATTTGCTATTACACATTCTCCTTTGTATCCAAGGAAAACGGCTAGTTCCCTTAGCCTCCCTTGAAGAACTGATGGATGATGATTCAGAATCAGAGTATACTGCCTCCTTGGCAAATAACTCAGATGAAGGGGAGGTCACAGGCAGGTGTTCATTGCCATAAGCCAACTCAGAGCTGCACTGGGAATCGGCATTGCTTGACAGCTGTTTGGGTCTCCGCCGTAGTTTGTTCAAAGCCACATTCCAGTCATAGTCATCTTCACTATCTGAACCCATCTCATCATAAGCAGACACAACACTGGATTCATTCTCCAAAGCTTGAAATACTTGGCTCTTTGGTTTGGCAAGCATCCGAGGGTGAGGCAATGTTACATTTTGCAAGGCCACCCAGTTTCCATCTGTGCTTTCTAAAACAGGCGGAAAAGCTAAGGAAATACAAGAATATGCATTTTTATTACCAGTGTAGTCTAAATAAGCTCATAGCTACATTTTAATTTCTGCAACAAACAAATTAAAGACTTAGCTAATTTATGTCATACTAGCAGAGGTTTTAAAGGATGATATAATTTTTTAGAATTATTTTATGTAACCAAATAATGTTTTTCTATGTGTTTTTTTAATAATGTGTGAGTATATATTTTTTAAAATTCAATGTTTTTAAACTGTGTTTAGATGTTTATTTATTTATTGAGTGAAAACTGTAAACAGGATTTAAGAAATGTTTTAGAAATGTTATTCTTTCTTTTGACTATTTTTGACTGTGTTTTCTACTGTGTCCTCTGGGTGGTGCTGTTGCGCTTTTCTTTTACTTTGACCTTCTTTCTCAACTGGCCTGTGGGTGTTGCTTGTTCCGGTAAGTAGTCTCTCTTTCCTCATTTCATTGCCGGATCTCGAAGAGTAAGGTTGTTTGGGTGAGTTCTCCATTTTAATTTCTTTTGGGGGTTTGTATTGATTTTTTTTTGGGGGGGGGGGTGTCTGTGTGTTTGGTTTTTGTGTTATTTTTGGGTTTGTTTTTGGATGTTTTTGGTTGTGATTTTGTGTAATTTTTTACTTTATGGTTTATTTTTGGGGTAAGTGAAGGCACCGTGCGGAGCGCCGTCCGGTGCCTTTGCTTACCTGGGAATTTTTTCGCTTTCAAGGGGGGGAAGGCAATGATGCCTTCTCCCTCCCTTGAAAGCGAAACACTTCCTTGTAAAGGAACTGGGCGGAGCACCGTCCGGTGCCTTTGCTTTGCGGGGGAATTGTTTTGCTTTCAAGGGCGGGAAGGCACCTGTTGAAAGCATTGTGGGTGGGTGGGGTTTCCTGCCGTTTTTCTCTCGTGCCCTCTGGGGGAATGCGTCATTGTGTGTGTGTGGTGGGGTTCCCTTCCCGCAGCCTGGGCTTGTTGGTAACCTCAGCGCCACCTCAGGCAGCGTGTGGGGGAAGTCTTCCTTTCCCACGGCCTGGGCTTGGTGTCCAGGGTGTGGGAAGGCAACTCCGGTTTTCAGGCAGTGTTGGGGGGGTGTCTTCCCTTCTCGCAGGCTAGGCAGCTATACCATGTTGCGGGAACCCCAGTGGCGCCTGTATTTTTCTTTTTCATGTTGCGGGAACCCAAGCGGCGGCTGTATTTTTCTTTTTTGCGCGGCGGATTTCTCAGAGTTCTGTGCGCTCATGGCACACAGAACTCTGGGTCTTGTAGTTTGTGGGTATTTTTCCCTTTGCATTGCGTTTTTCCCCCCCTGTGGCTCATTTTTGATTGGCCGCAGCATCTTTTCCAATGTTCTTTGTGGTCACGCCTCTCAGCCTGATTGGCTGTGGTGCGGCGCGGCGCAGAGAACGTTGAGAAATGAAGTTGTTTCCCTTTTTTCGCGTTTGTGGGGCTGTTACCCCACTGCCGGTTTTTTCAATCCTTCATTGACCTGTGGACCCAGTTTGGCCATGTGCACGAATGGTGGGTGCGGGTCATTAGGGCGAGGCTTAGGAACCTCTAGCAAGTTCCAACGGTTAACCCTTTGTTTTATAGGTTAAGATTAGGAATAAACATTGGATGTTTATAAGACTTGCATGGGATTCAGAGAGTTATAGTACAGAAACAAAACAATTCCAAGCTTTAAGAATAGACTTGTTGGGATTTGCCTCAAAATATATTTTGTTGTTCAGTCGCATAGTCGAGTCCGACCCTTTGCTAGCCCATGGACCACTGCATGCCAGTCACCCCTATCCTCTACCATCCTCCTCAACCTGCCCAGTTTTTGTATCAACAATACCATCTAGCAATCTCATTCTCTGCCGTCCCCTTCCTTTGCCCTCATTTTTTCCCAACATCAAGGCTTTCTCAAGTGAATCCTATCTTCTCATTTGATGACCAAAGTACTTTAGCTTCATCTTCAATATTTGACCTCCCAAGGAGCAGTCAGGGTTGATTTCTTTTAAGATTGACCTATTTGTTCTCCTTGTTGTCCAGGGTACTCCCAAAATTCTAAGGCTGTGCTATAAACTCAAGCATGAAAAGTTTCCACAGCAATAGATGTAAGACTTTGCATTAAAGTAACATCTATTTCTAAAAATTATGTTAATGGTGATATAAGTCTTTATTATAATGCATGCGTATAGACATCTATTGTTTTTGGAATCTGTGTCCTCATGTGCAGATAGCCAATCATTCACATTTATGTGATTAGCACATACATTTCTCCCTGCATGCATGCCCTTTCCTTGCAAGGATGTCTGATTTGTGTTAATGCTGAGCACTGACCATCTGTTACCTCATAACAGTGTGGGTCTAATGCAGTTGTGGGATCAGCATCCTTTTGCATGCTGATACAGAATGAACAGCTGTGCCAAAGCTTACTGCCAAGCAGGGAATAATGTGATGGAAATTAGCTGGGTGATTTTGGCTAGATTCTGAATCACACATATGAATTTTTGCCCATGCAAAAAGCCTCTGCCAGTATCTTCCAGAGCTGAAAAAAAGGGACCTAAAACAGATAGATTTATGCACAGAAGTCTATTTCAAGATTTGAGCTATAAAGGGTTTAGTTTAATGGGCATTTTCAATGTTTTTCAACGTTCTTGCTTGGATCCAGATTTATTCATGCTTGAAGTAGACCCACATTGAAATCAGTAGGATGAATTAGTAAATCCAAGTACTGTATGTGTCTTCTCTAAAGTTAAGACTGGATCCAGTTCTCCACAATTAAAAAATCAATGGGAATCTTCTTTTCAAAACATTATGGATTGCAACTAGATCAGTGGTGGGCAGTCTTGGCCCTCCAGCTGTTCTTGAACTTCAATTCAATTGAAGTCCAAGAACAGCTGGAGGGCCAAGACTGCCCATCTCTGAACTAGATCATTGCTGGTGTTCAGTGGTGAAATGCCATTGTATGAATACTGAATACTGAATTCTGAATACTGAACTTTGGAAAATCATGATAGAATTCTGAAAAGAGACTGCCAGACTTTTGGAAAAATGCTCTATATCTGTGATTCTCAACACGGGGCACATGTCCCACAGGGGGGCAATTTGATTTTTAAGGGGGCAACTCGAGGATGAGTTATTAACAGTGAATGGCCTTTTAGGCTTCCTCCACATGAATTCAAGTTTTGAATAATAAGAATTATATGTCACCGGGGTGGGGGGGATCAGGATTTTAGAGATGCTTAGGTGGGGCATGACCAAAGAAGCTTGGGAACCACTGCTCTATATCTTTTAGCTCAGAGTTAGGTGGGATTTTTTCAAATCAAATCTTTATTATGGTCCAAGAACAGCATAGTACATCAAAAGGAACAGACGCTAAAATGAGGGTACTTATATCAAGAGACAGAAGTTAAAACGAGGGTGCTTAAAAAGGAGCTTTGATTTGATTTGATTTGATGTGGGATTTTTTGACAACATGGTTCAACATGGTCCACTCAATTGGATACTAGATCATTGCTCCTCTCCTGCATCTTTTTCATTCCTTTGGTTTATTCTAAAAGCCTAGGCAAAAATAACAATTTGTATAAACAACAAAGAAGCATTATGAAAGCAATATTGTCATTTTCCAGGGTTTATAGGTAGAGAATACAGAGAAGTAGATTACTATTCTCTTCTTAATCTAAGGGCACCTAGGGTCTTGCAGCTTGCCCTTGACTATACAGGCTGGCTTCTTCCAACAGGCACACTGAGCTATCTAGCTAGCTAAAGAACAGTAATACTTGGAGGACAGCCAGCCTGTCATGGGCAAACTGCAGGATCCAGGGTGCCCCCAGAAGGGAACAGTAAACCACTTCTGTGTATTATCTATCTAGGAACGCTGAAAATGGTCACTCTAAATTGGAATTGGCTTGATGGCACACAATTATTATTGTCCTTTACTTGGTTCATTTAATCGGTCCACACTCTTCCAACTTGGCAACGCAGAGAGTCTATTTTCTTTCCGTTTCCTGACTGGGCTTTTTGGCTGTTTCCAGAGAGACTCGGGCACAGTAGAGGCAACTCCCACGTCTCTGCTTGATGCATCTTCAGCAGTCAGTGAGAAAGCCGACTGAGACCTCTGTTAAAAATAATAATAGAGAGAACAATATCTTTAACAAAAAGCCAGCCACAGACATGTTACATGTAATGTATCTGCATGAGTCAGTCTCTGACATTGGCTGGAATCCTGCTGATCTATGCATGTATAAATTAAAATATATAATTTGTTGTGGTGAATTGCCACTAATAAGGTGCCAGTCATGTCATGAGACACACACCTCACTGTTAATTAAATATGGGTCTAATAACATGATGGCCACATAATTAACAAAGAGCAATTTGCTACAGGAAGTTACACAATTTGATTTATGCACGTGTAGATCAACTCTGCCCTGGCTGGTTCCAATCCTGGATGAGAAAGCGGGAGAGTTGGGCGCTGGGTTAGCAACCCAATCCCATAAAACTTCACTGCTGCAGAAGCAATTAGGAGCCTTATTGCCTGATATGCTGCATAAGTGATGGCGAACCTTGGCACTCCAGGTGTTCTTGGACTTCAATTACCCGAAGTCAAAGCCAACACTGCTGCTGATCAGGGCTTCTGGGAATTGAAGTTCCAGAACACATGAAGTGCCAAGGTTCACCATCACTGCTGTATAGCATGAGGAACTAAGTAAGACAGACATGTAACTCACCAAAGAAGATACCCAGTGTGGTGTAGATTCCCTGTTCAGCCATGGAAACTCACTGGGGGAAGGTAGTGGAACTGGTAAAACCACTCCTTAAATATCTCACTTACCCTGAAAGCCATTTGAGGATTACTAGAAGCCAGTTTCAACTTGATAGCACATAACATTAGCAAGAAATCACCAACAGGATTCTGGCCATTGAGATGTGCAACTCATTGAGATAAACAAAGAACATAATTTCACTTGTCCTATTTCAAAATGTAAATTATTTTATCCATTCTTTGCCAGTTCTTTTGAGAAACTGACACTGTAGTATTTTTGACCATTGTGCAAAGTCTTTACATTTATAATGAGCTTCCAAGAACTGAGGTTCAAACATCTGGAGGGGAAAAGATCCTGCATAACAAATAGTAATTAAAGGTGACAAGGTCTCAGCATTGTGACACTTTCTGCCTTCTGGACATGGTGGAGGATCTTCTCATGCCCTTATTGTTGCTCTATGGCCCAGTAGTTCCTAAAAGGTAGTTCTTCATCCTGATCATCAGCATGTGATGCCTTCTCATTTCCTCCCGCTCCTTCCCAGAAGGATAACTAAGGATTTTCCCACACTGCAGGAGATTAATTATCCATATTATTCAGTGTTTCTAGGCCTAGATATATTATTCCATCAACTATTAAATGGTGCAAGGAACTAGTGAAGCTACATATTAGTGACAGCTATGCAAAGCACAGAATTATAATGCTACAGCTTAATTTCTGAAAATATAATGATAGTTTCTTTTCAAAAAATCCTGTAACTTTCTATATGGCATACAAATCTCTTCAAGTTAATGTTTACTTACATTTTTCTACCTAACAAACAACATAATGCAACACTCCCACTCTGGAGAAGCATGTGGAAGCAGCAGCAAAGGTAAGGAGATAGCCCCATTTACATTTCATTTTTTCCCCTGTGCCTCCCTATGGGGATGCCTTGTGTGTGCTCTTCATTAAATCACTGGTCTTCACTCCATCTTGCTTCGTGTCTCATTGCTTGACCAGTCTCCTCCGAGACCCAACAGCCGCTTCGCGGTTCCGATCCAGCTTGCGCAACCCACTTTGTGGCTCAGATCCAACATATGGTGACCCCGAGACGTGATCTACTCGTGAGTAAGCGATCTTCTCGGTCCAGTTCTATTCCAGAACCATGTACGAATCATCACAGAGAACAACGTGGCAGCTCTGGTCGGAAAGCCATCCGATCTGAGTGACAGCTATGCTGCGAGGCATCCCAGAGAGGCAGAGCACGCTCCAAAGCTCCGAGGCAGCTTGCTCAGTAGAAACGCGTTCCGCTCAGGGTCGGCTGTGAAACCCTGACTTCGTCGCAGAGGCCGCCGAGGGCCTGTGGCAGCAGCCCATGTTCCGAGGTCCTTCCCAGAGGTTCGTCACGCCAGACCTGTTACCGAGGAGGAAAACTTCAAAGGACCGGCAGGTAATATGAGGTCTTGTCCTCAGCGACAATGTCCGACCGCTAACCAGAGAACTCACTTAATAGAGTTCAAGGCCCTTGCCAGGGTATACCATACACGCATTCACAGCACCCAGTTAGCGGATCTTTTGGTGTATTTGGGGGAAAATTGTCTACTTTATCCAGAAATAGGCATGCTTAACCTCCAACTTTGGGATAGGATAGGAGCCTGCATTCAGCAAGCACCTAGAGCTCCAGATAGCATAATCAGCACGTGGAGCAAGTGTAGGAAGCTCTTAGCAGAGGTAGACCCAGTCCGGATAGAGGCCGAAGAACCCCCAGCTCAGTCAGAGCCATCAGCCCCTACAGCCCTCTATCCGTCATTTCAGCTCAAGCAGGGCAGTGTAGGGAGCTTTCCCTCAGTGACAGCTGCAGACGTCACTGAAGGAATGCATGGAATGAGAAGCGCTGGCGCTTCTCTGACAGTTAAAGGTTCCCAGACTACCAAGGGTTCCATCCAGCGCATGGTTGAGGAAGAAACCAGTAAGGGGGAGTTTCCAGCAGAAGAACTAGCTGAGCTTAGGCAGATATGCCCAGTTCGCATAGAGGTAGATGCCCTCACGGGCCAGCAGCAAACAATCCATTCGCCAGTTCCGTATAAGCTGCTTATGGCTATACGGAGGGCAATCACAGAGACACGACTTCAGAGTCGCTTCACCAGGGGCACGCTTCAGCAAGTGTGTGAAACTATGATGCTCATTCCATACGACTGGAAAGCCGTCATGCGAATGATGCTCAACCCCAGCCAGTATTTGCTATGGGACAGCGAGTATCGTCTAGAAGCACAGGCAAGGGCTGCCAGGATGGGCGGAGCAGTAATCCCTGACCAGCTATATGGTTCAGGTCCGTTCGAATCCATTGATGCGCAGGCCGCCTTGCCAATCGCCACCCTTCATTTGGCGGCCGAGACAGCCTTCAGGGCTTACCTCAATGTCCCAGCAGCTGGCAAAGCAGCCAAAAATTACACAGCAGTCAAACAGGGTGCCCAGGAGTCCTACATTGACTTTATCAATAGATTGGAGGAAGCAGTCAGTAGACAGATTGACAATGAGCAAGCCCAACAGGAGCTCATGATGAAGCTGGCAAAAGACAACGCCAACCTTGACTGCCGTAAGAGCTTGCAGTCACTGGGCAATCATCCCGATCTGACTCTCACCGACATGATTAGGGCTTGTGCCGACGTTGGTACAGATTCCTACAAAATGGGTCTGTTGGCAGCGGCGGTACAAGGCGGTAGGAAGCCCAAGAACAGGACCAAAGGAGCATGTCACAATTGTGGCAAGATCGGTCATTTCGCTAGAGAATGCCGATCCAACAAGGGCAACGGCCAAAACACCGGCCGTCCCAAGGCTCCGACCACCCCATGTCCAAGGTGCAATAAAGGCTTCCACTGGGCCAGGAACTGCCCGAATTCGGGAAACCGGAGCACGGGCTTGTCTCTGGCCCCGGTCCAAACAGAGACCTCAATCGCTCTGGGAGAGCCAGAGCTGGATTAAATTCCGGTCACATTCTCTGCATTCCGGAGTCGCAGGCCAGCCCTAAAGGCAGTGCGGGACTAGATTTGACTTGCCAGTCAGAAGTCACATGTGACTTGCCAGGCACAGTCTATCTGGTCGATTCCCAGTACATGGGACCCCTGCCTAACCTATGTAGGTTTAGTTTTGCCCCGTAGAATTGCAGGAACGCGTGGAATCCTAGTGATTCCAGGAGTCATTGACTCCAATTTTTCAGCTGTACTCCAGGTTCAATTCTGGACACACCTACCCCAAACCATTCACAAGGGAGACACATTAGCGCATCTGATCATGGTTCCTTGTCACTCGCCAGCAGGTGGCCAGGAAAGGCTCAGGGACAGCTCAGAGTCCAGGTCGGAAGACCGCTCGAGTGCAGAAGGGGCAGTGCAAGGATACCAGGTCTTAGCAGCAGTGGAAACCAACATAGAGTGGAAGCAGCAGCCAGTCATAAAGGTATTTTTAAATAAAAAACCTTTTGATGGGCTATTAGATACCGGAGCTGACGTAAGCGTGGTTAGCCAGAGTCAGTGGCCGCGTGAGTGGGCTCTTGAGCCGGTCTCCAATGTGTGGGAGGTAGGCGGTGTTCAAGAAGCGTTTAGAAGCCAAGATTGGGTAGGTCACGATCTCCGAAGCTGACGGCACAGTGGTCATCTGGCCGCACATTTTAGACATGCACGTCAACCTTTGGGGGTGAGACATTCTGCAGCAGTACCATGCCACTCTTACCTTCGAGTAATGGCTCTACCGCTTAAATGGCTGACCAACACGCCAGTCTGGGTAGAACAATGGCCGGTAGTAGGGGAGAAATTAGTCGCCCTGAAACAGCTGGTGAAAGAACAGCTAGACTCAGGACATATAGAACGGTCCACCAGTCCTTGGAATTCACCCATATTCGTTATCAAGAAAAATCAGGGAAGTGGTGACTCCTTCACGATCTCAGAGAGATCAATAAATGTATCCAGCCAATGGGTCCGCTTCAATGCGGCATCCCGAATCCGAACATGATCCCCGAGGGTTGGGAGATCTTGGTCGTAGACTTAAAAGACTGTTTTTATACCATTCCCTTAGATGCTAGGGATCGGGAAAGGTTCGCTTTTATGGTGCCAGTCGTGAACCACAGAGAGCCTATGCAACGTTATGCGTGGAAATATTTGCCACAGGGGATGCTCAAATCGCCCACCCTGTGCCAAATCTATGTTCACGATGCACTGGAAAAGTTCCGAAACCTTCACCCCACAGTCTTAGTGTGTCATTTCATGGATGACATCCTGGTTGCAGCGCCGCAACTCGGCAGCGAAATGTTTAAAAACCTCCAGGCCACTCTGGGGGAAAAAGGGTTACACATTGCCCCGGAGAAAGTTCAGAGAACTGAGCCATTCTCATACTTGGGCCATCGGCTTCTCCGTTCTTTCGCAGCACCAGTTTTGCCACAGATCAACTTAAAGGATTCAGTCACCCTTGTAGAATTGCAACAGATTCTGGGGAATATTAATTGGGCCAGACTGTATTTCAGACTAGATATGGACCTTCTAAAGCCGCTCTTCTCGCTGCTAACACTAGGTAAGCAGCCGGCAGACCGGATACACGTTCCTCGAGAGGTGCGCTTGACTCTCAAAAAGGTCAACCAAGTTCTCAGCCAGAGATGGGTGGACAGGATGAGTCAGGGGCCATATGCTCCCGTTCTAAACCTGTACATTGTCCGGACCAAATCCATGTTTACCAGAGCTCTAGGGGTAGACTCCGAGCGGGGGGCGAGTATCGTGGAATGGGTGTATTTACCACACACCTCTTCCCGAAACATCGTTCCTCCACAGGAACTGGTCTCCACGGTGATTTACCGAGGAAGGCTGAGAGCAAGGGACATCTCAGGGCACGATTTAGCGAAAATCGTGGTCCCATTCACAAAAGAGCAAATCCAGCAACTGATGCAGCTCGGTGACTCGCTTCCGATTGCATTGAAAGGATTCACTGGATGTTTGGCATGCCATTTGCTGAAAGACCCCAGACTTGTCTCGCTTCACACACAGACAGTCAGTTTGTGTGAATTAATGTCCCTGGTTCCACTTCAGGGGGCTAGGACAGTTTTCACTGATGGGGGTCGCACATACGGTGTTCCTACTTGGCAAGAGGGCCAGGCTTGGTGCACGCTTCTAACTCTTCCACAGAAATCCGCGCAGCGGGCGGAATTAGCAGCTGTGAACCTCGCTTTGCGCACCTTTGACAAAGAACGCTTGAACATAATAACTGACAGCCAGTATGTTAGAAATTTGCTTCACAGTCTACCGGGAGCCTACATCACTCCCGCAATAGACAAAAACTTGTTGAGTCTTTTCCTCACAACTCAATTTCATTTGCGGAACCGCACCGAAGCGTTCTATATCGCCCACATCAGAAGTCACCAGGATTTGCCTGGTCCGATTTCCACGGGCAATAGCAGAGCGGATGCGGCCGCAAAGGAAATTCAGCAACGTTCAGTGTTGGGAGTCTTCACGACTCCAATTCAGAGTCATGCCTTTTCCCATCAAAATGCCAAAGCACTTGCATGGCAGTTCAACCTGCCACTTTCCCATGCCCAGGGCATAGTCTGTTCCTGTCCACATTGTGCAGGGGCAGTAGGGGGGCCCTCATGGGGGGTCAACCCACGGGGGACAAAGGCCAACTAGGTGTGGCAGATGGATGTCACACACGTTCCGCATTTTGGCAGATGGCAGTACATGCACGTTTGCATTGACACATTTCACAGTTCGTTTGGGCTACAGCGCAGAAGGGAGAAACGGCTTCCCATGTGGAGCAGCATCTCATTTCCTGCTTCCCGGCCATGGGCAAACCACAGCACGTGGAAACCAATAACGGTCCTGCTTATAGCTCCAGGCAGCTGGCCACCTTCATGGCCACCTGGGACATTAAGCATATCTTTGGCATTCCGTACTGCAAGGGCAAGCGATTGTGGAACGGGTCAACTGGACGTTTAAGTCCTACATTGACAAACAAACAGAAAGGGGGGAACCAGCCCTCCCCAAAAATCAGGGTCAGGCACAGCATTGTCTGAACAAGGTATTGTTTACGTACAATTACACTCCGCAGAAGAAGCACTTCCGTCACATGGAGGCTCTCCTGCGCCCGATGGTGCATTACCGAGTGCCACCGGATCCTTCCTGGAAGGGCCCGGCACCACTCATAACATGGGGGAGAGTGTATGCTGCAATTATGTCTCCTACAGACGTTATCTGGATTCCAGCCCAGTGTGTCAAGCCTCACTTCAAGTCCAATGGCGTGGACCCAGGCAGTCCCGGACCCAATCCCGGAGATGGAGGAGTTAACCCTGATGGGGAGAGTCAAGCGGAGGAAGCGATGACAGCAGATGACAGCGCCGAAGATCACCTGGGGGATGACCAAGTCTCTGTGCCAGGAGGTGGTGGACGCCGTTCGGCGGGAGGACAAGGAGCCGACGCCGGAGAACATCTTGATTGCAGCCTTGATCCTTTTCCTGCTTGCGGGGGGAGGCGTTCAAGCAGCTTCACTGGAAGCCAACAACCTGATGCCAGGCGGAGATCTCTCTGCCCGGATGCAGTACAACGTTTGGGAAAGATTGGCGAACCTCATCAATCAGTCCGATTTTTGCCTGAGGCAGACCACCGATTCTGCCTCTATTCTGAGTACTTGTCTCATCCCGGTGTGTCACTCCCCAGATGCGCGCATCAGGAACGGTGACTGGTTGGTGAAGCGGATATTTGGTCCGTTTTACAAGACTGCCTTTTCAACGTACGAGCATTGGGGGACTCAAGTCACGAAAGTCTTACCGGCTGATGCGGCCACTCTCTACACTCCCCGAGTGGTGGTCAGCCCGAACTCAACTTGTGCTCGCATGACCGGTTGTTCCGCAGTCGAAGGGCCACAATGCCGTTGCCTCAACCCCGACAACAGCACTTGGACTTGTAGCAACCCAGAGACTATTAATTCAAAGTATGCTCACATTACTTTGCCTTCAGGATGGTTTTTTACATGTAACCAGTACTCTTGGAACTACATTCCTGCAAATGTATCTGATTTCCTTTGTTGTATCAGTTGTTTGACACTGTTGCTTCCCACTAGAGACATGATTGCCCCAAGCATAAATGTACCTTCACACATACGGCACGCTCATGCCACCCAGTTAGACAGTTCATGTGATAGCAACATCAGAATTCTGAGTAAAGCTGAGTATGTTTTAGCAGTCAGCTTGTTTGGCATGCCAGGCTTAGCCGTAGGCAACGCTCGGAGAATTGGTCAATTGGCTTGCGCTTTGGCAAAAGCCATTAACCACACCTCCTCGGCGATAGCGCTGCTTAATTAAGAGCAGACGGAGCTTCGCCATGCCATACTGGATAATCGAGCAGCTATTGATTACCTCTTACTGTTACAACATTTGGGGTGCGAGTCTGTCCATGGCATGTGTTGTTTTAACCTCACAGACAACTCGCGCAAGGTACAGAGTCAACTCACAGACCTCCATACCTTGGTTAAGAATATCAAGGAAGATGCCATGTGGGCGTGGTGGGATTCGTTATGGTCCTGGTTCCCATGGGGTTGGCTACAAACAACACTCAAGGTAGTTGTGGGGGTGACAATACTGGGAACAGCTATTTGTTGTTTCATGCAATGTATTCCCTCAAGGTGTCCCCCATGGAGAGAACCTCGGAATGTCCTCACCCCACGTCAGCTGATGCCACTCCTACGTCGAGCCGTCTGTCAGGTCCAATTAAACAAATAAAGGGGGAGTGTGGGATCCGCACACACAATTGGCATAATT
Source organism: Bradypodion ventrale (assembly GCA_035047345.1). Lineage (NCBI taxonomy): Eukaryota > Metazoa > Chordata > Lepidosauria > Squamata > Chamaeleonidae > Bradypodion > Bradypodion ventrale. Next base: position 79,691,179 of record JAWDJE010000006.1, on the reverse strand, counting down.
GGCCCTGACAGAACTCCGGTAAAGGGTGATCATATTGTTACCAGGGGTTCCTGAGGGGACAGAAATTGGGGGAGCGGAATATTAGATAGAGTTTAATTCATCAATAGCTGATCTGACAAGCAGCTCGGACAATAGAGAGCTAATGACTAACGCACTAGGTGTGTAATAGGCAATCTCGCACCTGTGGATTACCTTAAGCCCTAGAACCAATACTAGCCACTTGTTTACCCCGGATAACACGGAACAATGTATTTACTCTGCCGTTAATTAAGTTGGTTAATTAACTTCCCCTGTAGACTTCCCCAATTAACTTGTGTAAACATTATGTGTGAAACCTGCAGTATCGCAATGTTTTTACATGCAGCCTAAAACATGATAAATACTGATGATTGGTCTTCATTAAATCACTGGTCTTCGCTCCATCTTGCCTCGTGTCTCATTGCTTGACCAGTCTCCTCCGGGACCCAACAGCCGCTTCGCGGTTCCGATCCAGCTTGCGCAACCCGCTTCGCGGCCCAGATCCAACAGCCTTGAGTTACACAAAAATTCGAGTTACAAAACTTGCTGTGGAATGGACTTTTTGGGTAACTCGGGATTTTACTGTATTATTATTATGGGTTAAGGGCTCTGCCACTCATATGGCCTCTGGTAAGCTGCGTGGTCCTAAAGTGATATCAGAAAGGAGGGGGGGACTAGCAAACCACTTCTGAGTAATGCATATCTAGACAACATTGGGAGGGTTGCTGTATGTCATAGGTGACTTGACTGGTACATAGTAATTATTACTATAGATAAAAAAGACAGGTTTGTGCTGGATACATACATTTCTCCTTACTGTATATACATATTTCACAGAGGTCAACACTGCACATCCCATGTATGATGAAAACAGCTGAGCTATCCTCTCTCCTTTGATGTATATTAACATGACCACCACCTCTTCTCGGTCCTCCATTGATATTCACTTCAGATCTATTCTATCAGATCTAACTTGTATTCTTTAAGACACAGGTTAAATAGTATGCCTGAAGGTATGGAAGCCTCAGATCACAGTAGGACATGGGAGAGATATGACAATGTTGGGTTTTGTGTGTACTAACGACAAACTAATATGTTGTATTTTAGTACATGTCTGTCTAACAAGCAGACATTGGAAAGCAGGGTTTGTGGCTTAAAACAGCAAATAATTTATATGGATCCTTTGGAATAAATTAGAAGGGGATGTGAAATGACAGGAGAGTTGTAAATAACTTACTTCTCAACAATGAAAGTATTTGGTTACTGATACTTCTAAATGTTGTTCAAAATAAACGAAAATTGTAAAAGAACCAAAACACTATTAAAGTGATATCACATACAGTAAAACCCCGGATAATGCTAAAACTTGGTTCCATAAGTCTTAGTGTTATTCAATTTTTAATGTTATCCGATGCATGCATCGGATAACATTAAAATCTTATGGGATGAACTCCATAGAGATACATTGTAACTAGCACAGGCTTTAGCGAATGTTATCTGATTAAATTTAATTTAATTTAAATTTAATAGTCATACTTATATATGCCACCCACTCAGGTAGAACACGACTCAGGGCGGCATTACAACAAGTTCTAAAAACATATAAAAACACTTTAAAAACCCCATATTCCACCCACCCATCCCACCCACTATAAAAGAGAAGAGAGGGTTCTTAATTGTTTACATAAACCAGCAGGCGGGGACCGTGTTCCCATTAGGGCCCCACAGCTGCCCTGCCAGCCAGGTCTTCAATCCTCTCCTGAAGGCCAGCAAATCTCTTTGAAGTCTTAGATCTGTTGGCAGGAGGTTCCACAGGGTTGGTGTGGACACGGAGAAGGCCCTCCTTCGGGTGCTGGATAGATGTGCTCCCCTAGTTGATGGCACTATTAGAAAGCCCCTCTGGTCCACTCTGGTTGGATGGACAGACACTCTTGGGACGATGCGGTCTCTAAGGTATCCTGGCCCACTGCCATATAGGGCTTTAAAAGTCAAAACCAGCACCTTGAATTGCACCCGGTGGCAAACTGGCAACCAGTGCAGCTCCCGAAGTAGCGGTGAGGCGCAGGCATATCGTCCGCACCCCATCACCACCCGGGCTGCCACACTCTGGACCAGCTGCAGCCTCCGAATGGTCATCAAGGGCAGCCCCATGTAGAGTGCATTACAGTAATCTAGTCGGGAAGTGACCAGAGTGTGAGTGACCATAAGCAAGGAGTCCCGGTTCAGGAGCGTGCGCAACTGGCGAATCACCCAAAGTTGGGCAAAAGCCCTCCTGGCCACAGCCGCTACCTGTTCTTCTAGCAGCAGCCACAAGTCCAAAAGGACTCCCAAGTTGTGCACTGGGTCTGTCTGGAGCAAAACAGCCCCATCCAGAACGAAAGATGGTAGCTCTCGGGATAACACGGGGCCCCTTATCCATAGCCACTCTGTCTTGCTGGGTTTCAGCCGAAGCCCATTGGCCCCCATCCAGACCCCAACAGCCCCCAGGCATCCGGATAGGATTTCAACGGCATCACTGGGGTCCCCACAGGCCGAGATGTGCAACTGAGTGTCATTCGCATACTGATGGTAGCGCACCCCGTGGGAACGAATGATCTCACCCAGTGGCTTCATGTAGATGTTAAATAGGATAGGAGAGAGCACCGAACCCTGAGGCACCCCATACTTGAGAAGCCTAGGGCTGGACCTCTCACTCTTCAACCACACCGACTGGGTACGGCCCTCCAGAAAAGAGGAAAACCAGGTCAACACAGTGCCCTGGATCCCCAGTCCTTTGAGCTGTTCCAGAAGGATACCGTGGTTGATGGTATCAAAAGCTGATGAGAGGTCAAGAAGAGCAAGGACGGATGGATAACCCCCGTCCTACTCCCGCCAGAGATCATCCATCAGTGCGACCAATGCCATCTCTGTACCATACCCGGGCCTGAATCCTGATTGAAAGGGGTCTAGATAATCCGCTTCCTCCAGGACACTCTGCAGCTGGTGCGCCACCGCCTTCTCCAATACCCTACCCAGAAAGGGAAGGTTGGAAACCGGCCTGTAGTTGTTAAGGATAGCTGGGTCAAGGGATATTTTCTTCAGGAGGGGGCGCACCAAAGCATGTTTTAGCGGTGCAGGAAACACCCCCTCCTGTAATGATGCATTTATTATCGCCCCGACCCAGCCACCTGCCACCACCTTGGAGTCTTTCACCAACCAGGTGGGACAGGGGTCCAAAGGACATGTAGTGGCACACACAGCTGCAAGGAGCCAACCAGCAAAGTCCTCAGCTGAACCCTGCCAACTGGGCACCGATCCCCCCCTACCAAGGAGGGACCTGGTTACCCGGAACAGGATGGCTGGGTGATTATCAGCGGAGGCAATAAGGGTGGTGAAGTATTGCCGCCTCACCACCCCCATCGCCACAAGGTAGGCCCTAATAGCAGCTCTAGCTAGTGTCCAATCGGAGTCATCCCGGGTCTTCACCCAGCGGCGCTCTTTGCCCATTTGAGCTCCCGCAGTTCATCCTGTGAACCACGGGGATGACCTAGCCCCACGGTCTCGGAGAGGCTGCAGTGGCGTGATTTCATCCAAGGCTGCTGTTGCTGTACTGTTCCACAAGTCGACAAGCAGCTCTGGTGAATGGTGTAGCCGATCCAGAGGAACATCCCCCAGTTCCCTCTGGAATCCATCTGGATCCATTAGTCGCCGAGGGCGGACCATTTTAATAGGCCCTGCCTCCCTATGATGAAGCGTTGCCCCCAGAAAGTCAAGAGTCACCAGATAGTGATCTGACCATGGCACAGGCGAGATGACTAAGTCCTGTAATCTCAGATCACTCTGCCACTGCTCCGACAAGAAGACTAAGGCTTGCATGTGATCACTGCCCCTAGTCGGACCCCGAACTACCTGAGTCAGGCCCATGGCTGCCATGGAAGCCATGAACTCCCTTGCCACCTCAGAAGCCATCCCCAATGATGGCAAATTGAAGTCCCCCAGAACCATAAGCCTTGGGAACTCCAACGCCAACATTGAGGTGGCCTCGAGGAACTCAGGCAGGGAATCCCTTACCCTGCAAGGGGGCAGGTACAGGAGTAAGATCCCCAACTGACCCTTAGGGCCCAGCCGTAGAAGCAGGGCCTCACAACCAGACACTTGTGGAGCAGTGGCCCTAGCAACTCCCAATAACTCCCTGGCCACAATGGCGACACCATCGCCCCTCCCCTCACCTTTAGGTTGGTGCCAAAAACCGAATCCAGCTGGACACATGTCTGGAAGAGGTACTCCATCCTCAGGTGTCAGCCAGGTTTCGGTGATGCATGCCAGGTCGGCCCGCCCATCCTGGATAGAATCTTGGATCAGGGGGGCCTTATTACAGACTGATCTGGCATTCACCAGCAGCAGCCTAAGGGCAGGGTCACTTTGGATCTGCTGCTCAGGGTCCAGAGATGTACCTGAGGGGCTGGAACGAGGGACCGCGCTTAAACATCAGACCCGTGTTCCCTGAGTGTGGCCTGCCCCTCAGTACCCACCATACCGCCCCATGCCGGTCACAACACCTATATGGGCCCCTGGAACCCCCCTAGATGGAATGCTGCCCCTCCTTCCTGGCTGGCAGGACCAACTCCCTCTCTTCCTACCCCACCCACAATCCCCCCTTGGTTCCGGTGGCAAGAATGGTAAGCAACCCCACAGCAAGTCGCCTCCTTCTCTCGCCCCCTTGCGGGAGGATGAGGTCAGGTCCAGCGGCAAGGGCAATGGGGCCATTGAAGGCACCATTTGGCCACCCAGCTGATGATAGGTGCATCAGGTGGCCAGGTGTCTCCCCATACCCCCAACCCCCGCCAGTCCGAACCCATAGAGGACGATGCCAAGCCTGGTGGGCGAGGAACGCCGGTCCCTTTATGCTTGCCGCCAGCACAGGTGTTCCATTTGTGGCTGGCGGCGGTAGTGCTGTTTCCCCTCTCCTCCTCCTCTGACTCCATGGAGGAGGATGCTGAGGCTGGTGGGCGAGGAATGCCGGTCCTTTTATGCCTGCCACCAGCGCAGGTGTTCCGTTTGAGGATGGCGGCGGCAGCGTGGGGTCCCCTCTCCTCCTCCTCTGACTCCATGGAGGAGGACACCGAGTTTGGTGGGCAATGAACGCCAGTCCTTTTATGCCTGCCACCAGTGCAGGTGTTCCGTTTGAGGCTGGCAGCGGCAGCGCGGTGTCCCCTCTCCTCCTCCTTCATGGAGGACGCTGCCAAGGCTGGTGGGCAAGGAACACTGGTCCTTTTATGCCTGCTGCCAGCGCAGTTGTTCCATTCGAGGCTGGTGGCAGCAGCGTGGGGTCCCCTCTCCTCCTCCTCCGACTCCATGGAGGAGGACGCTGAAGCTGATGCATCCCATAGGATTTTAACGTTATGCAATGCATTTTTTTCCAGATTGCTTAACGTTATGCGGTTTTAGCGTTATCTGATGTAAACGTTATCCGAGGTATTACTGTATTTATTTTGTGAACTGTAGTTCTCGTACTCAGTAAGGACTCCAATAATCACTGCACAATTATATTATATTTGTAAAAGTGCTGAAGAGGTACTATGTGCTATATATAGATAAAAGCAAAGAGTTTTCTGTCCTCAAGATCTCAGTCCAAATGCTAATTACCAATCAGTAAAATGTATAAGAGAACATGATTTCCAATTATGGCTGATTTGCACATTTAGAAGGCTTGCTCAATGTAATCCTCCTGCATGACCTCTTCAGGGTATTTTTGGGATGTTCATATGACTGAAGGACATCTCAGTTAAAAAAATCTTCTCTCAAATAAAGAAGACAAACACTTTGGAATGGAGAAGGCTGACTAGAAACTTCATCCACTGTCTGTATGCATTGAGTTTCTAAAATAGAAGAGGATACAAGCATACCACTTTCTGCGAATACTCAACAATTAAAGAGAACTGCATCATGTAATTCTTCTGAACATTTAGACTGAAATCTCAGGGTCAAACAAAACTCTGCAGTTGTCACATAATTAGAAGCAGAGCTTCTATGTGAAGGAAATGGCATTTGGTTATTGCAGCAAATTTTTGACCTTGCAAATTAGCTTGATTTTGCTTTGTGATTGACCAACAGAGAGGAAAAACTGGTTTCATCTGATATTTTGACTGCTCAGACACAGAGCTATGAAGGAACTGGAAGGTTAACATAATATTAAAAATACATATTTCCCTAATGTGTACTTTGACCTCAGTCTCCTCTTCCACCTCCTCATTCTTAGGTGGAAGGAACCAGCTGCAGGTTCTACAGTATATTTGTGTAAACATACTAAGGCAGGAGTTCTCAACCTTTTAAAGCCGGGGGCCAGGTCACGCTCCCTTAGACAGCTTCATGGGCCGGATAGCCATTTTGCTCTTCCTCCACAACATGGCACTTCCTGGTGTGGTGGAGACAGTGGGGGCTAACATGAAATGGTGCTGTAGGCCGCATCCGGCCCGTGGGCTGCAGGTTGAGAATCCCTGTACTAAGGACTGTTAGCTGAAAGTTATGCAAAAACTAAAAGAGAAGCAATTATATATGCTATAACCCAAAATGATTATGTCAGCATTTGAATCCAAGGAGATTGATGAAAGCAGCTTAGTGCTACTTTCCTGAGAAAGCAACCCATACCAATTTCCCTCTCTCACTACAATAGCATTTATACCACATTCCTGGAGAGATTTAAATGAGATGCTGGCTGCTGATTGCATTCTCAAAAAGGTATTTGTGAGGTTAATTATTGATGCTGATGTCAGTTCTGCTTGGCGTTATTGGCTAAGTAATCAGAATATGTTCTATTCAGATAACATGGAGGGCAATGGAAAATGTTAAAAGTTGGAATCACTAGTGCAAGCAATAGTAACCCACAAAATTGTAGACATTATGAAGTACAATCAATCAAGTTCAGTATGGGAAGAAAATAGAAGGAAAAAAGAAAGCTAAATTTTCCTAAGATGCAATTTAGGTTCAAAGGCTCTTCTAATATTCAGATCTTGCAAAGGGAGATATTTAGCTATAGCAGTTGCCTTCTGAAGGTAATTCTTTGCTTTCTGTTCTGCAACTTTGTTAATTAATAAGCTTTGTTGAGAACATCATTCTCAAGGCATAAAAGTACACAAAAGTTACTGGACAAACAAAGATAGCCATGTAATGATCCATACAGAAAACAAAGGTAGGAGGAAGTTACTGGGTTATAAAACCAACACACTAAAATCACACTAAAATTATTATGTACTCAATAAAAACATAATACATAATAAATACATAATAAAAAACAAGAACTTCATTTAAATAAGGATGTGTTTTGACTGTAAAAAAAAAATCAGGTTTCCAATCAGGCTTTTCTTTTTAAGTTAGGTTAAGGTCACACGGTCTTTGGGTCAGTTTGCCTGTCCTTTGTGAAACCTTGTCTAAACAGTTTTTTAAAACACCGCAGCTGACATCACCAAAAAGCTTCCTAATATCCCTTGTCCTGTAATTTTTTCTTTTTTTTCCCCTTTTACTTATTTCTGCCACTGCAACCAGTCATCTGTTAGGTGACCTTCACCATTCTGAAGGGGGTGGGTGGGAATCTGCTTCACTCACCACTTCTACTTCCACTTCTGTTGTAGAGTTGTTAATAACTGCACCACCTTTGGATGCAGGCGCCCATCACCACTACTCTGTGCCCACTAGTTGACACCAATTATTATTTTTCTGTTATTATAGTAAACTGTTATAACACTGAAATAATTATTTGGCATGACAGCAAATTAACCAGAGAGTCTGGCCAGGTTATCCTGCTATGGTAATAGAGTAGACCATACTGACAGTGACTCAACACCGAGTGTCAGGCAGCAGTTAACTAACCTGACAACCCTAAGGACTAACGGCTTGGGTGCCGAAGTCCACAGGGAAGAGTGATGGTCCCCAAGTGGATTAAATCGCACTTGAATCCATCTTGATGGAGGGTAGTAGCTTCATCAATACTAGTCTTGGGCTGAGGAGGATTTTATGTGCCCAGAGGGCTCGGGACTAGAAAGTGATTGGTGAAATTGGATCAGTGGTACAAGATGTCATGCTGAGATGTGGAAGGCAGATGAAAGGCCACTGCATTATATTCTGAGGACAGTCTTCATCCTGATCGCCATGAGGATCGCCAATATTCAGATACGGCAGAACAACAACAAGAAGCTGTCATAGCATTATAAATGGGGGGAGGGGGAGACACCCACTTTCTTTGAATGTAATTCAAACCTGGCAAAACTGATGCAAATGTAGTACTTTTTGCTAAACCAGACACATCCATAGACTAAGACAGTAGTGGTGAACATATGGCCTACTTGCCAGAAGGGGCACTCAGATGACACTCCTGTCGGCACATGTGCAGTCATTCCAGCACAGAATTCACCCACCCCTCTGTCCAGCAGCCCAATAGGGATACTTACTCCCTCCCCCATTACAGAGTTCACCCCACCCCTCTGCTTGGTCACTCAGTCTCTAAAAGTTCACCATCACTAGACTAAGACAATTCTTTTTGGGCATGATAGTCATATTCAATTTTATTTGGGGGACTAGAGACCACACATGCATACACAGGAACCCATAGAGATCAATGTGCTCTTTTCTTTATATAATTTTGCATGCATGATTGTACATCTATATCATCACAACATGACCTGATCCCTCAGTGATCTCCACTAAAATTATTATTTCTCTGCCATTACTGGCAGAAGGCATTCATTAGCTTCTGATGCAAGCTTTCCATTTTTTCCTTTTTCCACTGCAGCTGTAGGTGAATCCTGCTGACTTTGGTAGGCTTCAGGTACGGCAGTTAAGGGCCATGCACACCTCCTGCATAGCAGTTTATACGCACCCTGCAGGTTATATGCCAATCAGTGAATGATGACCTTGTCAGGGGCAGAATGTATAGTATGTTGGAAGAAGTTGGAAATAACTAAGTCATTTTATAATTCCATTCCTTACTTATATTCTTAAATAAGGAAATATATATGCCTATATTTTTTTGCCCATTTGTGTATTTACAGTGGGGTTGGCAAAGTGCGCACCATCAAGTTGCACATACCTCATGAGGCTCAAATGCACCCCTGTTTCAATAAGTCCTCCTGTGCTCTTTGGGGACGTGGGATGCAATTTTCCATATTTTGGCTCTCAGCCCAACTACCCAGTGTGGTGCAGTAGATATACTTGGACTGTGAAGATCTGGGTTTGAATTCCTGTTCATGCATGGAAGCTCACTGAGGGTATGGAACTGCTAAAACCACTCAAATATCTCACGTACCTTAAAAGCCCTAATAGGTTTGCTATAACTTGGTTCCAATTTGTTATCATATAAGAACAACAGCACTGCTGGTGGTCCAGATCCCAGTGGTAGAGATCTGGCTGTGATTTTTAGCTGTTGAAGGCTCCCCTCCACCCCAAGACTTCCTTAGGCTTCCCAGGGGCAAAAAGGGCACTCTAAGGACTGCAGTGGCTCAAGTGGCTGAGACACTGACTGGGAGGCGAGAGGTCAGCAGTTCAATTCCTGAGTACTGCAGGACGGAATGAGCTCCTGTCTTTGTCCCAGCTCCTGCCAACCTAGCAGTTTGAAAGCAAGAAATTGCAAGTATATAAATAGGGACCATTTTGGTGGGAAGGTAACAGCGTTCTGTGCACTCCAGTGTCTAGTCATGCCTACCACATGACTACAGAAACATGTACAGAAGCAGACAGTGCTGGCTCTTTGGCTTTGAAACAGAGATGAGCACTGAACCCTAGAGTTGGGTACGACTGGCTTTCGAGCAAGGGAAACCTTTACCTTTACCTAAAGAACCTCAGAATCTGGAGGGGAAGATAAGAATTTTTATTTAGTTTAAATTAAATATTATCAATGTTGAATGATAATGTTACCTGGTTTGTGCTAGGTGACTACATGAATAAGATTTTGCCCAATATGTTACTGGTCGCATTTCTTGAAACATGGCAAGTTGGGCAACTGGTGTGTGAAAAGGAATGTAAATGGAAAATTGTTAACTGATAGCAGTTCACCACCACAATTTATACAATTGCAGCTCCCCTGGTGGTTTAGTGGTTAAGGTGCTGAGCTGGAGACTGGAAGGTCGTGTTTCAACACCCGAGAGCTGCATTGGGGACATTGAAGGAGCCTCATTCGGGCATCCCCTAAAAATCCTTTCAATCCAGAGTAATCTCTGACACAAATTTATACAATAATATAATAATACCTCTCCGCTGCCGCCCTTGGAATTTACCTATGGCCGGGGTGGAGTGGCTGTTATAGGATTGTGTTGTGGTATATTATTATATGCTGTTTTGGTAGATTGAATTTTGTATATTGTATTACTGTGTATTTACTGTGTATGGTGTGTATTGTATATTATGTATATTGTTTATTTACCATGTGAGCTGCCCTGAGTCGTGTTTCCTGATTGGGCAGGGAACACAACTCAAAGTGTAATTAAATTACACTTTTTCCAGCAAGAATTCGCAGTAGTACTCTGGCTGCTGAAAATAAACACATTACACATCCTCAGCAAGAGGGAGGTGTGCTTAATGGTTCAAAATTAAAAATGACATTTCTGAACCTTGACCATTAAAATCAACTGCCTGGACAACCTCTAGGAAGATCTCTCAGCATTGATTTAATTCCCAAAGGAATCTATTCCAAGTTCTCTTCTGACTGATGTCCCTACAAAACATCATTTTAAAACAATAATATTCTATCTGTATATTAAATATCACGAAGACTATCAAGCAGAAATTCCCTCACACAAGCTTTGAACCCACCCCTCAAGAAAGGACAAAGCCACAGTAAAGCAGTACCAATGAATCACAATTGAGAGTGATGTCTCAGAAGAAAGAGCAGATATAAAACAATCAACAGGGATACATTCCTGCAGTCCATTTGCCAGTGTAGACTGTCCACCAAAGCAACCGTCTCATAAATCTTATTTCCATTCCATAGGTTTTATTTAATAATGATATATCAAAAACTCCTTTGTCTATTGTTTTATTATTTAAAACAGAAACAAAATAATTTTGTCTGTACAGGCCTGGTGACTATATGAAGACAGTTCCACAATATGTACTGTCTTATACAATAACAATGTATTATATTCTTAACAATAAATAATAATAAAAAGTTCATAGATATTTAGGTATGCTTTTGTATTTTAAAAGAAAAGAACCACTTATATCCACTGCATATATTTTTTAAAAATCTGCAACAGAAACAAATTCTTCAATGTGTATAATCACATATGACATGTTATTGCTTGTGTTCTGGTTTCTTTGTATTACTACAACTAATAAATAAGAAAAAAGACAGAAAAGTTTTTTATATATATACCCTTTTGTAATACAAGGGAAGAAGAGGATTACATAGGGACATGTGTTTTTTAAATTTGTAATGGAAACAAATTGAGAAAGAAAGCAACATCTTACTCATCTGCTAATAACTTTACAAAAAGTTTCCTCCTCAGCAAATTTAATGTTTCTGTGCAGTGAAAAGTTATCTCGGCAGGTGGCAGCAAAAATACGCAATTCCTCTTCTGCATTACAATGTAGGCCAAAAGTGTCAGGTTAACCTGCCTGTGTCAAGAAAACAATCTCTCTTTGAGTTACATCTAGTAGAGTGACTTAAATTGAAGCAAAAACAGATGGTTTCAAACAGCACAGCTCACTTTCATACAGAAGGTGGAGAGGAGGATCAAATGCAGTGAAAGTGTCTTATGAGAATTCAGCTGTCACATGTTGACTACTGAGGTTATTGCAGACGTTCCTCCAGCTAAGTGTAGTGACATCTACATTTGTTTCATGACATTTCTTGTCATGCAGAGAAAGGGACCTACACATCTTCCCATGATCACATATGCTTATTGTCAGTATGTATCGTCACTGTATGAGTTTACATTCAAATAGTAAGTAAGGGCCCTCCTTTGGCCTGGAGCAAGTGACTTCAAGACTATAGCTCCCTGATGGTGAACCTTGGCACTCCAGGTATTCTTGGACTTCAATTACCAGAAGCCCAAGCCAGCACTCCTGCTGATCAGGGCTTCTGGGAATTGAAGTTCAAGAACACCTGGATTGCCAAGGTTTGCCATCACTGCCATAGTAGTATCTCTTATCTTCTTCTTCTGCTGTATCTGAATCTGAATATTGGTGATCATCATGGCAATTAGGCATGAAGATTGTCCTGAGAATATAATGTTGTGGCCTTTCATCTGTCTTCTGCATTGCAGCATGACACCTGTACCACTGTTCCAGTTCCATGAGCCACTTTCTGGTCCTGAGCTCTTTTGGCACGTAAAGTCCTCCACAACCCCAGGCCGGTATTGATGAAGCTGCTGAAAATGGACTCAAGTGGGATTTAATCCACTTGGGAACCATCACCCTTCCCTGTGGACTTTGACTCCAAGGCCGTTGGTCCTCAGGGTTGTCAGGTTAGTTAACTGCTACCTGACACTGGTGTTGAATCATTGGCAGTATGGTCTACTCCCATGATGGCGAACCTTGGCACTCCAGGTGTTCTTAGACTTCAATTACCAGAAGCCCAAGTAAGCACTCCTGCTTATCAGGGTTTCTGGGAATTAAAGTTCAAGAACAGGTGGAGTGCCAAGGTTTGCCATCACTGGTCTACTCTATTACCACAGCAGGATAACCTGGTCAAACTGTCATTTATCTGATCATTCCACACAATTATATCCTAGAAACACACATACTGTATCTGGTTTGCATCTGGAAACTATAAAGCAGTCACTGCCTGGAGGATTCAGACTGGGAAATATCTACAGTTTCAATGGGTTGAACTGTAGGATCCGTCTGTTGTCCACACAGGGGAAAAGAGTAGAAAAGGCATAGGAAATCTTAAATCAGTACTGTGGACAGCAGCTTATCATGCAAGAGCTACAGCAGGGGTGACCAAACTGCGGCCCACAGGCGTGACCCGGCCAGTGGTGACAAATCATCCTGCCCACACCGCCCATGTCACTACTGGAAGCGGAAGTAAAACATGCCCATGCATGCATATAATGCTGCTGTAAAGGCACCTGTAGCTGTCGTAAACGCATTTACAACAGCCACAGATGCATTTTACGGAGGAAATACATAACCAGCACACTCAACCATATGACCGACCCACAGTGTGAAAAGTTTGACCATCCCTGAGCTACAGGAACAAGACTACGGTAGTTAAACCAGCAGGGCCCTAGTCAGGACATTGAAGTTTTTGTTGTTGTTCAGGCGCACAGCTGAGTCCAACCCTTTGAGACCCCATGGACCACTGCACGCCAGGCTCCTTTGTCATCTGCCGTCCTCTGTAGCCTGCCTAGATCTACATTCACTGCGTCAATGATCCTATCTAGCTTTCTTATCCTCTGCCACCCCCTTCTCCTTTCGCCTCAATCTTTCCTAGCATGTCAGCATCAGGGCCTTCTCCAGTGAGTCCTCTCTTCTCATTTGGAGGGCAAAGTACTTGAGCTTCAGCTTCAGTATTTGTCCTTCCAAAGAGCAGTCAGGGTTGATTTTCTTCAGGATTGACTGATTTGATCTCCTTGCAGCTCAGGGGACTCTGAAGCTTACTGAAGGCTGAAATTGTTTGGCAAGGAAGTGTACATTCTCCCTTTGTTGTCAATTAAGGCATCTATATGTTGTTCAGAAAAGTTCATCCTCTGGTAAAACAATAAAGTCTCTAATTTCTTCTGGGAGTTATACGTTATAAACACAGAAACCTCAGACGGCAAAACTTCTTTGGAAGCAGAAGATAGAAGGGCCATGCTATCTTGAATACTCTGGGGGAAATGTGTATTCATTCCCATGCCGAGAAAAATCTTCTGTAACAATGTTTTGCACTAGTCTTAGTAACAAATATTTTAAAATTAACAGCACTGAGTATTGTATTAGATGATTAACATATGAATTTTTACATAAACAAATAAATTTAACATTCATATGCATACCATATTTTAACTTACACCAACAGTACTCTCATTGGTTTGAGTATACCAACAGTACTCTCACACTTTAGGGTGGCTCATTTGAGGGTTACCTGGGTTTTTAGCTTAATTTTAAAAGAAATCCTATGATGTGGCTGCAGGGAGAGGGTATGTTAATTTTAAATTTTAAACAATTTTATACTTTTACTTCATTGTTTTATCTTTATCTATGCTGTACATGTAAACCACCCGGAGTCACCTCGGTGAGGGGGCAGCAGCATAAATATGACTATTAAATTAAAATTTAAAATTAAATATGTGTTTCAGTTACTATTAAAATGGCCATTAATGTAAATGACCCTATTACTGAACAGAACATCCTCTGTTAAAATAGTGTTTTATATCAGAGTTGCGTGGAGTTGCAACTAATGCATCCATAACTAAATATGGTTTGAATATCAAATATTAATTCTCATAATGAACTCAATATGCAATTACTATATTTGCAGGTGGAAAACTATTCAAGGAAAATATCAATGCACTATTACAATAGAAAATAAACATATGGAATATTAGAAAGACAGTACTGAATCAAATATTGCAATAAATCTGGGTAATCTGCAATAGAATTAAGCTGATTGTTAAGCCTATTTCTCTGTTGATGGCAATCAGCTAAGAATCAAGCAGTATAGAGAAATTGGTCATGGACTGTGATTTAAGAGAGTTAAATACAGTACTGACTTATTGGGATACTTTCAATTTCTAAAAGACATAATGGACCCTTGCACTGGCAAGAGGTTTGAACAGACTGAACTTCCCAGTGCCAACATTGCTTAAATTGTATAATTGCATATATAGTTACTCTCAATGGAAGACTGCTAAGTACTTCTGAATGGTAGTTAGTTATGCTTTAAAAACACTGAGGAAATTTGTTATTGCAATTATTTTGCAGTGAATAAATAGGATAACCAAGATTTGGAGTAATGCTGGTACTAATATATCTGAAAGGACCTGATGCTTAATTTTTAGCATGTCAGACATGGCAAGTAAGCTGAAAACTAAGATCACTTGATCTCTGAGTCAATATTCTATATTAATGGATAGTCGTTACCATGAAAAACAGATTCAATGGGGTTACACCAGTGTGTATAAACTATAAGTCAAGGCCAGCGATTCCCAGCTTTGGTGCCCCAGATGTTCATGGACTACGACTCCCAGAAATCTTGGCTAGAACAGCCATTTGTGAAGGTTTCGAGGAACTATAGTCCAAGAACACCAGAGGCTCCAAGGTTGGGAACCACTGATCTACACCTTGTGTTAGCAATACTATGTTTGTTTTATTCCTTTCAGTTATTCTTGACAATGATTTTAAAAAACCCTTCAGTTTCCATTCTTGTCTCTTCCAGTTGTGTTGCACTCAGAATAACATCCATCACAGTCAATCACAAAATACTCTTCTCAAAACACTTCATTGACAGGAAAACCCTATAGGGTTCAAATTTTATATGCTCTTATGCACACAGCCACACAAGCGCATACAGCAACTAAAAATAGCTTGCCAAAATATCCCAATGAATCAGCCTCCTAGTAGTAGATATTTTAATTAAGTTGTTTAAAGTTTCAATACATCTTATAATGCATTCAATTGACATTCCTCATGTAAACATCACTAATACAGAAAAGATGAATCTTGAATATGAGAAAATTACAGAATTCCTGGCTTTTTTCTTTAGCTTATGAAGAATAAGCGTTTTAAAATAATTTTAAATAATGTTTTAATTGGTTGCTTTTTCCACTGTGTCACAATTATTCCACAGCGTTCCTCATTAACATTTTGTGTCTAAAATATATTTGTACATTTTGGCCCAAATCCTATTGCTTAGTGTAGTGAAAGACCATTGAATTTGGCGAGTCAATTTCTCTCTATGTTATATTGATTCATACAGGCCTACTCAGGTTGCAACTTATTTTAGCATAATTCGTTACAGTTAAGAGTAACCCATTGAGAACTTACAGAGTTGACTCACCAAATCCCCATTGATTCAATGGGCCTGTTCTAGCACAACTTAGTACGCTAAGCAAAAGGACTTTGCCCACTGTTTGTCAACTTGAATGTTACATACCTTTCCCTCCAGTGTGACTCAAAAGAGCCTCATGTTTAGCAAAGACCGATGTAAATCAAAAAACTGTATTTTAAAATATGTGTTACAAAACAAGCAAAGTGCTGACTGCAAAGTACCTATTTCTACAAGTTGGTGCAACAAAAGTTAAATCATCAGGATCCAATGATCAAGGGCTTTGGCAGGCTAAGTACGAGAGCTTCCCCTTCCTTCATTTTGAACAGCAAGTCCCCGCAACGTATCTCCACCTGCTTTTGAGGGTCAGTCCACTAGGTTTCAGAAACATATGGCAGGCTACTGTTAAAAAAACATCAATCCAAAAAACTAAACCTCAGAGCTCAGCAAGACTGCTTGCCTAATTCTTTCCATGCAGAACAATCTCTCTAAGGTGCAATATAGGGGCCATGAAGCAAAGCAAAAGCAAAGCAATCACACTTATATATCATCCCATAGCACTTAGTGCACTCTCTGGGTGGTTCACAAGTAAATTACCATTTTACCCCCAATATGCTGGGTACTCAATTTACTGACCTCGGAAGGATG
Organism: Bradypodion ventrale; assembly: GCA_035047345.1. Classification (NCBI taxonomy): domain Eukaryota; kingdom Metazoa; phylum Chordata; class Lepidosauria; order Squamata; family Chamaeleonidae; genus Bradypodion; species Bradypodion ventrale. The sequence continues at coordinate 79,674,573 of JAWDJE010000006.1, read as the reverse complement.
GAAGGCTGAGTCAACCTTGTTCCCTGGTCAGGATTGAACTCACAACCTTTTGGTTGCAGGACACCAGTTTAACCACTGCACCACTAGGGCTCCTACATAGAGATGTTTAATCTCTGGATTAATGAAACACCTGCACAGAGAAGTTTAATCTTTGGACTTTCTTCAACAGAAGGATCATATGATAAACAGTTGAGTAGATAACTTTAGATTTCTCTAGTGTTTATTTTTAAATAACCAATAACATTGAAGTGTTTTCATTTCCATTATCTTCTCCTCACTGGCAAATTTGTTCTCCCTTGGAGATATCTATAATATGCACTCTAATTTTAAAAAAACCAGTTGATCTTCTTTTCTTGCTTATTTCAAATGCAAAGTAATGTGAGCAGAAGTTTCTACTTACATCAATGCTCTATTGGAGGGAAAGATAGGAACTAGTAATACAGTACAATAGTGTATTCAAACATGTTTTCAAGTGGACATGTTTAGACCTACAATGGGCATGTTCAAATCCCACTGCATACTGCCTGATGGTTTCTGCTGCAAGAATCTTGTGCTTGGGGCATGTTTATTGTGATATCTGATGCTGGCATTTTGGCTAGCCTGTCTCACCAAAGGCCAGAATCCTAAAACAAGAACTACCTACAGTTCATTGTATGAGAGACAAATCTGAATGCCATGGTTGATTATCACAGTAAACAAATGACAAACAGGTCTGTTTAGCACTTTTGCTTTTGGTCAGAGTGATCAAGCAATGTGCAACTGCCTTTAAAAGAATTCTGACTAATCATTGCACTTGAATATAGTTCTAAAACTCTCAGTCTTCTAACTTTTGAACTCTATTAGGAATTGTTTTCTATGTGATGGTTATGATTCCACATGTCAGTTATTCCTTGGAGTACAGAACAGTTGTGTCCTGGACAAAAAAGAACAGATAATCCATTGCATGTGCCAAATCCATTACCACAAACTAGGACTCTGAGGCTCAATGTCAATCTGCGGAAGTAATTCTTGTATGAAAACCACAGTCATATAGAGGACAGGGTGTTGGGCTAGGACTCAGGAGACAGAAAAGCACTTTAAATACATCTCAAATACTTTGAAATCCCTCTTAGGGTTGCTTTAAGTCAGTTGTGTCTTCATGGCATACAGTATAACGTAATATTTTCCATATACACCAACAAATTGAAATGTCCTTGGAATCTTTACTTTGGTCTCATTGTATTCACTGGGACTGGAATGTATCCTTTAAATGTATCTGCTAAGGACAGGATTGCAATGATATTAAAAAGTTAATACAGCACCATTTGGCTTTATAATATTGCTGTGACATCACAGCTTATAAAACCCAATAATGCACCAATTAAGTGAGATTTAGGATTAAGTTCTTTGAAAGGTGATATGATTCCCAGCACTTTTGGTTTCATGTGTTATTTTTGGTACATTGCTATCTGTTTCATTTTCAGGTTTTGGTTATCAGATTATTGTGTTTTGTATGTTTTTATTAGTTGTTTTGAATGTCTGTGGGGGGGGGGGGGAGGAATGTGGATTTCACAATTATTGTAAATAAATAAATGCAAGTATTTGACCATATCATTTAAATCTTCTTTAACAGAAAATGCATAATTCAAGGAGCTAACACAGACTTTCATTTCTTTCATTTTTTTGTTTTTTCACTTCAATCCTACAGCTCATCACACTGCATTCTGGTGAGTCTTTATTTTTATTTTGTTACTGTCTAGCAGCCTATAAAGTATTTACACTGAGAAAATAACCCAAGAGACAAGGGAACAGTCTTAAATATAACAGTATATATAAGTGTTTCTTTTATGACTGTTGAGATAAACTGGGGGTGGGTGGTGGGTGGGAGCAAAGCACCAATTATAAAAGTTAGGAATTATACCAGCTTCCTGCTATTTCATTTATTGAAAACAACAGTTCATAGATCTGCTCTATTCCTAAATTTGGTTTTAAAAGACAATGTAGGATAGAATTATGACAGTCATCTCTGGTTGCTCACCCATAAAGTATATGATCCTCTACGACTCCCTGGAAAAGTCAACATGCTCTGATCTGAGACAGTAACAGATGTCAAACCGCTGCTGCTCCTTGACTGTGGCCATTCAAAATCAGCATCCATTTGCTCAACTTTGTTTTTCTGCTTTCTTATAATCTGAAGCAAGTTGAAAAAGAAATAAATATGAGTTCATTGTAAAGCAGCTATAGAAATCTGACTAGGCCTGGGATTAGCATTTTGCATTTACACCAGGGGTTGCCAACCTTTTTGAGTCAGGGGCTGGATCACAATCCCTCAGTCAGTTGAGGGGGCTGGACTAGTAGTCCCCCTGCTATTTACGGTTGCCATAAATGAGTCCACAGCCAATTCTGGCATTGGTGGCTGGAGCAAAGGGGGTGGTGGATTATTTGGCATGGTGGGCTGTATCCGGGCCATGGGCCATAGGTTGCTTACCCCTGATCTACATGAAAGATCCAATACAAGAGGCTCGCTTTTGTGTAATTCATGTTCTTTCAGTGACTGTCAAAAGACAGCTTCTAAAACACAGATTATTTCTGTTTATGAATTATGAGTACACAAATGTTTCATTCTTCTTCCATGTTCTCTCTTTTGCATAAACTTTTGGTGCCCTGTCCTTCACCCTCTGTCTGTCAATTAGCCTGAGAAAAGTTCCATCCACTACTAGACACGAAGACTGTCAGCAGCCATTCAAGACATCAGGGAAGTAGGAATTTTGAATATGGAGAAGGGCCTGGAAATGAATGAGGGGATGCTCTTTTTGCTTCAGCCGTTTCTTATTGGTGTGCTGAGTTCTCAGTGCCTCTTTGGCTATAGAGATGAGCACTGAACCCTAGAGTCGGATACGACCGGGTTTCAAGCAAGGCCGACCTTTACTTTGCATAAAAATTATATTGCATATTATTCATAAAATGGTTAAATAATTCTGCCTGGCTTTACCCCAGCACTCCAACTAATGGAAGACATGGTCAACATTTTGCCCCAACTTTTGTTTGTTAAAAAAGATCAGATATTCATGTTAGGAAAGATATACTCTATCTTGGAATGTTATGCTCCTTTTGGGTTTTGTATTTCTTGTCTTGCTAAACTCAAGCACATACTGCTCTTCAAGTGATAACCCTTCACAGCAATGCAGCACTGACCTCTTATATAAAGAGCTAAATTAGCAACAAAGATGTTTGAAAAAACAGCAAAATGCAACATTCTGGAATAAAAAAGAGAGACTAGCAGTTCCTGCTGTAAATAACAAGAGAACAGATTTACTCCCATCAGATGACAGTTAGCTGTGAAAGCAGCAAAATGAAATCAATGCATAATGTCAGGGTAAGACAACTTGATATCACCTAGATCTTTTGGATTCAAGTCCAACAAATTTAGAGAAAACCAGAATGCCTCCACTAAAAACAAATCATTCCAAAAATAAATAAAAATTACACTACTAGGCAGAATAGTGGGGCGGGGGGAATATACAATATGCCATTTCTGTCTGGGTGGGATGAACTTCAGAGCAGTTTTTAGAAACCATTTTTATCAGAGAGGAAAGAGTTTTGTAGTTGTTACAGAATTGTTTGTTTTCTGACTTTCAAACCTTCAGATTAAGCGTAATTCATTGTAAGCAAATCAATTTATGAAGAAGTCCCAGAGCTAATGGTATGTGATGGTTGAATGTTAGTGGAGAGCAGAAAATTTCCTCTCATCCATGAACTTCTTAGGTGGCCTTATGTAAGCCTCAGGTATGCATCTCCCATTGACAGGTCAAAAATACCTATCTATCTCAGGTGGCCCTCAAACATAAATGTAAGCAAATTTCTGCATAAGTGATAAAAATTGTTAAAGCATTTTTGTACAAACAGTAAATTCATCTTATAGTGAAACTTCTAAGTCATACCTTCTGGACAATGGTGGTAGCCAGCTCTTCTATCAACTCTTCTTTATGTTCTTGCAAGTAACAAACTTCACTTTGTTTGTCCTTATAAAAGGCACACAGAAACATTTATCCATTCACTCAGTTATATGCATGTATGCGCTTGTATGTATAGAATGTCCTAATAGTAAATTATAAATATCAGGAAGAACAAAAATAATACCCAGGCATTAAAAAAGCCAGCAATAGGGAGGGATACAACCACTGAAGAACCCTACTGCCTTCTTACTGTAGTTGTAGAAGTATTTTACTAGCTACTGGAGGAAACAGAAAAATAGAATTGTCTGTTTCAATTCTGTTTGCCAAAATATGAAATACAGTACAGTAAGGAATGGGGAAATGTCAGTAACAAGATGTCTAAAACAGAAGCTAGAAAAGTTACTTTTCATATCATAGCTCTCAAAATTTATCCCAGCCAGCACTGTTAGTGTCCCTTCTGGCTGGGAGATTCCGGGACTGCTGTTCCACAGAGCAACGTTTGCAAGCTCTGGTATGAAATGAGAATAGTATCTCTTTGAAATAAGCATATTGAAGACTTTTGAGGTTCAGCTTCTCTGCTGGCATTGGAAGAAAATGGGGAAATATTTACAAGTGCAGAACATGTCTCATCTTTTTTTTTTTGTAGTCTAAAAGCTAGGCTATATAATGATGACACAAACTACTTTACAGTGCTTTTAATAATGGAAAATAAAGATCCAATGTTGAAAAACTAAAGCTAATTAAGCAAAAGCTATTTTTATGGGAGAAAATATCTCTGCAAAAATAATGATTGCAACTGAAGTATTTTTACCAAGTTGTTGCTGCTATATGTTTCTGCCTTAGATATAGCTTCTTCTATTGCTTCTTCTGCCACACGCAAAGCCACTGCAAGGATGTCCATCATGCTATGTCCTAGGAAAATAATGTAGCTAGGTCAGTACAATATTCCTTAGAGAGACAAGCTCATTGAGGCAGGTGTGAATGCTCTCTTTCCCCAGAAAGGGCAGTTTAGGCATCTTACAATGTAGGCATAGGATTTTTGGACATTTTTCACTACAATTATCAGAATTCAGCAGGAATTATCCCAGCTAGAATTCTGGTAGTTTTGGACAACATAACACAAGTTCTCAGAGGAGTTTCAGTATCCTCACCTGTTGCTTCTGCAAAACACTAGACTAGGGAATGGTAGTCTATCTGTTTATTAGACTCTGTAGAGCATGCCTCTAAAAAAACCACCATCTCCTATACCCATGATGGTGAACCTTGGCACTCCAGATGCTCTTGGACTTCAACTCCTAGAAGCCCAAGCACCTAGTGAATCCACACGAATGGGTTTACTGTGATTCATACGGCCTGCGCTACCCTTGTCATTCCCGGAAGCAGAAGTAAAACGCGCCCAGATGCTTTACTTCCACTTCTAGGAGTGACAAATCATAGTAAACCCATTATCTGGATTCACAGGGTGCTTGGGCTTCTGGGAATTGAAGCCCAAGAACATCTGGAGCACCAAGGTTTGCCATCACGGTCCTATACTTTATAGTTCCACTCATGTCCTCCTCTGTAGTTAATGGCCATGAATGCGAAGAGAACTTTGGTGAAGAAGTGAAACTCATCTGAGAACTGGGGGTTGGGGCAACATTTCCAGAATTCACTAGGAGCCCCCCTGCTAAATTCTGATAGTGGTAATGGAAAAAGAATTCAATCATTCTATGTTTATTAGGGCCACAGGTAGAAAGCAGGTGCAGCTATCAAAAAGAAACTGCTTTCAGGGCAAATAGACACTCCTGAGTCCTCACCTTGCAGCAACAGTGCAAGTTTAAAGAGGGAGTCCAAGACTATTTAGTGTGCTTCAGCATTGCACAGATAAGATTTTTGTGATAATATCATTTTTCTTCCTTTAATGTATGTTTTCTTTTGTTGTGAGCTGCTTTGGGCTGTGTTCTTCAAAAGAGCAAAGAAAGTTGTAAATATTCAATCATCCATGAATAAATTATTGTGTATGTGGAGGTCCTTTTTGTTAGAAGTAGAAATGCCTAACACAAATAAGATAGATAATTATATAGCTAACTAGTAGGCTCTCTGATTAATACAAATGCTATCAAGGAAGTGCAAGATATTTGCATATATTAGTCTTTATAGAACAAGACCTTATTCCCCAAATATTGTTTAACAGGCTACTGAAATAAAGCAAAAGCATAGTAATAGCAATTACAGTGAACCCCCACCTAATGACGTGTTAAAATAGCATCATTTTCTATTAACAATGCTCATGACGCACCCCACGTGATCATTCAAATAACAAAAAAACATTGTTATTCGAATAACGATGGTATTTTTACCATCGTTATTCAAATAACAACAAAAACATCGTTATTTGAATAACAACGGTTTTTTGTTGTTATTCGAATAATGATGTTTTCTGCATAATGACGCTACTTGGGGAACCAAGTAACATTGTTATGCGAGGGTCTACTGTACATCTGTGCTTAGTGCACTCTCTGGGCAGGTCACAAGTTAATTAGCATTTTACCCCAACATGCTGAGTACTCATTTTACTGACCTCCGAAAGAGGTAAAGCTGAGTCGACCTTTATCCCTGGTCAGGATTGAACTCACAACATATTGGTTACAGTACAGCAGTTTAACAAATGCGCCACCAGGGCAATAATAGCACTTTCATAAATACAACCTATCTTAACCAATAAAATGCTCACCTGTCATAGGTAAATAGAAAGGGCTATTAACAGGCCTAAAACTAAGCTAGAAACAGTTACTTTTTTGGCCTATTATCCACAAATTTCCCTAGCCAGCACAACTTCTGGTTGTACTGGCAGAGTTAGAAAAAGAAACTAACTTTTCTCAGCTCTGGCCTGAAATATAAGCAACATTTAGAACCATTTGGCATGATATCAGATGGAAGAGACACATACAACTTCCTTCAGTTATTAAATCCACTTTAAGGTAATTTCATTTAATAATTGAATTAGAGTAAAAACAACATTTCAAAGAGAATTACCTTCAGTTTGCCTGTAGAAAGTAGAGTCACTGCCACATATGCTTCCTTCATTTTCTATAATTCCCTCACAGATGCTTCCTACTTCTGCTCAAAATAAGAAAATCATTATTATATATCAAGATAAAGTATCTTCTATGAATGAGACAGTAATTTCTAAATGCACCATTTGCAAAAGGGGTGGTAGCTGAATATTTTCAACATAAAAAACCCACCAGCGCACCAGCTAACCAACCACTTCCCTCCAGAAGACGAATGCAGGCCGAGAATGGCGCTCCATTCTTGGCCTTCGCCTCCCGGAGGGAAGCCATTGCTTTCCACGGGGGGCAGGGGGCGAAGGCACTGGTGCCTTCATCCCCCTCCCACTGAGAAAAGCAAACAACTTCCCTGGGAAGCAATGGCTGAGAACAGCGCTCTGTTCTCTGCCTTTGCCTCCCGGAGGGAAGCCATTGCTTTCCACGGGGGGCGAAGGCACTGATGCATTCATCCCTCTCCCACTGAGGAAAGCGAACAACTTCCCCGGGAAGCAAAGGCTGAGAACAGCGCTCTGTTCTCTGCCTTTGCCTCCCGGAGGGAAGCCATTGCTTTCCACGGGGGGCGAAGGCACTGGTGCCTTCATCCCTCTCCCACTGAGGAAAGCGAACACTTCCCCGGGAAGCAAAGGCTGAGAACGGAGCTCCATTATCTTCCTTCACCTCTCGGAGGGGAAGCCATCACTTTCCATGGAGGGCCGGGGGGTGAAGGCACTGGAGCCTTCGCCCCCCCTCCCACCGAGGAAAGCGAACAACTTCTCTGGGAAGCAAAGGCTGAGAACGGAGCTCTGTTCTCTGCCTTCGCCTCCCAGAGGGAAGCCATCGCTTTCCATGGGGGACGGGGGACGAAGGCACTAGTGCCTTCATCCCCCTCCCACCAAGGAAAACGAACAATTTCCCTGGGAAGCAAAGGCTGAGAACGGTGCTCCGTTCTCTGCCTTCGCCTCCCAGAGGGAAGCGAGCCCCTTCCACATTCGGCCCTTGCCTGTCAGAAAAGGGGCTTGCTTCTTCCGACAGACAAGGGCAGAATGTGGAGCACCCCCACTCCCTCTCTGTCTCTCTCACATACACACACACACCGGGCACCCCTGACTTGTCGGGCAGTTATTATCTATGTGTTGGTGGTTGGGATGGTTGTTTTTTTTTGGTGTGTGTGTGTGTGAGCGCACCCCCCAAAACCCCCCCAAAAAACCAAAACAAAACACCCAAACCACCCACTCACAGATAATAACTGCACAGCAGGGTCGGGCAAAAAAATGCTAGTTTACTATAAATCCCATAAATCCCCATTCTCATAGTGGTAACTATATAGATGACCACAGACACCAAAATGTGGCTCATTTAGCGAAATAAAAGGCTTTGTGGCCTAGCTAGACCTAGATTCCTGCCTAGAAAGGAAGCTTACAGTTAGCAGATTTTTAAAAACAAACAAACAACTTGCTGGATAGAGACTCACATTTTGATTTGTATCATGCATTTTTTAAACTAATCAGAACTTGTAAACACACATGCATACACATACACTCCTCTCTGGACCACAACTAATATCAGTCAGCAGACACTAGTTGGACAATTTCAAGTTATTGCATTTTCATACTTGAGACAGGAGCAGCAGAAAATGTAGCCACACTGCTAGAAAGGAATAGGATAGATTTCTAGATCTCAAATACAATCCAATGTATAATCTAACAACTGTACATAGCAATCAGGGCCGTAGCCAGGCTGCTTATATATATGACACTAGCAAAGGTACCCAGCATTCCCGGGTGAGGGACACACACCTGACACACAACACCCCCCCTCAGACCACACACCCAGAAAACACCCACCCACCCATGACACTCACACTCACACTCACACACACACACACACCACAGCCACTCAGATCACACACACCACAAAACACCCCCCAACACACACACCCCACAGCCACACAGATCACACACGACACAAAACACTCACACAACACACTCACTCAAACACACACACACACCGATTCACCGGCCTTGCTGACCCCGCATCATCTCCAGCGCCTCCCCAGCTCTGACTCTTGTCCCACGCTCCCGCCTGTTTGGGAGCCCCTGTCCGACCGGCCTCCTGGTGCCCTTCTTCCCCCCCACCACCACCCAAAGCGCGCCCCAGGAGGCCGGAGGAGGGAGGCCATGATGTTCGGTTGCCAGAGTAAGGCAACGCTGGATGGCAGGGGCTCTCGAGCAGGTGGCAGTCCTGCCTGTGACAGCGTGGGCCTGGGAGTGCAGCTGCCGCCCCTCCCCTTGGCCTGCCCAGTCGTGAGCCGTGTATTCCTCCTCCCAGCCCCCAAGCCGTTCCAGGCAGCTCCCGGATCCGACTCCTGCCTGGGACAAGAGTCGGAGCTGGGGAGGCGCTAGAGCGCAGCCCAGCCGGGTGGTAACCCACGGTGGCTGGCCAGACCGGCTGAAATGCGGGCGCAGGCTGGTTGGCGGATGGGGACTGTGGCACATGTGCAGTCCCCGTCGTCCTTTACGGCCTCACTGGGGAGCGCTCTTCCGGGTTGCGCATGCATGTCATGCATGCGTAGACCTGCCTTCCCTGCCGGGCTCCCAGGCAGCTGGGGGTTCCCCCTTCGCAGCCCCTTTTTGGGGTGAAGAAACCAACAGTAGGTTGACGGTACCCCTTGCCAACCCAGCTTAAGGGGCAAGGTAAGTAATGGGTGTGGTTTTAGGGGGGTGGGTGGCCAGGTGTCGGCGGGCATATCTGTCTCACAGAAGGACACCTTGGTTTTATATATTAAGATATATATCACAGTAATGCACAGACTAGACCATTTGAATCAATGGAGATAACACATTAAATTTTATTGGCCTACTCGAATTTACAACATTGACCAATAAGATTTCGGATAGCATCTAGATCAGGGGTTCCCAACCTGCAGCCTGTGGGCTGGACCCAGCCTACGGCACCATTTCATGTGGCCCATGTCACCACCGCTGCCACACCAGAAACAGAAGCGGACACATTTATGACAGCTGTAAATTTGCCTGCGGCTGTTGTAAACACGTTTATGACAGCCTTGGACATATTATACAGCAGTGTTTATGCTAGGGAAACCACGTGACTGGCCTGCTCAGATGTGCAGGGAGCATGGTCTGACCCACAGCATGAAAAGTTTGGGAACCCCTGATCTAGATCCTGAAATGAATTGCAGAGACAACAGGATTACAAAATCTAACACAGAGATAATGAATGTTGATCTTTTTTGATTGAAACTCTCAAATTCACAGGGCCAGCAGTTATCATACACACTGAGGAAATTTGGGAGTTATAATCCAAAAAAACCTAATTTTTCTAGCTCTAACATCAGCCACAACATCAGGAGTTAATTTGCCTCCTCATACATCTTTGACTTCCAGCAGTCCTCATTTGCCCTCTAAATAGCACAAACATACCAGCCTTTTTCTAAGCAAATCCCATGACAACATTCAGAACCAGGGGGAGAACATTTCCATTTTCCAGAAACTTATATTGCAAGAAAGAAATTTCTTATGGAAAGTAAAAGAGAAATGGCTGAACGTAAATGAATAAAAACCTTTATAAATCATTTGCTTTAGATAATTAGAAAACATGCTGTCCTACCCCACTAAGGTGCTAATTAAATTAGAAAAATTGGATAACTGAGAGGCTATATATGGCTTTCCATAGCCCACTCTTCTAGTCATTTTTGTGGTGGGTCATCCACTCTTTCTTCCAGTAACCACACCTGTGGGACATCAGAACAGAGCAAATCACTGCAAAATGTCCCCTTTTGAGCCACTGTTAGACGCATTATTGTTTTGCTGTGTTCTCTTTTACCCAATTCCAAGCTCATGTAAAGTCTAGGACAGGATAAAAGAGAGGGAAGCAACTGTCAGAACCTCTTCTGATGTAAATATCCAGTATTGTTTATTGGCTGATGAGCCAGTATTCAATGCCAGTAATTTAGTCAAAAAGTGGAGGGAATAACAGGCAAGTTTGGTTTTGGAACACAGAATGAAGCAGGGCAAAGATTGATAGAGTTCTGCCAAGAGAATGCACTGGTCATAGCAAATACTCTCTTCCAGCAACACAAGAGGCGACTTTACACATGGACATCACCAGATGGCCAACACCGAAACCAGATTGACTACATACTCTGCAACCAAAGATGGAGAACCTCCATACAGTCAGCAAAAACAAGACCTGGAGCAGACTGTGGCTCAGATCACAACCTACTGATCGCAAAATTCAGGCTTAAGACTAAAGAAAATAGGGAAAATAAGGAGACCAGACAGATATCACCAAGACAGCATCCCAAAAGAAAACACGGTGGAGGTGATAAACAGATTTAATGGCTTAGACTCGATAGACAGAGTGCCAGAAGAATTATGGACAGAGATGAGGAACATCATGCAGGAAGCAGCAAAGAAAACCATACCGAAAGAAAAGAAGCGCAAAAAAGCAAAGTGGTTGTCTGATGAGGCTCTTAAAATAGCAGAGGAAAGAAGGAACACAAAAGTCAAAGGAAAAAATACAATCATTTGAACACAGAATTTCAAAGAAAAGCAAGAAGAGAAAAGGAAAACTACCTAAAAGAACAGTGCAAAGAAATGGAGTAAAACAACAAAAGAGGCAGGACTAGAGATCTTTTCAAAAAAATCGGGAAAATCAAGGGAACATTTAAAGCAAAAATGACCATGATAAGGGACAAAGATGGAAAGGAGCTAGCTGATAGAGAAGAGATTAAGAAAAGATGGAAAGAGTACACAGAAGAACTCTACAAAAAGGACCTCAACACTACTGATAATCACAATGATGAAAAAATTGAACTTGAGCCAGACATCTTGGAGAGCAAAGTCATAAAGGCCCTAAAGAGCACTGCAAACAAAGCTAGTGGAGATGATAGTATCCCAGTTGAATTTTTCAAAGCTCTAAAAGATGATGGTGTCAAACTACTGCATGCAATATGCCAGCAGATTTGGAAAACAAAACAGTGGCCACAGGTTTGGAAAAGATCAGTATACGTTCCAATCCCAAAAAAGGGTAATGCCAAAGAATGTTCAAATTATCGAACAATTGCACTCATCCCACACGCCAGCAAGGTGATGCTCAAGATAATACAGGATAGACTTCAGCAGCATGTGGAGAGAGAATTACCAGAGGTGCAGGCTGGTTTCAGAAGAGGCAGGGGGACTAGAGACCACATTGCCAACATACGTTGGATCATGGAGAAAACAAAGGAATACCAGAAACAAGTATACTTTTGCTTTATTGACTACACTAAGGCATTTGACTGTGTGGACCACAACAAGATGTGGCAAGTAATTAAAGAGATGGGAATACCAGAGCACCTCATATGCCTCCTGAGAAATCTGTACATGAATCAAGAAGCAACAGTTAGGAAAGAACACGGAATGACAGAGTGGTTTGGAATAGGAAAAGAAGTAAGACAAGGCTACATTTTGTCACCCTGCTTATTCAATCTATACACAGACATAATGTGCAATGCAGGGATGGAGGAATCACAACATGGGATTAAAATTGCTGGGAGAAACATCAACAATCTGAAATATGCAGACGATACCACCCTAATGGCAGAAAGTGATCAAAACCTAAAGAATCTCATGATTGGGCTGAAGGAGGAGAGTGCAAAAGCTGGCTTGAAACTCAATATCAAGAATACCAAGATAATGGCTACAGGCCCAATCAGTCACTGGAAAATAGATGGGGAGGAAGTAGAAGCAATAACAGACTTTACATTCTTGGGATCAAAGATCACTGCAGATGGGGATTGCAGCCATGAAATAAAAAGGCGACTGATTCTTGGGAGACAAGCTATGAGAAACCTAGGGAACATAGTGAAAAGCAGAGACATCACATTGCAAACAAAAATCAGAATAGTCAAAACAATGGTATTCCTGGTGGTAATGTATGGATGCGAGAGCTGGACAATTAGGAAATCTGAATGCAAAAGAATAGATGCCTTCGAAATGAGGTGTTGGAGGAGAGTTTTGAGAATACCCTGGACAGCGAGGAAAACATAAGAACATAAGAACAGCCTTGCTGGAACAGGCCACAGCCCATCCAGTCCAGCATTCTGTCTCACACAGTGGCTCACCATTTCCTTGAGGGTATTCCCAAGGAGATGCCTTCACCTGCTTAGGATTCCCTGGAAATGGCATTGAGAGATATCCTGCCTATCTCTCCAACCCGGAGGTTGTCCTTAGGTAGCCATAATTATAGCCATTGATAGCCTTGTCCTCCATGAACTTGTCTAATCCTTTCTTAAAGCTGTGAAGACTGACAGCTGTCACCACTTCTTCTGGCAGGGAGTTCCATAGACCAGTAATCCTCTGGGTGAAAAAGTACTTTCTCTTATTTGTTTGAGAACTAGTACCCAAAAGTTTCATGGAGTGTCCCCTAGTTCTAGTGTTGTGCGATAGGGAAAACAGTTTTTCCTTATCTACCTTGTCCACACCGTGCATGATTTTATAAACTTCAATCAGGTCACCTCTTAGACGCCGTCGTTCAAGAGTGAAAAGGCCCAACCGTTGCAGCCTCAGATGGTAAGGAAGGTGTTCCAGTCCCCTAATCATTCTGGTTGCCCTCCTCTGTACTTTCTCCAACTCCATAATATCCTTCTGGAGGTATGGCGATCAGAACTGTACACAATATTCCAGATGGGGCCTCACCATAGATTTATAAAGAGGCAAAATGACACTTGCTGACTTATTTTCTATACCCTTCCTAATGATCCCTAACATTGAGTTTGCTTTTTTCACTGCTGAGGCACACTGGGTTGACACCTTCATTGAGCTGTCCACCAGGACACCAAGGTCCCTTTCCTGGTTTGTCGCAGAGAGTTCAGACCCCATCAGTTTATAAATGTAATTGGGGTTTTTTGCCCCAACATGCATCACTCTGCACTTACTGATGTTGAAGCTCATTTGCCACTGTTTTGCCCACTCCCCCAGTGTCAAGAGATCCCTCTGGAGCTCTTCACAATCTCTCACAGTTTTCACTACCCTGTATAATTTAGTGTCGTCAGCAAATTTGGCTACCTTGCTTTTTACTCCTACCTCTAGATCATTTATGAAGAGGTTGAAAAGCAGGGGTCCCAGTACTGAACCTTGGGGGACCCCACTCTTTACTTCCCTCCACTTGGAGAAGTGTCCATTTAGTGCTACCCTCTGTTTCCTGTCCCTTAGCCAGTTGCTGATCCAGGACAAGACCTGTCCCTTTATTCCATGACTGGTAAGTTTATTCAAGAGCCTTTGGTGTGGGACCTTGTCAAAAGCCTTCTGAAAGTCCAGATAAACAATGTCAACTGGATCCCCCTTATCCACATGCTTGTTGACACTCTCAAAAAATTCCAACAGATTAGTGAGGCATGATTTGCCCTTGCAAGAGCCATGTTGGCTCTCCTTTAGCAGTGCCTTCTCTTCTATGTAACTATTAATTCTATCTTTTAGGATAGGTCAATAGGACAAATAGGTCAATCCTAGCAGAAATCAACCCTGACTGCTCATTGGAAGGCCAAATAGTAAAGATGAAGCTAAAGTACTTTGGACATCAAATGAGAAGGGAGGATTCACTTGAGAAGGCCTTGATGTTGGGAAAGGTGGAGGGCTATCATCTAGGGAACAAGAAAAAAAAACCTTCCCTCTGACTGTCCCCAAACAATTGAGAAGTGTTTAATTTTGCTGTGATTGTATAGCCTCAGCATGAAAATGTATTGATTACTTTGCAGCATTTGTCTATGGTTGTGAAAAGTAAACATTTCCCCTGTGGAGCAGCAATCATCTAGTAACTTTGGGGATGGAGGGAATAGCATTTTCCCCGTCATCCCCAGCAAGCAAGAGAAGTGTTTGCTTTGCGGCAATCATAGACAATAGCTAAGAAGGAAATAGTTCACTTTGTTACTGCAGCTGAATTACTGTAGCAAATAAAACAGTTCCCAATTGTCTTGAGAAGTATAATTTAGAGGAGCAAAATGCTATTGGGACACAGGGATTGTTTCAAACATCATTTTGTTCTTCCATTCCACCTTCTTCTCCCATATCACAGTGCCTAAAAACTGGCAATGTAGGTTTTATCTTAGTTAGCCACAAGTTGCTATTGTTATCAGTAGTCATTTTGGATAAAACTACATATTATTGTATTTTGGCATATTGCATAATATTAAGCTCTACTACAAAATGGTGCCGATACCACTTCTCTTCTATTCTGGATTTTACACATTGATGGGGCCAGCCCTTTTTCCCCTGCCAGTCACCTGCCTGATCTCCTCCCCCCCACCTCTACCTTTCTTGTTTTCCACCTTCTCACTCTCCTTCAACAGCCATCAAATCTTCTATTTTTCTCCTTTGTGTCTCTATGTATATATGTAAAGTGTGAATCTTTTTTTAAAAAACCCTGTAATTAAAATCACATATACTGTACAAAGATGCACATTAAAAGCTTATCTTTTAAAAAAAAGTTTTTAAAAGAGTTCAGAAGTAAATGATGCTCCTACCATGTGACATTGCACCAACCCCCCCACCCAACATGCCCATGGCAATAGGGTGAATGCCCAGCCACACTGGGCTAAAACAACTGTTAGAAGTAATCTTGTGCCTGTTTGCATCTAATCCACTGTAAATACATTTTCTCTGGATTATTGCAAGGATGTAATTCCAGCCTTTGCCAGAGTTTGACTCAGATTTGTCAGGGACCACGCTATGGCTAAAATTCTGTTCCTTAATTATATATGCACAAGGCAGACGGCATAACATTTAGTCATGGCTAGCCAAGAATTAATGAGTCACTATTGGGCTCCTCAGGAACATATGAACCTACTGGCTTGGCCGATGCTTAAGAATCCCAGTGGGGATTTATTAATTGCCAGCTAAAAGTGACTGAACATTGCACCATTTGCTATCCATGTGCATATTTAAGCAACAGGATTTTAGCCATTGCGGCACATTTTAACTCTGTCTGTATGCACATGTGGAAGGCAATTAAGGACAGCATTTATTGAATCTCTACTTCAGAGATTCTCAACCTGCGGCCCATGGGCCAGATGTAGGCCAAAGTGCCACCACCACCACCTCCACCACACCCAGAAGTGCCATGTGGTAGAGGAAGGGCAAAATGGCTGTCTGGCCCCCAAAGCTGTCTGAGGTAGTGTGACCCGGCCGCCAGCTTTAAAAGGTTCAGAACTCCTGCTCTACTTCTTTAAAAATATGCTATAATAACACCAGAGCCCACAGGAAAGAATCGAAGTTCTCTTCTATGGCTGCCAGTAAAGACCCATCCCTAGAGTGGAGCTCTGATATCAGAGTCCTCCCTCACTTCAATTGTTCCCAGGTAACTATGGATATTTTTCTGATGCCTCCTTCTATGTGGCAACTCTGGAACTCATAGGGAGTATGTGGATAAAGAGCCATGTCATCACTGTGCTATGGGACAGTAAAAAAAAAAAAAAAAAAGGGGGGGGGTCGGTAATCATCATATTTCCCAGTCTTTTCCTTTTGTAAAGACACACAGAAATGAAGAAGCCAACAAACAGTTCCCATTGTGCTTGAGCTGTATAAATAAAAGCCCAGCCTATGGGACTAGGGTCACTTCAGAACTGCAGCCCTATCTTGTTTTTCATAGGACTTTTGGCAGTTATTTTCTCTTTACCTGAACAAGCTCCAGTCTCCAGTCGGTGTTTTCTGTACAAGTTCTTCAATACTTTAGCACTTCCAAAACGCTTGAAGCGACTTTTCACATTATTGTAGTACCACTCCAGGGACTGAGCCCTTAAAAGTCTGAGAAGAGAGATAAATTTAAAACTGTAGAATTTATTAACGAAAATTAACATACTGTATATGGGATTTCATTGCGGGGGGGGGGATTAATGTGGGATGTGACAGTATCACTGCAACAGTGGCCTGTTCACAAATTACCCCATGCCTTCTGCCCCTTCTCTGATGACTGCAAATTGTTTGAAAACCCACTTTGTTTGAAAATTCATCAAAAACATATCAATCTGACATTTCACCTATATATTAATTTGCATAATAAACCCTAACCCTTGTGTCTATTTTATAATATAATCTGTTACAGATTACAATGAATGCAAAAGCTTTTTGGCCATTTAAGATTCTAATGTCACAATGTCCTCATGATTCTTTCTGTCTAGAAAGGATTTGGAGGAGGAAAAGCTGCTAGCATTGTAGAAGATGTTACAATGAAAGGCTTATTCAAAAACGAAAGAAGAACTTTATCTACTTATTTCAGAACCCTCTAATGTTGACTTGGAATTTAAAATTTATGAGTTATAGTACTGCATTCAGCAAATGTAATGTTTTCATGTGCCAAGATACTGGAAAAACTCTGCTTCCAGATCTCTACACAGAAGATTTCTTCCATTTATGGAACTTGCAATATATGCTTAATTCTCACCATAAAATTCAAATTGTCATTTAAAGAGCATTAGTTATTCTCATTTCAAAAGGAAAGGAATGGCAGTAGCTTTTTCTTTTTCTTTCCATGCTACAAAGACTTTGATGTTAATTGTTCATAGACATAAATCCCAAGATCACAAATTGTGTTAAAGTAATTATTCAGTCAAATCCTATTATGGAAGTTTTTTTTAAAAAAAAATTAACAACAACAAGCAAATACTTCTGTGATTTAAAATCAGGATTATGTGTCATGTGTTGAGTCAACTTTATATGTGAGTACAGTGGAACCTTGGTTAATTTAATTAATGCATTCTCCGGGATGTTTCTTACAGTGAAAATTACTTTAACCAAATTTCCCATAGGAATACATTGAATGCAACTTCCCATATGAATGCACTGAAAACCAAAATGCTTTAACCAAAATGTGGTTTCCCATAGGAATGCATTGAAAACTAATTAATCCGTTCAAAAAAAAAATCTATAAACCGAGCTACTATTTTTCTATGGATTTCCTTTTGTTATGCAATTTTTATGTTAACTGAGCCATTTGTTAACCAAGGTTCCACTGTACTTAAAGATATGACTTGAATATTTGAATCAGAAAACTTGTAAACTTTATGTGAAATTTGTAACACTAATCATGAATAAGTGACATCACACACAAGGAAAATGCAGAGACAAAAAATCTAAAAGACGAGGGACTAAGTCCTATAACATTCCAACAAACATGTTCAATTGATACTAAAATTGACAGAAGGTGAAAGACTAGGGGGAAATCTCGAGAACTGCTACTAGATAAGCTCCTTGTCATTTGCTGATTCCTTTTTATTTAACAACCAAATAAATCATTTTCAGTTTATTCCTTTCCAGAGTTTGCTGAGTTACTTTTCCAGTTATCCCAAAACTGACATACAGGTGAAACTCGGAAAATTAGAATATCGTGCAAATGTTTATTCAGTTCAGTAGTGCAACTTAAAAGGTGAAGCAAATATATGAGATAGACTCATTACATGCAAAGCGAGATAGTTTGTTTGTTTGTTTTCTACCCCGCCCAATCAGCCAAGGCTAACAAACACAAGATAAAACTGCAGATAAAACAATTAAAACTACCCCCCCCCATAAAAAGGATGATCTTGCTCCCAAATTATGCATTTAGCTTCATTTGTATTTTAAAATATTATATAATTATCACAAATAATTCAGTACATGCTAAAGCTGTCCTTTAAAGTAAGTAAAAGGTAAAGATCACCCTTGCTTGAAAGCCAGTCATATGCGACTGTAGGGTTCAGAGCTCTATATATATATATATATATATATATATATATATATAAACACAGATGTGACAAGAAGATTAAAGCAACCATTTAAGAACACAGATTCTGCTCCATGACTAAGAATTATATCTTGTAGATTTTAATTTCTTTTGACCGAAATGTTATGAATTACATCTGACAGCATAATACATTGGTGTAAATCTCGCTAGCAACTTGCTATAAGAAGGCAAAATGCATTGACTTCAGAATTTGTGACACATCACTGCTGATATTTACACGAACTGTATCATTCTTTTTTTAAATTAATTTTCAAGATAATAAAAAAGAACAAAAATCAAACAACAATATTTTTTAATTGAAAAGCCCTATAATAATTTCTAACATTCGGTATTCCAAGCCCACCTTCTTTCTGAGATAAAAACCATAAGTTCTTTGACATTCTTGGTCTTTCCCCTTCATTACAATAACCATTCAACAAATTTTGAAAGATCGTGATTTCCTTTTCCCTAAGTTGGATTGGCAGGGCATCAAACAAGAAATTAAGTTTCGATAGTAATTTCATTTTACACAGTGCAACCCTGCCAAACCAAGACAAGTTCAACTTTTTATATTGTTGTATTTTTTCTTTAATTTCCTTTCTTTGTTTTTCATAATTCATTTTTTTTAGTTCATCAAATTTATTTGAAATATTTATCCCCAAATATTTCAAGTTTTCCTTTACCTGTATATTATATTTATCCTTTATTCTGTTCTTCTGTATCATTCTGAAGATTCAAATAATAGAATCTTGGCCAACAAGATTTAGCTGCATTTTGCCACACAAACCCAAATTGCTCTTGGATTGTAATACCCATTAATTCTAGACATCATGGCCACTGGAAAGTAATGGCTGAAATTCCACTTCAACAGCACCTCGTCTAATTATGCACATAATGGTGGGGAGAGGGATCATTTCATTTTGCAGTGAGAACTGAAGTTGACACACTGTATCATTTGCCATTAAAGAATAAAGCAAGTCAAGATTTATGTCCCAATTTTGGTAAGTGTCCAAACTGTGCTACATTGTATTAAACAGGGAAATCATCAAAAATTAGGTGACAACATTTATTGATTTTATATAGACCCCACTTTTTCCTAACAAATGAACCCAAAGTGGCTTACAAAATATTTAAAATACAAATATTAAGACAGCTGAAATTACAATATTAATAAAAACAACTGAACACCTTTAAAATATTGAATAAAATCTTTTTATTCAGTTTTAAAAGAGCATTTAAAAAGATAAAAATTACAATCAATTAAAACTTTTCTTTGATGCCCAGTTAATTACTAGCAGTCTGTCTGAAGCAAAGAAAGATCCAACATGGGTTTCTAAGGTAGGGAGCTTCGAAGCCTGGGAGAAGCCACTTAAAAGACCTTTTCTTGTCTCTTCATCAGTTGGAGTTGTGAGCATGGTGGGATCTACAGAAAACCCTTCTTGTCCCATGAAGCGATAAACATCTTCAAACAGACCACCAATTAGTTTAAATGAACTCAGACCATTTCACATTGTGAAACCACTTCACTGTTTGGGAATAGAGTTTTAAAAATATTTTAATGTGGAGAATGATGTATTTTTTAAAATTATAGAGTGATGACAGTATAAATATTTTTAGCTTTATCACATTCAGCTAAAGTGAGACCCAGGCCAAATAACCCTTGTGTCCCTCTGCTGCCATAGGGCCTGCCTTCAGATAGGCTGAGTGCAAGTAGTTCAGGGCTTCATAGGTTAGAACGCATATACAGTGAACCCCCAACTAACGACACATTGGAATAGTGTCATTTTCTATTAACGACGCTACCGACGCCCCCCACGTGATCTCCTGCACAATGACAAAAAACATCGTTATTCGAATAGAACAGCCATTGATGCTGCTGTAGCAAGCAATATTGTTTCTCCCTGTAACAAGCTTAGGGCAACAGTCTAGGTGCATCATCTTAAACCTGCTGAAGTTTCTAAATGCTTTGAAGTCAAGATTATTTAATCCTGTGCCCTTCTGCCCCTGCACAGTGGAGCTCATATCCAGGTCAAAAGAACAAATGCTGCTGTCTGTGATCTATGGCCTGAGGTAAAGCCTGTCTGCTTTACCTGCCAGCAAACACTGGAACAATTTCCTTTTTTGAATTCGAAGCTAGGCTAGGAGAGCCACATTTAGGTATCTGTAAGTGTGACTCGATCAGGTGAAACTGCCAGAATGGAAAATTCTGACAGCAAAAGTCTGAAAAATCCAAATTACATGACCCTAATTATAATTTACATAAGATAAAGTTCAAAGAGAAATGCTTTGTCTGAAGCATAACAACAAAATACTGTCATAATCTAAGAATGGTTTCACAATAGGGGCCTTCAACTTTGCAAAAGGTTTCATTTTCCTCAACAGAAGGTTGAAATGAAATGGTGGTTCAATATTACACTTTAAAGGTTGCTGCACGGGATGGCCAATGAAATGTGAAAGTAGGTTCCTCATGCCAAAAATTTCAGGGGGCACCATATGTCCCAGTCATGAACCATCTGAGCTTGGAGACTGGAAGGTCGGGTTTCGATACTCGAGGGCTGCACTTGGGGGACATGAAAGGAGCCTTATTCGGCTTCTGAGAACTGCTGCCCAACCCCCGCCATGGACTTTATATATATACTCCATCAGCCCTGGAGACGCGAGGCTGGTGCATGCCCCCCCCCAAAAGAGGACAATGTTGTTTTCTTTGGAGTACATTTTGGACATGGAGCCCTGGCTGTGTTTGGGGTTGTGGGTTTAACTTTGTTTTTG
Source organism: Bradypodion ventrale (assembly GCA_035047345.1). Taxonomy (NCBI): domain Eukaryota; kingdom Metazoa; phylum Chordata; class Lepidosauria; order Squamata; family Chamaeleonidae; genus Bradypodion; species Bradypodion ventrale. Next base: position 79,653,089 of record JAWDJE010000006.1, on the reverse strand, counting down.
GTATGAACTTTGCTTAATTGTATGTTACATTTTCTGAATTGTGTTCTGTAATTTGTAATTTTGAAAATGTGTAATTTTTGTGATATGTTGTGAGGCCACCCTGAGTCGGCCTTGTGCTGAGTAGGGCGGGGTACAAATTAAATTGATTGATTGATTGATTCGGGCTGCCCCCAAGTGGAGTTTCTCCAGCAAAAATCCTTTCAACCCAGAGTAATCTATGACACAAAATTATTATGAGACATCTGTATTTCTATTGGAATCCTGCCCTCTTAGTCTACCCACTGTTTAGCATGACAGCACTCCTAATGATGGACACTTCTCAATTGCACTCTAATTACTCAATTCCTATACTTTTCTTGGGGGAAGCGAGATCATTAATAATGTCATTATTTTTTATTTTAAAAAAGTACTATTTTGCAATTCAAAAATGAGAATAATCTAGTAATTAACCCTTCTCTTGCTCTAGAAGCAAGAATGTAATATGGTACATGGGAATAATTATTCAGCAGAAGTAGTGCTGCTGGATTAAACAGAAAGGAGGTATAGAAGCCCAAGTAAGGAAGTTATAAACTACAAGGATAATAGTTTTGAAGAGTCTCAGTAGTACTCTGCTCATCCATGCTGGATTTTACATTTTGAAAAAAATTAACTACAAATTCTATTTGAACAAAGACAGGAGGGCATCACAGTAATAATAGAATTCAGTAACATTGTATGGATTCTGTGTAAGATGTTAGTGAACAAAGGACGGTGAGATTAAACTGCTAGTTCTGGATCCAATTAGTTCTTGTTGCTGATCCATCTGTTTATGTTTTATTCTAATAATCACTACTGGTTTTGGTGTTCTCATTGGGTTTTTTTTACTCTATGTATTGTATATTTTAAATTCTGTCCATGTTAATGATTTATCATAAATCAGAAACAGAGTGAGAGGGGAGATCCATTGACTTAGTGTGATTTGTTCAGTGTTGACTCACAGTTCGTCAATTGTTTCAGTGGATCTACTCTACCTGGAAACAGCAACTGGGTTTGTTGCTAATTCCAACAGAAGACAACTCAAGCAACTGCAAATCTTTGGCCCACAAATCAGAACAGAATTTTCAATTGTATGGAAGAAGGAACAAGAAGTAAAACAACCCTATTAAAATGTACTTTTCTTTAAGAATATTTAGATCTTTCATGTCAGAGATGCATGATGTCCACACCATCGGCCCGGGATGGAAGGCAGCTGCATCCACCGGCCCCGTCTCCCTCTGGCCCTGCCTGACCGGAGGGATAAGAGAGCCGCCGGAGCAGCCACCAGGGAGCCTCGCCGTGCCCCTCCTGGGTCCACATAATTGGCCCAAGATGGGAGGCGGCTACAGCCACCGGGCCAGTCTCCCTCCGGCCCTGCCTGACTTGAGAGATAAGAGAGCCGATGGAGCCGCTGCTGGGGAGCCTCGCTGCACCTCTCCTGGGTCCACACCATCGACCTGGGATGGGAGGCAGCTATGGCCACCGGCCCCGCCTCCCTCTGGCCCTGCCTGACCGGAGGGATAAGAGAGCAACCGGAGCCACCACCGGGGAGCCTCGCTGCACCTCTCTCGGAGCCCAAGGACTTTGTCTTGGACATGGTGGCAGTGAGAGGCTATTGTATTAGGGTACCAGGTTTCTGTATTATTATTATTATTATTATTATTATTATTATTATTATTATTATTATTATTATTATTATTATTATTATTATTATTATTATTATTATTATTGTAACTTTGTAATTTGAAAACTGTACTTTGTATTATTATTTTTGCTGGGAATGTGTTTTATTGTATTTTTTTGTATTATATACTGTTAATTTTTCCCCTATGTTGTAAGCTGCTCTGAGTGGTGCTGGCACCAGGAGGGCGGGGTATAAATAAACTTCTAATCTAACCCAGGGGTGGCCCCTTGTGCCCCAGGAGTTATTGGACTTCAATTACCAGAAGCCCAAGTAAGTACACCTGCTGATCAGGGTTTCTGGGAATTGAAGTCAAAGAACGGCTGGAGAGCCAAGTTTGCTGACCTCTGGCCTAGATGGATGACTCATCTGTCTGGATCTTACTGAAAAGCACAGCTACCTGGGTTTTAGTAGGCCTGGCCATTGGGCTAACAATTAATACAGAAAGCCAGCTTGTTATACACTAGTTGTAGCTTTGGATGTGTTGGCCCATTAGTGTTTGGTTCACATTCTCCAACCAAGTTTTTTTATCAGGCGCACCCTCCATTTTCTGTTTCCTGACCAAATGGTAAATCACTGTCCCTCATTTGTTCCTATTTTACTTTAAGATAAAATGTTCTTAAAACAGTGAAGCTCCCAAGCTTCTTATTCTTTAAGATTCCATTCCATTTCCAGAAACTGTATCTCCAAGTGGGAGGATGGGTTACATTCCATTTCTAATCCAAACTCATGCATGTACATGTCCGTGCATGAACACCAAGGTATTGTGCAGTGCACAGTCTGACATTTCATGTACTGTAGCTTCTAACTGTTGATAGCCCTACTTTAAGAAAATTACATCCCTCTAGGATATATTTAAGAATGCATGCTGTTATTTAATTTAATTTAATAGATTTATATACCGCCCCAATCCAATGGACTCTGGGCGGTGTACACAAGTTAAAACCAATATAAAACAATTTTAAAAAAACCTTAGGAACATAGCAATACTACCCACTGCTGTGCCATTACTATCTAAAAACAAATATAAAATCGGCATAACCTTAAAGTTAAAATTAATTACAGGAGGGGGGAGCCTCAGTCGAGCCAGAAAGGGGAGCTTGTTGACAATCCTGGCCCCCAGACCCATTTTGCCAACCACATCTTCAGTTCTTTCCTAAATGGTAGCAACTGGGCCTGGAGGTGTAGTTCTACCAGGAGGAGGTTCCATAGTGTGGGGGCTACAACTGAAAAGGCCCTCTTCCTTGTGCTGGAGAGGCAAGCCTCCCTAACAGATGGTATCTGAAGGGTGCCCGCTCAGTTTGCTTTCATGGGACAGATCAATGTCCTAGGGACGATGCGGTCCCTGAGGTATCCTGGTCCACTACCATGAAGGGCTTTAAAGGTGGCAACCAGCATGAATGTTTTATAATTGGAGCACAGACTCTTGAAGAGTTTTGTTGTTCAGTCACACAGTTGAGTCTGACCCTTTGCGACCCCATGAACCATCGCACACCAACCTCCCCTATCCTCCACCATCCTCCACGTCCTACTCAGCTCTAAGCCCATTGCTTCAACAATGCCATCTAGCCATCTCATCCTCTGCTGCCCCCTTCTCCTTTTGCCTTTGATCTTTCCCAGCATCAAGGCCTTCTTGAGTAAGTCCTCTCTTCTCATTTGGTGTCCAAAATACTTTAGCTTCATCTTCAATATTTGACCTTTCAAGGAGCAGTCAGGGTTGATTTCCTTCAGGATTGACTTATTTGTTCTCTTTGCTATCCAGGGTATTCTCAAAATTCTCCTCCAGCACCACATTTCAAAGGCATCTACTCTTCTGCGCTCAGTTTTCCTTATGGTCCAGCTCTCACTACCATACATTACTACTGGGAATACCATTGCTTTGACTATGTGGACTTTTGTTGGCAGGGTGATGTCTCTACTTTTTATTATGTTCCCTAGGTTTCCCATAGCTTGCCTCCCAAGAATTAATCTTCTTTTTATTTCATGACTGTAGTCACCATTTGTGGTGATCTTGGATCCTAAGAATGTAAAGTCTGTCACTGTTTTCACTTCTTCCCCTTTTATTTGCCAGGGAGTGATAGGGCCAGATGCCATTATCTTGTCTCAGGCCAGCTTTTGCACTCTCTTCTTTCAACATAAGCAAGAGGTTCTTTAGATCTTCTTCACTTTCTGCCATTAGGGTAGTATCATCTGCGTATCTAAGGTTGTTGATGTTTCTCCCAGCAATTTTAATTCCCACTTCTGATTCTTGTAGAGTATATAATTACAGATGATGATGACGATGACAATTTACATGATCTCTACTATAGCCTTCCTCATAGATGTATAAGATCACTAACTACTCAAATATGTGTATCTTACATCACAAATATCTATAACATTAAATCACAATTGTTTGCTGAAATACAGTCAAAGCAAAAGAAACAGGCAGCTGTGTTTGATGGAATTGAATATTCAGCAGTACACGTGAATGGAGAGATCCTTGCCATTGTAAGCAATATGGATAAGCGTATCTCTGCTGACATGTTAAGAATTGCCAGTTTCTTCTGATTGCTATGAATGACTTTTCTGATAAAACAGTAAGAAATTGTTTTTATATGTCAATGTATGCTCAGAATGTATGTCTGTGTACTATTTCAGAGTAATTTCACTGCTAGTGAAAGTATATTAGTAAGCACACAATATAGCTATACATATGCATGTAGCATCCAGATCGCGTACCAAAGCAAGCCACGCAGTACCCTAAGAAAACTTGAATACTAATTACAGCCTGAAAGATGCAAAGTGACAAATTTTTCACAAAAGTTGGTTTGCATAATTTATTTTACTTCCCTGTGGCATGGGGAGCTGGCATGTGTTAGGCAGAGCACTGAAAACTTAGAATCCACTGAGAACAGGAAATCTTGCTTCAACTGGTTACATCAGGGATGGCCAACCATGGTGTCTCAAGTATTCTTGGACTTCAATTCCCAGAAGCCCTGATTAACAGATGTGCTTACTTGGTTTTCTGGTAATTGAAGTCCAAGAACTCCTGGGGCACCAAGGGACCACTCATGGGTTACATCATGCATCCCCAATATATTGTTGTTGTTGTTATTCATAATGAGTGGAGGAGGAACTCTGATTCTCAACAGTCATGGAGGTGGAAGAGGCCATGCCAGATGGGACTGGCTGTGAAGGCGCATATTGTCAATATCCTCAAGGCTGCAGCAGTCCATTGCAGTCCCAGGGTTGAATTCTGCATGTCTCATTTCATGTGTGCCGTAAATGATGGCTCCGAGATCATAGTGTGTAGGTCACTTCATGGCAAGCTGGGGTCCACCTTAAACAAATTCACGGCAATGAAATTTTCCTGCTTCAGGGGCAAAAATGCATTCTCGGATACGAGTTGCAGTCGACGACAATGACGACAATGATGATTATGATATTTGCTTTGGTGTTGTAATTTATTGTTTCTATATTGGACACTTTATATGATTGCTAGCCACGCTGAATGGTTCTTGCATCAAAAGGGCGGGATATAAATACATATAATAAATAAATAATAAATCAGATGTCTAGGATAGGTTGCTAAATTTGGTGCTCAGGGCAAAGCTCTGAACCCAATTTTCCCCTGTGTGCATTGAAGATACTGCATGTGCAAGCTGGCCATGACTACTAGAGGCTGCAGTCCAACACAGGTGAATTCCATGAAGTTGGTGAAGACAATCCAAGCTCTTTATTAAAATTCCCAATTCTGAACATCATGAGAATTTTAAAAAGTCCCCAACCGGTAACAGCAGAAGAAGCTGGATTCTGTGTGTAAATCTGAAATCCTCCTGAATCAGATGCTGTTTTGTAAGAATAAACAACATCCCACTTATTAAAAATAACATAATTTAAAAAGCAATTGTATTATTCAAGGTTGATTTTGCTCCCAACACATAGTATATTTACAGTAATGTCTAGTTCACTAAACACTACTGAAATATTCTTTCAAATCTGGAGACTTTCAGAAAACTCATCAAAGGGCTGACTGAAGACATTATTTAGCTGTAACTATTCTGTGGTGGCTGCTACAGTGTTAGTTGAAGAGTCAGTGTTAATGGTACAGTAGACAGAATAGTGGACTAGTATTCAAGAGACATTGGTTCAATTCCCTGGCTCTGCCATGGAATTTTCAGAAGCAAGTTCTTTCTTCAGGAAGTGCACAAGATTGATTAACAAAAATAATTGTTGAGATTGTGATTCATTATAATAGCATACAAATTTAACATTTCATAATGAGCTTATTTACAATAAACATATTTACAATTTAGAGGAATTTTGGTTGAGCATATTTATAATAAACACATTTATCATTTCTCAAGAGTATCAGTTGAAACTTAGTTGATATATACAAAAATATTGGGTACTGTCGCTAGTCTGATTAGCAAGCCAAAACCTGACATAGCAAGGAAACTAGCTCTGCTAAAAAGCGAGAAAACCTACTATATACAAATATCTTACCTCATTTACTGTAAGAAGTAATTAAACTGTACAGGGTACTGCTTTAGCATCAACTCATCCTTCAGAAATACAATTTCTCATATCATGGTGTAAATATGCAGAATCCTTGTAATGCTTCTAAACTTTTTTAGCATTGGTAGCTTAACAAACCAATGCTAAAAAGCTTAGAAGCATTACAAGTATGTGTGTGTCAGGCGGTGGTTAAGTAACCTGACAACCCTGAGGACTAATGGCATTTGGTACCAAAGTCCACAGGGAAGGATGATAGTCCCGAAGTGGATTAAATCCCACTTGAATCCATCTTGGTGGAGGGCAGCATCTTCATTAATACTGGCCTGGGGCTGAAGAGGACTTTGTGTGCCAAAACGGCTCAGGACCAGAAAGTGACTCATGGAACTGTATCAATAGTACGGGTGTCATGCTGTGATGAGGAAGGCAGATGAAAAGCCACTGTATTATATTCTCAGGACAGACTTCAAGGCTAATCGCCATGAAGATCGCCAATATTCGAATATGGAAGTAAGAGGAGGAGGAGGAGAAATGCTTCTATGTTTATCAGCATGAATACCTTTCTAGCTTAACTGCTCCAATCCAATGTTATTCATTCAGCAAGCTCAATCATAATCCCACAGGCAAACACTCAGTTAGCATACTTGACCTGCAGGTCCTGTGTGTGGGTAGAAAGACTGTTCTGAAAGTAAGGGAAGATCAGAGATCTGCAAGTAGAGTTTGACTTTGCCATGCATTCTAAACTGGGAACTAGTGGCAGCAAAGTGTGGTAAATCATAGTTAATGGTTAGTCTTAAAATTTGTCTCAGAAAAAAATCACTATTCAAAAGCTGTCATGTGTGAGCTCTAGATCAAATCTATGCCACCAGGTGTTATAAGAAAGCTGTAGAGATTGCGCAAGATAGTACGCACCCTGGAAATGAACTCTTTCAGCTTTTGCCTTCTAGAAGAAGGTAAAGGGTCATAAAGACCAGGACCAGCCGCTTGAGAAATAATTTCTACCCAAAAGCGGTTCTGGGTTTGAATACAGTGCAATGCAGTCTATGAGGGAGCTTCTGTATATAGTTTTTAGAGTTTTTAGGGTTTTAGAGTTTTTAGAGTTTTAGAGCTTTTAGGGGTTAAATGTGTATATGTGGGGTGGGAGTATGTTGATAATTTTGTATAGTTGTATTTTGTTTAGGTTTTGTTGGGTTGTTAAGTGTTTTTCCCCCCAATCTCGTTGTTCTGTGCAGGACAATGACAATAAAGATTTATCTATCTATCTATCTTAGTTCATACTTATGAACTATTTGTTATTCCATTATTCTTCACTAACTGTAGCAGTTTGAGCAATTGCATAATTTCAATTTAAATATCTATATTAACAAAGCAAATAGAAAAACAAAGAAGACTGACCCACCAATACTGTACTATAATATTTAACTGTTAACCTAAAAGCAAAATTCTTTTTAAATTATGTTATTCAGATACATTCCATATACAGTATTTTGGTCAGCTGTGCAAAATGTTTCACAACTTCTTGTTTCAAATTGCTTTTCAGGTCTCAGATTTAACATATAGTTGTTGTAAATTTGCTGCAAATATATCTCTCATTCATCTACCTTATACAAATCCAGAATTCTCTCTCTGCCTATTGCAGCACATGAGATGTGGTGAAAAGAACTTCCAGCTCTTCAAGGATAGATTTTCTAGACCTCTACTACATGCCATCTCTAAAGGAAAAATACATTTTTTAAAATGCTACTTTGGAGGTAGAATTTTGCTTTGCAATTTTTTACCAATCTGCCCTGAGGGCTGGATTAACAGTCTTTGGATCAGAGCATTGAACATCTAGTTTTCTTAACAATCTTGCTGCATGTTTTACAGGTGGAAGAGGCATTTACAAAGCTGGAAGAAAATTCTCTAAACATTTCTCTAAAACCTTTATTCCATTTTTGCTGTTTCTGGACTAGTACAACACATCGTCACATCAATCTTGTGAACAGTTTATAATAATCCTAGAACTACATATTAAAGAGACCTCAGGGAACATCAAGTCCAGTTCCTGTCAAGAAGGTACAGTGGAAAATCAAACTCCCAACTCTATCTAAACCACAGAGTTATCCAGAAGTCTCAAAATGTGTCCAGTCAATCTGAAATCTACTGAATTATTAAAAAGTTTTATTTTAATTAAAAGATTTCTATACTCCTTTTCTTCCAAAGCAACTCACAATTGTAATACAATATATGTTTACAAATGACAATTTAGCCTAACTGAGAACAATAATTGCAACATTTACATATTTACTAGTAATGTTTGTGGCCAGGCAAAGCTCGGAAAGTTTATCAATATTTTAAAATGAAACATTATTTACATAAAATATATAATACTTTACAATACAATTGATGTGGCATTCCTCTTTGTTACTTATTATCTGAAACAATGTTTTCATTTAAAATGTTTCCAGAAACAGGTGAACTCAAAAGCAAATACACCTATGCAAAACACTTGTGGGTTCCAGTCTCAAATTTCCAGTATTGATCTGTTCATAAAAGGAATGATTACAGATTTGCTTTATCTTCATAAGATTATGAAAACAATTGCAGTTCAATGTAAAAACTACAAATGTATAAAAATGATCTATTATGTGACACTTGGCAACTACAAAACAAAGCAATATATGGAGCAAAGGATAGTTAAGTAAAATTACCTAACTGTAGATAATTGTTTCTTCAAGTTTTAGATCTGTCCAAGGATTCTTGAAATATTGCAGAACAAAAATCTGCAGATCTTAAAGCACAAAGAGGTACAAGGACATTTTCATTTGAAAAATAATAAAAAAATAAACAGCGCAGCATAAACATTGCAAATTCTGCAATCCAGATTACCAAAAATATGCATAGCTTTCAACAGATAGTCATGAAAATCAAAAAGATGGCAACCTCGTCAAACCTCTGTTCCTCACTTCAAGGATCCATGGCTAACAAACAGAAATTTTAGCTATGGAGAAGAAGAAAGCTCTCACCAGGGTTAATAACAGATAACAATTAAAAATCATTTCGGGATCTCTTACCATAGCAAGCTCCTTCACCCCTTGTGAATTTCTTGTGCTGCATCTGTTTCAATTAAACTCCCCCACCCCTCTAAATGGTTAATCATTCATCCTAGAAGTCTAGCTTTTGTAAAAATAGAGAGGCGAAGTCTGCTTATAGAAAATATGCACGTCATATTCCATCCTCCCACTCTCAGAGGCTATGGATGTCTGGAGATGTGCAAATTGTTTGAGACAGAATACTGCCTAAGTATGTGTGCGTGCATTGGGGGGGGGGGGGTTTGTCTGATAAAAAAACAGCTCATCAAACCCATATCTCAGCCTTGCTTCTCAGCTATGTTCTTCTTCCATGATAAACCTGGGAACCTCTAAAACAGGGGTGCCCAAGCTATGGCCTGTGGGCTGGATCCTGCCCCGACTCCAATACATCCAGCCCACACCACCTTTGCTGCTCCTGGAAGCAGAAGTAAAACACTCATTCGGGCGTGTTTTACTTCCACTTCCTGGAGCGGCAAGGTTGGTGTGGGGTGAATGAATTGGTGTCGGGGGCTGGATCCAGCCCACAGGCCATAGTTTGAGCACCCCTGGTTTAAGCAGAGAAGATGGCAGCCTAAAAAGCTATCTCATCCTGTTGCGTTTTACTTCGGTGGGAGGAACCACATGACCGGCCCACTGAACCACGTGACTGGCCCATGGCGCAAAAAAATTGGGCACCCCTGCTCTAAAAGACTATTGCCTTGAGGATCCAGGATCAGTTTTTATGTTAGAGTGCTACTATAGTCCAGCACACCCAGAGTCACAGAGTACAATTCAGATTCTTTATTTTGAGATCCAGAAATGTGCTTCCATAGATTAGGAGGCATCTCTATGGCTAGCCATAGTAGACAACTGTATACTGTTTGCTCAGCTAATGCAAAGAACAGCTCAAATGAAAACAAGGATGCAAGTGCATAGAGTCCATATATTGCACTGTACTTTTACAATATGCATTTTATATACAAAGAAGCATCTAAACAGGCTGTAAAAGCATAGTAATTTGAGTTTTTCTCCTATGAAACACAGTTTGTGAGCAGAATCTGATTTGAAAGACTAAACAGAAATTGGACTAAACTAGAAAATAACTTGGGAACTATTATTTAGCTTCCCCCTATGAGCCATTAATTGGAAAAGTGATGCATTTAAATTCACATTTTTCTCCAGCAACACTCTCTGTGCACAGCATGTTCAACTAGAATGCTAGAAAAACAACAAGAAATGTTAATTCTGTGCCTGCCCAGAAGCTTTAAAAAAATTTTTTTTGGGGGGGAAAGGGGGGGAGGATAATTTACCACTGAAAATCAAAAGGAGAAAAATATATACCAAACCATTTACAAATTATATAAGACAGAGGTTTAATCCCAGAATAACCAGCCAAAGAGGATTAGAAGTATGGGCAAATGTCTCTTGATTTTGGATGCTGATGAGCAGTTATTTGAATAAAACAAAACTTGGCAAAACAAAATCCATTTTATTCTTATGTTCATTTCTGGAACACACTGTAAAGCAAGCAGAGACCTGTGAACGGTAAACTGCCTGCTATAGCAGTAACCAGGAACTGAGTATGCTTGTACTTGAAAACATGAAATGATATAAAAATGACACAGACATCAGAATGCAAGAAGTACCAATTTCCTATCAGAGAAGCATTTAAAATGTGTTGTGGCTGGGAAGGAGAGGGCCAACCTAAAACAAAATGGCTTTAAAATAACTGCTAGTAATTTACTGACTTTTCATGATACCCCAAATCAATTAGCTGAGGCCTGATGTTAGTGCTGGCCTTGCCAGCATAAAGTACTCCCCATTCCCATCACATTTCTGGTTCTCCCCATTCCCATCACATTTCTGGTTCTTGCCACTTGCTGCTTTTACACACCAGAAACAGCACTAGAAGGAGAAAACAACATCTGGTAAGTACAATTAAGAGAAGGGAATATGAGCAGGGGAAAGATCTGATGTGCCCAAAACACATGTCCATTAAGTAGCCTGGTCCCCTCTCAATTTATGGGAAATTTACAGTAATTCAGTCCTAACTCATGTGTCCCACATCATTACATCTGATAATAATAGGTTTTAAGATAATAATAGGAGTTAAAATATGAGTTATACCCATTATAAGGGAGGTAATATTTTGTATTATGTTATATTGTCTTATTTTTTGCTTGATTTTTCTTCTGTATTATATTTGTTAAAATTAATAATAATTATTTTTTTAAAAAATCATTACATCTGGTTACACTTATACAGTACCATTCTCAGATTGTCAATTTGGCCACCAAGCAAAGAAACTAATTTTCCTTCCAAAAATCTGTATGAAATTAAATTATTCTAAACACTTCTTTGGATGAAATCATTTCTCAGGCCCCAGAGACCCAAACTCCCTTCCACAATCTCTTAAATTTCTTCATGGTTTACAAGATATCATAAAGGACAGTTGTGGAGAGATGGCCAAGTCTTCTGCTAGCTGTGAACTCTGTAAAGGATTCCCATCCAGCTACCACAAAAACAATTTTACAATTGTGGAACAGGATGGTGTATCTTGATCCAAGTTAAGGACAGATGTTGTAATGGTCCGTGGGAGTCGAGGTGCTGAACTCAAGGAAGGCATGCGAAACTGAAGTATGATGGTAAACGCCAGCCCCGAATTTTCGGGTAGACTGTATTTATTGACTACAATTGGGAGTCAGCACGCACAGTCTGCGTGAGACCCCTGTGATGGAAAGTTCACTACGTGGCACTTGGCTTATTGGGTTACACTTACCAGCCTGCGTGCCCAGGTTGCCCATAGGCAGGCTTAATCAGCAGATAGTGGCAAGACTCACTTATCTCAAACTAGAAGACTGTGTACCTATTTGGTCTAGCTGTGGTTAGTGTCTGCTCAGCCCTATACGCGGATGTGAGCCAGACACCTGTTTATGAGACCTTGGGTCTCTTACCTCCTGACACTTGTCCTACTGTTGTCAAAGGCTCCAGCCAAGAAAAACATGGAGTCACTAATACTCCCTACTGCTATAAGCCCGTACCCAATTTCCTTTCTGGTAAAGTCCGGTTGGTCTTCGAGGCGGTGTTCTCGCCGAATGAACCCATCGGGAAAGGTAGCTGTCCAATTAGTGACCCGGGCAAACCACAGACAGATGCTTATCTCTTGTTTCTTTTTACAAGGCTGAGGGTGTGATCAGATGGCTGCTAAGGCATGTGCCTGGTTATTTTGGAAAGGGTTGTTTTAACAGAAGCTGGGACAGAGATGGGAGCTCACTCTGTTGTGCAGCACTCGGGTCTTCAAATGCTGACCTGCTATCCTTCCAGTCATTAAGCTCAGCTCCTTAACTACCTCAGCTACTCCCTTGCTCTAATAGTGTATTTTCTCCCATTGGGAGAAAATGGTTTGATACTCATCTGCACAAAGCCCTACTCTTGAGGTCTCCTGACCTCTTGAATGCTAGACTAGTGAAGTTCAAAGTACAGCAAGTTGTAAGAAGTTGGCAGGGCTTTCAGACTCATCCCAGTGGCAAGCTGCATACCCAGGGCCTGAAAATCATCCCATCCAAATACAAAGAGGATCATCACCAGGCAGTAGCTGAATTCAACTAGTAAAGGCACATAAACAATCCAAGGGCAGGGAAACATCAATCCCTAATGAAATAGACTTGATCTACGAAAGCTAACATTAAAATACAGGAGTTAGTTGTGATCCAGCCCTCATTAGACTCTGAAGACAACCTGGATCAGGAGGCATTTCCTATTCCCAGCCTGCAGCTGAGCCTGAACCCCAGCCTGCAGCTGAACCTGAGGATGTCTTGAGCCAGGAACCTCAGCCTGCTTCTGGCCCAACTCTGTTACCTCAGGCAAATGACCTGTCAAATCAGAGATTTGACTCTGACAGCAATCAGCCCTCAGCCAAGGAACGGTGATGAAAAGAACTGCAGCTGAGATGTAAAAAAACAGCTCATTATCAGAGGAGGCTCCCAGGTGATACCAATTAGCTGGGAGACTTCTTAAGCAAGCTTGTCTCACCTCTGTGCAAAGACCAATACCCTGCTTATGTCTTGTGATTGCCTGTCACGATCCTGACTTCTTTGCCAATGTCTCTGGACATCTGTGGGACTAGATATTCACTTGAACTACTGGTAACTAGATCTCAACTTGCTATTTGGACTTTGCTATTTGAATTTGCCTTGAACACACTGCTGCCAGGACTCTCTGTGTAGTGCTGCTGTGCTCTCTGATATCAATCCCTAGCTCATTTTTAAATGTCTAAAGTTATTTATTGTCACTTACATAAGCATGGTTCATATCAGGATTAACATCTAAAGTGACAATCCACAACATATAATAATATGAGATAGGGCAGGAAAACAATTCCATGGGATTCAACAGTCTAGCTCAGGGGTGGCCAACCTTGGTGCTCCAGCTGTTCTTGGACTTCAGTTACCAGATGCTCAAGTCAGTACACATGCTGATTAGGGCTTCTGGGAATTGAAGTCCAAGAACAGCTGGAGCACCAAGGTTGACCACCCCTGGTCTAGCCAGAAGCACTGTGTTTTTTCACACCTGATGAGATGCATTTTGAGAAAAACACAACTTGCCTTGAGAATTCACACTTTTTTACACTTATGAAGCATGCTATAGAAAAAAATAAGAACAAAACTATGTACACATTTTAAAATGTAAACAGTTAAATGTGTACAATTCTAAAATAAAATAACATGCTTTGTTCAATGGGAAGAAGGGAAAATTTGATAACCCGGTGAACAAATGTGAGTATTAAGAAAATTATGTAAATTATTAACACTAATTAAAACATAATTTTAAGAATCTGGACATGTGAAATTCTTGCCATCGATTCTGATAGATTTCTGCATGTCAAGATGCTACTAAGGTGTAAGAGCAGTGCCAGGGTCAGGTGAAGAGGCACCTTTACTTATAATTTGCAGATAAAGCAGCAGAGTAAATTATTATATTAACATTCCCATCTTCACTTAGATGTATTAGAAATGTACCCTAATAGGGTTTTCAAAGCAACCTAAACCATGGATTTTCTACATTTCGGTTAGTTATACAGGCAAGTATTCTAAATAGCTGACTATGTAAAAACAACAGTGATAAGCTGCATTAAGCATACTTAGCAGTCATTCTGATTAATTCAAGCAGATTGAATTGCTCAAACACTGGTAGGCAAACAAGAAATCCTTACTCTACCACCAGCTGTTCACAAGTACAACATTGTTCATTACTCATGCAGTTCTTTCCTCACAGCTCCCTCTCTGCAAAATCAAGGGTGTTTTAGCCAAAGCACTGGGACTGTGCCTATTTTTGTCTGTTGGTTTAATGTGAAAATTTAGAGTTGCATGCCAACACCTGCTAGTCCCCTCTCTAGAGTTTTAATGATTTCTTTCCCACCAGTACACATATGATGTAGAAAATATTTCTTATCTCTTCATCATCATGGCTGCATTTTCCCACTAAATTTCCTGTTGTCAAATAAGGCTTCTTGTGGCCAATGAAGAGGAGGTTGTATGGACAGATGGAAACTTTTATCTTTAATTCCTACATTTTCTAAACAGGATAGTAATATTCATGTCTTAGTATGACCTGGGATAACTGGTGGCTCAAACATAGTGAGAAATCAGAGCAAAAGGGGAACCGCATAAGCATTTCCCTGCTTGTGTATAGGACTGAAGTTGAGACAATGGTGAAAGTGAGCACAGAAGCACACTACCCAAACATACTTGTCTGCCTACAAGTCTCTTTTAATTACTTTGCTGAATGTAGTTACAGAGCTTCAATGATCAGCAATCTAGTAAGGCAGGTTATAGAGGTCTTTATTTTTCCCCTTACAAGGGCAAATAGATACCCATTTATATAAACAGAAGAAAATAAAGATGCACATTTATAGATACCACTAGAATGTATACTAGCTTTTATTATCCTAAGCTACTGTGAATTAAATTCCTCTTTTATGCATAGTTACATCCTAGATTATTTTTTCTGGGTCATACTGAAGTGTGACAGAATATTGCAAACTATCCTTTATAGAGACAGAGATTTATTTTGTTCATATCTACTCTCTGTATGTGTAAGAAAGAGAGACAGATGGAGAGAGGAAGACAAAGAAATACAGAAGATTTATAAGAAGAAATTTCTAGAGACTGCAATCTCCTAGTTCTAGTTTCCTTCTGTACAGGAAATTTTGAAATCCTGTATAACCCATGACCAGTGATTCCCAACCTTTTCTTTTTTTTTTTGGCCTTGCCCACCTAAGCATCTCTAAAATCCTGATGCACCCCCATGACATATAATTCATATTATTCAAAAAGTGAACTCCTATTCATGTGGAGGAAGCCTAAAAGGACATTAACTTGGTCTAAACAAGCTTCCAATTGCCCCCCCCCTTAAAAATCAAATTGCCCCCCTGTGGGGCATGTGCCCCACATTGGGAAACATTGCCCTAAACTAAGGTTCTTTGGAAACAGTGTCTTCAAGCAGCACTGACTTCAGGGAGAAATCAGATCAGGTTCTCAGTTCATCCAAAGTAGGGGTCCAAGCTTATACCCTTTCCCCACACATTGAATACTGGAACAACACTGTGGCCATCTGTTTCTGAGGACCTCTGACCAGAAAAGCAGAAGCATTATTTCGGGAACATTCTTCTACCAAGTTGCCACATCTTCATATCTTGCACCTAGAAAAACCAATGACAGTGTAAAAAGACTCTGACTCTTTAGGATGGCCAGATGCAGCTCTAGAAAAGAGAGAGAAAGTTAAAAACTGTGAGAATGCCACCTCAAGCAACAGAATTAAGACACCATGAAGGGACAGAAAAATTGTTAGAAGGCCTCAGATGCCCTTTCTGTGAACACCCATGCAATCACCCCAGCACAGAGTTTACCCCGCCCCTCTGCCCAACAGCGCAATGGAAGTGCTTCCTCCCTCCCCCAGCACAATGTTTTCTCTGCTCAACAGCCCAATGGGAGCCTTTCCTTCCTCCCTTGTTGCTGTGTTGACACTTTGTGATAAATAAGTGGGTTTTGGGTTGCAGTTTGGCACTCGGTCATAGGAACATAAGAACAGCCTTGCTGGAACAGGCCACAGCCCATCCAGTCCAGCATTCTGTCTCACACAGCAGCTCACCATTTGCTTCAGGGTATTTCTAAGCAGATGCCTTCACCTGCTTAGGATTCCCTGGAAATGACATTGAGAGATATCCTGCCTATCTCTCCAACCCCGAGGTTGTCCTTAAGTATCCATAATTATAGCCATTGATACCCTTGTCCTCCATGAACTTGTCTAATCCTTTCTTAAAGCTGTCACCACTTCTTCTGGCAGGGTTCCATAGACCAGTGATCCTCTGGGTGCAAAAGTACTTTCTCTTATTTGTTTGAGAACTAGCACCCAAAAGTTTCATGGATGTCCCCTAGTTCTAGTGTTGTGCGATATGGAAAACAGTTTTTCTTTATCTACTTTGTCCACACTGTGCATGATTTTATAAACTTCAATCAGGTCACCTCTTAGACACTGTCGTTCAAGAGTGAAGAGGCCCAACCGTTGCAACCTCAGATGGTAAGGAAGGTGTTCCAGTCCACTAATCATTCTGGTTGCCCTCCTCTGCACTTTTCCCAGCTCCATAATATACTTCTGGAATTATGGCGACCAAAACTGTACGCAGTATTCCAGATGGGGACTCACCATAGATTTATAGAGAGGCAAAATGACACTTGCTGACTCATTTTCTATACCTTTCCTAATGATCCCTAGCATTGAGTTTGCTTTTTCCCCTGCTGAGGCATACTGGGTTGACACCTTCATTGAGCTGTCCACCAGGACACCAAGGTCCCTTTCCTGGTTTGTCGCAGAGAGTTCAGACCCCATCAGTTTATAAATGTAATTGGTTTTTTTTGCCCCAATGTGCATCACTCTGCACTTACTAGTGTTGAAGCTCATTTGCCACTGTTTTGCCTACTCCCCCAGTGCCAAGAGATCCCTCTGGAGCTCTTCACAATCTCTCACAGTTTTCACTACCCTGTATAATTTAGTGTCATCAGCATATTTGGCTACCTTGCTATTTACTCCTACTTCTAGATGATTTATGAAGAGGTTGAAAAGCAGAGGTGCCAGTACTGAACCTTGGGGGACCCCACTCTTTACTTCCCTCCACTTGGAGAAATGTCCATTTAGTGCTACCCTCTGTTTCCTGTCCCTTAGCCAGTTGCTGATCCAGGACAAGACCTGTTCCTTTATTCCATGACTGGTAAGTTTATTTAAGAGCCTTTGGTGCGGGACCTTGTCAAAAGCCTCTAAAAGGTTCGCCATTACTGGCCTAAGGAGACACTTGCACTTATGCCTGAAAGAGCAAAATGTCTTGTGCTGTGACTAGGCTGGAACCTCAGGGTGATTCTTTTGGAAAGAGTTGCTGCAGGCAAAGAAACTACTGTACTGTATGTACTCTCTTAACTTTGGCGGGCTGCTAGTCATGGTCCTGAAATCTTATCACAGGTCCTGAATATTCAGCACTATATACTCAACTTTCTCTGCTTAAGAAAAATGTAAGCATAAAATCCAGCTCTCGTATCTTGTAACTATGCATTTACCCCCACCCCCACAGGTGTAGAATTTTGCACTTATCCCTATTTATTTGAAATATATCTCTAACCACCTTCATCCATAAAGGATACCTTCACAGAGAAAGAGTGAGAAAGCTACAACCTTTTGTTGTTGTTCAGTCGCACAGTCGATTCCGACCCTTTGCAACCCTATGGACCATTGTCCTCCAGGCGCCTCTGTCCTCCACCATCCCCCTCAGCCTTCTCAGTTCTGTGCCCATTGTGTCTACAATACCATCTAGCCATCTCATCTTTGGCCTCCCCCTTCTTCTTTTGCCCTCCACCTTTCCCAGCACCAAGGCCTTCTCAAGTGAGTCCTCCCTTCTCATTTGATGTCCAAAGTACTTTAGCTTCATTTTTACTATTTGACCTTCCAATGAGCATTCAGGGTTGATTTCTTCTAAGATTGACCTATTTGTTCTCCTCGCTGTCCAGGGGACTCTCAAAACTCTCCTCCAACACCACATTTCAAAGGTGTCTATTCTTCTGCGTTCAGCTTTCCTAATTGTCCAGCTCTTGCATCCATACATTACCACCGGGAATACCGTTGCTTTGACTATTCTAATTTTTGTTTGCAATGTGATGTCTCTGCTTTTCACTATGTTTCCCAGGTTTCTCATAGCATGTCTCCCAAGAGACAAATATTTGGCTATTTTATGATTGCAATTATAATATTAACAATGATTGCAATTATACTATTAACAATGTTGTCATCTGCTACTAGAGCTGTGGAGATGCAAAAGTGAGTGTTTTTTCATGTCAGTTGCTGACCTCAAAACCAAGCTATAATATTCCATTCCCACATCTTCCACTGTCATGAGAGTTTTCTCCAGAAAATTTACAGTTAAGGCACAGTGAGACACTAACTATTTAGAGAAAAACTACTGTAAACCATTTGGCATGGCATCTGTTCGCATGTGGTCAACATCTGCTGTTGTGTGTGGTCAACAACTACTGGCCTATTTCTCTCATGCCACTGCAAGGCAGTGATTTGGAGAAAAATCACCCCACCTACTTAGTGAGTCAATGCACACAAACAGCACATCATGTGAAGAAAGACTATACATGAATCTATTTAATGCATATTGCATCTGTTTAGTGTGCATTAATCATCTCAACCAGTTATACAAATACTGCCTGACATTCTCTTGTGCAGTAATGAAAACAGCATGCAAACTCGGCATGCAACCAACAACGCCTATGGAGATTTCTTAATTTATAGCAATTTATATCTAAACATTACACCATTTGCACAGCTTTACAATATGATTTCAGCCATTGTTTCATACAGCATAACAAGACAGTGATTGTTTTAAATGTGTATCATTGAAACAAATCAAAGAAAGGCTTCTGAAGCCAAGGTTTCTTTCCAAGTAAGTCACTGAAGATTCTGTTGGAGACAGACTATACAGTGGAACCTCGATTAACAAATGCCTTGGTTAACATAAAAATCGCATAACAAAGGGAAATCCATAGAAAATAATGGCTTGGTTTATGGAATTTTCTTCAGAATGGATTAATTGGTTTTCAATGCATTTCTATGGGAAACCGCATTTTGGTTAATGTATTTTGGTTTTCAATGCATTCCTATGGGAAACTTGGTTAAAGTGATTTTCTCTGTAAGCTAATAAAGAATATTCTGCATTACTAAAATAAGGGCATTTAAAAATGTTTTCTCAGTAGATCATATGCCAAAGTTTTTTAATCACATGAAAACTGAAAATCAATTCTATGTGCTTGAACCAAAAAACTGTAAAAAGATGAATGTTGGTTTTTAATCAATTTATA
Source organism: Bradypodion ventrale (assembly GCA_035047345.1). NCBI lineage: Eukaryota > Metazoa > Chordata > Lepidosauria > Squamata > Chamaeleonidae > Bradypodion > Bradypodion ventrale. The sequence goes on along the minus strand of JAWDJE010000006.1, from coordinate 79,633,440 downwards.
AAATTTGTTTCAGTGGGAGGTAAGCCTCTGTAGTATTCACCAGAAGTAAGGGAGTTGCCCTGTCCAGATTTTATGCATTCACTTCTCTTTATTCCCTGCAATCTAAAAAAAAGATGCACTATTTTACATTGCAATACTTTAAAAGCAATTTGTTAGGTTCCTTTATACCAGTGATGGCGAACCTTTTAGAGACTGAGTGCCCAAACTGCAACCCAAAACCCACTTATTTATTGCAAAGTGCCAACAAAGCAACAGAGGAGGAAGGAAACGCTCCCATTGGGCTGCTGGTCAGAGGGGAAGGGTGAACTCTGTGCTGGGGGAGGGATGAAGTGCTCCCATTGGGCTGTTGGGCAGAGAGGTGGGGTGAACTCTGTGCTGGGGGCGGGAGAAAGTGCTCCCATTGGGCTGCTGGGCAGAGGGGTGGGGCAAACTGTGCTAGGGTGACTACACAGGTGCCCACAGAGAGGGCTATGAGTGCCCCCTTGTAGCACACGTGTCATAGGTTCGCCACCAGTGCTTTATACATTGTTCATTAGTTTCATTTAAAAAATCTTATGAGAAAATAAAAATTCCACTCAAAATGTCTTTAAATATCTCCCTTACAAATAGTATTAATAAAAATGACTAGAAGTTTTACTTAGAAAATCGGAGAGTACACAAAACAAAAAGACAAAATTCTTTAAAGACTAACTGCTATATTTTAATGTTAGACATAAGAGTGAAACTTCATGGCAATTTATACACATCAGGTACAGAGGTGCAGAATGGTTAGCATAACAGATAAGTATACAAGCCAATGTGGGGTTTTTTAATAACTTGTAATACCTGTTCTTCAGTTTAGTTGTGAAGCTTCACCCTTTTGAATTGCAAATGTTTAGATCATTTGTGGCATTACACATTTGTTAATGAGTTTACCCTTCAGCTTAACAACCAATATGTTGTATTGCAGATACTGGCCAAAATCCTGCTGAGTAAATTACATCTATGTGAATGTGAAGACCTCAGCAGCCGGAGAGATTCTCAGTCATAAAAGAATGTCTACTTCAGTCGCAGAGGTCATATGCCAGAGGTTGTAATGAGCTCTACATGGGGCTGCCCTTGACGACCATTCGGAGGCTACAGCTGGTCCAGAATGTGGCTGCTCGGGTGGTGATGGGGTGTGGGCGTTATGCCCATGCCTCACCACTGCTTCTGGAGCTGCACTGTTTACCAGTTTGTCTCCAAGTGCAATTCAAGGTGCTGGTTATGACCTTTAAAACCCTACATGGTAGTGGGCCAGGATACCTAAGAGACCGCATCTCCCTAAGAATGTCTGTCCATTCAACCAGAGTGGACTGGAGGGGCTCTCTAATTGTACCATCAGCTAGAGGGGGCTTGACTCTCTAGCGCAAGAAGGAGGGCCTTCTCCGTGTCCACACCGGCCCTTCGGAACCTCCTGCCAACAGAGCTATGGCTCCAGATGGAGTTGCTGCCCTTCAGGAAAGAATTTAAAACCTGGCTGGTAGACCATGTCTGGGGTGTTGATGGAAGGGTGACCACCGCTGATTGGTTGGTATAACTCAGAATCCTTCCCCTCTCACTCTTCAGCACTCTTTTATGGGGGGTGGTTTTAAGTGTTTTATGATGGTGGTGTTTTTAACATTTTATATTGGTTTGTGTATGTTTTAGCTGTTATTCAGTTTGTTTTATGATTGTGAGCTGCCCTGAGTCAGTCTAGGCTGAGTGGGCGACATAGAAATCTAATAAATTGAATTGAATTGAATTGACTACAGGAAAATAGCAGATAAGTCAGCAAGATCAATCAGGAATTCTTCAATTACTGGCAATCTCCCTTTGCTGGTAATATTATTATCTTTAGGTAAAGGTAATCATCGCCGTTGCTCGAAAGCCATTCGTATCCAACTCTAGGGTTCAGTGAGCATCTGCGTTTACAGCCAAAGAGCCAGCGCTGTCTGCTATTGCAGACGTTTCTGTGGACATGTGGCAGGCATGCCTAGACACTGAAGTGCATGGAACGCTGTTTACCTTCCCGCCAAAGTAGTACCTATTTATCAACTTGCAATTTATTGCTTTCAAACTGCTAGGTTAGCAGGAGCCGGGTCAGAGACGGGAGTTCATTTCTGTCGTGAAGTACTCAGGTCTCGAACTGCTGACCTGCCGACTTCAAGTTCAGCATCTTAACCACTTGAGCCACAGCAGTACCAGGTGCAATTTATTCAACAGGATTTCAGTCATGATCCAACCAATAGACCTAACTGAAGACCTACTAAATCATTTGGATTTGTGTGCTTATTCATCATTCAGCAACTGATTCAATGTGTATATTCTAAATGGGATTACCAATAGGATTTAGACCATTTCCCTGCATTTTATTCCCTCTTTAGTAAGTCAGCTGAACTCCAGCATGGCTGACAGTGAGGCATATACATTACAATACAGTATATAGAAAATAAAATAAATTAAAACAAAGAATGAATTTAAATAATATAATTCACATGCTTTAAATTAACATTGGAAATCTTGAGAGTTAGTGATAAGTTTAAGAAAGACTGTCAAGAAGAAACAGAAGTTAATATTGTAAGAACTCCCAACAACAATTAGAAGACAGTCATTTTATAGCCACACAGCTCAGGCTGCAAAAATACAGAGTGTTAAGCATGGAGTGGTAACTTTCCTTTTGGAAAGCTATTAATTTTTGAAATTAAAAAATTACTTGGAAAGACACCAACTTTAATACAAGTGATAAAATTGATCTGAATATAAACAATCTAAGCACTGCTAATTTAAAATACAATGATTTTTTTCTGCTTTATGTAGAATAAGAAGTAGGTGGAAATTTCAAGGGTAATGGAATATTCAGTAAACAAAATAATTACTTGAATATATTCATGAAATTTAATTATGTTGTTCTACTTAGGTTGTCTTTGATACATACTGTAGCATTTTATAAACTGCTTTTACATCAGCCTAGACTAAAAGTTTGTATTTTATGAAATTTTACCACGAACATTTAGGGTTGCCTTTAGGCATATGAAGGGCCATGAGCAGATGAAAATTCCTGTGAACTAAGTTCAAGGACCCATGTTCACCCTGGTGGATAGCTATTTGTGCGATGAAAGAAGGCAGTAAATGGGCTTTGAGGTTCCAATGTTTAGGTCACATTACTTCACTTTTTTCAGCAGTGGTTTCCCAAGACACAATGCTGCCTGAAGAAGAAACCTGGTGTACCTCCCCACACCCTATGAGGGTCATACACTTTTTAAAATCTTCCTGTACTACACAGCTCACATCCCCTGCCTTCCATTATTTCTCCTCCCACTTCAAATATTTCATCATCACCTGCTGAGGCATGTTTGCTCCACTGCATTGCACTGGGACTGGCCATCGTCGGCTGCAACTCGTAAGCGAGAATGCTTTTTTCCACTGAAGCAGGAAAAATACCATTAGTGAGAATCTGTTTACGGCTGATCCCAGCTTGTCATAAAGTGACCCACACACTGTGATCATGGAGCCATCTCCTGCGGCACTTATGAAATGAGACATACAGGACTTTACACCAGGACTGCAATGGACTGCCACAGCCTTGAGGATATTGACAAGGTGCACCTTCACAGCCAGTCCATCTGGCATGGCTTCTTCTGCCTCCATGACCATTGGGAATCAGAAAGTGGTTCCTCCTCTGCTCATTTCGCCATTGGGCCCAATCTGATGGTTTCCAGTGGCATTTCCTCCACTGAGGGGGACCATCACCCCACCTAAAGGGGCTCATCCGCCCATAGCCATTGGCCCCTTTAGGGAGTCAGGTTATTTACCAACACTCGGCATTGAGGGACTGGCCATCTTATATAACATTGAAATGGAAAAGATTAATTTTGAACATATACAAAAATATAAGTGGAAGGGTGACAGGGATTTTTATTTTATTTATTTATTTGATGCATTTTATACTGTTCATCTAGAAGGGACATCCCACTATGGGTAGTTTCCAACATAGTAAAAAAACAATTTTAAAATAGAGGTAATTGTTAATACCCCCTCATGGGAACAACGTGCAGAAAACACCAAATTAAAAGTATTTTTAAAAAGAAACTCCTGTTTAAAAAAGAGAAAGGTCTGAAAATTAATAATATCAAAAATTAAGTTTCAGTGGAGAACATGTCCTTAAGGGCTTCTTTATATTACTTGGTCTTTTGAAGCTTCTTAAATACGTTCAAAGAGGAGGCCTGATGTAGCTCAGAAGAGAAGCTGTTCCATAATGTAGGTACCACTGTCATAAAAGACCTAACCCTACATACAACCCTCCTTGCTATCCACTGTTGGCACCTGGAGCTTCAAGCTTTTAAAAGAACAAAGAAGAGAGAATAATTCAGATATTCTATATGTAAGTGTGTGTTCCCTAGGCTATTTGTGTTCCCAACCATTTTGTAGCCCCTCAATGAGTCATTGACATCAGCTCAGAAAATTACTGGTTCCATTGAAAATCGTGACATATGGGATCTTGTTTCACAGCAGGATCACAATCCAGCTGGGAGTATGTATAGCTGCTGTGGGCAACACTATAGCCTGTGGGCTGCCAGAGGTCCTTTCTCCAGCCGTTTTATGTCTGGCTATAGCCACAAAAACAGATACATTTCTATTGGAAAAGAAGGTATGTGGCAGTTACACGCCATGCTTTACAACAGAAATACAGTGGTGGGAGAATGGGTGTAGTGGCAGACTAGATGGAATATCAGAAAGGTGAAGCCCCCACTGTATATTCCAATGTGAGAGGGTTATGGTCTATCTTATAAAAAAATTCAACCATTTCATTGTGCACCTTCAAGAAGAGAAAATGGTTTCCTAGTGAAAGTGCAAGAATCAAAGATTAGAAGAATTTTTTTTTACAAAGTAATGTATAACTCACTGAGCAATACTTTTTCAAAGTGCTTTTTCAAAGTGACTCTAGCAATTAGATCAGGTGTTCTCAACCTTTTAAAGCTGGGAGACTGCCATTTTGCCATTCCTCCAACACATGGTACTTCCTCGTGTGGTGAAGGCGGTGGGGGCCCCACATGAAATGGTCCCAGGGGTTGCATCCGGCCCACAGACGGCAGTTTGAGAATCCCTGAATTAGATAGTATCAATATCCCTAGCTGCTACAAACAAAAGTACTCTAAGCACAATATCCTAAAATATTATTAAGCTGTTTTATTGGATGCAAAAGTCAAATAAAACCAGAACACAGTATCTAAAGTACAAGATCCAGTGTTGGCAATGGCAAACTTTTCCTTCCTTCCTCCCTCCCTGTTTTTATACCCTCTGCTCTGTCGGCTATAATTCTCAGCTAGAAGTTCTTCTTTTTCATAGCTGCAACCACAAGCTCTTACTTATGTCAGAGCACTTTAATGTCTTCCATATATTGAAATCATTTTGATTTCACTACAATTAATAATATGGCTATATAATTAAATTTTATTTCTTACAATAGTAAAAAGTTTGCAACACATACTTTTTCAATATACTTAAGATTTCTATCAGAAAAGTAACCTGAAAAACATAAAAATTACTTTGACATTCCTCAAATGACTCCCCTAGAATAGTTTTAGGAAAGTTTTTAAATTCAATTCAACAACTGTTGCACTATCTTAAAAATCATTTTAAATTAATGGCTGAAATCTTGTTTGTATAATAGCATAAAGCTGATGATGTAATCAGCTAGAGGAATTTTTAAAAATAAATATTTCCCATTCCCATCACAAAGTCCCACAGGTTCCAAGCAATCCTTGTCATCATTAAGAATCTGTGTAAGCCAAGATGTTGGAGGAGAAAATCTTTAATTACTGAAAATTGTGGTCATCCACTGACAGTAATTCAGAAATTTCCCAGGCTGATGACATCATCACCCTTACTTACACGAACATGATTTCAGCCAATATGTCACAAAGTAATCTTTTACCTGATCATGTTATTTTTATTCTTTGGTAAACCATGAGTTTCAGTCAAAGTCTTAGCAGGTTTCATTTCAAATTAAATCATATGATTTTCTATTCATACATTTTAAGGGAATGCTAAAAAGTATGACAAATACATCAAACATTCTAAAATGCAGACAACACTTCCTTTTAGAAGCATGTTGTTCCCACTTAGTCACATTTAAGTTATCAAACTGAATTATTTCTTTCAGTCTCATGAACAAAATGATTTAATTTCAGGGGCCAACAAAATTTAGCATTAGAATAAAGTTTCAGTGCTATGTCAGTTCTTCTTTTCAAAGATGTGCAAAGTAGAACTGAGAGTCAAAGCAATGAAGAAATTTGCAGGAGTCCCAATAGGGCCCTTTGTCTGTCAGAGAAGAGAGAGGACATAATGATACTTTAATGCTTTCATCTCAAATTTAATCTGCAAATACCATCTTGCCTTGCTACCAGTGTGCATTCAGAAATAACAGACACTATATCTGGCCTTTAAAAAAAAACCTAACTGCTTTCTTTGCTACTTTCAAATATTATACCTTTTTTGCTTGCTGAAAAGTTCTGAAGAATTTGGAAGTTCATCCTATTCATAGTTTTTTAAAAGTGTTGCACAGTTGAGAACCTTGTCCTCGGCCTAGAGTTAAAACTTAATTTAAAGAACCAGAATTAAGAATAAAAGGTAAAGGTAAAGGTTTCCCTTGCTCGAAAGCCAGTCGTATCTGACTCTAGGGTGCAGTGCTCATCTCTGTTTCTAAGCCGAAGAGCCAGCGCTGTCTGCTTCTGCAGACGTTTCCGTGGTCATGTGGCAGGCATGACTAGACACCGGAGCGCACGGGACGCTGTTACCTTCCCACCGAAGTGGTCCCTATTTATCTACTTGCAATTTCTTGCTTTCGAACTGCTAGGTTGGCAGGAGCTGGGATGAAGACGGGAGCTCATTTCCGTCCTGCAGTACTCGGGAATCGAACTGCTGACCTTCCGCTTCCATTAGGGAGGGCTTTGCTTTATATCCCACAATGGCTACAATATGCACATATGAGTTTCCCCCATGTACTACCCACCAGATTGTTTTGGGACACACCTCCTACAGGTACTGTCAATTAGGCATAGTTACTGGGACTTACAGGAGTAATAGTCCAGATTATTTGGAGAATGGTGCTTTGGGGAAGGCCAATGTATATAATTTGGTGTGTCCAGAGAAGAAAAGAAAACCATTTGTGGTAGCAATGTGTATTTAATACATATTTATAGTTCCAAAAAGGTGTGTTGTTGTTCAGTCGCACAGTCGATTCCGACCCTTTGCGACCCTATGGATCATCGTTCTCCAGGCGCCTCTGTCCTCCACCATCCCCCTCAGTCCTCCCAGTTCTGTGCCCACTGTGTCTACAATACCATCTATCCATCTCATCCTTGGCCTCCCCCTTCTTCTTTTGCCCTCCACCTTTCCCAGCATAATTGCCTTTTCAAGTGAATCCTCCCTTCTCATTTGATGCCCAAAGTACTTTAGCCTCATCTTTACTATTTGACCTTCCAATGAGCAGTCAGTGTTGATTTCTTCTAAGATTGCCCTATTTGTTCTCCTCGCTGTCCAGGGTACCCTCAAAACTCTCCTCCAGCACCACATTTCAAAGGCATCTATTCTTCTGCGTTCAGCTTTCCTAATTGTCCAGCTCTCACATCCGTACATTACCACTGGGAATACCATTGCTTTGACTATTCTAATTTTTGTTTTCAAGGTGATGTCTCTGCTTTTCACTATGTTCCCCAGGTTTCTCATGGCTTGTCTCCCAAGAATCAGTCGCCTTTTTATTTCATGGCTGCAATCTCCATCTGCAGAGATCTTAGATCCTAAGAATGTAAAATCTGTCACTGCTTCTACTTCTTCCCCATCTATTTTCCAGGAACTGATCGGGCCTGTTGCCATTATCTTGGTTTTCTTGATATTGAGTCTCAAGCCAGCTTTTGCACTCTCTTCCTTCACACCGATCAAGAGATTCTTTAGGTCTTCCTCACTTTCTGCCATTAAGGTGGTGTCGTCTGCATATCTCAGATTGTTGATGTTTCTCCCAGCAATTTTGATCCCATATTGTGATTCCTCCATCCCTGCCTTGCGCATTATGTGCTCTGTGTATAAGTTGAATAAGCAGGGTGACAAAATGCAGCCTTGTCTTACTCCTTTTCCTATTCCAAACCACTCTGTCATTCCGTGTTCTGTCCTAACTGTTGCTTCTTGGTTCCTGTACAGATTTCTCAGGAGACATATGAGATGCTCTGGTATTCCCATCTCTTTAATCACTTGCCACATCTTGTTGTGATCCACACAATCAAATGCCTTAGTGTAGTCAATAAAGCAAAAGTAAACTTGTTTCTGGTATTCCTTTGTTTTCTCCATGATCCAGCGTATGTTGGCAATGTGGTCTCTAGTCCCCCTGCCTCTTCTGAACCCAGCCTGCACCTCTGGTAGTTCTCTTTCCACATGCTGCTGAAGTCTATCCTGTATTATCTTGAGCATCACCTTGCTGGCATGTGGGATGAGCGCAATTGTTCGATAATTTGAGCATTCTTTGGCATTGCCCTTTTTTGGGATTGGAACATATACTGATCTTTTCCAGTCCTGTGGCCACTGTTTTGTTTTCCAAATCTGCTGGCATATTGAATGCAGTAATTTGATGCCATCATCTCCTAGAGCTTTGAAAAATTCAACTGGGATGCCATCATCTCCACTAGCTTTGTTGTTTGCAGTGCTCTTTAGGGCCTTTCTGACTTCACTCTCCAGGATGTCTGGCTCAGGTTCAATTTCTTCATCATTGTGACTATCAGGAGTGTTGAGTTCCTTTTTGTAGAGTTCCTCTGTGTACTCTTTCCATCTTTTCTTAATTTCTTCTGCATCAGCTAGCTCCTTTCCGTCTTTGTCCCTTATCATGTTCATTTTTGCTTTAAATGTTCCCTTGATTTCCTGGATTTTTTTGAAAAGGTCTCTGGTTCTGCCTCTTTTGTTGTTTTCCTCCATTTCTTTGCACTGTTCTTTTAGGTAGTTTTCCTTATCTCTCCTTGCTTTTCTTTGAAATTCTGTGTTCAAAAGATTGTATTTTTTTCTTTCTCCTTTGACTTTTGCATTCCTTCTTTCCTCTGCTATTTTAAGAGCCTCATCAGACAACCACTTTGCTTTCTTATTCTTCTTTTCTTTTGGTATGGTTTTCTTTGCTGCTTCCTGCATGATGTCCCTCATCTCTGTCCATAATTCTTCTGGCACTCTATCTATTGAGTCTAAGCCATTGAATCTGTTCATCACCTCCACCGTGTATTCTTTAGGGATGCTATCTAGGTGATATCTGTCTGGTCTCTTTGTTTTCCCTATTTTCTTTAGTTTAAGCCTGAATTTTGCAATCAGTAGGTTGTGATCTGAGCCACAGTCTGCTCCAGGTCTTGTTTTTGCTGACTGTATGGAGGTTCTCCATCTTTGACTGCAGAGTATGTAATCAATCTGGTTTCGGTGTTGGCCATCTGGTGATGTCCATGTGTAAAGTCGCCTCTTGTGTTGCTGGAAGAGAGTGTTTGCTATGACCAGTGCGTTCTCTTGGCAGAACTCTATCAATCTTTGCCCTGCTTCATTCTGTGCTCCAAGACCGAACTTGCCTGTTATTCCCTCCACTTTTTGATTGCCTACTTTGGCATTCCAGTCTCCTAAAATAATTTGGACATCATTTCTTGGTGTTTGTTCTATGAGGTGTTGTAAGTCCTCATAGAACTGGTCCACTGTGGCTTCATCTGCACCCGTGGTTGGTGCGTATATTTGGATCACAGTAACATTGAAGGGTTTGCCCTGAAATCTTACTGACATCATTCTGTCATTTTTGAGGTTGTATCCCATTACTGCTCTTCTCACTCTTTTATTGACAATTATGGCTACTCCATGTCTTCTAAGGTTTTCTTGTCCACAGTAGTAGATGTGATGGTTTCCAGAGCTGAATTCGCCCATCCCTGTCCATTTTAGCTCACTGATTCCCGAGATGTCAATGTTTATTCTTTCCATCTCATTTTTTACCACTTCTAGTTTACCTTGGTTCATTGATCTCACATTCCATGTCCCTATGCAGTATTGCTCCTTGCAACATTGCATTCCTCCTCCCTCCTTCCTGTCCCTCCCCTTTCTCCCCTCTGAGGTGTTAAGCATCCTGTATCACCTAGCCTGCCCTTTTGTTTTGCCTTTTGTTTTGGTCCATAGGGTTCTCTTGGCAAGCTTTGTGGCGTGGTTTGCCGGTTTCTACGCCATTTTTTTCCTCGCATCATACATCATATCACAGTTTTAAAAGTTTAAAACAGTTTAAACAACATATTATCATGCATAATTATCACACTCTAAAACACAGTCTCTATGTTAATTGCTATATTAAGTCAGTGTAAAGTCTCTATGTCAGTTGCTATATTAAGTCAGCTACATTTTTCACATCAGCTACTTATCCTTGTGTCCTCAGTCCCCAGGTGGGGTTGTTGTCTCTGGGCCCCTTGCTCCAGGGACATCGCAGTGGCGAGCAGTGGATGTTTTCCCCCGTGGGTCAGCTGTTCCTCTTCCTCTGCCTCTGGCGGCAGTGGTGGATGGTGACTTTTCCCTCCGCCTGCTTGGTCTTCCTCACCCCCGGCTGGGGTGGTCTCGTGGCTGCTCCTGTCCGCGGGTAGCCTCCTCGTGGTGGCGGCGGTGGAGGATCGCGACCCCTCCCGCCGCCTGCCTGGTCCTCCTCACCCCCGGCTGGGGTGGTCCCGCGGCTGTTCCTGGCTGCGGGTAGCCTCCTCGCGATGGCGGCGGTGGAGGATCGCGACCCCTCCTGCCGCCTGCCCGGTCCTCCTCACCCCTGGCTGGCGTGGTCCCGCGGCTGCTCCTGGCCGCCGGTAGCCTCCTCGTGGTGGCGGCGGTGGAGGATCGCGACCCCTCCCGCCGCCTGCCCGGTCCTCCTCACCCCCGGCTGGCGTGGTCCCGCGGCTGCTCCTGGCCGCCGGTAGCCTCCTCGTGGTGGCGGCGGTATTGAATTAATAAACAAAAATAGTAGGTCTTATATATGCCCAAAAATGTTTCAAACAGAATCTGTAGGTCTTATATGCCTTATAATTTCTTATTTTTTTATTTCTTTGGATGTTTCAAAACAAAAACTGTAGGTCTTATGTTTTGCCTTTTTATAATATTATTATTAATAAAAAAGTTATAACGTTATCCTGAAACCTTTCTAGTATCAGGTTTTCCGTACTTCTTCTTCATGAGACAATCATAACAAAGTCTATAATAGATAAAATATAAATATAAATATGTTTCATCCATTGTCAGTAATATACTAAAAGATGTTTAGTATATTAAGACATCAATATCAACCTTTAGTTTAACGTCATAAGGCACCAAAGAATGCACATGAGAGGCCATTAGACATGTTGGTAAGGTGGGTTATTCTAAATGTATAAAATGTTTTATGTTCAATGGTTTGTATTACTATGATATTGAATGATTATAATTGAAACATGTGTTATATAAGAATATGTCACCATTGATTTAATGTTGATTATGCAAAAAAAGCTGTGTAACTGACAATGGATGAACCATATTTTTATATTTTTATTTCATCTATTATAGACTTTGTTATGATTGTCTCATGAAGAAGAAGTATGAAAACCTGATAGTAGAAAGGTTTCGGGACAATGTCATAACTTTTTTATTATTAATAATATTATAAAAAGGCAAAAGATAAGACCTATAGTTTTCATTTTGAAATACAAAGAAATAAGAAATAATAAGGCATATAAGACCTACAGATTCTGTTCGAAACATTTTTGGGCATGATAAAACCTATTATTTTTGTTTATTAATTCAATACCTTTTTGGAACTATAAATATGTATTAAATACATATTGCTGCCACAAATGGTTTTCTTTTCTTCTCTGGATTCTCCATACCGTTTGGCCATATTTGGATTGCCGTTTGTTTATAATTTGGTGTGGACAGTTGTACAGCAAGGTATTATGAAGGAGTGGCCATGATGGATGTCCACTGTGAGACACCAGGTTATGCCCCACAAACGTGTCCTGGGGAGGGGAGGGCTTCTGAGTACCAATTTGGGAGAGATGTTCTGCCACAAGTGGAGGAAGGGCAGCTCCCTGATGAGGAACAACTGGGGGAGGCTGAATTGGCAGGGATGAGAGGTTGGGTAGGTCAAGGCAAGGCATGTTGTTGTTGTTGTTGTTGTCGTCGTCGTCGTCGTCACCACCGCCGCCGCCTCCGCCGCCGCCTCCGCCGCCGCCTCCGCTGCTGCTGTTGTTAATTCAATTTGTATAGCCACCCCAATTGACGTGTGTCTACAATGTGTGTCTACATTAGAGATAGATGATTTGTGATAATAGGCAGAAGAGAACTGGGCCTTCTGTGCAGCTACAGAGATGAAAGGAAACACTCCAGTAACATTCCCACTTGTGACAGCACCCATTCTTAAGCAGCAATGGACTTGGGGAGGGGGAAAACAGTAGCAAGTGCACCAATGGAGATTCTGGTGAGAGCAGAATTGCAATGCCCAGTTTACGTCTCCCACCTTCACTGACCATCTCTAAAAGGAACACACCTTAAATCAGGACTCATCAGTCCAACCCCCTTCCCAGGACCTGAACTGGGGGACTCCACTGAAGGCAACTGCAGCCTCAAATGCTACTGAAGGGAGCCCAGTCCTCAGAGGACATTGGGGAGGAGGTGGGAGGAGGTGACAATGTACCTTTACAAACTATTGCTGGAGCCACTGAAATTATCGCTGGGGAAAATGTGCTGCTGCCAACCCCACAGGAGAGGCCAGCAGGAACCACAAATGCACATGACTGCCTGCATTCATAGCACTATTAGGAGTAATTTGAGAAAATATTATGAAAATTGGTTCTTTAAAACAGGCATATCAAGCCTAAGAGAAAGGCAAAAGAGTATTTTCGATTAACATGCCTACACTGGCCCTCTTGGGCTGGTGTAGAGTGAGTTTTTAAAAGCCACATTATATTTGGGGGGTGAGCAGGGAAGGAAAATGCTGTTTGGTGTGATCCCTATATCCAGACAGTATTTTGCTTTTCCAATGGGGCTGCAGCAGCCCCAGAGCAGCCCTAAACAGCTGCTTTGTAGCTGGCAAGAATAGCCCTTGCTCCTCCATGTGCAAAGAGGACTTCTCCTCCTGCTGATTGAAGTCTGATCAGCAGTGGGGAGTACAGCACTTCCCAGCTGATGGGGGAGCGGCTCCCATAATAATCTGGAATATGAGGTGTCCTTTAGCTGCCATTGAGGGGTTGCTGGATTTCCCTCACTACCCAGCTGATGGTAGAGTGGCTCCTCCCCCCCATCAGCTGAGACACAGCTCCTTCAGCTGTACTCTATTTTATCCCATCCCTAGCATACACATATACTAGAGACAGGATAAAATAGAGCTAATTTAGTTCAATCCTTGACAAGGTCTCAAAATAAGGTGGGTTGGGAGGGAACAGATTGGCTTGACTGAAGTATGGATGCCATCTGACTAACCTACCCCAATCCACCCACCCATATCCAAAAAGTGGACTACATGGCTATGTAGAGAGTCTCTATGTTTCCTTGGTCTATCTATGATTATATTTCTAAATAAATAAATAATATTTTATGTCACTGGAAAAGTGTAGAAGAGACTATGGAACGTTTACCCAGCTACTTCAACATATTTTGGAATTCATATGGAACTTAGCTACATATATATCAGGTTTATATCACTTTAGGGCATATCCCTTTCAAGGGCACATAATACTGAAGCAACAACAACAAACAGAAAATTCTGACTGTATCTTCTGAATTTCCAATGATATATCAATTTGTGCTTGATTAGACGCGTTAACACCCACCTGCACCCACAAGGGCACATGGACTTATATTTTCCATAAAATCCCACAACACTTTTTTGCCAGTACATCACATCTTGAAATCAAAGCATCTTCTGCATGGCTGAAGGAAAGAGAGGAACTAAGAACAACAAATCTCGCATTTTCTAAAGAAAGCAAGTAAGCCACCCTGGGCAAATAGTATGATCATGCCAAGAAATGATGGGACAATAAACAAACAAGAAGATTTCCCTGGAGTTCTGAATGTGACATGTCATTTACTCCTAGTATCACAATTCACAACACTTACCTAGCTTGCTGGCACACATTGCAGAGCCAGGCTTTCTCTTTCCTCTGATAGGAGCTGCAGTTCTTGCAGATGTTGTATTTGCAGTCCTGGCATTGTCGCTTTGTATTGATGAAGAAAGTAAAAGGGGAGCAGCAACGTATGCAACAGCGCTCGTTAAAGCTATGCTGCTTGGAAAGGATGCTGCACTTGTCACCCTCTTCATTGAGTTTCTGCTTCATTTCACTGGAGCCCCAGAAGAAAGAAACAAAAGGAAGAAAGAATCAAAATAATGTTTTGGGGTGGGTAGGTGGTGTTTCTCAATTCTTTATTCCCTCCAATATCTTTGCTCGGATTGGCTGCTGATGAGCCCTTGTAGACTATTGGATGAAAAAGTTTTCCCTGGCAATTTGACAAAGGTTGAAAAAAATTAAGCGAAGGAAACATGAAAAAAGCATGAAGTGTTGGTGTATCCCTCTTTATTTAATATGAATCGTTTGTATTTTAGGGGCTTCCATAAAACAGGAATGACTTGACAGTATAAAACTCTATTTTCATTTTCTTTCATCAGTAACCAAGAGTCTCTTCTATTTTTCCCCTTTCATGTAAACATGAAATGCTCATCCCTATCTAATAGATGAACACTAAGTAACAAATAGAAAATCATAATTCATTTAACCAAAGGCGGCAAAATACATTATAAATAACCTGTGATTAGAGCTGAAAGCATCATAATATTGGAGACATTTGACTGAGGCAATCTTTTGTCTGAGAAATTGTACTTCAAAGAGGTTGCCAATATAAATTCTGAAGACTAGGAATAAAACAAATCATACACAAATTACAAAAAGTGAGAAAACCTCTTGATGTACAATCAGATTTTTCTGTATTTATTGAATTTCCTCTTCTAATCTATCTATTATGTCTGCTTCTGCCTTAACAGAAATTGACTCTCTAGATTAAAAATGATGTTGCCTGCATGACTTGAGATTTCTGATTATGTTTTTTTCTACTTTACTGGTTTTACTCTGGTTTGATAGATTGTATTGTGTTTTTGCTGCTCTTTTAATCTTACTTTTTATCATGTACTGTCTCAAATTATTTACAATTTGTGCTTCATTTTAAAATGATTTTTGTACTGCCCAAAAATGCTATTGAGCAGTTTCAAAGGAAAATGAATCAATGAAACAGAGGTTTGATTTAGCTGAAAATGGAAATCTCTTATACTACAAATATGCAGCCTTTTTCATAACATGCACATTATTGGAAACGTGATTTAAATCATATCATGAACAAGTGATTCAATTCATATCTATTTGTCCAGATCATAAGATGATAATAAAGTAACATTTTCCCATTAGTTTGAGATAACTGAACACATGAATTCTTATTCAGAGTGTGGGCCATGCACATCTGTAACAAATACTCATGCTAGAAACGATTATCTGCAAATATCTGCAAGAAGATCTTATTCTGCTGCTCTATGCTTGCAGAAATTCAGTATCAGCAGAGGAAACCAGTTACCTGTACTGTATTAAGTATTCCCAGTTCTTTGGGGGAAATAGAGTCCAGACAAGGGTATGTTACATATTAAGGCTGCAATTTCATATCCCTGTACCTATAAGTGGTTTTCCCTGAATTCAATTAGATTTACTTCTGAGTAGACAATTATAGAATTGTGCTATAAGGTTACAATGATATGTACACTGCAATTAATGCAACTTACTATCAGTAAATAACTAGAATATTGCATTGTAAATAATCCAACTGGCTTCAATAGAAATTAATAAGAAGATCTCAGTGAGTAAATAAAGAAGTCTCAATGTGTTTCCACAAACACAAAGATCTATATTCTTTTTAAAAAATAAAATATTAAATGCAAAAGAAGTGTGAATTTCTACTTGAATTATACTGGGAAACTTATTGAATGTACCAAATGCAACACAGTAATGAGCAGGTATTTCACAAGGTCAAGAGTAAGTAATACAGCGTTTTATTAAATACTGTACTGTACAAAATGCCTGTTTAATTCCATCCCATCTAATTAAGGAAAGGCAATGGTTTAGAAGTCCCAAAAGAGACTCAATGGCTTATAAGTCCAAAAAGAGACCCAATGCCTCTATTGTAACTGGCCTCTGGCCGTAATAAAGATTGATTGACTCATGAAAAAACACTTTTTGGGGAGCATAAAATACAATATTTGTTTCAATTTATCTTAAAGCAGTGTGATATGATAGTAAATCCAGAGTTACAATTTAAGTGACACAAATCAACTTTTCTCTGTGTGTTTTTTATTCACTCCAATAAATGCACAGATGATGTTCATATTTGGATTTACTCTGACCATTTATAAAACTATGAAAAGACTAATAAACGTTGAGCACCAATAACTGTTGGATAACTCAGTGGTTTAAAGTGATGTTTGATTCCCCAATGTGCATCCTTGATAGGGGCAGGTCTCTATGCCCAATAGGGTCATGTCCAGCTCTGCAAGAAGTACAAGCTGGGTTCCTAAAAGGCAGAGGAACTAGAGACCAAATTGTCAACATTTGCTGGATCATGGAGAAAGCAAGGGAGTACCAGAAAAATCTCTGCTTCTGTTTCATTGACTACACCAAAGCCTTTGATTGTGTGGATCACAATAAACTGTCCTTAAAGAGATGGGACTACTAGACCACCTCAACTGTCTTCTGAGAAACCTGTCAAAAAGTGGCAGTTAGGACCAGATACAGAACAACTGATTGGTTTAGAACCGGAAAAAGAGTACAACAAGGCTGTATATTGTCGCCCCGCTTGTTCAAGTTATCAGCGGCAGCAGCTACTCATATTTGAGCATACATTTCTCCTGAAAGTCATTTTCTCAGTTGATGGATGTGTCACTGGTGACTCAATAAACTGATCCTGGCATGCGACCACACACATTACACTGAATGGAAGGTGCAGGGTGTAATTGAGTTTGATGAAGCTTTCGTGCTTGTCGTTTAGCCTCTTCGTGTCTGCGGCGATCTCTTTCAAAGTGATCAGTAGCAGCAAAGATGGTTTGGCACCAAAGTAGGTGATCTATGGCTATTGCCTCCCAGGGTGGGTTTATACCTTATACCTTCATGGTTTGTTTCAACTGGTCCGTATAACACTTCAAAGGAGCTACGCGAGGTATTGTACCAGAGCTAAATTCCCCATAAAGAATTTGATGAAGAAGCCTGGAGTCATCCATATGGTGGACATGCCCTATCCATCTAATATGCAGAGTACATCATGCATAATGCAGGGCTGAATGAAGCACAAGCCAGAATTAAGATTGCTGGGAGAAATATCAACAACCTGAGATATGCAAATGACACTACCCTAGTGGCAGAAAGTGAAGTAGATCTAAAGAGCCTCTTGATGTGGGTGAAAGAGGAGAGTGCAAAAGCTGGTTTGAGAAAAACCAAGTTCATGGCACCTGGTCCTACCACTCTGTGGCAAATTGAATGGGGAAAAGTGGAAACAGTGACAGACTTTACCTTCTAAGGATCCAAGATCATTGCACACAGTGACTGCAGCCATGGGAAGTAAGCTATGGTAAACCTCCGGATGCAATTCAAGGTGCTGGTTTTGACCTTTAAAGCCCTTCATAGCAATGGACCAGGATACCTACGAGACCGCATCACCCCAAGGTGTCTTACCCGTCCTACGAGGGCAGACCGGAGGGGGTTGGTTATGGTCCCTGCAGCAAAAGAACCCCTCTTGCTGGGACCAGGAGAAGGGCTTTCTCCGTGTCAGCCCTGGCCCTTTGGAACCTCTTGCCACTTGAACTACGCCTCCAGACGGAGCTGCTCCCCTTTAGAAAACAACTGAAAATCTGGCTATTACAGCGGACATGGGGCATGGATGCATCAATTTCCCAGTTCCGCTGGCTTATTTAGCCTATACTGGCTTGTCCTGATATTTTCTGTTTTAATTGTGCGGGGAGGGAAGGTTTTTTTAAGGCAGTTTAAAATTGTTTTTAATGGGGTTTGATAAATAGTTTTATTGTTGTTTTTGATTATGTTGTGAGCCGCTTCGGGTTGCTCTTGAGTGAGGGAAGTGGGATAGAAATTATTAAAATAAAATAAATAAACCTACGTAGCAAAATAAAAGTAGAGACATCACCCAGACAACAAAGGTCCATATAGTTAAAGCAATGGTCTTCCCAGTAGTAATGTATGGCTGTGAAAAATGGACCATATTGAAGGCTGAGCACAGAAGAATAGACGCTTTCAAACTGTACTGCTGGAGAATACTTTTGAAAGTCCTATGGACTGCAAGGATATCCTTCAATCAATTATGAAGGAAATCAACCCTGACTTAGAATGCCAACTTAGATAATTAAACATCCAGGTAAATGGGCATCATTTGCCTTTTTATTTTTGTCCTCTGCATGTATGGTGGTGGTGGTGGTGTTATTTCACATATTCAAGGACTGAATTATAAAACTTGATAATCAGCTAAAATAAATGCTCAGAACTCATTTGAGAGAAGATTCACAAGCAAATCCTCTTACCATAAAGTCAGTGGTCCAATGATTAAGCAAATTAAAACTTAAACCAAGCAATAAACTATTATAACAAGAAAAATGGCAGATATACAATGATATATAGTTACACTGCATAAGCCTGATGACATAATCAGCCTCAATTGTATTTTGTTAATAAAAAGTTTCCTATTCCCCCACTCCTCAAGGTTCCTAGAATCCCTTAGAATCCCTTTGATCCTGGGGAAGCCTTTAGGCACCGTGAGATGTGGGAAGCCTGAAATGTTAAAATAATCACTATGATTGGTCCTGGTGGCGATTCCTGGTGGAACTAGTAGCAACGATTTTCAGACATTTACAACAAACTTCTCCACCATGTGTCCCTCTGTCTCAAATGGGTTCCTTTGGACAAAGAGGATTCTTAAGGGATTCTAAGAACTGGATATGAAATTTCTGATTAACAAAATATGGCTGTGATTGATGGTGTTATTGGGTTTGTGCAGCTTAACTTTATTGGATTTCAGCCAATATAAATCAAGTGAGTTGCATTTAAAAATTAAATTAACTTTTTTGCCTTTGTTGGTTGTAGGAATGCATCTGGTTTCTGTCTTGCTTGTCCTCTGACACATTTTGTAAACAAAAGCCTCTTTGCTTGCTATTCTCCTTATCTCTCTTTCTTTGGGTTCTGACACTTCTGATTGGTTGTTTGGCCTTAGGTTTTGTCTCTGTTAGGTTTCGTTTCTGGTATACAATGCTTGCCCAAGTTTCGTTTCTCTCACTCTCTGCCTAAATAAAGAAAAGGCTTCAGTAGCGTTTGACCAGCCAAAGAGAGCAGTCGTGTCTGCTTTTGTCTGTCTCTGTTTCTCCCTACAAAAAGCCTAATGAAGCAGGACTTCATGGGACTGATTGCTATCTTAAAGATCTGAGGATATAAACTGCTGCTAATGAGGCTGACTGAATAAAGAAGATATCTTTACATGAAGCAGAATTCCAACAAGTGGTGCCCCGTCGTGAGGCCAATTGAATGAAATTCAAAGGAATGCTTTGAACTCTGCTTCAACAATTAACACCTAATTAACACCTCATCGACCGGGAAGGTCTCACTCACTCACGACCAGAAGAAAGGTCCGACCGGGAAGGTCATAAATCGAGCTCGAGATTCATCCAATTCTACATTGGGTCCCACACAGGGTGAGTGAAAAAAGGAATGAGAAAAATATAATTTTTTTAAAATTATGGGGTGCATATTGTCTTCGCAAATGCATGAACTTTGTAAAGATATCTCAGATCTTTTGCATGACAATGGGCGAAAAGTTGATGAGCAGGAGATACGAAAGCTAGCTAAAGCGATAGCACAAAACTGTCCTTGGTTTAAATATGAAGGTCTGGACTTAAAAGAGTGGAAACAGATCGGGAATGAATTGCAGAAGCATAAAGGGATTTCTAGATCAATATTATTTACTTGGGAGGAAGTGAGAGGCTGCCTTCAAAGGCTTACTCCAAAAAATATTTTATTGTCTCAAAGACTTGATGGCCCCCTCACACAGCTTTTGCCTTCAGAAAAAGGGGGGCCATGGCAACTGCCCCTCCATCATATGAGAAACAACAGCCTCCTGATGGGGGTGGAGGTGGAAATGGAGATGGGACATTATATCCTGCCTTGCAATTATGTCCTGACTTGCAACAATCAAGTGCTTTTAGCCCTACAAAAGACCTGTTCTCTGCTGCAATATTGCCAGCAGAGCATAAAAAACAGCAAGTGCCGGCTGATGGGGAACAAATGGCGGGGAACTCATCACAGATTGAAGTTGTTGATGCATGCAGAGTGGCAGAAAGCAAGGACTGTGTTTCAAAGAGCAGCTTAGGAGATCTCAGCCCCCCCGTGAATCAACCCTCATCACAAAAGCAGGAGAAGCTGAGTAGTAAATTTGATACCTCACGTTTGGGCAGGAAGATCCTGCAGAAATGGAAGGATGGCCCAAAGGAGGAATGCACAAAACCCAAGACAAAAAAGGGGTGCAAGTACAAACTAACAGATGCAGGTTGTCATAAGGTTGAGAATCATATGCTGGAGATGAAAGAAATACAGAGAAAGAGGGGGGTGAATATTTCCTGTATGGATAGCAGGCTGTGGCAAAAATACAAGGAGGAAGAAGACATACAGTTTTTTGCTGATTTTGAACTGCCCAACCCACAAACAAAGAGATACAGAGTGAGCTGTCCCACGTTTCAAGCATCAAGATTGCAGGGAAAGCAACTTGGACTTCCCTGTGATTTTCTTCTGTGTGAAAATTACTTGCAACTTCTGGAGAAGTCTTTGTGCCTTCATACCTCCTCGGCCTGCCTTACTGCAGATGGGTGTGGCTGGAGCATGAAGGAATGTGTGTCTGTCTGAAAAGCTGAAAAGGGGGGGTTGTGTGGGATTGTCTTGTGAAGTCAGTGAGACTTAATTTATGGCTTAATTTCAACTTGCCATGCCAAGAAATGTGATGGAGAGATAGTGTTTCAGAGAGCTTCAATCAAGTTTTGGACTTTTAATTTGGACATTTTAATTGGACTAAAAAGAACAAAAGTTTGTGTGGACTTTAAAGAAGAATTATAAAACCTGACAGCCTTTTTAAGAAATTGTCTACCTGCTCATGCTAATGATATTTGTACTGTATTGGTTTACCATGCTATGCTGGTTTAAGTTATTGAATGCCTCTTTCACTTTACATCTAGTGGGAGAAGAAGAAATTTAATGCCTTACTCATGTAATTGGGTAGTAAGAATTGCTTTCTAGAATGCTATAGAGGCCTCCTTCATGTAAGGAAGATCATCAACTCATGGTTATAGATTTGAAGGACTGTTTTTATACAATCTTGCTAGCGCCACAAGACAGAGAAAAATTTGCATTTACATTGCCAGTATACAATAATGAACATCCTACTCAACGGTTTGAATGGTGTGTCTTGCCTATGGGTATGGCCAACTCGCCGACTCTATGCCAACATTTTGTGAACATGGCTTTGGAACCTTTCAGGCAATGCCATCCAGAGGTTAAAGTCTATCATTACACAGATGACATTTTATTGCATGGTCCACAAGTCACAGAGAAACACCTGCAGGACCTAGCAGACATTTTGCAACAAGCGGGCTTGATCATAGCTCCTGAAAAAGTGCAGCGGATGTATCCATTCCAATATCTGGGACATAGGCTCTCAGCTACAGCTTCAACTCCGCTATTGCCAACAATAGCTATTCCGGAGCAGTTCACTCTTGTACAATTGCAACAATTGCTAGGGAACATAAATTGGGCTCGTCCTTTCTTGGCCCTGAGCACGGAGGAACTATCACCACTCTTTGCTGCTCTTTCTGGACACACTTCTCCAGCGGACATCATTCCCTGCACAACGGAGATGCGTACAGCTCTTCAACGCCTCAACGAAAAGCTGCATACCATCGCTGTGGATCGGGTGCCCTCAGGCACCATTGCGCTGGCATGCGCTCTTCTACCTACACCGAGGCTGCCCACTGCGGTTTTGTTCGCGCCTGTCAACGCTCAGAAGGTGGCCATCGTGGAATGGCTACACTTGGCGCACACTCCCTCGAAAAACTGTTATCGCCTACCTGATGCGATTGCTGATCTTTTCCTCAAATGCCGTACTAGGGCAAAGCATTTGACTGGCTATGATGTTGACTTTGTTTGTTTTCCTTTTTCACAGGATCAGCTAACCGCCTTGCTACAGCATTCTGAGGCATTTCAGGTGGCCATGGCGGACTTTGTGGGACAAGTTAAATTTAACCCCCCCAAGGATAAGCGGTTTACCTTGCTGAATCTCACTTCTTACTCCCTGTCATCCCCGCTTTGCATGCAACCTATCTTGCATGCCATTACTCTTTTCTTAGATGGCTCCCCCT
Organism: Bradypodion ventrale; assembly: GCA_035047345.1. NCBI lineage: Eukaryota > Metazoa > Chordata > Lepidosauria > Squamata > Chamaeleonidae > Bradypodion > Bradypodion ventrale. The sequence goes on along the minus strand of JAWDJE010000006.1, from coordinate 79,610,957 downwards.
CCCGTGGAGTCCTTACATGCCAGGGTCCTACTGGGGAATGGGAGGTTGTTTTTACAGGACCTCAAGCATCGGCCCAGAGGTCGGAACTGGCAGCGGTCATACTTGCTTTCTCTACGTTTTCTGATGTGCCTTTTAACCTGATTGTGGATACTCAATATGTTTACCGCCTTGTCTTTACCTTAGCTCAAGCTTATTTGTCTCCATCGATGGATAGGGATCTTTTTGCTTTATTCCAACAGCTTCAAGGTTTTCTTACTAACCGTACGGTCTCATTCTTCATTGCCCACATACGCTCTCACACAAGGATTCCAGGTTATTTGACGGAGGGCAATGCACGAGCAGATTCTGCTCTCCGAGACTCTGCTGAGGTTTTTTCTCTCTTTGACAACCCCATTGACAGTCATGCAATGTTTCATCAATCTGCTAAGGTTTTGCATAAACGATTTTCCATTCCTATGTCACAGGCTAGAGACATTGTGTCGTCCTGTGCTTCCTGTACGAAGTCTCCTATATTCCTGCCATTTGATGTTGTTAATCCTCGAGGAACAGAAGCTAATCAGCTATGGCAGATGGATGTCACGCAAGTACCTGCTTTGGCTCCGCTTTCTAAGTTACATGTGACTGTTGATACCTTCTCTGGATTTATATGGGCTACACCCTTACGGGGTGAAACATCCAGACATGTTATACAACATTGCATTCGTTCGTTTGCGGCAATGGGTAAATCTAAAAGCCTTAAGACAGACAATGGGCCATCATATGTTTCTTCTGCCTTTCAGGACTTTTGCCGTCAGTGGGACATTAAGCTAACCCATGGAATACCCTATAACTCGACTGGACAGGCGATTGTTGAAAGAGCCCACCTGACATTCAAAAATTTGTTACACAAGCAAGTGGGAGATAGAGGGGTTCCTGTGGCTGAAATACCTACAGCTGTTGCTAAAGTACTGTATACTCTTAATTTTCTTCTTGCTCCCCATAACAGGTCACACTCTCCAGTCGAATTGCATTTCAGGACCGAGGAGTGTCTTCCTAAGCCATTGGTTGTTTATCGGCAGCAACCCGATCCTGAGTGGAAAGGTCCTGTACCTCTAATCACCTGGGGACGAGGATACGCAGCGGTTTCTACAACCTCAGGACCTGTGTGGATTCCTGCCCGAGCGATCCGCCCATGGAGAGAGAAGAAGGTTACTCAGCGCCAGGATGGTGGTTCACCAGTAAACTAACTTTGCTGACATTTGTTCTTTTCTTTCTTACTGTGCTTCCAGCTGTAAGAACAATGCCTCATGGGGGCAACCCCAACTTTTGGATTCGTCATGCTAACTATATGTTTGAGGTTCATGGTAAGAATGTAACGTTATACTATGAGCATCCACTGGCAGTGTCTCAAATGGCTTTTCTTCCGGCATTGTTCAACACGCCAGAGTTGGTTATTGGACATTTGCAACATCTTGATAGGTCTACACTCTTCTCTAATCCTCCAGAACAATTTAACAACACCCGTTGGCGAAGCATGACATTCAAGAAATACACTAAAGGACTTTGTTTCTGCTGTCATAGTTCTGGAGTCTGGAATAGTAAATGGAAGCACTGGACTCAAGCGAAAAGGGTTTTGCAGAATGTAGGCAATTATACGGGTTGTGATGATTATTTTTGGTTATGGGGTAGTTATAACAGTTCTTATAAGCTTAATTATACCTTGTTTAACACTACTATTGAAGATATATATGATGTGTTTCCTATGTTTACTCCTGATTATTCTGCTATAGATAGTGGTTCAATTTGCAATGGATGGCAAATCAAGGATCCTAACATGTGGTTCTTTTTTAATGGAGTTGCCACGAATTTCCATCCAGGTCAATATCAATGTGCAGCATTGGGTTATTTTACCTTACAGACTGGCCATGGATTACCTGTTAGCAAAATCCGGAGGATTTTGTAAACTGGTCGGGAACCAGGGATTGATGGGATTCTGCTTCATGTAAAGATATCTTCTTTATTCAGTCAGTCTCATTAGCAGCAGTTACATCCTCAGATCTTTAAGATAACAATCAGTCCCAAGAAGTCCTGCTTCCTTAGGCTTTTTGTAGGGAGGAACAGAGAGACAGAGAGAAAAGCACTCTGCAGTCCTTGGCTGGTCAAAAGCTACTGAAGCCTTTTTCTTTATTTAGGCAGTGAGAGAGAGAAACGAAACTAGCAATCATTGTATAGCAGAAACGAAACTCATTAGCCTACATAATCAATCAGCATGTCAAAACCCAAAGAAAGAGAGATAAGGAGCGCTGTCTCTCAGTGAGCAGAGAGGCTTTTGTATACAAAAAGTGTCAGAGACAGCCTGACAGAATCCAGATGCATTCCTACATGTCCTCCTTTTTCATTTAAATTTGAGAGAGGGACGGCTAATCATACCCCTGCATGTCATCATACTCCATAACTACTCCTCCATATACATCATCACTGTCCTCCTGGACATCGTACCCCTCCTGACTCCTGGTACTTTGTTCCGGAGGAAGATACCTCATTGAGTACAATTGCCGTTGTGCAAAACTCGATGTCTCCCTTCTACGCAATGGACATGTGTTACACATAGAAATAAGATTAGGAATACAAGTAATACAAAAACACAAAGGTATAAAGCAGATAATAATAATAAACCCATAAAAGAAAACTTGTCTAAGGACAGATAAATCAGGCAACCAAGAAGTCACCCAATCAAAGAGATTAACATCAGTGCGTACATTGTTAGTAATACTCTCCTGTAAATTCTTAAGTTCTTTCTCAATAGTATTATTCAGATAAAATAACCCAATGCTGCACATTGATATTGTCCTGGATGGAAATTCGTGGCAACTCCATTAAAAAAGAACCACATGTTCGGATCCTTGATTTGCCATCCATTGCAAATTGAACCACTATCTATAGCAGAATAATCAGGAGTAAACATAGGAAACACATCATATATATCTTCAATAGTAGTGTTATACAAGGTATAATTAAGCTTATAAGAACTGTTATAACTACCCCATAGCCAAAAATAATCATCACAACCCGTATAATTGCCTACATTCTGCAAAACCCTTTCCGCTTGAGTCCAGTATTTCCATTTACTATTCCAGACTCCAGAACTATGACAGCAGAAACAAAGTCCTTTAGTGTATTTCTTGAATGTCATGCTTCGCCAACGGGTGTTGTTAAATTGTTCTGGAGGATTAGAGAAGAGTGTAGACCTATCAAGATGTTGCAAATGTCCAATAACCAGCTCAGGTGTGTTGAACAATGCCGGAAGAAAAGCCATTTGAGACACTGCCAGTGGATGCTCATAGTATAACGTTGCATTCTTACCATGAACCTCAAACATATAGTTAGCATGACGAATCCAAAAGTTGGGGTTGCCCCCATGAGGCATTGTTCTCACAGCTGGAAGCACAGTAAGAAAGAAAATAACAAATGTCAGCACATTTAGTTTACTGGTGAACCACCATCCTGGAGCTGAGTAACCTTCTTCTCTCTCCATGGGCGGATCGCTCGGGCAGGAATCCTTCCACTCAGGATCCCCTTGTTGCCAATAGATGACCAATGGCTTAAGAAGACACTCCCCTAAGAAACAGGAGCATGCCCTGTTATTACTAGTACCATATAACTAAACATGAAACATGAGTGACATATAACACAAATGCAATATCACAAACCCATTTACATGTGTAGAGTACTGGAAACTCTGCCATGTGCTTCTGAAGGTATGCAGTTTCATAAGACAATACATAACATAAGCAAAGACAGATCTTTCTCCTGCAAAAGAATAAGCAAAACATTTAAGCATAAACAAGACATGAACATTTTTTTTTTCCTTCCTTACATGAAGGAGGCCTGGTTACATATTAGAAAGCAGTTCTTACTTCCCCAAGTACATGAGTAAGGCATTAAACTTCTTCTTCTCCCACTGGATGTAAAGTGAAAGAGGCATTATATTTTTTCTTCTCTCACTGGTGTAATAGTGAGAGAGGCATTAATAACTTTTACTAGCATAGCATGGTAAATCAAATACAGTACAAATCTCATTAGCATGGGCAGGTAGACAATTTCTTAAAAAGGCTGTCAGGTGTTATAATTCTTCTTTAAAATCCACACAAACTTTTGTTCTTTCTAGTCCAATTAAAATGTCCAAATTAAAGACCAAACGTTGATTGAAGACAATTTAAACACAAAACACTATTTTCTCTCCAGTTCAGTTCTTGGAATGGCAAGTTGAAAGTAAGCCATAAATTAAGTCTCACTGACTTCACAAGACAATCCCACACAACCCCCCTTTTTTCAGCTTTTCAGGCAGACACACATTCCTTCATGCTCCAGCCACACCCATCTGCAGTAAGGCAGGCCGAGGAGGTATGAAGGCACAAAGAACTTCTCCAGAATTTGCAAGCAGCTTCCACACAGAAGAATAGTACAGGGAATTTCCCGTTGCTTTCCCTGCCATCCTGATGCTGGAAACTTGAGACAGCCCACTCTGATCTCTTTGTTTGTGGGTTGGGCAGTTCAAAATCAGCAAAAAACTGTATGTCTTCTTCCTCCTTGTATTTTTGCCAAAGCCTGCTATCCATACAGGACATATTTACCCCCCTCTTTCTCTGTATTTCTTTCATCTCCAGCATATGATTCTCAACCTTATGACAACCTGCATCGGTTAGTTTGTACTTGCACCCCTTTTTTGTCTTGAGTTTTGTGCGTTCCTCCTTTGGGCCATCCTTCCATTTCTGCAGGATCTTCCTGCCCAAACGTGAGGTATCAAATTTACTACTCAGCTTCTCCTGCTTTTGTGATGAGGGTTGATTCACGGGGGGGCTGAGATCCCCTAAGCTGCTCTTTAAAACACAGTCCTTGCTTTCTGCCACTCTGCATGCATCAACAACTTCAATCTGTGATGAGTTTCCCACCATTTGTTCCCCATCAGCTGGCACTTGCTGTTTTTTATGCTCGGCTGGCAATATTGCAGCAGAGAACAGGTCTTTTGTAGGGCTAAAAGCACTTGATTGTTGCAAGTCAGGACATAATTGCCCATCTCCTTTTCCACCCTCATCCCCATCAGGAGTCTGTTGTTTCTCATATGATGGAGGAGCAGTTGCCATGGCTGCCATGGTTGCCATGGCCCCCCCTTTCTCTGAAGGCAAAAGCTGTGGGAGGGGGCCATCAAGTCTTTGAGACAATAAAATATTTTTTGGAGTAAGTCTCTGAAGGCAGCCTCTCACTTCCTCCCAAGTAAATAATATTGATCTAGAAATCCCTTTATGCTTCTGCAATTCATTCCCGATCTGATTCCACTCTTTTAAATCCAGACCTTCATATTTAAACCAAGGACAGAATTTTGCTATAGCTTTAGCCAGTTTCTGTATCTCCTGTTCATTAGCCTTCCGCCCATTCTCATGCAAAAGATCTGAGATATCTTTACAAAGTTCATACAGTTGCGAAGAAAAAACACACCCCATTTTCACTCACCCTGTGTGGGATCCAATGTAGAATTGGATGAATCGAGCTCGATTTATGACCTTCCTCCGGTCTGACCTTTTGCCTGGTCGGAGTGAGTGAGACCTTCCCGGTCGATTATGAGGTGTTAATTGCTGCTAAATGCTGAAGCAGAGTTCAAAGCAGGCTCTCTCATTGTAGTTCAAAGCGTCACACGGAGCGCCACTTGTTGGGATTCTGCTTCATGTAAAGATATCTTCTTTATTCAGTCAGTCTCATTAGCAGCAGTTACATCCTCAGATCTTTAAGATAACAATCAGTCCCAAGAAGTCCTGCTTCCTTAGGCTTTTTGTAGGGAGGAACAGAGAGACAGAGAGAAAAGCACTCTGCAGTCCTTGGCTGGTCAAAAGCTACTGAAGCCTTTTTCTTTATTTAGGCAGTGAGAGAGAGAAACGAAACTAGCAATCATTGTATAGCAGAAACGAAACTCATTAGCCTACATAATCAATCAGCATGTCAAAACCCAAAGAAAGAGAGATAAGGAGCGCTGTCTCTCAGTGAGCAGAGAGGCTTTTGTATACAAAAAGTGTCAGAGACAGCCTGACAGAATCCAGATGCATTCCTACAAGGGATGTCGGGTAAAATTCCAGGATCTGAATAATACTATTGAGAAAGAACTTCAGAATTTACAGGAGAGCATTACTAACAATGTACGCACTGATGTTAATCTCTTTGATTGGGTGACTTCTTGGTTGCCTGATTTATCTGTCCTTAGACAAGTTTTCTTTTATGGGTTTATTATTATTATCTGCTTTATACCTTTGTATTTTTGCATTACTTGTATTCCTAATCTTATTTCTATGTGTAACATATGTCCACTGCGTAGAAGGGAGACATCGAGTTTTGCACGACGGCAATTGTACTCAATGAGGTATCATCCTCCGGAACAAAGTACCATGAGTCAGGAGCGGTACGATGTCCAGGAGGACAGTGATGATGTATATGGAGGAGTAGTTATGGAGTATGATGACGTGCAGGGGTATGATTAGCCGTCCCTCTCTCAAATTTAAATGAAAAAGGAGGACATGTAGGAATGCATCTGGTTTCTGTCTTGCTTGTCCTCTGACACATTTTGTAAACAAAAGCCTCTTTGCTTGCTATTCTCCTTATCTCTCTTTCTTTGGGTTCTGACACTTCTGATTGGTTGTTTGGCCTTAGGTTTTGTCTCTGTTAGGTTTCGTTTCTGGTATACAATGCTTGCCCAAGTTTCGTTTCTCTCACTCTCTGCCTAAATAAAGAAAAGGCTTCAGTAGCGTTTGACCAGCCAAAGAGAGCAGTCGTGTCTGCTTTTGTCTGTCTCTGTTTCTCCCTACAAAAAGCCTAATGAAGCTGGACTTCATGGACTCATAAGTATCTCAAAAGATCTGAGAATATAAACTGCTGCTAATGAGGCTGGCTGATTGAGAATAGATCTTTACATGAATCAAATCCCAACAGTTGGTGAAATTTTAACAGTTATCATAATGTCATGGAATCTGATTAATTATGCTGACCTCTGAGTGTTAAAGGTGGCATTTAGTAAATTGCACTATTAAAGGTGGATGACAAAACTAAACACTCCCATTTAAAAAAAATCCCCTGCACTTAAAAAATTAACATATCAGAAAGAAAACTACCCCCAAAATTTCTAGCTTAACATCTGAAACTCAGGTTTATGCATGCTTAATGTAAACAAGCTAATGTAATCTCTGTCATAGTTAAACAGGCTTAGGAATGCAAGCCAAAAAAGCTTTTCAATCCACAGGGATATTATTCTCCATCTGTGTCCCACTGAAATACAGGACATCTCAAAACTAAGAAAATATACATATAGAGCTCAATTCATCTTTGTCATTATATCTATTTAAGTCAATATATAGAGCACATAAAAAGTAGTTTAATACAATTGCATATTTTATCTTACAATCAAAATATGTATGTTACTTACTGGACAATACATTTTAGAGCAATAATATCATGAATTAAATATTTTCCACCATATACATGAGTTTACTGAAATTTCACCAGGGTCTTCTTAGCATATATTAGAAAACACTAAGGAAATTATAAAACTATTTCATCCAGTCGATTTTATTTTCTATTTCCATTCTTCTCCTCAACACACAAGAACCCTCCTCTTTTAACTGTTCCTAACAGAGAAGTGTGCATGACCATGCTTGCTCATGAAGCTAGGTGTAGCAATGTTTCACTCCCCCCCCTATCATTTATCTGTAGGGGATACATTCTAAGACTTTCTGTGGATACCAGAAACCAGGATACAGTCAACCCTCACATAACAATGTGTTCGGATAGCATCATTTTTGCTTAACAACGCATCGTTATGCACCATGTGTTCCTCCACATAACAACGTTTTTAGTGTTGTTGTCCGGACAACGACGTAAAATAACCGTCATTATCCAGACAACGATGCTAAAAATGTTATTATGCTGGAAACTCCATAGAAACCCGCATAACAACAAAAATCGCTTAGCAATGCTACTTGGGGAACCAAGTAACGTCATTATGTGAGGGTCTACTGTAATAGCAAACCCTATATTTAACACATATACCTGAGTCACAGAAGTGCAGGAGGAGAGAGGGGTTTCATATGGCACCACAAGAGGTACCAAAATGTCTGCTTCCATTCATTGTGGAGTGGGGGTGGGGAATTACAGGCATTGGCCTCTGGTGCCCACCTCTGGTAATGTGCCATAGAAATAGAAATGGAGGTAGACATTTTGGTATCTCTTGTCAACAATTTCACTTATTAACAATTTTCGTTCTCTACTATGAGTCTATGAAGAGTTCTAGAAATAGAAACGTCCATGTTCTGTAGTATAAATCACCTTTGCATTGGAAATGCATACACAAAAACAGTCATAAGAAGACATGGAAATCACCTGATGGTGCCACTAAGAATGAAACTGACTATATCTGCATTAGTAAGCACTGGAGGTAATCCCTGTAAGAGGTTCATGTATACCAAGGAACAGATATTGCACCTGACCATTATCTTTTGATCTCATCAGTTCATCTTTGCCTACAAAAAACTGCAGATGCAAAACCCAATTTGATCACTGGACATTAAAGGACTAAAAGAGTGCACCATCAAAATAGAATTCCAAACACAGTCACAGAATTGATTCCAGATTCTGAGAAATATTGAAGACCCTGAAGAACACTGAATACTTCAAAGAAACCATGGTTGAAACAGCAGAGCATACTATCGGCTGAAGAAGAGGAACCCAAAAGAATGGAAGATCCAAGACAGAACAGGATAAATGTTGGGTTGAACATTTTTTTTGCGATATATTGAATCAACTTAGCCTAACTGCAATGTACAGTACATTTTTGCCAACTTTGCAGAACTTGATGTTAACATGGAGCCTATCATAAATACCAAAGTTGAAGACAATATACAGTTGTTTAAAAATGGCAAAGTAGCTGATTTAGACCAGATATCTACAGAGCTCCTGAAACATGGTGGTGACAGATTGGTACAAGAGTTCACTATCATATTAAACAACAGTTGGCTCTTAAAACCATTAATGTCTCTTGGGATGATATGAAAGCTGTTGAAAATGACTGCAAACACTGGAAAATACTTGCTGCCCAATGAGCTTCACACAGGACCTAATGATGAATTGGTGTATTAAAAACAGCAGCATAGATAGTTTATGTTACATCTAATGCCTTGTTTCTACACTTCTTTCTACGATTTTCATTTTCACACCGCACACATTAAGAAAGTACATAAAGGTATGAAAAATGTTCAGGTCTATGGATAGCTTGGTGTTGGCATTTTTACCCCATAAAATGTTCAGGTGAAAACATACTGTTTACTGACATCAGACAAAGCACAGACTGGCAGCAGCTTGATTATTATTATTATTATTATTATTATTATTATTATTATTATTATTATTATTATTATTATTATTATTATTATTATTATTATTATTATTATAATAATAATAACAGACAGCAGCTTGATGTTTTCTGGGGATATCCTTCTATGTACTACCTATCAAATTCCTGCTACTGACTACAATACACTGTATATGTAATCTCAAACAAAGAAGCAACCTTCTGTTTTCATTCATGAGTAGATGAAAGCCCAAGATGTAATCCTCATAAATATAACTGCTGGTAGCTTCAGTTTGAGACTGTTGATTTCTTTCTAAAGCATCTCTATTTAGTCTGTAGTGAAGGCACAGAAACTTAGAAATACATATAGCACAGCTGCTCCCTTTCAAAGTTAACATCAATCAAAACTTAATATTATACATTTTAAAATATCATATGCTATTATGATGAGTTTAGCATATTTCTATTGCACACTTCTTGTTAATCAAGTTCCCTAATCAATTGTTATTTCTATTACTTTGTACTAGCTTATATCAAAGGTGACATGGGATAATGGAGAAAAAGAACTCTCACAATTGAGAGGATGTCACAGTTTATCAAAGCACTGGTCTTTCTAAATTTCTGAGCATCCATTCAGGGTACTTGTTCTTCTCCTGGTTCATCTTGTAGGCCTGGGTTGATATTTTGCAGATTAATAAGTTTCCACAAATATTCCTAGTTGCATGTAAAGTCATGTGACTAGCACATAACTAGGTATGTAAGTGGTAATTCATTACTTACTGGCAATTTACTGATTCACTTTATGCCATTATACGTATGCCATGTACATTTACTACAGAACACTGGCAGGTGTCTCTGGCTTTCTAAGTTCGGGGGGGGGGGGGGAATGGTTTATTTATTTATTACATTTCTATACCCACCATTTAGGTGGTGTCTCACTCTGGGCAGTGTAGAGGCAAATATCAAATAACATGACAGAACACACAACAAATCAAAACAGACAACTGACAAATGTGTCTCAAAATAAAATAATAAAATAAAATAACTGGCATCTGAGGGCATGAGCACTGGCCAGGTCACCTGGAAACCCACCCAACTCTGCTTTGAAACCAATTGGATCAACCTCACTGACTAATATATAGCTAAAGGGACAACACCCTGAAAGGCCTCCTTGAACAAGAGAGTTTTTAATTGCTTTTTAAAGGTAGCCAGTGATGGAGCTTGGTGCAGCTCCACCGATAGAATGTTTCACTGTGTTGGTGCCGCCACTGAGAAGGCTTTTTTCTCTCCTAGTTAAAGACTTTCGAGCCATCCTCAGGGTTGGCAGCTGAAGCTGCACAGACTGTGATGAACGGCTAGTGTGGGGAGTTGTTCTGAGAGATGCTCCAACAGAGAACAAGCTCCCAAACCGTATAGGGCCTTATATGATAACACTAACACATTGTATCTGACATGGTAGGCAACAAGAAACTAGTGCAGGCCTGCCAAGGCTGGGAAATATGATCAAATTTCTTTATGCCTGTCAGCAACCTGGCTACTGCATTCTGAACTCACTGTAATCTCCATATCAGACACAAGGGCAGCCCCTTGTAAAGAGCATTACAGTAGTCAATCTGCAAAATTACCAATGAGTGGGTCAGGGTTATGAGAGACTGTCTGTTCAAGTAGGAGCGTAGCTGCACAATCTGCTGGAGCTGGAAAAAAGAAGCTTTGGATACCACCATTTGTTGCTCAAATAAGCAATGGGTCCATAAAGGTAAAGGTAAAGGTTTCCCTTGCTCGAAAGCCAGTCATATCCGACTCTAGGGTGCAGTGCTCATCTCTGTTTCTAAGCCGAAGAGCCAGCGCTGTCTGCTTCTGCAGACGTTTCCGTGGTCATGTGGCAGGCATGACTAGACACCGGAGCGCACGGAACGCTGTTACCTTCCCACCGAAGTGGTCCCTATTTATCTACTTGCAATTTCTTGCTTTCGAACTGCTAGGTTGGCAGGAGGTCCATAATGACCCCCAAATTGAGGACCTGGTCCCTAGGGGTAAGAGTAGTTCCACCCAGGGTAGGGACCAGGCCTCCAAGGAAGGCAGATGGTCTCTCAAACACCAAAACCTCTGTCTTGTCAAGGTTCAGTTTCAGCCTGTTAGCTTTTGTCCACTCCATTATTGAGTCCAGACACTTGTCAAGACATTAGCCCGCATCAACTGCAGACAATGAAAAGGAGAGACAGAGTTGGGTGTCATCCGCATATTGGAGACACCAAACCCTGAATCTCCTAATGACCTCTCCCAACACCTTCATGTAGATATTAAACAACAACGGGGAGATGATCAACCCCGTGGAATACCCCATTGAAAGGTCCATGGGGACAAAACAAACTCCCCAAGTTGAACTCTCTGGGTCCGCTCACCCAGTGCCCCGTATTCCCAGCCGTGATAAGCAACCCAGAAGTATACCATGGTCAACAGTATCAAAAGCCACTGAGAGGTCCAGGAGCACCAAAAGAGATGAAGCTCCCCTGTCTGCTTCCTGGAGAAGGTAATCTTGCAGTGTGACCTATGTTGTCTCGGTGCTATGACGAGACCTAAAACCCGATTGGAATGGATCCAAGCAGTTGGTTTCATCCAAAAATGCCTGCAGCTGATCTGCCACTATCCTCTCGATGACCTTGCCCAAAAGGGGGATATTTGCTACAGGTCTAGAATTGTCTAGAATCTCTGTAGCTAAATTTGGCTTCTTGAGAAGTGGGAAAACAATGGTATTCTTCATACAGGAGGGCAAATGGCCTCTTCCAGTAAAGAATTAACGATGTTCTGCACCCACTCCCCAGCAACCCCTATGGAATTTACTAGCCATGATGGGCAAGGATCAAAATGAGAGGTTGTGGGTTTACAGCATTTAAGTGCCTTGTCCGCCTCCTCAGATGGCACAGACTGAAACTGATCCCAAGAATCAAGACCTACCTAATCTACTGTATTAAGAGTGGAGTCCAGGTCCCGTCCGGATGGCCTCAACTTTAGATCTAAAATGCTTGGCAAAATCTTCACAACTCTGAAGACTAGTAGTTCCTCTGTGAACTATGGGGATGACTGAGCTCTGCAGCAGAGAGGGCATTTAGAAACAATTGTGTCAACCGCCCAGGTTGTCTCCACATACAGTCTAGCAACCTGAGCATCGACAGGTCACCTGGAGGGTTTGAAACCAATTGGATTAAGAACCCAGGACTGGTTGTGGCCATAATTATCAATAGCAACTGCAGAAGTTTACAATTGTATAATCATCAACACATTGTCCTGGTGAAGGAAGAATTACTGAGGCTCATGACACTTGCTAGCAATTTGCAATGGTACAAAAACGAGTCACCGTAGATATGCCAGAAAATAATCTTATATCATTTAACAGCATATAATGAAGTATTGTACTGTGGTTGTGATTTAATAATGCAAGTGATATAGTGTAGACTTTACTGGAATACTGATTATGCAATACATAGCCATGATGTTAATTTCAAAATAGGACTAATGACTAAAGCATAATCCATAAAGAAGGCAAGAACTAAACACGCAGTGGTCAAATATAGCTGTGGAATAGCTGTGGGTTTTGGCATTCTTGCAAACAGAAAGCAACTGAGATTTCTAGTGCTCCTCTGATGGCTTGAGTGCAAAATAGTAGCAAACTGTCTGAGCAGATGCCTACAGATACCAAGATTTACAGATTACATATACAGTAGCTGAATACCCAAGGCAATTAACAGTAATGCAGCTCCAAAAAGAGCAAAGAAACAAAAAATGGGCAGGAAGTGGGAGTGACCGTTGCTCCATGGCAGGAGGACATTTTCCACCTTCGTCCCTGCCACAGAGCCCCCTTAGCTCCTCCCCTCAGCTGGTTGCAGGGGAGTGGAAGCGGCTGTTACCCATGACATGGGCCTTAAGTTTTATGTAATTTACCATCTTTGTCTGTAAACCGCTTTGAGTCACCAATAGGTCAGGAAAGCGGTATAAAAATATACTAAATAAATAAATAAAAATCTTTTGTTTCTCATGAACAAGGAATTATTTTTCTCCATTTTTCTGATCAGAGCTATTGCAGAATTTACTACCCTATAAGGTTACACACAGAATAAATTACTTAAAATAACTGTCCTCAATGTTGCACACTCTAGATGTGTTGGACTACAGCTTCCTTATCCCAAGCCACCATGGATATGCTGGTTGGGGTAATAGGGGTGCCCAAACTACGGCCTGGGGGCCTGATCCAGCCACCGACAACAATTCATCCGGCCCACACCACCCACATCACTCCCAGAAGCGGAAGTAAAACGTGTACGGGTGCGTTTTACTTTCGCTTCTGGGAGCGATGAGGGTGGTGTGGGCCAGGGGATTTGTCATCAGGGGCCGGATCCGGCCCCCAGGCTGTAGTTTGGGCACCCCTGGGGTAATGGAAGTTGTACTCAGATGCATCTGGAAGATGACAGGTTGGAGAAAGCTGGTTAAAGAAATAGGACTGTGTTGTGTATGTAACTTTAATTATTGCTGTAACATTGTGCAATTATTCTTATGGGATCGGGGTGATCCTCCATTTTGTCTTCTTCTTGGTACTGAACTATTGCGGGACTTGCGTTCCCGCCTTTTCTAACAAGACACACAAAGTCTTCACTCAGGTCCGGTAATCCTACTCCTCTCTGTCTTTGGTGTCTTGCACGGAAGACAGAGAAGGAGTCGCAGTGAGGACTAACACAGGTTTATTGGGTGATGATCAGGATGAACATGTGGTAATGGCGGAGGTACATCACATTATATACAGCAGTACAATACATTTGAATCTAGTTGCACGGTAGCTCATTGGCTGCTACCGGCGTGACGTCGTTCCAAGTCACGCCCCTCTTCTGTAGTTAGTGATAGTGTGGGAGAGTTCCCGCGGCTGCCGGTGATTTGAGGAATGTGAACCATGTGAGTTGAACGTTCGCAGCTGCCCTCTATGGGCAGCTTACTCGCGTTCCTTAACAGCTGAGCTACATTGTAATTCTGGTCAGGTTACATTCATACATTTCTTAAAGCAACATTGTACATACATAACACCCCTCCCCCCTAGGATGGGACGAAGTCCCTCAACCATTGCGGTTTGCCGCACGTGCGTCTGGGGCGTGCGGCCGCTTGACTTAACATAGGGGAGCCGGGGGCTCCTGGTTCCGCGGAGTCCCTTCCTGCAACGGAAAGGGGGGACTCATTAGTGGTTCGGTGGGGACTCTGCGACAACCTTGCATTGGGGGACGGGAATGGAATGAACAGTTGGGACGTGAACCCCTGCCTGCCACTTGAGGAGCTTGGGGTCCCCCCCAGTACGAATCTCGGGACCGACGAGGAAGCCCTCGTGGTCTCGCCACCCCCTGTTGCCTGTCCAGGAGTTCTGGAGGCTGAGGTGGGCGGACTCCCTCCTGCTGCCTGTCTCGGGGGTGTCTGTCTCCGGGGAGCTGGAGCTATGGTATATTCTAAAACAAAAGGGCTAGGGGGACTGGAGGTACCAGGGGCTGAACTGAAACCCCTCTTCTCGCTAGGATGGGTGGGGGACCACTCCGGGACACCCCCCTGGTACTGCAAATCATAATCAAACTCATCCCTCTCTTCCAAAGTATCCTCCTCTGTGGCTGAGAACCCAGGGTATGCATTTGTACCCGCGGATGCCGCCGTGTCTCCCTCTTGGGTAATGCGGGTGGGGGAGGACCCTAACGCTGATTCCCCTTCACTGGTGACTCGCGTTCTGAGTTGGTCAGCGTGCCTTCTCCAGAGTAGACCTGAGCTAGTCTCGACCCTGTAGGATACTGGCCCCATCTGCTCAATGATCGTCCCTGGTACCCACGCTGGCCCCGAGGCCACGTAGTTCCTGCAGTGAACCGGGTCCCCTACTGAAAAACTTTTGGAGCTCTCTCCCCCTATATTTATATTTCTCCCTTCATCCTCCACCCTGGACGGATCCATCCGGTCAAAAAGTGTTACCGGACGCCTCCTCATGAGGAGTTCGGGTGGGGAAAATCCTGAAGCTAGGGGGGTTGTCCTGTAGCAGATGAGGAACTGACACAGATGAAGGTTCAACTCACCGGGACCCATGCGCCGCAGTGCATCTTTCGTAGTGCGCACTTGGCGCTCTACCTGACCGTTTGTGGCGGGGTGAAACGGGGCCAGCAAAGTCGACATGTATTCGGGACCATGGCCCGCGGGCCGTGTCCCATTCCCTATGGGGTAGCCGGGACTCCTCAGGCCGAGAGCTCTGGCAGCTCTCGCACGTGCCCACTAAGCGTTCTATGTCTGCGTCTATCTGGGGCCACCAAAAGAAACTCCTGGCCAGAGCCTTGGAGCGTACTATTCCCGGGTGACTGGTATGAAGCAGCTTCAGTACCTTAGCCCTTAGCCTCTCTGGGATAACTACCCGCTGGCCCCAGAGTAAGCAGCCCCTTTCCAGAGAAAGCTCTACTCTACGCCTGAAAAATGGCTTGAAATGTTCCTCGGGGGGAGTAGAGGGCCACCCTTTCCTAACCCAGGAACTAACTTGGGCCAGCATCTTGTCGGCCGCCGTGGCCTTGGCGAGGTCGGCCGGGACAATGGGGGGTGAGTCGAGGGACTCGATCAGCAGGACTTGGTGGCCCTGCTCTATCTCGCATGCGGGATCCTCTAAACTCGGGAGGGGAGACCGGGACAGTGCGTCCGCATGAGAGATCTCCTTCCCTGGGCGATAGACCAGCTCATACTGGTAAGCGTTGAGGAAGATGGCCCAACGCAGCATCCTGGGGGATAGAATTTGCGGGGTGGGTTTGCCGGTAGTGAAGATCCCCAGAAGTGGCTTGTGATCCGTCACTACCGTAAACTCGCGGCCGTATAAAAAATCGTGGAACTTCTTCGTTCCCGCGACTATGGCCAGGGCCTCCCTATCTGTTTGCGCGTAATTGCGCTCGGCCTTCGAGAGGGATCTTGAGTAGTACGCTACCGGGGCTTCCCGCCCGCTCTCCAACACGTGGCACAGGACCGCCCCCACCCCCACTGGGGACGCATCACAGACTAAAACCACTGGCTTCCTCGGGTCAAAGTGGGTCAGGACAGCATCCGAGGATAGGAGCGTCTTAAGCTCCTTGAACGCTTTCTCCTGCCTGTCCCCCCACCGCCAAACCGCATCTTTTTTTAGTAGCGCGTGCAGAGGCTCCGCGACCGATGCCTTCCTAGGCAGGAAGGAATGATAGAAATTTAGGAGCCCTAGAAAGGACTGCAGCTCCGGTTTCGCGGTGGGACGAGGGGCGTTTTTCACGGCCGCAACCTTGGATTCAGAGGGTTTGATTCCATCTGGGGTTATCTTAAAACCGAGAAACTCGACCTCCCTCGCGAAGAATACACACTTGTCCCTTCTTAGCCGGAGTCCCGCCCTCTCGAACACTGAGAGGACCCCGTCTAACCTCTTTGCTAACTCTAATTCGCTCCCCGCCGTTATCAACACATCGTCAAAATATGGGAGAACGCCTGGAAGCCCCTTTAAAAGGCATTCCACGAGGGACTGGAAAATTCCGGGGGCCGAATTCACGCCAAAATGAAGGCGCGTTACCTTAAACGCCCCCTTGTGCGTTACGATCGTTTGCGCAGCGGCAGCAGCCGGGGTTACAGAGAGCTGCTGATATGCCTGCGCCAGATCTAGCTTGGCAAAACACCTCCCCCCATGTAACGTGGCCAGCAGATGGCTGACCACGGGCACCGGATATGCATTTGGCCGAATGGCCTTATTGATCGTACATTTATAGTCCGCACAAACCCTGACCTCCCCGTTTGACTTAAGGGCTGTAACAATCGGCGTTTCCCACTCCGCCGAATCAACTGGAACCAAAATCCCCTGCCCCACCAATTTGTCCAGTTCCGCCTCGATCTTGTCCTTGAGGGCGAAGGGCACTCTCCTTGGCTTGAGGCGGATGGGCCGGATTTCTGGGTCCAGCTCAAATGAAACTGGGGGCCCTTGTACGTCCCGAGCCCCTTCTTGAAAACGTCCGGGTGTGCATTGCACACGTCCCGCATTGGGTCAGTCTCGATGGCGTTAATGCCGGACAGTTTGATTCCCAGGGGAGCAAACCACTGCGTTCCCAAAAGGCAGCATCTCCCCCCCTTGAGGACCACTAGGGGCAGTTTCTCGGAGTAATTCTTGAACTTCACCTTGAATTACCCCACCCCCAACACTGGGATCCCATTTCCCTGCACGTCCCGTAAGTGTGACTTCATGGCCCGCAGTTTGGGCCGCACATCTGGGGGAATTCGCATAAACTCTTTTTGGGACAGGATGGAATAGGATGACCCTGAGTCTATCTCCATCCTCACTGGGACCCCCTGTAACAGTACCTCTACAAAAAAACGCCGGTGCTCCAGGCCCACGCAGTTCACGCCTTCCTCGCTGTAGTTGGCTGAGACCTTCCTGGTGCCGGCTGCCTTCCGTTGGTGTGTCTGGGGGTGGCTCAAAACGCCCTTGTCCTCGGCTCGCCCGCGCCTGCATACTCTGGCGATGTGCCCCTTTCGGCCGCAGTTGTGGCACTCGGCCTTTCGGAAGGGACACCTCGTGCGGTCGTGGGACGCCCCACAACCGTCACAGCGGCGGTCTTGCCGCTCGCGGGTCTGTCGCTTCTCCCCGCGTTTCTTTACCCTCTGGACGTCGTCGTCCTCGCTGGAGCAGGAGTCTGCCGTCGTGGACGACTCCTTGGACGTCGCTGGTGTGCCGGCGGGCGACTTGGGGGCCCACCAGGGCATCTTCGCCGATGTCCGCCGGGCCGCCTGCACTGGAGACTTGGCCCTTTCGGACGTGGCCCCTCGGGACTTGAATACTCTGACCCCGCTCCTGGCTGCCTCGGCTGCTTGGGCCTCCCGCAGTACCTCGTTGAACATGAGGTGATAGTCGCGGGTCATCAATTTCCTCTGGACCTCCTCGTCCCTCAGGCCACACAGCATGCGGTCACGGAGGGCTGTGTCCAGGTCTTCCCACTGGCAGTGCACCGCTGCAAGCCTGAGGGCCGCCGCGTAGGCGGACACGGACTCTCCCGGGCGCTGGTCTCGCCTGTGGAACGCGACCCTGGCCGGGAAAATCGACACGGGGGGCTGGAAGTGTTCGCCCAGTAACTCCAGGATGCGGCTGAGTGGCACCACGTCCACCTTCCGGGGGGGCCCCCAGGTTCATCAGGATACGCAGCGTGGCCGGCCCCACTTGGGCCAGAAAGTGGGAGCGCATCTTCGCATCGTCGTCGACGCCCGCAGCTTCCATCGCGTGCCGAAACTGGCACTCGTACAGCTCCCATTGTTCCGGGTCGCTGATATCGAACTGGTAAGGCTTGACCTTGGGATTCGCCATCGATCCCACCTTCGTCGCCAATTTGGTGTCTTGCACGGAAGACAGAGAAGGAGTCGCAGTGAGGACTAACACAGGTTTATTGGGTGATGATCAGGATGAACATGTGGTAATGGCAGAGGTACATCACATTATATACAGCAGTACAATACATTTGAATCTTGTTGCACGGTAGCTCATTGGCTGCTACCGGCGTGACGTCGTTCCAAGTCACGCCCCTCTTCTGTAGTTAGTGATAGTGCGGGAGAGTTCCCGCGGCTGCCGGTGATTTGAGGAAAGTGAACCATGTGAGTTGAACGCTCGCAGCTGCCCTCTATGGGCAGCTTACTCACGTTCCGTAACAGCTGAGCTACATTGTAATTCTGGTCAGGTTACATTCATACATTTCTTAAAGCAACATTGTACATACATAACACTGTCCTAACCAATCATATTGTTTCCTGCCCAAATCTATCAATTGTACAGTGTATATAAAGAGCTGTTGCACCATTGCTGTTCATGTTTGGTTTGCTTACAATAAAGTTGTGTTTGGCCCTTTTATGCTGGCTGCTTCTCTTCAATTCCCGAACATCAAAGACTGTAATTTGGTGTGTTAACCAATCAGGCATGGGTTGACTTCATATATATCTTCTTCATAACTGCTTAATCAATTAATTCTTGATTCCTTGATTGACCAGTCTATCAAGGGATACGTTCCTGCTCATTTTCCATTTGTTTCTCTGCCATGCTTTTCTTCTCCAGGTTTGACTAAAACTCTTCACTTCTTCTCAGGGTGTTGGAGTTGTGGTTATGAAGGGATATCTTTAGCATTGAAATGAATATGGAAGCAAAAATAATGCAATAATATTTTTAAAATAAAATGATGATTTTGGTGAAGCTATAAGAATAATTCATTTTGTCAAATACAAAAAACACTAATAAATGGCTCTAACTTTTAATAGCATAAATATATGATGACATTTTGTGTGACCAAAGTCTGCCAAGCTGCCATTCATGTTATTCCAGGCACAAAATCCTGCTGAAGATAACAGCAAGAGAAATCAATTCTGTTCTCCACTGCAACAATCATACATCATTATTTATTTCTGAACTATTAGCTACATGAGAGTGTATATTTTCCCTCCAATATCATTTTATTGGAAACATTCTATGCTTCCAAACCAAAGCTGATTGCAGTGTGATTATGGAATGTTTATCCTTATCTCAATGAAATGTTTAGGGGATGGTCCCAAAACAGGCTCTGGGTGATGTATTGAATGGAATATTTCTCTGTCTTTACCTATTGTCGTATGATTATCTGTAATGGCTTACACCTTGATGGTGTTAGCTTTGTGAGAAACATTCCACATCTCTGTGTTAACTACCCATTCCTGGGTCTTCCCATGTATGGGAAAACTGCAATATGGTTTATTAGTCTGCTTTTACTATTTTGAGCATGATGGCTCTTGATTTGAGAAGGACTCTGAACGTCTGAAAAAAAGGTGCCTTGGGCATATACGAAATACTTTGTGGTTAAATATTTTTTCAGATTATATCTGTCAACCCAGTGTGCCTCAGCAGTGAAAAAAGCAAACTCAATGCTAGGGATCATTAGGAAGGGTATAGAAAATAAGTCAGCAAGTGTCATTTTGCCTCTTTATAAATCTATGGTGAGGCCCCACCTGGAATACTGTGTACAGTTCTGGTCGCCATACCTCCAGAAGGATATTATGGAGCTGGAAAAAGTCCAGAGGAGGGCAACCAGAATGATTAGGGGACTGGAACACCTTCCTTACCATCTGAGGCTGCAACGGTTGGGCCTCTTCACTCTTGAACGACGACGTCTAAGAGGTGACCTGATTGAAGTTTATAAAATCATGCACGGTGTGGACAAAGTAGATAAGGAAAAACTGTTTTCCCTATCGCATAACACTAGAACTAGGGGACACTCCATGAAACTTTTGGGTACTAGTTCTCAAACAAATAAGAGAAAGTACTTTTTCACCCAGAGGATTACTGGTCTATGGAACTCCCTGCCAGAAGAAGTGGTGACAGCTGTCAGTCTTGACAGCTTTAAGAAAGGATTAGACAAGTTCATGGAGGACAAGAGTATCAATGGCTATAATTATGGATACTTAAGGACAACCTCTGGGTTGGAGAGATAGGCAGGATATCTCTCAATATCATTTCCAGGGAATCCTAAGCAGGTGAAGGCATCTGCTTGAGAATACCCTGAAGGAAATGGTGAGCCACTGTGTGAGACAGAATGCTGGACTGGATGGGCTGTGGCCTGTTCCAGCAAGGCTGTTCTTATGTTCTTATCTGCTCAGAAGTAAGCTTTGGGCCTTCAATACAAGTAAATAAAGTTTTGTTGTCGTTCAGTCGCACAGTTGATTCCGACCCTTTGCGACCCTATGGACCATTGTTCTCCAGGCGCCTCTGTCCTCCACCATCCCCCTCAGTCCTCCCAGTTCTGTGCCCATTGTGTCTACAATACCATCTATCCATCTCATCCTTGGCCTCCCCCTTCTTCTTTTGCCCTCCACCTTTCCCAACATCACGGCCTTCTCAAGTGAATCCTCCCTTCTCATTTGATGCCCAAAGTACTTTAGCCTCATCTTTAGTATTTGACCTTCCAATGAGCAGTCAGTGTTGATTTCTTCTAAGATTGACCTATTTGTTCTCCTCGCTGTCCAGGGTACCCTCAAAACTCTCCTCCAACACCACATTTCAAAGGCATCTATTCTTCTGCGTTCAGCTTTCCTAATTGTCCAGCTCTCACATCCGTACATTACCACTGGGAACACCATTGCTTTGACTATTCTAATTTTTGTTTTCAAGGTGATGACTCTGCTTTTCACTATGTTCCCCAGGTTTCTCATAGCTTATCTCCCAAGAATTAGTCGCCTTTTTATTTCATGGCTGCAATCCCCATCTGCAGTGATCTTAGATCCTAAGAATGTAAAATCTGTCACTGCTTCTACTTCTTCCCCATCTATTTTCCAGGAACTGATCGGGCCTGTTGCCATTATCTTGGTTTTCTTGATATTGAGTCTCAAACCAGCTTTTGCACTCTCTTCCTTCAATCCAATCAAGAGATTCTTTAGGTCTTCCTCACTTTCTGCCATTAGGGTGGTATCGTCTGCATATCTCAGATTGTTGATGTTTCTCCCAGCAATTTTTATCCCATATTGTGATTCCTCCATCCCTGCATTGCGCATTATGTGCTCTGTGTATAAGTTGAATAAGCAGGGTGATAGAATGCAGCCTTGATTTACTCCTTTTCCTATTCCAAACCACTCTGTCATTCCGTGTTCTGTCCTAACTGTTGCTTCTTGGTTCATGTACAGATTTCTCAGGAGGCATATGAGGTGCTCTGGTATTCCCATCTCTTTAATCACTTGCCACATCTTGTTGTGATCCACACAATCAAATGCCTTAGTGTAGTCAATAAAGCAAAAGTAAACTTGTTTCTGGTATTCCTTTGTTTTCTCCATGATCCAACGTATCTTGGCAATGTGGTCTCTAGTCCCCCTGCCTCTTCTGAAACCAGCCTGCACCACTGGTAATTCTCTCTCCACATGCTGCTGAAGTCTATCCTGTATTATCTTGAGCATCACCTTGCTGGCGTGTGGGATGAGCGCAATTGTTTGATAATTTGAACATTCTTTGGCATTGCCCTTTTTTGGGATTGGAATATATACTGATCTTTTCCAGTCCTGTGGCCACTGTTTTGTTTTCCAAATCTGCTGGCATATTGAATGCAGTAATTTGATGCCATCATCTTTTAGAGCTTTGAAAAATTCTGAAAATCAGACTCTGCTGTTTCATAGTTTTACAATTTATATTCCTCATACAGTAATACCTCATACAAAGTCCACTTTGTACAACATTGAATTCATACAACATCGCCTAATTCCTTGAAAAAAGTTGCCTCATACAAAGTCGCTGCGACTTTGTATGAGACATTGGAGTTTTTCCCAGGTTGCATTATGCCTGGGCAGTATAAAAGGCAGGACACATGCGTGCATTGCTCTTGTGGGTTTTGCACATGGCAAAGAGTGTTTAGGAGTGGTTTTGAGCACGATTTTGGATTTTTATTTTATTTTTTTCGTCTGAATTTTTAGAAACATTCCTGGGATTTTTGCAGTATTCTTCAGGTTCTTGGACAATCAGGGTTATTTGACATGTTTTTGTAATGTATTTAGCCTTTTGAGAATGATTTCTTAAAGTTCTGTTAGTTTCCTGTCTGTTTCCTTGACTTTGCCATGAAGTCTGTGCTGTTACAGTACAATGTATCTCTATGGAAACGACGTTGTTTGAGGCATCGCGGCTAGGATTTGAATGTTGTATAAGGCATCGCGGCTAGGATTTTGCATGCCTCATGCAAAGTCCAAATCCATATAAAGTCCAAACTTGTGGAACCAAGTTTGGACGTTGTATGAGGTATCACTGTAATTTCTTTTACATTGACACCGTTCCCTTACAATGTTGACTGTCTTCCTATTTGGCCAATAATCCCACAATTAGACTCAATTACTCTATATCAGGGATTCTCAACCTTCAGCCCATGGGCCTGATGCGGCCTGTGACACCATTTCATGTTGCCCCCCCCCCTGCCTCCAGCACACCAGGAAGTGCCATGTGGTGGAGGAAGGGCAAAATGGCCATCAGGCCCCTGAAGCTGTCTGACTAGGGAGCATGACCTGGCCCCCAGCTTTAAAAGGTTGAGAATTCCTGCTCTATATAATAGTCAGGTAATTATCTGTTGTCCCTTTCCTACTTCCTTAAATGTTTCACATTCCAGATTCAACCTTCAACTTTAAACCCCAGTCATTTGATCAGCACCAAAGTATAGAATAACCTGTTGTCAGCACAAATAAGATTATTCATACTAATTTTAGTTTGACTTGTACTGAGAAACTTCACTAATCACATAAAGTACTGAACTAAAACATTATATTTTAGTGGATAACAGAGCAATAGTGGAGAAGAGTAAATTGTGTTCCAGAAAGCCCCTGGTTCAGATTTCTTCCTCATTCTTGAACTCAGTCATACCTCTTCCTGTCCCCCAGCTTCAGTAAGCAATAGGCTTACATTAAGCCATTATGTCCTGAATCCTGTTGATAGGTTCCACCTGTGTTATGGGTATGACACCAGCAGCAACAACAGATTGTCATTGATTACATAAATCCTATTCAATTCCAAGGTGCAAGTGACCGTGTCTTGTGTGTGAGTCATGTAGACCCCCAAATCAACTGGATTTAGGACTTTATTTTGCGCTGTTGCCTCTCGGAGTCATATAGGAATAAGCTAAAGAGTTGGGGTGGGGAAAAATTATTTTTCTGTGAAATTTCTGTACCTTTCTTAGAGCTTTGTAAGGTAATGCCTGCAAATAGATCTCTTCAGTTAATATTTCCCACAAATCAAAAACTAGTGGGAAATGTTAAGTTATGGGGAAACTGGAAAAACTGGTTATGCCTGAATCCCAAGTTATATACTAAAAAGAAACTATATTTATTCATGCATGTTATTGTGTCCAGGTTATTGGTTCCTCTCTTTAGAGGATTTCAAAGAGGTAGCCATGTTAGTTGGTCTTTGCATGTGTAACCAAAACAAAAACAAAAATATTATGTTACTGTTAGGTATGTTAACTGCGTTTTCTCACAGGAGCAGAATGTATCTTTTCTCATGTATCTATTCTTATGCGAATAAGTGGATCGAAAATGTGCACACTCTGTTAGCCAATGGGCTTGTTGTATTATTGTTACTGTTACTGTTTATAGTGTATATAAGTCCGAGTTTTGCCCCCTCCAAACTGTGTTCAAACCCCACTCATAAAGAGCTGAGTTTCACTACTTCACTCGTCTGCTTCTTCATTCCCTGAACATGAAAGCTACCTTAAAGAGTAACAGACTTGTTACAGTGTTGGTTACAACTCACTTCTTCAGACAACTGTTTGGGAATTGTTGAAGAAGACAATGATAGTAAATTCCACTGAGTTTACAGAACAATTTCCCTGTCTCTTTGGCGTCTGGACGGTAGTTAGTATTTACAGTGGCACCCCGCATAGCGAACGCTTCATATAACGAAAGATTCGCACAACGAAGCGTTGGTTATGCAATGGCAAAACCCCGCATAATGATTTTTTTGGGGTATGCACGGTTTTTGGTAAGTGGGTATACCCTGCTTAACAGAAACTCCGCATAACAAACATTTTCGTTGTGTTATGCGGATTATCGTCCATTTGAACCGCACAATGGGGAAAACGCATAACGAAGAGCACCATGGAACGGAGCTTTTTTGTTATGCGGGGTTCTACTGTATTACCATTGCATGTATTTAAATCTTTAAATCTTTTGTGTATTTATTTTAATAAACTAACCCCATTATGATTATTTAATAATATACTGACAGTACTGTATTTCAACTATTTTTGTTGTCAACCTTTCTTATTCTCACATCAACCCAATTCAGCTCAAAATTTTTGACAATGGACATATGCATTTGACTATTTTGTTGGGAAAACAATAAAGAGACAGTACATTGCACCACAGAACAGATTTAAATGCTAGCTGTTATTTGTGTGCAATACTAGCTGTTGTTTATTTGCCATTGACTGAGCTGCTGTGGCTTCAAGCAAGTCATGAATATGCTAAACGTTTAAGGGAATAGATTAAGCAACAAAATATTGACAGGGCATTTTGAAATGAAAGACCAGGTTGTCAGATTTAATAAACCATACTTTGGCATTTAAATAATCCTAATCTTCTGCTTAATTTTAAGATACATGTGTGTTCTCCTAGTAATTTTAATATACTATAATATTATTTAAATGAATGTTACCAAAGACATACAAGAATTCCACTAAAAATGCCATTAATCAGAAATCCCATTTATTAGTAGCAACCAAATTGTAGCTTTCAATCCAATCCTCCCTGCTAGACAAAGCATATCTGCTGCAATGTTCAGGGAGTGCATATACACATGGATACATGCACATACTAAGGCAGCATATGTGTATGCATCCAATGATTTTGACAGGGATGCTTTGTTTATCATGGATGAACAAACTGAAAGTTATAATTTATGCCAACCAACAGGATTTGGATACATGTAATTCCTACACTAAGGCGCAAAAGTGCATGATTCCAAATTTTTTCAAAAGAAGCCTTTAATCAGCAGTGATCTGCTGTCACCACCACTGCTCTGACCACCACCGTGAATGTCAAGCTGCCCAATAGGACTTCAGCCAAAATCTTTGTCATTGGCTGTGAGCTGTAAAATGTGCCATTTCCTGGAAAACATCTGCATAGGTATTCAGGTTTTTTTATCAGGGGAGTTCTGCTAACATTATAATCTGTTTTATTAATCCTTTAGGAATATTTATAATTTTTAAAATTATTATTACTAAATTGTGAGTTGCTAAATTATTATTACTAAATTGTGAGGATTCTTTCAACTATGCTAACATTCTCACTATTTAAAGTGTTATTATTTACCCATGCATAGTTCTATGTACCTGGTAAAATATATAAATGCCCTCTCTCTGTATGGCGAGGTTGACTGCCTGTGCGTATATTTTGGTTCTACTTGCCTGATGAATTATTTAACTCCCTGGTATTTATTGGGTGACCTAATTTGTCTGGAGGCTGCCCAAGCAGGAAAGCTGTGTTTTTACTAAATTCTTATCATGTGCTAGTTAATCCCTATCTGCAGCTCATTTTTGTTTTGTTTCATAATGTGCCTGGCATTGACTTTTGAAAGGAGGGGGTGACATGTAAACACTGTATAATTCACAGGAAGTATCGGTCATGAAGCTATGCTTTATGTGATGCACTGTGTTGTTCAGATGCTGCTTGTGTAACTGGTCTGAACTGGAAAAAAATCGTGTTTAGCAATTTGTCAGTATTTAGTAAAGGTAAAGGTCACCTTTGGCTCATAATATAAGTTATAAACAAAATGGTTAAATATGTCCTACAGTCTTGTTGTTTATTTCTCTGTCAGGCTTTCCACCTTGAGCCACTAGCCGCAAAAAAAAACCTGACAGCAGAACTGAACAGCTGTTGACTATAAACTGAAATAACTGTTTTTCTTTTTTGCTTAGAGAAGAAACATCCAAAGCAATTAATGAAAATTCTCAACTGAGGACCCCCATAGGGGATGCAACTCTATTTCCCTCTCAACATCTTCTGCATTTTTAAAAGAAACATTAAGGATTGCCCATATGGGAGCAGTACTATGGAAACTAAGATGGTTTCCCATTTATAGCTCTTAAACCGGCCAAATACAAATTATGCTTCTGTACAAATTTACTCCGATTTGCCTTCTCCCTACAGTTATGTTCTAGATCAGCATGTAAATCCCTGTTCATCTCATACTTATAGGCAAGAACAATAAATTACATTTTTTCTTCTCATCTTAGAAGAGGAAACAATATTTTCTGGTGCTGTCAATTTGATGGTTTTATGCAAATTGTGTAACTTGCGGAAACTAACTATAAATACCGCTGCTTAGTTTATTGGACATTTTAAAATTGGATGAGTTACATAGAGTCAGCATTTTTTTTAATCAGCTAGGTCTATGCTTGCTGTGTTTTCTCTTCCTCTTTAAAAATAAAGGACACTGGTTTTGTATAGTTTACCCAGAAATACTTTGCATAAACTGAAAAACCCTTTATGGAAGACAAAGAAGTCTTTGCCTTGCTCTTGTGCTGAAGGGCAAGAATCTCACAGAGCTGGAAAGTTTCCCATCTAAGTTTCTCATTGTATGAATGACAGCCAAAGCTAATAAGAATGAGGGATTTATTGAATTTTCTTATCAACCCAAGTTCTAGAGCATGAGTAAATCACCTCTGGCAAAAGAGAAAGACCGAGATAGATATGAAGACATCTTCCAAATGGCCTAATATGTCACTTGTCTACATGTGGCTAATGAGTGGACAATAGCTGGATATTAAAGGAATGTTCAAGGTTTGGAAATGAGATGTCTGAGGAAGGCTGCTGGACTGACTAGAAGGGATAAAATCAGGAATGGGATTTTAAGGGAAATAATTGCAATAGAACCAATCTTAAATTACATACAGAGACTACAAATAAAGTGGTTTGCCCATTTGGAGATAATACCTAGGAATTCCATACCATACAAGGCATATGTGAAAAGAGAAGGACAAACACCATGAGGAAGACCCAGAGGAAGGTGGGGAGATAACATCAAGGACAGTGGTGGGCGGGTTGCCAACCCCAGAAACGGAAATTAACGTATGGGCTGAAACAAACTTACCGTACTTATACCGTATGGGCAGTGGGTGGAGTTATGAGTGGAGTCTGGGTGGAGGTATGGGTGGAGTCTGGGCGGAGTCTGGGTGGACATTTTATTTGAATATATTTCTGGAAGCAACCGGAAGTGATGTTTTTAAATATATATATATATTTCCAGAAGCAACCGGAAGTGACTTTTTTTTCTTTCCAGAAACAACCGAAAGTGACTTTTTTAATTTTTTGAAATTACTGTAAAAACTACCTACGGCTCCGTACGGTAATCGTACACCGTACGGAGGGCCGAATTACCATACAGTATGGTAATTACTGTACACGTTGGCAACAATTCCAGAACCGATAGCAGAAATTCTAGCTGGCCCCGCCCATCCAAGTTTTGAAATAAAGTAGTCCTAATTCAGGTGCAACACAGGTCCCCCTGGCTACGCCACGCCCACCATACCATGGCCACAGTGTGGTAGTAATTTTTTTTTAGTCCACCACTGATCAAAGACATATTACAAGAACACCAAATAATGTTGGTGATGGCCACTAAAAGTGCGAGAGCACTTCAATACCTGAAGGAGTAAAAGAAGTAAAAAAGAAAAAGTTCAAGACACAAAATTTATCCTTAACTCATCAAAAGGTAGATGCACCTGGGGCACTGCATATCCTAGAAAATGTTTCAAAGAAGCAAACAGTATCTGTTTATATAGCTTCAGGAAGCCTCAGGCAACTGATTAGTGCTTAAGGCAGAACAACAGGGTGACAAAGGCAGGAGTTCAACTTAAATCTCTTCCCAGGGAGAAAACTGCTCCACTCCTTTCTTGAACATGCAACATTCTTAAAGGGATGAATTTAAGCCCTGGACCCAGCATTCTGTTCCTTTGCAGTCATCTCTGATTTCTGAATGACCTGACCTGGGAAGCAGACACTAAAGAGCACAAGGCTTTCAACGTAGAAGTATACTTTTTGGGAGAATATGGCTCAAGGGGAATCGTCTCTGGGGAGCCAGTTTGGAGGCTCTTTTCCAATGGGCTGCACATGACAGGGTGCAGGTCTGGGCCCAATACATCCATGGTCTGTGCTGCTAACCCTCCTATCTCATCATCATCAACAACAACTGTTATTGTTATTTTTATCGTTATTATTTTCACATTTATATGCCACCCACTCAACAATGTGACTCAGGACGGCTAACAAAAATGCAAATCATAACAGCAAATAAATCACATAACAGTAAATAAATCACATAACAGCGAATTAAGCACATAACAGCAAATTAATCACAATATAAATCATCACATCATAAAATACTCATAAAATATTCATAAATGTCCATATTAATAAATGTTCATTTAATGTCCCATAGCAACACAAATAATTATTCCTCCAGATAATTACTATCTCAATGTAATCAAAAGAAGAAAATTCCACATATTGAAAGAACAATTTTATGATATCTCAGTTTCAGTTTCCATTCTTTTATGAACATCCTTAAAATTTATTTTTAAAAATTCAGGGAGGCATGAAAAGTATTACATATGGATATTAAAAATGCTATTTAAGTTGAGATAACAAATGTGCTAACTTAAGCATTTTCCTTCGAGAAAGGGCTATTAATACGAAACATTTTCTTTCCTTCTTTGTGCACAGATGCTACTAATGCCTTTTCAAGCTATTTTTCTTGTTTCCTATAATTTTACTAACTTTCCTTTATAGTTTAATAGAGCTACTTAGTGATGCACGGGAAGGAGAACGTTTTCCCATATTGTACAATTGTATTCATATTGTATCTGAAACATCACCTGTTATCCACTGTTCACTTTAGAGCCTGGATTCAGGTAGATTAAAAAAAGAAATCAATACAATGGTAGACCATGGTGCACATGGGGGAAAAAACTACTGATCTTACCCAAGACTTTTTAAGAGGAGACCAAGGTGACAATTTCTCTGGACTGCTCATAAGAGGATAGCCCACATCTGGAGAGGACACAGCAATGTTGGCATTGTTACATTGCTGCCAACTGCTGTTTTAAAGAATTATGCTAACCTGAGCTCCATCAATCAAACACAAGAAACTCAACTGATGAACATCATGTCTTTTTGACATGACAGTAAGTGGCAAGGCAACTGCAGCCACTGGCAGCACTAATAGCAGCAATTTACACCCAGCCTCACCACAGTGGCACTTGTTTATTATTATATTTTTATCCTTTTACTTTATTTTCTTCTAGAAATCCAAAGCAGTTTACACAATCCCCCTTCTCCTCTTCTTCTTCCTTCTACACATGCTCATAACAGTAGGTTAGGCTGAGAACCAGCCCTAGCCCAAAGTTAACCAATGGACAGTAGAACATGGCATTTCTTAATCTCAGAGTGTGACTAAACAGCCCAATTATCCCTGACTGGATAAATCTAGATTGTGCTAAACAGAGTCATTTGAGACAATCCTTTCATACGTATGCAAGGAATGACCACACCACACCTAATGCAACCCTATTTAGCATTATCTCAACCAATCTTTTTCACTTTGGGGGTGGGGGGTGGGGAGAAAAAACAATAGAAAAAACTCCTCTTAATTCCCTTCTTGTTTTGCTTAATGGTCTTGAGAAATGGGAAGCTTCCTTTCTACTTACCTGTTGAGGGGGAGAAAGATGTAGTTTTCCATTTCTTTTTAATTGATGTTAACTGCCATAGCACATCAGCGATGCTTTGAAAGGTGTTTTTTTTTAAACCCAACTACCTGCCTGTCCCTTTCAAATCCTTTTTGAAATACTGTATCTCTGATAATTAAAAAGAAACTGAAAGCTTCCCCTCATTTCCCCTTTGCAGACAAGTGTCTAGGAAGGTTCCCTTTTCTCAAGATTCTTAAGTTTCAAAGGAACAACCAGATAGCTGATTTGGTTCAATCCCAGCAATCACACTTGCTGGAACTGAGCCAAAATGGAGTTTTACTATCTACATGCATGCACATGCATATAACCCAAACCAAAACAACAACTAAAACTAAAAACAATAGCCCTTGACAGGGCCCCAGAAAGGTGCAGATAGGCATTGTTCAGCATATGCTAGTTTGTAATGGCATGCACAGTATATCATGTGGTCAGCAGAAAATGGACTGAACTGTGGTGCAAATGGCTACCTGATTTCACTCCGTCCAATATTGTAACCAGTGCTCCACATACACTACAACAGTGATGGCGAACTTTTAGAGACCAAGTGCCCAAACTGCAACCCCAAACACACTTATTTATCCCAAAGTGCCAACATGGCAACAGGGAAGGGAGGAAATGCTCCCATTGGGCTGCTGGGCAGAGAGGCAGGGTGAACTTTGTGCTGGGGGAGGGAAGAAGTGCTCCCATTGGGCTGCTGGACATAGATGCAGAGCAAACTCTGTGCTGGGGCGACTGCACATGTGCCCACACAGAGGGCTCTGAGTGCCACCTCTGGCACACATTCCATAGGTTTGGCACCACTGCACTACAGGGTATCTGAAGCCATGTCCACAAGCACCAGTGTTCACAAGTGACCTACCAGAGTGCCCTTTAGGACCTTTGTTCCCTTGCATATACAATTACAGTACAGTGATACCTCATACAATGTCCAAACTTGGTTCCACAAGTTTGGACTTTATACGGATTTGGACTTGGTATGAGGCATGCAAAATCCTAGCCACGATGCCTCATACAACGTCGTTTCCATAGAGATACATTGTACTGTAACAGCACAGACATCAGGGCAAAGTCAAGGAAACAGACAAGAAACTGACAGAACTTTAAGAAATCATTGTCTAAAGGCTAAAAACATTACAAAAACATGTCAAACAACCCTGATTGTCCAAGAATCTGAAGAATGCTGCAAAAATCCCAGGAATGTTTCTAAAAATTCTGACGAATTTTTTTTTAAAAATCCAAAATGGTGCTTAAAACCACTCCTAAACACTCTTTGCCTCGTGCAAAACCCCACAAGAGCAATGCACGCATGTGTCCTGCCTTTTATACTGCCCAGGCACAATGCAACCTGGGAAAAACCCAATGCCTCATACAAAGTTGCACAACTTTGTATGAGGCAACTTTTTTCAAGGAATTAGGTGATGTTGTATGAATCCGATGTTTTATGAAGCGGACTTTGTATGAGGTATTACTGTATAATATTATACCATAGTGTCCATTAGGTTTTTAAAATTCTCACTGACATAATTTCCTCAGGCGCTTTAACATTATTATTGTCTGTTGAACAGACATGGAATTTGCCAGTAGAAAAGAGAGAAAAAGCAACTAGTTGAACTGTTCCTTTATTCTCCAACAAAAACACTAGCTGCCATTGAGAGGACAGTTCTAGATGGACAGAATCAAGAGAGAAAAGTGTTAGCGATTACAAAAGAAAGAACAGTTTTAACTGGATGCCCTCAGCAGGAAACCAGGTGGATTCTAAGGAGAGAAGAGGAAGTGGAGATAACAACTTAGCAACTCTGCTCATACAATGGAAGAAGGAAAGTTATACAAAGCAAAGGAAGAAAAAAAAGTGGAGATATAGGCTGTCAAGCGTGGCTCCGGAAAATATGGGACCTGCGAGGAACTCTTCTGCGCATGCGCAGAAGGGTTCTGCACATACGCATATGCACAGTAACTACTTTCCCCGCCGGCCAAATTACAGGATGGTGGTGTGAAAGTAGAGTTAGTGGCGCGGAAATACAGGAAATCCCGGCCAATCCAGGATGCTTGACAGGTATGCTGGAGAGTAGAAAAAAGAGCCTACATAGCAATGTGAAGGTCCATAAAAAACCAAAAAAAATCGGGGGGTGGGGGAGAGAAGGATTTATTCCCATTTTTCCCCTGAAGCTTTTAAAAAAAAAAAAACCAAAAAATTAGAAAAAGGAAGAAAATTGATTATGAAATGTTTTGTTTTAGCATGATGAATAAAATATTGCAAACGACGTGTTCATATATTCTACAAATCATTTCTAAAAGCTATGCCTCTTCATTGAATTTAGTCCCTTTCACACCATACCTGACAAGTATCCCGGATTGGCTGGAATTTCCTGTATTTCCATGCCAATTTTCTCCATTTCCTGGCCGGAGCTGCCGCTACCCCGTAATTTGGCAGTGGGGGGAAAGGAGTTACTGCACATCCCTTCTGCACAGGTCCTTTCTACGCATGGGTAGAACCTTTCTACGCATGCGTAGAAGGCTTCTGTGCAAAAGAGGATGCGTAGAAGCCTTCTATGTATGTGTAGAAGCGAGCTGTGCAGAACAGTTCTGTGCAGATCCGTTCTACGCATGCGTAAAAGCCTTCTACGCATGCATAAAAGCCTTCTACGCATGCATAGAAGTGAGCTGCACAGAAGTTTCTGCACAGGTCCGTTCTACACATGGGTAAAAGCCTTCTACGCATGCGTAAAAGCCTTCTACGCATGCGTAAAAGCCTTCTATGCATGCGTAGAATGGACCTGCGCAGAAACATTCTGCGCAGGTACCGTAATCTCCGGAGCTGCGCTTGACAGGTATGTTTCACACACTCCCCCCTACTTTTTATGGGAATGGATGCTTTATGTCTACTTGATACTTTAGAGAGGAAATATAAATAATTTCCTTTGCTACTAAAATTGATGGTTTCTTTCTTTCTTTAATTTATTTATGCTCCACATAAACTAGCAAAACCAAAGAGGTCCATACAGTTCAAGAAATTATTATTCCATTTCTTACAATTACAAATAATTTTAAAAATAAATAAAAGTAAATTCCATTTGTAATAATTGTTCGTATACACTGTATTTTTAATATACCAACTGTGATAATGTTGTGCCAAATCAGGCCCAACAGCAAAATGAGTGGAGGTGGAACCACTTCACTATTCTGATTCCCAACGATCATGGAGGCGGAAAAGGCCATGACAGATAGACTGGCTGTGAAGGCGTACCTTGTCAATATCCCCAAGGCTGCAGCAGTCCATTGCAGTCCCGGTATCAAATCCTGCATGTCTCATTCATATGTGCTACAGGAGATGGCTCATGATAATAGTGTGTGAGTCACTTCATAGCAAGGTGGGATCCACCTTAAACAAATTCATGCCAATGGCATTTTTCCTGTTTGTCATTCTTCTTTCAAAAATGATTTTCGGGGGGGGGGGGGGATTATACTCAATCACGAGTAGCAGCTGATGATGATGCCAAATCAAATTGTACACAGTCATATTTTATGTTCCTAAAGTAACACAGTGATTTTCAATCTGTAAAAAAAAGTGCCAATGTTGCGTTTTTATTTTATTTTTTGTAAATGTGTTTTTTCTGGAAAAACTCATGGCTTCAAAACTCATGGCTTTCCAGAAATTTTACATCTCTAGGCCTAAATGGGAGGAAAGCCATGTAAATATGGGTATAGCTGACACATTTTGCATTTTAATTAGAATAAATGTGGTAAATGACTTGTCTTAGAGACAGAAAATGGTCAATTCAAAGGAACGGCTTCATGTTTGCACATGTCTGCCTTTTACTAAGGTTCTTCTGCAAGCTACTTGCCTGAATGCCTTCTGTGAAATCAATTGCAGTAATCAATATTAGGCTTGTTTTACCCTTTGATACCCATTTTGTGGATGACTCAACCATGCCAATGGCAGCCTTGTTGTGGCAGTGTCTCATGACACTTTTTCACTATTTAAAATGTGCCCATGGATGCAAAAAGGGGGAGACACCATACACAATCAATAGTATAATTATTGCTTTTTTTATTTACTGTGGATGGATATTATTTATTGGACGGTGAATGAATAAATCATAAACCTAGAGCACTGCAAAGTGCCTGATTTATTTATTTAATGGAAATACAGATTCAGGGTCAAAATGGGTCCGAACGTTTCCTAAAAGATGCAAGGCAGATTAGCTGGTGTTTATATATCCTTTATTTGGGTACAAAGTGGGTCAGGAGGATTTCACATGCCTGTAGTCTAGACAAACCCTCCTTCTGTATTTCTTGTCAGTTTAAGTAATAAGCTGCTTATTGTTTGTACGACTTAATGTGTTAGGTAGCGCTCCTAATTATTTACCCTACCCTATCCCAACACAAGCTGCCAGTAATCTCAACAGTACTCTGTGGACACAATTTCATAAAAAAACTTTGTTGGGTTTTGGTGGTACTTTTATGTTCATTGTAGCATGTGTATTTCTCAATCCAGTCCCAACTTTCCTTACTATTTATATTTGTTGCTTGTTTGCATGGCATTTAACATTTTACTTAGCATGTGAGATTTCCCCCTCCCCAATCATGGCCCTAGTTTTTTTCAGCTTATGTTTAATAAAGGTGAAAAATCACGTTTATTTCATTCTTGCAGGTGAAAACAAAATGCTTCAGTTTTTTAATTCACAAGGTTTTCCCTACATTTTTTCCATTTGAAGATGTTTTTCTGGATGAGGGTGGGGGTCACAAAAATGAGAATTTACAAAAGTATATATTTTGAACAGAAAATAAAACCTTGCACAAAAATATGGTAAGCAAGGAGTTTTTTTGCAAAGCAGACAAGGCTTTGGCATGCACCTGGGAGAGGTGCACGTTCCTGGCTGTAACGCTGCCCAGGAAGCACGGACGAAGGTCAGAAGTGAGTGGATAAGGTCCCCAGATTCTCCTGGTGCCAGTAGAAGCAGCAGACAGTGCAGAAATAGTGGCAAAAACAACATCGACACTGCCAACGACGATGACGGCACATCCACAGTGGTAAGCACTGAACTGCGGCTTCCGGCGGAGGGGGCAGGTGCCATTTTAAACTCCAAAATGGCACCGGCCACCATTTTAGAGTTTAAAATACTGTGATTTTTCAGTAATAAACTGAAAAATCGTAAGCCGGGGCATTAATTTAATAAAATATGCCATCGTAAACTGCGGCAAACATAACCCAGGGCAATCATAACCCAGGGTTTTACTGTATAGCCTCTTCTAAACCATATTGACCTTCTGTAATCAGTAAACAAAAATAAACATTCCATTAATTGTGTGGTGAAAATCCATTGAGAAGTTACTTTTTGTATGAGTTACTTTGTATTCATTTAGAAGTACACTGTAGTTTTTCTGATTCTCCTTAGTTTGAGTAGCCTAACTCAGAGAGAGAAGCGGCTGTAACGCCATTTGCATTTCAACTATCCACCATACCTGTCAAGTATCCTGTATTGGCTGGGATTTCCCATATTTCAGTGCTCGTTCCTCCCCTTTCCCGCTGCCATCCCATATTGCCATCCCATATTGGCAGGGAAAGGGGTTACTGCACGAGCACCCATCAGGGGCAGTTCTGCGCATGTGCAAAGGGGTTCTGTGCATGCGCAAAGGAGTTGTTGCTGTGCATGCATGCCCGGGCTAGAGCAGGTTCCATATTTTCCGGAGCCGCGTTTGACAGGTATGCTACCCACGCACACTCCACATTAGCACATCAATAGACGAAGCCTGCCAAGAAGTCAAGGCCAGTCTCTGGATGCCAATTAGAAGAGGGACATCTCAGAGATGGAACATTCAGATAAGGGACACCTGTGTATATTAACAAACGTGATAAGAGTCAAAATAATTGCCTTTTGGAATGTCTTCCACATTCTAAAGGTGGATGGGGGATCCCAAAAAGGGTATAAAAGATCATTGATTTCGGAGGTCCGTAGCAGCCTTTTAAAACGCAGTGGTAGCTCTTGTCATTTTGAATAATGACTTAATTTATGTCTTGCATGAGAGCGAGAAAGCCTGCCAGAATCTATGTTTTACTTAAGTTAGTTATCTTTATACTTTGTTGTTTTACTGAATATGTTATCCAGTGTAGTTTAGATGAGTTTTTAGATCAGTTATCCTATATATTTTGGATAATGCACTTTACTACAATAAAGCTGCTAAACTGAAGTTTTTAGTAGCATTTTTACTCCAAGGAGGGGAGAACTTGCGGACAAGAGATAACACCCGAATGGTAAACAATAAGATCATTTTCTTTAGCCTTGGGGGTACATCAAGGGACGAAGGAGGAGGCTTGGAGACTTTTGTTTCTCAGAGACTGGGAGCACTATCAGCTTGGCCAGTTTTGCTTTGAAGGTAAACCTTATCTGATCACCCACAAAGTTTCCCAGAGCAACTGTTCTCTGCAAAATTGGTGTGGTTATGTGGGATGAGGCATTCTTTAAGGGACTCTTAATTTGCCACATAATATTGCTACCAGACACCTGCGACATTGCAAAATCACGATTTCTCACGTATGAGCCAGTATAACTGGACAAAGGTCTGCGCCCCCGGCAAAATGTCCGGTGCAGTTGGAAAAATTCTTTGCCACACCACACAAAGATTAAACAGGAACTGTGAAGTCTGAGGGGGTATAAAGGTGGCATGGTTTTCTGATAAATTGAAGTTGAACAATTACTCCTCTTTTATAACAAGCCCTAAAGTCATTATTTTAAATCTTCATTCTGTAAAAGGCACCAGGCAGGGATCCACCAGGGAAGGCACCTCCCCTGATAGATCCCTGCCTCGCCGGCAGGGAAGAGGGAATGGATCGCATCCCCCTCCCCCTCCCCTGCCTCCCCCCTGGGTGCAGGAAGGAAATGGCAGGGTAGGGGGGACGAATCTCGTTTGCCTCTCCACCCTTCCCCACCTCCCCCCCCCCAGGCGCCAGCATGGAAGGGAGAATGGATCACGTCCACCTCCTCCTTCCTTGCCTACCCCCATGTGCCGGCAGGGAAGGGGGAACGGATTGCGTCTGCCTCCCCCTTCCCTGCCTCCCCCCGGGCACCAGCAGAGAAGGGGAAACAGATCGTGTCCACCTCCCACCTCCCCTGCCTCCCCCCGGACGCAGGAAGGAAAAGTGGGACGGATTGTGTCCGCCTCCCCTTCCCTCCCTACTCACCAGGGCGACGGCAGGGAAGGGGGGATGGTTTGTGTCCACCTCCCCACATTTCCCTGCCTCCCCCCGGGTACCAGCAGGGAAGGGGGGATGGATCATGTCCGCCTCCCCCCCTTCCCTGCCTCCCCATTGGGTGCAGGAATGGATCACATCCGCCTCCCCCCTTCCCTCCCTACTCACCAGGGCAATGGCAGGGAAGTGGGGATAGATCGTGTCCGCATCCCCACCCTTCCCTGTCTCCTCCCCCCCTGGGCAAAGACAGGGAAGGGGGAAAGGAACACGTCCACCTCCCCCCTTCCCTGCCAACTCACCCGGAAGGTGAGAGGCAGGTTACTTTCCGCCCGGGGACGTGCCTCCCTGGACGAAGAGCGGCCTGACAGATCCCCTCCTCCCCTCACTGTGTTGAGAGCAGCTCTCGAAACAGCAATGGGGAAAAGGGAAGCTGACAGTCTGACAGCTGACAGTCACATACATACCTTCCAACAAATAAAAAATATCAATAACCCAGGCAAGGCTGGGCAATCAGCTAGTTCATTAATAAACACTGGCCCTTTTTCACATAGAAGCAATGGATACTCTAGAAGAATGTTGCATTTAGATGGATAACGGTTGTCTGGAACTACAACTGCAATTCTAATTATCTCACCGTCAAACTAACATTAATAACTTGTGAACTGAAAAACAGAAAATAGTTGCTTATTCCAGATTTAGATTTTCATTTTAATTCTTATTTGCTCTGACCAAAATCCTATTGATATACCAGCATTAAGTGGAGTGAGGAAAATGGTAGAAGCAAATTGCTGCTAGTTAATGAGACTCTTACATGTATTTCTTATAGTACAACAACTGGACCACTTGGCATGCAAAAAATACAAACATTGACTCATTAACTAGTGGCAATTTGCTGCTATGATTTAACAGCATTGCACTTACATCAGCATAAATGACCAATAAGATTTTGGCCAATATATATTCCATTTAAAAATTAAATAAAAACGTGCAGCTGAGCTAGCCACGCATCCAAGTAACGGGTTACGGGTCAGATCAGTTCTGGGAGGCGGAGAGCAGCATCTCGATGTGAGCTGAGATATCTGTCCTATCCCTCTCCTAATCTGGCTGGATCACCACAATATTTATACCATTTGTGGTGGGAAAGCAAGTGCGGGTGCTTTGAGTGACAGACACCCATTTTTGAAGTCCAGTCTGGGACAGGACATTTAATCAGCGTTCCCATCAGAAAGACGTGCATCTCATGACGGTCAACAGGTGGTGAGTCTGAGAAACGTGCCTCTCCCAGGTGCTTAGTCTGAGAACAGACACTTTCTCAGGTTCAGTGTCTGAGAACAGAGAGCAGGCTGACCTGCAGCTTCTAATTGATCAGAAGTTGGCTTCTGCGCACAACAGCCTTCCAAAATGGATCCGTTTAAACTAATAAAAGTTAAACACTTTTACAGAATAAAGACAGATTAATTATTAAGGCACACTAGGCATTAAGTAAATAAAAAAATGAATTAAAATTAATTCTTCCCTAGCTATGAAATCTTGACAACAGTATTTAAAGCATATGAAGTTTTGCAGTGAGATGATCTATATAGTGTGCAAACTAGCAAGGTTTTCCACGAAACAGGAACACAGAAAAACAGACACATCATATTCATTATATCCATCAAGACAAATATTGTACAAGAAGAGTCTCATCCCACCTTACCATTCATCGGATGGAAACAAATGACAAAATGTTAAATCAAGATAGTATTATTTGTCAAGAGAGCACAAATTGTTGGAGATAAAGCCAATGCACTGTTTTAGCTCCAACTTCATTTCTTGTGTAGACTAACTCATAAGAAATGTAATTCTTTACTACCACAGAAGTACAAAGAGAAAGCATACAGAAATGGAATAAAATAACTAATATCAAACTGTTTTACTGTGGCTGAATTAAATTTCCTGCTACTTGATATGCTGCACTAGAAGATGAAACAAGAAAAACTATTTTAATAGGTAACTATAAGTTGGATTCTTTAGGAAACAACCATAAAGCATATTACTCTCAGTCGTATGATACTTCATAGTTTTTTGGGCCAATTCTATGTTTTGATTCCTCACTTTAATGAACCATACACAGGGAGGGGAGGGGAGAAGTACATGGGGGATGACTAATGGGATTTCACTGATGCGGGGGCGGCTGGCCATTCCAGGAGAACTCGTGACAGATGGTTAATACCTGTCCAAAGATCAAGTCACCTCCTGATCCGCCAAGTGGAGGATGACCAGCTCAGTCAGCCCTCTGCCCTGTCCTGTAGGCTTCTGAACGCCAGGTCAGTGAAAAACAAGCCCTATCTGATTTGAGACAGCCCAACCTGGCTTGTATCACCAAGACCTGGGTGGGAGAAAGGGGAGGAGTAGCGCTTTCATTAATTGGCCCACCCAGATTTGTATTTCAGCACCAGGGCAGAACCGAGGGCAGGGTGAGGTGGGGTGGCCATCATCCACAAAGAGAACATCAACCTCAGCAGGATCTCTGCAGCAGCTGTGCCAGGTTGGGAGGCACTCCATGTGGTGGTGGGAGCCAGTGAGAGACTGAGTTTGGGCTTAGTCTACCGCACCCCCTCTGATTTGGCTCTAGTCCTATTAGGACTAGTGGACTTTTTTCCAACGTAACTTTATCTTCTCCCAGGACTTTGGTTCTGGGAGACTTTAATGTGCACATGGAGGGGAAGCTATCAGGCACATCAGCGGAATTCATAAACACCATGGCTCTCATGGGCCTATCCCAAAGTGTTGGTGGGCCCACCAACAGGGCCGGCCACACACTGGACTTACTGTAGTCTTCCATGGGACATGCGGAGACATGGACATGAGGATTGAGGGACTGACTTCATCTGTCCTATCCTGGTCCGACCACCACCTGCTGAGGTTTAAAGTGGTGATGCCTATCCCACCTCCCCAGGATTTAGGACTGATTAGGATGGTCTGCCCCTGAAGGCTACTGAATCCATCTGGTTTCCAGGTGGACTTAGGTGGGTTTCCATCTGAGCTGGTCGGCACTCCTGTCAAAGTCCAGGTGGCGAGATGGTTTGTTGAAGGCACCAGGGTGATGGACACGATTATTCCCAAACACCCTCTCTGTGGCAGAGCTCGGTTTTCTCTGTGGTTCACGGGGGAACTCTGAGTGATGAAGCATCATAGGAGGAGACTAGAAAGCAGATGGAGACAGGTCCCATAGGATGGGAACCTTGGTCAAGTGAGGAGGGCCTCCTTGCTGTATCAGCGAACAGTAAGGAAGACCTACTATGCAATGCGCATAAAGGAGGCTATGAACAGTCAGGCTGAATTATATAAAATAATTCATAGCCTCACAGTCAGCCATTCCGTAGGCCCACAACCATTCCAGCTGTCCTGCAATTTATTCGTATCCTACTTCAAATCAAAGGTGGAGATCATCCGCCGGAAACTAAGTCAAGTGAGTGGCCACTGCTCCTGGTAGGGCCCTGAACTCCTGAGCCTCCGACGCCGGCCCCAGCGAAGGCAGATTGAAGTCCCCCAGGACCATAAGTCCCAGGAGCTCCAATGCCAATGCCGCGATCACCTCAAGCAACTCGGACAGGATATCTGCCACCTTGCAAGGGGGCAGGTACAAGAGCAGGATTCCCAACTGACCGTTAGAGTTCAACCGAAGGCGCAGCAGCTCACAACCCTGAACCTGTGGTGCGGTGACCCTGGTGACTCCTAATGACTCTCTGGCTACAATGGCGCCGGCGGCGCCCGTCCCCATACCCCTAGGCTGGTGCCAAACCCCAAATCCAGCTGGACACAGTTCTGACAGAGAAACACCATCCTCCAGTGTCAGCCAGGTCTCAGTGATGCATGCCAGGTCAGCCAGATCCCCCAAGATCGAATCACACACCAGGGGAGCTTTGGTGCTGACTGACCTGGCATTCACCAGCAGCAGCCTAGGGGGGTGACCCTCGGGACCTGTTGTCCAGGAACCAGAGATGGAACTGGGGGGCTGAACAGGAGACAGATATTAAGCATCGGACCCTTGTTCCCTGAGTGCGGCCTATGCCCATCACTACAGAGATGTGGGCACCAGGAACCTCGTGCCCATCTCCAGGCAGAGCACCCCTCCTTTTTGGCTTGGCCATCTGCCCGTATCCCTCCCACCATTCTGCCCCTGTACCCCACCCCACCCCACTCCACCATTATCAAACGGTTGCCGTTTTAGAATTGCTCGGGCAGCCCAACTACTAGGGTCCTCATCAGCCTTTATAAAGGCTGATGAGGACCCTTAAGTAAACCTAGTCCAGGTGCAAACTGTACTGGGAGGTGGTTTTAGATCTTACAGTATAACACAGAATAACATTTATATCCTTAGTCACGCTTAACTGCTATCAGTGTCTTTTGAGCATCAACAGAAACACACTGAATTATAACCATTAGAGTGTAATTGATCACACATCAACTTAATGGCATGTAAACATTCTCAGATGTATCTGCTGATCATTACACTGCAAATAAGAACAGGCGTGAAGTTATATGAGTGTAATGAGCACTAAAAATATACTAGAATACTATTCATAAGCATTCAGGAAGGCTCAGAGAGGATTACAGCATTTTTGAAAAACAAAGGAAGCCATAAAATAAATCCAAACAACAAAATCTATAAAATACCCAAATATCTCATAATGTTCCAACTATATCCTCCCCATGAATGCCAGATTAAAGTACAACTAATGCAAATGAGACCCTAAAGTACAACTGATGCAGGGTGTGTCTTGACTATTAAAAGAATTGAAGTTTCCACATCCTTTGAGGAAACCTTGCCCAAACTGTTTTTTTTTTAAATTCTACAGCCACCTCTGCAAAGCATCATCCTGATTTCCTCCTCCTTCTCCACCCTGGTTCCTTGTAGAGTCCCACCCCACCCACCCCAAATTATCCCCATAGCAATGGCTTCCATTCCAAACAGGGGTGGAACCTGCCACTGTGGCAGCCAGCACCTCAACCTCCATCTCTGCTTGCTGGCACAGCCCCTGTTGTAGTTGCTCTGTGCCCAACACATAGTCACAACTTTTCTATTCTACTGTTATGGTGTTACAACAGTTCTTTGACATGACTGCTAACCATTGAACATTCACAGTAAGCAAAGGGGGAAGAGAAATTTCCAGGCTACAGGGAATCCTGCAAACTTTACAGGGCAAGAGGCACAATAAACAATATATGCTAACACACACACACACAGAGAGAGAACCATACAGCAGTTTAGGAATCTGTTCAAAATAAATAACTCCTGCAGGGTTAATTTAAAATAAACCACAATTCAGTAAGTTAATGCATGTCCACACTATGCATCATATATTCTTCTGTATCTGAATCAATTCTGAACCTGGCAAAACTGATACTAACATAGGACTTCTTGTAAAGCATAATGCACTCACACATGAGAAGACTTTGCACTGTTTCTGGAAGACAAAAAAACCTGTTGCATTAATTGTATTTCTAAGTAGCCTCATTTTATCTGATTATTCTTTGATCTTCCTTCTTTACTTTGAAACTTACAGATGGTCCAAACAGAATCTTGTTCTGGAGGAAGATACCCTTCTGTATACATCCATTTGACAAGGGATCTTGTTTTTTGTTTCCATAGACTAATCTAGACTTTCTGGTTTAAGAGGTAGAATCTAGGATAGTGCAGAAAACATTTCCTTGGTTTTTGCCATCATATAAGGCAGGAGTCCTCAACCTTTTTAAGCCAGGGGCCAGGTCAGACTCCCTCATACAACTTTGGGGGCCGGATGGCCATTTTGCCCTTCCTCCACCACATGGCACTTCCTGGTGTGGAGGCAGTTGTGGGGACACATGGGCCGCATCTAGCCCGTGAGCTGCAGGTTGAGATTCCCTGATAGTTGGTGTCTATGAAGTGGACGGGTTTGGTGCTGCATTACTTTATTTCATCGATTCACCTCTCAAAGTACTTCCAGGGAAATGTTGCCAGCCAAATAATAGACATTTTAATTGGAGGTAGGTTTCAGGCAGCCAGCAATAATCCAGCATGATTAATTAAGAACTACATCCACTTCTTTGGCTTGTGCTGATTTACCCCATACACCACTAACATATTGTGCTGTGGAGCAGCGCAGGAACAGAGCTGTTGTTCTTATTTTTCGCAGGTGTGTTTGGCATTTAAACAAAGTTCTTCTGGATCAGAGTTCAATTCAAAGTGACACCCAAAATCTTGCCTTCCCAGTTAACTCAAAAGCTTCTTCTCTGCTTTTCTATTATTTAAGTAGAAGATGCATATCTGCTCTTATAAAGGACTAGCAGAGGTTCATTGCCGGGCTGTTTTAAATTGTTGGGCATTTTTAATGTGTGTGTTGGTGGTTATGGGTGGTTTTGGGTGTGCACAACCACCACCACCCATACAATACCACTCCAACGACCAACACACACATTAAAAAATCCTGGCAAGACAGGAGTGTCGTGTGTGTGTGTGTGTGTGTGTGTTGTATGTGTGTGTGAGAGAGAGAGAGAGAGAGAGAGAAAG
Source organism: Bradypodion ventrale (assembly GCA_035047345.1). Taxonomy (NCBI): domain Eukaryota; kingdom Metazoa; phylum Chordata; class Lepidosauria; order Squamata; family Chamaeleonidae; genus Bradypodion; species Bradypodion ventrale. The sequence continues at coordinate 79,566,609 of JAWDJE010000006.1, read as the reverse complement.
AGAGAGAAGCAGTGTGTGTGTGTGTGAGAGAGAGAGAGGGTGAGTGAGGAAGAGAGACTGACAGATAGAGTAGACCACCAGAGGTCGCTAGTGAGTTAGATAGAGTGAGGGACAGGGGAGGAGACAGTCAGACTCAGACAGAGGAGACAGAGGGCAGAGGCTATTTGCTGAAGCTGCGATCCATGCAGGTATGTTTGGACTGGAGGGAAGGTTTGTTGTTAGGGGTTTGTTCCGAAGTGTGTGTGTGTGTGTGTAGTGTAGTGTTTCGTGTGTGTGTGTGTGTGTGTGTGTGTGTGTGTGTGTGTGTGTGTGTGTGCGTGTGTGTGTGTGAGTGAGTGAGTGAGTGAGTGAGTGAGAGAGAGAGAGAGAGAGATTTCTGTGGGTTGGTTGGGAAGGAAAGTTTCATTCCCAGCCAACCCAAAGAGAAGCGCTTCCTTCTTTTCAGGAGGCAAAGGCAACTTTGCCTCCCAGAGATAAGGAATCCACGTAACGGAGAGGCGTTCCTTCTCCCTGGGTTGGGTGGAAACGGAACTTCATTCCCAGCCAACCCAGAGAGAAGCGATTCCTTCTTTTCAGGAGGCAAAGGCACCTTTGCCTCCCGGAGAGAAGGAATCCACGTAACGGAGAGGAGTTCCTTCTCTCTGGGTTGTCTGGGAACGGAACTTTCATCCCCAGCCAACCCAGAGAGAAGCGAGGCCGAGACATAGAAGGCCGCACCGGGACGGAGGGAAAGACTTTTAAAGACCCAGCCAGAGCCAGGAGGTAAGCGCGGTCAGTGGGGGTTAGGAAGGGGGGGCTAGGTAGTGGGGCGGGAGGGGCAGCGTGATTACCGGGGCCGTGCCTCGCCCCCCACTCCCTAACCCCCGGTACCGCGCTTACCTCCTGGCTCCGGCTGGGTGTTAAAAGTCTTTCCCTCCCGGCGGTTTTTAAAAAGTCAGTGTGCCGTGCTTTCCCAGCCTCCTCTGCGCTCGCATCCCTCATCCTGAATGGCTGAGGGGTTGCGCAGCGCAGAGGACTCTGGGACTCGTAGTTCGTGTAACGGTTTTTTCTGCGGCTCGATTTTGATTGGCCGCGGCGTGACTCACAACATTCTATTTGGTCACACTTCTCAACCTAATTGGCTGCAGCTCGCAGGATGTTGGGTAATGAAGTTCTTTTTCTTTGTTCGCGTTTGTGGGGCTCTTGCCCCACTGGCGCATTTCTAAAATATTTGTTGACCTCCGTACCCAGTTCGGGCAAGTGCAGGAGGCTCGGTACTGGATAGTGTGGCTGGGTGGAGGATCCTTTGTCAAGTTCCAACGGTTAATGCTTGGATTTATAGGTATAGATTTGGTTTCAGCTGGTTATTTTGTAATACAGTAATACCTCATACAAAGTCCACTTCGTACAACATTGAATTCATACATCGCCTAATTTCTTGGGAAAAGTTGCCTCATACAAAGTCGTTGCAATGAGGCAATGGGGTTTTTTCCCAGGATGGTTTGTCCCCTAAAATCAGGGTTGTTTGACATGTTTTTGTAATGTATTTAGCCTTTAGACAATGATTTCTTAAAGTTCTGTCAGTTTCCTGTCTGTTTCCTCGACTTTGCCCTGAAGTTCGTGCTGTTACAGTATGGAAACGACATTGTACGAGGCATTGCGGCAAGGATGTGGACGTTGTATGAGGCATCACAGCTAGGATTTTGCATGCCTCATACACAGTCCAAATCCATATAAAGTCCAAACTTGTGGAGCCAAGTTTGGACGTTGTATGCGGTATCACTGTATAAGAAAAGATCTTCTAAAGCAGAGGTTAGCTGCTACTCAATGGATTCAAAAGTTTCCTGCTGGATTGTAAGGGCAAGTTCTTCAGAATAGATGAAACTCCGGGAATATGGGGACAGCAGTTGATCATTTGTGTGAATACTGAAAAGTAATGGTGCCAGGACCCTATCCTGTGCCAGACTGTTCATCTGAGTTCTGTGTCTCCAAAGAATCTTCAGTTTTGAAATAGAAATGATGACATTTTCTCTTAGTCCATGAAGGCAGAGCCAAGAAGGCAGAGCTTTGTAAGCAGCAATTGATGGCAGAGAATATCTTTCTGATTTGTTGTTTGGTTGGTTGATTGATTTCAAGTGTTTTAAGGATTCTCTTGCAGAAATTATGACTACTTTAGTAACAATAGTCCTCTGTTGTAATAATTTTACAATCAGTGGAACAAACTACTTACAAATACAGGATTCAGCAATGAGCATACACAGTGCTCTTTTTGTTAGTCCTTTCAACAAACAGCATTTTAAAAAGAAGCTGGTGACAGACCTCTAGCATGATGGCAACACACTGGCAAAAAAATTATGGCTTACAAGGGCAGGGAAAGAGCAGAAAATTTTAAATCATGCATCAACTCTATTTATCCCATAATCAAATCTGCAATAATAAGCTAACATCTCTGAAAATCAGTCACTTCCTTTTATAGACATCCTCTTTAGCAGTGAAAATTACAAACTGTGATTGAATTTTACAAGTTCACTAATGTTCATAGTTACCTAGACTGGATTTCCTCCCAATCAAAGCATACAAAAAGAAATATTACAAAGAGTTTGGCTCTCAAAATTAGATGTATTTGTAACATGGAAGAAATATGTAATAATAATAATAATCCCTATAACTTCAAGAAATAACTTCTTTATTAACCGCCCGGAGTCACATTGTCAAGTGGGCGGCATACATAACAACAACTAGCTGAACAACAACAACAACAACTAGCTGATTGCCCGGGCTTGGCCGGGGTGTGTTTGTTGTATGTGTAGGTTTTCCAGCCCCTGATTCACCCCAACACAGACTCTCTGTCTGTCTGTCTGTCTGTCTCTCTCTCTCTCTCTCTCATTCAGGCACACACATCCACACACCAACCAGTGACTGACCCGGAAGCCACTGTCTCGTGCATTTTCTTGCACGCACACACACAGACACACATTCCCTGTCTCTCTGTCTCTCACTCACACATCAGTGATGTACATTGAAAGTGTCTTGTTCCTGGGCTATAGAGGCTTACATGGAATGGGTTGTTCCATCCGCATCTGTTTTATAGTTGTAGGTTTTCTCAGGAATTCCAGGACCTTTCCCTATCAGTCATTCACTCTCAATCAATGACAGTCCAACATGCAAATCAGCTCTCTCCAACTTTTTATTTCCAGGCCTTGCTGTTAAACCAATCACAGTCCAACATGCAAATCAGTTCTTTCCAACATTCTATTTCCAGGCCTTGTGGTTACACTGCCGTTTTTTCTCCCAAGGCACCTTGGGAGTTGTAGATCCTGTTTCTTTTCCCATTTTGTGGGACGCAGGGCCCACCTCGGGCCCCGGGACCCACATCTTGACCATTTCTCCCATGCCAGGTAAGTGTGTGCACAGTTTGGACAGGGACAGTTAAGGGGTGTGGAAGCTTTTCCAGGAACCATACAGGGACATTTCTCTTTTATAGGTATATAATAATAACAACAACAACAACCTACCATGGATTCTAACATAAATCTCATCCATTGTTGTGAATATAATACTAAACAACGTACAGTGAAACCTCAAAAAACGAACAGTTCTCCTTATGAAAAACTCATGATACAGATGGAAATCTTGGGAAAAATCAGGATCGAGATACAAATTTTTAATGGTTTTTTTTTTTTTGAGATACCAGTGGAACCTCATACAACAATCGCCCCGTATAGCAATGAAATTGCATAACAATTAGGTTTGGGGATGAAATGGAGTCCTGCATAACAATTTTCCCTATGGAAGAAATCTGTACAACAATTTTTCAATGGGAAAAACCACTGACCAAAAAAAAATTTGTTGTACGATGCATCCCATAGGGGAAATTGCTATACGATGCATGTATCATATAGCAATTGTTTTGTACAACAATGAGCCCCATGGAACGGATTAAAATCGTTGTATGATGTACCACTGTACAACAAAAAAATTTTTGGGGGGTGTCTTCCAACGCTTCCTACAGGAGGATGTTTGGAGCATTTCAGCTCCATTTTTGGAATTTTTCATCATGTTTTGGCACCACAAGAAGCTTCCCTTGCAACCAGGAAGTCCTGGAAATCCCCCCCTCCCCTCAACATCTGATCAGTGGTACTTTTCCTGCAATTACCAGAGGTGACCACTAGATAGCGCTGTTGGAAATGTGCCAAATATGCATTGAAAGTAAAGGGTGGTGGTGTTGGAGCTTGAGTTTTGGAGCCATTCTTGGATTTTTTTGCAGCAATGCTTTAACTTTTTGGAACTTTTTTCATCTATTTCTCCAACGGTGGAAAGGGAGCTGTATTTTGCCATTTGCCTGTCTGTTAATGACTGTTCTGTTTTGGGGGGGGGGGGGGTTGGAGCATTTCTGGATTATTATTATTTTGCAGCAGTTTGGGGTTTTTTCCCCCCATATTTTTGTTCCCTTTCTAAAGTAGGGAGATGAGCTTGGTCTGTTGCATTGGTTTACTGTGGGTTTTGCTTGTTTATGAAGACTTTTGAACAGAAAAAATACATTTTTTTACTTTTTCTGAGCTTCAGAATGGATTCTTTGCTTTTCAGTGCTTTCCTAAGGGAAACCGCATTTCAAGACACAAATATTTTGAGATACAAATAACCTTGTGGAATGGATTAATTTTGTATCTCAAGGTTTTACTGTATTGCATTTGTGGTGGCTTTCCATCTAACAAGAGCAGGACAATTAGGGAAGTCTATCTAACGTTACTAAAGTTAGAACTTATTGCAAAAGCCATCAGTAAACATACTGTGATAACTTTCTACTAGCCTCCAAATTTTGTGATATTACAGTCAGGAATGCTGGATTCTATATTTGTGATTCCAAATGCTTTATTAGCTGTATTAACTTAGGGTCATACAAGAGTTATACAGTGAAGATTTTATTATTTGTTTCATTGCAAGTTCTTTCATGGGATGCCTCTTTTGTTTTCATGTTTTCTTGTGCATAGGTTTCATTGAACCATACCTGTCAACCTTCCCGGATTGGCCGGGATTTCCCGGTTTTCGGCGTCGATTTTTGCCCTTTCCCGCTCCGCGCTGCCGAAACCCCGGATTTCGGCAGCTGGGAAAAGGAGGCACTGCGCAGCCCATCTGCGCAGGTCATGTTGCACGCATGCGTGGAAGGGCTCTACACTTCCGTAGCTCCCTTCCACACATGCGCAGAAGGCTACGCCGCGTGCGTAGAAGGCTACGCAAGCGGCGTAGCTGTCCACGCGCATGCGTACAACGCGACCTGCGCAAACCCGGTCCGTTCAGGTCCTGGATTCGCCGGAGCCGCGGTTGATAGGTATGCATTGAACACAAAAGGAGTTTCCTTTTTCAAGTCATTTTGTTTTGTTTTTCATCATTTGTAATTTGGAACTAGTAAAAAAAAAGCCTTAAAGAACTGAAGTAGAGAAAGAACACTCCTCACAACATTCAAAGCAAAACAAGCTCTTTCGCTGCATCAAAATTCCTGAACCTGCAGTGCTGTGACCCTGGTGACTCCTAATGACTCTCTGGCTACAATGGTGGGGGCCAAGGGGCAGGCTGCACTCGGAGAACAAGGGTCCAATGCTTAATATATGTCCCTTGTTTCAGCCCCCGGGTTCCTGAACAGCAGGTCCCAGAGGGGACCCCCTCCCCCTTTTAGGCTGCTGCTGGTGAATGCAGGTCAGTCTGCAACAAAGCCCCCCTGGTGTGTGATTCGATCTTGGGGGATCTGGCTGACCTGGCATGCATCACCGAGTCCTGGCTGACACTGGAGGATGGTGTTCCTCTGTCAGAACTGTGTCCAGCTGGGTCTGTGTGTGTGTGTGTGTGTGTGTGTGTGTGTGTGTGTGTGTGTGTGTGTGTAGGGACCACTTCAGTGGAAAGGTAACAGTGTTCCATGCGCTTCGGTGTCTAGTCATGCCTGCCACATGACCACAGAAACATCTGCTGCAGCAGACAGCGCTGGCTCTTCGGCTTTGAAACAGAGATGAGTACTGCACCCTAGAGTCGGATACGACTGGCTTTCGAGCAAGGGAAACCTTTGCCTTACATATGGTGTTATAGTAGGTTCTGCATTTTAATACATCTCATTGACTACAGATGACCAGGATGCCACATACAGTATGTGGGTAAAACAATATCTAACCTACATACATTTTTCAGACTGTTTGGCTTTACCAAGAAAGGAGAACAAAGATTAGTTAGGCACTTCAATAAAAAAGATGATGGTTTCACTGCTCAATGATTAAGATAGAAATAGCTTCAGATCCAGGTACCTTGGGGTGGGTGGGGGTGGGGGTAGACTAGGAAAATAATCAAATATCTGTCTATATATACATATAAAGCAGAGGTGTGGGTATGCATGTGCTCTATAGGCGCCCACACCCCTGGACGTATCCCATTGCAACTTGGGACACACGTACCTTGCACGTGGGAGAACAGCATCGTTGGGGTCCGGACAAGCATGGGGGCCGTGCACCCCACAAATTAGGCCAAACACAAAAAACTACACATCGCAGCGTGCAATGCGGCACGCTGTGACCAATCGGAGAGCACGGAATGAGAGTGGGAGGGGAGGGGCAATGGCCACACAGCCACCACACCAATGGCCACTGTGCATGCACAGCATTGCCCTCCGGAACTCCAGGAGCTGGCTCGGACATGCCGCTGTGCAAACGGGTGCCAGGAACGCCCTGCCACTGGAGCGCTGGACACCACTGCCTCCAGGAAGTTGGTGCCACCCTCAGCCTCTAGAGGCCAGGATGGAGAGAACCCAGTGGCGGTGGCAGAGGCATTGGGGCCGGATGAAGGTCGCGAGCACCCACAAGCTGGGGCCAACGCACTACACCGTGCACCGGCGGGGATGGCACTGCCAAGGCAATGCAGCTGCCCAAGGAGATGATGGACAGGGCTGCTACGACCACTGCTGCACTCCAGAGGTGATCCGGGGGTGGCAGGCCTGGCAGCAGCAGAGACGCCAACAAAGCAACGGGTGAGGCAGTGTACTGGGTGGTGGTGGGCTGGCCCACTGAGGGGACGCAGCCAGGAAGCAGTGCGAGGATCGTGCCAGAGATGCTGCCCCAGGAGATCATACCACCCCGGGAGGTGAGCCACCCCCCCAAAAAAAACAAAACAATCCCTGGGCAAAGCCGGGCATCCCTGCTAGTCTATTTATAAAAACCAAAGCGTTCCTAGATATAGAAAGCTGAAAAATACTCTTTTCCTCTTAGCTAGGTATTAACAAATGTTTCAAAACAATTCAAACTTGTTACATAACATTTTTATTTGATAGACATTATTTTTCTGGAAGATATGAGACATTAATCTGATAAAAGCACAACATAATTCTCTTCCACATAAAGGGGCTTACAACTGAATAATACTGAATCTGAAGTGTGAAGACATATTTACTTGACTATGTTATTCTGTTAGCTAGTTATTGCTTTTCTTCCAAAACAATCCAGAACAGTTTAAACGAATGCATAACCATCTAAGAGACAAAATAGAAAAGAGGAAAGGAAATAAGTGGGAGTTACTGTGCATTGTTCTATTAACAACTAAGCTTCTAGATTAGAGTTTAAATTTGGGGACAAATTTTATGCCAAGACAAGAGTACATTTCCCTTTTTTTACAATATTATCTGTTCAAGCATGCAAATCTTTGTGTTTCATAACTGAGTTATCAGACACATAAATCATGGGGTGCTATTTCCTAAACAACACAATACAAAGCAAAAACAGGCTGATCTGCCAAATACAGATTGAGGCAAGCTCCCATTGGAATAAACTTGCAGTCTTTGTCCATGTATGGGTAGCCCTATTCTACTGTTATTGCATTTGAATTTCTGATGATTTGTGTTCACATATTAACGTGACAAAAAGAAAAGAAAACAGGGATTTGTTGGAAATGTTGTAATGACATTTTGCTCCTGTGGCAAATATTCCTTGTTCTTCCACTGATTCACCAAACGCCTGCCACTTTCATAGGTTACATTTTCCTTTCCTATGGATTGGAAACATTTAGCCTGTGGATTATTTTAATACAGCTATCATGCTGCAAATGTAGGCAATCTTTAAAGTAATAATAAAGATTAGAAATGCTACTCTGAATGTTTCATTCTAAATCCACAGGAAGTAATACGGTAAGAGGAAGAAGAAAGCTAGGGCAACAGTTTCACGAAAAATTCTATAGCTGTTTGAATCAATGAAACTTATGAAGGGGTTTGACTTATCAAATTCCTAATGATTCAGTGGGTCTGTGAGTTCCTGTGCTAAGAAACCGAATTTTAATCAATGTGTGGCAGATGCAAGAAAGGCAAATTGGATGATAGAGACTGTTATTTTTTATTTATTTGTAGTACTCAATGACTGAAATACTCACAACCTATATGACCTGGTATACAACAAATAATTCAGTTCATCTTAAAAATGCAATTACAGGTTGGCATTCCTATTAAATGTGATAGTGGTAATATTTGAGTAATGTTCAGTCATACAGAATTTTTACAAAGAAAAAAAATCCAATATAGGATTATAGAGGTAGGATTAAACTACAGGAGTGGGAACCAGCGACCTGGGATTCTGGGAATTGAAGTCCAAATATACCTGGAGGCTCAAGGTTGAGAAACACTGGCCTAGAGGAAACAGGCTAGTCCTCCAGGTGTTCTGGAACTTCAATTCCCAGAAGCCCAGGCTCCCCTCAAGGCTGCAGGTTCCCCACTCCTGGACTATACATCATACCTGTCAAGTATCCCATTTTCCCTGGGAAAACCCCTTATTTTTACCCCTCTTCCCCCCTCCCATTTTATTAATTTCCCTGTAATATCCCTTATTTTTTTTAAAAAAAAAATCCTGACCAGAGCCCTCACAGGCGAAGCTGCAATATGTTTTCCAGCCACCAGAGGTCATTGTGTGGCTTTTCGCTTGTGGAAGGGGAGAGAGAGAAGGTGGTGGGGGCGTTCTGTAGTTTCTCTTTTATTTCCCTCCTGCCACATGGTCATGGAGGCTTTGTTTTTGCTGCTGAGCTGGTCGGAGCTACCATGGGATGGGGAGTCTACTCTAGAGGTGAGCGATATTTCAGATATGCAGGGGGAAATCAGTGAGAGACTTCTCTCTCACTCTCATGATTTATTGAGCTGTTTCTGCCCTGCCTCCTGGCTGGAGGTTTCCGTTTCTGTTCTAGAGTTAACTTGGGAGGGGGGGTGTTGCTTGATCACGATATATATATATATATATGAGAGAGAGAGAGAGAGAGCACCCCACCTTCTAACAAACCATCTGGAGGGAGATTAACTCCTCAGTTGCTGGGAGGCTTGGAAACTACAGAGGTTGCTTTTTACTTTACTAATTCCCTTCCTTAAGCTGGATCCAACATTCTCAGATGTTGGTGCTTCAATTGGTTGCAGTGAGGAACAAATAGATTGGTTAATTTGGGGGGGGGGGGATTAATCCCTTGCTCCTCCATCCTAATAGGGGAGGGGAGTGTCTAGCCATGTGCAGGGCTAGTTCATAAAGCCAAGCTGCTTACAAGCAGTTGGTAACCCTAGGGGGCTAGTTTACTATTCTGCACTTTCTTTGCTTCCCAGGAAAAACTAATAATTAAAAATGAGTAAGGCAAAGGTAAAGGTTTCCCTTGCTCGAAAACCAGTCGTATCCGACTCTAGGGTTCAGTGCTCATCTGTTTCAAAGCCGAAGAACCAGCATTGTCTCCGTCTGCAGACATTTCCGTGGTCATGTGACAGGCATGACTAGACACCAGAGCGCACGGAACACTGTTACCTTCCCACCAAAGTGGTCCCTATTTATCTACTTGCAATTTCTTGCTTTCGAACTGCTAGGATGGCAGGAGCTGGGACAAAGACGGGAGCTCAATCTGTCCTGCAGTACTCGAGAATCGAACTGCTGACCTTCTGCCTCCCAGTCAGCATCTTAGTCACTTAAGCCACTGAGTATACAAGAAAGAAAACAAAACAAAAGCCCCAAGAAGGTGGGGAAAGGGTTCTTTGGCCCACACAGCTTTGTGCCCATTGCATCTACAATACCATCTAGCCAACTTATTTTTGGCCACCCCCTTCTTGTTCTTTTGTCCTCCACCTTTCCCAGCATCAAGGCCTTCTCAAGTGAATCCTCTCTTCTCATTTGATGTCCAAAGTACTTTAGCGTCATCTTTACTATTTGACCTTTAATGAGCAGTCATGGTTGATTTCTTTTAGGATCGACCTATTTCTAACACCACATTTCAAAGGCATCTATTTTTCTGCGCTCAGCTTTCCTAATGGTCCAGCTCTCACACCCATACATTACCACCGGGAATAGCATTGCTTTGACTATGCAATTTTTTGTTTGCAAGGTGATGCCTCTACTTTTAATTATGTTCCCCAGGTTTCTCATAGCTTGTTTCCCAAGCATCTGTCACCTTTTTATTTCACGGCTGCAATCACCATCTGCAGAGATCTTTGATCCTAAGAAAGTAAAATATGCCAGTCTTATCCAACTCTAGGGTGCAGTGCTCATCTCCATTTACAGCCAAAGAGCCAGTGTTGTCTGTGTTTGCAGACATTTTCATGGCCATGTGGCAGGCATGACTAGAGCCCAGCAAGTCACATGGCTATATTTGGCCATGCCCACAGATTTGACCACACCCACAGAGGGGTGTGACCAAAATTTCCCTTATTTTCAAATCCAAAACTTGACACGTATTACTTAATTATTGGAATTGCCAGGGTACTAGCAGCACCTTTATTGTCTCCATTTCTGTGTAGATAGGATTTAGGTATAGAAGTAATTGCCTTTACTATGTTCAGCGGTTCTCAACCTTTTCAAGCCGAGGGCTGGGTCACACTCCCTCAGACAGCTTCAGGGGCAAGATTCCCATTTTGCCGTGCCTGCCACACATGGCACTTCCTGGTGTGGTGGAGGTGGTGGTGAGGCCACATAAAATGGTGTCATGGGCCACATCCTGCTCCTGGGCCATAAGTTGAGAACCCCTGTCATACATCATGTGGCAATGTGGCTCTTTATTGGCTTCCTACATGTTGACACTGACTGGGGCAGCAAGCAAAGACACAAGTAGAAAATAATTCTATCCCTTTTTATGAAAAGAGTCCCAGTGTTTCAGGTATGCAACAGAATTTTTATGTTCCTTCACTTTCCCTACCAGAAATTAGCACATGAATTTGTTTCAAGCCAGGAGAGAAAGGTAATGCCATACATTAATAAGGGTATCCTAGTTCTGCAGAGTGCATATCTTTACCTATAAAGAGGAGCATTAACTGTTGGACTGTGGTATACACGCCCGCACCCGACTATCGTATCCCGTACTGAGCCACCTGCACTCGCCCGAACCCAGACCGCAGAGCGCTGCAAGGTTGCCGAAGCCAGCAGTGGGGCAACAGCCCCACGAACGGGAACAAAGGGAAACAACTTCAATTCCCAATGTCATCTGTGCCACGCCGCACCTCAGCCAATCAGGCTGAGAGGCGCGAGCAAAAAGAATGTTGGGAAATGCAGCACGCCCAATTGAAATCAAGCCGCAGGAAAAACCCGCCACATGAACGCAAACAAAACTCCAAGTCCCAACATCCTACATGCAGTGAGCACTTCAGCCAATCAGGCTGAAGGGCGCAAGCGCGCAGAATGCTAAAAAAAGCCGGTGTGCGAAAAATAAAATAAAAACATGCCGGCCTCCCGCAATGGGAGCGCAAGGCCGCTGCAGGCAGACGCAGCGCTTCATGGCCTCGCAAACAAACACCCACAAAAAACCACGGCAAGACGCCCGCCAGCCTTTTTTCCCGGAGCAATGGGGAGAAGAGGGACTCCCTCTCCTCCCCGCTACCCCGCCGAAGACACAGTGAGACCACAGCCCACCTCAAGGTAAGTTGAGCCGGGGTGGGGGAAAAACCAGCAGCAGGCAGCAGTTCATCAGGGGAAGCACAATCCCTGGCGAATGACTGGCTACTGCCTTTGTATTACCGACGGAGGTAATATAAAAGCATCAGCCAGCTATCCGCAAGGAAGAGCACTACCCTTTACGGATCGCTGCCTGCTGATCTCCAGTTAGGTAAGCCAGGAGAAAAAGGAGACAGAGAGGAGAGAACCATCGTCAGGGAGATAGCTCTTCTCTGCCTCCATCTCCCCCGACCTACCTAACAAACCTTACCGGGGGGAGATCGAGCTGACTGCTGGCTACTCCTTTTCCCCATTGCTGCATCGAAACCAAAATTTGAAGCAGCAATGGGGAAAAGAAGAACCATCAGACAGGCCGTTCTTCAAGTAAAAAAACACAACAACAAAACCAAACATTTACTTAAAACGCCAACCACCAAAATTAATAAAACACAAATAAATAAATAAACACATTAACCAACAAAACAATAAACAACAAAATCCACAAACAAAAACACCCAAAATACCATGAAAGCACAGAAAAAACACCTAACTACAACACGAAAATACCTAACTCAAACAAGAAAAATACCACAAATTAAACAAATAAACACAAAAGAAATCAAAAACATAAAAAACAACCAGAAATAAACAAAACAATTAAACACATCTAATACCCAAAAAAACTACAAAAGAAGAAACAGAAACACCTACCAGCCCAACACCAAAAACAAAAAACAAAACCCAGATTAAAAAAACCCAGAGAACTCACCAGCACGTCCTCCCTCCACAACTCCGGAACAGAAATGAAGAAACAAAGATTACTTATTGGAAGAAGCCCCACCTAGAGGCCACAAGAGTAAAAACAAGTAAAAAAATAAGATATAAATCAATATCACAAATAAATCTAATAAAATAGATCAAAAAAGTCACAAACCACAAATGCAAAACACCCCCACCCAAACCACCCTTAACAAAAAAGAAACAAAAAAACAACAACACACAAATAAAAACTGCCCGGCTGGCCGGGCACAAATATGCTAGTGTTGCATAAGCAGGGCCCTGAATTCAACTGGCTTTTCTAGCCATTGGTGTTCAACATTCAAGCTGCCATTTGTTATGCAAAAGCTTGGCATCTGTTTTCCTGCTGTCAACACAAGCACAATATTGTGCAGCAATACTGGGCTATTTCCTGGCATTGTGAATCAGAGATACAGAAATACAATATCTCACATTCATAAACCGGAGGGTTTTTTAATTAATTGAATTTCCTTGCTTTTAAAACTGAAATTTAAGTGTACATACATAACACACAAATTCCAACATAAACTTTCCCCATGTAGATTTACTCAGTGCTAGAGGATCCCAGAAGATGGGCATATGATCTGTACTTTAGTTGTCAGACATGACAGAAACAAGTGCATCTGGGATATGGCTATAATCTCTCTGTGTCAATTTTTTTTGAAGGGATGTTTGAGAGTTAATGAAATGATGAAAAAAAGATTTAAGTACAGCACTTCCAACAAAGAGATAGACACATCATTTAACTAATGTTGCCATGCCTGCTCCACAGAATTCAAATTAGAAAGTTATGTTTGAATTTCCAAATCCTTTTCTTTGGTTAGGCAACCTGAGGAAGAAAAATTATATTGAACTAAAAGTTCTATCAACATATTGTGTACCTATTTTTCAAAAGATGTCCCCTCACCTCTGGAAATAAGGTGGGGGGCTGGAATTGGGCAAAGACTGTCATTGGAAACCAAGGTCAAAATCATCCATAGTATGTAAAAGAAAAACAGGGAAGAAAGATGGGGGGGGGGGCGCAGCTCATTTGAAATGTGGTGTTAGAACAGAACCTTACTGATACCGTAGAACAGCAGTTCTCAACCCCCATGCATATCATTAATGTGGCCCACTGTGGTCACCCCTCCACCTGCCCCCACCGCCTTATGCCACAATATATTACTTACGACGGTGGTGGTGGTGGCAGTGGCGGCGCCCCCCCCCCCCCCCCACCGTGGCTGTTCTGGGTCAGGCTTCGCTGACATCAGCCCTGCATGCCAAGGGGACTCGCCCAGTGTCACAGATTTCAAAGCATGGAAGCAGTGAAGTTATTTTAAAATGCTACGATCCATGTAAGTCCAGGGACTAGACACGCCTCTGGTGCGGTCCCTGGTGGGAAGCGTTGGGGGTGAGTTTGGCCCCTGGTGGGAGAATGTTGAGAATGCCTGCCATAGACAGCCAGAAAGGCAGAAAACTAGGTGCTCACTCAAGTAAAGCCTGAAATCTCACTAGAGAAAAAAAGAGTAAATTATGGCTATCATGCACATTTTGCTTTTATATAAACAACGGTTGGTGTAAAGATGTTACAGACAGAGAAAACTTGAGGCATGGGACTTAGAGGCATTATTTATTAATTGTAAACCTTTCTACTCCCCATGGGAGTTTTCTTCCTTTATCCTGGCTGGAGTTTATATAGCACCTCAGACTTCCTCTAGCATGGCATTGCAAAACTTGGTCAATCTCATACTTCACACAGAACAGAAAAATCCAGATTCTTTACTTATTCTTGTAGGTGATTTTAATAGAACTAATCTTTCCTGTAAATTGTCTAGATACAGACAGCATGTCAAATGTCTTACTAGGGTAAGAATACATTAGATCACTGCTATATCACAATAAAAAGTGCCACTCTGTTTCCCATGCAGCCCTTGGTTAGGGTTGCCATATGTCACAGAAAAATGGGAATTTAACGGGTCGTAACTGTCCTGCCCAGTTCCATAAATAACATTGTAAACTCACGGTTTTCAAACCACTTGATTGGGGGGGATTCACACTTTTCTTGCATTTCTATTGAACCACCAGCAGGTGACAGCAGCAACAGCTTGGTGGCAAGGAAAAAAAGAGGGGGAAAATCATGCCTTTTTCTTGTGGCGTCTGTAGCAGCAGCAGAAGCAGTCACACGAATACTGCAAGACGGAATGAGCTCCTGTCTTTGTCCCAGCTCCTGCAAACCTAGCAGTTCGAAAGCAACCCTAGAGTCGGATATGGCTGGCTTTCAAGCAAGGGCAACCTTTACCTTTACTTTACACCACCTAAAGTGGGATACCAACCAAATGGGTGGTATAAAATAAACAATAAGAGTAATAATAAGGGCAGCTGCCGCTGCCTTCATAGCCATTTCAGGGACCCACTTGATCCACCAGCCTGGTCGCTTCTCCTCTGCCTGTGCGACCGTTCTGGTTCCCAAGGGGTTAAGGCTGAGAATGCATTGGGAGGGGCGGGGCGGGGAGTGGGTCTGTAGCAGCAGCAGCAGCAGTCACACGAATACTGCAGGACGGAATGAGCTCCAGTCTTTGTCCCAGCTCCTGCCAGCCTAGCAGTTCGAAAGCAAGAAATGGCAAGTAGATAAATAGAGACCACTTCGGGGGGAGGTAAACAGCGTTCCCTGCACTCCGGTGTCTAGTCATGCCTGCCACATGACCACGGAAACATCTGCAGAAGCAGACAGCACTGGCTCTTCGGCTTTGAAACAGAGATGAGCACTGAACGCTAGAGTTGGATACCACTGGCTTTTGAGCAAGGTCAACATTTACTTCTGTCCTGTTTTTGTGGGAGGGAATTATGGTAACCCTACCCTTGGTCTCTCTAATCACTGCATGATTCACCTTATTCTGACCTATAAGCAGAAACTTGAGGCGGTACAACCTGTGGTCAGAATAGTGAAGAGACGGTCTGTGGAGGCAAAGTTAAGATTACAAACTTGTTTTGATTGCACATATTGGACTGTTTTTAAAGCTGCTTTGGTGAATTTGGATGAACTTACTGATACTGTGACATCATATATCACTGATTGCAAGAATATGTGTGTGCCCACTAAGAAGGTGTGACATATAGCAACAGTAAGCCTTGATTCACAGTGAAGCTTAAGCAGCTTTGTTACGCCAAAGAGGCCTATAGGAAAGGGGATATAATGTAATATAATCAGGCTAGAAATGCCCTGACAAGAGAGATTAAGGTAACAAAGAGGAGCTATTCTGTAAAACTGAAAAGTAAAGTTTTAGTCAATGATTCTACTTTAGTGTGGAGAAGTCAACAAAACATCACTGTCTACAGGAGACCATCTCCAGCTGTTGAAGAAAGATGTCAACTGGCAGACGACCTGAATATAGGATACCTAAGAGACCTCATCGCCCCAAGGTTTTCGACCCGTCCTACGAGGGCTCTCTGGTGGTCCCATCGGCCAGAGATGCACACCTTACTGGGACCAGGAGGAGAGCCTTTTCAGTGTCTGCCCCGGCCCTTTGGAACTTCCTTCCACCAGAACTGCACCTCCAGGCAGAGCTGTACCCTTTCAGGAAGGCCCTAAAACATGGCTCTGCCAGCAGGCATGGGGTGCGTCTGGCAGCACAACCCAGCCTTGCTGGCTCATTTAGCCCTGTTGGGGTTTTAATTCAGGGATTATGATGTTTTTATGTATATTTTAATTATTTTCTACTGTTTTAATAGTTAGTTTTTATGTATGAGATGGTTTTAACTATTGTGAGCCGCCTTGGGTCACTGAGGTGAGAAAGGCAGCCTATAAATCCAGATAATAAATAAATAAATAAATAAATAAATTTTATTGTAGTGGTTATTATAACTTATTTCATGTCAACAGCAATTGTTTCCTCTAGAACAGTGGTTTCCAATGTGGGGCCCACGCCCCACTGGGGGACTTCAATTCCCAGAAGCCTAAGTCAGTATATTGGCTGCTGATTGCTCTGGGGGAATTGACTTAGGCTTCTCGGAATTGAAGTCCAAAAAACAAAGGTTAGGAAACACTACTCTAGAAACACCAGCATATCTAATTTCTACAGTAGTACACAGATACACAAGATTACTAGAACAGTCATACGGGTTTGAATTGCCAGCTACTTTAGTACATAGGCTATGCACCTGCCATTATGCATAGGATTCAGCATTTGATTTTATGAACAGGCCATAATGTGATTAACTGTTAAACCACCATGAAGCTCTCTTACAAAATTCACTAGAAATGCAGCCCAATTTCATTTAAAGGTTACAGAACACTCTAAAGAATTTCACCAACTAAATCAATACTTTAATTAAAGAAAGTTGAATTAGGTATCAAGAGACCTTACTTATTACTAGCAAAGGAAAAACAACCCTTGCACATTATTCCATTTCCAGATATTAAATAAGGCTCATTAATAAGCTCTGGCAAGGTTAATTAAGAGATAATGTCAGTAGGATGTAGCATCAAATAATTGTAGTTGCTGCTAGATAAAGAGGCAATCAAAAGGCAAACAGGAGTAGTATCACCTACTCTTTGCAAATTTATCCCAACAAGCTTGAAGATACCTTTGTTGTTATGTGCTGTCAAGTTGCATCAAACTCACAGCAATCTAATAGGATTTTCAAATTATATGAAATATTCATAGCCTTGCTGACTGACACAGAAAACATGAGTTTAGGAAAGGATAAAAAAGGGTTGCTTTCAATATGTTTGACAATTGGAAGACAATGTATAGAGAAGAAGTGGAAGAGTGATCTGACATTGAAGATAGAAGATTGGTATATAGGGAAATGTGGGAGATAGCTTTGAATGACAAATTAACCTGGGAACTGAACAAAAAAAGGGGGTGGGTATAGTACAGGAAAATAGATTTTGGCAAATTTGGCATTTATTTGTGGAATCCGCCGGAGACGGAGGTGACCAAAACAACACTATAGTTTTTGGAAACAGTGAATGAATGACACTGCATCCTCTAGGGCAATGTACAGTCACATTGGGTGAATTAGTATTTTTGTTTAGATTTTATCAAGATGGTCAAGAAAGGAGAGTTAATAAATTGATAAGTAAGATAAGGTAGATTGAAATTAGATGGGTTATTCAAACCTATTACTCTATTGATAAATATTAGTTGGTTAAGGATGGAATGAAATGTGGAATAGTATAATCAAGGTGTATTACCTGTATCTTACTATTCTTAGCATATCTTATCCCTATATTCTTTTATGTATTTCTTATTTTTGTATTTGTATATGTAATTTTTCTTTATATACTTATTTTGTATTTTTAAAACATAATAAAAAAACATTAAAAAATTATATGAAATATTCAAGAAGTGATTTTACCATTGTCATTGCCAGTGAGTTTCCATGGTCGAGAAGGGATTTGAGTTCAAGTCCAGTACATCAGTCTATCACTCTCTATAATAGTGGTTCTCTCTAGCTATAGATATATCTATCCATAATTATATGTATTTATAGGTTTCCTGAGGCAGAAATCAAGATCCAACATGTGGGCCACTCTGTAGATTATAACCTCTGGAAGATGACCTGTGAAAACTACATGCATACAATGTCTAGCAGCATTTCCTGCTACAGGGACATATCACATCACAGTCCTATATTCCCAGTGGCAGTTCATAACCATCCTAAGTACTAGCACTAATACAGAAAATCAACTTCTTTGAGGCCTCTACCCTTACAAACACAAGCCAAAGCAATTAATTTTTCCTCTCATAAACTTGCCTACTTTTCCTGAATTCTTATATGATTACAGTAATACCTCGGATAATGAACGCATCGGATAACACTAAAATTAGATAATGACACAAATGGGGGGGGATTTGTAATGCTATTTTAGCGTTATCCAATACATCCATGTTTGGCCATTCAGGAAGGGAAGTAGCCAAGTGCCTAGCCGCTTCCCTTCCTGGAGGGCCTGCAGATGAAAGACAGCTGGCATACAGGCACTCTGTTTGGTGGCTGCCTTCCAGAGAAGGCAAGGCGGGCCTTCCGCCTTGCCTTCTCCAGAAGGCAGTGGCCAAATGGAGCGCCCATACGCTGGGTGCCTTCCAGAAAAGGCAGCAGCCAAAGGGAGTGCCCGTATGCTGATTGCCTTCCAGAGAAGGCAAGGCGGGCCTTCCATCTTAATTTATTTATTTATTTATTTATTTATTTATTTATTTATTTATTTATTTATTTTCACGCTTATATACCGCCCACTCAGGTACAACCCAACTCAGAGCGGTTTACATAGCGGACAGTAAATACATAAAAAGACACATGATAAAACAAAGTTAAAAGTTAAAAAACCCACCCCTAAAAGGTGCGCAAGTACCGAAGGGACCTTGTGGGAAGGCACACTTCTCTATACCAACCACCCAACGGTACCCCCATCCCCACCCGCACCCCAAACTTGGCCCGCCAGCCAGGTCTTTAGTTCCTTCCTAAAGGGCAACAACTCCGTCTGGAGACGCAGTTCCACAGGCAGGAGGTTCCAAAGGGCCGGTGCGGACACGGAGAAGGCCCTCCTCCTTGTGCCAGAGAGGCGAGCCCCCCTGGCTGATGGCACAATTAGAGAGCCCCTCCGGTCCGCTCTGGTTGGACGGACAGACGTCCTTAGGGCGATGCGGTCTCTAAGATACCCTGGCCCACTACCATGTAGGGCTTTTTCTTGCCTTCTCCGAAAGGCAGTGGCTGAACGGGCGCTCCGTTTGGCCACTGCCTTCCGGAAAAGGCAAGCCGGGCAGCCCGCAGGTTTGTTTCAGGTGAGAACGCACCGTGCAGTGCATTCTCACCTAAAACAAACTAGTGGTCCACTGCTCAGCCCACTAGTTTGCGTGGATTCCCCCAAACCAAGCCGGGAATCAGATGTTCTGATTCCTGGCTTGGTTTGGGGGAAGCCAGGGGTGAGTATGCCTGCATGTATTCCCCCAAACCAAGTCGGGAATCAGACACTGTGGACCCAGCGGATGGACCAGTGACAGTGGCAGAAACAGCCATGAGGGCATCATAAAAAATGCCCATGACTGCTTCTGCCATTGTTGCTAGCCCATACGACGGGTCCACAGGCTCCGGAAGAGTTGGGAGGACAGATCCCTTCTGTCCCCGCCATTCTGCGAAGCCCAGAGGCATCACTGCAATCAAAAAAGTCCCCAGGAGTGCTTTTAGATCGGGGTGGCTGTGGGTGGAAGGCACCTCCAGTCAGCCCAATCTAAAAGCAGAGAGCCCGCCCAGGCTGCCCGCTTTTAGATCGGAGTGGCTGGTCGTGGAAGGCACCTCCAGCCACCCTGATCCTGAAGCGGCATGCATTGGATAACATTAAAAATCGTATAATGCTAAGACTTGTGGAACCAAGTTTTAGCGTTATCCGAGGTATTACTGTATTTCTCTACAGGATAAAAGATAGCACCTTCTTTTAATTGACAAGATTCAAAGATCTAGTGGTGCTGGGGGGAAAGCTTTGTGTACAACTTCAGCAATTGGAAGATCAAGACACCAAACAATATTTTATTCCTGTCTCTAACAAGAGCCATTGTTTCCAAATCCTTACAGTGTTTCCCTTATAAATAGGGAGGATTTATTTTCTTGTCCAAAGATTATTATCTGTTAACAAAAATCAATCTTGTTTTTATGAATAATCCACATTCAGTCTAATTCGTGTTAGAATGTCACAGATATAGAAAGCACTACTTCTTTACTGAAAACTTCACACCTGTTAAGAGGATTAACTCCTTGTTAATATGAAATGCAAAATATAGTTTCCATTTGTTATTTGTAAGAATTTACAAAAAATCATAAATTTATTTTAAAAGGTAATGCACAGAATTTGAATCTCCTTAATTTTTTTATTTACTTTTCCCTTCCTTCCTATTGGGGGAAGAGGGGTTTTTTTTGTCAGTGTACTCATTTTAAACAGTTAATTGGTGGGCTGGTACAGTATGACTCTCTTTATGTAGGGAACAAGTATACCTTTTTAATTTTGCCAGTTCAGAAAGAAAAGGATTTTTTCCTATTTATTTATCCATTTGTAAGAATTTACAAATTATTTCTTTCTTTCTTTCTTTCCCTTTCATTAATTAGTTCAACTTTTACTTTGATACTATGTGATAAACTGTGATATTGTGCACGATAATACTTTGCTTTAAAACTGTTTAAACTGTGATAAAATGTGTGATGGGAAAAGACTGGTGTAGAGACCGGCAAGGCACGCCACAAAGTTTGCCAAGAGAACCCTATGGACCAAAACAAAAGGCAAAACAAGTGGATGCTCAGCACAGCAGATCTGAAGAGGGGGAGGGATACGAAAGGGGGAGGAGAAATACAGTGTTGCAGGGAACAATACTGCATAGGGATATGGAATGTGAGGTCTATGAATCAAGGAAAACTGGAAGTGGTTAAAAACGAGATGGAAAGAATAAGCATTGACATCCTGGGCATCAGTGAATTAAAATGGACAGGGATGGGTGAATTCAGCTCTGGAAACCATCATATGTACTACTGTGGGCAAGAAAACCTCAGAAAAAACGGAGTAGCCATAATTGTCAACAAAAGAGTGAGGAAAGCAGTAATGGGATACAACGTCAAAAATGATAGAATGATGTCAGTCAGAATCTAAGGCAAACCTTTCAATATCACTATAATCCAAGTCTATGCACCAAATACTAGTGCAGATGAAGCCACAGTTGACCAGTTCTATGAGGACCTACAACACCTCATAGAACAGACACTAAGAAATGATGTCCACATTATCTTAGGAGATTGGAATGCCAAAGTAGGAAATCAAAAAGTAAATGGAATAACAGGCAAGTTTGGTCTTGGAACACAGAATGAAGCAGGGCAAATATTGATAGAGTTCTGCCAAGAGAATGCACTAGTCATAGCAAACACCCTCTTCCAGCAACACAAGAGGTGACTTTACACATGGACATCACCAGATGGCCAGCATCAAAATCAGATTGATTACATACTCTGCAGTCAAAGATGGAGAACCTCCATTCAATCAGCAAAAACAACACCTGGAGCAGATTGTTGCTCAGATCACAACCTACTGATCGCAAAATTCAGGCTTAGGCTAAAGAAAATGGGGAAAACAATTAGACCAGACAGATATGACCTACACAACATCCCTAAAGAATACACGGTGGAGGTCATGAACAGATTTAATGTCCTGTACCTGATAGACAGAGTACCAGAAGAATTATGGACAGAGACGCGGAACATCATGCAGGAGGCAGCAAGAGAAACCATACCAAAAGAAAAGAAGTGTAAGAAAGCAAAGTGGTTGTCTGATGAGGCTCTTAAAATACCAGAGGAAAGAAGGAATGCAAAAATCCAAGGAGAAAGGAAAAAATACAACCACCTGAATACAGAATTTCAAAGAAAAGCAAGGAGAGATAAGGAAAAATACCTGAATGAACAATGCAAAGAAATGGAAGAAAACAACAAAAGAGGCAGGACTAGAGATCTTTTCAAAAAAATTGGGGAAATCAAGGGAACATTTAAAGCAAAAATGAAGGGACAAAGATGGAAAAGAGTTAGCTGAAGCAGAAGAGATCAAAAAAAGATGGCAAAAAGGATCTCAACACTCCTGATAATAACAATAATGAGAAATTTGAACTTGAACCAGACATTCTGGAGAGTGAAGTCAGAAAGGCCCTAAAAAGCACTGCAAACAATAAAGCTAGTGGAAATGATGGCATCCCAGTTGAATTTTTCAAAGCCCTAAAAGATGATGGAATCAAACTACTGCATTCAATATGCCAGCAAATTTGGAAAACAAAACAGTGGCCACAGGATTGGAAAAGATCAGTGTACGTTCCAATCCCCAAAAAAGGCAATTCCAAAGAATGCTCAAATTACCGAACAATTACGCTCATCCCACATGCCAGCAAGGTGATGCTCAAGATAATACAGGATAGACTTCAACAACATGTGGAGAGAGAACTACCAGAGGTGCAGGCCGGTTTCAGAAGAGGCAGGGGGACTAGAGACCACATTGCCAACATACGTTGGATCATGGAGAAAATAAAAGAATACCAGAAACAAGTCTACTTTTGTTTTATTGACTACACCAAGGCTTTTGACTGTGTGGACCACAACAAAATGTGGCAAGTAATTAAAGAGATGGGAATACCAGAGCACCTCATATGCCTCATGAGAAATCTGTACACGAATCAAGAAGCAACAGTTAGGAAAGAACATGGAATGACAGAGTGGTTTGGAATAGGAAAAGGAGTAAGACAAGGCTGCATTTTATCACCCTGCTTATTCAATCTATATACAGAGCACATAATGCGCAATGCAGAGATGGAGGAATCCCAATATGGGATCAAAATTGCTGGGAGAAACATCAACAATTTGAGATGTGCAGATGATACCACCCTAATGGCAGAAAGTGAGGAAGACCTAAAGAACCTCTTGATTGGATTGAAGGAGGAGAGTGCAAAAGCTGGCTTGAGACTCAATATCAAGAAAACCAAGATAATGGCAACAGGTCCGATCAATTCCTGGAAAATAGATGGGGAAGAAGTAGAAGCAGTGACAGATTTTACTTTCCTGGGATCTAAGATCACTGCAGATGGCGACTGTAGCCATGAAATAAAAAGACGACTGATTATGGGGAGACAAGCAATGAGAAACCTGGGGAATATAGTGAAAAGCAGAGACATCACCTTGAAAACAAAAATTCGCATAGTCAAAGTAATGGTATTCCCAGTGGTAATGTATGGGTGTGAGAGCTGGACCATTAGGAAGGCTGAACGCAGAAGAATAGATGCCTTTGAGATGTGGTGTTGGAGGAGAGTCCTGAGAGTCCTCAGGACTCTGTGAAAGTGACAGATTTATCTCACCTGAATCTGGGCTAGTTTAATAAAGAGAAGGAATATAAAAATTATCTATTGCAGTATTAGCAGAAGATCGCTGGCCACTCATGCATTTCCATGCTCTGTTCACTTTCCAATCAAACGTCCTTTACTTTTATCTCCACCATTGACTGAAGTGTTTTATTGAGAATGAGGCTACTTCTGATCCAAATCTCCAACAGAACTACAAAATAAAAGATCATAGAAAACTGCCAGGGTGGGGGCTAAAGGGGAAAGAATAACAGTATAGTTCCTAGGTAGGATATTATTGTCCCACTCATAGCTCTTCCAACAGATATAGAGGCTAATTATATTATTCACAGGAATTATATAAATATTCTAGGCAGTAGTCTTGCATACCTTTCAGCCTGGTTACCTTTAAAAATAAACATAAAACAAAATAATGTTACAGTTGCAAGTGTGGAAAGAGGAAATCAGAGTGCCAGACAGAAGATGTGCCAAGTGAAAAAAATAGAGAGCAACTCACTGAAAACAAGAGAACTTCAATTTACTTGAAAGATGTGTTTGTTTCTATAAACAGCATCCTACTGACTGTCAGTAAGGCATAATAAGCCACTCAGTGGAGGCTCCAATCACTCTCTGCCCGATCTATATTGCTCAAGGGAGGAATTACAGAATGAACCTGTGATAATAGACCTCTGCTTGCAAAAGGAGGTACTGTATAGCTATTTTTTTTCCATTTGCTCTGTATACTTTATGCCAGATGGGGGAAAATCAAACAAGATTATGACCTGTGTGTGTAGAACTGTTTGGTTTATTTGTTTGACTTACTATGTATCAAGTCTGTAGGTTGAGGCTCAAACTGTAAGGAAAAATAATGAGTTTTACTTTTTTATTTAGTTTATTAGAGCATTTTTATAATAAATCAGAAGGTCCTACTTGTGATTATTAGAATAGGGCCTGAATGGGCATTTTGAGTCTGTAATGGAGATTTCCAAGCGTGGGGGAGCTATGATGCATTCCAGAGAAGGGTTGATAGTCAACACATGGTAGCCTCATGTTCTTGGAGAATTGAAACCTAATTTGTGATAGCCATGTGATACTGTGTAGTGATTGGCTGGAGTCATCTTGAGGGTGGAACTTGTTAGAAGAAATAAAAGGAAGGGGGTGGAGAAAGTTATTTCACTTTGCTCATTGCCATGCTTTCTAAGTAAGTTCTCTAAGGTGCTTAGAACTCAGCAAACATGTAGTCGCCTTTAAGAAAAGAGGGGACCCTTTGGCTTCCACACTTAATCAGGCTTTTATTGTTTTAATGTTCTTTCCCAACTGTTGAAACTAAGAAGTCTTTGCTTCCTAAAACTTCGTTCCGTAACTTACTTTGACTACAATATACTTTTAAAAGACAAGATGATGACTGGTGTGTTTACTTGGCTATGCACTACCTTACTTACAGCCTAGATTTAGATCAGGAGACATGAGAAGGCAAGCTTAAAATCCTGGATTCAGGTGCGGTCCCACCTGCATGTAGACTAAAAGGTTCTACTAATGAATAACAGGATCGTTGCCATCCCTCCAGCTTTAGTCCTGTGAAGCAAGGAATGGGAGGGGCAATTTGCTTGCAGTTCCACTTCCCACCACGGAGTATGCTTCTGGGCAACCTTTCTTGATTACTTTCCTAGGCAAGCAGCAGAAGAATGTTAATCCCCGCAAAGAGCATCTGCAGCTTTTTTGAACATTGAAACTCTGTTACCAGTGGGTGTTGTTGTTTATACAAAGCCAGTGATTACAGTATTTCCTTTTTCAATAAAGGGGCTTCACTGAAAGGTTATTCCTGGTCGCGGTGAAATATAATCTATTTCCCTCGTCCTGAGAGGATTACTCAATTAAGGTGTGGACATTGTCTTCAGGTCCAACCCAGACCTTCAACTACACATTTTTGTCTGGAGTACAGGTGGCTTCCCCTTGAGGCGGTTCCACAGCCTTTTGTGTTCCAGGGAAGGACCAGTTGCGACTATTGTTCTGTTAATTCATTCGGGTGGCTGACGGTTAGATCTGTTTGGACACGTCTTCACACCAGATGGTGGTCTTACTCAACTGTATGCTAATTGACGGGAAGGACCTTTCGCACTGTAAAAATATATAAATGTGCATCTAGCCTGTTTGGGATCTTTCTGCTTTTAGGGGTGATTGTTGACACAGGTTCATTTATTGATCATTTCTGTTATCAATAAATGAATTTCTGTCTCAACTGATTGTGCCTCTCTCGATTTTTCCTACCAATGGGAGCAAGGGTAAGGTGTCTTTCATCCAGGACCTGCTGGGTGTTGATTTTAGGGTCTATTTGGTCAGAATAAATTGATTTTCTGGAATTAAACTGTCAAAACCAATGGGGTAAATTCCAACACCAGTCCTAGATTGACTACACCCCTTGGTGGGTCTATTTGAGATAGGACTAACAATGGATGAGTTAAAGCACTGGATGCCTAAAGGTACCAGATCTTTAAAATCAGACAATTGTGGTTGCAGGCTTATTAAAGATTCAAAACAAATAACTGAGTAACTTAAATTGGTGCCAGCCAAGAATTGGGTCTGTGCCCAGAGACCTTACCCTTGCTCCCATTGGAAAGGAAGACTGAGCAGAATTCTGGCAGTGTTTGAGTTGTTCTGCCAGCCAAACAGGTGACAGGTATGAACATGAGGCTTTGACATCCAGGTTTTAAGGTTGCATTGAGAAGACCATTATTATTATCTGTCTGCAGGCCAACCCAACAGACAACAATGTTGCATTTACTATTATCATAGTACAGGAGCAGGCAGGACAATTCTGTCCCTCCAGATGTTTTTGTAGTATAGCTTCCATAGTGCCTTAAAAATTGATCATGCTGGCTGGAAAAAATGTCAGCAATAATCTAAAATCATCTAAAGGCACACAGTTTTTTATTTCTGATTTAGAACAAAATAAGATTAAAACTAAAATATTAGATGTTCAAGGCTGTTTAAGGCTAATGAGTTATGGTCAAAGAGCTCTCTGTGTGGCTCCTTATATTACAGCTTAGCTAAAATCCTGCTGCATTGTATAACAAAAGAAATTATGTTCAAACCTTCCTAGCTGCTACACTTCTCCGTGGGGGCACACAACCCTTGGCTCTGTATGTGCTGAAGAATCTTAGCAGGGACTCTTTACTTGCTGGCTAGGAATAAATTAAAAGTTACACCTTTTATTAAACAAAGGGACACAATTTTCAGCTATTTTTCATATTAGTGATTGATGAGTCTAAGTCTGTGAATTCTTCTTCTCATGCCATATCCCATTCCAAATATAGGCAATCATCCATGAAGACTGTCCTGCAAATATAATGCTGTGGCCTTTCATCTGCCTTCCGCATTACAGCGTGACACCCATACCACTGACCCAGTTCCGTGAGTCACTTTTTGTATGCAAAGTCCTCCTCAGGCACAGGCCCGTATTGATGAAGCTGCTGCTCTCCATTAAGATGAATTCAAGTGGGATTTAAACCACTTGGGGACTATCACCCTTCCCTGTGGACTTGCCAGGAAGGAGCCATGTCGGGCTCCCCCAGGCAGAGTAGGAGGAAGCACAGCTGGTCCCAGCATAGCCACACTGCCGTCTGGCAGGGGCACTTTGCCAGCTGCTCCTTCTCCTCCTCCGTGCTCAGGACAGCAGCAGAGCCAAGGGGAAAGTTTGGGCAGTAGCAACACTGCCTGCTGGAGCCCACCTGTGGCTGCTCTTTCTCCTCTTCCTGGGGAGCAGGCAGCAGCAGCTCAACTACTGGAGCAATACAGCAGGCCAGCCCCAGATGCAGTGAGAAGAGGCAAGTGGTATCTCTTTCCTCATTCTCTGCCTTAACTTTTCATAATACTGTATGGTGATTTTTTTAATGGAACGGTGTTTATATTTATATCACTTAGTTGTGTACTGTCTTAGCCTTGTGTACCTCAATTTCATTTTTAAACTCCTGTGTTTATGACAAGACCACCGAAATATCCTCTTTATGTTGTATGCAAATATACTTGACTCGCTGTCTCTTCCCTCTCCAGGGTTGCACCTCTCTATGGTATGCAGTGAGGGCTAGAGAACAGCAGCAGAGGAAACCAACAAGCCCCCTCCCTGGACTTGGGCTGGAAAGTTAAAAATGCTCCACAGACGGAGGCTCTGGTGGTCTGTTGTACTGTGAACAGGGATGAGGAGGAAAAGCCCCAGCTGGCGCTGCCTGCCCCTTCTCTCTCTCTCTCTCCCCTCCCTCCCTCTGTAGTCTTTAAGGTGCCACAAAGTTTTTGTCTTTTTGTTTTGTTTACATCCTGATATGCTTGCCTCTGTGTGTGTGTGCATGCGTGCGTGCGTGCGTGCTTGAAACACAGACTAACACGGCTACCATTTCAAAAGTTTTATTCTGTGCAAGCATATCAAAGAGTAAAGAAAACAAAAAGACAAAACATTGTGGTACCTTAAAGTCTAACTGCTGTATTTTAATGTGAGTTTTTGTGGCTCAAGTCCACTGGCTGTTTGGCTATAAACAGAGCAGATACCTAAAAGGCTCTCCTTCTGGTCCCAGTGAGATGTGCCTCCCTATCTGATGGGACCACTAGGGAGCCCCTACAGTGTGCACTCGTAGGACGGGTCAAAAACCTTGCGGTGACGTGGTCTCTTAAGTGTCCTGGCCCACTACCAAAATATGTACAGTGATACCTCATACAACGTCCAAACTTGGTTCCACAAGTTTGGACTTTATACGGATTTGGACTTTGTATGAGGCATGCAAAATCAAAGCCGCGATGCCTCATAAAATGTCCAAATCCTTGCTGCGATGCCTCATACAACATCGTTTCCATAGAGATACATTGTACTGTAACAGCACAGACTTCAGGGCAAAGTCAAGGAAACAGACAGGAAACTGACAGAACTTTAAGAAATCATTGTCTAAAGGCTAAATACATTACAAAAACATGTCAAACAACACTGATTGTACAAGAACCTGAAGAATGCTGCAAAAATCCCAGGAATGCTTCTAAAAATTCTGATGAAAAAATTCAAAAAAATCCAAAATCGTTCTCAAAACCACTCCTAAACACTCTTCGCCTCATGCAAAACCCACAAGAGCAACGCACGCATGTGTCCTGCCTTTTATACTGCGCAGGCACAATGCAACCTGGGGAAAACCCCAATGCCTCATACAAAGTCGCACGACTTTGTATGAGGCAACTTTTTTCAAGGAATTAGGCGATGTTGTATGAATCTGATGTTGTATGAAGCGGACTTTGTATGAGGTATTACTGTACATAAAAACCTTATCTTCAAGCAACAAATATCAAGGTGGTTGAATTATCAGAATTTGTTCAATTATTTTTAATGCACATTTTTTCTGGTTATCCCTAGCTTAAAATAGCTACATAAATATTTCTGTCACCAAGCTATAATACACTCCTTCACACAAAATGTTTTTTAAAAAAGAATATGTCATTTCTATGCTGCCAATAAACAGTCTTTGTGTCTATGTAAAACAGAAAACCATGCTGTTGTATAAATGGTTGTTTCCTTGCTTCTGTCACTTGGAACAGCACGTAAATGTTCTACCAATTGCTATTAAACAATTTTAAATACTTGATACAAAGGACTGGATGCTGCAGCCTTGCCCAACCATTTGGAATAGGTAGATCAAATATTTATGCTAACAGACCCAGATCTTCCAGACCAATGGAGCTATGTTTGCTTTTATGCTGGAAGCAGAGAATGGAACTGTGGTGTTTCAGTTATTTGGTATTTTGCTACAGAGCATGACAGCCTTATGCTAAGTTTATGATTGTTGACTAGCAGTTTTAATGGATCTAGAGACTGATTTTAAAAAGGCAAAAAAAGGGAAAGGAAACATTAAAATTAGGAAGTAAACTGGGAAATCCACTTCCCTAGACCTGGCTTTCAGGCTTTTCAGTTCTGGTATTGTTTAGGCAAGATAGCGGAGCAAGAACCAGAAAGCAGTGGGAGAAGGAAGATGACTTGTGAATAGCAATAAGAACATAGACAAGAGAAGAGACATGCACCTTTTCTTTGATTCATGTGTTGGTGATATATGTCATGGTTTCCACATGCGACATGATGTCTCCATTCCTGTCAATCAAACTGATTGCCTGGACACCTGTTAGAATAAAACTTTCACACAGAAAGCAAAGGTGGGGGCCACATGTCAAACAGATGACACTTGCACCTGCAAACTGTCCCTTTCTCACGGGAACCAAAGGTACTTTCTCATTAGTTCACCACATTCCAAAGCTCTTTTTCTCTATAAAAAGGGCCCAATTTGTTCATTCGATAGCCACTCCTGAGACAAGGGGAGACCCTTGTCTCCCATCACCATGATAATGACTTCAGCGGGAGCCCTTGCCCGTCGGCTCTCCAAAATGTTTCTTCAGGGCTAACGCAATGCCATGAGGGGCTGAACCGCCCCTAAACTTAAGAGGATGAACCTGCTAGGGAGCTAGCAAGATTTTATTTCATTTATTTGTTTTATTAGATTGTGTTCTATAGTGTAGATTACTTTAAGATCTGTACCCCATATTGTGTTCCTTCAATAAATCTTCAAAAGTCAGCCGTGTGTTGTCTGCCTTTGTAAAGAAGAAGAAGGAAGCCCAGCAGAGCTGAAGTGACTCCAATTTGTCCTCATCGCTTAGAGATCCGGAAAGAGCTGAGAGGGAAAACTTTGTCTCAGAAAGGGAGGGGAAGAGTAGCATCTCTAAGAAGCCTAGCTTCTGCCAAGTGATTAATATTACCTGCCATATGCAGAAGGCTACTCTGTCCCTGTCCCCAGCGAATCGGGCTAGGGTGAGGAGTGCTCATTGAGGCAAGCAGGTCGCAGGACATAAGGTCCCCCCTGCTGGGTGTCCCCAAGAAAAATTCTGGGTGCCCATCGGAGCCTTTGTGAGGCATGTTCCTCCCCCTATGTCCCTGATAATATATTCCAACAAAAGCCTACTAGAAGAACAAACTAAGTTCCAAAGAGGCAGGAGAACTAGTTACCAAATTGCCAACATTCATTGGATCATGAAGAAAGTAAGGGAATTCCAGAAAAACGTCTACTTCTGTTTCATTGACTATGCCAAAGCTTTTGATTGCATGGATCACAACAAACTGTGGCAAGACCTTAAAGAAGGCATTTGCAACCTACGGCCCGTGTGCCAGACCCGGCCTCCAACGCCATTCCATCTGGCCCTTGCAGTTTAGAGCACTTCCAGGGTGGAGTGGGATGAGAGATGAGAGTACCAGACCACCTCACCTGTCTTCTTAGAAACCTGTACTAGGGTCAAGAAATGACAGGACCAGATACCGAACAAGTGATTGGTTTAGAATAGGAAAAGGATTATGACAAGGCTGTACTGCATATTGTCATTCTCCTGCTGTTGCTGCTGCTGCTGCTGCTTCATCTAGGCCAGATGTGAAACTGCCAAAAGGAAGACACGTTTTAGTGAATTCATTCTGCAGTTTCTTTTGCCTGACCTAGTGTGTGAAAGATTAGCCGGTACAAGGTTGCTATTGCTCAGGGTATGCCCAATTGTGGTTCAAAAATACCACAATCTTTGATGTGGCTCTTCCTATGTACCCAGTCATTCTGCTTATTTAACTTATATGCAGAATACATCATGCATAATGCAAGGATGGATGAATCACAAGCCGGAATTAAGATTGCCAGGAGAAATATCAACATACTCAGATATGCAAATAACATCATCCTAATGGCAGAAAATGAAGAAAATCTAAAGAGCCTCTTGATGAGGGTGAAAGAGGAAGTGCAAAAGCTGGCATGAAATTCAAAAACAAGATAATGACATCTGGCCCCATCACTTCCTGGAAAATAGAAGGGGAAGAAATGGAAGCAGTGACAGACTTTATATTCTTAGGATCTAAGATCACTGCAGATGGTGACTGCAGCTACTAAATAAAAAGACACTCTTTGGGAGACAAGCTATGGTAAGCCTAGGCACCATAAAAAACAGTATAGACATCATCCTGATTGCAAAAGTCCACATAGTTAA
Organism: Bradypodion ventrale; assembly: GCA_035047345.1. Lineage (NCBI taxonomy): Eukaryota > Metazoa > Chordata > Lepidosauria > Squamata > Chamaeleonidae > Bradypodion > Bradypodion ventrale. The sequence continues at coordinate 79,535,072 of JAWDJE010000006.1, read as the reverse complement.
AGCAATGGTCTTCCCAGTAGTAATATATGGCTGTGAGAGCTGGACTGTAAGGAAAACTGAGCACAGAAGAATAGATACCTTTAAATTGTAGTGCAGGAGAAGACCTTTTAGAGTCCCCTGTACTGCAAGGAGATCAAATCAGTCAATCCTAAAAGAAATCAACTCTGAATGCTCCTTAGAAGGACAGATACTTAAGCTGAAGCTCAAATACTTTGGCCACCAAATGAGAAGAGAGGACTCACTGGAGAAGTTCCTTATGCCAGGAAAGATAGAAGGCAAAAGAAGAAGGGGGAAGAAAAACCCGTACAACAATTGTTCAATGGGAAAAACCACTTAGAAAAAAAAATCGTTGTACGATGCATCCCATAGGGGAAATTGCTATACGATGCATGCATCGTATAGCAATTGTTTTGTACAACGAGCCCCATGGAACGGATTAAAATTGTTGTATGAGGTACCACTTGTATATGTATTTGTAATACTGTATGTAACTCACACATTGTTTTTTCTATCCATTAAATATGTGAAGTTGCAAAACAATTTGCTAACTCAATATTAAAAACAAAAACCAGGAAAAACCTTATGAAAACAATCCACATTATAAACAGCAATACTACACCCCTTGTTTTTATAATCAGCACCACTATGACCTCATTCTGAGCAGCATCCCCAACATAAGGCATTATATCTTAAGAAATATTTGGACAGCTCTGAAAAGATCTGTATCAACAACTGTTACAATTGTTCTGGAATACCTCCCTAGGTATTGAGGGAGAACATAGCAAGGATTATAATTATAACAGGTATGAATATCTATACCTATAAAGGAGAGGCACGACTGTTTGTGTCCGGCAGGCGTGGCCACACCCCTGTAGCCTATCCCGTAATACTCGGCACCTTGTGTCCCGGACATCGGGCCCACGAGGGTCCGGAGGCTGGGGGTGGGGCATATGCCCCACAAAATTAGCCAAAATGGCTGCGTACCGACGAGGCAGGGGCATCCATGTGTGGCAGGAGGAGCACCAAGGAAAGCGATGGTGGCGACGGTCCTCAGATGTCACAACCTCGCACCTCATAAACTTGCTGGTGAGTTGCTGCCAGGCCACCAAAGGCGGCTGCCAGGCCACCAAAGGCGGCCAATGCGCGACTCCCAGCACAGTCGCCCGCCCAGCCTCCCACGTAGCGCTGCAATTCCCCCTAGGCTCCAGGAGGAAGGGGGAGGGGGAGCGCTGGCCGAGTCCGCCTTGACCCACCTCCCTGCTTCCAAACCGAGAGGGAGGGGGTGCCGGTCGAGTCCGCCTCACTTCCCCTACCTGCCTCCTCACCGAGAGGGAGGGGGCACCGGACGAGTCCGCCTCTCCCCCTCCCTGCCTCCTTACCAAGGAGCCAGGAGGGAGGAGGGGAACGGGGAAGAACACGGGTTGAGTCTGCCTCGCCCCCACCTCCCTGCCTCCTCACTGAAGTGCCGGGAGGGAGGCAGAGAGCACTGGTTGAGTCCGCCTCGACCCCCCCCCTTGCCTCCTTGCCGAGAGGGAGGGGGACACCAGAAGAGTGCACCTCTCCCCCCCTCCCTGCCTCCTTGCCAACAGCAGCCACAGACAGCTAAACGGCCCGGACAAGCAATGGCGGCAGCAGCAGTAGAAAGAGTGGCGGCAGCCATGAGCCATTGGCACAGGCCGGGAAAGCAGCCCAGAGCAGAGGAGAATGGCACAGCCCGAGGGGTCTCTGCCTCCCAGAAGAAGACAGAGGAGTCCTTCAGATAAACGTAATGACCGGTGGGAAGTGTAGTCCCCATGGATTGCACAAGGGGCCTCAACTAAGACTACAATTCCCAACGTGCATTGTGTGACGCCAAGGGACTGACCTACTAAGAAACTTAAGATGCTGATTCCCCTTTACTGTTGACTTTGATTGGGATGTACACTCCCCCCACCTTAACAATGTACTAGGGAAAACCAACCAACAATACATGGCAGCCTCGATGTGTGCATGTGAGACAACAGACAGTGAGTTTCAAGAGGCGGGGGGGGGGGGGGCTATGTATATAAACCCTCCACACACACAATTCGCCACATGCCAAAGAGGAACACAGGGAGCCTCAATGCCTGGGCGAAGCCAGGCAACCGAAGCTAGTAATTGTATAAAATTGGATATATTCACTATTAGCATTTTCTTTATTTTATTGCAATGGTTTTTCTTAGAACATGCAGTTTCTATTCAGGATTGTTTCCCAGTTGCAGTTATTTTATATAGGGTACTTTTGATGGGGAGCACTAAGGGAGAGAAACCTTCTTTGCCAAGATTAGAAACCCTTGACTATTTTCCTTTAATCACAGGAAAAATGACTGTTAATAATAGCAGGGCTTTTATCTTAATTCCAGAGCAAAATTCTTTATGGTCATTATAAAATGTGGCTAAAATACCATGACATTTTTTTGTTCAGTAGAGTAGGGCTAGGAACTCAAACAAGCAATTATATAGTTTGCTATATGTCTAATGAGTGATTTTTTTTAAATAAATATCTTTCACAAAGGAATTTATTGCAAAAAGCTGGAGGATCCATTTTACCAAATTAGAATACTACTGAACCTAATCTCTATGAGCAAATGTTAAAAGCTTCAAATCAACAGCTTTAAAATATAGTAATGGATGTTTCTTACCTAATTATATCTTAGCTATAGTCATCCTTAAGAGCAAGTCCTAAAATATACTGTTATTCCAAAGATCTTTATGAGGAGGCTACTGTCTTAGCAATAAGGCCAATTCACTAGATCAAATTTAGAGATCAGTTGATTATATGTTTGCTACTCTCATCGCTGGTCAATTTTTGTTCTACAACCTTTATAGTGAAGTGTAAAAATATGAGCTGAGCTGAACAGAACTTGGAAAATGAAACAATCACATGAGAGCATTATCAAAAGTCTAGTTCAAACATCCATTTGAATTATTTACAAACTGTAGACTTTACACAGTCTGTGCCAAATTGGTTCAGTCTTATCCAATTGGTGTAAATTCACTATAACGTTAGGTAAATTTACATAAGAACAGCCATGCTGGAACAGGCCACAGCCCATCCAGTTCAGCATTCTGTCTCACACAGTAGCTCACCATTTGCTACAGGGTATTCCCAAGCAGATGTCTTCACCTGCTTAGGATTCCAAGGAAATGAGAGATAACCTGCCTATCTCTCCAACCCGGAGGTTGTCCTTAGGTATCCATAATTATAGCCATTGATACCCTTGTCTCCCCATGTGCCATCTGTCATACTCCCAGAAATTTGGGAGAAACATTTTCGTGAATTATATCTGGCTTTGGATGCAAGTGATACATCCAGTGGGTATACAGCCAGTAGCAATAACCTCCCCCCATGGAATGCAGTATCGATCTGTGAGGTAAAATCATTAATAAGTAGATTAAGATCAGGGAAAGCTACCGGCCTTGATCAAATACTCCCAGACCTGATTAAATCAAATTCGGAGTGGTGGGCCCCAGTCCTGGCAAGACTGTTTACTATAATTGACAACACAGGACAGTTCCCTAAGAGCTGGGAGGTATCAGTCATCTGCCCAATTCACAAAAAGGGAAGTCGCGGCGACCCTGCCAACTATAGGCCGATCAGCCTCCTGAGCATCCTTAGTAAACTTTATGCAAGCCATCTTCTAGGGAAGCTCCAAGATTGGGTTGAGGATAGATACTAAGTTATTAGCCGATGAACAGGTGGGTTTAGAGGAGGCCGCTCTGCGCTTGATCATTGTGTAGTCCATGATTACTTTATTAACAAATATTCTTCAAATTCCTCTGTATCTTTATATGCAGCATTTGTTGATTTGAAATAAGCTTTTGATACTGTCTCAAGAGTTCTACTATGGGAGAAACTGGAGAAAGCATCCATTGACCAACGATTATTGTTTCTTATAAAGGCGATTCATGGCAACATAAGTATAAGGGTGAAGTGCAGTGAGCAGGGACATCTGTCAAACTCTATAAAAACAAGTCGAGGAGTTAGACAGGGCTGTGTTTTAGCACCAACCTTATTCAATATATACATCAATGATATCGTCGAGTACTTACAATGCAGGGATCACCATCCACCCAAATTAGACAACAAACATGTCCCAATCCTACTTTATGCAGATGATGCAGTTCTGCTTTTAAGAACACAGGTGGAGTTACAGAGGGCCCTGCGTTCGCTTGCTAAGTATTGCTCTCAAAACCAACTTGTGGTTAATTATTCTAAAACGAAAATAATGGCTTTTGCCAGAAAGCCCAACATTCATCGATGGCATTTAAACCATCAGGTACTAGAGCAGGTCCTTCATTACAGCTACTTAGGAGTGATATTTCAGGCTAATGGGTGCAGGAAGTTACATACATTTAGCTTCTAAAGCAAAAAAAAGTGCGGCCGCTATACAAAACTTCATTCGGAGGAAAGGTGGGCATAATGTAGTTGCGGCCCTTAGACTTTTTTCAGCGAAGTCGCTTGCCCAAATGTTGTATGGATCCCCTCTGTGTTTTGACTCAAACATAAATCCGCTTGTGGTCACACAATCAAAGTTTCTTAGGACAATTTTACAGTCCCCTTGCAGTATTTCCAAAATGGCTTTGAGATTAGAAACTGGAATGTATACTGTTAGTAAATGTGGCTAATTATTGGATAAGAATTCTGTTTGCCCCATCTGGCTTACTCAAACTGGTGATGTCCGACCCTTGGATGCCACCATGGATTAGCTCTCTTGAAAGGACACTAACCACTTATGGCATTTCAAAACCTTATGTTCTTTCCTTAGGATCTATTCATGCTAGAGAGTTAATAAAACAAAGAATTCTCGATATACATCACCAAAATGATTTAAGTAAACTAGTTTCCCCATTGTTTGATAGATCAACTTTTAATGTTGCTAAGCTCTTAGCATACTTGTCTTTAATAAGAAATCCGGATCATAGATGTTCCTTCACACTTATTCGGTATAACATGCTTTCCTCCTCCTACAGGGATGTTTTCTTTAAGAAAGTCCCAGCACTCGAGCATTTATGCCCATGGCAGTTAAATATGATAGAAACCTCTGAGCATGTTCTGCTAGAGTGTCCCCTATATAATAAACCCAGGAGAGACCTTTTTAGTGTTTTTCCGAACTTGAAGTCTAACAATAAAGTCAGGACACTGAATATTATTTGATCGGGTGAAGGGCAAGATACGATGATAGCGGTCGCTAGATTTGCATGGTATGTAACTTGTATTCGTAAAGGCAAGATAAAATCAAAGGAATAAGGAAAAGGCTTCCAGATTACAACTTGACTGTCATAGAATATGTCTGCAGGACATAGAAATAACAACCCTTGAAATTCTGGTTGTATGCTATTTTATAAATAATCTAGTGTTCATGATTTTGTGATAGTTTTATTAGGTTGCCTCACTTGTGTCAAGCAGCTTGGGCTGTAATAAAGAATTTGATTTGATACCCTTGTCCTCCATGAACTTGTCTAATCCTTTCTTAAAGCTGTCAAGACTGACAGCTGTCACCACTTCTTCTGGCAAGGAGTTCCGTAGACCAGTGATCCTCTGGGTGAAAAAGTACTTTCTCTTATTTGTTTGAGAACTAGTACCCAAAAGTTTCATGGAGTGCCCCCTAGTTCTAGTGTTGTACGATAGGGAAAACAGTTTTTCCTTATCTAGTTATAGTAAACCCTCTCATAATGACGTTGCTTGGTTCCCCAAGTAGCGTCGCAATAGGGGAAACGTCATTGTGTGGTTTTCAATGGCAGCACAATGACGTTAAAAAACATTGTTAATCCGCACAATGATGGTTTTTCGTCGTTGTGCAGACAGTCACGTGGTGAGTGACGACACGTCGGTAAGCGGAAATGATGCTATTCGAATGCGTCATTAATCAAGAGTCCACTGTATCAAGAAAAAGAAGCAAGACATTAATTACTTAAGGCAGCATCTTATCCCTGAAAACTGCATGTGCAAGAGCAATCAAACAAGTAGGTGGATGTTAATTTTTTCTAGTCACAAGGGGGTTGTGACAATATATTTGTAAAGTAAGACATACATACACACACAGCAAATAGAATTGAAAGGGCTGGTTTATTACAAAAATACAAGGAATGCATCCAGTGCTATTGCTGTTGGGTTCCTGCATTAAAAAGTAGAAGTGGTGGCATTGGGTGCACTGCCTGTATATTTAAAATCAGTTAGCCCTTCCTGTTGTACTTGCTATGTGAAAGACTCATTTTGTGCAGACAATAGTTTCATGAAAAATACATTTTCTGAAAACTGCAAAAGCCACAATGAAAAAACAACTATTATTTGGCATAACCATATCATACTGAAGCTGATTTCTTTAAAGGAGATTAAATACATTGCTATGCTGAAACACTGAACTTGACAATAACACGATTGTTTAACACAGGGGTTCCCAAACTATGGCCCATGGGCCAGATCCAGCCCATGAAACCAAATCAGCCATCCCACAGTGCCCTTGCTGCTCACAAAAGCGGAAGTAAAACGCGCCTGCACAAAACACTATCATAAATGCAACACGTTTACAACAGCCATGTTTGCATTTACAGCAGCATTTTGTGCATGTGTGGGCACATTTTTCTTCCACTTCCAGTGGGAGGAACCATGTGACCGGCCCACAGCCTGAAAAGTTTGGGAACCCCGAGTTTCATATCTTTACCTTCAAATAGGACGCTAATCTGCATAATGATTTTGCAAGTTAGGTAGATACACTTAAAAGTAATAAATTCTTCTGCAAGCCATCTCAATGGCTTTTTTGTCTTGGATTCTCTCCCCTACTGCTTCTGTATCACAACAACTACTGAAATTCAGAAAAAAAACATCTCTTTAAAAGGCTGCCTTGATCAAATTTTGGGCTACAGTCAAAAGGGGAGATACAAGACCACCAAGAAAAGATAGATTATTTTTGCTATATATATCTTACACTTCCATGTACATCACAAATGTAATACTTCTATAACATTTGCAATGCTAAAAAATATTGTATAAGAAACACTAGTGAAAACTGTTTAGGCTGGTGCACATCTGCTCAGCTCTCTAGTGCTTTCTCCCTTTCTAGTAGCAACTTGCTTTTGTGGAAGTTAGATAATGTCAAATATGTGCTTGGGCAGTTAAGAGAGAGTACCCGGGCAGGAAGGCAAAGAGAGCTACTACTTGGCAATGCAGGATAGCTTAAAATCTGGAGATCCAAATTCCAAGGTAGTATTATTGAAATGTCTTTGTTAAATCATTACAGTCCAGCACAGTCGATTAATCACTATATTCCAGCACAAACACCCAGAAAAATAAAAATGGTCTAGCTGTTCTGCAGTCCCAATACTGTATGTAACTTTGCCTAGATATTGCTGTTAATAAAAGCTCTGCAAAATGCATTAATAAGAATGTTCATAATTTTCTTTCAGTGGAAATGTCTCCTCTAAAGAATAATTCTATATTGCTATATTGCTATAGAAACAAACAATATGATAGTGCTTATCTTTCACAAGAATCAAAATTTAATATAGCTTTGTGCTTCCAAATCTCAGCCTTGATAAGAATCTTGTAAGGCCTGTATAATGTGCCAATATTAAAAGTCCTGTCAGTTTGGCCTCTCCTGACCAGCAAGGATATCCCAGAACCAATAAAAACACATAACAGCCTAAAAGAGCAGATAGTAGGATACATATTTTATTTTTCAAAGGACAATCCTTTCTTTGAGCATTTCATATGGGGTTTAATAAAGAAAAGCAGGGAAATATATTGGAGTTGAGAATACAAAATTTGCTCCTGAATAGCAGACTTAGCAAGTGCATAAGTCACCTGCTCACATCCTTTCTCACTGTGGAAAAATGTGCTGTGTTGCTCTTCTACTTCTAGAGTTTTCTAAATTTCCTCTTATAGATTTAAATTAGTACAGGTAAGATTTATGGAAATCCATGTCCTCACTTTTGGGAATGTGTAAGTGACCCTAGGAAAGCATGAGGCATCAGAAGAAAGTACACCAGGAGAGCAAAATAATTCAAACTAGCAGGTGTACCTGGCATTGCCCAGGTGAGGGACCCAACCCGGAGCATAAGTTTCACCCAGACACATCACACACGACACAGCATACACACACAACACACATTGACACCACACACACACACACACACACACACACACACACACACACACACACACACACACACACAATACTCCCACACAAACATAATACACAAATACAACACAACACACACACACAACACACACACACATGACTCACAATCCACACCCACCACAGCCACACACATCACACATGACACAACACACACAACACCCCCACACAATACACACACACACACCACACCCTCAACACACAACCCACACCCACCACAGCCACACACATTGCAACATACTTGCACAACACCCACACCCACCCGACACACAGCAGACCCACCCGGCACACAACACCCCACCACCACACCCAGACACATCACACACAACATTTCAGTGATGCATTCCCAGTGGCCGGCACTCACAGAGGCTTAGTGTGCGGTGGGGGAGTACCAGGTCAAAGCGGCATCTGCGGTGGAGTAGCTACCCCGTACGCCGGCTGAATGGCTGGTGTGTGTCATGCGTTCCGGCCGCAACCCCGGATATCTGGGTTGGGGCGGAGCCTTGTGGGTGGACATGTGCAGTCCAGGCTGACCTGGCCTGGTGAGCATGCCCAATCTGTTCTGTCCTTCTGGGGGGGCATGGAATCTCACACATGCACGATCCAGGTGGTCCTAGACTCTTGCGCATGCGCAGTCCCACATCTCCTTGCTGGCCCTGCTGGCAGGTGGGGGCACCCCTTCATGGCCCCTTTTCGGGGCGAAGGAACCCGCGGCAGGCTGCCGGTACCCCGCGCTGGCACAGCTGACCGATCAAGGTAGGTGTGGGCACAGTCCCAGCATGATCGGTGCCGTGGTGTGGAGTTGCATAAGCGTCTCACACCACAACACCTGGGTTATATATATATACATTAATTAAAGAGGAAGGATCTAAGTGGTGAAGCAAAACTACAAGAGTTAAATGCAAAGAATCTTTGCTTGTATACTTACACTACATAATTATTTATAGTGCTCTTTTTTTAAAAAAAGTGTATCTTATCTTTCATTGATAAGAAAAATAAACTGATATAATATATACATACAAACTGTTAATTTGTGCATCATTTTGAGGAAAAGAGAATCTCAAGACCAATGGAATATGAGAACATAAAAAACGTTTTGCTAGAACAAACCAAAATAGACTCATGGTGTTTTTTCATTTCCAAAAATGGTCAGACACTTCTGGAAAGTTCCTTTGTGAAATAGAATAGATCTGGCAACTGCACGGCTTGTCCACCTCTAGAATAAAATTCCTAAAATAGTTATATTTTTTCCGTGATGCAAAGTTTTACATATAAAAATCTTGAGATTTTAATGAAGGAATCTGTTTTTATGTGGTCATATTTGTTTTAACCTCAAAAGAAAATGAATAATGTTCCTACAGTAAAGCTAGCAGGATTTAGCTCTGAATATACAGGATACCCATAATTAAATATTGATTTTACATTACAGTCATTCATCATTTCCCAATGTACCAAATCCTGTGAATTAAACAGTGATTCTTAATTTGCATACTGGATTGGACAATGACCCATAAACCAATAAGTTGACTCAAGAGACCACAGAACAAATGTTGAAATATCTGCACAAACACCTTATAGCTTCCTCAGCCTAACATAGAAGACAGTATTTTTTAATTCAGTGTTAATTTATCATCATATCTATACTGACTTTACAATTTTGTGCATAACTGAAATACTCATACATTCCTTTCCCATGTAATCTATTTTTCATTTCTCTCCCCTTTTTCTGTTGTTTACCATGTGCATATGTTTCAGTTTTCAAACCCTTTAACCAGGAATTCAGTAAACCTGTTCCCTGAGGTGCAATGGACATTAATCCCTAACATACTGGTATGATTAGCTAAACTGAAGACAAATCTATGATCGATCATCTTATGCCTGAAATGCTAGGGATTCTGTTGTATACAGTAGAAATGTTTTAAAAATCCAAAATTATTAGATATTTGATCCACTATAAAATGTGGTCAGCTACAAAAATATCAAAATATTTGTATTTTCTAGTGCAATACAGTAAAATAAGATACAAATAGCATACAATAATAGAAATAAACCAGTATCAAAAACATCACATAAGTCAAAATATCACAAATCAACTATAAGAACATAAGAACATAAGAACATAAGAACAGCCTTGCTGGAACAGGCCACAGCCCATCCAGTCCAGCATTCTGTCTCACACAGTGGCTCACCATTTCCTTCAGGGTATTCCCAAGGAGATGCCTTCACCTGTTTAGGATTCCCTGGAAATGGCATTGAGAGATATCCTGCCTATCTCTCCAACCCGGAGGTTGTCCTTAGGTAGCCATAATTATAGCCATTGATAGACTTGTCCTCCATGACCTTGTCTAATCCTTTCTTAAAGCTGTCAAGACTGACAGCTGTCACCACTTCTTCTGGCAGGGAGTTCCATAGACCAGTAATCCTCTGGGTGAAAAAGTACTTTCTCTTATTTGTTTGAGAACTAGTACCCAAAAGTTTCATGGAGTGTCCCCTAGTTCTAGTGTTGTGCGATAGGGAAAACAGTTTTTCCTTATCTACTTTGTCCACACCGTGCATGATTTTATAAACTTCAATCAGGTCACCTCTTAGACGCCGTCGTTCAAGAGTGAAAAGGCCCAACCGTTGCAGCCTCAGATGGTAAGGAAGGTGTTCCAGTCCCCTAATCATTCTGGTTGCCCTCCTCTGTACTTTCTCCAACTCCATAATATCCTTCTGGAGGTATGGCGACCAGAACTGTACACAATATTCCAGATGGGGCCTCACCATAGATTTATAAAGAGGCAAAATGACACTTGCTGACTTATTTTCTATACCCTTCCTAATGATCCCTAACATTGAGTTTGCTTTTTTCACTGCTGAGGCACACTGGGTTGACACCTTCATTGAGCTGTCCACCAGGACACCAAGGTCCCTTTCCTGGTTTGTCGCAGAGAGATCAGACCCCATCAGTTTATAAATGTAATTGGGGTTTTTTGCCCCAACATGCATCACTCTGCACTTACTGATGTTGAAGCTCATTTGCCACTGTTTTGCCCACTCCCCCAGTGCCAAGAGATCTCTCTGGAGCTCTTCACAATCTCTCACAGTTTTCACTACCCTGTATAATTTAGTGTCGTCAGCAAATTTGGCTACCTTGCTTTTTACTCCTACCTCTAGATCATTTATGAAGAGGTTGAAAAGCAGGGGTCCCAGTACTGAACCTTGGGGGACCCCACTCTTTACTTCCCTCCACTTGGAGAAGTGTCCATTTAGTGCTACCCTCTGTTTCCTGTCCCTTAGCCAGTTGCTGATCCAGGACAAGACCTGTCCCTTTATTCCATGACTGGTAAGTTTATTCAAGAGCCTTTGGTGTGGGACCTTGTCAAAAGCCTTCTGAAAGTCCAGATAAACAATGTCAACTGGATCCCCCTTATCCACATGCTTGTTGACACTCTCAAAAAATTCCAACAGATTAGTGAGGCATGATTTGCCCTTGCAAAAGCCATGTTGGCTCTCCTTTAGCAGCGCCTTCTCTTCTATGTAACTATTAATTCTATCTTTTAGGATGGTTTCCATCACTTTACCTGGGACACATGTCAAACTGACAGGCCGGTAATTTCCTGGATCACCCCTGGATCCTTTTTTGAAAATTGGTGTTACATTCGCTACCTTCCAGTCATCAGGCACAAAGCCTGATTTGAGGGAAAGATTATATATTTTGGCTAGGATATCAGCAATTTCATCTTTAAGTTCCCTGAGAACTCGTGGATGGATGCCATCTGGTCCTGGGCATTTGTTAGTGTTTAGCTTAACAAGACATGCAAGGACCTCCTCCCTGGTTATTTCTATCTTGCTTAATTCTTCGGTTTCCCTCCCTACGAAGATAGGCTCTGTTTTGGGCATGTGGTCTCTGTCTTCTTCAGTGAATACTGAAGCAAAGAATTCATTGAGTCTCTCTGCAATCTCTGTTTCCTCTTTAATAACCCCTTGCCTTCCATTGTCATCTAATGGTCCAATGGCCTTCCTAGTTGGGTTCTTACTTCTAATGTACTTAAAGAAGTCTTTGTTATTTCTCAGAGTATTTTTAGCTATACGCTCCTCAAAGTCTTGCTTTGCTTTCCTGATTGTTGCCTTGCATTTGTTCTGCCAGAATTTATGTTTCTGCCTGCTGTCCTCATTTGGACAAGCCTTCCATCTTCTAAATGAGCTTTTCTTGCTCTTGATCACTTCCCGAACAGCTCCTGTAAGCCACATCGGAGTCCTCTTGGACCTGGCAGTGCCCTTTTTCCTTTTGGGTATGCATTCCAATTGAGCCTCTGTTATTGTTTTTGTAAACAGCCTCCATGCCTCTTGGAGTGTTTGGACTCTCTCAATTTTCCATTTCAGTTTCTTTTTTACTAGTTTCCTCATCTTTGGGAAATTTCCTTTTTGAAAATTTAAGGTCTCTGTGTTAGATTTTATCAGTGACCTGCGGTCTATGATCAAGTTAAACATAATTGAGTTGTGGTCACTGTTCCCTATTGGATCAGTCACATTAACATCTTGCACCAGATCCTGAGTATTACTCAGGATCAAGTCAAGGATTCTTGTACCTCTAGTTGGGTCTTCAACCATCTGTCCCAGGGAACCATCATAAAACATTAAAAAAGTCATTCATCTAAAAAGTTCAACAAGTCAACCGCAAAAGAGTCCAAGGCCTAGGCTGGCAAGGGGCAATGTCCACCTCCCCCGCCCCAACGGCGAAGTCCACAGTACCTGACAGCATAAGGGGCAAGAAACTCCTCCACACCAGGGCCCCTGCCACCGGGCACTGCATGGCCAAGCCACCCGTTCCGCAGCTCCCCACTCTGCCATGGCTCAAACTGATGCCAGACCTGCCACATCCTACGCCAGCCCAGCCACAGCTGGAAGCGAAGATGGAAGAGCCGCTGCTGCCGCCATCACCATCCTCCTGTGGCACTTGGTGGTGGTTGAGGGAGGGGGGGGGAGAAAGCCTCACTGCGGTGGTGGCATGATCTTCTGTCCAGCCACCCTCCACAACTGTTTATCCTTCTCCTCCAGCCACTGGGAAAAGGCCGGAGGTCTCACAGCGGCGTGAAATAGTTCTACTATAATTTTCAAAGCACTCATTCACATATTTCCAAGCATAATTCTGCACTTGAACATTCTTTTTATTTAAGTTCCTTGGTGACATGCTAGCATACCTGTCAACCATCCTGTTTTACTGGGGAAAACCCCTTATTTTTACCCCTCTTCCCGCCCCCTCCCGTTTTATTAATTTCCCCGTATTTTCCCTTATTTTTTAAAAATAAATATCCTGACCGGAGCCCTCACAGGCGAAGCTGCAGTATTTTTTTTGCCACCAGAGGTCGCTGTGTGGCTTTTCGCTTGTGGGAGGGGAGATAGAGAAGGTGTGTGTGGGGGGGTGTTCTGTAGTTAGTTTCTCTTTCATTTTCCTGCCAGTCACATGGCCAATATGGCAGCTTGCTGGGAGGGACGGGAGTCTACTCTAGAGGTGAGCAATATTTCATATATGCAGGGGCAAATCAGCTCTTGGTCTGGGGGCAGAGACTTCTCTCTCATTCTCATGCTTTATTGAGCTGTTTCTGCCCCCTGCCTCTGTCCTGGCTGGAGGATTCCATTTCTAGAGTTAACTTGGAAGGGGTGGGGTGAGGTGGGGGATGGTGCTTGCTCACTATATGCTAATGGTAAAGGTTTCCCTTGCTCGAAAGACAGTCATTTCTAGAGTGCCAAGGTTCGCCATCACAGTCAGAGATTCCTACACTATATGAGAGAGAGTGTGTGTGTTCCGTTTCTGTTCTAGAGTTAACTTGGGAGGGGTGGGGTGGGGTGCTTGCACGGTTGTGTAAGGGGATCTGAGTTAGGTAAAGGTAAAGGGTCGCCCTTGCTCAAAAGCCAATCGTCTCCGACTCTAGGGTTCAGTGCTCATCTCTGTTTCAAAGCCGAAGAGCCAGCGTTGTCTGTGTCTGCAGACATTTCCGTGGTCATGTGGCAGGCATGACAAGACACCAGAGTGCACGGAAAGCTGTTACCTTCCCACCAAAGTGGTCCCTATTTATCTACTTTCAATTTCTTGCTTTCGAACTGCTAGGATGGCAGGAGCTGGGACAAAGACGGGAGCTCATTCCATCCTGCAGTACTCGGGAATCGAACTGCTGACCTTCTGCCTCCCAGTCAGCATCTTAGTCACTTAAGCCACTGAGCAAACCAGAAAGAAAACAAAACAAAAGTCCCCCAAGAAAATGGGGAAAGGGTTCTTTGGCCCACACAGCTTTGTGCCCATTGCATCTACAATACCATCTAGCCATCTTATTTTTGGCCACCCCCTTCTTTTGTCCTCCACCTTTCCCAGCATCAAGGCTTTCTCAAGTGAATCCTCTCTTCTCATTTGATGTCCAAAATACTTTAGCGTCATTTTTACTATTTGACCTTTAATGAGCAGTCAGGGTTGATTTCTTCTAGGATCGACCTATTTCTAACACTACATTTCAAAGGCATCTATTTTTCTGCGCTCAGCTTTCCTAATGGTCCAGCTCTCACACCCATACATTACCACCGGAAATACCATTGCTTTGACTATGCAATTTTTTGTTTGCAAGGTGATGCCTCTACTTTTCACTATGTTCCCCAGGTTTCTCATAGCTTGTTTCCCAAGCATCAGATCTTTGATCCTAAGAAAGTAAAATCTGCCAGTCGTATCCAACTCTAGGGTGCAGTGCTCATCTCACATGATAATTAAACAATATACACAGTATATACACAGTAATACAACAAACAAAATTCAATCTACAAAAACAGCATATAATAATATAAAACAACACAATACTTTAACTGCCTTTCCACCCTGGCCACAGGCAAATTCCAAGAGCAGCAGCGGCGAGGTCCTGTCGCCATAACGGCCTTTTCAAGCCCAGAGAGGGGCAGGGCCCAGGAGCGCCAGCAGGTGGAGGGGTCCAGGCACCCATGGCTGGAGGGCCTCTTCGCCCCAACCTAGGCCAGAGTCTGAAATCATATATTCCAGGTTGGCTTGCAGTTCCAAACTCAGCTGAGCCCATCACTGGTAGGTTTTTCTCCATCAAGAGATATGCTTGCCTTTCTCTCCCATGTGTGCCAAGTCTCCTGTTTCTTGCAAAGAAGGATTTCTGCAGTGGCTTGAAAATTGTAATTACATTCAAATACAATCATTAGATACCATATCTTGCCCTCTAATGTAAAGATGTTAGGTTTAGCACATAATGATAGCCCATTGTTCTAGAACGTAATGTGAATCTATAAAACTATGACATGTTTCTTTCCTAGCCTGTTTGAGAGCTATGAGCCCACCTCTGCAATGAGTCACTTGCTAGACATAGAAACACAGGAATACTCCCACCCCTTTTCTAGTGGGAATGCTTAAAGGAAACACTTCCAGATCCTTACTATAACTTGCATATAAACTAGTATTATGTGGGTGGCATGTAGGTATAATTCATGTCAGCAGTAAAACATCTAAAGTTCCATACTCAAATTCGGCATTGATTAGCATCGAACAATTTATAACAAGTTCTAGTCTTATAGTATTAACAGTTCACTAAAGTATTGATGCTTCACTCTACAAGTGACTTGAGTTAGTAAGAAAATTAGCATTCAGCAATATTGCCCAGTCACATATCAAAATTCAAATAAAGTACTAACTACATTTTCACATGCTGCTACAGGCCTGCATTTACAACAGTTTTGCTCTTTCAACACACTGGAGCCAGTAACCATCTGAAATTAATCTAGCACGCATGCCTACAGTGTTTTTCCACTGATACTCTAACATGCAAATGGTTAGTTTTACAGCAAATGTTCTAGTATTAGTTAAGGATATCACAATTATAGGTCAATTGCTATAAATTTAAGTTAAAGTGGTAATATTCTCATGTCTGTCAACAGATTTCTATGATTGCACAACATTTTTTCAATTAGTATGAAATAAGCAGGCTGGGAGCTGTATGGAAATCTAATGCAAACTATGATCTTTTAGAAAAGATTTAACAACCAATGATGAAAGGATCACTTAACAAATCTGAGAGAGAGAGATTGGATGTTTCACTTCGCTTAATAATGCAAGGTCTGAGATGCTGCAGAAGTTAAAAACCTTGGCAGAAAAATCTGTATATATAAATCCAAAAGGTATGGTCGTATGTCCTGCATGCATCCCCCTGCGACCCACCCCCCTGAAAATTTAACTGAGCCTAACTTGTGCATCCTGTTGGTCAAAGAGGGGGGTCAGGACATTGTGGGTGGGGTGCTAGCCCCACCGGAAAGGATCACAGTGGCGGTGCTGGTGCATATGCGTGCGACAGTGTGAAGGTGGCACAATTGGGTGCCCGATGCAGGCGATGGCGCGCGCACACCAGCACGCAGGCGTTGCATCTGGGAACCCAATGCTAACACCCAAATGACCACCGGAGCCGACAGACAATGGATGCCCAACGTAGGCACCTGCACGACCACTAACGCAGGACCAAAATCGGGTGCCCAATGCAGCTGCTGGCACGCGCACGTGTGCCAGCACACAGGTGTTGCATCTGGGAGCCCAACCCTGACACCCACGCGACCACCGACGCAGGACAAAATAGGCTGGTGTGTGTGCGCGTGTTAGCATGCACACACCACCATAATGCGGCCAGCGGCCACCGCCGCAGAACCGAACAGCGTGGTGTTTGTGCGGGCGTTAGCACACAGGCGAATTCACAATGCAGCCAGTGCCGATCACGGCCGAATGCCTGAAGCCAGACCACAACCGAATAAACACCCCTGGCCAGGTAGGAAATGCCGGGGGCTCCACAACACACACATCCCCCAACCGCCCTGGGTGAAGCCGGGCAAAAAGGCTAGTGATACATAAATGTGCAGAGGAGGGCAACCAAAATGATTAGGGGACTGGAACACCTTCCTTACCATCTGAGGCTGCAACGGTTGGGCCTTTTCATTCTTGAACAACGACGTCTAAGAGGTGACCTGATTGAAGTTTATAAAATCATGCATGGTGTGGACAAAGTAGATAAGAAAAAACTGTTTTCCCTATCGCATAACACTAGAACTAGGGCACACCCCATGAAACTTTTGGGTACTAGTTCTCAAACAAATAAGAGAAAGTACTTTTTCACCCAGAGGATTACTGGTCTATGGAACTCCCTGCCAGAAGAAGTGGTGACAGCTGTCAGTCTTGACAGCTTTAAGAAAGGATTAGACAAGTTCATGGAGGACAAGAGTATCAATGGCTATAATTATGGATACTTAAGGACAACCTCGGGGTTGGAGAGATAGACAGGATATCTCTCAATGCCATTTCCAGGGAATCCTAAGCAGGTGAAGGCATCTCCTTGGGGATACCCTGAAGGAAATGGTGAGCCACTGTGTGAAACAGAATGCTGAACTGGATGGGCTGTGGCCTGTTCCAGCAAGGCTGTTCTTATGTTCTTATATGTTCTTATTTTTAGCTATTTGCTACATCTTTCTTGAGTGCCATATTGGTTCCAAATATTGGCTTTCATCATGGCAATAGTCTTCCTATTCTTAACTCCTCAGAACAGTTCTTCCGAGGATGTGCCACACAAGTCTCTTGGGTTCTTTAGCCATGAAGTTCATTTACATCCAGGGCCTCTCTTCCAAGGGATCTTCCCTTACCGAGTGTTTTGGTAAAGGTAAAGGATTCCCTTGCTCGAAATCCAGTTGTATCCGACTCTAGGGTTCAGTGTTCATCTCTGTTTCAAAGCCGAAGAGCTAGCGCTGTCTGCTTCTGCAGATGTTTCCATGGTCATGTGGCAGGCATGACTAGACACCGGAGCGCACAGAGCACTGGTACCTTCTCACCGAAGTGGTCCCTATTTATCTACTTGCAATTTCTTGCTTTCGAACTGCTAGGTTGGCAGGAGCTGGAACAAAGACAGGAACTCATTCTGTCCTGCAGTACTCGGGACTCGAACTGCTGACCTTCCACCTCCCAGTCAGCATCTTAGCCACTTGAGCCACTGCAGTCCCTGGAGTATTCTATACTTCATGTCATTCCTCATGATATGTCCAATGTATTGGAGATTTCTTTGCTTAAAGGTCCTAAAATCTGGTGCAACACTTCTATATTAGTCACATGGTCAACCCATTATATCCTTAGCAGCCATCTGTAGATCCACATTTCAAAACCTTAGATTTTATTTTCAGATGCTTTAGTCAATGTCCAAGCTTGTGCTACATGTGTTCCACATATATAGTATATCAGAGAATAAAGAAAACAAAAACACTGTAGCACTTTAAAGACTGTTATATTTCAGTGTGAGCTTTCATGGATCAAGTCCACTTCATCAGACATAGGAAGCCTCACTCCCATGTCTGATGAAGTGGACTTGATCCAGAAAAGCTCACATTGAAATATAACAGTTAGTCTTTAAAGTGCTACTTCATTTTTGTTTCTTTTGTTTATCTTCTGATATGCTTGAAACACAGACTAACATGGTTACTATTCCAAAAAGTTTGACATATATAGTACAGTAGAACTCTGGATAATGCTAAAACTTGGTTCCATGAGTCTTAGCATTATCTGATTTTTAATGTTATGTGATACATGCATCGCATAACGTTAAAATCCTATGGGATGAATTTCATAACGTTAAAACTCCATAGAGATACATTGTAATTGGCACAGGCTTCAGCGAACATTATGCAATACATCCCATAGGATTTCAACGTTATGCAATGCAATTTTTTTCCGGGTTGCTTAATGTTATGCGGTTTTAGTGTTATCTGGTGCAAATGTTATCCGGGGTATTACTGTATATACAGTACATAAATTTTTATGCCCCAGAGTGGCATCTTTCATATTCATTCTTTTTCCCCAGTGCATGTGCTTAAACAATCTGGAATCATTTAAAAGCTTTTAAGTAGCAGGTTGTTCCAAAAGAATATACTGTATGCTACCTAGATTCACAGTCTTAGTAGCCACTTTTCAAAAAGGTTCAGATTTTTGTGACTGTAGTGTGGGAGCACTTTCCATAGCCTTCTGCTCAATTCACAGGGAAGAGCTCTCTCGCTGGGGGGGTGGGGTGGAAATAGCATTCTGTGTGCATATTTGTGATTATACTAAGAATATAGGAACATCATATATCAGAGCACCTGTGCAAGCTTCACAAAGAGATCTATTTTTAAGAAAATAATATAGATAGCAATGCAACACATAGCATTAAGACCTCATCAGTTCTGTATCCAATTCTAAAAAGATGCAATGTGAAAATTGTGTGGTGCATACTTTAAACTGTGTTTTTTAACTATGAGTTTATTGCTTGTTAGTTTCTATTACATGTCTGTACTGGATTGTGTTATGAGTTCATTTAGCTAAATAGGAAATATATGCTATTGCTTTTAAAGGTGTTTCACGCACAAATTAAGAGTCCTACAAATGTTCAGTTTTGTAATCTATTCACTCATTTAAAAATAATCCTATGATTATTTATTGCATGTTTACCCTGCTCTCCTTTCAAGAAGTTCAAACTAGCATACATCTACATTACTTTTATCCTCAAAACAACAATACAAAAGATATTGACTTGCTGAAAACCATGCAGCAAGCTTTTTCTGTGCAAGCAGGAGGTTGGCTTCACCTTGAGGTTGGGGGGTTACCTTCTTCCTGTTCTGATCATGAACCACTTCAGAACTGAGTGGGGATGTGAAATTGAGTCTCCCCATCTTAAAACATGACATTTGAGTCACTGGCTCTTGTATAGTATGTGTGTGACTCTACTCCCTCAAGTGAAAGTGAAAATCACAACATCGACATATAATCCTCAAACCCTCTCACAAGATTTCATACCTCCTAGATAGCTCAATGTGCTTTTGATGAAAGAAGTAAGACAATTTATGCATTTCATATTATTCCTTCTGATCTTTATACTCCCACACCATTTCTAGATAATTTATCAGAGGCTGCAAAAGGATTTCACATTCCACAATCTTCTGTTTAACTGGAAGGAAGGAAAGATCCTATAGCCATAGGCACTGCAGTGACAGGCAATGTTGTAAACATTTATTAATATCACTGTAAGAATATGAACCAATCCACCAGATAAAAAAACTGTCAGTTATCTAACAATTATTTAGGAAGGATATTCAGCAACAGGATGGTTCTGGTGCCACTTCTTAATCCAGCATACACAGCCAAACAATCCATCAGACTGCTGTGTACTTATAATTTGAAAATTAGGGCCTTTATCTACCTACTATGACAATCAGATTGGTGATAGCGTCATTGTTAATGACTGCAACTTGTATCCAAGAATGCATTTTTCCTGAAGCAGGAAAAAAGTCATTGGCGTAAATTTATTTAAGGTGGATCCCAGCCTGCCATGAAGTGACCCACACACTGTGATCACAGATCCATCTCCTGCAGAACATCTGAAATGAGACATGCAGGATTCAACACCGGGACTGCAATGGACTCCCATTGTACATAGTGTACATAGTGACCAAATTGGATTCAGTTCAAATCCTTAGCAATGGAAACTCACTTCTGGATGGGGTATGTGGCAAAAGTAAAACTGCTCCTTAAATATTTCATATAGCTCAAAACCCTTATTACGGTCACCATAACTCACATGTAACTTGACAGCACATGATATCTACTTATTCTACCAAGTACACCAATTCTGTACATGAAATTGTACTAGCTCATTTTGTAAATCAAATCAGTGCTACATAAAAAGGGTGTACAACAGAAGCACATAGGATGTGTTCCTTCATAACAGTGCACTGTACTTAATGTAACTCATAGACAAGATGGAGGGGAGGGAGGGGAAAAAAAGAAAAAACATCCAATACAGGTCTCATTCAAGACTGTCATACAGGTCTCATTCAAGACTGTCATATCTGACTTTAATAACTGCATATATACCAGTATTCTTTGGGTGGGGAGAGAGCTACATATTTGTCGACCAACAAATTAATACTGCATTTGTACAAACAACACTTTCTGCAAAGACTGTGCAGTAACTTTGTATAATCAGAATATTGTAATATGGTAATGGGATTTCAGATTGCAAGATATTTCAGCAGTCAAAGAATTCAGTGTTGCCCTAATGCTACTAGATTGTCATCGTCAACTGCAACTCGTATCCGAGAATGCATTTCTTCCTGAAACAGAAAAAAAAATGTCATTGGTGTGAATTTGTTTAAGGTGGATCCCAGCTTGCAATGAAGTGACCCACACACTTTTATCATGGAGCCATCTCCTGCGGCCTTTTCCGCCTCCATGACAGTTGGGAATCATAGATTCTCCTCTGTTCATTTTGCTGTTGAGCCCAATATGATTTTAATTTAATTTAATTTTTACATTTGTATTGCTGCCCCCTTGCCGAAGCGACTCCGGGTGGCTCACAATTAAAAGACATAAAACACTCATAAAAGATACAATAAAAACATTTAAAACCATCCCTCATTAAAAAGAAACCCACTCGTCAGATCCATAAAAGAGAGGGAGGATCTAGTTGTTTATTCAGATGAGCCAGCAGGCGGGGGTCACCTCTCCTTCAGTGCCCCACACCTGCCCTGCCAGCCCAGTTTTAAGTCCTTTTCTGAAGGGCAGCAATTCCGTCTGCAGCCATAACTCTATTGGCAGGAGGTTCCAAAGGGCTGGTGCGGACACAGAGAAGGCACTCCTTCTTGTGCTAGAGAGCTGATGGTTTCCAGTGGCATTTCCTCCACTGAGGGGGATCATCACCCTGCCTAAAGGAGCTCAACCACCCATAGCCATTGGCACCTTTAGGGATTCAGGTTAGTTAACTGCCGCCTGACACTCGGTGTTGAGTCACTGGCTGTACAGTCTACTCAATTATTGTACTGGAATGTCCGGCCAGACAAGTAGACATGTAATGCCACTAGATAAGGAAAGAACTAAAGCAGACAGCCATTTAAAAGAGCTCTGTGGAAAGGTATAACATTTCTCTTCGTAAGCATGCTTGTAAAAAGACCACAAAAACATTCACAGTGATAGAGGAAAAATAAATGGTATGAATTTTATTACTGGTTTTTGTTTAATGTTAAAGTATACTCAAGTATACACACACTCAAATCCACATAGAAAATGTCCTTTTCCACTCCATTCTTTCCATGACCTCACCAGCCTACCCAATCTTACTTTCCCACCCTTTGTTTACACAAAAGGTTTGCTCAGTCTTTGTTTGTCCAGGAGACTTCATTTGCATGATTAGCTTTATAGGACTGGTCTACTCATCTCCAAGATTAACCCAAACCTCTGTTCCATATTTCCCCCTGGCTCAAGAGTTGTATCCCCCTCTGGCACCTTTTCTCCCATCACTATCAGGAAGCCTACACTGCCAGTCAAGGCTCCCAGACAAAGGAACTATTGATCTGCCCTGAAGTTAGGTAAAGGTAAAGGTTTCCCTTGCTCGAAAGCCAGTCATATCCGACTCTAGGGTGCAGTGCTCATCTGTTTCTAAGCCGAAGAGCCAGCGCTGTCTGCTTCCGCAGACGTTTCCGTGGTCATGTGGCAGGCATGACTAGACACCGGAGCGCACGGAAAGCTGTTACCTTCCCACCGAAGTTACCCCTCACCTTTTGTCCTGTGGTTTCACAGCAATTAAAGTCTATTGTCTCAGTCTGGGAGGTCAGTTTAGGGTTTGTTTACACAGGCTAATCACAGGGTCACTTCTGCACACAGAAACCCCTCTTTGCACAATGTTCAGGAACATTATAATTCAATTGTACCCTGGTAATTAAGGGGGTTCAAGAGTTCAGGTGACAACAGGACATGTGAAAAATATGACTGTATAAAAAGATCACACATATACAATGAGAAAAACTTGTGTTTCCAAGGCACTCCACATGTTCTTCATGCAGAAAGTAATTCAGATAGGGCTGAATGTGCCTGCAAACCTTGAGCACCACTGTCAGTAAATGCATGAATGTAAGGCAGTTTACAATGTCCCAAATCCATATTCTACATCAAATCAAGAGTAGTATCCCAGAAGGGACAGGTTGAATTTAGCAATTGTTTATTTAGGCCAGGAGTTCTCAACCTTTTAATCCAGATCCTGGGTCATGCTCCCTTAGACAGCTTCGGGGGCCGGGCAGCCATTTTGCCCTTCCTTCACTACATGGTGTGGTGGAGGCAGTGGGGGCCACATGAAATGGTGCCGTGGGCCGCATCCAGCCCACAGACTGCAAGTTGAGAATCCCTGATATAGACTCTTCACTTGCTTGTATCATTTTATGTAAGATTTATAGGTGAAAACATGCAGACATTTATAAACTGATGGGGTCTGAACTCTCTGCGACAAACCAGGAAAGGGACCTTGGTGTCCTGGTGGACAGCTCAATGAAGGTGTCAACCCAGTGTGCCTCAGCAGTGAAAAAAGCAAACTCAATGTTAGGGATCATTAGGAAGGGTATAGAAAATAAGTCAGCAAGTGTCATTTTGCCTCTTTATAAATCTATGGTGAGGCCCCATCTGGAATATTGTGTACAGTTCTGGTCGCCATACCTCCAGAAGGATATTATGGAGCTGGAGAAAGTACAGAGGAGGGCAACCAGAATGATTAGGGGACTGGAACACCTTCCTTACCATCTGAGGCTGCAACGGTTGGGCCTTTTCACTCTTGAACGACGGCGTCTAAGAGGTGACCTGATTGAAGTTTATAAAATCATGCACGGTGTGGACAAGATAGATAAGGAAAAACTGTTTTCCCTATCGCACAACACTAGAACTAGGGGACACTCCATGAAACTTTTGGGTACTAGTTCTCAAACAAATAAGAGAAAGTACTTTTTCATCCAGAGGATTACTGGTCTATGGTACTCCCTGCCAGAAGAAGTGGTGACAGCTGTCAGTCTTCACAGCTTTAAGAAAGGATTAGACAAGTTCATGGAGGACAAGGCTATCAATGGCTATAATTATGGCTACCTAAGGACAACCTCCGGGTTGGAGAGATAGGCAGGATATCTCTCAATGCCATTTCCAGGGAATCCTAAGCAGGTGAAGGCATCTCCTTGGGAATACCCTGAAGGAAATGGTGAGCCACTGTGTGAGACAGAATGCTGGACTGGATGGGCTGTGGCCTGTTCCAGCAAGGCTGTTCTTATGTTCTTATGTTCTTATATAATGCACTGAATAGTAATTTTAAAAAAAATCTATAACCAAAGCATAGCTCTCTGCACATCTTAAGGAGATAATGAAGTAATCATATCTCACAAGAATCAAGCTTTTCTTACACTCAGAGCTATAGATGATTGAGGAATAAATTTAACTGATGCCTAGGAATACCAAATAATAAGTTCTAAAAATACAGAAGTGGCCAGGGATTACCGTATTTTCCGGCGTATAAGATGACTGGGCGTATAAGACGACCCCCAACTTTTCCAGTTAAAATATAGAGTTTGGAATATACTTGCCGTATAAGACTACCTCTCTTCCAATGCACACCAAATAAAAATAAACCCACACTCAACCCGAAGACGCGCAGCCCTCCGAGTCGAATAGGCAGGTTCTGGTGGAGAGCCAATCCACGCTCACGTTCTCCTCCTTGAGGTACAGGAAGATGTGTACAGCTTGCTTCCCCTTGCTTCATACTCCCCGCACAGAGCAGGGACTCGGCCGCGGCACCCCCCACCATATGCGCCGGACATATGAAGCAAGGGGAAACAAGCTGCAGTTAAGTACCTGTCCTATAAGACGACCCCCGACTTTGGCACAGATTTTTCGGGGTTAAAAAGTAGTCTTATTCGCCAGAAAATACAGTAATAATGCAATCCTGTGGTGTTCACTCACCACCACTAAAACTATGTCTTACTCCCTCATAACTAGGAACAGGATTTCAATCTCATTGCATTTTCCCCTTTAAAACAGTTTAAAAACTGAGTTTTAATCCAATCACATCTGAATACATTCTATTTAGGCCAGAGATTGCAAGATTATATTTTAATAAATAAATCACTACATTACTCATTACTTTTCTCCCAGGCTTCCAGTATTATTGTTCCAATCATGCACATAATTATTTGCATTATAGTTTATCAACGTGGTCTGTTAATAAAATTACAGAGAAATGTCCCCTGGTTGACAAAGACATAGAATAATTACTTTGCTCACTATCATTGACAAGGGAATGAAATAAACCCTGAAAAATGCATATGTACCTGAAAATGCCTTAAAATGAAGTAACTAAAAGTATATGGACAATGCTACTCATTACACATAAAAAGTAACATTTTAACTACTTTTATGTTGCCCTTGCTATGATGCTGTAATACTGATACAATACTATGACTAATACGACTACAATACTAAACACAAAAATGAAGCTACTGTATATTATTTCTACCTAGTTGTTTTCAAACTCTGGTTAAGATTACTGACAGTGATGTGGAAGAACAGTGAAAGGAACAATTTAGCTGCACATAAGCTAAACAAACTGATTTCTCAAATAATACAATTACATATAGAAGATTTACCTCAGTCGATCTTCTTCTTTTTTGCGGAGGGAGAAATCTCGTTGGACCACCTGGAGGACATGTTCAGCTTCATCATCAGTCAAACCAGACAAGTCCAGCTTCCTGCCCATGGTTATTTCTATCCTCAATCCAATTAATTAGTTGAAGAACCTGAAATGTCAAAAGAGAACAAAGAAAGAATGTGAAGCCAAAAATATTTCAAGATTTCTGTGACTTTCTAAAATGAAAATATATTTAAAGTAACTAAGTTTGGGGATTAAGAAACAAATTTGGTTTGTGCTGCCAAGTCAGAAACAACCAATAGTGACCCTAATAGGGCTTTCAAGATAAGTGAGATATCTAAGGAGTGTTTTTTTCCAGTTCCACACCTCCAGTGAGTTTTCAAGCTGAGTGGGGATTTGAGCCCAGACTTCTCTTACTCTGTCACTCTATCCACTACAACACACTGGGTATCCAACAAATCAATAAATCAATATTATTCATTGATAATAGCTTTTTTTTAGACTCAATTTCCTTATCCATCCTATTTCTCAGAATAAAACTACAGTGAACCCCCACTTTATGGACTTAATCTGTTCTGCCGGTTCCTCTAGTGGCCAGCTGTGGTATTGGCCCAACAATCAGCTGTTTTCCCCATCACCACCACCACGACCCCAGAAGTGTGGAATGCTACTTTTAAGCTGCCAAATCACACCAAAAACAGGATGAAAATTTTCAGAAGCAGAGTGGAAATGCTGTGAATACCCTCCTGTCACTGTAGAAAGCGGCAGGGGATACTCAAGCAGCCCAAAAAAGCTTCACACCCTGGGGAAACCATATTGAAAGTTTTGTCCATGAAGCAGGTCGTCATTTCCTATGTATTTCTGATCTGTGAAGCAAGTTGTCCGGTAAGCAAGCTGTCCGTAAAGAGGGGTTACACTGTATATCACTCTCAGAATATTCAACAGTGGTTCCTACCCAATGACTAGGAGGCTTTGGAAGGACACTAGATGAAGGGGGGGTCACTAAATTCAGCCCCAAGCATATTTTTCTTTCTGGCTATAACCAGTCATAAAAATGGGCTTATTTGAGTTCTCATTTTCCATGTTTTTCAGAAGCTTGATCAAGGTGTAGTGCAGTGGTTTTAAAACTGTTATCTAAGGATTTTCCCAGTTGGAAAATCAGTGATGATGGACAGTTTCTCTGAAGCATCTTCTGCTTATTACTGGTGATCTTCCCTGACTATGTGCAGCCACAAAAGAATGATGAGACTACTCGAGAATTCATAGAAAAGTACAGGATATGTTCTAGATTACATGCTAGTCCACAAGAGGAGGCAGTAAACCCAGCAATAACCCAACTGATTTGAATCAACATCTTATTATATGCACTTGAATCTATACAAGACACAAAAATACTATAGGGATTCCTTAATACATAAATCCAAATAAAAATGATACCGCAAGATATGAAACGTGAAAATCAGTCAAGAGTCTACAATTTTAAAGTGGTTCCATTACCTATCTGCAAATAGAAATGGTGTCAAATTGGAATCTAGAGTAAACTGGAACCGTTTGTCTTGGCAAATAAGATTGATTTAATAATTTCTGCAAGCTTCTCAAAAAGTCTTTATAACACAAAGATCCGAACTCCTTTCGATAACAGGAATTTTCAGTTATTTCCTCAGGGATCTAAATAAACAAAAAAAATTTTTTGCCAAGACAAATGGTTCCAGTTTACTCTAGTTTCCACGTTTGTCCCCTACATCTTTGCTTCAGCTTTTGGGATATGGCTTCCGATCTTGGCTTCGCTTTTTCTTCAGTGGAGAGGGACAGGATACTACAGAACATTGTTTCCTATAGACAACCTTCGGGTTCAAATATTGATGATTTGGCCACAATTGAGGTACTGGAAAATAAGAAATTGAGATTTTTTACTCCACTCTGCCTTTTTGGCTGACTACCATAAAATGGCCCGCATACCCCGAGGTTTGCGAATCCAGAAAGGACCGACGTTATTCAATGACGACAAAAGCTTCTGCGATAAATGGGCGGCCATTATGGACAAATGCTCCTTTGATCTAATCTTGCTAATCATTGACTATTCTAACAAACAGGTTGACTCTGTCACAGAGGAAATAGATGCCCTAAAATCCTCTGTGGCCTCTAACTCTACCAGTTCACCACCTGATTTTGGTGAATTAAAGGCGGAGCTGGATGCCTTTCAAGAATCTCTTATAAAGTTTAAAAACAAAAAATTTGAGAGAGACATAAGGGATTACACTACAGCGTGAGTTTACAGATGGCGCTTTCAAGGGAGGGAATTCATCAATAAAGGGCGGAGGGTTTCTTGGCAGGACCCCCTAGTATCCACGGATGGGGAGTCCTCCGATACAGATTTTCCCTCGACGTCCAATGATGAGGACTACCGCGTCCACCCGCAGAGCACCACTCACACGATTAGCAGCCTCATCGGCCTCAGCTGGATCGCAACCACGTACTACTTTTTTTCAAAGAAAAGCCTCACGCAAGAGGAAGACCTAGTTTTTAACCTATCTAGTAAGTCTTTTCCTCCCAGAACTATTGAACTGCTTTCATTGGGTTTTGGGTTTGTTCCAACACCAAAATATAACCCTTTTGCTACTAGGATAGATGTGTTTAAACTAATACGTTTACGCCACTTAAAAAGCTTCTTTCAGGGTAAGGAATCGGGCCAACCAGACAAGTTCAAACCTAAGTCGACTTTTTCCCCACCTTCTAATGACCCATCAATAGATGTATTTTACCGGCTTGTGCTACGGGATTTGGAGATCAGTGAAAACAGAAGAATAAATGGGGTAGCAATCTATCCCTTGGTGATATTAAATTGCTGGAAGAGTTAACTGTGGACCCTTATATCATATCAAAAAAGCAGATAAGGGAGGGGGCATTGTTATCATGGACATTAATGAATATGAAGGTGAAGTCCAAAAACAATTATTGAATAAGGAGTTTTATAAGGAGTTAAATCATGATCCTACAGATAGGATTTTAAATCTCCTTTAAAATGTTTTGTTTGAAGGCGTAGCCATGGGTTATATTTCAGAATCAACCCATGACTTTCTGTATAACAACAATCCGAAAGTGCCTGTATTCCACTTACTCCCCAAAATTCACAAGGACCGATCCGCTGACGGCCTTACGCCAGGGAGACCCATCGTCTCCTCGATCGGTTCCGCTCTCGAACCCACATCTCGATTTTTGAATTACTACCTTAGTCCGTTCACTTTGAACACAGCCTCATATATTAAAAATACAACAGATTTTATTACCCAAGTAAGGGGCACTCCCACATATAAATAACACATTTGCTGGCACAACTGGAAAGGGATTTTAAGGCATATGCGTTATGTGGGACTTACCAGTCGACCTCTTAGACAGCGGATTTCGGAACATAGGTCTAAAATCAGACATCAAGTAACAGAAGCTCCATTGGTCTCTCACTATATGGAAAAGTGCCACACAGACAGGGACTTTCGTTTTGTAGTATTAGAGACGGTTCGACCAAAAATCTTTGAAAGATGTGACATCAACAAAAAGTTAAGACAACGGAAAGCATTTTTTATTCATTTTTTAGATACCATGTATCCAAAAGGGTTAAATCAGGAGCACGATTTGGCAGCGTTTCTGTAGACTCTATCAAGGAACAACCTTAACAGCTCTAGCAGCTAGAGTCGGGGGAGTGTGGCTATTGGCTACACGTGAGTTATTTCTCTATCAGCATAAAGGCAGCTGTTTCACATACACCATTAACGTCCATATGCACCTAATAGTTTGAGCGGAGGCAAGGACGCTACTGAAGAGACAGTTTCATATATTGGTAAGCTCCAGCCTTTTGACTTTTTTACTGTTATTTGTAATGAAAACTCATGTGCGCCAACAGTTACCATGTTCAGCCATGCTAATTATTATGCTTGTATGTAATTTTTATGCACAGATATTCCTGAAGAAGAATACTATCATTCGAAAAGTCGTATTAACTGGTATCGACTTAGAAAAAATTGCTATATCAGTGAATTATTCATATCTACCTGTGAAAGAAACAGTTACTTTCAAAGACATTTTGCTTTACTTGTCCATTACTTTTATTCTCCTGTGAAAAGAAACAGTGAACTACATGTATTACACATTGTGCCCTAGCCTGGCAGACTAAAACAGTCTCGATCCGTATCAGCAGTTATACTTTATATTTAAAACAATTCTCAAACTGCAACAGTTCCGGATGTATCTATCTATTGATATGTTCTTGTGGATTAGGTTATGTGGGGGTGACTTCCCGCAAAATAAAAACTAGGGTGGGGGAACACAGATCTAAAATTCACAATAAGAACCTGTCTGCACCGCTTGTCAGCCACTTCATTGAAGCAAACCACAACGACCAAGATTTCAAATTTGTAGTACTCGAGAGTTATAAACAACAACCATTTCACCGCACTAACTTAGATATTTCTTTAAGACAGAGGGAGAGTTATCTCATCCATCGGTTCAACACCTTGTACCCATTTGGGCTCAATTAAGAAATTGATTTTACTTGTTTCTTATAATTCCTGTCCTTAATCAGCTGTGTAAGTTCAGTATCCTTAAATATGAACTCTGAGTAGTTTGGTCAATGTCCGTCGACACCATAAGAATAAACGGGTGAGGTCTAGGACCCGATATAATAAATAAATAACAACAAATTGAACTTTAATAAGACACTACAGGTAATATTGTAAACCTTTATTCCAAGATCGTGTATATATGTATATATATATATATATATATATATATATATATATATATATATATATATATATATATATATATATATATATATATATATATATATCCTTGTATATATCTGTTGGTAAATATTGTTAAATTGTTTATTTAGATCCCTGAGGAAATAACTGAACATTCCTGTTATCGAAAGGAGTTCGGATCTTTGTGTTATAAAGACTTTTTGAGAAGCTTGCAGAAATTATTAAATCAATCTTATTTGCCAAGACAAACGGTTCCAGTTTACTCTAGTTTCCACGTTTGTCCCCTACATCTCTGCGTCAAATTGGAATCAACTGCTTACTAGTACCAATCATAACACTGGGTTCTCATAGTAAGCAGGTTGCCCAACTCTAAAGTTGAAAGACTTTGAAAATTAAATTAGCATATGGCATTTCCTTTTCACTTAGCAACTGATTCATCACGAGTAAGACATGCCACTGACACAGAAATCAAAAGTAAACCTAACTCAATTTTACAATTACATTTATAGTTTGTCTCCCACCACACCACCCCCATAAGGAACTTCTCAAAATAAGTACATGACATTTCTAACCTGGTATCCTTTATTAACTGATTAGTCATCTGACCATATCAGATTAAAATGTGATAAAATATATGTGATAAAATAATTACAAAAAAAGAATAAAAACAGATTAAAAGTAGAATAATACAATCACAATAAAATGAGATATTAAATTTACTCAATAAAATTAATCACCTTTTCTGTACCTTGTCAAACATTTCTAACCAATGACAGAACAAAGTTGAAACTGCTTAATTTTAACAATGCTGTGACGTGTGGACTCTTGATATATGCCAGGGATAGCCAACCTTGGCACTCCAGGTGTTCTTGAACTTCAATTCCCAGAAACCCTTATCAGCAGGAGTGCTGACTTGGGCTTCTGGTAATTGAAGTCCATGAACAGCTGGAGTGCTGTGGGTTGCCCAGGCCACTAATTGGATAGCTACCTTTCCCAAAGGGTTTGTTGGGGTCTGCAAACAATCCCGAGACCATCCTGACTCAACAGGAAAGGCAATTGGGTACGGGCAAGTTAGTTATAGGGAGCAATTGTGACTCCATATTTACTTGGCTAAGGGCACTGAAGGCAGTAGAACAAGTGTCATGCAGAGAGAGACTCAAGGTCTCACAAACAGCTATGGTTTCTCGCTCATGTCCGTGAATAAGGACTGAGCAGACACTAACCACAGTTAGACCAAATAACTATGCATAAGTACGCAGAGCCTTCTAGGAGTTAGATAACATGGGAACAATGAGTCCCACCCCAATCTGCTGATTAAGCCTGCCTATGGGCAACCTGGGCACGCAGGCTGGTAAGCGTAACCCAGTCAGCCAAGTGCCATGTAGTAAAAATTTCCATCACAGGGGTCTCACACAGACTGTGCGTGCTGACTCCCAATTGTAGTCAATAAATACAGCCCACCCAGAATTCGGGGCTGGCTTTTACCATCATACTTCAGTCTCGCGTGCCTTCCTTGAGTTCAGCGCCTCAACTCCCATGGACCATTACAACATCTGGTGACCCTGGGATGCGATTACTCGGGAGTAGTGGAGCAGTTCTAATTGGAAAGCATCTCCGATCAGAACTCAGTGCAGTCTCAAGGGAGGCAGCGTGCTCACACGCAGGCAAACATCACGCAAAGGAACGGACGTGTTCCAAAGCCTGGGAGAGTCAACATCCAGAACGACCAAAGGCAGAACAGCAGACCAGCAGCCAGCCAGCGCCACAATCCCGATCCACCAACCAATCCAGAGGGACCTCATTCAACGCCTCACCAGCCCCGCCGTGCTACCTAAACTTGTCCCACGGAAGCATTGACTCGTAAGTTGTGTAAGACGTCTAGGGAACATTTTTTCCCGCTGGTAGCAATGGGGACTAGCTTGGGGAAGCTAAATTTCTCCATCGGGCAAGCGACTCATAGGGATGAGCTCGAAGTCCCTGGCCAGGCGACTTCAGATTAGGGTAAACAGACACCGTCTGACGGATCTCATGAGGTACCTGGGAGAGCATTGCTTGTTCTACCCAGAAGCAGGTACATTAAATCCTGAGGTTTGGGATAAAGTAGGGAATTGCCTTTAACAGGAGCCCCGCGCTCCTGTTGACATCATTGCAACCTGGAACAAATGTAGACAGATCATTTAAGTATTCAGTCCAGCCCGAGTAGGGACCCAACATCCACCAGTTTATGCCCCACTGTGTCTCTACCTGACTATCCAACACCAGCTTAGGGGCCAGGAGGATTTAGAAAGCCTAAGCATTTCAAAGGCAGTCAGGAGTCCTCCCCAACAGAGGAGTGAAAAACACCAATGCAAGGGGTAATTGCCAGCAGTGTAATTAGCTAAGACACAGCTGCTGCGTTCAGCCTGCCTACAGGGAGACGCATTTTGGAGCAGACAGACTATTGTCCACATGCCGCCTTATGCAGATTGCTTCCAGAAACCCACACAGCCATTGGCAGCATGGGATTCCGGGGCAGATACACTAAGGAACTCAAGAACAGAGCAATGCAGAAGTCCAAAGATGCTTGTTTCAAGTGTGGCAAGATGGGGCACCTTTAAAGAGAATGCTGGTCTAGACCAGGCAACAGAGGGAAAGGCAGCTCTTTAAGGAGCTGTCTGAATGAGCCTACCACCAAGTGCCCATGCTGCCATCAGGGCTTCCACTGGGCCAGCCAGCGGGCACGCTTTCAGCCCAGGTCCAAAAGAAGGAAGTCACCACTCTGGTTACACCAGAAGAAAAATCCCAGCAATAGATACCTCAAGCATTCCTGAGGCACAAGCAGAAACTACTTGTCTTGTCCAGAAATAGGAAAGAAACTCACTCCTACATAAGAGCACAAGCCCAGAGGGTCCTAAGCCATCTGAGAATTGCTTAGATTAAGCAGGCAGGGAATCATTTCCTCATGAGTAGGACGGAACATTGCAAGACCGGGGAGGGAATTGTCCCCAGGAAGGAATGTTTTATCTAAGGCGTGTATGAACCAAAGAATGAACAGGTGCACCGGAATGGATGATTTTTAGCTCATTTCCTTGCTATGATATGTGATCGAATGATTGTGTTATAATGATTGCAACATTAATTGCGTAATGCCAGGTATTGTGTTCCAGACAGTCACCTCTATTCATGTGTAAAATACATTGCTTTCAATGGCCACTGAATGGTTAACCTGGCCCTGATCCATTCTAGGGGCAGGCTGAGGAAACTATGACAAGGAGCAGCAGGGGAAAAAAACTTCCCTGGCCCCTGGAATGCCTGCTTAAGCAATAGGGACGAGGGGGGAGGAAAAAGGGGCCAGAGCAATCTCCCCGCCTTTCAGCCAAGCTGGTTCTTAAAGATGCAAAGGGAGGAAGTAGAGAGAAGGACAGAGAGGGGGAGTGAAAGTGACAGTAAGTTGGGAGAAGGAAAAAAGTATCAGAAGTCGGAGCAAGGGCAAATGTAAGTCGAAAGGGAAGAAAGAGAAACAGGGATGTTGATAGAAGCGAAAGGAGTAGAGGCACGGATTGGGAAATGTAAAGGGAGGAAATTTGGCATCATGGAAAACTTGCCCTGGAGCAAGGGAGGCAGTCTTTTCACAGCATCGCGAACTGTGAATCGACCATCCCTCTGAGATTTTTTTTAAAATCCAGCTAGTGTTTTCTTCAAAAAGGAATAATTTCCATGGAATATGGAGTTCCTGTATCCCCCTAAATCTTCATAATAGTATGTCTTATTTCTGGTCAATGCATGTTAATATTGTCTAAGTAACTGTCTGAACGTTTTTATGAATGTGGTATGAAATCTGGGTAAAAAGGTCTCTAACTCTTTGCTTTTCTAGAGCAACACCTCACGACTTGAGCATTTTTTCTCCTCCGACTGCTGCCACATGACTAATGCCTTAATTCTTACAAACTTTTCTCCAAGGTACCACGTTTTCTTAACATGCCTGGAACTATGTTTCAAAGATATGGTATTTTTCTTCGTTGTTTTCTTGATTAATTAACCCTTCCATTAATAGGACCTCTCCACGGAGGAGGCACCCCTAAGAGTGATAGGGGTTAATCACTAACCTTTTTTCTCCTCGCCATTCCGAGTACACATTTCGCAACCTCCCAAGCACGGAGGGAGGGGAAGGATTAAATCTAGTTCCTGAGAGGGTGCAGAGCGCTGAACCCTCTTTGGAACTTCAGCCACTTTGATCTTTTGCAGCATTGGAGCTGCCCAAGATCAATGTTAAGGACTCAGTCTGGCCAGTACAACTCTAGCAAAATTCTGGGGAATACTGATTAGACAGTCATAATTCCAATCAGATGCAGGCCTCTGAGGGCCACCTTTTTCGCTGTTAGATAAGGCACGTGCCAAAATTAGACTAAACAAGCATTGTAGGCAGTAACCTGTACATGAATTGAACTGGTACCCCTTTTTCGCTGGACCCTCTCATGAGCTCCAGCCGGGGGGGTGGGGCAGAAAATAGTGGAATGAGTGTTTGCACAAAATCCTTCTTCTGCAGCAGGGGTTGGCAGTCACAGTCATTCACATTTCAAGATACGATTTGGCCAAAATAATTGTGTCTATCAATAAAGGGCTTTGTTGTTATTCGGCCCTGTGCTTATTGTGTCTACAAAACCATCTAGATACCATCTGGCCATCTCATCTCTGGCCGTACTATTCTTCTTTTACTCTCCACCTTTCCCAGCATCTAGGCTTTCTCAAGTGAATCCTCTCTTCTCATTTGAGGTCAACTTCATCTTTGTTATTTGTCCTTCTTAGGAAAAGTCAGGGCCAGTCTCTTCTACTACCTATTCATTCTCCTCGCTGTCTAGGGAGCTCTCGGAGCTCTCCTCCAGCACCACATCTCCAAGGCATCTATTTTTCTTTGTTCAGCCTTTCTAATGGTCCAGCTTTCGCAGCCATACATTGCCATCGGAATGCCATTGTTTGATTATGCAGACCTTTGTTTGCGGTAAGATGACTCTATTTTTCACTATGTTCCCTAGGTTTTTCATACCTTGTCCCCTAAGAACCAGTCGCCTTTTAATTTCATGGCTGCAATCCCCATTTGCAGATATGGCCTGTTGCCATTATTTTGCTTTTCTTCATGTTGAGTCTCAGGCCAGAATCAGCTCACACTGTGCTTTCTTTTAGACAGAAAAGAAAGGGGGAAATTACCCCCCTCCCCGCTTTTACAGCTACTGCTCATTGCAAAACTAACTTTCTCAAAGCTGCGTCCCAGCTAGCCTTTTTCTCTCTAATGCAGGTCAATTTCTGAAGCCCAGTCGGAACCACCACCTCGAGAAACCAAGCCCATCAGGCGCAATAATTGCCTAAAGATGACATCAGCTGTCCATAAGATGATTTTGGCATGCTTCTTACTTCAAGGGGGATGGATTTGGGATTGGACTTTTTGCACACACACATGGACATTTTGCACACACATGGACATGCAATGCTACTTTCATGAACAATGCTCTTAATGAACACATTACTTTGCCTAAAATGGACTGTCACCTTCTATGGACGTTCTGAGTTATAATTCACACCAAAAGGACAATTCATAAATATCTAAGAGTTTCACCACAGAAGCTCAAGCACAACAGATGAATGTCTACTGCCATTTGCTTGTATTATTTTCATATTTCAATGCTTTTTTCATGCCTTTGTACCATGATTCAAGTGGGTTTCTCAAGGGTTAATTCTTGTATACATAATTGCATGTTACTCACACATTTGCCCCCTTCCGATGCTGCCCCTCGTTAGGATAACATATCCTGGCACGGGTGGGAGAAAAATCACAGGGCCACACCGAAGGTTGAGCTTCCTGGAACCAGAGTAACCCCTGGCTATTGTAATTCATTTTCTCAGTGTCAATCACACTTCTATTGTGTTAGAGAAGCATTTGCATAATTACCAGAAGAGAGTAGCCTTAGAAAAACCAGCTCTGCCACCGTGGGGGAGGGGTCGGGACTTCCTCTGGAGACCTTACGCCTGACAGGACTTAACGCCAGGCATTTGGAAGAAACTTGCCAACATTTGGAAGAAACTTGCCAACCAACCTGACTGTTGCCCAAAACAGGTAACAAAGACTTTGCCCACTGACACAGTCACTCTAGCCACACTCCGAGTAGCCATCAGCCCAAACACACCTTATGACTGGCTGCTCCTCAGTTGAGGGGAAGCGCCCCCCATTGCCTTAGCCCCCTTAAGGAATCTTGGAAATGTAATCACTCAGACATTATTGGTGTAATGTACAGTCATGTAATTTTGCCCACACAATGGTCTTTCACTTGTAACCAGCATACTTGGATATAACTGCCAATGTATCAGATTCATATTGCTATAAGTCATTTAACACTGGTGCTCCCAAAAAGGGAAATGCTTGCACTATACACATTCACCCCACGGCCAGCCCAGTTCGCTCAAACCGTCCAATCTTTAGCTGCTAGCCTTGTAGGGATGCCCAAACTTGCAGTGGGTAATGCACATAAAACTGGCATGCGCCCTGGCCAAAGGTCTCAATTGTACTCCTTCAGCTATAGCTTTACTTAATCAAGAGCAAGTAGAAATTAGACATGTAGTATTGGATAATCACACAGCTATTGATTACTTGCTTTTTCTCCATCACTTAGGATGTGAAACAGCTCACAATATGTGTTGCTTCAATCTCATAGACAACTCCCACAGAATCCAAAGTCAAATCACTGACTTGGACCAAATAGTCACACACATTCAACAGGACACCTATTGAGGGTAGTGGAATGAGCTCCAAGCTACTGCTGGCGTTGTGGTAGTGGGAGTCATGCTATGCTGCTTTGCACAATGCATCCCCTCGTTCCTATCCATGTGCTACCCAGAAAACAGACACCAAAATATAATCACGCCTCAACAGCTCATTCCCTATGTCTGTCAGGTTCTTAGCCAAGTTGCTTTAGAAAACAAAGAAAAAGGAATTGTGGGTTGCCCAGGCCACTAATTGGACAGCTACCTTTCCCAAAGGGTTTGTCGGGGTCTGCAAACGATCCCGAGACCATCCTGACTCGACAGGAAAGGCAATTGGGTACGAGCAAGTTAGTTATAGGGAGCAATTGTGACTCCATATTTACTTGGCTAAGGGCACTGAAGACAGTAGAACAAGTGTCATGCAGAGAGAGACTCAAGGTTTCACAAACAGCTACGGTGTCTCGCTCATGTCCGTGAATAAGGACTGAGCAGACACTAACCACAGTTAGACCAAATAGCTATGCATAAGTACGCAGAGCCTTCTAGGAGTTAGATAACATGGGAACAATGAGTCCCACCACCATCTGCTGATTAAGCCTGCCTATGGGCAACCTGGGCATGCAGGCTGGTAAGTGTAACCCAGTCAGCCAAGTGCCACGTAGTAAAACTTTCCATCACAGGGGTCTCACGCAGACTATGCGTGCTGACTCCCAATTGTAGTCAATAAATACAGCCCACCCCAGAATTCGGGGCTGGCTTTTACCATCATACTTCAGTCTCGCGTGCCTTCCATTACAACAGAGTGCCAATGTTAGCCATCACTGATATATGCTAACTATTTCTAGAACACTTCGAAAGGATGGGTATATTTTAATTCACAGTTAAGTGGGGTGTACCATACAAACACTGTCATCAGAATAAAAGACACACAGAAATGGTTTCAGAGCCCTGTGTAAGTAGGAGGGGGAATCCAATGCAGTTGCATTTCTATTGAGGCTTGCTGCAGACTTGAAGTCTTTGTAAACATTAATTTGCTCATTTTTCAGA
Source organism: Bradypodion ventrale (assembly GCA_035047345.1). Lineage (NCBI taxonomy): Eukaryota > Metazoa > Chordata > Lepidosauria > Squamata > Chamaeleonidae > Bradypodion > Bradypodion ventrale. Next base: position 79,496,897 of record JAWDJE010000006.1, on the reverse strand, counting down.
CAGAATCTAACACAGCCTTGTAGATTCTGTAGCACAGAAATCCAAAATCAAAAGAGAGAGCAAATGAAGCCCTATCAAGATTATCTTCTTGACAAATGAAATTGATATTGATATCTAAATACAGAAAACCTTACTTTAGATTCACCTAATGTGTAATGAAGCTGCAACTCCATTCAAATAAAAAAAAGATAAAGCTTAATGAGCAGAGTTATCTGTTACACGCTACATTTAGACTAGCAGGACGTACACAAGAGTGATTGTGCACAGAAATGCAGTATGATCTACCTACATGTAATTTGCCACATTATTTTAAAACAGCATTAGAACGAACTGATCCAGAAAAAAGCACAAATTTAGCTGCTGTGTCCTGAGAAATCCATAGCACACATTTTTTCTTCAACTATAGCTTTATGTGAAACCATTCTCTCTCTCTGTTTTACCTGTCATCTGCAATATTTAGGCACACTGCCTACCAGATTAATCTACGCAGTACCAGAACTGCTCTGAATGCTTGGGAAAGGTGCTTTATTCATTTTAATCATTTTTCTTGCTATTGTTGAAGTTTTCAAGGAATAGTAAAATCTGTGTCAAACTAAACATTAATGAAGATGGGCCTAATTTTAACTCGTATGATGTAACTTTTTCAGAGACACAAGGCTGGGCAATTACATTTGCAAATGATGCCTGTGTTATCTTTTACCAACCCATCACAAAATAAAGTTTACTAGAATGCAAGATACAAGACAAAATGAAAGCACATGCTTTCACCAATAGATGTCTTTCAACACTTTCCCCCCACTTCTAATGATAGGCTAACTATATCATATAATATGATCACTAAAAGCCTTAAAGACATTAAGAAATAATCTGCTGTTAGAACAGAGAATTCCATAACACTGAAAGTGGCTGGTTATGCATTACGATATTTTATTATGTCATGTAATTTGAAAATGATTTGGGTTTTTTGTGAGATGTGTTTTGGACTTAAACAAAGGACTCCTGATTTCTCAAATATTAAAGTCTCCCTGAATTACCAATAGCATAATTTCCACTTTAATCACAGGAGTTCCATAATACTGTATTTGTTTCTGTGCTGAGACACAAAATAACAGTTAAATACTGAACCATCTACTGAGAACAAGCACACGAGATAAAGGAATACAAAAGACTGTGGTGGTTGAATGCCTAGTTCAGTAAATTTCAGGCAAATCTAGTAGAAACCATGGAAGCACAACAATGGCCTCTGTTTATAATAACATAAAGAACATTACTCTGCATGGAAAATGGGGATAGCATTTATATAAGAGTGTATCAGCCTGCACAAAAATCCAATATCTAAGAATGGACACAGTAGGCCTATAATGCAGGGGTTCACAACCTACGGCCCATGGGCTGTACCCAGCCCATGGCGCCATTTCATGTGGCTCACTGCCCTCACTCCTGCCACCACCGCCATCGGAAGTGGCAAAAACATCCAAAAATGTGCCACTCTTGCTCCCCACTCCCGCCACCACCACCACCAGAAGCAGCAGAAATGTGAAAACAACCGAAAACACACTGTAAATGCACCCACGGCTGTAGTAAACCCATGCCGCGAAAAAGCTGAGAACCCCTGCTATAATGGATAAGAGCTGAAGTTAAAGGTCTCCTTTTAAAATTAAATCCAAGAACCCTGGTAATGCAGTGGTTAAACCACTGTACTGTAGCCAAAACTGCTGACTTTGTGTGAGCACCCAGCATGTTGGGCCAAAATGCTAATTACCTTGCGAACTGACCAGAGAGTGCACTAAGTACTATGGGGCGGTATATAAATGTAATTGCTATGTCCACATTTTAATAGATGTTAACCATCCATGCTGTGTACATTAGCTTTGGCTCTGAGCATTTCAACTGAAGAGTATGCTGCTCCACTATGGAGAGCATCCACACACGCAAAAGACGTTGACATCGCTGTTAAGGAAGCCATGCATATAGTGACAGGATGCCTCAAACCTACACCAGTTGAGAAAATATACCTTCTAGTTCGTATTGCTTCACCTAAGATCAGGAGAGAAGTAGCAGCAGATGATGAGAGAACCTAACAAAAGAAACCCTTGACATCCTCTGAAGGGATATGAGCTTAAAGACCACCAGCACAGATCCAGGAAGAGCTTTACAGCTAGAACAAACACAATTGATGGTACATAAGAGCAAACCCAAATTAGAACATGGAGGAAGGAGCTCCCCAAACAAGGAATATTAAAGGAGGATATAGTTGAGGAACTCAACCTCCCCTACGTCACTTAGAGAACCCTAAATAGTCTGAGGGTTGGAGTCCCTAAATGCAAAACCAACATGCTCAAGTGGGGACTGCCGGAAATATTGTAAAATAATTCTATCAAAATTTATACAAAGAAAATGATATAAAGATGGACAGTTTAAGAACATACTTGGGAAAATATAGTAGATGTAAAATGAAAGAAGAATACAAATTAAAGACGGAAGAAAACATCTGATGCAAAAATAGGGGAAGTTATAGACAAATTGAAGATGGGGAAAGGCCGAGGGGAGGATGACAGTAGAATTTTATAGGGGATTTTTTAAAATATTGATTCTCAAATTTAAGAAACTATATAATTGCATAATGGAAGGGGGAGAAACACCTAGGTCGTGGTAAAAATCAATAACAGTGCTTATCCCAAAAACACAGAAAGAATCCCAAATTAATTGATTCATACTGGCCAATAGCATTAATCAACCAAGATGCAAATTTTTTTACAACAGTCTTAGCAAATAGACTGAACAGCATCATGACAGACTATATGCATGAAGATCAGGCAGGTTTCTTAAAAGGTAGACATATATCCAATCTTATAAGGAGAGTAATAAATTTAATAGACACAACAAATCAAACAAAAAAACTAAATAGATATTATAGCAATGGATATCTTTAAGGCATTTGATTCAGTGCAATGGACCACCATTAAGGAAATAATAAGAAAAATGGGATTTCGAGAGAAATTTATAAATGTCATAAACCAATTATACAGAACAGGTTACACCAAAATAAGAATAAATGTGGTACTAACAGATGAAATTGAGCTTAAAGCCGGAGCTAGACGAGGATACCCCCTATCACCGATACTATTCATTATGGTAATGGAATTACTTGCAACAGCAGTTATGACAGACCCTCAAATAAACGTAATTTAAAAAGTAAAAATTAGTTCATGTGCAGATGCATAGATCTTAGATAGAATAAAACAACACAGTAGAATTTGAAGAAAATACAGAATTAAGGATAAATTGGGGAAAGACCGAAGCTATACTCTGAAACAAAACTAGAGAAGATATTTTAAAAATTAATAAACTACATCATATACAGATAAAACAAAGTTTGAAATATCTAGGAGTCAACATTTCAGAAAAGGTTAACGATCTTAAAAAACTAAATTATGACAGGAAAATACAATAAATCAAAGATAAAATACAACAATATAAAAATGACGTCATGGTTCGGTAGGATCTCGATATATAAAATGAAAATTATGCCAATGATTAACTTTTTATTTGATGTTAAATAAATGGCAAAATATTTTTATTTTTTTATTTTTTATTTATAACTCAAATTTCTATGCCGCCCAATCAGGCAAACCCGACTCAGGGCGGCTCACAATAGGATTAAAACATACATATTAAAAATAATTAAAACCCCAACATACCCACCCACCTATTAAAAACTAACCACGTTAAAACTGCCCACATTAAAAAGATGGGGAGGTTTCATTTTATAAGCCAACAGGCGGGGGATAAACATTACAAAGAAGAAGAAAATACAGAAAAGAAAACACGTAATTTAAAAGAAAAAAACATATTCAATTTTTATCGAATCCAGTTGCATTAAACATAACATAAACACTAATAATCACCCTGTGTATTTATAAGTTATAAGAGCCTGCGGGATATTGCCTTTTTTACCATTTCCAATATATATATATATATATTCTGGTACAAGGCTATTGCTCTGATCTCCATTCAGTGAGTATTCCACAAAAGGTTGCCAAATTTTCCAAAATCTATTTTCTTTAATTTTTCCCTTATATTTGTTTATTTCCCATGTCAGTTTGTCATTCAATGCAAGATCCCACATCTCTTTATACCATTCCTCTACTTTTAGAACTCTATCAAGTTTCCAGCTCCTTGCAATACACATTCTAGCTGATATTAGCATAATAGCTATTAGTTCCTTATTGTCTTCATTTACTTTCAAATTCTCCACATCTGTTAACAGCACCATATTTAAATTCAATTCACATTCTACCCCCATAATATCACATATTTCCTTCTCAATTTTTCCCCAATACTCTTTTACCACTTTACGATTCCACCACATATGTTCATATGTCCCTAAAGAGTTTTTACATCTCCAACACATTTTACTTTTAGCATTGTCCATTTGAAATAATCTCTCAGGAGTCAGATACCACTTCCATAACATTTTGTAATTATGCTCTTTCATTCTTACCGACATAGTTCTCATATATCTTTTTTCCACTTATCTTTCCAAATTTCTTCCTGAATTTTTATGTTCAAATCCTGTTCCCAGCATAACTTCAAAGTTTCTTGTGGATTACCTTCATTATTTAAAATTTTATAAATCCTGCTTACTATACCCTTTAATCCCATATCTCCTTTTCGTATTTTTAACAACAGTTGCTCAAATTCTGTTTTATCCCTCTCTAAACTACTTTCTTCCTTATATTTATCAGTCCATCTATCCAACATTACCTTCTGAAGCCAGTTCAGATTCAACTGTGAATAAATTACTGCTTTATTCTCACTATCTTTACAGGCGCGAACCCAATCCTTCAACAAAGAAACATTTTTCCTTTCCAGTACCATCTTTAAACTATTATCTAATTGTATCAGAAAACTTTTAATATCATCTAATTCTATTATAGGAGATAGTTCTGGACTCAATTTCTTTTTGACCTTGTTCCAAACATCCAACATTGTTTTCATCATTCTATTTTTAACACTGATTTTCCCTTTCTTGTCGCCTAGAAATACCCCTTTACCCATTTTTAACTCCTTCATCTCTATTTCTTCCCAGACAACCTTCTCCCTTGCTAAAAGTTTTATAATATTCTTAATTTGAAAAGCTCTATAATAATTCCTTAAATTAGGTATTCCCAATCCTCCTTCTTTCTGAGATAAGTAACAAAACATCTTAGCGATTCTAGGCTTTTTTCCTGCATTACAATAATTATTTATTATGTTTTGAAAATCTTTAATTTCCTTATCAAACAACCTAATTGGCAACGCCTCAAATAAAAAAATTATTTTTGGCAACAACATCATTTTAGTTAACGCTGTGATTGTAGCTCTATTCGACTACCAGCTCCTGATTGTTCTTTCCCGCCGAAACCTCCCACCTCAGTCCATACTAAAGCTAGAGCCAGGAACCTCTCCAAGCGGAGAGTGGGGAGGTGGGCGGGTATGTGTGCATTCACAGACATTTCCTCGAAGAACCAAAGTTACAGGTAGGTAATCTGCTCTTCTTCGAGGAGTCTGTGAATGCCCACATATGGGTGAGTAGCAAGCTGCCTACTGGATGGAGGGTCCGCGTCAGGCATCCTGTTGTCTGGAGTCATAGGGACGAAGACAGGACCGCTCTGCCAAACTCTGCATCACGTGCTGTTCTCGTGTCAAGTCTGTAGTGACGGACAAACGTGAGCAGCTGGGACCAGGTAGCAGACCTGCAAATCTCCTCGATGGGGACCCCACTGAGGAAAGCTGTGGATGTGGTAACAGCCCTCGTAGAGTGCGGTCGAGGCCATTCTGGCAGAGGAGCCGAAGACAGACGATACGCAATGTCAATTGTCATGGCCAACCATTTAGACAACCTTTGAGAGGATATGGCTGAACCCTTCTGGTGGCCTCCATATGCTATAAAGAGTTTAGTAGAGGTGCGGAAGGGCTTAGTTCTCTCTAAGTAGAACAGCAGCGCATGCCTGACATCCAGCATGTGGAAGGACCTTTCAACAGGAGTAGCTGGAGATGGAAAAAAGACCGGCAGGTGTACAGGTTGAGACACATGGAAGTCTGAAACTACTTTGGGGAGGAAGTCCATGTCCGGGTACAAGGTGACTTTATCCTGGAAAAATTGGAGAAAAGGAGGGTCACAGCGCAGCGCTGCCAGTTCTGATGCACGCTTGGCTGACGTCACCGCCAGAAGGAAGACAGTCTTAAGGGTGACAAACTTGACATCTACAGACGCCATAGCTTCAAAAGGAGGATACCTAAGGCGCCTGAGAATGAGATGGAGCAACCACTGGGGTATCAGCCACTTGGGGCGTACGTACTTGTTGCGTAGACCCTTTAAAAACCTTTTGACCGCCGGGTCTCTGAAGAGAAGCGAGTGGGTAGGATGATGTTGTTGATGGGCAATGATGGCAGACAGGGCAACTTTTATAGAGGAGTGGGCTTGGCCCGCTTGAGCAAGGTGAAGTAAGTATCTAAGAACATCTGAAACAGAGAACTGAGTAACATGAGGGCCTCCTTGAGAAACAAACTGGAGGAATAATTTGTACTTGTAACTGTAAAGTCTATTGGTAGAGGGTTTCTTACTAGCAGACAGTATGTTGGCGATCAGAGGATTATCCTCCAGGCAGTCAGGCGCAAGGTGGGTAGATCATGGTGCAGCACCCGGCCACTGTCCTAATGGATCAAGTCCGGAACCTTCAGAAGGCATAGGAAGTCCGAGGCCATGGATCTCAGGATGGGGAACCACGGTTTCCTGGGCCACCATGGAGTGATGAGGATGACATCAGACCTGTCCTTCTTCATCTTGACCAGTGTCCGGGTTATCAGCGGGAACGGGGGAAATAGGTACATCAATGACCCGTTCCACTTGATCATGAAGGCATCCCCGAGCGACCCGTGTCCGCCCTTGCTCGTGAACAGAACAGGGGACATTTTCAGTTTGCCAGGGAGGCGAACACGTCCACCATCGGGGAGCCCCAACGTTGGCAGAGTCTGACAAATTGCCTCTGGTGAAGTTCCCACTCGTGCATAGTGTCGTTCTGACAACTGAGGGCGTCTGCAAGGGAGTTGTCCTGACCCCGAATGTGAATTGCAATCGGAAAGATCCAATTCGAGAGCCATCTGTAGGAGTCTTTGAGATCTGGTTCCCCCTTGCTTGTTTACATAGGCTGCCGCCGTGGTGTTGTCTGTTGTGACTTGGACCATGTTGTGGTAAAGCAGAGGTGCAAAGGCCCGTAGGGACTTCCAGATGGCAAGAAGTTCGAGCACGTTGATGTGTAGACTTCTCTCTGCAGCGGACCATTGGTCGTGAACGCGATGGTCCCCGCAGTACACCCCCCCAACCCACCGTGCTGGCATCTGAGATCACCTGCATTGTAGGGGCAGGTTGTTGGAAGGGGAGGCCCGCTGTAAGATGATGGATGTCGGCCCACCATAGCAACTGTAGTTTGAGGGGACGAGTGACCCTCAGCCGCATCGACTGGCCGTGCTGGTGAAGCTTGAAAGTCCTAAATAGCCAATTCTGAAGAGGATGCATTCGAAGGTGAGCATACTTCACAGTGGCAATGGTGGATGCCATGTAGCCTAGTAACTTCTGGGCAATGAGGGTAGACACCATGGGGCTCTGCTGGAACTTGTACACCAGACCTTTTATTTTGGTGATGCGCACATTGGGCAGGTATGCCCTTGCAGAGCGAGAGTCCAGGGTAGCCCCTATGTAGGAAATCACCTGAGTAGGAATGAGGGTGGATTTCTTATAGTTGATGTTGAGGCCTAATCTGCACATTAGGTCCACAGTGTGGCAAATGGCCGCTGTAGCTTGTATGTGCGTTGGGGCAACCAGGAGCCAGTTGTCTATGTATGGGAAAATGATGACTCCCTCGGAGCGGAGGAAGGCAGCAACCGGGGCGAGGCATTTTGTAAACACCCACGGGCTGTGGAGAGGCCGAAAGGTAGTGCCTTGAACTGAAAAACGTAAGAGCCCAAGGTGAACCGCAGAAAACAGCGGTGGGTGGGGTGGATGGAAATGTGGAAGTATGCATTGCGCAGGCATCCTGGTCGATGAGGGGCAGGATGCCCTGAAGAGTTACCATCTGGAATTTCTTTCTGGCAATGAATTTGTTCAGCTTTCTGAGGTCGAGAATGGGGCGCAGTCCGCCTTCCTTCTTTTCCACCATGAAGTATAGGGAGAAGAAGCCTGCTGACTGGGAAGTGGTGATGAGTTCGATTGCATTCTTTTCCAACAGGGTTCGAACTTCGTCCTCCATGATTGGCGTGTACGCGGTCTTCCGTACGGCACCAATGGGAGGGGCACAAAAGAACTCTATGAGGTAGCCCGATCGGATGATGGCAAGGACCCACCTGTCCATTGTGATGGACTCCCATGCAGGTAGGTATGGTTGAAGAGCGGGAAGGCTTGACTGCGCTGGACATGGAAGGGGGGGCGGTGGTGGGGATAGGTCAATTGTGAGGTTTTTGCTTTCTATCCCATCCCTTTGAGCCCTGCTGCTGGCGAAAGGAATACTTGCTTTGCTGACGGCGTGGCTGGAAAGCTTGCCTGGGCCTCTGGGCTGGAGTGGAGAAGTGGGACTGAGAAGCCTGTGGTTGGTAAGGCTGAAAGGGACGAGGCTGATATCCCTGTTGCCTTGGCTGAAAGGTTTGGTTGAGGCCAAGCCTTTTCGCTGTTCTTTTTCTTCTGTAAATTCTACATAATATTGTCAGGCCCAGAATTAAAGAGGCCTTCCCCGTCAAAGGGGAGGTCTTCAATGCGGTGTCTGGCGTCATCGGTGAGGCCAGTAGAGCGAAGCCAGGAGTATCTGTGGAGGACAACCGCTGTTGCTAGGCCCCTGGAGGCCATGACCATAGCATGGCTAGAAGACCTGATTTGTTAGGAAGAGAGGAGTGATCCTTCCTCTACAAGAGCCTTCATCTGTGACCTGGAGTCATCTGATAGGAATTCCATGAAAGGTTCCATCTTGTCCCACAAGTGTGCTTGATAGGCCCCCATCATAGCCTGGTAATTGGCAATATGTGCGGCCAGTGAGGTGGAAGAAAACAAACGGCACCCTAGGTGGTCAAGTTTCTTCCCCTCTTTAGATGCCGGTGAGGCAATTTCCTTGGATCCGAACTTACCCTGGGCCGTCTCTACAACAATAGAGTTGGAAATAGGGTTTTTCGTTAGGAAACTGGATTCCTGATCAAAAACCTTGTAAAAATCTTCCAATCGTTTGGAGATGTTCTGCGAGGTGGAAGGCTTGGCCCATATGTCCTTCCCCAGATCAATAGGGAGGGTAGGGTCCCCACTGCCATGTAATTGTTGGAAGACTTTATCCCGCGTTTGGGCGGGAAAGAACAATCAGGAGCTGGTAGTCGAACAGAGCTACAATCGCAGTGGAGAAAAAAAAGACTGAGGAGGGAGGTCCAGCGCCAGGAATATATAGATAGTGGAGGGGGCGGGGCCAAGTACTTTGTACTTTCCCTCCAAAAATTCCTTTTTAAGCTTGGTAGAATCCGAATGGAGTCTTGCGCAAGCGCAATAACCCATATGTGGGCATTCACAGACTCCTCGAAGAAGAAGCATGTTTTAAAGGTGTAGGAAACACCCCCTCCCGTAGTGATGCATTGATTATAGCCCCAGCCCAGAATCCCGTCACCACCTTAGAGGCTTTCACCAACCAGGTGGGATAGGGATCTAAAGGGCAGGAGGTGGTGCGAACAGCTGCAAGAAGCCTGTCCACTTCCTCAGGGACAACTGGATTGAATTGATCCCTGATAACACAGCCAGACTGAGCTCTGGTCCCCTCCTGACTCTCCCCATCCACGCCAGGATTGAACCCCGAGCGAATCTGAGTGATTTTCTCCACCAGATAGTCTGCAAAAACCTCAGCCGAACCCTGCCAACCGGGCACCGGCCCCTCCCGGCCAAGGAGAGACCTGGTAACACGGAACAGGGCAGCTGGATGATTATACGCGGAGGCAATGAATGTGGTGAAGTATTGCTGGTTCACCACCCTCATCGCCACCAGGTAGGTCTTAATAGCAGCCCTAGCCAGTGTCCAGTTGGAATCGCTTTGGGTCTTCCCCAAGCGGCGCTCTCAGCGTCTCTTTGCCCATTTAAGCTCCTGCAGTTCATCTGTAAACTATTCATGTGATAAATGAATACTGTAATGGAGGTTAAAAAAAACCAGACTCTCCAAATCCCTTTGCTATTGGTCACAGAGAGAAAGGGGTTTAGGTATACCCAATATTAGAAATTATAGAGAGCATTTCAAATTAGAGGAGTCGTGAAGATTCTTACACTAAATCGAATAATCTGGAAAGATATTGAATTTAAAGAGTTTAAACAAGTGGATAATGGGTTTTGGGTTTTTTTTTAGACAATTTCAAGTGTAATACTAAGATTAGAAATAGTCTGGCCAAAAGCATGATTAATATGTGGGGAACTTTTAAAATAAAATTGGTACTGGGGATTTCTCCAATCATGAAGATAGCAGACTTAGAAACATGCCCCATAAATATTAATGTAGAAAAAGCAATGGCCAAACGGAGTATCACAAGAAGAGAGCACAAAATCCGTTTGAGGCTGAGAGAACATATTTTAATATACAATCTCCATACTATGTATTCAATGTGTCTAAAAGTCAGCCGGTGTACAACTTTTTCGGAGAAATCCTTCATCAGAGATTACTTTTACAATCCTTTAAAGTTTCTGTAAAACAGATAATAATTTTTAAAACATATAAAGATTATCAAAACCTTTGAGAATGAATCCACCTAGTCATAATGTGTAATTTACTATCCACATCCTTATCTTACGTCCTGGCCTCCCTGTAATTCTGTTGGGCTACAGACATAAACAAGCTGGATGTAATTCCTCATTAAATAATGTGTAATTTACTTATCCGCATCCTTATCTTGCATCCTGGCCTCCCTGTAGAAATTCTTTGGGCTACAGACGTTAATAGGCTGGATGTGATTCCTCATTAAATAGCACTGGCACAGGTGAGTTTAATTGTGTGGTGGTTCTATCTCTTCCCTCCCAATTAACTCTTACATATTTTATTCTTTTATAACTTCAATTTAGTAATTTATCCTAAGTTAAATACACCCCCACACACACACATGCATAATAATATAGTAATAAAATAATGAAAAACGGACATTAAAAAACTCCTGGAGATAAACTCCTACAATATTTTAACTTTGTTCCCATTGGGATTTGGTAGTATATTTTATTTATTTAATCAATGGTTATTTCACTTATTAAATTTTGGATGTATATTTTGTGCCTCGAACGTTTTTGCTTGCACTTGGAGTTTTTACTGTTTGGCCCCTGTTTGCCATTTCCCCTGCAGAGCCACCACTGGTTGGTAGTGCAAAATACAGTATTAATTTTTTTTTGTTTTCCTGCTCTGAAAACTGGGTGCGTCTTATGGTCAGGTGCATTTTATGGTTCCAAAAATATGGTATTGACAATCTTTATATCATTAGTAAGACTAATGAAAGCTAAAAATTGAAAAGGTAACCTTAACCTCAAAATAGAAAACTGGTACAAGGATGTGTAGGAAATTGCACTGAATGAAAAGCTTACGTGGGAATTGAATTATAGGAAAGGATTAATACAAACTAATTGGTTTGGGGATATTTGGAAGCCTCTTGTGCAACAAGTATTAAAAAAATAAGGGGTACAGACTCGTACAAGAAGTAATGAGCATCTGGAAACAGACTATAATTAATAAAGAAATGATCAATAGTTAGGTGGTATAGTAATTTCCCAGCTGATGTAAATAGCACAGGGTGCTCACGTATTTTCTGATGTCAGAGGACTTGAATATAGTGGGTCTAAGTAGAGTTATTATGCTATATGGCAAATGAAGTAAAACAAATATACTGAAAGTAGATAGCAATAAAGATATGTATTAGCATAGGTTAAGAGAAACAGTCAAAAAGAAAAGGCACATTATATTTTGTTTTTTATTTGTTATTTAAATAATTCTTGACAATACCATTGTTACTTTATGTAAAAACTCAATAAAGAATATAATCTAAAATAAATAAATAAATGCATTGCGAACAACATAAAACGTTTAAAAAAAAAAAGAATGGACGCCTTTGAGCTGTGGTGTTGGAGAAGACTCTTAAGAGTCTCCTGGACTGCAAGGAGATCAAATCAGTCATTCCTAAAGGAAATCAACCCTGACTGCTCCTTGGAAGGACAAATACTGAAGCCGAAGCTCAAGTACTTTGGCCACCAAAGGAGAAGAGAGGACTCACTTCAGAAGGCCTTGATGCTAGGAAAGATTGAAGCCAAAAGGAGAAGGGGGCAGCAGAGGATGAGGTGGCTCGATAGTATCATTGATGCAGTGGGCGCAGATCTGGGCAGGCTACAAAGGATGGCAGATGACAGAGGAGCCTGGTGTGCAGTGGTCCATGGGGTCGCAAAGGGTTGGACTCCACTGTGTGACTGAACAACAACAAATCTGATAGTACACCCAGTCACAAAAGAGAAGCCTGAAGCTGGTAACAGCAATGGAGCAGATCTCTCAGTAAACTCAACTACTAACAAAGTGTTTTGAGGGTCTAGTATCACTTCATCAAGTGATGTCTTAGATATGGCTCTTCTGCAATTTCTAAAACAATACAACTGCTTACACAACAGTACTTAGGGTAACATAAATCCCCGATAGGATTCTGGCTAAAACCATTGTTCATAACTAGAGTGTGTCTAGTATGAAACAAGAAAAAACAAAAACTACCTTTCCTAAGCTTGTTTTATGGCTTTGCTAAGCATTCTCATTTTTCATTTAATATTCAAAGCCAACCATGACCTTTATACTGCAGAATTTCTTTGCTGCAGTGAAGTTATTGCCTCTTGGCAATGAATGTGAAGAAAATAATTAGTAAAAACTAATGTTACTATATAACAACAGTTTACTTTATAACAACAGTGGTAGATCATGGTCCAAAAAAGGGAAATACTGTACTTTATATAAAAAATTTCTGCTTTGACCCCAAGTTGCCTATGCAAGCTAAGCAACATGTCTGAAAGTGTGTTTCTTTCACATATAGTTATATAAGGAGCATATAGTTCTGAGATTACCTCGAGGAGTATGCTTTTGCTAACATCAGCAAAACATCAGTGATTCTAAATCTAAAACAGCAGGCAGGACAGACCGATATCTTTTCTCATAACAGTCATTTAAGATACACTGGCAAAATATTTTCTCTGTCAACAATAATGATTTTTGTACCTAGAAAGCAACATACAAACCACATTCCACTAGCAGTTAAACCAATGCAATTTTATTTAGATCAGAATGCCTCTTTTAAAAAAACATGAAAAGTGTTTAAAAGAAGAGTCATCTATATATATTTCATACATTTATCATACTTATTTAGCAAAATGCCCACAGAAAAGGATTACTATACAGTTTTTTTAAAAGATTATATGTTAGAGCAGAAAAACAACTCTGACAATAATAAAAAGCCTTTCTGGAACTATTTTAAAAGGGCAGGTACTATCAACAGTTAGTGCCTAACACAGGAGTTCTCAACCTTTTTAAGCCGAAGGCCAGATCACACTCCCTCAGACAGCTTTGGGGGCCAGATGGCCATTTTGCCATTCTTCCACCACATGGCACTTCCAGGTATGGTGGAGGTGGTGGTGGGCATGGGCCACATGAAATGGCATTGCAGACTACAAGTTGAGAATCCCTGGCCTAACCATTTTATTTATATTGCCTTGTATCAGGGGGTTTCCAACCTAAAGCTCGCAGGCTGGATCCGGCCCATGACACCATTTCATGTGCCCCACCCCACCCCTCCAACAGCATTTAAAGCAAAATGGCCACCCCATCACGCAGGCAGGGCAAAATGGCCATCTGGCTCTCGAAGCTGACTGCGAGAGTGTGACCTGGCCCCCAGCTTGAAAAGGTTGGAAACTCCCTGCCTTATAGGATAATTCTTAAAAAGAATTAAAAATGTGAATATAAACATGTACATTAGAACTATGCAACTGATTCAGTATCTCACTTTGGGCCCACCATGATAACTTAGGACTTCCTGGAAAAGACAACACCATTAGGAAAATTTGAACGCAGCAGGGGGGAAATGACCAAACATAAAATGAATCAACTCAATAAAGGAAGCCATGGTTCTGAATTTGTTAATGATAGGACATTTTGGGGGTCACTATAAACGGGAGTCAACTTGACAGCACATAACAAAAAAAAATAGACTTCAAAATGGGCTAATTTCAGTCAAGTTCAAAGTAAAAAAGAAAGCTAGTAACTGGGCAAAATCCTGTTGCACAACTTTGCACTCAACACAACTCAGATCAGGTCCTGGAAACGTTTAATTTACTATAATTAAATTATATTATCCCACAGTTTCATGTTCCAAGGTTCTCCTCAGGCTCATTTTTGTCCTGGAGAATCCTTTGGGATCCTCAGATGGGCTTCTGCCCAATTGGTGGTGGCAATCCCAGTCTAGCCAGCAGCGATCCAATGACACTTTCTGACTTTCCAAGTCTCCCTCTCTACCTGCATCCTGAGGCTTTCAAAGTCTTGCTCAAGGTAAAAGGGAGCCTTGGAATATAAAAAGGGGTGGGGTTATGAAGCTTTAATTAGTGTATATTTAACATTTCTGATGCACAACTCAGCAGTATAAGCCACAAAGTCGTAAAACAGATTTTGCCCAATGTCGCTCCAAAAGTGAGGCAAAATGGCACCATATAAGAAAAGTAACAACTTGATAGGAAATTTTTCAAATGGTAGCTATGTTAGTCTGTGTTTCAAGCATATCAGAGTAAACAAAACAAAACGACAAAAAACATTGTGGCACTTTAAAGACTAAATTGTGGGGCTGCAGTGGCTCAAGTGGCTAAGACGCTGACTGGGAGGTGGAAGGTCAGCAGTTCGATTCCCAAGTACTGCAGGACAGAATGAGCTCCTGTCTTTGTCCCAGCTTCTGCCAACCTAGCAGTTCAAAAGCAAGAAATAGGGACCACTTCGGTGGGAAGGTAACAGCATTCCGTGCGCTCCGGTGTCTAGTCATGCCTGCCACATGACCACGGAAATGTCTGCGGAAGCAGACAACGCTGGCTCTTTGGCTTTGAAACAGAGATGAGCACTGAACCCTAGAATCGGATACGACTGGCTTTCGAACAAGGGAAACCTTTACCTTTACCTAACGACTAAATGCTATATTTTAATGTTAGTGGACTTGTTCCATGAAAGCTAACATGAAAATACAGTAGTTAGTCTTATAAAATACGGTAGTTAGTGTGGGTTGCCCGCGGGAATAATTGGCTAAACCTTTCCCCAGGGGGTCGCTTGGCCTTCGACAGATCCGGGGATCAACCGAGCTTGGCAGGAAAGGCAATTGGGGTATGGGCTAGCTAGTGAGTTTTTTTGGGGGGGAATCATAAAGCCTTGGCTGATGGTTATGATAGAAACAGGGCAAAAACCAAGGATGATGACTCTAATGGAAATACACAATCCTCTGCTTCTGGCTGCAGATTAAGTTGGGCAAATAAGCCGCGCCAGACAGCAGAACAAGCTAGGTACCTGGAGTCAATACACATAAGGCTCTGAGATAGGGCAAGAACAATGGGTTTCACCAGCCTAGACCTTAATTAGTTGTGGGTTGTCTATTAACCACAGGGCAATGTCCAAGAACAGGCATTGTACTGACCACCGGAAAATGCCACGTATGCAAGCCTTCTGTATTAGGGGGTCACACGCATCTTACGCACGTATCACCGCAAGGCAGGGTAATAAATACATGCCACCCGACCCAGTTCGGGGCTGGACTTCACCGCACAATTGTCTCGCGTGTCTGCCTTGCGGCCAGCCACTCCTACATCTGGTAGCCATTGCAACAAGTTAGTCTATAAAAGAGTGAGAAAAGCAGTAATGGGATATAATCTTAAAAATAGCAGAATTATTTCAGTCAGAATTCAAGGTAAACCTTTCAATATCACTGTAATCCAAATATACGCACCAACGACTGGTGCAGATGAAGCCATAGTTGATCAGTTCTATGAGGACCTACAACACCTCATAGAACAGACACCAAGAAATGATGTCCATATTATCATAGGAGATTGGAATGCCAAAGAAGGAAATCAAAAAGTAAATGGAATAACAGGAAAGTTTGGTCTTGGAACACAGAATGAAGCAGGACAAAAGGCTAAGAGTCCTGCCAAGAGAATGCACTGGTCATAGCAAACACCCTCTTCCAGCAACACAAGAGGAAGACTTTACACATGGACATCACCAGATGGCCAACATCGAAACCAGATTGATTACATACTCTGCAGCCAAAGATGGAGAACCTCCATACAATCAGCAAAAACGAGACCTGGAGCAGACTGTTGCTCAGATCATAATCTACTGATTGCAAAATTCAGGGTTAGACTAAAAAAATAGGGAAAATAATTAGGCCAGAAAGGTATGACCTAGACAACATCCCTAAGGAATACACAGTTGGGTGTGGAACAGATTTAATGGCTTAGACTCGATAGACAGAGTGCCAGAAGAATGATGGACAGAGGTGCGAGACATCATACAGGAGCCAGCAAGGAAAACCATAAAAAGAAAAGAAGAGTAAGAAAGCAAAGTGGTTGTCTGATGAGGCTCTTAAAATAACAGAGGAAAGAAGGAATGCAAAAGGCAAAGTAGAAAGCAAAAAATGCAATCAATTGAATACAGAATTTCAAAGAAAATGCAAGGAGAGATAAGGAAACCTGCCTAAATGAACAGTGCAAAGAAATAGAGGAAAACAACATAAGGGGTGGGACTAGAGATCTTTTCAAAAAAATGGGGAAATTAAGGGAATGTTTAAAGCAAAAATGACCATGATAAGAGACAAAAATGGCAAGGAGTTAGCTGATGCAGAAGAGATTAAGAAAAGATGACAAGATTACACAGATGAACTTTACAAAAAGGACCTCAACACCCCTGATAATCACAATGATGAAAACATTGAACTTGAGCCAGACATCCTAGAGAGTGAAGTCAGAAAGGCCCTAAAAAGCACTGCAAACAACAAAGCCAGTGGAGATGATGGCATCCCAAGCTGAATTTTTCAAAGCCCTAAAAAATGATGGAATCAAATTATTGCATTCTATATTTCGAACCTAGCAGTTCGAAAGCAAGAAATTGCAAGTAGATAAATAGTGACCACTTTGGTGGGAAGGTAACAGCCTTCCGTGCGCTCCGGTGTCTAGTCATGCCTGCCACATGACCACGGAAACGTCTGCAGAAGCAGACAACGCTGGCTCTTCGGCTTAGAAACAGAGATGAGCACTGCACCCTAGAGTCGGATACGACTGGCTTTCGAGCAAGGGAAACCTTTACCTTTACCTTTATATGTCAGCAGATTTGGAAAACACAACAAGGGCCACAGGATTGGAAAAGATCAGTATATGTTCCAATCCCAAAAAAGAGTAATGCCAAAGAATGTTCAAATATCTGAACAATTGCGCTCATCCCACACACTAGCAAGGTTATGCTCAAGATAATACAGGATAGACTTCAGCAGCACTTGGAGAGAGAATTACCAGAAGTGCAGACTGGGTTCCGAAGAGGCAGGGGGACTAGAGACCACATTGCCAACATACGTTGGTTCATGGAGAAAACAAAGGAATATAAGAAACAAGTCTACTTCTGTTTCACTGACTACACCAAAGCCTTTGACTGGGTGGACCACAACAAAATGTGGCAAGTAATTAAAGAGATGGGAATACCAGAACACCTTATATGCCTCTTGAGAAGTCTGTACAAGAGTTAAGAAGCAACAGTTAGGACAGAATACGGAATGACAGAGTGGTTTGGAATAAGAAAAGGAGTAAGACAAGGCTGCATTTTGTCATCCTGCTTATTCAACTTACTGTATACACAGAGCATAATGCGCAATGCAGGGTTGGACGAATCACAAGTTGGGATCAAAATTGCTGGGAGAAACATCAACAACTTGAGATACGTAGATGATACTACCCTAATGGCAGAAAGTGAGGAAGACCGAAAGAAGCTCCTTATTAAGTTGAAAGAAGAGAGTGCAAAAAGTGGCTTGAGACTCAACATCAAGAAAACCAAGATACAGTGATACCTCATACAACGTCCAAACTTGGTTCCACAAGTTTGGACTTTATATGGATTTGGACTTTGTATGAGACATGCAAAATCCTAGCCATGATGCCTCATACAACATCCAAATCCTTGCCACGATGCCTCATACAACGTTGTTTCCATAGAGATACATTGTACTGTAACAGCACAGACCTCAGGGCAAAGTCAAGGAAACAGACAGGAAACTGACAGAACTTTAATAAATCATTGTCTAAATGCTAAATACATTACAAAAACATGTCAAACAACCCTGATTGTCCAAGAACCTGAAGAATGCTGCAAAAATCCCAGGAATGCTTCTAAAAATTCTGACGAAAAATTCAAAAAAATCCAAAATCACGCTCAAAACCACTCCTAAACACTCTTCGCCTTGTGCAAAACCCACAAGAGCAATGCACGCACGTGTCCTGCCTTTTATACTGCCCAGGCACAATGAAACCTGGGAAAAACCACAATGCCTCATACAAAGTCGCAGCGACTTTGTATGAGGCAACTTTTTTCAAGGAATTAGGCAATGTTGTATGAATTGGATGTTGTATGAAGCAGACTTTGTATGAGGTATTACTGTAATGGCAACAGGCTCTATCACTCCCTGGAAAATAGATGGGGAAGAAGTAAAAGCAGTGACAGATTTTACATTCTTAGGATCAAAGATCACTACAGATGGTGATTGCAGCCATAAAATAAAAAGGCGACTGATGCTTGGGAGACAAGCTATGAGAAACCTGAGGGATATAGTTAAAAGTCGAGACATCACCTTGCAAACAAAAATTCGCATAGTCAAAGCAATGGCATTCCCAGTCGTAATGTATGGTTGTGAGAGCTGGACCATTAGGAAAGCTGAGCACAGAAGAATAGATGCCTTTGAAATGTGGTGTTGGAGGAGAGTTTTGAGAGTACCCTGGACAGCGAGAACAAAAAAGTCGATCCTAAAAGAAATCAACCCTGACTGCTTATTAGCACATAAAGATGAAGCTAAAGTACTTTGGACATCAAATGAGAAGAGAGGATTTACTTGAGAAAGCCTTGATGCTGGGAAAGGTGGAGGGCAAAAGAAGAAAGGGACAGCCAAAAATGAGATGGCTAGATGGTATTGTAGATGCAATGGGCACAGAGTTAGGTGGGCTGAGGAAGATGGTGGAGGACAGAGGTGCCTGGCAGGCAATGGTCCATAGGGTCGCAAAGGGTCGGAATCAACTGTGCAACTGAACAGCAAAAAAAAGTTAGTCTTTAAAGTGCCACAATGACTTTTTGACTTTTTTGTTTTGATTACTCTCTGATATGCTTGATAGGGAAGGAGCAGAAGGAAGCTGGATTTTTCATATTGATAGTTCTAGCCTGCATTCTAAGGTAAAAATATCAGCAGCACTTTACAGTCTCAGTGTTTATAGGATCGTATAATGTCATTGAAAATTTTTTGTTGTTCAGTCACACAGTCGAGTCTGACCCTTCATGACTCCATGGACCACAGCACCCAAGGATTCTGTCATCTGCCATCCACCAGAAGCTGCCCAGATCCATGCCTACCACATTGATGATACTGTCTAACCATCTCATCCTTTGCTGCCCCATTCTCCTTTTTCATTCTATCTTTCCTAGCATCAGGGCCTTCTCCAGTGAGTCCTCCCTTCTCATTTGGTGGCCAAAGTACTTGAGGTTCAGCTTCAGTATTTGTCTTTCCAAGGAGCAGTCAGGGTTGATTTCCTTTAAGAGGGACTGATTTGATCTCCTTGCAGTCCAGGTGATCCTCAAAAGTCTTCTCCACCACAACAGTTCAAAGGCATCTATTCTTCTGTGCTCAGTTTCCTTATGGTTCAGCTCTCACAGCCATACATTTGTTTTGGGAAGATTATTTACTGTAACAATGTGGACTTTTGTTGGCAGGGTGATGTCTCTACTTTTTCTTATGCTGCCTAGGTTTGCCATTGCTTGTCTCCAAAGAAGTCTTTTTATTTCATAGTTGCAGTCATCATCTACAGCAGGGGTTCCCAAACTATGGCCCATGGACCAGATGCAGCCCCCAACGACAATCCATCTGACTCACAGCACCCTCACCACTGTGCATGTGCAAACAGGGACAGGGATGTGCCCATCAATGTGCATGCACATCCAGAACTACATGGGCCATAGTTTGGGAACCCCTGCTTTAGATGATGACTGCAGCTATGAAATAAAAAGACTCCTTTGGAGACAAGCTATGGCAAACCTAGAAGTGAATGGGGATGTTCCTGCGCATGCGCTAAAACACCCATGCCACTTCCGGGAGTGGATAGGGACATTCCGGTGCATGAGCAAAAGCGCCTGCACCACTTGGGAGTGGTGCGTGGGCTTTTGTGTGTGTGCTGGGACTTCTGGAACCACTACTGGGAGTGGCACAGGGCGTTTGCACATGCACAAATGCCCATGCACCACTCCCATAAGTGGTTCTGAATGCGCATGTGCAAACACGCCCACTTCCAGGGGCATGGTCTGGCCCACTCAGGTGTTCTGGGGGTGTGGTCAGGCTCCCGGCACAAAATGTTTGGGCACCCCTGATCTACAGTGATCTTAGATCCCAAGAATATAAAGTCTGTTACAGTTTCCATTTCTTCCCCTTCTATTTTCCAGGGAGTGATAGGGCCAGATGCCATGATCTTGGTTGTTTTTGTTTTGTTTTTATGTTGAGTTTCAAGCCAATTATTGCACTTTCCTTTTTCACCCTCATAAAGAGGTTCTTTAGATCTTCTTCCTTTTCTGCCATTAGGGTGGTGTCATCTGCATATCTGAGGTTGTTGATATTTCTCCCGGCAATCTTAATTCCAATTTGTGATTCATCTGAAGTTTAATATTCATTTTTTTCTAAAGGTATCACTGAGCAAATCTAGCTCCCATCATTTTCTTGCTTTTCTTTAGTTCTTACTAGCAATAATTGGAAAACTGAATCAGGGAGCCTTATACAACTCTGCTTTCACTAAATACCATATAAAAATCATATACAGTATCCTCAAACAGAGCGGGATGAATAGAATTGCTAAGATTTAATTTAAAAAACATCTTATATGACATTAACTGCATGAACCTACTCTGGCTGGCACCAACTCACCAAGAAGTTTTAGACAACGCTTTTTTCCCATAAGAAAAAAAATGTTTTAGAAGGTATGTGTAACGAGCCAAATGAGATCAGAAAAATAAAAAAAATCTGCCTGATGTATTGATTCCAATAAATTTCCCAGTACTTAAGCTGTACTTAGAGTAGACCTATTTGAGTCAATGGATCTCCAGAGGAGTTGACTCAGTAAATTCCCATTGATTCAATGGGCAATTTTACATACTAAGCAACAGAATTTTTGCATTTGTGTAACAATTTTCTGTCCCTTCTGGTGAAAAATGCACCACTGGGAAAGGGTGTTGAGTTAGCTAATTATCATCAGTCATTAGGAGGTTTTAGAATAAATATAAGAAATTTCTTTAACAGAGGTGAAATTTTATTGGAATCAATACATTAAACAACAGGATTTTGACCACTAACATCTATCTGAAATTTCAGCTCTTCTTATGGACACACAATGGTGTTAATAACCTTCACATAAGACTAATTTCTTCTTTAGCAATATATTTTAAGGTTAATAATTATTAAGTCAATGGTGCTGAATTATAACACTGCACAACAACAATTTTGCTACTGGTAATAACACATGTGATTTACATGATACTAAATGGGCTAATTCCAAATCTGAACTCAGAATTTGCCTATCACTTATAGATTTTAAATTATAGGCGTGCTATAGCTGTTCAAATGGTTGGTAATTGGGTAATGCATTTTTACATGGGAACATTATAACAGTCGCAACTACCACTATGCCTGCTGCCACCTCAGCTGAATCACGTCCCCTGGTGGCATGCATGTTCCAGCAGCGGCCGGGCATGTCTGGGCAAGTCACTGAGCTGACGTCAAAAATAGGTAAATAAGGTGAGATGGCCCAAGGGCTTGTCTCTAGTGTGAAACTATCTTATTGGATAGTACAGCTAGGCCATAGGGAGTCCGTTTTGAGCTAAAGATGAGAAGGCACAGCTGTGTTAATAAACCAGACAATCATGTCTATATGTGTAATTAACTTAAGATCCTGATGTCCTAGGCAGAATCAGACTTCAGATTTGGATTCAGCATACTTGGTTTAGTATAGGACACATGGATTAGACCAGCCATTCACAACCCCCAGCCTGTGGGCCTAATCCGGCCCACACATCTCATTAATCTGGTCCATGGTGGCCATCCGGCCACCTCTAGGACCACCCTTTGCTTCTGTTGTCAAGAAAGCTCCTGAGTTTAGCTCCTCCCAGAAAGATGCAAGTCAAGTACACTGAAGTCAAGGCTTCATTTCTACATGGAAAGACTGCAGAGGGACACAGAAGAGCCACTGGACCTCATCAACCAAAAACATACTGATTTGGGATGCAAACTAAAGACAGTCCTATATGGACCAAAGCAAGCTGCTTGGGCCTGGAATGAGGAACTGAAAAGGATGCTACTGCAACAAGGTTTCAGGTAAAGTGATACAAAACAATATTAGTATTGTACAGTATATCAGAAGCAGAAAAGAACATTTAACTTTCATTCTTGCCTATTAAGGTGACTTAACTTTTAAGAGAGTGATTGCATGTGAGTTTGAGAAGGCGTATTGGAGTTTTATTAAAACCTCACGTGCTACTTATAGTTGGAGTGACTGGGGGGGATCTTTCTGGGCTGGGTTGACTATCCAGCAGTAACATTTCTGCCTCTGAATTCAATGGAGCCAACAGGTAAAAAGTCTCAGAGCTAGCATCTCTGTGCCATCAGAAGAAGAGAGGATATTGCATAAATATTCCCCTCGACTGTTCCACCTCCTTCATACTCTCAATCTCCACTGCCTAAATCTTAGGTCCTCTCCCACATGGCAAATCTTTTCCTCCCCCCTCTTTGTTCTCTACAAATGCCAGAGAAGAGGTGAGGAAAGGGACAGAGAAGGTAAAGGTAATTGCTTGCGGGGAAACACTGGGGCAGGCAATGCAGAAGAGACAAGCAGATCAAAGACACAGCAGCTTGGAAAAGAGACATCAGAAAGCAAAAAGACTGAAGCAGATAAGAAGGGAAGCAAGCCAAGGAGGAAATGCAGGTCAGCTGGCAGAAAAGGCAGATTTATACTCCCAGAATCCCTGACCATTGTTATTTCTGTTTGTGTGTATAAAAAAGCTTTGGTGAGAATTTTTCCACTGGATTATTTCTGTTCTGCTTTGTGTTGGAGAGTTTATTTAGTGCTAACTGAATTTTCAACACCAGTACACAGTAAAAAAGCAAACACACTAGCTGTTTAAAAAGAGTTTTAAAAAGGATAGAATGTCACAGAATGTGTCCCTGTCCTTCTTTGCTCTAACCAAAACAAATGTTGTGACATCTGGATTGACAAGAAAATACTGCTAACTTCACTGACCAATCAATTTCATTTTAGAGAACACATCTTTTGTTTAGACAGGGAACCTTTTCATTAGTATATCTGAGGAATTCCATTGGTATGCTGAGACTGGATTTTGCATTCTGCCAGCACAGTGTAGCATCTACCAAATTATGTTCATTGAACTCAAATAACAATGTTGTGCATTTGATAAGAATTAATAAACATATCTGATTTGCTTCTGATTTCTAGAATCTGGGATATCTTGGTGAATGAAAAAACAACTCCTTCTGAAGTGGCTCAAGTGCCTAAGACGCTGACTGGGAGGCGGAAGGTCAGCAGTTCGATTCCCGAGTACTGCAGGATGGAATGAGCTCCCGTCTTTGTCCCAGCTCCTGCTAACCTAGCAGTTCAAAAGCAAGAAATTGCAAGTAGATAAATAGGGACCACTTCAGTGGGAAGAAAACAGCATTCCGTGTGCTTCGGTGTCTAGTCATGCCTGCCACATGACCACAGAACAGACAGCACTGGCTCTTCGGCTTTGAAACAGAGATGAGCACTGCATCCTAGAATCGGATACGACTGGCTTTCGAGCAAGGGAAACCTTTACCTCCATCAATACAGAGAAGACAGAAGAATTATAGAGATGGGAAAACCAGGAAGTAGCAACCACAATTCAATCTAATTAGAATTTTTTGTCACTTCTTTTTAAGTGAAAGTTAAACACGGATTTAAATCTGTTCCATAGAAATTTATAGGGCCTTAGAATTCATATCTACATTAGGAGCATAGCCTTTCACACCTGTTTCTTTTAAAACCAAGGATTCTCCAAAGTCTCTATTATAAACCCAACAATCTGTTTAAAAAAGAAAACACAAATAAGCATTTGAATCTATGCACAGCATATTTAGAATCTCCTAGGTACTGTTATGTTCCCAAGGATATACTCAAAGCAAATATGCATTTTAGAACATTTTGATTTATTTTGTGTTCCAATTTGTCTACATTAATTTTAAAATACATCTCAGTGTAATGACACTGTTCTCTCTTTTTTAAAAAAATTCCTACAAGTTAACTTCTACTAAATGGTATTTTCTTTCATAATAGCCAGGTACTATCCCCAAGTTCATATTATAGAAACACATGCTCCTCCAGAGCTTTGGATAGGAGATATTACATATTCTAGCAATCAGAGCACAGTCTCTCACAATACACATTCATAACACATTGTACTACATTTACCAGTATCTGAAGGAAGGCAACACAATGCAAGCCAGTGTGATTTCTAACAAAAAAACCATTATAGGCCATTATTTATATCCATACAATTCTGTTTTAATAAATGTACCAGGGCATTCCATTATTTCAAACCTAATTAGCACTTTAATGTACATAAATTAGTGGGAAGAGACAGTGACTTTCAGTAGCTAATACAGGTTGTTGTTGTTTTTTAAAAGAAAAATGTAAAGGTAATAAATTTGTAATTTCACTGTCAGCCACAAACTATCTTTTTGTAAAACAACATGAAATGGCTACATAAAACCAAGTTTATTGCACTCGCAGGAGCATTTGTTTTTTGGCAAAAAGAGGGTGATATTGTCACTCTTTCACATACACACAGCAGAATAATCCAATCTCTTGGGAGTTTAATTATAGCTAGCAAAATATTAAATTATGCTTCATTGCCTTGACCCTAAATATATCAACGTTATAAGCTGAATGCTATAATCCTGCAGCCCCTCTTACAAGAGAGTAGCCCCTGCCAATTTCCGTAAGATGGCTATCCTAGTAAACAGGCACAGCACTGTGTTCTACAACATTAAAACAATACCTCCTCTTTTAAAAAAACACGCCTTCCATCACCTTCTTTCTAGCTTAAAATCTACTCCTTTTTTTCTTTTTTGCAACACTATCACCTCACTTCATCTCCATCAGCAGAAGGTGTCATTCAGCACTTAGCAGAGGATTCACCTGCAAAGGCAGCTTTGGCGAAAGGAAAGAGCATAAACAGCCACTCTGAAGCTGAAGTCTCACAGGCAAGGAAGAAGCACGGCTTTCACAAGAATCTGAGGAGTCTATCAGACATCCCATCTTTAATTATTATTTTTTCTAGGCATGTTCCTGAAGTGCCAGGTCAAAGCCGGTGAGCTTGGCTCTGCATGACCCAGCTCTAAAACATTGGGGGGGGGGGGCTGCTGCTAGCTCTAAAAAGGCACATTTCAGCAGAGTCCAAGGGAAGCAATTGCATCAACCCACCAGCCAGAGAGACACAGGCATAATTCCCCTGCAGCAGCAGAAGCAGGAACAGCCACTGCAATAAAAAAAAGGAGACTGGCAGTAAGCAAAGAGGTGTACAGTTGTCAACGCTCATACTCAGAAAGGGAAAGAGTGATGCACCAAAATGGAAGCTGGTGTGCATTGGCAACTTCACCCCTCAAATTCTTCACACACACACACACACACACACACACACACATACACATGCATGGGCAACTTCACCCCTCAAATTCTTCACGTACACACATACACACACTGGTGTATGGGCAAATTCACCCCTCAAATTCTTCACACACACACACACACACACACACACACACACACACACACACACACACACACACACACACACAGAGTGGTGTGCATGGGCAAATTCACCCTCAAATTCTTCACACACACACACACACAGTGGTGTGCATGGGCAACTTCACCCCTAAAATTCTTCACACAGACACAGTGGTGTACATGGGCAAAATCACCCCTCAAATTCTTCACACACAAACAGTGGTGTGCATGGGCAAATTCACCCCTCAAATTCTTCACACACACACACACACACACACACACACACACACCAACCCGTCCCCAGCCTCAACCCGCAGGGCTTTGAGGGTTGTGTTTTGTGCCAACCCACAACTCATTCAGAGAAAAAAAACCTACCTCCCTCCCCAAAGCTGAAGTGTCAGAAGACCGATTGAAGGAGGGGGTGTGTGTTTATGCCTCCTGCAATTGAAACGAAGAGAAAAGACGCAAAGCAAAGCCCACCTTGGCCGTGGCGTGCCCCCTCCGCTCGGCGTGGGCGCACGGTCGGTGCGTCCAGAGGGACAGAGAAGGACCCACCGGATGGAGTCTCCTCCTCGGTGACTGTTCCCAAGAGCAGCCGGACAAGGGGGCCACCACCACCCTACGCTCCCACCGTCGACAGGCAGCTGTCCCGGGGAAGGCGACGGCGCCCAGGCTTCTGGGGCTCCTTTCGCGGGCGCTGCAATACGGGGCGCCACAAGCACCAGCTCAGGCAGGCAGAACGGCGGCGGGCGGCGAGGCTCGGCAGTGCCTTCCGTCCGAGGCTGCCCCTGCTGGCCACCCTTTTCGGCGCTGACTCTGCCTGCCTGCCTCTCTCTCTTGCTGCTCCTGCTGATACCTGGCCGGGACGCCAACCGGCCAATCAGAAGGCAGCCGGGAAGAGGGCTCTCTCGGCAGAGCGCGAGGGGCTCTCACCAGAACGCGCGCGCGCCCCCTCCCGGAGTCTACACAGAACGCGCTCACGCGCCCTCCTCCCCCTCCCGCTCCCGCTCGAAGGAAGCTCAGCTGGGGAGGGGGGGGGAGGAACTCAGCGCGCATGCGCCGCCGGCCGCGAGCTGGTGCGCGCGCGCGAGCAAGGAATATTAGGCCGTGTGACACACGAGCGCGCGCTCGCTCGCTCTCGTCTTCTATCCCCTTCTTCCCCTTTATCAGGCGTGCGGTGGTGGTGGTGGGCTGTGTGGGTGAGGTGCTCTCCTTTAGGGAAAGAGATCCACATTGAGGCAGTTTGTGGCCTTAACGGAGGAGGCAGAAGGGGAGAAAAAGAGAAGGAAGGGTGGGGGGTGTAACTTAACCCAGAGGCTCACTTTGAGCTCTAGAATAAAGTTCGGATGCTCTATGGCCGTGATGGCGAATCTTGGCACTGTGGATGTTCTTGGACTTCAATTCCCAGAAGCCGAGGCCCCCGTGAATCCACACAAAGGGGTTTGCTGCGATTCATCCGGCCCGTGCCGTCATTCCGGGAGCAACGAGGACGGCACGGGCCGGATGAATTGCAGCAAACCCCTTCGTGTGGATTCACGGGGGCCTCGGCTTCTGGGAATTGAAGTCCAAGAACATCCAGAGTGCCAAGGTTCGCCATCACGGCTCTATGGGGTTTTATGAGCAGCAGGAGAGTGATGTTAACATGGCCGGAGTGGCATTTTCTTGCCATTGAGTAACTGCAGGCACCGTCTATGTCTTATGAGAAAACTGTACATGACTCAAGAAGCAACAGTTCAGACAGGATACGGAATGACAGAGTGGTTTGGAATAGGAAAAGGAGTGATACACGGCTGCATTGCCACCCTGCTTATTTAATTTATATACAGAGCATATAATGTGCAACACAGGGCTGGATGAATCACAAGTTGGAATTACAATTGCTGGGGGAAACATCAACCATTTGAGATATGCAGATGATTCTACTCTAGTGGCAGAAAGTGAAGAAGACCTAAAGAAGCTCCTGTTTAGGTTGAAAGAAGAGTGTGCAAAAGCTGGCTTGAGACTCAACATCAAGAAAACCAAGATAATGGCAACAGGCCCTATCACTCCCAGGAAAATAGATGGGGAAGAAGTAGAAGGAGTGACAGACTTTGCATTCTTAGGATCCAAGATCACTGCAGATGGTGATTGCATCCATGAAATTAAGAGGCGACTGATTCTTGGGAGACAAGCTACGAGAAACCTAAGCATTTCTAAAATTCCTGAAGCCCCGCCCCTGTTGTAACATGTAATTCTTATTATTTAAAAAGTTGAGGAAGCCTAAAAGACCATTCACTGTTAATAAATCACTCTCAAATTGCTTCCCTTAAAAATCAAATTGCCCCCTGTGGGAATCACGGCCTTACAGGGTTCATGCGGCAAAATCATAATCTCCTTGCACACTTGAACCATTGCCTCTCTCATGTTCGAATGAAGACAGAAAGAAAAAATATTGTGTTTATACTTGTTCAAAGATCACATGAGTTTAATACCAGCAATTTTTAAAAACTATTAAAAGTACATTAGTTCTTCATATTAGCGAAAGCCTATACGTTCCACTTAGGGATAGGTTGGTTTCTGTTTTTTTGTTTTTACTTTTTTATACTTGACATAAAACAAGTCAATGTACAACATAGTAAAAAATTACAATGCAAACTATATGGCCCCACCACCACCTTCAGGACCTTGGAAAGATATACTCTTTTTATTTTCTTTCATCTCTTTGTACCCCTCGCAATGGCAACCTTGTGTCCGCTAATCTTTCTCACACTAGGTCAGGCGAAAGGAACTACGGAATGAATTCACCAAAAGGTGGTTTGATTTTGGCAGTTTAAAGTCTGACCTTGACATGAAAGAAGTCACTGCACCCTACTTCTCTCCAAAATGACATTGTTTCATGTGCTGGCATCTGACCTTTCCCCTTCAATAGTACAAATTCTATAAATTCTCCCCATATTATTCAAACTTTGTCGGCACATTACATTTTCCATATATATTTTACCCACCTTGTAATCCACTTATCCAGTTGAATCACATCATACCATATTATCCTTTCTCCTCACCTCTTAATATATTCTTTGTTTGTTTGATCTTTACTAAACACTTTGCTCAAGCAATCCTTCAGTCTCATTACTTTTTCCCTTTCCAAATTAATTGCTATACTCCTTTTTATAATCTCTGGAAATTTTTCTGACTACATTGTGGGTGAATGGGGAAGCTGTTGGACCAAATATTTTCTCCAGATTTGTAACATGTTTTTATATATTTTATAATATTGTTAATAACTTCTTTAAGAAAATATTTTACAAATTCTTGCTACTTCATATTAACTTATTTGAATTTGGAATATTTCCCATTCAATTAAAAGGTAAAGCTAAAGGTTTCTCTTGCTCGAAATCCAGTCGTATCCGACTCTAGAGTTCAGTGCTCATCTCTGTTTCAAAGCCGAAGAGCCAGCGTTGTCTGCTTCTGCAGACGTTTCCATCGATAATCTTCATTTTACATACAGTAATTCTCTTAGGGACATTTGGAAATGAAAGTATTTTAGAGATTATTTATTTGTTTGAATTTATATCGCCGCCCTCTCACCGGAGCAACTATGGGCAGCTTACAACAGCATTAAACACAAAACATCCATTAAAATCATATTAAAAACCCATTAAAACCCATTGCAAACCCACCCACTAGATGCTAGTGCTTATTCTTAAAATTCCTGGAGTGTTATTTTTGCATTTTCTGTCATTTAATGTTTCCAAAATATCCTTATGACTTCTGGATGTCAGTGTTCAATGGACTCCTAGCCTCAGAGCAGCCAAGATAACTTTCACAAAGAAATTGCAACTTCTGTTCTGAAAAGATTTCAAAATACATTAACAAACAAAATATAACACTGTATTCTGTTGCAATGGCTACCAGATGTAGGAGTGGCTGGCCGCAAGGAAGACACGCAAGACAATTGTGCGGTGAAGTCCAGCCCCGATCTGGGTCTGGTGGTACATATTTATTACCCTGCCTTGGGGTGATACATGTGTAAGATGCGCGTGACTCCCTAATACGAGAATGCTTGCATACGTACCATTTTCCGGTGGTCAGTACAATGCCTGTTCTTGGACATTGCCCTGTGGTTAATAGACAACCCATAACTAATTAAGGTCTGGGCTGGAGAAACCCATTGTTCCTGCCCTATCTCGGAGCCTATGTGTATTGACTCCGGGTACCTAGCTTGTCCTGCTGTCTGGCGCGGCCTATTTGCCCAACTTAATCTGCAGCCAGAAGCGGAGGATTGTGTATTTCCATTAGAGTCAACATCTTTGGTTTTTGCCCTGTTTCTACTGGAACCTTCAGCCAAGGCTTTCTGATTCACCCCCCAAACTAACTAACTAGCCCGTACCCCAATTGCCTTTCCTGCCAAGCTTGGTTGATCCCCGGATCTGTTCAAGGCTAAGCGAACCCCTGGGGAAAGGTTTAGCCAATTATTCCTGCGGGCAACCCACATTCCCCCTTCCTTTATTAGTTAAATCAGCCTGGCTGAGGGTGCAGTAGATGTAAGGCATGATCTGCTTGGGCGTAACTATTTCCAGTGGTCTCCGCCATGAGGTGCACATTGACAAGAGTGAAGGAATGCACTGCGCAAAGCAGCAAAGCATAATCCCCACTGCTATGATGATGGTTATGGTATGGGGCGCAGTCTGCACCCAACCTCCAGGGGACCCATGACTATAGTGCTAGCCCAATTCTGGTGCTAGCCCAATTCTGTCCTCTTGACTGAGGTGCCCAATTTGGTTATCTGGTCCTGGACCAGGACTAGAAAGGTGTCCGTCAGGTTGAATCAGCATGTGTCTCAGAGTGATTCACAGCCCAAATGGTGTCAAAGCAGCAAATAGTCAATTGCTGCGCGGTTGTCCAAAACTGCATGTCTCAGTTCAGCCTGCTCTCTGTTTAACATGGCAATGGCTGATGAGGTGTGATTGATGGCTTTCGCTGGGGGAGCTAACTTTTTTCCCCAGTGATAGAAATGGTTTTCCTGGTAATCCTTGTCTACCCTGCAAAAGGGCCTCTCTGGTCATTATGCAAACATTTCCTCACACATAGTGAGGTGTGATTGGCACGGACATAGGCAAACACAAAGTAATTAAAGGATTACAATAGCCAGGGATTTATTTGGCTGCGGGATGATCAACCTTTGTGTAGAGGTGGTCCAGTTTGGTTCCTTTCTCCCACCCATGGGTGAAGACATTATCTCCTAGCAATGTGGGGTATCGGGGTGGCAGATCTGAGGGTAATATGCAATGGGGTGTGTGCAAAATTCATGATCTAGTTCATATGTCCCTTGAAAATCCCACCTTGAGCATTCCATAAAGACAAGGAATTCAAAGATATGCAAAGACAATACAAGCAATAGCAAATAGTGAAACATATACACAAACATTCAGCTGTTTCTCCTGATGCTGATCCTTGAAGTGGGGTTACATGTGGTGAAGCTATCAATTGTCCCAATTGTTATTGGTGTGGATTTTTATTGTATAACCCAATCTGTCCATTGGTAACTTGAAGAGTCTGCATTTGTGGCAGTCCAAGTTGGCATAAAGGTAAAGCAAGGTTGTGTGTTTAACTGAGCATGATGTCGTTTGAAGTTCCAATTGGTGGGTAACATTGAGTGGCTTGTGTGTATATATGTGCGGTGTCTATGTGTGTGTGTCCCAAATACTCTCCCCTTGGGGTAAAAGCATGCAAAAATCATTGAAAAATGGCTGGCTGGTGTCATCTTTGGCTGATGTCTGTGCTTGCTGCATTTTGGCTGTTGGCCAGGACCTGCTGGCATCTAACATCTCCTGGACTTCTGGGACTGGGGCCTGGTTCTGGCATCTGAGCCTCCAGAAATGGACCTGCAGAGGAGATAAAAGCTGGGTGCGGAAGCAGCCTTGGAAATCATGGGAGAAGAAGGCTGAGAGAGTTAGTTTTTGTAATTATAGGTAAATGCCTTAGCTGAGGATCGGGGGGGAGCTCCCCCCTTCATTTAACTAAAAGAAAAGACAGTGTAGGTTAATTCATTCCACAATTGCTTGACCTGGAATTCTAAAAAGTGCCATTTAGATGCAGAACTTCCTGATTCCTGCTAGGAAGGTCTGCCAGAAAACAAAAATTGTTAGATCGAGAAAGAAGAAATTCTAGTGAAATCCTGCATGTCTCGAGGGAAAGCTGTGAATGTTGAAAAAATCAGCAATTAGAATAGAAGGACAAACAAGCTAAAAGACAGTCTTAATGCGCAATGCTGTGGTGGAAAGAACATCAAAATGAAGAAACGAGTTAAAAATTTCATACAGTGTTACTCTAATGACAAAGAGCCTGCAGCAAATGAAAGTGTCAAAGGATGAAAAAGTCAGAGGTTAACTTCTTATCAGTTAATGAGAATGTAACGCTCCCTTGAGTTCCTGTTTCTGTAGAAAGAGAGAGCAATCCTGTCAATGAAGAGTTAATTACCTAAGGAGGCTGTGGAGAAACACTATACAATTCACAAAGAGGTTGGAACTTAGTTCCAGGCATGTTATGACTGCAGAAAAGCAAATTGCCTTTGAAATGTGGCGCTAGGAGAGAAGTTTGCAAAAATGGAAGCGTTATTTATGTAATGTAAAGGGATTAGGCATAGTTATAGCGAGAGCTGTGGGAATAAATCCAAGCCGTTAGGCTTGTTCATAATGTAATGGGTTAGTGACATTTTACTTTGATCAGGATTCTATTTAACTTCAAGTGCCAGTGTCATACCTAATGCAAAATCTGAACCTGTAATTTTACATGCTCAGAGCTTCAATTTAAGGCGATCTGACTTTACTATATTCTTAAAACATTTAGACAAGACTAGACAAGACAAGACTTACTATTCATTATCTATTATTTAACCAGTTATGAGACATGCCATTTGAAAATAGGGGCCCCATTTTGTGGAGATGAATAGGAGTTTTTCTCTTCCCCCTTTTTTAGAGCACTCTTGCTGGTTGAGAAACTCAGAGACAATTTTTCAGGTTCATGAGGCCGTAAAAATTGTCTCTTCCAGCGCAAGTCTCTTTAATGTAAATGAATCAATTTCTTCCCCATTTTTCACTCTCCAATTAGCTGTCTGCTTTGTAACAGCACTAATTGCTAAGCAGGCTTAAGAATGTGGAAGTTGCGGCTTAATTCTGTGAAGAGGTCAGCAACCAGAAAAAACATCCCTTGCACATTTAAAGGCAGGCCTGGCTGAGAGAAAGGGGGTCACTTTTGCCCCTTTTGTGGGCTAGAATTTCCACTCTCCTTCTTCCTATTTCTTCCCTGGTTCTTATGCTGCTAGGCAGGCAGCCAGGAAACAAAGAAGTTTTTGCCCACCGCTCTTTCTCATACTCTCTCTAGCCTGCTGCTTGAATGAATCAGGGCTGTGGCGACTTTCTTCCTCCCATTGAAAGCAATGTATCCAGCCCATGAACAAAGTTAACTGTCACCTTCCTTATGACCTCTAGAACACAATTCCTGGCATCTCACGTTTAACGCTGCAACATTATAACACAACCATGCAAACACATAACAACTCTCAACAATTCTTCAGTCCCACTGGTGGACCATTCATTCACACATCACACATTCAAACCTTGGATATCCACATTCCTTCCTGGGGACATTCCCCCTCACCAGGTCTGCAATGTTTCACTCTACTCATGAGGAAATGGTTCCTTTCTGCCAGATTCTTAAGGCTATTCTCAGGTGGCTTTTTACAACCACTCTGGGCTTTTTTGCTTAGAAGTTAGTTTCCTTTCCAGTTCAGTTACCTTCCTATCTGATCTAAACTTTTGGACTTGGCTTCTGGGGGTCCCTACCCAACTCCTTCTGCCCCTCCTGTTTTTGCTGTCTTCCTGAGTTCCCTAGTGAATCTGTTCTGGAGCCCTGTGTCCGTAGTGGCTTTGCGGGATTCCGCAAGAAGTTTGTATAGAACAGGCATGTATGTTGCCAGCTGATCGCCCATGAGGGCGTCCGTTTCTAAGCGGACTAGGCACAGCATCTGGAGCTCGGCCAGTTCTGAGGCCAGCAATTCCCCCTGGCATAATTCTGCCTCTATCATCTGTTGGGAAGGACTCCTGACTACCCTGGAAGTGCCTGCACTTCCGGAGTCCTCCAAGCCCCCATGCTGGAATTTGATGGTTGGGTAGAGATGCACTGGGGCTGATGGTTCTATGTACGCTGGGGGTTTCTCGGTCTCTACCCGGGCTGGACTTACGGCTGCAATTATCTGCCTACATTTGCTCCAACCCCCTATGATTTTAGTGGGCACTCGGGGTTCTTCTTTGAGGCATTTCACTACTCTGTCCCAAATCTCTGGATCCATCGTGCCTGCTTCTGGGTAGAACAGACAGTGTTCCCTCAGATGCACCACCAGGTCTGTCAGGTGATTCCTCTGCATCCGTATGCGAAATAGCCTGGCCAGGTCCTTGAGCTCCTCCACCTGAGCACTTTGCCTGATGGATGAGTTTTGCCCCCCCCCCCACGCAAGCCCCCATACTACCTGATTGGGGGTTCCCCAGATTTGCCTCCGCAGGATGAGTCGGCGCACCTTTGGGTAGTACGTCGGGGCGAGTGATGCACAGGACGATGTCCCTCGGGTCTGGTCAGTGGATCGGGATCGCAGCTATGGCTCTCTGCCACGGGCTTCTGCTGCTCTGCCTCTGCTGTTCAGGATCATGGCTCTCCCCCTGCTTTGGAATGTGTCCGTTCCTATGCGTCGGGTCTGCTGGGCTTGTGGTCACATTGGCTTCCTTGCTTCCAGATCATTGTGGCCTCTACTGGGGACCGCGTAGGCCAAACCTTGGGATCGTGTCAGGTTCCAATCGGGGTAACGTTCTGATCAGAATCACGTTGGGGTCACCATTACGTTGCAATGGCTACCAGATGTAGGAGCAGTTGGCCGCAAGGAAGACACGTGAGACAATTGTGCGGTGAAGTCCAGCCCCGATCTGGGTCGGCTGGTACGTATTTATTACCCTGCCTTGGGGTACTACGTGCGTAAGATGCGTGTGACCCCCTAATACAGAAGGCTTGCATACGTGGCATTTTCTGGTGGTCAGTACAATGCCTGTTCTTGGACATTGCCCTGTGGTTAATAGACAACCCACAACTAATTAAGGTCTGGGCTGGTGAAACCCATTGTTCTTGCCCTATCTCAGAGCCTTATGTGTATTGACTCCGGGTACCTAGCTTGTTCTGCTGTCTGGCGCGGCTTATTTGCCCAATTTAATCTGCAGCCAGAAGCAGAGGATTGTGTATTTCCATTAGAGTCATCATCCTTGGTTTTTGTCCCATTTCTACTGTAACCTTCAGCCAAGGCTTTCTGATTCACCCTCCAAACTAACTAAATAGCCTGCACCCCAATTGCCTTTCCTGCCAAGCTCGGTTGATCCCCGGATCTATCAAAGGCCGAGTGAACCCCTGGGGAAAGGTTTAGCCAATTATTCCCACGGGCAACCCACAGTATTCATTTTGGAAGCATCCTCTGACTTAGAATGTCATTCATTCACCATAAGTCATACCCGTTAAGCACAGCTCCAGAAAATAAGGGAACTGCTCTGGCCCGGGCACACATGCGCAGGAACAACTCCTTTGTGCATACGCAGAGCCCATTTGTGATGGGCATGCATGCGCAGTAACCCCTTTCTCCACCATTCAAATATGGGACTGCAGCGGGAAAGAGGAAGAACCAGTGCAGAAATACATGAAATCTCGGCCAATACAGGATACTTGATAGGTATGCCATAAGTGTCTTGTTTTGAGCAGCCCTGCTCAGCTCTTGTAAATTCAGGCTGTTACTTTCTTTATAGAGCTAATCCATTTCATATCTGGTCTTATTCTTTCCTTGCTGCTTTTATTCTTTCTCAGCATTATTGTCATTTGCAGCAAATAGTGCCTTCTCATGTGTTCCAAGTATGACAACCTTAGTTTCATCATTTGAGGATTCCGCGTGCCCGGTTGGGCATCGGTGGCCTCTGGCAGAGGTTAAACCAGCGAGCAGACTCCTGGCCTCTGGCCTTTGTCAGTGAGCAAGGGAGGTGGATTAAAGGTAAGGATTAATTCGGCCGCTTATTGCCTGACCAGCGATTCTGCGGGAAGAGCATTTCGCTGACCCCAGTTACCCATTAGAGTAATGACTTATCTCCTACCCAAGGTTATGCCCGGTGCAAATAAGGGCTATGTTTGCCCCTGCCTAATCCCTGGACAATGGGACTCCTAAGTCCATGTTTGCCCCAGTTAATTAACTTCCCTTTGAGGTGTTCCCCATTAACCCGGGTACGTGGGTGAGGTAATTTTCCTGTCAGATGACAGCTTGCCACCGTTGCTCTTTTCTCCCTATAAATGATGTTGCCTTTTCTCAATAAAGTACTGATCTGATCTCGCTCCGTTTGCCTTGTGTCGTCACTTGATCAGTCTCCTCCGGGACGTAACGGCCACCCCAGTGGCCCCGATTCCTACAATCATTTTTTGCTTATATTCAGGCTTGATTTTATCTAGGACCCACCTGTTCATGTTTCTGGCAGTCTAGAGCAGGGGTTCCCAGCTTAAGGTCCATGGGCCGGATCCAGCCCATGGCACCATTTCATATGGGGGCCACCTCAAAGGGCATCCGAGAAACAAAATGGCCATCCCTTCAAAGCTGTTGGGATAAAATGGCTGCCCCATCGTACAGGCAGGATAAAATGGCTGTCCGACCCACAAAGCTCACTGAGAGAGCATGATCCGGCCCACGGCTTGAAAATGTTGAGAACCCCTAGTCTAGAGTATCCACAAAGCCTTACTGCAGCATCATATTTAAAACTAATATTTTTTTATCAGCTTTGTTTACTGTTCAGCTTTCAACCTCAGGCATAATTCCTGGTAATATGATTGTACACATAGCTGTGGCCTTCTCCAATAACATGCCCTTACACTTGACAATCTTTTTTAGTTCCTTCATTGCTGCTCTTCCATATCGCAGTCTGTTGTTGTTGTTGTTTTTATTTCTTGGCTGCAATTTCCATTTGAATTGATAATTGTTGTGTATGTAACTGGATGTAATGTTTTAACAGTTGTATTTTATTGTTGGGATCGGGTGATCCTCCATTTTGTGTTCTTGAAACTAAGCTCTTGTGGGACTTGGGGTCCCGCCCTTTCTAACGAGAAGCGCAAAAGGCTTCACAGTCTATGTCACCCCACGATCACCCCACTGTTCTCCCAACCAATCCTGAATGTATCTTTCCTGTACAGTATATATAGGCGCTGCTGCGGCATTGCTCTCCATGTTCAGTTCCTGAAATAAAGTTGTTTTTGGCCTGTTATGCTGGCTGCTTCGTATTTTTGCTGAACATCAAAATAACTGAACTTTTATTTTTTATTTTTTGAAGTGGTAGCCATATTAGTCTATGCAAGAGAATCAGAGAGTAAACAAGACAAAACTGCATGCCACAGTCTTTATTTTGTATCCATCTACTAACTATTTACAATGCAACAGAAACAAACATCATAGCAATAAATCTGAATACCAGAGATCTTCTGTTATTACCAGTTGTAAAAAGCCACACTGATTTGTAAGCCTAGCCTATCTGTTATACTAACCAGTGGTGGGATTAAAACATTTTTACTACCCACTCTGTAGGTGTAGTATGGTGGGCATGGCCAGGGGAAAATTAGGACTACAGTAAAACCCCGATTTACCTATGCCCCGAGTTACATAAGATTCGATTTACATAATGATTTTGTGCTAAAACAATTTCCCAATGTACATTAATGTCCCCATTTACATAAATTTATGTAACACGATTTCCTATCGGATTGCTTCGATTTACATAAACATTTCATTTTTCCTATGGGTTTGCTTCGAGTTACATAAAATTTTTCCTATGGGTTTGCTTCGAGTTACATAAAAAATCATTTTTCCTATGGGTTTGCTTTGAGTTATGTAAACATTCATTTTACTATGGGTTTGCTTCAATTTACATAAAAAAAATTCCTATGGGTTTGCTTCGAGTTACATAATTAAACAATTTAAGCAAAAGCCTACGGAACAGACTTTTTACGTAAGTAGGGGTTTTACTGTAATGTATTTCAAAACTTGGATAGGTGGGGATAGCCAGAATTTCTGCAAGTGGTGCGAACCTGCTGAATCTCACCACTGATACTAACCAAAAGTTGTGTACCTCTGTACCTGCCATGTATAAATTAATCCCACTAGGTCTCACTCATATATTTGATGAAGTGGACTTGATCCACGAAAGCTAACATTAAAATACAGTAGCTAGTCTTTAAGGTGCCACAATGTTTTTTGTCTTTTTGTTTTATTTTGTTTACTCTCTGATATAATTTTTCATTGTCATCTTTAAAGTTATATAGATCTTCGTAGTTGTTTTTTTTTCCTTTATGTTCAATTGCAGTCCTACTTTGGCAATTTCTTCTTTCACTTGCATCAGAAGGTACTTCAAGTCATTATTGCTTTTTGCCCCTGGATCAGTCCCTGGAAAATAGATGGGGAAGAAGTAGAAGCAGTGACAGATGTTACTTTCCTGGGATCTAAGATCACTGCAGATGGCGACTGTAGCCATGAAATAAAAAGACGACTGATTATGGGGAGACAAGCAATGAGAAACCTGGGGAATATAGTGAAAAGCAGAGACATCACCTTGAAAACAAAACTTCGCATAGTCAAAGCAATGGTATTCCCAGTGGTAATGTATGGGTGTGAGAGCTGGACCATTAGGAAGGCTGAGCGCAGAAGAATAGATGCCTTTGAGATGTGGTGTTGGAGGAGAGTCCTGAGAGTCCCTTGGACAGCAAAGAGAACAAATAGGTCAGTACTGAAAGAAGTCAATCCTGACTGTTCATTGGAGGGACAAATAGTGAAGATGAAAGTACTTTGGACATCAAATGAGAAGGTAGGACTCACTTGAGAAGGCCTTGATGCTGGGAAAGGTGGAGGGCAAGAGAAGAAGGGGGCATCCAAAGATGAAATGGATAGATGGTATTGTGGACACAATGGGCACAGAGCTTGGTGTGCTGAGGAGAATGGTGGAGGATAGAGGTGCCTGGAGGAAAATGGTCCATGGGGTCGCAAAGGGTTGGAATCGACTGTGCGACTGAACAACAACATTGCTTTTTTGCCAGTAATATGGTGTCATCTTAAATTACTGTTTTTCCGCCACTAATTTTAATACCTTCATTTGAATCTAGTCTAGCTTTTCACATGACATGTTCTGTGTACAGATCGAATGGATAGGGAGAAAGGACAAACCTTTGTCCAAAACCTTTGCCTATAGGAAACAATTGGGTTTCACTATATTCTGTGCTGGCAGTAGCTTCTTGTCCACAATAGAGGTTGATCAAGTGCTGAGGCATACCCATTTCTTTCAGAAACTAAGCTTCCACTGAAATTATTGGTGTGCTCCAGTGGTCAGCATATATTTTCAATATCAACTTGAGTGCTTCTTTGTTTTCAGAATCCAGCATCAAGCATTTTTCACTCTATATAGAGTGAATCCATCTCACTTGTCCTTCCTCTTTTCCTATCATCCACAGATGATAGGAAGAGAGGAAGAACAAATGAGATGGATTGACTCCCAAAAGCGGGGATTCTCAACCTGTGCCCCATGGGCCAGATGCAGCCCATGGCACCATTTCATGTGGGCCCCCACTGCTTCCACCATACCAGGAAGTGTCATGTGGTGGAGGAAGGGCAAAATGGCCATTTGGCCCCCAAACATACCTGTCAAGTATCCCGGATTGGCCAGGAAATCCTGTATTTTGGCCTGCATTCCTCCCCTTTCCTGGCACCGTCCCATATTTAGAACGGTGGGGAAAGGGTTACTGCACATTGCCGCCACTAACCTTCCTGAGTGGCCCCAGAGCAATGTGAGCAGCAAGCCACAAAAACGCCCAAGGGGGGGGGGGTGTTATTGTGTCAGAAGCAAACAAAGGTGCTTTCTTGGTTGAAAGGGTTTTTGCTGCAGAAACTCTGCTCAGGTGATGCCTGGATGAGGCTCCTTTCATGTTCCCAAGATCCCCCCCCCCAAAAAAATAAATAAAAAAATTTGATCTACTTGCAATTTCTTGTTTTTGAACTGCTAGGTTGGCAGGAGCTGGGACAGAGACATAGGGCGCTCATTCCCTCATGCAGCACTTGGGTCTCAAACTGTTGACATACCAGCCTTCCAGCTAACAAGGCGAGCTTCTTAACTACTGAGCCACCACAAGGGGTGATACCAAGGAATGGCCTATGTGTAACGCCCATTCCTCGCACAACGAGGGATGAAACTCTTTACCAGAACAAGGCCAGAAGAAAAACCAAGAGGCAGCCACAGCCCGTGGACTGTGGGGGAGAGAGAAACTGCCCTCAGGTCGCTCCGAGGGGCCACAAATGGCCAAAAGCCTGCTGGGAAAATGGTGATGATGAAGGGGGGAAGATATGACAATGCCCACCCCCATTCCCAGGGCTGGTGCTGCCCAAGGGCAGGACGAGGGCTGCTTAAAGCTCACCTGGTTCCCTACCAGAGGGCTGCCTTGTTGTTGTGTATGGAAACACTATATCTTTAAGAATGAATGTAACCACTTCAATGTAAAAATGTAACCTTGTAATGAATACAATGTTTCTCAGCTGTAATGGAACGCGAGCTAGCTACCCATAGAGGGCAGCTGCGAGCGTTCAGTTCACATGATACAAATTCCCCAATTACTGTCAGCCGCGGGAACATTCCCGCCACACTACACCTGGTGAAGAAGGGCGTGACTCAGAATGATGTCATGCAGGCGGTGGCCAATGGGCTACCGTGTATCCATATTCAAATGTGTTGTTGCTGTATAAAAGGAGCTGTACCTCCGCCATTACCACATGTTCAGATTGCATACCACCAAATAAAGATGTTTAGCTTTGCAACTGCTGGCTGCTGCGTATCAATCTGCCAATCTCAAACTTGTGCAAGGACATCACCAGCCTCTCCACCAGCACTTTCCCAACCACCTGGCCACTTCATGCCATTTTTGACCCTCCATGGCCCTTCAAGTCTCCTTTGCTGCCCCAATCCCACCTTCAACTACCACAATCACCTCTGCCACCTCCTTTTCCAAGGGTGGCTTGCTCACCCCGCCTCCCCACCAGTCTGACCCAATCCCCCGTGAAAAGCCCTGACAGCCCAGCCTATCAGTTCCCCTCTCACACACACCTCTCCTTTCCACCACCACCATCCTGCCTCACTCTCTTCCTCCCACTCCCTCCCTGGCACGTGATTTCCCGAGCTCATGCAGGAAACATTATCGGTGGCTCCCCGAGGCTGCACGCAGTCACAAGACCTGGGCAGGGGTTATATAAGCCTTATTATCATTGGATGTGGCACCTACGGCTGTAGTGGGAGGTGGATTTTTCGATGCTAAGAGCCAGATCTGGCCCACAGGCTGTAGTTTGAGGACCCCTGTCTTAGAGGATTGGCAAAAAATGATACCATCACAACGAGCCATTGCAGAAAATAGGGAATCGATAAATGAAAAAGTGGTACTTTCTCAAAGACCTTACAAAATCAACATCCTGAACAGAATAGAATAAAATAAGAATTATTTCTGAAATTGTAATTTAGGGGGAGGAAAATGGGGAGAGGAGAATCAAAATGTTTGCACAATTAATTATCTAGAAACGGACCTTAGCATGCTAATCATAGTTCTAATAACTTTCAGCTGGTTTTTCATGGGAAAACAGTCCTAATAATTTATTTTATTATTACTGTAATTATCATTGATTTAAGGCTCTCTGGATGTTTTCAAACAAAAATAAAGGTACCAACATACCTGTAGAAAATGCATGGATTGTGAACAATGCTGCTGTCCACCATGTAGCT
This sequence comes from Bradypodion ventrale, assembly GCA_035047345.1. Classification (NCBI taxonomy): domain Eukaryota; kingdom Metazoa; phylum Chordata; class Lepidosauria; order Squamata; family Chamaeleonidae; genus Bradypodion; species Bradypodion ventrale. Next base: position 79,454,930 of record JAWDJE010000006.1, on the reverse strand, counting down.
CCAGGTTACTATTGTCCTTATTTAGAGTCTTTGAAAGAATCCAACAGCATGTTCCAAAAAGGAAAGCCTTGCAGAATATATATATTTTCCCCCAGTGAGACTAAATTTCATCAGAAGACCACTCAGGCCATAAATCTTTGATGAAGTTTACTTTGCTTCCAAGGAGAGAAAAATGTCCCTGTGAAACAGCTATAGTTGTGACTGCAAGAATTTTCTCTCCTTATTTTTCAGTAGTCCTCAGATAACATGCAATACTGCAAAAGGAGGAGCAAAGATGAGAGGGGGATACCTTTAGGTCTTGTTGGTGATGTCGTTTAAAATATCATTTGCGCCAACTCCCAGAGGCTTTAATTAGAATCAGCGTTCCACTTTACTAGGCACTATACAAACACTGGCAAATCTTGGTCCCCGAGAGTTCACATCACAAACTGCTCTAATTCCCTTTTCATATTTTTATAATCAGTTCAAAACATTCTTTTCACATTAATTAACTAAGTATTAATCCACACCCTTCCTTGTAATAGCATGATACTTTTTAAAAAATGTTCCTTTTGACATGTGCAAAAACTAAAACTGTCACCTTAAGGAATATGGGTTCCCCAAGGATTGCTCTTGTTTTATGGAGCTATCTTGTATGTCAATATTTGCTGTTCTTTAGATATTTTTAATATAAGGATAGTTTTGGTAGTCAGCAGACTTCCTTTCAGCAGAAGTTTCCTTTGTGGTTTTAGAAGCAAGGGAGTAAGGCAGAGACTTAGAGCCCACCAACCCCAAGTTCTTCTCCTTGTTGGTTACAAGAGGTATAGGCTGTATGTTCTCTGGGTTCTCAAAACAGATAGCTACCATGGTTCCATCAACCAGTGGGCATACCTATCAACCGCGGCTCCAGCGAATCCGGGACCTGCGCAGAGCGGGTCTGCGCAGGTCGCGTTGTACACATGCGTGTGGAGAGCTACGCCACTTGCGTAGCTGTTGTGTATGTAACTGTATCACTTTAAGAATGTCTGAATGTAACCTGACAATGATCACAATGTAACTCAGCTGTTAAAGGAACGCGAGCTAGCTACCCATAGAGGGCAGCTGCGAGCATTCAGCTCACATGGTTCAAATTCCCCCAATCACCGGCAGCCGCGGGAACCTTCCCACGCAAGGAACACCTGGAGAAGAAGGGCGTGACTCAGAATGACATCACGCAGGTAGCAGCCAATACGCTACCGTGTAACCCTTTTCAAATGTATTGTTGCAATATAAAAGGAGCTGTACCTCCGCCATTACCACATGTTCATCCTGACCATCATGCAATAAAGCTGTGTTTTAGCCCTTACTGCGGCTCCTTCTTTGTCTTCCGTGCAAGACACTAAATTGGCGACAAGGATGGGATCCATGGCGTATCCCAAGATCAAGCCTCACCAATTCGACATCAGCAATCCTGAGCAATGGGAGCTGTATGAGTGCCAGTTTCGGCACGCAATGGATGCTGCAGGCATCGACGATGAAGGGAAGGTGCGGTCGCACTTCCTAGCCCAGGTGGGGCCGGCCACGCTGCACATCCTGATGAACCTGCTGGCTCCCTGGAGGGTCGACACGGTACCCATTGACCGCATCCTCACAACGCTGAGGGAACGCTTCCAGCCGCCCGTCTCCATCTTTCCGGCCCGGGTCGCGTTCCACAGGTGGGACCAGCGCCAGGGAGAATCTGTATCTGCTTATGCGGCGGCCGTAAGGCTGGTGGCCGTCCACTGCCAATGGGAGGACCTGGACATAGCCCTTCAACACCGCATGCTGTGCGGCCTAAGGGACAAGGAGGTCCAGAGAAAGTTGATGACCCGCGACCATCGCCTCATGTTCAAAGAGGTACTGTTACAGGGGATCCCGGTTAGGATGGAAATAGACTCGGGGTTGTCCTACTCCATCCTGTCCCAGAAGGAGTTCCTGCGCATTCCCTCAAATGCGCACCCCAAGTTGCGGGCCATGAAATCGAACTTATGGGATGTGCAGGGTTATGGGATCCTGGTGTTGGGGGTGGGGAACTTCACAGTGAAGTTCAAAAGGTTCACGGAAAAACTGCCCCTAGTAGTTCTCAAGGAGGGACCTGTTGCCTTTTGGGAACCCAGTGGTTTGCTCCCCTGGGAATTGAACTGTCCGGCATAAATGCCATAGAGACTGACCCAATTCGGGACATGTGCAATGCGCACCCTGCAGTTTTCAAGAAGGGGCCCGGTACTTACAGGGGCCCCCCGGTCTCTTTTGAGTTGGACCCAGAAATCCGGCCCATACATCTCAAGCCAAGAAGAGTTCCCTTCGCCCTCAAGGACAAGATTGAGGCGGAATTGGACAAATTGGTGGGGCAGGGGATTTTAGTTCCAGTTGATTCTGCGGAGTGGGAAACTCCAATTGTTACAGCTTTAAAATCCAATGGGGAGGTTAGGATTTGCGCTGACTACAAAGGTACAATCAACAAGGCCATTCGGCCAAATGCATATCCGGTACCGGTAGTTAGCCACTTACTTGCCACTTTACACGGGGGGAAGTGTTTCGCAAAGCTAGACCTGGCGCAGGCGTACCAGCAGCTCACGGTAACCCCAGCTGCTGCCGCTGCGTAAACCATCATCACGCATAAGGGGGCATTCAAGGTAACTCGACTACAGTTCGGCGTAAATTTGGCCCCCGGGATCTTCCAGTCCCTCGTGGAACACCTTTTAAAGGGGCTTCAAGGTGTGCTCCCATATTTTGACGATGTTTTGATAACAGCGGGGAATGAATCGGAACTAGCGAAAAGACTAGACAAGGTCCTAACTGTATTCGAGAAAGCGGGTCTAAGGTTGAGAAGGGACAAATGTGTGTTCTTTGCGAGGGAGGTTGAGTTTCAAAATAACCCCGGAGGGCATCAAGCCATCCGAGTCCAAGGTTGCGGCTGTGCAAAACGCCCCTCGCCCCACCGCGAAACCGGAGCTGCAGTCATTTCTAGGGCTCCTGAATTTTTACTATTCCTTCTTGCCAAGGAAGGCATCCGTTGCAGAGCCACTGCATGGGCTACTTAAGAAAGACGTGGTTTGGCGGTGGGGAGATAGGCAGGAGAAAGCATTCAAAGAGCTCAAGGCGCTCTTGTCCTCAGACGCTGTCCTGACCCATTTCGACCCGAGGAAACCGGTAGTTTTGGTCTGTGATGCATCACCAGTGGGGATGGGGGCGGTACTGTGCCACGTGTTAGAGAACGGGCGGGAAGCCCCAGTTGCCTTCTATTCCAGGTCACACTCAAAAGCGGAGCGCAATTACGCGCAAACAGATAGAGAGGCTCTTGCCATAACCGCGGGAACAAAGAAGTTCCACGATTTCCTGTATGGCTGCCAATTCACAATTGTGACCGATCACAAACCCCTTTTGGGGATTTTTACCACAGGCAAGCTCACCCCACAAATCCTGTCCCCCAGAATGCTGTGGTGGGCGATTTTCCTCAACGCCTACCAGTACGAACTGGTTCACCACCCAGGAAAGGAGATCTCACATGCCGATGCGCTGTCATGATCTCCTCTTCCCCAATTAGGAGACCCCAAATGCGAGGTGGAGCAGGACCACCAGGTCCTGCTGATCGAGTCTCTCGACTCACCCCCCATTGTTCCAGCAGACCTCGCCAAAGCCATGGCAGCCGACAAAGCCCTGTCCCAAGTCAGTTCCTGGATTAGAAAAGGGTGGCCCACAACTCCCCCCGAGGAGGAATTCAAACCGTTCTTTAGGCACAGGGTAGAGCTTTCCATTGAGAGGGGCTGCCTCCTCTGGGGCCAACGGGTGGTCATCCCAGAGAAGCTGCGGACAAAGGTGCTCAGGCTACTGCATACCAGCCACCCGGGAATAGTGCGCTCCAAAGCCTTGGCCAGGAGCTATTTCTGGTGGCCCCAGATAGATGCGGATATAGAGCACTTGGTGGGCACGTGCAAGAGCTGCCAGAGCTCTCGACCCGGGGAATCCCGGCTGCCCCACAGGGAATGGGACATGGCCCGCGGGCCATGGTCCTGGGTACACGTCGACTTCGCTGGCCCCTTTCGACGTTCCATGTTTCTGCTGATAGTAGATTCATATTCCAAATGGCTAGAAGTCATTCCCATGTCCAACACCTCATCTGCCGCAACCATTAAACAATTGTGCAAGGTGTTCAGTTGTTTCGGCCTGCCGGACGTCCTTGTGAGCGATAACGCCAGTACTTTCACGTCTGTGGAATTCAAGGCATTCATCGAGAGGAATGCCATCCTGCACATTACCTCTACCCCGTTTCACCCCGCCACAAATGGTCAGGTAGAGCGCCAAGTGCGCACTGCGAAAGACACTCTGCGGCACATGGGTCCCGGTGAATTGAACCTCCAGCTGTGTCAATTCCTCATTTGTTATAGGGCAACTCCCCTAGCTTCAGGACATTTGCCGGCTGAGCTCCTCATGCGGAGGAAGCCGGTAACGCTTTTTGATCGGTTGGATCTGACCAGGGTGGAGGATGAAAGGAGAAATATAGAGATAGAGAGCTCCAAAAGTTTTGTGGTAGGGGACCCGGTTCACTGCAGGAATTACACAACCTCGGGACCAACATGGGTTCCAGGAGTGGTGATTGAACAAACGGGGCCAGTGTCATACAGGGTTGAAACCAGTACAGGTCTGTTGTGGAGAAGGCATGCTGACCAACTCAGACGGCAAGTTACCAGTGAAAGAGAGTCAGCGTTAGGGTTCTCCCCCACCCGTTTAGCCCAAGGGGGAGACACGGGGATTCCCCAAAATACAAATGCATACCCTCGATCCTCACATGTCGAGGAGGACAGTTGGGAAGAGGGGAATGAGGAGCCACCTGATGAGTTTGATTTTATGTTGCCGTACCAGGGGGGTGTTGCGGAGTGGTCCCCCACCTGTCCGAGCAAGAAGAGGGGTTTTAGTTCAGCCCCTGGTATTTCCAGTCCACCCAGTCCTTTTGTTCTAGAGTTTACCCCATCACCAAGACCCCCAACCCAGGCAGCAGGGGGAAGTACGTTCACCCCATCCCCAAGGCCATTGAATCAGGCAGCAGGGGGTAGCACAAGTACGCCAGTTGCAGGCACAAGAAACCGGGGCGAGACAACAAGGGTCTCCTCATCGTCCCTCGATTCATGCTGGGGGGGGGGGGTCGCCAGGTGCCATGAGTGATAGGCAGGGGTTCACATCCCAGTTACATATTCCGTTTCCCTCTCCAAACGCAAGGTTGCCACAGAGTCCCCGTCAGACGACTAATGAGTCCCCCCTTTCCGTTGCAGGATGAGAGTCTGCGGAACTCAGAGCAGCTAGTTCCCCTGAGCTCAGCCAAGCAGTCATACGCCCCAAGCGCACATACGGGAAGCCACAATGGTTGAGGGACTTCATCCCATCCTAGGGGGGAGGAGTGTTGTGTATGTAACTGTATCACTTCAAGAATGTCTGAATGTAACCTGACAATGATCACAATGTAACTCAGCTGTTAAAGGAACGCGAGCTAGCTACCCATAGAGGGCAGCTGCGAGCGTTCAGATCACATGGTTCAAATTCCCCCCATCACCAGCAGCCACGGGAACCTTCCCACGCAAGGAACACCTGGAGAAGAAGGGCGTGACTCAGAATGACGTCATGCAGGTAGCAGCCAATAAGCTACTGTGTAACCCTTTTCAAATATATTGTTGCAATATAAAAGGAGCTGTACCTCTGCCATTAACACATGTTCATCCTGACCATCATGCAATAAAGCTGTGTTTTAGCCCTTACTGCGGCTCCTTCTTTGTCTTCCGTGCAAGACATAAAGTAGCCTTCTACGCAGGCGGCGTAGCCTTCTGCGCATGCGTGGAAGGGAGCTACGGAAGTGTAGAGCCCTTCCACACATGCGTGCAATGCGACCTGCGTAGGTCATGTTGTACGCATGAGCGTGGAGGGCTACGCCACTTGCGTAGCCTTCTACGCAGGAGGCGTAGCCTACTGCACATGCGTGGAAGGGAGCTACGGAAGTATAGAGCCCTTCCACGCATGCATGCAACGTGACCTGCGCAGATGGGCTGCACAGTGCCTCCTTTCCCCCGCTGCCAAATTACGGGGTTTTGGCAGCACGGGTCGGGAAATGGCACAAATCGGCGCCAAATTACGGGGTAATCCCGGCCAAATCGGGATGGTTGACAGGTATGCCAGTGGGTACAAATCTGAGCTGGATGGCCAGAATGGTGTTGTGGTTACAATTCTAGACTGATGGGAGTTTCAGCTTCTCACCCCCATTGAACCATCTCACTAGATGATGTTGGGCTAATTTCTCTTTCATAATAACCTGACTTGCAGATTTAGTTTGATGATAAATCAGGGAAAAAAATAGAACTTACACTGCAGGGGTTCTCAACATTTTTCAGCCACAGGCTGGACTACACCCCCTCAAACTGCTGAGCGGGACAGACTGGTGTCGTAAAATGCATTGATGGCTGTCATAAATGCATTTACGATGGCCATGGACTCATTTAAGGCTGTACTAAACACATTTACGATAGCCGCAGACTCTTTTATGGCTGCATAAAAGCATTTAATTGGCCGTAACTGAGCCTGTGGCCGATTCTGGTAATGGCTGCAAGCAAGGTCGGGTGCCTGATTATTTGGTGTCATGAGCCAGATCTGGCCCATGGGCCGTAGTTTGCAAACCATTGGTATACTGCCTTAACCTTATTGGAGGAAAGGTGGGGTATACATACCTCGATTACTTTATTTGTTGACAGCCATGATGGACTAGTGGTTAGATTGTTAGATTCAGATCTACTTTCAAATCCCCAATTAACTGTGAAACTTACTGAGTTGCTTTTTGAGAGTGTAACAGTCCATCCTCTTGGTCCCAATGCAGCCACCTATAACTGTTACAGTTTGAATGTGGGAGTTCACATTCCTAACTTTTAAAATCCAAGTTTGTCCCTATGATAAGTCAGAAGTAATATCAGAAAGTAGTATCGATTTCTCCCCTTCAACCAATAGTGTAATACTTATTTTTACATTTTCTTGCGTTATATTTAAACTTCTGATAGATCAACAGATGTATATTTTCCAATTATATTGCCAGTTTTAATTGTTAAAGATGGATGAGTGAGAAACCTCCTGCCCTCTGGATATTGTTGGACTATGATTCCCAATTGCCCTAATCAGCAAAGCTGGTCATCATGAGGGGGTCAGGGCCGTAGCCAGAGGAGCTAGGGGGGCAAAAATCCTCCTGAGATAACCCACCCACCCCCAACCCACCCTGGGATGCCAATGTTATATATGTGTGTGCCACATTGTTGCCCCTCCTGAAATTCCCCTCCCCCAATATATATCTATATCTAGATGTAGATGTAGATGTAGATGTAGATGTAGATATAGATAGATAGATAGATAGATAGATAGATAGATATTAGGGGAGCAAAAAATTTTTAGGATTGGCAACAGTCGTACATTATATATATATATAATGTGTATATATCTTAACCTATAAAACCAAGGGTTAACCGTTGGAACTTGTTATAGGTTCCTACGGCTGGCCCTACTTGCCTGCACTCACCCTTTGGGAACACAGGCGGACTGGGTCCGCAGGTCAACGAAGGATTGAGTAAAGCGGCAGTGGGGCAACAGCCCCACAAATGCGAAAAAGGGAAACAACTTCATTTCCCAACGTTCTTTGCGCTGTGCTGCGCTACAGCCAATCAGGCTGAGACGCGGGAGCACAAACAACGTGAGGAAACGGGGCGCGGCCAATCAAAAACGAGCCGCACGGGGGGAAAAGAAGCACAAAGGGAAAGCGCAAATGAAAAATACAATCCCCAGTGTCCTGCGCACCGTGAGCGCGCAGAACTCTGAGAAAGCCTGCGCATCCCAGGGAAGCCAGCGCCCGGTAAGTAAAGCCCCCCTCCTCGCCGCTGTTGTGTTCTCAAAGACTGTGCCTTTAATCAATGTACCTATCCATGTGTAACCAATGTAACCTTTCTACGTGTAACATTATAACCTTCAGCTGCATCACTGTAACTCTAATAGGACGCGAGCTAGTGACCACTAGATGGCAATAGCGAGCGTCCAGCTCAATGGCCCAGACTCACCTAAGAACAACAGCGCGGGAAGATTCCCGCCACCACCTTCACCTGGACAAGAAGGGCGTGACCTGCAATGACGTCACACGGACAGTAGCCAATAGACTGTCAAGGAGCCACATTCAAATGTATAGCCACTGTATATATTGAGCTGTTCGTCCGCCATTACCGCATGTTCCCTCTGACCAGCATGTAATAAAGTTGTGTTAAGCCAGCTCTTCGGCTGTCCCGGTGTCTTGGTTCCCATACACTAAATTGGCGACGAAGGTGGGATCATGGCTTCCCACGGGACCAAGACATACGCCGGTTTCGACGTCAACAAACCGGAAGATTGGGAACTCTTCGAAATGGATTTCCAAGGCGCACTGGTGGAGTTCGAGGTCACGGACGAGGGAAAGAAGAGAGCCATCCTCACCAGAATGCTCGGGCACGCCGGCAAGAGAGTGCTGGTCGACCTCATTGCACCGAAAAAGGTGGGCGAGTTGAAGGCAAAGGAGCTCCTGAAGGCGATGCGTGACCATTTCCAGCCCTCGGTGTCGATGTTTCCAGCTCGGGACGCGTTCTGGAGGCGAGTCCAAGTGCCGGGCGAGTCGGTCGCCGCTTTCGTAGCGGCCCTGCGGCTGGCCGCCGGCCCGTGCAAATGGGAGAACCTGGAAATCACCCTCATGGACTGCATTCTGTGTGGCCTGAGGGACGAGGAAGTTCAGCGGAAGCTGATGAACCAGGAGCCACCCCTGACACTGCAGGAGGTCGTGAAGGCAGCACAGGCCGCGGAAGCCACGAGGGCCGGAGTGAAAGAGCTCCAGGGCAGGCTCCCACAGGCTGACCAAGCAGCAGGCTCGGTGCACGCGGCCCGGCGAGCGTCGAAATCTTCCGCAGAGAGCAGCGACGAGGAAGATGTCCGGAGGGTCCGGAAGGGCGGCCGACGCTGTGACGGCTGCGGAGCGGCCCACGACCGCGCTAAGTGCCCGTTTAGGAAGGCCGAGTGCCACAACTGTGGGCGCCGCGGGCACATCGCTAAAGTCTGCAGACGACGGCGCGAGGACCAGAGGAGCTCGCAGACCGTTTGACGAGACCGGACCGCTCGACGAGACCAAAGGATGGCGCCCGGCCCACGAGGAAGCAGGACGGCGTGGGCCGCATCTCCGACGACAGCGACGACGACGCCCCAGTTTTCAGCGTGTCCATGGGACACCCCCGTTACTTTGTTGAGGTACTGGTGCAAGGGGCCCCTGTTAGGATGGAGATTGACTCGGGCTCCTCATATTCAATCATTTCCCAGAGGGAGTTTTTGAAAATTGCCCCCCCCCCCCGCGTACAGCCCAAGCTCAAAGCGTTGAGGTCCACGCTTCGGGACGTGCAAGGGAACAGTATCCCGGTGTTGGGGGTTGGGAAATTCCAGGTCCAATATAAACGGCACGCCGCAGAGCTCCCCCTAGTCGTCCTTAAGGGGGGAAATTGCAGCCTCCTCGGGACTCAATGGTTTCAGCCCCTGGGTCTGTTCATTGGGGGGGGTGCACGCCATTGGGACTGACCCAATACAGAAGGTGTGCGACGCGCACCCCGAAGTCTTCAAAAAGGGACTTGGGAAGTTCAAGGGACCCCCAGTAGCTTTCGACCTGGACCCGGAGGTCCGCCCAATAAGACTCAAACCGCGCAGAGTGCCTTTTGCACTAAAGGACAAAATAGAGGCGGAACTGGACAAATTGGTGGGCCAGGGGATTCTTGTTCCTGTTGATTCTGCGGAGTGGGAAACTCCAATTGTCACGGCGTTGAAGGCCAATGGGGAGGTTCGCATTTGCGCCGATTATAAGTGCACCATTAATAAGGCAATTCGCCCTAATGCGTATCCGGTGCCGGTGGTCAGCCATTTGCTAGCCAGGTTACATGGGGGGAAGTGTTTCGCTAAGCTCGACCTGGTGCAAGCCTATCAGCAACTCTTGGTAACCCCTGCTGCAGCTGCTGCACAGACCATAGTCACTCATAAGGGGGCGTTCCAGGTGACGCGCCTACAATTCGGCGTGAACTCGGCGCCTGGAATTTTCCAGTCGCTCGTGGAACGCCTCTTAAAAGGGCTGGACGGGGTTTTGCCATATTTTGATGACGTATTGATAACGGGGGTGTGTGAGGTCGAGTTGGCCGAAAGGCTAGACAAGGTTCTGGCGGCATTCGAACAGGCGGGGTTGAGGTTGCGAAAAGACAAATGCGTCTCCTTCGCGAATGAGGTTGAGTTCTTAGGGTTCCGAGTAACACCTGAGGGGATCAAACCGTCCAAATCCAAGGTGGCCGCCATCAAGAAAGCCCCTCGCCCCACCTCCAAGCCCGAGTTGCAGTCGTTCCTAGGGCTCTTGAATTTCTACCACTCCTTCCTTCCCTGGAAGGTGGCGGTGGCTGAACCGCTTCATAAGTTGCTCAAGAAAGATGCGGCATGGAAGTGGGGCGATGACCAGGAGAGGGCATTCATGGAACTGAAACAACTCCTGGCGTCTGACGCCATTCTGACCCATTTCGACCCCAAACGGCCGGTGGTACTGATCTGTGATGCATCCCCGGTGAGGGTGGGGGCAGTGTTATGCCACGTGCTGGAAAACGGGAGGGAGGCCCCAATAGCGTTTTACTCCAGGTCCCTGTCCCAAGCGGAGAGAAATTACGCCCAGACAGACAGGGAAGCACTGGCGATAATTGCGGGGACCAAAAAAATTCACGATTTTCTGTATGGCTGCCCCTTCACCATCGTGACTGACCACAAGCCCCTACTAGGCATTTTTACCGCAGATAAGCCCACACCACAGATCCTGTCCCCGAGGATGCTTAGGTGGGCCATTTTTCTCAACGCCTACCAGCAGGCGTTGCTGTACCGGCCCGGGAAAGAGATCAGCCATGCGGACGCCCTGTCGAGGTCCCCCCTTCCTCAGACGCACAGCCACGTGGGCGAGGAGGAGCGAGACCGCCAGGTGCTCATGATAGAGGTCTTAGACTTGCCCCCCATAGTACCCGCCGACATCACTAAAGCGACAGGCAGAGACAGGACGTTGGCGGCGGTTAGCTCCTGGGTACAGAAAGGGTGGCCAGCGTCTTCCCCAGCGGAGGAATTCGCCCCATTTTTCAGGAAAAAGCTGGAGCTGTCCCTAGAGATGGGGTGTCTCTTGTGGGGGCAGCGGGTGGTGATCCCTACATCCCTTCGGCCGCGGGTGCTTAAACTGCTGCACGTCAGCCACCCCGGAATCGTGCGCTCCAAAGCGCTGGCCCGGAGCTACTTCTGGTGGCCCCAGTTAGACGCCGACATCGAGCACATGGTCGGCACTTGCGAGAGTTGCCAATGCTCCAGACCAGAGGAGGCCCGCCTCACCCACAGGGAGTGGGACGCGGCTAAGGGGCCGTGGTCCCAGGTGCACATAGATTTCGCGGGCCCGTTCCGTGGAACTCTGTTTCTCCTTGTTGTGGACGCTTTCTCCAAGTGGTTGGAGGTCATTCCAGTCACGAGCACCTCCTCGGCCACGACAATAAAGCATTTGTGGAGGGTTTTTTCTACATTCGGCATACCCGACACCCTAATTAGCGATAACGCTAGTTGTTTCACGTCCGCTGAGTTCAGGGCATTCACAGAGATTAACGCCATCCGGCACATCACCTCCGCCCCCTTTCATCCGGCCACCAATGGCCAAGTGGAGCGCCTCGTACGCACCACAAAGGACGCACTGCGGTGCATGGGCCCCGGGGATCTCAACCTGCAAGTGTGTCAGTTTCTGCTAGGGTACAGGGTGACCCCGTCGGCGTCAGGATACTCCCCCGCGGAGCTTTTAATGCACAGGAAACTGACCACCATACTCACTAGGCTAGACCCCACGAGAGTAGAAGACAAGGGGAGGAACATCGGGCTAGAGGCCACAAAAAGTTTCTGCGTGGGCGCTCCTGTGCATTGCAGGAACTACGCCAGCGCGGGGCCAGCCTGGGTACCGGGGGTTGTCGTGGAGCAGACCGGTCCCGTATCGTATCGCGTGGAGACCAGCACGGGTCTACTTTGGCGGCGGCACGCGGACCAGCTCCGGAGCCGGGTCCCAGGCAGGCAGGGCGCCGAAAGCACTGACAAGGATTCAGCGTTAGGGTTCTCCCCCACCCGTTTAGCCCAAGGGGGAGGAGAGGGGGGTCATGGGTCCCCACCGAGGGGGGAGGAGAAGGAATTTATCCTCGTAGATACCCCGCGGGATCCCCCAGCAGAGTTTGATTTTGAGTTACAGAACCGGGGGGGTGGGTTTCAGAGTGGTCCCCCACCCATCCAAGCGAGAAGAGGGGTTTTACGTTAGCCCCTAGTGCCCCCGGTCTGCCCACAATGGAGTTTGTCCCTTCCCCCAAAGCTGCAAAACCGC